>OY755048.1:42154145-44617545 GCA_963576565.1 Aspidapion aeneum
TACCCCTAAATCATGGCAACATCGTAAATTTCAGTTTATTATACAGCGTCTAAAACCGAAAAATGAGGAAAAATATAATCTAAAACCTACCTTTAAACCCGATTCCTGATAATTCAATATTTTTCCGGGATTGTTGATGATGCACAGGTTCTTAAAAAATTGTATTTTTCCGGAAAAAAACAATAACAAAACCATGAGACGTTTTTCTGACTTCGTTAAAGTTGGATTCAATTAACATGCAAAGCGAACCAAAACACAGCCTTCGTAACTACGAAGGCTGCGACCAAAGCGAATGGCTCAGTACAGCCGACCACAAAATCAAACGTATTATTATGTTAACGAAATCAAATGAATCTTAGGAAAAAAAATATTAGGCTTGATAAGTTATGATATGAAAAAAAAAATAATACCCGGATTTATTGCAACCCGTGGCCCAAAAAATAACCTTTGAATATATAAATATCAAACTTGTTGTATTATTATTATCATATAATTAAAAATAATGTTTGTCTAATATTTCTTATCAGGTATGAGAAGAGAAAGAAAAAAAGTCTGCCAAACCCAGGTTATAAAGGTTAAGTTCAGGTCTGCTACAGGGTGACCTTAAAATTTATTATAGATTTGTTTAGAAATTCTAGTTCTCTACTTAACAATAAAAAGTTGAAAATAGCCCAAAAAGTTAAACTATGTATTAACGGATTATTTCAAATTTAGGTTCAGGGGGTGAGTTACAGGGTGATATCAAAAATAGTTGTACAATTTACATTCTTAAAAACAACTTTGTCAGGAGTTTTACTTAGCAAACAAGAGTTAGAAATACCTTAAAAAATCATATCACTAACATATTGTATTACCTTTAGAGACAGCAAGTTAGCTACTGGGTGATATCGAAATTATTAGTGTATTTTTCTAAAAATCACATTTTTAGAAAACAATGTTGTCAAGAGCTTTCGTTATCAGAAAATGCTTAGGAACACGTTAAAAAATCATGACATTAACTGACTATTACCTTTAGGTCCTTGGAGTAAGGTACAGGGTGATATCAAAATTAGTAAAACACTTTTGTAAAAATCACAATTTCAAAAATCAACTTTATCAGGAGTCTTGGTGAGCAAAAAATAGTTAGGAATTGTAAACAAACCATACTATTCACTAACTGCGTTACATTTAGGTCCAGTAGGTAAGATACTAGTAGTAAATTTTTTTATAAATCATATTTTTAAAAATAACTTTTGGCCTCACCTTACTGTTTACAAACCAAGAACATATAAGTTAGGGTTTCTTGAGCGATCTATTAAAAGAATATTACGTTAATTACTTTTCCGCACAATTTTACTTTTTCGCATCATTTTTACTTTCCTCACGATTTTTTTCCGCACGTCCAAATTGCAAGAACCTTTCCGTCCACAATCGTTTTCAAATGAAAACCCGTCCTCCTACACACAAGTTTCATTTTCAAGAAGTGCTGCTGAACCGATGCTACCAGAAGCACCGAATGAAGAATCCTGTAATGTGTTACAGCCTGTACAGACCAATATACCTTCCTCCATTCACTACAGTAGTAATTCTAAGCAGCAAACTGATCAAGGCATTTCTGTAGTGGGCCAAACACCAACCAATCAACAAACAGAAAGTTCACTTTCAATTTCAATATCTACCATCGTTAACTTTTTCGTTATTGTTAATTAAATGTTCTTTACATAAAGTTTCTTTTTAATATATCATAATAAAAAAATCCTGTTTTATTATTTTTCCGTGCATAAAAAAAATCAAGTAAAAATAAAAGTTAAAAAAACGTACGGAAAAGTAACTTTTCCGCACTAGTGCTGAAAAATTTCTTTTTCGCACGATTTTTGTTTTGTTAAAAATGAAGATATTTAGGACTCATTAAATGATTTATGTAACAATTCTATCTTACGTATCATTTTCTAGCATTATTATAAAATCTTTGCGAATTAAAACATGTTTTTTGATAAAGAAGATGGACAAAAACACTCGTAGGAAAAATATTGTACCTAATTCTTGCGGAAACTATCTTTTCCATCCTTGACGGCTTGCCCGAACTCCGCTCCGCGTCGTTTGTGCAACTGCCGTCACGTGCGGAAAAGTACCTCTTTCCGCACTTGTTAGGTAAATAACTATTGTACAAACAATTAAAAGCCTAAGCGATACAAAAAAATATTTATGTAAAAGATATTTAAAATTTAAAGGTAAAAGACCTTAAGTGGGATGAAACTACTGCTTTTGTTGATTTGGAGTTTTCAGTAAAAATAGCTAAAGAAGTAAAGAAATATATCCCTTTATCAGACAACCAAATAGCTATGTAGCGGTACATGTATTAACAGATTTTTTGAAAGAAATGCAAAATGTTGAGTCGCTTCACTTTGGAAGAAGTAAGTAATTAAATAAAACGTACGTACGGGACAAAAATATTTCTGTGCAGGTTGTTGTTTGTCAATGTAATTAAATGTAATATTTATTATGTGTATTTGTACAGTCGGGGACTTTTTAAATTGCCGCTCTGGAAAATAAAAAAAATTCCTATTTGAAATTCGGAAAAGCAATTTAAACCAAACCAAAAAAATTGTGAACTTTACCACTGTCTGTATACATACGTATTTAAAAATTTATTGTTTTTGATTTCTTTAATTGATTAATTTTGACAGAAAAAAAATAAAACGGCCATTTAAAAAGTCCCCGACTGTACATTTTTATATTGAGCAAGCTTAATAATTATAAGGGTTTGATTTGGCTCGGTTTGGTTATGTTAAATAGATAACTTGGGTGTCAAATTGTTGCCTAAAAAACATGCAAATTTGTGAAATAACAACGAAGACAGTTTCTTCCTGTAAATAAATGTGCAGATTTTTATATTTATCGTGTATGTTTGTCAATGTTTGCATTAGGCAAGCCTAGTGAAGGCTTTCGTTTTGTTACATTAAATATATATTTTAGGGCCAAGATTCTAAAATATCTTGTAAATTTGTTAATCAACAAATCAAACAAATGTAAAATATTTGTAAAAAAATTTTGATTTACTATTTGTATTTGTTAATTTTTATATTGACCAACTGGTTCGGTTTGATTCTATTAATTGTATATTTTGGATGAAAAATTTTTGTCAAATAAGCATGTAAATTTGTGAATTAACAACGAAGGCAGGCAGGTTTTTCTGTAAATAATTATTGTACATTTTTATATTGACCAACCTTATTTATATGGGTTTGGTTCGGTTTGGTTATACTTGATATGTATTATAAAGCCATGATTTTTTCAAACTAACTTGTGAATTTGTAAAAGAACAACGAACCAAGATGTTGTTACGTAAATAAATGTAGGGATTTTTGGATTTCTCATGTGTATTTGTAAACTTTTATTTTGACCAAGGTTAGTTAGGGGCTTAAGTTGATTTGGTTATATTAACTAATAAGTTTTAATGTCAAAATTTTATCATATTAACTTGTAAATTTGTCAAATAAATAGTAAAAGTTTTTCACGTAAATATATGTAAATATTTTTGGATTTATTTATTCATTTCACCCTGTAGCTCACCTCCCTTGTTTTTTAAAAATGTGATTTTTCAAAATCTTTACTGCTATTTAGATATCACCCTGCAGCTTACCTACTGGAAGTAAATGAAATTTAGTAAATGGTATGATTGCTTAACGTGTTCCTAACTATTTTTTGCTAACAAACGCTCCTGACAACGTTGATTTTTAAAAACGTGATTTTTACGAAATTTTATTACTAATTTCGATATCACCCTGTACCTCATTTCCTGGACCTAACGGTGATACAGTCAGTTAATGGTATGATTGTTTAACGTATTCCTAACTATACTTTGCTAACAAAAGCTTCGGACAACCTTGCTTTTTAAAAATGTGATTTTTAGAAAATTTACACACACTAATAATTTCTATATCACCATGTAGCTCAATTCCTGGACCTGAAGGTGATAAAATCTGATAATGGTATGATTGTGTAACGTGTTTCAAATAATTTTTTGCTAACGAAAGCTCTTGACAACATTGTTTTTTAAAAATTTGTTTTTTAGAAAATTACGCTTCTAATTTCGATATCACCCTGTAGGTCTCTCACGTCCTGGATCTAAAAATAATACAATAAGTTCATGATACATATTTTAATGTATTTCTTACTCTTATTTGCTAACTAAAACTCCTGACAGAGTTGTTTTTTAAAAATGTGATTTTAATTAAGATTTACTACTATTTTCGATATCACCCTGTAACTCACCTCCTGGACCAAAATTTGATCTAATCCGTAAATAGTAGTTTTTTAGGGCTATTTTCAACTTTTTATTGCTAAGTAGAAAATTAGAATTTTTTAACAAATCTATAATATTAGGCACACAAGAAATTTTACATAATTATACAAACAATATTTTTAATTATACGAATTTATAGAAAGTTTCAAATTTATGTTTTAAAGGTTTGTTTCTTGGGTCCCGTTCATTTTATTCATATTATGAACCTATTTTCAGGTCGGCTGTACGCAGTTCCCTGCCTATATGTGTGGCTCCCTCTAGGGAGCGTGTCGCAAACTTAAGTTTTCCTTGCACAAAGTGACCACGTGGTCGTGGCACCCCTGAAAAATTCCGCCTTCGACTTATTGTCGTCAGATGGAGACTGTGGCGACTATTCTTAGGGTCACTGCATCCTGAAAGCCTGGCATCTTCCAACGAGCGGATAGTTCACAACTTGCATTCCATTTGCTATTGGTTGACATAGTCAGGCGGGATTTTTTAAATTAAAACTCTCCTGTCCTCGTTTTGGGGGGTTGAAATCGGTGTTAAACCAAACTGAAACAAAACCTAACCGTGGTCAATTGATGGGAAACGTATCCTGACCGGGGCGTATCTGGACAGGTTAGGATACGTTGTCGAATAATTTATCAGGGTTAGGTTAACACCGATTTCGACAGGAAAACAGGATAGGGAAGCTAATTAAAAAAAAATATAATATGTTTTTAAAAAACAATAAAAAAAAACTCATCGGCATATGCATAGATTTAGTTAAATTCAATAGGTATGTACTACACAAACCACTACTCTTTTTAGTCACTTACAACTAGTATATATTCGTATTTTACGCCGAAAGCTGTAAACATAAAGTTTGTTAAATGCTTGACTGGTGGCACCCAGCGGCGTAGCGTGCCCGAAAGGGCGGTGGGGGCGACAGCTAAAAAGGGCGCCTCTGAAAACTGATGAAAAATCTTACGGCAAAAAAAAAATAACCGCGCCGTAGAAATTTGAACCGCGCCGTCTCCAAAAAAAAAAAAAAAGGTCATCATATGTCAGGGGGCGACCGATAAGTCACAAGGGCGCGTCTGACGAAATCTTGCAACTAAAAACACCAAAAAACACAAAAAAGGTCATCATGTATGAGGGGGCGGCCGATACGACACAAGGGCGCCACTACCCTCGGGGCGGGGGGGGCGACGAACCCCCCGCGCCCCCCCCACGCTACGCCGCTGGTGGCACCATCTCTTAATATAATATAATAATAATCTTAAACGGCAACGTTCAACATTAAAAAGTCAGCTGACTATTTCGACCAATAGCAAACGGAATGCAAGTTGTGAACTAGCCGCTCTCCCAGGGGTAGCGACACCAAACATAACCTCATTTACGAAAAACTCAAATCTGACACTGTCAGGAGCATAGCTTTTTTTATGTTTAAAAAAATTAAATGGTTTACAAATGTTACGTAAAGAACTGTCCGTCACATCCGGTATATAAATTTTACTGTCCAAATAAACAAACCTAAAAAAACTAAGTTTTTTATGATTTCAAATTTATTAGGACCCTGTGTTAGGACCCACACAGCGAAGGAAACCAAAAATATAGTTTGCATGTTTTATATATATTCTAAAATATAGAAAACTATTATGTTGGGTTTTGTATTATTTAATAAATGTTTTATGCTCTCTACGGAATAAAGGTGTACGTTTAATCCCTTTTTTCATGGGCTAAGGTAGTATTTCTTGTCCCCAGTGATTGAAAGTAATTTCTTTAAAACCATAAAGGCAAAATATAGGTTTTTGGATTATTTTATTTTATCATAATACAAAAAACAAAAAGGAATATATACACGATACCGATTATTTTGTTCCAGCTTGCCGTAAGCTTACTTTACTTTGCCGATGGCTTGGTTCGTTTTGATCGTTATTGTGTCCTTAGGCATAGAATATTGCTTCCATATAAACGAAGCATTTAACTTTCTAGACTTCTCCAGGCTGTAAACCAGGAAACTGTGAAATTTTCGAAATTCTGTTTATTGCATCATTTCCATGCCCATCTCAAAGTAAGAATATGCTTTATTTTCCATCTTCGAGAAATGTAATTCGAACTTTTTCTCGAGTAAACTTAATTAGTTTGTTATGAAATAAATAATATTTTTCCACATTGTTTGTTATAAGGTCACTCATCGTCAAGCAAGCTTTACCTTGCTTGACGATGAGTGACCTTTGTTTGTTAGCATCTGACTGACTTTTGTTTAATGTAATGCCATGACAACTATCACTGCCCACTGTTTTTTTATATACTTGACATGCTAAAACTACAGAACGGTAAGTGGTTTAATACCTATTTATTTAGTTTATGATTATTATTATTTTTAGTATATAAAAATAAACCTTGGCATTAAAGTCCCTTTTAGTCACTTAGCAAATTATAGCCCTTCTTCCGGTCGAACATGAAAATTCCCGCCGTGGTATTAAAAGTAAACACTGCACGCTCCAGGTTTATAATATACCTACTATTATTTTTATTATTGTTCAAAAAAAAGCGGGCGGCGAAGAAAAGGTCGAAAATAAAAAAGTCGAAAATACAAAAGTTCGAAAGTACAAAAGGTCGAAAATACAAAAGATTGAAAAACAAAAGGTTCAAACAAAGATCGAAAGTAGCTACACTGTAATGATTGCAAAACAAAGTAGAATTAAGAGACACACAGGTACACACACACACTCATAGAAAAGTTTTAAAAAAATCAACATCCAATAAAAACTCAAGGTAGCAACACGACGGGTCGCAGAACTTTGTTCGAAAACATTTTCTTCGAACGGAAATTTTTATGAAAACCATTTCTTCTAATGAAAATTTGTTTGAAAACATTTTTTTTAAACGGAAATTTATTCGAACACCATTTCTTTGAACGGAAATTTGTTCGTAAGTAATAGTTGTTCAAAAACATTTTCTTCGAATAGAAATCATTTTCTTCGAAAGCAAGTTTTTCGATAAAAGACGCTCTAGACCTGGATTTCCAAACCTAACACAATTCATATAGTTTGACTACGGCAAGGTCTTTTTAACATATTTTTTCAAAAAAACCCTGACTTCTTTCCCGGGATCGTAAACATTCTGAAAATTTGTCTACTTTCCTCCTTTTGGAAGGTCGAAATTGGTATTTTCCTAAACTTTGTCAATTGATCGCAAACGTATCCGAACCGGTCCAGATACCTCCTGATATGCTCAATTAAGAAAGGTTAGACTAACACCGATTTCAACCTTCCAAAATGAGGACCGGAAAGCTAATTTAGGGAAATCATTTTTCGACAATAGGTCTCGGTTGGTTCGGTTTGGTTTCACACCCTCTAGGATCCCGGGAAAGAAGTCAGGGAAGTTTTTATTTCCAAAAATTGTTAGAAAAAAACCCCATTAGTCGAACTATATGAGTTGTGTTAAGTTTGGCAAGCCAGGTCAAATTTTTTTTTCGAAAAATTTGTTTTCGAAAAAATGTTTTTGAACAAATTTTCATTTTAAAAAAATATTTTCGAACAAATTTCCGTTCAAAGAAAATGTTTTCGAACACATTTCTGTTCGAAGAAAATGATTTCGAAAAATTTCTGTTTGAAGAAAACGTTTTCGAACAATCTTTTGTTCGAAGAATATGTTTTAGAACAATTTTTGGTTTAAAGAAAATGATTTTCGAAGTTTATGCTTTCGAACAATAATATTAAGATATTTATATGAAATGTACTATAAAAATATAAATAATTAAGCCGAACCTTACGAAAACTCGAACTGTATTTGGGCATTTTTTGTCTTTTGATAAAATGTAAAATTCGGAATAAAAAGATACTAAAAAAAACCACAATACCAAAAACACCCAAAAAAAATGGGAAAAAACCTTGGAAAATAAATTAAACAGTGCGAAAAATAGCGTATAAACATCGTGATAAAATTTTCATTTTATCCCTTGATATATTATATACTATTAATAAACTTTTAACATAGAAATGTATTTCTGTCCTGTTTGTTTATTTATTACGTATTATTTTTATACAAAAACAGAAATAATATTTAAAAGAAAATAATTTTTAACAATAATACCTACAATAAATATTCATAACCCAAAAACTCAAGGAACATATTTTTTATTTCTTAAGCTGTATAAAAACGAGTTCTTTTTAAGTTCTATTAAAACATTTTTCTTTTCTCAGACTGTATAAAAATGAGTATTTTTCACGAACGTCTATGGAATTTTGAGTACGGTTTTGACACTCGTGTCGCTACCCCTGGGAGACGCTAGACTTCCAGGATGCAGTGACCCTAGTATTTCTAATTACACTATCCAAAACCTTATGGGGCAGCCTTCGTTTAGTTTACGACAGAGACAATTTATTATTTTCTCTCTGGTTTACGAAGCCTGTGTCATGGGCCGTCACTGAAGAACAGCAGTTTCTATATGGGAGGACCCCCCAGAATAAAAAACTATATACGTGCCTAGCTTTTTTTAAAAGTAAAAAAATAATAACCAATTCAATAATTTGACCAGTATCCCACTTGGTCAGATTTTTCTGGCAGATTTTAAAGAAATAATTTGACATTCCCTTAAAAATCCGTTCAAATATAACGGTGGCAACAGCGTAGAGCTAATTTTGTAGCGACCCTTCCACGACATGCAGTTAGTCCCTCTTTGTTAATTTTACCGTGAAAAACAAAGAAAGAAAGTAAACTTAGCTGACCTCATAAAGAAAACGAATAGGACTCATAAATTTGAAAGAAATGTGACGAAATGTGACGAAATTTGACATTTCAGTTTGTGTGGTTAATAGTGAATTTATTTACAATTTTTAAATTAAAAATTTTCAACAAATTACGGGTTTTTAATTAATAACAAATATTATATCGTGACGCTACATCTATCAAAAAGTGGGAAATGGCCTTTTAGGTAAGTTTTTAAGTTTAAAAATTGCCTTTTAAACGAGAAATCTTAAGCGCCAGATTATGTCACATTTTGTCAAATTTCGCCAGATTTTTTGAAATGTAAAGAATTGACCCCTTGGTGCAGAACCACTATAACCCCTTCAAGTGGGTGGGATGGCGTTTTTTCAAAAAACGAAAACTAGAGCAAGTTTTACCTTGGTTTTTTAACATAACTTAACCGACTACCCCATAGAAGTATCAGCCCACATAGCACAAATCAAAACCACGTTAAAAACACACACTTTTTTAAGTTTAATTGGTCGCTTGTTAACGTTATTTTTAAAACCACGTTAAAATCACACCGAAATAACGTGGTTTTCAAAATAACGTTAAAAAGCGACCTACTAAACTTAAAAAAGTGTGTGTTTTTAACGTTGTTTTGATTTGTGCTATGTGGGAGCAACCCCAAAGATAGATCTAAAACCGTAATTTTTTATATATTTTTTTTATTTTCTGGAAAAAAACACCATTGAGAAATAAATGCTGATAAAACGTCGTTGGCGCATTCTAAAGCACAGAATCAGAGCTTTAATTTGATGTATCTCTTATCTATGTTGTCCTAAAAATAACCACACAGGGTGTCAAATTGAGAGTTTCTTAAATGAAAAGTGATTTTTTAGTTAAACAATTTTTTCTCAACTAACAAGTTTTTTTTTAAACTTGTTAAAGCCAATCTTCTAGAGATTGCAATTGCTTACAAAAAATATATATAACTTACCTTTCTAGTTCGGATTCGTAGCTGTCCAGGACAGCTTCAATTTGTGATTTTAGTAAAGATGTTTGTAGTGGCGGCGCGTGATAAAAAGCTTTGGGGGTGCACACCATAAAAATAAAAATTGCGGCGCAGGCGAAAATCTTTTTTGAGTGCCACGCTAACTTTTTGGGCCTTCGAGTGGGCCGTCATATCATATAATTTAGAGCAAATAATTAAAAAATGATATATTTAGTTAGATATTAGTTACCTACCTATTTTAATTGTTTTTATACATAAATAAAAAATGATCACACCTAGTTTATTTTCTCTGCTAATGGCAAAAATGATTGTCTTTAAATATTGCACGCTAATGCTATCAGAATTAGAAACTTCCGCCATTGTCGTAAATACCAAATCGTCGAAATCAAAACAAACCGCCTGCGCCCGAGCGATAATTGTCTAAGCGCTAGTGGTGTGCAAATACTATCTAATTGATACTTTAATAATATCTGATACATGGACGGATTCGAAGTAATCGAATTCTTCGACGCCAAATACCCGTTACTTGAATCCCGAATGGGACCGAACCCGAAGTGTTACTTTCGTATCAATCATATCGGCAGCGGCCGTATGAGTAACGAGTTTGGAGTACTTAAAACCATTTGGACCGATATTTATTTACTTAAATATTTGATTATTTGATTTAATAGCTGTTGATGTATTATGTCTAGCGGGGCGGCTTATCTGGCGCAGTGTTGCCAGGCTCAGAAATGTATTTTCCCCAGAATGTATTTGAAAAGTTGCCATATTTTGAACAAAATTCCCCAGATTAATATATCTACATTTTCGTAATAAAAAAAAATTGTGTGTGCTTAAGGGCACACGGTAGAAGTGTAAACTTCAACAAGGCGAAATTAATAATACTGGCCCATAACATATTCTGCAAAGCGGTCCGAACCGAACTCTTCTGTGTACTGGCCGTCATCTGCATCATCATATCGCTCGCTGAATGTTTCTCACAGTTAGTCGACTCGAGCCGATTTCACCCGAATGAGCGTTACATAGCCGAGCATGACGGCTCAGTTGAATTCACTACCCACAAAAACTGCTAAACGCGCCTAAAGAAGTTTACTCTTCAAAAGCTACAAACATGCAAAACATCAATATTTTGATTTTTTACATACTTAGTACTTAAAATTTCAACTCTACTCAGTATTTATTGGTTTTACCGATAATATAATGATTACTTGTACCGAATACAAAATACAGTCGAACCTCTATAACTCGAACCTGAAGGGACAACCAAAACAGTTCGAGTTATGGAGAGTTCGAGTTATAGAAACTTGAGTTACATAGGTTAAAATACATGTAAAAAGTGCAGGGACCCCTTAAAAGGTTCGAGTTATAGAGGGGTTCGAGTTATAGAGGTTCGAGTTAGAGAGGTTCGACTGTATCTGATACTCGAATAGGAAGTATCAGTGTCTACTCGATACTTGGAAAAGTAATCGTTGCACACACAACTACTAAGCGCACGAATTAAAAGTGCCCATGATCTGCTCTAACATGCAACGCCAGGTATTAATTCCTAGTTTATATTCCAGTCTTTAGTGAATTTCTTTTGGGGTAATTATGAATTAAATTAAGGAATGATCAAAGTTTAATATTTTTTAAGTAAAATTTGGGAGTGCACGTGCCCATGTGCACTTATGGAGAAACCGCCACTGGATGTTTGTATGTTTTTGATATACAAAACACAGATTTTTAGGCAACCAGTATGAGATACGATTGATTACGTTTTTTATAGCCCGTAAAATTTCCAATCGATTAATTTGTTCTACAACTACATAGCTATATTAACACGACTAAGATCAGTACTTATACTTCAATTTTCTGTTATGTCATAGAAAAAAAAAATTGTTGCGGATTTTTTGGAGATGAAAGCATCCGAGGCCATTATCAAGGGTCAATTATCTTTCGAACGATATTATATTATTATTATTTAGGTATAGCTGTCTTTTAAAATTTCATGCGTAATGATCAATACAAGGCGGCGACGCTCACAGCCGATCACTTGAGGACCTTCTGGTTGGACACTAACCGTTTAGGCGCAAAACATTTGGGCTACAATCATTTGGGAGCCGAATGTTTGGGCAATAGCCGTTAACAACAAAAACTATAATGTCCTCACACCCTCTTTTTCGCAACGAATGTTTGGACGCCTGTCGTTTTAACGCCAATCTTTTCGGTGGTGGCCATTTGGGCAATAACCGTAAATATATTTTAATATTATTACTCTTACACCCACCTTTTTTAACAAAGATTAGGTACATTAATATTATACAACACACATCAAACATGCAAACAACTTACACCTTCTCCCACGCATGTAAAAAGCCAGGAATCTTCATATACTCTGTATATGCTTCTAATAGAAAATAATATTCTCAGAATACAGAAACATCTGATGAAGGTAGTATATGAACATGAAAGTAGCATATGCTATGCATATTAAATATGAAGGGGGGGCTAAAAAAAAGCTACGTAGCAGTAGCAGTCTCCAAGAAGTCTTACAGCAATCCGTTAAGCATTCAATTAGCCACATGATTTGACGTTTGACGTTTGGAATATTCCAAAAACTTGTAGCAAATGCATAGTGTTTTGGGGGGTTAATTTTTTTGCTACATGGGCACTGTTGCATATCATATTTATCTTTATGTTCTTGCCTTAATTAAGGCTCCCTGCACACACACACACACACCTTTACTTCATCACACATATACCCAAACATCACACGCACCACACATACTATAATATGCACACCTGACACACACACACAAGGTTTCAAAATTTTAAAATATATCCTTATTTATACATCTTGATTTTTACTACTGGTGCTCAAGCGTCGTGTCGACACCCAACAAGTCGGTGCCAAAATGGCAGTCGCCCATACTATTGTCGCAAGAAAACTGGCTGGCAACGAATTATAATTGTCCGTTTTTACGGCAACTATTGCCCAAATGGTCGGCTCTAAAATAACAGGCCTCCAGTCATAGCAAAGAAAGTGGGTGTCAGGACATTATTATTTTTTGTTGTTTATGACTGGTAACCAAACGTATATACTCCTTGTTAAGCATGTTTTTCTTTTGCCACTCCGCTATAGAAATGGTTATATTGTCCTAGGTTTTCAGATCCTTTTCTTTTCTTTTTCGTTTCTGTTAGTACAGCAAGGTCTACCTTCATTCTGCTGCACTCATGTACTATTTTATTAACTTTTCGACCCATTCCTTGCACGTTCCATGTACCAAAAATCATATTCCTGTTTCCCTGCTTGGTTTGTCTTAGGTTTTTCTTTTCATTTCGAGGCGTTTAATTGAGTTTTTTAACATTTTACGTTTTTTTCGGGTTTCAGAGAGTTAGTCTGATGCCCCAACCCCCAACCTGGAGGATCAGGTGATTTTCGAATACATAACGTCGGCGACACCGCAAAACCAAGTAACTGACAAAAATTCCAAAATTACATTTTGGCGGCAATCGGTTCATTGTATTAGTATTAGCATGTGCAAAATCTCTTAACTGACAAAAGATTCTAAATATTTTAAAATCGAAACATTTAAAACCACTCATCTGTTTTAAATCCATTTCAATAACTCAAAATTGTGAGGTTTTTAGTGCCTTCTAAAAATTTTGATTTTTGCAGTTACTTGGGTTTGCGGTTTCGCCGACGATAAGTAGTGTCTTGTCCACGTTCACTGTTAATCCCCACTTTTGTTATTCTTCCATTACCTTTCTCATCATATACTCCATGTCTTCTTTATCACTAGCTACAATTACTTAGTCGTCAGCAAACTGTAGTGTGTATAGAGCAAATCGGTCGTTAAGTTGTATTCACATGCCGTGCATTTTACATTTCCAGTTTTTTAGAGCAACTGCGATATATATTTTAAAAAGATTTATTAAAACCCTTTTGTTACCAGGAATTCTTTTGAAAGTCGATTTCCAATTTTAATTTTGACCCTTTGAATAGTTCTTTTATCGCTTTTATGTATGTATGATTGATATGTCTAGTTTAACACTGTTTTTCTACTGGAACGGTACCATATGCTTTTTGTAGGTCCACAAAGGTAACATGAGTCTCTATATTTCTGGCGCCAGAAATTTTGATATAACACACAATATAGGTATCACAAATAGGAAAGTTGGAGCTAAAAACGGTCTATTTTACACATGATTTTTGGAAAAAAGTGTTGTCATGTCATTATATACAAAACATTAAATACAAAACATTGAAAAAAAAAATGTTTTTTTGTAATACATCAGAATATTTTTGGTAAAAATAGTCAAAAAATGTAATTAAATCTTGAATTAAAAAAAAGTATACCCTTTTAAATTGTTTTGTAATACTATTAAAATTATTAAAAATTATAAAAACAGGTAATTTTTAAAAAAATATTATATACTTAAATCAAACTGTTAGTATTCATAGCACCGAGTCACTAGTCTTTGCTTTAAATTAAACCTATACAAACGTAGTTCAGGGATTTTATCGAGTTCCTCAAATTCAGTAGGGTCGAATGCAATTTAGCAATTAGGTAATTAAATTTATTATCGCCGTCTTGTAAGGCATTTCTTCATTATTCATTAGGTTTTCTTTTGTCTGTTTGTTTTACAGCATCTGGACATAGGACATTAATATTTGCTTATGGGCCACTATCCATCTCATAGTAGGCCAATTGCTGGTTTTAAACTATTTTGTTGTTTTTTATTAGTTAGGTCCTTTTGTAATTTAAAACAAACTAAATTTTACTTTGCGGATTTTTATAACAAAATGAAATGGAAAAAGGCGGCAAACCACAAACCAAACCAAATCATACGAGACAAAACTTTTTCAAGCGGTGGTGGACAGCTCAGCTATTAGTTCTGTTCATTTAAATGCGAGTATCAAACAGACTGTGGTTAACTAAGAAACATAAAAAAATCATGCATTTTCATTGTTTTTTCTTTCTACATTGCAGGGTAACTTAAGTTTAAAAGAATAATTAAATTGATTTTTTGACGTTTCTTGATCAAGCGCTATCCATTTGAATCTCGCATTTAAACACTTGAAATGGTCTATAGAGATGGCTACGAATAAAAATAAATATTTGCGTATATCATGGTAGGTACCCTATAATATATTAAAATTGTTTTAAAAAATCTTCGTTACTCACGCGCACTGTGGGGTATTTTAGGAAAACCTAGCTGATGCACGAAAAAAGTGGCCTGGTCTTTTTCCATTACCAAGGATTACACACAATGTTGAGTTCTATATCTAGGGGTTGTGTAATAATTGCCATTACATATTTTGACCTCACCCTATCTTGTCCTCGTTTCTTTTCTTACTTGGTTCGTGGGCCCCCAGTTATTTAAGATCCCAGCGAAAAATCTTTAATCCCGTTTTTAATTTCTTTCTTAAGCCCTGGTGCTGCGGAAAGAATGGGGAAAGGCCGGTTTCTAATTTAGCAAACAACAAAAATTGTCTTTCTTGATTAACTATTTTACGCAGGATTAATATATAAATGTTCTGCCGAATTGAAGGACCCGAAGCCTTCAAATGAATCGAATTTTTTGATAGCCCTCAAGGCCGTACCTAAGGTAATGATAAATAGCAGTGGTACAAAATGGCTCGGCCAAAATAGCGCCGGCCATAATAGCGCATGGCCAACCTTGCGCATGGCCATAATAGCGCAGACCAAAATAGCGCAGTCCATAATAGCGCATGCGCAAAATAACGCTTAATATTCCTAAGTTAGTTAGTTAACGCGTTGGCTACCAAGCATGATTTTCGCATCCTGGTCCAGGGTACTATATGAATCACCGGTGACTCGTACAGTAGAGTTCTTCTGTACTTTATATATCACCAGTGATAACGAACAAAAGTCATTTTAAGTGCTTGTAAAAAACGCCGGTGCATAAAGAAAGGAATGAGGTTTTGGGTATGGTACAGGGATGAACTAAAAAATGTCTGGTTGCCTTGGGCATCACCGGTGATACACAACGGTTCGGTAAATCTCTAACAAAATAAAGGTTATATTGTTTACTTTTTTTATTATTTGTAAAATCCATTCGAACAGAAACGGCGGATATTTTTATTATAGAACTAAAAAATTAAACACAAACAAATATTTTACGTCTGAAGGACTAAAACAACTTAAAGCTAAACAATAATTATTATATGAATTTTATGTCTGAAGAACTAAAAATGGTTCACTTATTGATCATATGAATATCATAGGTGTATTTTCGTATATCCGTTAAGAAACCGTACACATGCGTGTTTCAATGCATCCTAGCGACATCATGTGGTAAAACTCCACAATATACGTTGTAGAAGGCGTTGGTACACAGGGGATAGGTGCGACTTTTTAACAGTGGGCTGTAGGGGGACTCGGACTAGGTGGCGTCACCGGTGACTCATATGGTAGCCCAACGATCCTAAGCACACAGGATTGCTTATTTCCATTTAACTCTATGTTAGCGTCGCTCAGCGAGACGAACAGTGTCTGCTTACGTCACCAGCGGACCAGTTGCTTTGTTTGTATTGAGAGTTCGTGTGATTTTAAGGTGTTTTTGACGTTTTTACCTCCGCTTTTTTTTCGTTTTTTCATTAATTTGACGGTGTGGTTGACTATTTAGGAGGTAAATCTGAGGACACGGCAGTGCCTCGCCAAGTTCAGGTGCCGTACCGTCTTTTCTTGAAACATTTCAGCCGATATATGGCCTATCTAAAACTCTACTTCGGAATGAGCTACGAATCTTTGCACAGTCGTAGATCTCCATGGATTTAACAATCCCTCCAAGTTTCATGGAATTCCCAAAAGTACTAAAGTAGTTACGAAATTTCATAGATATGTATAGATCAGCAAAATTCTACTGTACTTCCAGACATGCTACAAAGCTGAAATTTGGCAGACTGATAAAAATTATGACCAAATATTAGTATTATATTTATATATTTATTAAAATATTTATATAAACTTTTAATTTTTTTTGGATTTTTGGAAACTCCATGCTCATTAAATTAATCACATTGAAGAAAATTGGTAATTATGCCGCAAACGTATTTCTTTTATTAAAATGATTATTGGAAAGTTTATTTTGTAGACAGGTTCTCCAAGTTTAGTTTCAGTTTTTTTCTTAAGTTTTTTTAGTCTCTTTATAGAAGTTTTCAGAAACATGTTACAGGAGAAGGAGTGAAAACGGGCGCTGGGTTGGATAAAAACAACTCATAACACAAACAATGTAAAAATTGAAAAAAAAAACTTATGAAAATCTATTGATATAAAGCATAAGAAGTTGAAAAACACATCTTATTTGGCGGTTTTCTCCAAAAACTGACTGGTTTTTGATATAATAATATAATAAATATTGCAATTTTAGATCTGAAATATCAAACAAATACCTTTTTGTTACTCCATAATATAAGTGTATTTTATTATATCCTCAACAAAAACAATACATTATAAACTTTAGAAAAAATCCTACTTCTATTCTAAAATTTTCAACTATTTAAAAAAGAAACTCCAACATATCGTCTGGTAGGAAAATTCAGCTCTCAGAGCAAACTCTTGATTTATCAATTCATTTGTTTTGAATGAATGAAATTATTAATTATATTTACTAACACGAATAAAAAATTTGTTTGCAAATAAGCAAGAACAAAGCGGGAAAAACTCACGATTGCATTGTGTATTAAATGAAGCGCGCTAAGCAGAGGTCCACTAGTGACGTAAACAAGGCGCCGCCTACCGCTGAAAGATTCGAGCTAAAGGCAATCCTGTGTGTTTATAATCGTTGATGGTAGCCAACGTGTTAACTGATTTTTAACTAATGTTTTATAAAAATTAACATGTCATTTGTTTTTATACTAACTTAAAAAGATAACATTCGAACAAAATAAATGTAAGCAAAGATATAATGCGGTAAAAATCCTACTAATATAAGGTAAAAATAGAAATAACATTCGAAAAAAATTACTATAAGCATTTATGTCGATTATCTTGAAAAAGATGCGTGAGATTCTGCTGATTTGCATTCATACCCGACTTTATCTTCATAGATAGGCTTCGGGAAAAAATCATACTTGCATTTCTTCCGAACAAAAGTGTCTAGTTAAGTTTCTGCCGGAGCTTATCTTGCAGGTGCATTGATATACAGGCTGTCCCAAATATAAGCTGCTATATAATTCCTTCTTAGCTTTAATAGCTAGAACTATGTAATTCCTTCTTATGACTGAGTCTTATTTTAAAAAGAATGAATAGGGCATTCATTATCAGACTTTTCTCTTTTGCATCTAGCATGTTCATTTTCTGACTTCCGTTTTTGTCCATTGGATATATTTTCCAAACTTTTTTATGTCCTCTGGTTCTAAACAATCTGAATATTGGATACTTGTAACTGTTTTTGTAGTAGCACTTTATTCCAATAAATGTTGGAATACAAATGCAGGAGCATATGGAAATAATTATCCAAAACATTGAGTTTATATGCAGATTTTCTTCATTGGAAAGCTTAAATTTCTTCCGATCATTTATAATTCAAGTTTTGTGTTTTATTTCATGCAGGCTCATTGTCTTTAGTTCAATTGTGGTTTCTTGTAGTGGTAACAACGTTACATCCATGGTTGGAAGTTGAATCACCTTTGCTGGTAGCTTGTCAGTAGTTTAAACGAAAAAAAAACCATAAGTAGAAGTAAAAGAGAGAATAAAATTCTAAAGATTCAATATATAGAATCTATTTGCAGGGATTAAAGGGAATTGGAAAAAAGGACTGTTCTAATTTTCTTTGCTATGTTGCTTGTTTCCCTTGTTCTTTTTCTTTTTTATATGCTGGTTGGCTTTGAAGAATATACAGTCCTTCGAGCTAGGCGATAGACCTCTTGAAGAATATACAGTCCCTCTAATTGCCTGGTTGACTACGTTGAATAATATACAGTCCTCCAAGTTCTGGTTTGGTTTCCCTCTAAGATTTGAAAATCACCAGCCCGTTGCAAACGCTATCCCATAGGCACTACGTTTATCGCGAACCGGGCGAAGATCCGTCTTCGACTGGGCCAGTTACGTTTTAAGTTTAAGTAAGAATGGAAAATTAATTAAGAACGTGTTCATTAATATCTAAGAACAGTGCGTAATAATCCTAATCTAGTTAACTGATCTTCAACTAATCTTATAAAAATTAACCTTTCAATTGTTTTTAAACTTAAAAAGATAACATACGAGAACAATTACTATAAGCATTTATGCTGACATGACATTGCGCTATTTTGGCCTGCGCTAGTTTGTACCACTGCTATTATAAATAGTATAGATGAAAACATTTTTCATTCTTTTTTATAGAAGAATTGTATTTTTTTTTGATTTTTGCGCTGATTTGCAGCTGCAAACATGATCAAACTAAAGATTGACTAGGTATTGTATTTTCTTTTAAAAAAAACCTAAAATCTTAGGCGTATTTTATAGGAAACTGCATGTAGAGAGAGTGGAAAAATATTTGTGTTTTTTAAATTACACTACATATTCCCAACATTTTTATTTCAATTTCCAAAAAAATGCGTATTGCTTGATAACAGCAATAATTGTATTCATAAGCAGTTTTTAATAGTAAAGAGGGTTAATTTTATTCATAAGCAGTTTTTTATAGTAAAAAGGGTTAATTTTGAACTTTGTAATGGTATCTTCAGGAATCGCGCTACGGCTTAAAAATATATAATTGACGCTATTGTTAAATCTAGACAGCATTAAATAGAAATTGTTTAGCAATTTATTTTATTAAATATTATTACTGTTGACAGTTAACTGTTTCGTCCTTATGGGACTCCTCAGGACACTGCTCGTCGATGTGACACCCTTCATAAATTAAGTATACGGCTTTATCTCTCAACTTACATTGTTAGTGAGAAAACAAAGTCATGTACCCAACAAGAAGCGCCATCTACCGAAATACGAGAGAAACTAAAACAGCAGCAGGTGAGTAAAACTGCTATATCATCGATCGATTAAATTATCGATTGAAAGAAAGAATCCATACCGTGACCTACGACACACATTGCCTTTGTAGATCAGGTCAACGCTAATTGCGTTTGTTCCGCTATCAAGACGTCGGCATCGCCTCAGTCAACGGAGTTTAAAGCCAAATATTAAAAAATGTAAAATTTAGTACCCGCGAATTAAAATTAAAACAAGTTTTCGTTGCTAATCGGGTAAAAAAAGTACTAGAGAAACAAAAAACCCTTAATTTTTTCTTTTAACCCGATTAGCCACGAAAACTTGTTTGACTTTTAATTTACGGGTACTAAATTTTACAATTATTACTTAACTTGAGTGCGAAATTAATCCAAGATTTGAGCAGATGCTGAAAAATAGTTTCATTTTGTTCTCGTGTTCTTAAACTTGTTTTTTGCCCAGTCAATGATAATGTTTAGTAAAAAAGTATGCTTGGTTGACTTATGTTTTAGCAATCCATGGGATGGTAAAAAAACTGTTTTATTTTCCGCCAAATTATATTTGGATCAAAATGATCTAACCACCAAAATTTTAATGATGTTTGTGTATCTGGGACACGATATTTAAAAATCAATAAATATATATAAGCCAATTAACAATTATTCAAAGTCTTTTCAAAATAAAACCAAATATTTTTAGTAATTAGGCAATATGTTCTTTGTAGTTTAATAAAAAATTTTACCTAGTATTATTCTCATGCTTTTTATAAATAAAAAAACAAAATTTCAAATTCAATTGTTTGACATTATTTATAAAAAATATTTTAAATGTTTTTATTAGTTTTTTAAATTACATAGGTATTTAATAAAAATTCAATTTGAAAAAATTATTCATCTAACATGGCCTATTTCTTTAATTTCAATATTTTTTAATTGGGAAGGTATTAAATCTGTTATACTCGGTTTATATATCTTAATTTATAAGTAACATTTATATTGATAAAGAGACGCAAGTGACAGGGTGCAAAATTGACAAATACTTTTTTGGTAGATAGTGTTTTTAGTAGTTTCTATGTCAGCAAAAATTAAAAAATATCCTAGAAATTAACCAATCTCAGTGGGATCGTCTGGGGTGTTCCCCTTAGCTCTTTGCTGTAAGGTTTGGAGATACTTTAAGCGCCAGCGACGCCGAAAGTGTTGCTGCATCTGTTGTGCAAATAGCCAACGACTTGATAATGATGATGATTCATATGTGAGTGGGCCTTGGAGCCCCTTCACTACGACCACCAGTGGGTCTATTGTGGCTAACTTTTGAGTGGTTTCTCACCACTGTATGCCTAGTCCTCCAAAAAGGCCGGCTATCAGTTTGGGGTGAGACACTGTTCAGATCTTCTAAGTCAATCTGAGATTTACCGAAAGTGATCTGAAGTAAACGTACAATAGACATTCGCACAGTACATGTCTGACTGCTTCGTCATCGTCCACACAGAGTCTACATTCGGTCTCTTCTGTTTGTCACATTCTGTGCGTAGGTACTCTCAGTCGATAGTAACCCGTAAAAAGACCAGTCACATCTATACGTATCTCCTGTCTGTTTCTATAATGTCCTTTAATGAACTCTTTACTCCTGATTTATAAGTTGCCGTTCGTTAAAGTTGGGCAAATGTCGGCCTTGCCGTTCGTTAAAGTTGGAGATAATTCATCTTTATCTTTTGCCGTTAGAGATTCGTAGTCGGCCACGTACGTCACACTTAGTTGGTTTATTTTTGCATTTTCCTTTTATTTATTTTTTGTTTATGACAAAAGCTAAGTCAGAAAAGGTTAGAGACTAAATTTTAAACAAAAAAACTTAAAAAAAAACCATTTTTTTAGGTTAGTATTACCGAACGGTTGCGAACCGAAAACGGCAACCTATAAATGCTCAAATCCGTCTACGAACTGTAAACCGTCAATGTCAACCGTGAACGGCAACTAATAAATCAGGGGTTAGAGTGAGCCAGTTGTGGTTTATTTATCCAGTATTGTTGGAAGCTGTTCAGCATTCATTTTAACATGGATGATTTAGCAGCATTGTATGATATCCCCACGGCTGGTTCGGGGCCTAAAAATTCAGCAGATACCTTACACAAGAGTTAGGATCAGAGGTGGATGAGCCACATCGCTCACCGATGACAATAGTGTCACATCTCAAAATTATTCCGTCTCTTAAAACGCGCAAAACAATTCAAAGTTGAACGCAGTTTAATGCACCAATACTGGCATAAAATTAGTTCAGATAGTCTACTCGAGATGACGCTTGTGTCACTACGGGCCACCGGGTGCCAAATCCCGTAAGTTGCATGAATACCGGCATATTGTTAGTCCCCTTGGTGTTTTGTCATTGTTAGTGTGACACATCTAAGAAGTAGTGACGATTTGTTTGAGCAATAGTGACACATTTTGAGTTGTGCCACCTTACCTTTGTGTTTTTGTCCATTTTAGTTAAATGTGCCAAAACTTTTTTCAAGTTTCTATCAAAATTGTGTCACTTGGTTGCAACAATAGTGGCAGAACTCAAAATTACAAATCCTAAACTTTTTTTAAAGCAAAAAATAACTTAACAGTCTCCAATAATTTAGCACATAAAATCACTGTCAAGTTATTTAATAATTTACAAATACATTTCATACACAATTTTGAGTTGTGCCACTATTGTCGCCGGTGAGCGACATGGGAAAAATTAAAAAATCCCGGTAAGCCGATGCCTTATTGGCCGGTGATATATGGTCCGGTGTCATATGGCCCGGTGCTGTATGGGCCGGTGCCTCATAGGCGGGTGCATTATGGGCCGGTGACTTATAAACCGGTGACTTATGAGTCAGTGCCTTATGGGCCGGTGCCGGTCACGGCTCCATAAAATATACATCAACTATTTAGAATTAAAATAAACTATCAAACAATGAGTGTAGTGACTACATAACTAATTAATTCCGTATAATCGTGATGGTTTTGATCTTTCTTAAAAAGACTATCCAGTGGTGTGATAAAAAACTACACATTTGCATGCGCTATTTATTAGAAACTTTGAAAATGGGATGGAAACCGTGGCCGACCGGTTTAGCGCGATGGTTCGTCCATATGTGATGCGAATCTTGTGGGTTCGAGTCCCACCTCGGCATATGGTTGTTTTTGTAACGTCCCAACAAGGTATATCTCGGGAAAAATTTGGCTAAAAAGGCTGGGCGATTGATCCTAGCTATGGATGGAAAGTCCCAGTATATAAAAAAGAAACTTTGTTTATTATTACCGGCAGACGAAGACTAACTGAAAAACGAACATTTCAAAATCAAAAATACTAATGTAAGCCAAATCCAAGGGATTTTAAGCCCCGGGCGTTAAAGATAGAGGGGCGGCGAGCTGAGAGAGATAGATGCCCATTATAGAAATAAGTTTGAGAATCTTATTGTGTCAAAAAGTAAAAAAAAATCAAAATTCCTAATGCGCTGGCTATTTTATGCATTAGCAGTGATCTTTTGGAAGAGTTAAATTTTGATTTAGTAACATTGGTTTGCAACAGAATTTGGAGTACTCCAGGAGGGCCAAAGGCTAAATCTACTTGTAAGTACTAGTCGCAGTTGGGTACAAAATTGATAATGTATGACCTACTTCAACTTTTGGTTTTGAAGCCCAAAGCACACTTACGAAATTATACAGGCTTGTATTTTCATGAATTAGGTTAATGAGTAATTTTATACCCAGCTATGCGATTAATAGTTACAAGTAGATTCAGCAGTTGGGTGCTTTTTTTATAAAAAAAAAATTATATCCATTTTTTAGGTTTAATCCTTATTCAGTCTTATTAATAACACAATGCACTTTTCATTCAAAACATTCATTTAGTGTTATCCAGAAAGTGCGTGTAGATTTGCTACGGATGCGAGCAGTGTTACCTTCCATTCCTAGTAAAATGGTGTTGAAAAAAATAAAGCGTGTGCAGAAATTTTTTTGAAATTGCTCTATATTTGTGAAAGTTATAGCTACAACTATTACTAATAAGGATGGTGGGGAGGAGGGAGAGAGAGAGGGAGGGGAAAACTAGTTGGTGTTGAATAAAAAATCTTAAAGCGTGTGCAAAAAGAATTTTTGAAATCGACCTATATTTGATAAAATTATGCGTATATGATTTTTTAGGAGGGTGGAGGGAATGATAGGATATTTGCAATGAGTTATCAAAGGCACTTCATTAAAAGCGCCTGAAATTTAGGTATTTTGTACGCCCCAAAGCCGATATCATGTGACAAAATCGCGTGTGACGACCGCCATATTGACTCCTAATTAAAAAAATATAACCTATATCATTTTCGGGATCAGTAGCAAATCAACGACGGTTTTTTGGTCAAAATGGGTTCAACCGTATACCCTCTAGCACGACACAAACATAATTATTTATATATTTATATATATATATATATATATATATATATATATATATATATATATATATATATATATATATATATATATATATATATATATATATATATATATATACACACAAACATATCCCAAGCTAAAAACATTACCCTTCCATTCGCCGTGCAGCAGTTGGGTAAAAATAAAATCCCTGTTGATTAACTAAAAATTAGACATGTGTTTTTTTACTTTTGGCATCGAAATTAATACAAAAGAAGCGACGACGCAGAGTGAATCGAAGTATAGGAGACATTGTATATAATTTGATGTAACTTTGGAACGACTGGACCGATTTTAATAATTTTAGGCATTTTGGAAACGACATTTTAACTTTGTCTTTATCCAAAATTTCAAAGTTGCTAAAATATAAGATAAGGGGTGCGCGTGTGCTTATTTTTGTAATTTTTGAGCCACTCTCTAGAAACTTTTTGTGGGCCACAGTGCTTAATTTGGAGCATTTGTAAAAAGATAAGATCTTTGTCACGTATCTAGATATACAAGTCAGTTTATACAGAGTGATTTTTTACAAAAAGACACTACTTAAAATTTGTTATTTTAGAAATACGAGTCAAAATATTATTATATTATATTTTTATACATATAAACAACATGTCGCTATTTTCAGAGGTTGTCTAGCGTATGAAAACCTTTATTTTTATAGGTAGGTAGTAGTGAAAAAGCATGTTTTTAAAATGTAACTTTTGCTATGCACACACAAAATAATATATTCATTGTGCTTAGGATTACCCGATTTAACGCCATTTTAAACGCATTTAATTGAAACCAATACTTGATTGGCAATGATTTTGGCACGAAGTTTTGCTATGAATATGACCTTTTCGGAGTCTAGCCATTATGTATTTACAAAAAGAAAAGATAGCCACACAGATAAATAAAGGTCTTCTCTTCATTTAAATCAGATACCCATTTTATATCAAAACTGCTTAAAAATTAAATTTATCGTCCCTGATTGAACGAACAAATGTAACCAGAATTTATAGGCATTGCTTAGTAGTGTTTTGACACGAGCTTAAGCGATCAGTGACCAAAATTAGCACTGCATTGCCCACTGCCTGCGTATCGTTACCCTTGCACTATTGCAAAATTTGCAAAATATGTAGCAACCAACCTGAAGAAGAACATTTCGTATCATTTTTAATTCTTATTTAATCGCAACAAGTTATACAATAATTAGCAAGAGCACGTGCTATTTTGGGCGTTTTTCTGTCTCAACTCAACGAAAGTATAATTACAATGAATATTTAAAGTATTAAGATAATATATATACCTCGCCCCCACCTGACCGTTACAAAACAAAATATATATATTTTTAACATTTTTCAGTGTTCCACTTTACCACAAAAACTTTAATAAAAGATATATTTTTTATTTATTATTTAACAAAATATTCATATATTTTTATTCATTTTTGATATTTTTTAATTTAGTTGAAATACTCAATTTTTTTGTGTAGTTTAAGAATGATGAAAACCCTAGAGAATATGCATCAAAAAGGTGTCACAAAAATTTTCAATTTTTATATTTCACTAGTGAAGCCTATTCTAACATAGGCTCGATATAATGTGCGACGTTGACAGACTGGTGGAAAGTGGACAGTCTCCCCTATAAAAACAGTTAAATGACTTGTGCGTTATTAAAAAACCACCCTTTACCTGTTCCATTTCTTCACATACATTTTTCGTCACTGATCTCATATAATATTGCAGTCTCGGATTCTTATAGTTATGTCACAATATTATTAGGTACCTAGAAACATTCAAATTATATTTTTACAGCCGAGGAAACTTAGGTTCATTATCATTTATTTTCGACATCATTTGTGATCTTCAGAGCGATAGGTCTTTAAATTAATGTAAATTTGATTCCTTTTGCAAAAATAAATTATTCATTATTATTATTAGGACCATTAATATACTAATATGTAAGTCATATTATTTCGATAACGAAATATTCCCAGTAAAAGATTTGGAAGGAACGCACATCTGGAATAAAGGAAACTGTTTATCATTACACATGTGTAGCGGTTTGTTCACTTAGCGGTTATGGACTTAGTATCGCATTTAAAAAGAAATATTTTACCCTTAAGTACTCTCTCGGGGTGGAAAGTTTCATTCCTTTCCTCTGCAGAGCATATTTCTGCGGCAATATTGTTAGAAAACTACAAATCAAATCAATCCCAGAAAATCTTCCAGGCAACGCTTTTAAGGAGTGTGGGTTACAGTCGAAAATAGCGTATATTTAGATTAGAATAATTTTGAATAGTAGAGAAAAGGTTCAATAAATATCTTGTTTCTTTTAGTTAAAATAAAATGTACAACCTAACTCATTTTTAATTTGTTATTTTTAGCAAGTCAAAAAATTTATGTTGTTTTTAAAATGCAAACCACCTTTTTAATATAAATTAAAAACTGCGTTATGTGTAAACAGAGTAAATAGTATTGGTAAAAGAATAATTTGAAGAGCTTCAAAACGATTGTAGAACAACCTAACGTCGCAATAGTGTTGTTTATCAAAAAAATAAGTTTTTCAAATTTTGTTGGGCAAATATTATTTTTTTTTATAAACCACTGGCAAAAAAAAATTCCTTAATAGTGGCGTATTACCCAGATAAAGTTTTGTTTGATAACATCTAATATCTCTGTCGCTAAAAAGGATATGTAGGCTCATACAGTATTTGGTAAGTTAATCGTTACGGCACATAGCAGCGATAGATCATAAAGAAATGAACCTCTTTTCGATGGAGAGATTTGGTTTCCCTCTGATAAGCTGCTTCATTCTCTCACCCTTTCACTACTTCACATATTATATGATAAACTAAAGTTAAAAAATCATGCTTTTATCTTTAAAATGAAACCGTTCGTACGCACCGATTCGTCTAGTACGGGTTCTCAAGTAGCGCGCGCGGCGCTCGCATGCTGCTCGTACACTGCGTGCCACAAACCACCTTCGGTCGCTTTTTTATTGCTCCACTTTGGATGTTCGCAGTTTCAATTGGAACGGCGTCGGCGGTAAGAGAATTTAGTGTTTCAGCGATCTTTTTTTCTGGTTCAACTGCGAAAGCTTCCAATGTGCGTTTGCGGGTTTTCTGTTGATCGTGGAAGATTCGTTCAAATACAAAAAGGCAACGTGCAGCAAACGCGGGACGTATAAGCGGAGCGCTTGCGGCGCCTTTTATTGTATATGCACCCTTAGGATGCTTAATATATAAACGTGCCGTTGATATTGTTATTTTATTAAAATAAACTGTCAAAATGAATTGAGGGCCTCGACTTAGGTCCATCTTAATGATTCCGGCCAAATCTTTAGTTCAGTTCAGCTTAGTTCAAACATGCTTTATTGTTCAAGATATCAAAAAAATCTTATTAACCAAGCTTTAACTTAAATCTAATATCAAAATGATTAATTTAGATAAGATATAAGAAAAAAGTAATATATCCTAATTACTTAGTTATCAAACAATTATAAAATCAAAATAAATATTAGGCCAAACAAATTTAAAAGTACCCAAGTTTTGGTTGTAGTTGTTAACTTATAAAATTAGTATAGGTGTTAAATGCAACTTGTTCTATTCCTTATTTTAGTCAAACTAAATGTAGCTATATAAATTTATTAGCTATAAAACCTAGTCTAAAATCAGTCAAAAAATTTAAGCCTAAAACAGATGATAGGTAAAGACAAAAACACAATTTTATATAATGAAAGTTAAAGTAGAAAACATTAAAATTAAAATAAAAATCACGTCATATTATAAAATGTCAATAAATCACAAAATATTTAAAAATTCATACAAAAAAGAAACAAATCAAATTTAAAACAAATCTTAGATTTATAAGTACTTTTATCACATAATTAGGCTATGAGTTGTGTAGCAATTAGTATAATTTAAAAATATATATATTTATATTGCATAAGTAATAAAAAACTAAATTTTAAACAAAGAGACAAAAAAAGGGAAAGAACTAGAGTAAAAGAAGAAACAGTGAGAATGAGAGAAACAGAGAGATAAGATGCAAAAGAAATCTTGAGAATGACAAAAAACCCAAGAAAGCAGCTGGAAGTATAAAAAGAGAATGGCGACTGACAACATGACTAAAAACATAGAGTTGGAACAGGAGATTATGATATAAATTGGAATTCTTGTGCTAATGGCCTCAAGTAAACCGGTCAAACAACAGATTAAAAACAGTAAGAAAGAAATTCATCAATGGTGTACAAAGCATGTTGCGCCAACATGTTTTGGAATTATTTTCTAAATTTTGATAAATCAAGGATGCTCTTTATAATTCTAGAAATATGATTGTAGAAAATGGAACTCTGTACTAGTGATAAAAGAGGAATAAGAAGTGGTATATTGTCTATTTGACGTGTTCTGTGTGTAATTTGTTAAACAGCCAATAAGTCTTTATGTTTATATATTAAAGTAGTTGATTCCAGTATAAAAAGACATGCTAGAGTTAACATTTTAAGGTTCAGAAATAAAGGTCTGCAATGATCCCTTGGTGAAGCGCCAGTAATAAAGCGGATGGCTTGTTTTTGGATTTTGAATACAGATTGGAAAAGATAGCCGCTGCAGCAGACCCAAAAAGAAAGGCCATAAGACAGGTGCGATTGAATAACCGCAAAATAAACAGATTTTGCAATAGTAACACTGAGGTTTCTTGCCACTGCCCGCACACAAATACAACCAGAAGAAAGTTTTTTATTGAAAGAGATTATGTGAGACTGTAATTTTGGGTTTATTTAAGTTTATCAATAAACTTTTTGATTCCGGATTTAACTGGGACTTGATTAAGATCAGTGCCCTTAATATTGCAGCGAAAAACCATTATTTGTGTTTTACCAACGTTGAGTATAAGGCCATTTGCGTTGCACAACAATTTGACATCCTTAACGTCATTAGATATTAGAGAATTATTGCAATAATGCCAGGCAATAATAGTGGCTGGCGCGATTCTGACAGTTTTCCATTGAAAAATAAACAGTTGATCTTTCAAAATTGACATACCAAAATCGAATTTATAAATCCAGTGGCGGCACTATTAATTCCGGCTCTTATAATATACCAAGGCCTAATTTTGAAAGAAAACTGTCACAATAGTACCCGGCACAATTATTGCCTGGCCCTATTGCCACTATTATCTCGACCAGATCGTTATCCGCGAAAGCCGTGATAACCACAGAGATATCAAGATTTTAAAGGTCATTAATACAAACAAGGAATAATATTGGACCGAGGACTGAGCCCTGTGGAACTCCGTAATTGATCTGACTCTCTGAGGAACAAACGCCACCAGCGGTAACACGCAGGCTGCGACATGACAAGTACGAAAAGAACCACTCTAGTACCTCGTCTCGGAATCCGTAGACTTCCAGCTTCCGCAGGAGCGTTCTGTGGCTGACATAGTCAAAAGCTTTCGACAAATCACAGAAGGCCCCCGCGATGGCACAGTCATTATTATAGTGTTGAAAGAGTTCTTCAGTCACTCGATACATGGCGTCATGGGTGCCTCTTTTGGAAGCAACCCAAATTGAGCAGGGTTAAGTGTATTGTGGTCTATTAAGAAGTCCATCATGCGTTTTTTAACGAGTTTTTCTACAATTTTGAAGATGGTTGAAAACAACGATATAGGGCTATAGTTTGAGGAATCCCTCGTATCACCATTTTTATGAAGTGGCACGACGAGTCCTTTTTTAACGGTAGATGGGAAAATGCCGCAAGAAAACTAAAAATTGATCGCTTCCGCTAGAACAATAAAAAAACCTGATCAGGAAGCTCATTAAGAATTTTTGTTGAGATGCCATCAGAGCCAGCAGCATTTTCATTTTTAATGGATTTAATACGTTTTACTTCGTATAAATCAGTAGATAAAAATACAAAATAATGATTAACCTGTAAAATTTTAACATATGTTACGGGATCGATATTATATGTTACGGGATCGATATTAGATTAAGCCATATTGCAACAAAAAGTGTTTAATTTCTAAGGATCGACATTAATTTCAGGTGGTTTTTCTCGATTTATTCGTAGCATTACTCAATCGATTAGTATAGAAAAGATTTTTTGCTGATGTTATTAATTCCCGTTAGTTATAGTTTGCGATATTTGGAATGATAGTCACTGATAAATGAACTCTCGATGATGTGCTTTTTTAGGATATTTAATGATATTAGATTTTTGGGAGCCAGTATTTTCTGTCCTAGTTTTCAAAGGAACTTTAAAGGAAAAGACTTATTAACAATTTTGATTAGAAAAAGGTGAAGTTCTTCAAATGGAATATGCTTTTAAAACAAGTGGCTGCCAATTAGTATTTTGGCAGGTTTGTTTAAAATTATTAAAATTATCTTTACTGAAAATTCTTCCTGGTTTGATGTGACTCTTGACAGATTTGACTTTTAGAGATAGCAGGGTAAGAACTGCATGGTGATCTATACCATTGTACTCAAGATCAGAATTGAGATTAGAACAAATATATTCTATTGTTTCGGATATACAGTTAGTGATCCTTGTAGGCTGTTTTACATGCATTTGAAGATTGTCAGATTGAAACAGATTAAGTAAAAGAATGGTGGAATATGCCTCCGGGTCGCCAAAATCGATGTTAAAATCTCCGGCAACTAATAGATTGGAGTGAGTTAGTAAGTAAGACAACAGAAGTTTAAAGCTATTTAAGAGGCTTGACACATAGGTGTTTGGAGAACGGTAGATGCATAGAAGGTAAGTATTAAGGAATTTTGAGTAAAGAAGAGAAAATTCAAATTTTCTTTCAGGGAGTAGAAAATCGTCGCAACTGAAGAACTCAGATATTAAAAGTGTTTCATTAAGCAATTTAGATTTTAAAGAATTAATCTGTATTGACTCTTCAACCATTTTACCAATCAGCCAGTTTCTAACTTTTAACCCTTTATCGGTGTTAATATCAATATAGTCAAGGATTTTTTCTAAATTATTGTTGATAGCTTTTACAATTCTTTTAAGCTTACCGTTAAAATTTATTATGTAATCACTATTCCGGTTTTTTTTAGGATTGGACATAAAAAAATATTTATTGTGTGTAAACATTTTTTTAAAATATCGTGAATATTAATAAATTTCAGTCTTTTTTTATTGAAGAAATCGTTTAAACCAGCAGCGATAACTACACAGTCACTAGAGTTAAGACAAGCAGTTTTTCTCTCAAGGCCTAACAGAACATGATTAATTGTGCTCCGGGTTTGATAATGGATTCAATCAGGAAATCAGGAAACTTGATACATTAGTATTCGGTTTCTTCTTGAGGCTGTTTATGTAAGTCTGTTGTTCGTTATTATATTTTTTGAGTAAGTTTATTTTGGAAGCCATTTTTTGGCTTCGTAGTTCTATTTCTATCTGTTCTATTTCTTCTGCTTCTTCATTCAGCAATCTTGAGCCACGCTTAAGCCTTCTAATGTGGTTCTCCTTCTGTTTTAGTTTACATTGAAATGTATCGATCTCGGTTTGTAATTCCTATATTAAATTCTGGTCATCAATCTCTTTGTGTTCGTACATGGCATCTTTTTGAGTGGCTTCTGCTTTGAGCTTTATGACTAGTTCTTCCAAATAAGCTTTGCCTTTTTGGCATGATTTATTCTTACAGATCTGGCTGAAGGCTATAGTGTGCCACCCTGTTGTGGAAATGCCAGCACAATTGCGACATATACATAAATCGCATTTTGCTCCAAAAAGCTCATCTTTTTTTGGCCTAGGTTTGAAATGCATTCGGAGTTACATAGAGAGCACTTTAGCTGTAATTGCGACATTATTTCTTATTTTACTGCTAAATCGCAAACAAAGAAAAGGATTAATTTAGTTTATTAAAATTAATAGTCCAGCGCCATTATTCAATTCTGGGCTTAAGTTGTCTTAAGTTCAGAATGGGGGTCCAAAATAGTTGTAATTATACCGTGAACAGTCCCTTCATGGCTGATTAGTCAAGATTTAGTATACCAGTAAGTAGCCTAACCCCACTTTGTGTCACAGATTGTAAACAATAATAAAAATAGTGCAAAAAACAGTATAACCATTCCTTTCTTCATTCTTGAAAAATTGTGTAATGTTCTTCGCTTCTTATAACTTCTTCTTCTTTACCTCTAATAACTTTAAGATACACTAATACTTATGCTTTTACAATAAATTTAGGAGTCACCGACGGAAGCTTGTTCATTGTCTTATGCTCGCTTCTCACGGCACTTAATGTCACGAGCCCGGCAATGCCAACTTGCCTTTGGAAGCGTGTGGCGCCAGCTAGCTAGTGAAAGCGTGATAGGCGATCCACCAAAAGTCGCTAACATCAAAGGCACAATCGTGCGCGTCGCGTGTTGTTTCGTGCAGGCTTGTGTTGGTGCGTCAAAAGCTCAGTTCCTCAGGATGTTTTTCTTTTTGTTCATGCCTCACTGAAAATGCTTATGCCCGTGCGGCGCGATATTACGCGCAGTGGCAAGCCAGCATTAGATAAAGAAAAAGTAATAAACCCCCAGCAGATCACGGCGATGACAAAATGTCGGATACAGTGGTTTCTGTTAGTAGTTAGGTTATCGGAATACAATTTAAATGTTTAAAATATAGCTTACGAATACACGCTTTTAACCGCAGTATCGGGTATTTCGTTTTTGATTTAAATGTCTTCGTTTCCTCAATTTTCCAGCTATATTGTCGTTTGGAATGGCATCTTTATAATCGGAAGAAAACTTTTTCAAAATTTTTTCTCGAAGAATTGAAAACATACAGGATATTCAATATTAGGTTTTTTACGAGATACTCGCTTCTTTGCTACAAAAAAATACCGCTTACTTAAAAACCGCGCAGCCTATTACCACGTAAAACCTGTGGAAAATGTCGCGACTTTTGCGTTTTTAACTATTATCTTGATATTTTTTAATAAATAGGCAGGTCCTAACGTTATCGAACGTTAAAGCTGCTTTTGGATAGTTTTTTGGTTTCAAATTTATGTTGGAGTTCTTAAGTTGAAAAAGTATTTTGCGTACCGTAGGCAAATGTCCCAAATAACATTTCATGGTTTATAAGGGTTGCTAGAAGTTTTCAGCTACCAAATTACAAAACATAAGATTTTATAGCGAGGTGGCGAGAACGTTCTTGTAACCCCTATACCACTCTTATAACTTTTAAATGAAGAATCATATAAGGGTGGCAGCAATCTCTAATAAAACCCGTAAGCAATCTTACTGAGTCATCTAAGAGAAATAAGATTGACCTAACCCTTATAAAACCAAATATTAGTAATCTACAATAAATTTTGCGAACTAAAAGATTTTTTTAAGAGTTCAGAGTTAACAAAGTCATAGTATAGATATATACAATAAACATAAAGTAGCAAATATAAACAAATACGTATAATAGTTATACACACACACGGCCGCAAATTTATTGGTTTTGCGTTTACAAAACTTGCGCGCCCTGGGAATTAACAAAGTTTAGTTATATTTTTCACCAAAATATTAATGTTTTAAAAAACAAGTGACTGCTAAATTACATGTGAAATGACTATTGTTTTATAAAAGAATATTGTCAAGTATGATTAAAAAATTACCTTAATTTAAGTACTCTAAAACAACCAAATTGTAAATATTATTCATAGTTCTAAAATTTTTCACACACTTGAAGATTGTTTGCACCGCCAGTTTCACGTTAAGTTAAAAAAAACTTGTTGACCAAACCCTCCTATAAAATCCTTATAAGTGCTGGCCTAAAGTCTCACCCCTACGAAGAAAACAAGAACAGCCCAAAAAGCGGCGTTGCTACATGTAGTAGATTTCCACTTTTTTGCTGGATTTTCACATTTTTTCAAATAATTTTAGTACAGAATTTTCTTAGTGGATTTTATTATATATTTTTCAGTACTTACTGTAAACATTATTTCAATAACAAACTTGAATTTAAGTACCCGTGAATTTAAAAATCAAACAAGTTTTCGTGGCTAATCGGGTAAAAAGAAGTTTTAATTTCTCTCATATTTTTCCGTGGGTAGCTCGAAAGCTTAACCTCACGGGGGTCCAAGATCTAATGGACACCTAATAAGTGATGACAGTTAACAGTTTCGTCCTTATTGGACTCCTCAGAACACTGCTTGGTCAATGTGACATCCCTGCGAAGTTAATTAGACGGTTTTGTCTCTACTCTTATATTTATAGTGAGAAAATCCTCACAAGAAGCGCCATCTACCGAGATACGAGAGAAAAAATAGAACAAGAGCAGGCGAGAATAAACGGCCATATATATCGATCGATGAAAAGATCGATTGCAAAGTAAATTTATTCATCCGTGACTTACGACAGCCCTTCTGTCATTCAGGTCAGAGCAACGCTGATTAGCGTTTTTACCCACCATCAGGCGCGAACGTCAATCGGAATTTTTAAGCCAAATAATACTAAGAAACTTGAATTTTAATGGTGGGTAAAACCGCTAATCAACGTTGCTCTGGCCTCAAAGACAGAAGGCTGTCGTAGGTCACGGATGGTTTCTTTTTATTTGCGATGGATCTTTTCATCGATCGATATATATAGCAGTTTATTCTCGCCCCCTGCTGTTCTAGTTGCTAGTATTAGAGACAAAACCGTCTAATTAATGTCGCAAGGGTGTCACATTGACCAAGCAGTGCTCTCAGGAGTCCCATAAGGACGAAACAGTTAACTGTCAACACTTATTCAGTGTCCATTAAACCCCATTGGACCCCCGTGAGGTTAAGCTTTCGAGCTACCCACGAAAAAATATGAGAGAAACAAATACTTCTTTTTACCTGATTAGCCACGAAAACTTGTTTGATTATTTTAATGAAACGCAAAAGATGTATTTTTTCTTATATTATGAATATTCATAAATAATGTTGTTAAATTAATAGTCGATCATATGTATGTCAATTGGACTATTAAAAAAAATATAAAGAACATTAAAAAATATTAATAATTTTAAGCTATAAAAATATAATGAATCATCGAGTGAACCATACATGTATGGCACCCTCCGCAATTTCGCCCATAAATTCGAAACAATTACAGATTTAAAAGTCAGGGATGCGTATGCTTCGCAGAGCGTTATTATTATGATTTTCAAATTCTTTTTTGCCCTTTTACGCAGACAAAATCAGGTAATTTGGAAGCTGCCTAAGTTGATAAAATCAACTGACCAATTAATAAGCTGATGGTACTTTATGAGCCACATTGTCTATTTTTAAGATTTGGCAAAATATAGTATTTCATTAAAGGTTGAGTAATGTAAATAATTTAGTTTTCAATGATCACTAAAATTTTATCTTATTGCACAGCAGCATAAGTTTTGCGCAAAGTTTGGATGTGTTAAAGTCGTAAAGGATTATGGGATTAACAAACACAAGTTTATATGGGACCATTAAAGTTGACAATGATGATAACTAATTGGATCAGGATTCAAGACTCTCTCCAGTTGTTGATTAAATGTTAATGTATGTAGATCTAAGAAAAATCTTTCTTAATCAACTTCCATAATATAAAACTTAATTTTAATAATCTTGGGCCACTTCACAGCATACAAAATTCAATTAAAACTTAACTATTTTTAAAACTTGTAGCGACTTATCCCAAGTATGCTAGAGTATACTTTTCACCACCCTTCTTGTTGATTGTTTCCACAAAATAACTTTGTATCGTTTTAAGAACATGTTGGGTAAAACCACTTTTAATGTATTAGAAATCTCGTCAATCGACGTCACCAAGATTAATTTTCAAAATCGTGGATTAACCAGATGCACTACATTGATGACGACTATTTGGTGATCATTATTTTATTTTAACGTAAATTTGTTTAAGCATTTTTTTTGTAATGTTCATAATGTGCTTTTAATATAACAACAAAATGTTTTTTTTAATGGAGCATTTCAGTAATAGTGATCGTATGTTCGGTATGTAGTGCTGTCGGGTGATGAATTTGGGTTCAAGGCCATTCATTCGCAAGATCAAAAACATCCCTTGTGTGTGTGTGGGGTCCTTTACAAAACCATTTGGCCTTATATTATTTAAAAGCAATTTTACTGGCCCATAAACTTAAAGCATAATGAATGAATAAAAAGTCTTTGGTGTAAATACCATAAAAATTTTTCTATATAAAATCACTTCACAGTTAAAATTTGAAGTTTTTTCGGAATCCTCAACTTGTAGTTTGCTTCTTTCCACATCTATATATTTGCATTATATCAATTTTCAAAGTGTTTCATTCTACGGTATGTGAGGCAAAAATTTTCCTTCCTTGCAACATTTTTCGTTTTCGTTGCTTATTATATATATATATATATATATATATATATATATATATATATATTTAGATCTGCTATATTTGGATTTGCACTATCAGAAAAATAACACATAATAACTGCAACCCTACACAACTTTAATGGTTCCATATAAAATTTTGTTTGTTAATCCCATAATCCTTAATGACTAATTATCAACCTAATACTATCTTTGCTTAAGTTTCTTCGGAATACTTAGTAAAATACTCTGCCAATCTATGGGCACCTAAGCTCACACTAGGTACTATAGTTATAGTGTGAGCTAATATAATCAAAAACTGAAATATATTTTATTCAACTCCAGACTCAATTACCTTTCGTTTGATACCACACAAGCCATGTTTTGACTTAAACTCAAATTTTTTAAATCTACCCCCACCCTTAAAAAAAAACTAAAATATATTTTGTATAACTCCAGACTCAATTACCTTTCGTTTGATACCGCACACGCCATATTTTTACTTAAACTCTAATTTTTGACATCTACCCCCACGCTTTTTTTAAAAATAAACTAAAATTCATTTTGTTTAACTCCAGACTCAATTACCTTTTGTTTGATACCACACAAGCCATGTTTTGACTTAAACTCAAATTTTTTAAATCTACCCCCACCCTTTAAAAAAAACTAAAATATATTTTGTTTAACTCCAGACTCAATTACCTTTCGTTTGATATCACACACGCCATATTTTCACATAAACTCTAATTTTTGGAATCTACCCCCACCCTTTTATTTGGCTTGCGTTCGGTGGATTTTGTTCACTTTTAAATGGGACCATCACGGCCCAAGACCCAACTTAGGTACCAAATTTTATTAAAATCGGACAAGCGGTTTTTGAGTTATGCGGGTTGGTCGTTACAGACAGACATACAGACAGACAGACAGACATACAGACAGACAGACAGACAGACAGACAGACGGCAAAACAAAAAAGTTTCAAAATCATCTGAAACGCAAAGATATATAAAAAATTTTGAAATCGGAGCAACTTTTTTTTTCTCGAAAAAATTAGGATCACCATAGCTCACACTACTTATAGAGTAGTAGTGTGAGCTAATATCTTAGTTGGAAAATAAAATAAAATTTATTTTTGTACAAAATACAAGACTTAGATCAAAAGTGATTGATAAAAACCAAATACGAAACAGTCTACAAAATTTAAAAAAAAACTTCCTGGACTGAAAACAATATATATAACGCCTCTCACAGATACACCAGATAAACAACTGATGCTAACGGCATCGCAGAAAGTGTTAAAACAAAGACAATTATTATTCGTTGGTGACTCTAATATCTGCAATAAGGGAGAACCCCTAAAAAAGAAACAAAAATGAGTTTTAGTATCAACGATCTGTAAACCTAATGCCAAATTTGAGGACACTGCCTGCATATGATTACAGATGATTACAGAGTTGAAAGAAACTTCAAATGTTATTTTGTTAACCGTGCCTAGTTGAGAAAGGTAGGAAAATTTAACAACATTATCGCAAATATAAACTTTTCTTTTTTGACTTATCTAATAGTAAATCATTCATTCTCCTATTCTCCTTAACTTGGACAGTATCATAGAAAAATCCCACTTTTGCATTAATGGCAGAAAGAGAAAACTTAATTTTTTTCAAAATTAAAAATAGCTTGTAGTGAAATTGTTCTGGAAAAAAATACATCGTACTTCTGGATTCCTATAAAAATCTAAAAAATCTGAAAGATCACGATGACAAAACTATATGAGTGTCAGCGAAAATTCGACTTCAATGGTCGTTTTAGTTCCCCACTTCGATTAAGATCCTCACTTTTAAGTAGCTGCCATTCAGATAATATTGAGAATGATCAATTGTTATAGAAAAGAGTTTTTCTTTAGATACGGTAATTGGACATTCTCAATTACGATTCAGATCACCGCATTTAAACAGCTCAGTTTCAGGGAACAGTCATCAGCGATAGCACTTGGAAAAAACGTAAGTAAGAAAAACGTAAGAAAAAGAATGGAAAAAAAAAGAATAAATCCTCAAGAAAGCAACAGAAAGAAAATACTAACAACACGGAGGATTTTCAGTAAGTACCACTGAGTTTGTAATATACAAAACTTGCAGAGTACCGGAAACAAAATAAACAACTTGAAGTAGCTTTGTCAGGATTTGAACTGGACATTCTTCGTTTTACTGAACACTTTCAAAACAGTGATCAGCTATCACATCGCAATCTTAAAGGTTACAATTTATGTTCTTCCGAATGTCGAGAAAAGGATGAGCACGGAGGGCTGAAGATTTTTGCCAAAAAATGGATAGTTGCGGAAATGTTAAAACTTCAGATTATCATGTACCTAGGGTTATGTAATGTTGTGCAATAAAACTGCAAAATAAAAAACTGGTTATTGCTGTTATTTACAAATCGCCTAAGGCGAATACAGAAACATTTTTATACAATTTAAATATTTAACTTGAAGCGAAATCATGTCTCATAATTCTAATTTTATGATATACTCTCCAACACGAGTTACACCAACAAGCTCCAAATGCCTGGATAATTTCTTAGTAAATAGCCCTGTGGGCATGTCTGATATTGTTATAAATCCAGGCTTTTCGGATCATTATGCTTAGATTTTGACGTTAAAATGTCAAAGAAAAAAGATGAAGTCCATTTTTATCTATCGTCGTTACTTTAGCGAAGAAAATATTTGCCTTTTTCACTCTAAATTAGAAAAGAAAATACGGGTTGATACCACTTCTTGGTAGATAACAAAAAAGCTTTCGATTCTGTATTGACACATTTTCTTATGCTTTCCTCTTAAACGAGCAAGAAGTAAGGTAGTTAAAAGAAGGGTCGATTACCGTTGGATAATACCGGAGATTATACGGGTAAAAAATTTATTAGTGAGTTTATCTACCTTAATGCGAAGATACCCCTGGTTCAAACAAACATCTCTCTACCCTTAATATTTTTTATCAGGATTGGTTAAAGGAGACTAGAAAAGCACTTAACAATCAGGAAATTTTAAACTCCGATAATAAGTCTAAAGAAATGTGGTAAATAATTAACAACAAAAAGAGCAATAAGAAAAATAATTCTTAGTCGAAAATTTTAATTAAGGCAATGGAAAAACTCTTACGGATTCGGAAACTGCTGCGCACTTCAATTCTTATTTTAGTTCTATTGGGAAAAAATAGTGACGAAGATATTATAATTATTATTTACGAACGAAATCAACCTTTTCATATGGCAACGACGAGATTTCTAGGAAACTTTTAAAACAAGTAAAAAATCTTGTTGCTATGCCACTTTCTCAGATAATAAACAACTTTTAAACACCGGAGTTTTCCTACAGCACTTAAAATTGCCATAGTTAAACCCCTGTTTTTGCCATAGTTAAACCCCTATTTAAAAAAGGTGATATTTAAGGGGAAAAGTCTTGAGAGGGCTATGTTTTCTTTTCTTTATGAGCTTAGTAAAATAATCAACAAAAAACAAATTGGTGTGGCGTTCTATGTTGCCTTGAGTAAAGCATTTGATTCTCTTTGTCACGAAATATTAATTTAAAAACCTAAATAATATAGAATCAGGGGCATTCCAAAGGAGTGGTTTAGATCCTACCTAAGAAATCGTAGAGAAAGGGTTAAAATATCATCAGAGGATGGCAAGGTTGTGTACTCTGATGCTGCCGAAAGTAATTTGGGGGTACCTCAGGGATCAATATTAGGGCCTTTACTTTTTATTATTTATGTAAATGATTTACCTAGTGTTTTCGACGATCTTCCTATTATAATAGTATCCTATGCTGACGATATATATAAATATATATATATATATATATATATATATATATATATATATATATATATATATATATATATATATATATATATATATATATATATATATATATATATATATATTGATGCACTCGGCGTTGTCACCTCGGGGTTAAGGATATGACGACCTGACCTCACCTATTTCTAGTGGTGTTAGACCATATATCGGTACATATATGACATGAGGGGAAGTTCCTTTACCAGAATTTCAATAGAGGGGTAAATAATTTTTTTTTAATATTGGAGAAATACGTGGAATACGTTAGGACCTCAGACCGATATACAACCTTTGGATGTGTGCTATTTCCTGCCACCTCAGGCACTGTTGCCGGTTTTATTAAGGTGATAACGTATGGCGTAAGTCTATAAGCAACAATAGCTTTATCTAACTAAATTGAAATATTAAATATAAGGTAACAACGTTTTACTTTTATTTAGTGACACTAGGAAATATTACAACTTTAAAAGGTTGCAAAAGTTTGTAAGGAAAGGTTAATGGTGACAACGTACTGTCTTTATATATAATATTTATACTTTCATTATAAAAAAACTTGCTGTTTTTTTTTTGGAAAACACATTTTGAGGTTTTGTGATAGCTTGAAAGTCCTAAATACATTTTTTGTTGAAAAATGGTTTATTTACTGTCAAAAATTCTACACATAGATCCGATAAACATTAAAAGGAAATTGTCAAAAATACACTCTATGGAATGCAAAAAAAATTGATACATTATCTTAATTTATATATTTTTGGGTTTGCAATGTTTATGACATGATTGATATGACAGAATTTTAAAAAAAAATTATTTATCTGTAAAAATAAATTTAATAAAAAATAAATTGTGATAATTAGTTAAGCCGTTTAAAACAGGATAACCATATACAGGAATGATGTGTTTGCCCATGCCACAGCCCAACGCGAATATTATTAATCTAATAATAACCACCAGCAATCACAAGGCTCAAATGTTGACGTGATGTCAGAATTTGTAAATGACATTCTTTATCAAAAAAGTTTCACGGGCGAATCCTCAGAGGTAAAGTAGCTTGGGGACGCGTTTCGGCTCCCAGAAGACAGCCTAAGCCCTGGATTTTTTTAAATTTGAAGGAATTTCACGAGGTAAAAAGTCTTAACAAAAACGTTTTACGGGCAAGTCCTTAGAGGTAAAGGTAGCTCGGGGAAGCGTTTCGGCCTCATTAAGCCTTATTCAGCCCGAGCATAACCATGAAATGAATTGATCATGTCGGTATCTGAAAAAGAAATAGGAAATATGGTGTTTACTGAGGAGAAACCAACTGTCAATTTGCAACTTTGACATTCTTTATTATTTAATTTCCAAATAAGTCATATCAAAATTATAATATATTTATGTTCAATTTAGCACTGTGACTAAGAGTCGTTTGCAGCTGTAATAGCCAAGTTTACAAAAACATTTCCAAACTAGTGAGAATCTTTCATTTTAAAATTTGTATTGGAGAACTTGGCTTTACTTTTATCTCAATTCTTTTTAGGGAATACCACTTTCGCGTACTTGGCTTTTTTTACATGAAATGTTTTTGTTGTGATCTCACTGCTTGCTTAAAGGATTTGGATAATATTGAAGTTTTAAAGTAGTGAAATATGCGGGATATTGTTCAAAACTTTTGAAATGCATATTAAAAATGTTGAGGTTTTTTATATTTTCCTATGGTTTTATCATAGTTCCTATCAGCCTTCTAAAGGTCAGCTCTCTAGTGTCCCTGGAAGTAGGCAAAGTTAATTTTACATAACTTTACATTTATAGGGGAGGAAAGTAAATTAAAATGTTGGTGTTTTTAAATTTTTTCCTATAGTCTTCTAAAGCTCAGCTCTCTAGCGTTTCTAGAAGTGGACAATGCTAATTTACATAACTTTACATTTATAGGGGAGGGAAGTTAATTAAACTTTCGGATTTTTTAATTTTCTTTTATAGTTTTATCATATTTCCTATCAGCGTTCCAAAGCTCAGCTCTCGAGCGTTTCTGGAAGTGGGCAATGTTACTTTTACACACTTTTACATTTATAGGGGAGGGAAGTAAATTAGAATTTTGGGGTGTTTTAATTTTTTTCTATAGTCTTATCATAGTTACTATCGGCTTTCCAAAGCTCAGCTCTCTAGCGTGTCCGGAAGTGGGCAATGTTACTTTTACATTACTTTACATTTATAGGGGACGAAAGTAAATTATAATTTTAAGGTTTTTAATTTTTTTTCTATAGTTTTATCATAGTTCCTATCAGTCTGCCATTTCAGGAAGTGGGCAATGTTACTTTTACAAAACTTTACATGTGTGGGGGAGGGGAGTAAATTAGAATTTTGGTGTTTTTTGATTTTTTCCAGGGGTTTGGTCATAATTTCTATAGGTCTGCCAAATTTCAGCTTTGTAGCATGTCTAGAAGTACAGTAGAATATTGATGACCTATACATGAGTGAGTGAGTGAGTAAGTGAGTGAGTGGAAATTTCGACGTTTTTTAAAATTTCGTAACTACTTTACTACTTCATGGAGTTCCATGAAACTTGGAAGGGTTGTTAACTCCATGAAGATCTACGACTGTGCAAAGTTTGTGATTCGTAGCTCATTCCCAAGTAGAGTTTTAGATAGGTCAAATATCGGCTGAAATGTTTCAAGAAAAGATGCGCGCGAACCTAATAAACGAAACCTATAAAAATAATACAGGTTTCTTTTCTGATTTTTAAAAATAGCCCATGAAGTCTTAGGTACTTAGTTTTTAGAAAATTAGATAAAACCTAATTATTTCAGTTTATTTTGCATATAATATAGAAATACATATATGTGGGTAGACCTAAAACTTTATGGTTTGTATGTTATCAAGAATATTACCCATGCAACTGATTAATAATTTTTATAGAATTATTATCTATCTTTATTTCATGTCATTTCAATCATTCTCAAAAATGAGTAACTTTTAATTTAAATGCCACCACAAAAACAAATTGGACAAATTCCAAAATGAAAAAATGGTTAATATCATACCTCGAACCTTGTTTTTAGTCTAGCAAAAAACACAGTTTAGCATTTTCGTATAAAATTTTGTTGGCTATAATTTTTGTTTCAAACTTTGTACAAAAACCAAGTTATTTAAAAAAAAGAGAGAATTCGTGCGCCATTTTTTTAAAAAACCGGCGAGAGCAGGCATCGCTCTATAATTGTGCCAAGCTTCGGACCTTTTGCATCAAAACGTCATATTATATGGTTAAACTACTTAACTAATTTCAAGTCTTGCCCATAGGAAAGTGTCTGAATAGCTGTCGCAAAAATTTATTATATTACAAAATCAATCATGTCAAGTTAAATAAAACCGTTAAATTCTGCCAGCCAGAATAAGCAAAAAAATGTAAGGAGACTAGCAAAATTAGTCAAAATATTTCATTAAGATAAAAAATAAAATAATAATCCTTTACAAAGCCCCTCTTAAAATATCAGACCGAGGCACTCGTTTCTGAGAATTCTATTAGATATTCCTAGGGTAAAAAAAGCAGGTACAAATTACATATAACAAAGAAACCCGTAGCGCCTAAAATCTAATCTGCAATGTTGCCAAATTTCTGAGGCCGCTGCGACGCGGTTTTAATACGCAGAATACATTTTATACCACCGAGGTGACTCAGTGGACCATTTAGTTACAGTAAAAGCGACGCTAGCGCCACCGGTAGATACGTGAACTACACGGCCAAAAAGTAGCTATATATACCATTTTGTGACCTCAGAAAAAAATTTTGCACACAGCTTGCTGAGTGTGTTAGGAACCGTCCCTGAAAGTTTTATTGAAAAACGTTGTCACCTCAAAAAAGTGAGGTAGAAAAGTTATATATGAGGTGACACCGTAGTTTATATACTTTGTTTTGAGGTGGCTAAGTACCGTTTATCAATATATATATATATATATATATATATTGATGCACTCTGCGTTATCACCTCGGCGTTAAGGATATGACGACCTGACCTCACCTATTTCTAGTGGTGTTAGCCCATATATAGTTACATATATGACATGAGGGGAAGTTCTTTTACCAGAATTTCAAAAGAGGGGTAAATATTTTTTTTCAAATATTTGTTAAATACGTGGAATACGTTCGGACCTCAGACCGATATACAACTTTTGGATATGTGCTATTTCCTGCCACCTCAGGCACTGTTGCCGGTTTTATTTAGGTGATAACGTATGGCGTAAGTCATAATAGCTTTATCTAACTAAATTTAAATATTAAATATAAGGTAACAACGTTTTACTTTTATTTAGGGATACTTTAGGAAATATTACAACTTTAAAAGGTCGCAAATGTTTGTAAGAAAAGATTAATGGTGACAACGTACTTTCTTTATATAAATAACCGAACATTTATACTTCCATTATAGAAAAACTTGCTGTTATTTTTTTTTTTGGAAAACACATTTTGAGGTTTTGTGATCTCAGAAAAGTTGCATAGCTTGAAAGTCCTAAATACAATTTTTGTTGAAAAATGGTTTACTTACTGTCAAAAATTCTACACATAGATCCGATAAACATTAACAGGAAATTGTCAAAAATACACTCTATGGAATGCAAAAAAAATTAATACATTATCCTAATTTATATATTTTTGGGTTTGCAATGTTTATGACATGATTAATATGACAGAATTTAAAAAAAATATATTTATCCGTAACAATAAATTTAATAAAAAAGAAATTGTGATAATTAGTTAAGCCGTTTAAAATAGGAAAACCATATACAGGAATGATGTGTTTGCCCACGCCACAGCCCAACGCGAATATTATTAATCTAAAAATAACCACCAGCAATCACAAGGTTCAAATGTTCACGTGATGTCAGAATTTTTAAATGACATTCTTTATCAAAAAAGTTTCACGGGCGAATCCTCAGAGGTAAAGTAGCTTGGGGACGCGTTTCGGCTCCCAGAAGACAGCTTAAGCCCGGGATTTTTTTAAATTTGAAGGAATTTCACGAGGTAAAAAGTCTTAACAATAAAGTTTTACGGGCAAGTCCTCAGAGGTAAAGGTAGCTCGGGGAAGCGTTTCGGCCTCATTAGGCCTCATTCAGCCCGAGCATAACCATGAAATGAAATGAACATGTCGGTGTCTGAAAAAGAAATAGGAAATATGGTGTTTAATGAGGAGAGACCAACTGTCAATTTGCAGCTTTGACATTCTTTATTATTTAATTTTCAAGTAAGTCATATCAAAATTATAATATCTTTATGTTTAACTTAGCACTGTGCCTAAGAGTCATTTGCAGCCGTAATAGCCAAAATTACAAAAACATTTCCAAACTAGTGAGAATCTTTCATTTTTAAATTTGTATTGGAGAACTTGGCTTTACTTTTGTCTCAATTCTTTTAACGGAACACCACTCTCGCGGACTTGGCTTTTTTTACATGAAATGTTTTTGTTATGATTTCACTCATTTTTTAAAGGATTTGGATAATATTTAAGTTTTAAAGTAGTAAAATATGAGGAATATTATTCAAAAGTTTTGCAATGCCTTATTAAAAATTTTGAAGTTTTTTTATATTTTCCTATGGTTTTACCATAGTTCCTATTATTAGCCTTCTGAAGCTCAGCTCTCTAGTGTTCCTCGAAATAGGCAATGCTAATTTTTCATAACTTTACATTTATAGGGGAGGAAAGTAAATTAAAATTTTGGTGTTTTTAAATTTTTTACTATACTTAGTTTTATCATAGTTCCTATCAGTCTTTCAAAGCTCAGCTCTCGAGCGCCTCTGGAAGTGGGCAGTGTTACTTTTACATAACTTTACATGTATGGGGGAGAGGAGTGAATTAGAATTTTCAGCTTTGTAGCGTGTCTGGAAGTACAGTAGAATTTTGATGATCTATGTGAGTGGCAATTTCGATGTTTCTTGAAATTTCGTAACTACTTTACTATTTCATGGAATTCCATGAAACTTGTAGAGATTGTTAACTCTATAAAGATCTACGACTGTGTGCAAGTCTGAGTTTCGTAGCTCATTCCGAATTAGAGTTTTAGATAGGTCAAATATGGGCTTAAATGTTTCAAGAAAAGATGGTACAGCCATTTCCGCGCGAACTTGGCGGGGCACTACTGTGTCCCCAGATAATAGTTCCTATCAGCCATCCAAAGCTCAGCTCTCTAGCGTTTCTGAAAATGGGCAATGTTACTTTTACATAACTTTACATTTATAGGGGAGGGAAGTAATTAAAACCTTGTGGTTTTTAAATTTTTTTCTATCAGTCGTCCAAAGCTCAGCTCTCTTGCGTTTCTGTAAGTGGAGATTGTTACTTTTACATAACTTTATATCTATAGGGCAGGGAAATTAATTAAAATTTGGGGTTTTTAATTTTCTTTTATAGTTTTATCATAGTTCCTATCGGCCTTCCAAAGCTCAGCTCTCTACCGTTTCTGGAATTTTATAGGGGAGGGGAGCAAATTAAAAGTTTGGACTTTTTAAATTTTTTTCCATGGTTTCATCATAGGTCCTTTCAGCCTTCCAAAGCTCAGCTCCCTAGCGTTTCTGGAAGTGTGCAATGTAAACTAAAATTTTGGTGTTTTTAATTTTTTTTCTATAGTTTTATTATGGTGCCTTTTAGTCTTAAAAAGCTCAGCTCTCTGGCGTTTCTGGAAGTGGGATAGTATAGGGGAGGGAAGTAAATTAGATTTTTGGGGTGTTTTATTTTTTTTCTATAGTTTTATCATAGTTACAATCGGCCTTCTAAAGCTCAGCTCTCTAGCGTTTCTGGAAGTGGGCAGTGTTAATTTTACATAACTTTACATTTATAGGGGAGGGAACTAAATTATAATTTTGATGTTTTTAATTTTTTTTCTATAGTTTTATCATAGTTCCTATGAGACGGCCAAAGTTCAGCTCTCTAGCATTTCTTTTACATAACTTTACATGTATAGGGGAGGGGAGTAAATTAGAATTCTGGGCTTTGGTCATAATATCTATCAGTCTGCCAAATTTCAGCTTTGTAGCATGTCTGGAAGTACAGTAGAATTTTGATGATCTATACATCAGTGAGCGAGTGAGTGGCAATTTCGACGTTTTTTTAAATTTCGTAACTACTTTACTACTTTATGGAATTCCATGAAACTTGGTTGTTAACTCCATGAAGATCTACGACTGTGCAAAGTTTAAGATTCGTAGCTCATTCCGAAGTAGAGTTTTAGATAGGTCAAATATCGGCTGAAACGTTTCAAGAAAAGATGGTCCGGCGCGCGAACCTGGCGAGGCACTGCCGTGCCCTCAGATATAAAATAAAAATCAAAAATATCAAAAAATTAAGAAAAATACGAAAATTAAATTAGTTTGACAGTTGAATTTCTAATAAAAAATAAAATAAATTAAAAAGTTAAACCCCTCGTAGTTCAAACGCGGCCATATGTATTAAAAACCGGCTTTGATATTTGAAAACTTTTCGAAAATCAAGCTCAGTCCACTTGCTTTTATCTATATCTGCTAGAAATACCTAAAATCCCCAAAAAACATCAAAATTGGCCCAACCTGTACAAGTCATGTTTAAATTTGTCACAAAATACATTAGGGACTTATTGGAGTAAAGCAAGGCAGAAAGCTTTGAGGAGGGTAACGGGGTAATTCCCCCCTCTAAAATAATTAATTGCTAAATATTTTTTCCGTCGACCATTACCCCCTAAATTGAGATCAAAGTTCGCGCATGCCAGGCAGTAATAGTACCAAGCAATATTTTGACAATTTTACATTAAACGATGACAGCTGATCGACGACTTACTTTTAAATTTAACTTTGGTATGTCAAGTTTGTAGTACCCACCTACTCCAGTGGCGCACCCAGGGATACTTCTTGGGAGGGGGGGCGCGAGGCCTCTAGGGTGGGCCCGAATTTTATACTCTTTAATATTTTTATTCAGGAAATATGTGGAAAATCTTAGGGATGGGGGGGCCCGGCCACCGAGACCCTCCCCCCCTCTGGGTACGCCCATTCATACTTCTAAGTAAAACGGTAAAACCGGATTCATTTCTTTGAAATATTCAATTTTTTTTAAATGGGTGCTATTATGATGTAAAGCAAAACATACGTAATTTGACACATGAAAATCATTTAAATCATAACAAAAACATTTCATGTAAAAAAGTCAAGTACGCGAAATTGGTATTCCGTAAAAAGAATTAAGATAAAAGTAAAGTCAAGTTTTCCAATACAAATTTCAAAATGAATGGTTCTTACTAGTTTAGAAATGTTTTTTAAACTGCTATTCCAGCCAAACTTCTTTACATTCAATTTAGCACTGTGCCTAAGAGTCATTTGCAGCCGTAATAGCCAAGTTTAAAAAAATATTTCGAAACTAGTAAGAACCATTCATTTTAAAATATGTATTGGAGAACTTGGCTTTACATTTATCTCAATTCTTTTTAGGGAATACCACTTTCGCGTACTTGGCTTTTTTTGCATGAAATGTTTTTGTTATGATTTCACTGCTTGTTTAAAGGATTTGGATAATATTTAAGTTTTAAAGTAGTAAAATATGCGGGATATTGTTCAAAACTTTTGGAATGCATATTAAAAATGTTGAGGTTTTTTTATATTTTCCTAAGTTTTTATCATAGTTCCTATCAGCCTTCTAAAGCTGAGCTCTCTAGTGTCCCTGGAAGTAGGCAAAGTTAATTTTACATAACTTTACATTTAAAAGGAGGAAAGTAAATTAAAATTTTGATGTTTTTAAATTTTTTCCTATGGTCTTCCAAAGCTCAGCTCTCTAGCGTTTCTAGAAGTGGACAATGCTAATTTACATAACTTTACATTTATAGGGGAGGGAAGTTAATTAAACTTTGGGGTTTTTTAATTTTCTTTTATAGTTTTATCATAGTTCCTATCAGCCTTCCAAAGCTCAGCTCTCTAGCATGTTCGGAAGTGGGCAATGTTACTTTTACATTACTTTACATTTATAGGGGAGGAAAGTAAATTATAATTTTGAGGTTTTTAATTTTTTTTCTATAGTTTTATCATAGTTTCTATCAGTGTGCCATTTCTGGAAGTGGGCAATGTTACTTTTGCATAACTTTACATGTGTGGGGGAGGGGAGTAAATTACAAATTTAGGGTTTTTTGATTTTTTCCAGGGGTTTGGTCATAATTTCTATAAGTCTGCCAAATTTCAGCTTTTGTTAGGTGATCCGTGTTTGTCGCATGTCTAGAAGTACAGTAGAATATTGATGATCTATACATGAGTGAGTGAGTGACAATTTCGACGTTTTTTGAAATGTCATATCTACTTTACTACTTTATGGAATTCCATGAAACATGGAGGGGTTGTTAACTCCATGAAGGTCTATGACTGTGCAAAGTTTGAGATTCGTAGCTCATTCCGATGTAGAGTTTTAGACAGGTCAAATATCGGCTGAAATGTTTCAAGAAAAGATGTTATACGGCGCGCGAACCTAATAAACCAAACCTATAAAAATAATACAGGTTTTTTTTCTGATTTTTGAAAATAGCCCAAGAAGTCTTAGGTACTTAGTTTTTAGAAAATTAGATAAAACCTAATTATTTCAGTTTATTTTGCATATAATATAGAAATACATAATGTGGGTAGACCTAAAACTTTGGTTTGTATCTTACCAAGAATATTACCCATGCAACTGATTAATATTTTTTGTAGAATATTTATCTATGTTTATTTCATGTCATTTCAATCATTCTCAAAATAAGTATCTTTTAATTTAAAGGCCACCAAAAAAACAAATTGGACAAATTCCAAAATGAAAAAATGGTTAATATCATACCTCGAACCTTGTATTTAGTCTAACAAAAAACACAGTTTAGCATTTTCGTATAAAATTTTGTTGGCTATAATTTTTGTTCCAAGCTTTGGACAAAAACCAAGTTATTTAAAAAAAAAGAGAATTCGTGCGCCATTTTTTTAAAAAAGCGGCGAAAGCAGGCATCGCTCTATAATTGTGCCAAGCTTTGGACCTTTTGCACCAAAGCGTCATATTATATGGTTAAACTACTTAACTAATTTCAAGTCTTGCCCATAGGAAAGTGTCTGAATAGCTGTCGCAAAAATATATTATATTACAAAATCAATCAAGTCAAGTTAAATAAAACCGTTAAAAACTACCAGCCAGAATAAGCAAAAAAATGTAAGAAGACTAGCAAAATTAGTCAAATTATTTCAATAAGATAAAAAATACAATAATAATCCTTTACAAAGCCCCTCTTAAAATATCAGACCCAGGCACTCGTTTCTGAGAATTCTATTAGATATTCCAAGGGTAAAAAAAGCAGGTAGAAATTACATATAACAAAGTAACCCGTAGCGTCTAAAATCTAATCTGCAATGTTGCCAAATTTCTGAGGCCGCTGCGATGCGGTTTTAATACGCAGAATACGTTTTGTACCACCGAGGTGACTCAGTGGACCGTTTAGTGACAGTAAAAGCGACGCTAGCGCCACCGGTAGATACGTGAACTACACGGCCAAAAAGTAGCTATATATACCATTTGGTGACCTCAAAACAAAATTTTGCACATAGCTTGCTGAGTGTGTTAGGAATCGTCCCCGAAATTTTTATTGAAAAACGTTGTCACCTCAAAAAAGTGAGGTACTAAAGTTATATATGAGGTGACACCGTAGTTATAGTATACTTTGTTTTGAGGTGGCTAAGTACCCTTTATCAATATATATATATATATATATATATATGTGTACTTTATAATTAGATTACTTAATCGCGATGATATTGAGGTGGTTGCCAGCGAAGTTTTTCGTAGGATTAAGAAATGGACGACTGTAAATAAATTGGTTGTTAAAGACAAAACTGCGTGCATCTTATTCAAATCAAACAGGTCCAATTTGGAGCTTGATGCTATGAATTCAGATAATTAGATTTTAAATTTGGTACCAGATATTAAGCTGCTAGGCTTTTTTGTTGGCACTGATCTGAATTACAATTGCCAAATAGACAATCTATATAAAAAACTAGCTTTTACATGTTTTTGTTTAAGGTCCATGTCAAATGAATGTATTGAAAAAATTCTTACGACCTTACATTTCTCAAATTTTTACTCACATTTGAAATTTGGTATTATTCACTGGGGAAGAGGAACAAATATCAATAGAGTTTTTATATTACAGAAATATGCAGTTCGCATTATAAAGGGCTTTAACAGAGGAGAATCTTGTCGCAGGGCATTTAAAGAGTTAGTTTTTCTGACGCTAACAGGGCTGTATATTTATGAATTGGTATGTTTGGTTAAAAACAATATGTCTTTTTTTCAAAGAAACTTATTAAATGGTCCTTATGATAGGAATAAAAAGATTCTATGCAGCGATTTACACTCAACTGCCCTATACCAAAAGGGTGCTTTTTATAATGGGTGTCAGATTTTTAATGCTCTTCCAAATTACTTTAAAATAACAGCAAATTTAAATAGTTTTAAATCAAAACAAAAAAACTTTTAATTGAAATAAGTCCTTATGACATATCAGAGTTTTTTAATTTTTTGAATTAACAGTGTCTTCTTTCAGCGTTTTTATTTTTATAATTACGAGTATTGTATAATTTTATTAAAATATGATTTTATTTGTTTGTTTTATGTTTTTTAGTTATTTTTATATTTATTTATTACATGTAATGACTAGACGCTTTACATTTGTTATTTAGCTTTTTTATTTTTTTATGCTAGTTGTAAATTTGATCTATCTGTCTATGCTGCTGTATAATAAGATAAAGTTTTAGTGAACATTGGAAATGAAATTATTTATATAATTCAACCTTTAATTATGAAATAATATATTTTGCCAATATATCTTAAAAAGAGAGATGTGGCTTATAAACTACCATCAGCGTATTAATTGGTCAGTTGGTTTTACCAACTTAGACACCTTCCAAATTATTTGATTTTGTCTGAGTAAAAGTGCAAAAAAAGATGACTCTATTTGAAAATCATCATAATAACGCTCTGCTTGACTTTTAAATCTGTAGTGGCTTCAAATGTATGTGCGAAGTTGGGGATATAGCTTTAAATTATTATTATATTTTTTAGTGTTCGTGATACTTATTTTAAATAATCCAATTGAGATACATATGTTCAATTAACCCGGCGTTGGTACACCTATTTTTCCTAACATGGATGGTACACCCGGGTATGACATACCCACTTACCATTTGGCATTTAAAGTTAACAACAAATATAAAATTTTAATATGATGGATGAGTTTTAACTTTTGAACCTTTTTGACGTTGAAAAAAAAATATAACATTAGTCATGTAGCGTTAGCTACCAAAACGCATTTTTTGGTAATAAGGGCATTTTTCTAAAAATTAAAAATATATTTTTTTAAAATAGCGTAAAAAATGTTAGAAGGAATTTAGAACCTACATTTTTATTTTATTTCGAAGATAATACATAAGAAAATAGAAAAAATAAAAAAATATTTGACTAAATGTTTTTGAACAGGAAAATCCAGGGGCGTACTTTTATATAAAAAAAAACAAAGAAAATCTTACTTAGAACTAAAAAATAGTGTTGAAATAGAAACAAAATTTCCGACTTCCATTGTCTTTATTTACTTTAAACATGACGTTTCAGTTAGTCAGTATCTCTAGCCGTTTTCAAGTGTAAACTAAACAATCTAGTATATAGTCTACTACTTATACTACTTGGTGTGCAGTCAGGTGTGACGGTCCGCCCCCTTTTTTAATCCTAAGATGCCTGGTTTCCATATGTTTGGTATATCCATGTTTGGTTGACTGAAAACTTCTTTACTCTGCTTGATAAATGCAGCTTCAATAAACATTCGTTTTCGCCAATGCGATTCCTTATGCAATACTTTAGTTTCTGACCACTGAATCCTGTGATCATTGGGTACTTTTAAGATATAAAGCCTTTTTCCTCGAGGTTACTAGTCACTCATTGAAGTTACTCGAAATGACGTCACGGTTACTCGGAGTAACCGCTGTATGACGTCAGACAGTCAGCTGTGGATGACATTTCCAATTGTTTGTTTTTGTTTTTACCAGGAGCTTCCGAAATGCAGAAAATAATTCATTGTTTCCACCAATGCATGCCCACTCCGATTCAAAAAACGTATCACGGGACATGGATTTACACCAGTTTTAAATGCAGCGTTACCTGATGCGTTTTTTGAATCGGGGTGGAAACAGGGTGCTCCTTTGGTATTCTGTGGTAAGGCCGCAGTACCACAGAACACCAAATGCAGTACATTTTAAGACTAGTTGCTGTTGAATTGATATAGGACCAACTTCAAGGGATGTGCTTCATTTTCTACCGTTACCAAACATAATTCGTTGGTAATATATATATTAAAATCATTGAGTTGTATAACGCCCTGTAGGGTATAGAAGTCAATGATTAAAATTAAACATTTTGAAAAAAAAAACAAAACAAAACGATCTTAACCTCAAAATATTTCAGCAACCACGTCTGCTAGGCTGGTTACACTGTGTGGTTACTCGTGACGTCATAGTTAGTGTTACTTAGCGAAGAAAAACAGAAAACGAGTAACCAGGTTACCTGGTAACTTGTAGTTACTGCGAGGAAAAAGGCTTATAAATTTACTCTAACCTGAAGAGGGCGTTTCGTTTTAGCTACATATGATTTACCACACTCAAACGGGATTTGGTAAATGCATTCCTTATTATTTGAGGGATTTTCTGGTTTTGTTTTAGTTACAAAACTCCTTATCGTATTTCCCGAAGAAAATACTATATTTATATTATAGTCAATAGACAATAGACAATAGACAACTTTATTTATCTTTTCAGCTACAATAATGTAGATAAGATACGTCAAATACAAAAAATATAACATTAAGTGTAAATAATAATAGTGTAAATATTTAACAAAATAAAAACGAAAATACATTTACAAGCTTTGTATATATATGTATATAAATATTGATAACAAAAATTTACCTTCTGCCCAACATGTAGTTTTCAAATTCAATTAAACTATAAAAAGTTTCTTTTAATAGAAGATTTTTAATTTCTTTTTTGAATCTTGGCAGCGACGTAGTTTGTTTGATTTTGTTTGGCAACAAGTTAAAGAATTTGCATCCAAGATAATGAGTACTTTTTTTATATACTCATGGTTGTGTTTATGGATGCTGAAGTGGTTACAACTTCTAGTTGGATAGATGTGATAAGAACTATTTAATGTAAAAATATTTTGGTGTTGAAAAATGAAAATGAGTAGTTTATATATGTAAATACTTGTTATTGTCATAATTTTATTATCCTTAATATAGTATTTGGCTATTGGTCTTATGATTTCTGAAATTCCTTAAACATATGGAATGTTAATAAAACCCAACGGATTATTATTTTGGGAATTTGCTACAAAAAATGTTACGCGGCTGGTACACCCGGGTATCACATGCCCGACGCAAGTTTACCTCCTAGCACCAGAGGCAGGGCTAAACCCGCTTTTTTTAGTGGTCCTCGATTAGAACAAGTGTTGCTTCAGAGTAGGTGGAGGGGCAAGCTTGAAGCTCTGCGAATTCATAAAGGGGCCTACAGACAAGCGAACATATCTAGAGATTAGTACGCGCGTACAAGTTTGCGCATACTAATCTCTTCGTGTGTAGACAATATCCGCCTAAAATATCTCTCGAAGATTTGTTCGCGTGCACGAAATACGCGAGCAAATTTCTTGGTGTCTAGGCAAAACGCCTTGATAATATCGTGTTTATGTTTAGAACGTTTAATTTTGTCTTCGTGTGTGTAGGCAATTCCACCAAAGGTACATGTATGCAGAGATTAGTTCGCGCGTACTAATCTCAAGAAATGCTCGCGTGTCTGTAGGCCCCTAGAGATCTGTTGGTTTTTCTCAATCCCGGGTATGTCATACCAACGCCGGGTTAAATCTACAACATTATTTATTACTATTCATATTACAAGAAAAAAATGCCTGAGAGTAAGTTTCCATTTTTGTTAAAGGCAAAAATATTTATTTTATACAATAATAATTACTAACCATATTTATAAGCTTTCCGCGGCTCAGAAAAGCGATGTATTATATCGCGAGGAATATATTTTCTTATACTAACCACTTGTTCGATTAAATCTACTTGTTATATTTTTATGTACAAAAAAATTATTACAATACTAATGAATATTTTTTACTCATATTAACTCTTGTTCATCTCTAGACCACCCACTTCCACAAACGTGGTCATCTTCAAAAAGTAAGTCATAAAACCTTTCTTTAAGTATTCGACACCGCTATTTAAATCGCAAAATTTTGAGTATTCTTTCAAACCTAACCAAGACATTGTGGTTTTTCATCAGAACAGCCTGCAATATATTTGGTCCGTACACCACTGTATATAAAAATTGTGTCGTCCCAAAATTTAAATAATAAATTAATAATTATAATTTGTTATAATTTTAATTCTAATTTCTTTGAATCAATCAATCATTTAGTTTCTTCGATTCTATTGCTTTCTAATTTCATTCGACCGCGCAAAAAACAAGCCTTTTTTTTTGTCTCAACTGAGCGCGACGCAGCGATCCCGAAAAAGTGCATATAAAAATACTTTATCAGTACAAATTTTTCTGCTCGACTGAAAACATTTTAAGAATACCTACGTCTTCTTATTTTTTAATTTTGTGCTCAAAATAACTCAAACCATTCAATTCAATTCAATATACTACAGAGTGATTCTTACGATTACGCCACGAGGTGATCCGTGATTACGCCATCAACCAAAGACGAGGAGGTAGGCCTACCCAGGGAAGAAAACATCAAGAAACCGGTAAGTTGGGATAAAAAAAGGCCGTAGTAATTTTTCTTACAAACCCTGAGCGAGTTCATTTTAAAGCTTGCTGTCTATCGAAGGAACTAACATCGCTGAAAAATTATTTAGGAAACGTTAATATAATTTATTGGCCCATACGAGCGGATTGAACCACGGATCAAGGTGATCCGTGATTGAACTACTCATAGGGTTTTTTAAGTAAGAAAATATTAATCGATAGTTTTCGATATTTAATTTCTCGAAATTTTTTTGATCGAAGTAGTATCTTTCGATACTCTCAATATTTTCTTCTTCAATTTTTATCGATATTTTGGATCGACATCAATATCGATATTTTTTCGATATTTGGAAGTATTACCTACTCAAGTAAAAACCCTCAACTCAATTTACTTTAAAAAAGAAAAATAATAATTTTATTTGTTTTATTATTTTAATATAAAATTCCAAGTAGGTATTTTTCTAAAAGTGACGATATTATTTTGTCTCAGGCGAACACAATTTTTTGTTGATTTTAGTGCACAGTTTTTTAGCAAAGGTGTTTTTTTATTGGATATGGGTATAACCATATACTTAGTATAGTAAATTGGTATACACTTTGAATTTTCAAAATAGTTGGTTTTTTTGGATTGATACTCTAAGCGTCCATACATGCAACAATTTTTTTTTTGAAAACTAAATTTTCTAATTTGCAATTTTTTGGATTGCTACTCGAAGCCGTCCATACTTGCAACATTTTTTTGAAAATTCAATTTTCTAATTTTGCGATTTTCTCAATTTTTGTTTTTTTTTTAATTCTCAATTTGTTTTGGATTGCTACTCGAAGACGTCCATGCTTGTAACTTTTTTAGAAAATAAATTTTTTCTAATTTTGCAATTTTCTCAATTTCGATTTTTCCAAATTCTCAATTTGTTTTGGATCACTTCTCGAGATCATCCATACTTGTAACTTTTTTTTTTAATTCAATTTTCTAATTTTGCGATTTTCTCAATTTTTGTTTTTTTTAAATTCTCAATTTGTTTTGGATTGCTACTCGAAGCCGTCCATACTTGTAACTTTTTTAGAAAATTTTTTTTCCTAATTTTGCAATTTTCTCAATTTCGATTTTTTCAAATTCTCAATTTGTTTTGGATCACTTCTCGAGATCGTCCATACTTGTAACTTTTTTTTAAAATTCAATTTTCTAATTTTGCGATTTTCTCAATTTTGATTTTTTCAAATTTTCAATTTGTTTTGGATTACTACTCGAAGCCGTTCATACTTATAATTTTTTTTTTTTGAAATATTATTTTCTAATCTTGCGACTCAATTTTTAATTTTTTTTAATTCTCAATTTGCAACAATTTCTTTGAAAACTCGATTTTGTAATTTTTTAATTTTCTCAAATTTTTAAAATTTTTCTCAAATTCTTAATTGGTCTTGATTTTTACGAATAAACCATGGCTGACGAACTTAAACAAATTCAAAATTTACGCCAAACGGAGTTTCAAAAACTTAAAGAAATTCACGTTACAGCAAGTAAAGTTAACCAGGGCGATGAAAGCCAGATTCCAGTTTTCAGATGCATGTATTTGAGCGTCCAATCTATTTATGAAAAATTTTATGAATATCACAACCAGGTTGTCATTTTGATCTCTGAAGATGATAACGCCTTTAACACTGAAGATAATGTCCGCAAACTATTCGACTTAATGTATTATCAATGCAAAGCATACTTTTTTAAATTACCAACAGAAACATTGAATTTAAATCACAATTTTCAAGCTAATCCATCCTCTACTCAATCTCAACATTTTTTCCAACCAAAACTAGATTTTGAAATACCTATTTTCAAAGGAAATATTGAATCATTTCAATCCTTTATCGATATTTTTGATGCATTAGTGCACACAAATAAAAATATTTCAAAAATTTTGAAGTTTTCGACTTTAAAATCTCATGTTACTGGTTCTGCATTATCGGTAATCGACAATTTACTATTATCTGATGATAATTATGACATAGCGTATGCAACTCTGCGCAACCGATTTATCAATCCCCGTTCATTGGCAACGAATTTATGGAAAAATTTGGAAAATGCACCAAATGTATCTACAGATAATCCCACAGCTGTGAGAAATTTATTGGATACTTTTTCAAAAAATATTGCTGCTTTAACTAATGTCGGCTTGCCTACTCAATATTGGGACTTTATTCTAGTACAAATGATTCTCAAACGCTTACCTGTTTCTATAGTCACTCGTTTTGAACTTTTTTATGAGGACTCAAATAATATTCCATCTTTAAAAGTTCTCATGGATTTTCTACATAAAAATTGTATGGCTTTAGATAACATTCAGGTCTCTCCTGCATATAAACCAAAACCTCAATTTTCAAAACCAACTCATTTTAAAAACCAAACTTTATCTAAACAAAGTCCGGTTTTAAATACTTATATGGCTCAGACGCAATCTCAAGGTCAAGAAGCCTTCACTTCAACCCCTCCTCAACAAAATAACTTAACTTGCTCAATTTGCAACTCAGGTTCGCATAATATTTTTAAATGTCAAGAGTTCTTATCAAAAACTCCTCACGATCGCTTTCAACTAGCTAAGGTAAAAAAGTTATGTATCAACTGTTTATCCAAAGCTCATAAAACTTCCTTGTGTCAATCTACCTCTAAATGTCACAAATGTGAATCCTTGCATCATACATATTTGTGCTTTTCTACGCGTCAAAACCGCAATGACGTTTCTGAATCGAATCAACATCCTAACAATCCATCTACTGACCCACTTTTTACTGGTTTTACCAATGTCAAAAAAAGTACATTACTTTCTACCGCCCGTATCGAAGTTTTAGATAGCAAAGGGACCTATCAACCTCTGCGCTGCCTTTTCGATACTGGGAGTATGACGTCTATTATAACCTCAAAATGTCTCAATCGTTTAGGACTTAAACCCTCCTCTACTTCAGTTCAATTGTCTGGTCTAGGCACAATGCAAACTTTTGTGGATCAAGAAGTTACTTTGTCTCTCCGCCCTTTTCAAAGGACTAATCCAGTTTTTACAGTCGATGCTCTTGTCGTGTCCAAAGTCAGCGAAAGTTTGCCTCCCTATGAGCTCTCTACAGACTCCTGGTGTCATTTAGCTAATATTCGATTGGCTGACGAAGAGTTTCACAGCCCTGGTCAGGTTGATATCTTATTAGGTGTTGATATTTATGGTAAACTTTTACTGGTGGACATATCCGAGGCGGTCCAGATCAACCTGATGCAATTAATACAGTATTTAGTTATGTTTTAATGGGCAAAGTCTCAACAAGAGCCCCTCAAGCAATTTCTGCTATGTTCTGTCATATCGAAGATTCTGTTTCTTTGGATGCTCAAATTGAACGATTTTGGCAGATAGAAGATGTTCCTTAAGTCACGTGTCTATCTCCAGATGATCAAAAATGTGAAAAGATATTTCAGGAAAGTTTTCAAAGGGACGAAACTGGGAGATTTATTATCAAATTGCCCTTTAGGGATGATTCTAATCCTTGCTTTCCCGGGATACGATCTCTAGCATTAAATCGATTTTATTCACTGGAACGTTCACTGCATAAACAGCCTCAACTTTTTTCTCAATATTGTGATTTTATTCAAGAATTTCTCGATCTCGATCACATGGATCTATGATCTAATGATGTAAAACTCAATTCATTTTATTTACCACATCACTGCGTTATGAGACCAGAAAGTTTAACAACTAAATTACGCGTAGTTTGTAATGGCTCTGCACATTTACCCAATCAACCCTCTCTAAATTCAAAATTGTATTCTGGTCCTAAACTTCAAAATTATATTTTCACAATTTTACTCAATTTTCGAACTTACACCTATACTCTTACAGCAGATATCTCAAAAATGTTTAGACAATTAATTGTTCATTCCGACCACCAAAATTACCAAAAAATCTTATGGAGATTTTCTACCTCAGAACCAATTCAAGAATATCGAATAAAACGACTTATTTATGGTCTAACTTCCTCTCCATACCTTGCTATTCGAGTTCTTCATCAACTAGCAGAAGAAGAGGGTCCTACATATCCTTTAGCTGCTGAAGCTTTACGCAATTCAACCTATGTTGATGATATAGTTACTGGAAGCTCTTCCTTTGAGTCTGCGCAGATGTTACAACAACAACTTGTTGATTTGCTAAGAAAAGGAGGCTTTGAACTCCAAAAATGGTCCAGTAACTGCCCACAGCTTCTAACTTAGCTTTCTCCATCGGAAGTATCGATTAATTCTCTCAATTTTGACTCCGATTCTAATACAGATTCCTCTCTAAAAGTACTAGGTTTGGAATGGAGTGCTTCTTCTGACTCTTTTCGATTTTTCGTCAAATTTCCTGATAAACCTTGTACTAAGCGGAATCTTTTATCAAGCCTTGCTCAAATTTTTGATCCGCTGGGAATTATTTCCCCTTCTACTTTTCTCACTAAACATTTAATTCAACAATTGTGGAAGCTAAAGTTATCTTGGGACTCCCCGCCTCCTCAAGAAATCGTCCAACTCTGGACGAAATATATTAAAGACGTATCGTGCTTTCAAGAATTTCAATTGCCTCGACTTATTGTTCCTAGCTCAACTAACCGTATTGAACTTCATTGCTTTGGAGATGCAAGTGAGAAAGGATATAGTAGTGTGTTATATTGTCGATGTTTTCTCAATTCTGGAGAAATTGCTGTAAAGTTTATTTGTTCTAAAGCCAAAGTAGCTCCACTAAAAACCGTATCTCTTCCTCGACTTGAACTTAATGCAGCAGTTCTCTGCGCTCGATTAGCTTCTTTCTGAACAAACTTCCATTAGATAAAATATATTGTTATACTGACTCCATGGTGACTCTCAGGTGGATTAATTCTTCACCTCATGAGTGGCGCACTTATGTGAGCAATCGGGTTTCTTTAATACAGGACAAAATACCTGCGTCTTCCTGGTTTTATGTTCCATCTAAACAAAATCCTGCTGATGTAGGTTCGCGAGGAATGCTACCCTCCGATTTAGTAAACTGTTCCTTATGGTGGGCGGCACCAGTTTTAACTGATCCTAATTTTCCACCTTTAGAACCTATTTCATTATGCGAAACCAGCGAAGTTTCTCTAGAACAGCGTCCTGTAGTTCAAGTGAATTCTGCTACCACCGTTCCTAACATTCTCGACTCTCTTATTCAAGATAAGTCTTCTTTAGACGAATCTACCCGCATTCTTGCTTACGTTCTACGATTTATCAATAATTGTCGTTCTCAAAAACTCAAAAAACATAAATTATCTGGGAATTTATCTTCATTTGAATTATACAACTCAACTTTGCAATTTGTAAAACATACTCAATCCCTCTATTTTTCAAAAGAGATAGAACTTATTCAGCAAAATAAAATAGTTCCAAAAGCTTTACTCAAACTTTAATTGTTTTTTGATCATCAAAAAATATTAAGGGTGGGAAGTCGACTCAAGAATGCTCCTATTTCCTTTTCAAGTAAATTTCCAGCTTTACTTCCGAGTCGTTGTATCTTGACTAATCGAATCATCGAAGCAACACATTTGAAGTACTTGCATGCTGGAGTACAAACCACTCATTTTCTAATTCTCCATTGTTACTGGATATACGATGCTAAACGTTCTATTCGAAGAGTTTTAGCTCAATGTGTGAGATGTTGGAAAACAAAACCTATCGCAACCGTTCCTGTCATGGGTAATTTACCATTAAACCGAGTTTCTGTTCACAAACCCTTTCTTCATGTTGGCGTAGATTATGCTGGCCCGTTCGATATCGTTATGTCCAGAGCTCGAGGTACTATCAAACTCAAATCCTATTTATGTCTATTTATCTGTCTTTCTGTCAAGGCAGTCCACTTAGAACTCGTTTCAGATCTTACTGCTAATGCTTTTCTGGCTGCTTTTAAACGGTTTATTAGTAGACGTGGCCGTGTGGAAGCTATTTACTCAGATAATGGTACAAATTTTGTAAAAGCCTATAAAATGTTAAATCAATATGCTTCTGAAGCCGCTGCCAAGGAAAGTATAACTTGGCATTTCAATCCTCCCTCAGCTCCACACTTTGGAGGACTTTGGGAATCTAATATCAAATCTGTAAAAACACATTTAGTACGTGTTCTCGGAGATCAAGTTCTGAGCTATGCAGAACTCTACACAGTTTTTACTCAAATCGAAGCAATTATCAACTCTCGACCTCTAACTCCAATTAGCAACGATCCAAATGATTTTGGTGCTCTCACACCGGGTCATTTTTTGACTATGGAGTCTCTAGCAGCTCCCATAGAGCCTAGTTACGAATCAATTCCCGTCAATCGACTTTCTCGTTGGCAAATTTTAACAAAAATTCACCAACATTTTTGGACTCGCTGGTCCAAAGAGTACCTTCATACTTTACATCAGAAAGTTAAATGGCACAAGTCTTCTCCAGGTCTTAAGCCTGGTACTCTGGTTGTGATCAAACAAGATAATGTGTCTCCTTTAAACTGGCCAATGGGACGCATTATTGAAACTTTTCCGGGTTCTGACGGAATGGTTCGGGTAGCAACGGTTAGAACAGGGGATGGTGTTTTTAAAAGACCAGCTGTTAAGTTATGCCCATTACCAATTGAACACAATCTCTAAAATGCAGTGCATTTTGGTGGGCGGCAAATGGTCCGTACACCACTGTATATAAAAATTGTGTCGTCCCAAAATTTAAATAATAAATTAATAATTATAATTTGTTATAATTTTAATTCTAATTTCTTTGAATCAATCAATCATTTAGTTTCTTCGATTCTATTGCTTTCTAATTTCATTCGACCGCGCAAAAAACAAGCCTTTTTTTTGTCTCAACTGAGCGCGACGCAGCGATCCCGAAAAAGTGCATATAAAAATACTTTATCAGTACAAATTTTTCTGCTCGACTGAAAACATTTTAAGAATACCTACGTCTTCTTATTTTTTAATTTTGTGCTCAAAATAACTCAAACCACTCAATTCAATTCAATATACTACAGAGTGATTCTTACGATTACGCCACGAGGTGATCCGTGATTACGCCATCAACCAAAGACGAGGAGGTAGGCCTACCCAGGGAAGGAAACATCAAGAAACCGGTAAGTTGGGATAAAAAAAGGCCGTAGTAATTTTTCTTACAAACCCTGAGCGAGTTCATTTTAAAGCTTGCTGTCTATCGAAGGAACTAACATCGCTGAAAAATTATTTAGGAAACGTTAATATAATTTAATATTGTTTTTAGTTTTCGAATTCACTTAAAGTAAGTAAAGCTTCTGACCCTCTTCTTCTTCTCTTTATTAGCATGCCATCTTCTAAAACTGCTTTGATGTAAATTTTAATAATATAATGCCACTTTATGGCATTCCAAACTCAAATAGAGATTTACTGTTTTTAAAATTGTAGTGACTTGTCCCAAATATGTTAAAGTGTACTTTTTACAACTCTTCTTCTTGACTGTTTCCACAAAATCACTTTCTATCGTTTTAGGAACTCGTTTGGGCAAATATACTTTAAATGTATTAGTCTCGTCAAACAGCGTCACCAAAATGTTTTTTCCAAATTGCGTATGAAATATACGCATTTCCTTGATTACCGAACCAATGGATTTTAGTTCGACTAATTGGTCATTATTTATTTCAAGATTAATTTGTTCAAGAACGTTTTTTGTTATATCCATAATGCTCTTTTAAACAGATTTGACAACACTTTGAAATTTTAAATTAAATTTGCTTACTATAAAAAAGTTTTTAAATGATGCTTGATGTGTCACAAGGATCGGCCTTTAGAGACATCCGGCTAAACCCCCACTCTTTCAAAATATATGCGCCCTTGACTTAAACTTGTCTTGATTTGTTAGGTAATAAGGCTCAAGGCCAGTCACTTTCGAGGTCAAAATAACACCCGTTGTTGTCAAATATATCCAATCATATCGATAAATTTGGGACCAAGGCCATTCATTCACAAGCTATTAGTCTCTACATACAAAACAAAATTAAGGCCTGGTATAAATCGCATACTACCACAATTTTTGATTAGTAATAATAGGGTGCGATTTTGACTATTAAACCTGAAGTGGCATTGAGCTATTGACAGGTGATAAATTTGAGCTCACGGCCATTCACAAGGTCGACCATCCACACTATTTGCACCTGCAAACAAAAAACAAAGACCTACATAAGTTTGCAAAGTCACATCAAGGTCAAACAGACCAAACACAATATTCAAATCTGCACACAAAAAAGAAAGATGCACATAGGTTTACAATATTATATCAAGGCTAAAAAGACCGCCCACACTATTCGCACCTGCAAACAAAAGACAAAGACCCACATAACACTACAATGTCATATCAAGGTCAAAAACCATCAACTTTCCCAACTATGCGATATCATATCAAGATCAAAAAGACCACCCACATGATTCGCCTCCACATACAGAATGACCTTCACAATTTTTCAAGGTCAAAACGCCACTTACATTATTGGTCTATGATCAAAAAAATCTTCTCGCACCTGCACACAACAGACAAAGACCCACATAACTTTACAATATCATATCAAGTTCAAAAAGACCACTTAATATATTCGCCTTTATATACAAAATGACCTTCACAATTTTTCAAGGTCAAAAAGACCACTCGCACTATTGGCCTAAAGTCAAAAAGACCACTAACACTATTTGTAGCACTCCGATGGCTCAGATGGGTTTGTGGTAGAATCAGTGGACTGTTGTAAACATTGGCGCAAAAAATTCATTTAACTAACAAAATAAATTAATTTAAAATTGCAGCGAAAAGTTGAAAGAGAAAGAAAATGGTGATATAGCCTTATGGAGAGGGACATACCGCTGTTTTGAAGTTCCAGAGCTCTAGGGGTACACCTATATACAAGAGCTATGTGGCTTGAAGTTCCAAAACGATGGCGGCATAATTATTTAATTATTAGCGGAATTTTAAAGTGAATTTTCACCCATCCACCGCTCCTTACGGTGTCACATATGTTCTTTGTTCGGTTTTTGCGGACATGCGCACAGCACTTCACCCTCTATTGGAAACCATTTCACTATATTTTAAATTTTATTGATATGTAAAAAAACACGATAGAGGACGCTGGTAGTGCCAAAGAATATAAAATAAAGAAATAAGAATTAAAATAATAATTATTAAATTTAGAATGCAAGTTACATTTTTTTGCGTTTAATTCTCGCAATTTTATGCAATTGTGATTTAGATAAATTGTATATTAACTAATAATTAACCCATTTACTTAGGATAAATATAAATTTAAGACTAACAATTTTTGTGTAAGACAAAATTTTAGGCTATGAAACATTGGAACAAAATAAAAATAAAATTCGAAAATAAAGAAAAAATAAAGAGGTTTTTTATGGAAACCGAACACTATTCATCTCCACAAACAAAATGACCTTCACAATTTTTGAAGGTTAAAAAACCACTCACACTATTGGCCTATGATCAAAAAGAATACCCACACTATTCGCCTATCATTACTTCCTCATTTTAATTGGAAACATCACTACTACTTTAATAGAACCGTTTCTTACCCTTGAGCGCAGGTTGAGTTTTCACTAGCGCGCTTTGTCTAACAACTTAAAACGACATAGTCGGGCAGTCAGTTTTAAATTATTCAATTTTTGTTTGATTTTAATATAACTTGGCATGCTTTTTAAAAACTCCATACGAAGTTAGGCAAAAATAGTCTTATGATTTGACCCCTGGGCGGAAGTTTTCCACGACCAATGCGGACCCTGCGCATAGGCGTACTAAAAGGATCTTAAGTTACAAAAAAATTAAAATACGAAATACATTTCTGGCTGTTTTTTGAGGTTTTTGGGATTTTGAAGTACCTACAAGAGTGTATGTATTGTACTATATTAATTCTAGTTCAAAAATATAATAAAATAATTTTAGAAATGCTTTAACTTAACATTAGTTTTAAGGCATTATTTATAAAATATTGGCATGCTCACCATAATACCTGTATTTATGTTTGTGTAATAATAAATAGAAATTTTAGAAATGCTTTAACGTAACATTAGTTTTAAGGCATTATTTATAAAATATGGCATGCTTACCATAATACCTGTATTTATGCTTGTGTAATAATAAATTAAGTAAATTTAAAACTAAACATCGCTGTGACGTCATCAATGTTTCTCCCAATTTGTTATTACTGATATACTTATCGACCTTAAGGAAATCCTACCCTATGTAGGACAACCTCTAGAGTATTGTTTGATGTAAAGTAAAGAGATGAAATAGTACACCATCTGAGTTTTAAAAATTCCCAGAAATTGCTATAGTATTAGTTTGTAAAACATTTTCTTTGCTATAACAATGATTAAAATTACTAAGCCAATTTTAATGGTTTAAAAACTTGTTTTTTGTGGTGGAGAAAAAGGTTTTTAACGAATAAAAAAAGCGAATAGTTTTTCTATGCACAAGAATAAATAAGCCTCTTTGAAGGGACAAGTTTGAATCTTACCGCCATCTTGGATCTTAAGAAGGTGACAAATTTCGATAGTGAACTTTATAGGGGAGTCAATTTTTGCCATCATGCTTTTTATTTTAGGAAAATCGGTTTAGTAATAATTAATTTATTATTAAATGGAAAGAGACATGACTGAAACGGTAATCATTTATTCTCTAGAGCAATGGTTAAAACAAAAATTAATTTTTTGGGAACCATCCACCTAATTTTAATAGTTCGTACTTTTTTCGCACATAACAGCCATAAGACTCTTTATAAATCCAAAACAAAAAAAAGAATCCAAAACATAAAAATAAACAAATAAATTTTAAGGATTGCATGATTTTGTGCCCTCTCTCTGATTTGCAGATGGCGTAAAAAATTTTTACATAAAAGTATTTTCCAATAAAGTCGGTGACATAGTTCAAGAGTTATCATGAAAAACAAATTTTCCGTTATTTTGTCCGTTTTTTTTGCCCCACTCGGTATTTTAATAAACTGTATCTGGTCAGCACCCCCAATAATAAAAAAAAAAACGTTTTATAGAATGGAAATACAAAAATTTTCTATAGTTAAATTCAAGTCACAGATATATAATATAATGATTTATTTTTATGGAATTTCATAGATTCCTTAAAAAGAGCTACTTTTGGGGCTACATGGCATGAAAACGGCAACATGGTTTTTGGATATTTTACAAATTTTGAAAGCTTGTTCCTTAGGAAAGTTAATTCTACTAGAGGAACACAATTACCCAATAAATGTAAAAATCCCAAAGAAATGAATGAAGAGTTGCCAAAATTTAGTCAAAATTCAAAAATATTAAATTCATGGATGTGGTTTAATTTGTCAAACTCCCTGACATTTTTTTTAAACTGCTACATATATTTTTAATTTATTTATAAGTTCTAAATCATAATAATAGAAACTTAAAAACAAAACAGTTTTAAACAAAGTTTAAGGAAAAAATGTTTTTATTATGAGTGAAATCCCTGAATTTCATAAAAAAACTAACAAACTTCAAAAATTCAGTTTGTAACGAAAAAATCTATGTTATAACACACTCTTATAGACAGACTTCAAAGAAACCTTAGTTTGCAATCGAACCCAAAATCACCCTTAAAACCACAGAACCGCATCAGATAGGTTACAGGCCGACACATCATTATAAAATTTGTTGGTAATTAGATTTTATTGACCAAAATATCTTGTTTTGAATGAAAACAAGAAAATGAGGAAAGGCGAAAAAATATCGAAACACAAAATATCGAATTAAAATATTAAAACTACAAGATATCGAAAATACAAGATATCGAAAATACAAAATATCGAAAGAACAAAATATCGAAAACACAAAATATCGAATAACAAAATATCGAAAATACAATATATCGAGACAACAAAATATCGGAAATCAAAAACAGAAATTTTCGGAACCTTCACCTAACCTGGCCCTGACCTAATTTAACTTAAACTAATCTAACTCAACCTAATCTAACTCAACCTAATCTAACTCAACCTGATCTGACGTAACCACACGAAAATTCAAAAACCTAACCTAACGAAACCTAATCAAATCTAACCTGACCAAACCGAAACTGAACCAACAATTAAAAAAAAACTTTTCTGACTTCTTTCCCGGGATTCTAGAAGGTGTGAATTCGAACCGAACCTATCCAAACCTAACCATACCTAACCATACCCAACCAAACCTAATTATCAGTGTTGTAGTTTAGTTTGGTTAGGTTAGGTTTGGTTCGATATGGTGCGGTTCAGTTAGGTTCGGTTCGGTTTGGTTCGGTTCGGTTCGGTTCGGTTCGGTTCGGTTCGGTTTGGTTCGGTTCGGTTCGGTTCGGTTCGGTTCGGTTCGGTTCGGTTCGGTTCGGTCCGGTTCGGTTCGGTTCGGTTCGGTTCGGTTCGGTTCGGTTCGGTTCGGTTCGGTTCGGTTCGGTTCGGTTCGGTTCGGTCCGGTTCGGTTCGGTTCGGTTCGGTTCGGTTCGGTTCGGTTCGGTTCGGTTCGGTTCGGTTCGGTTCGGTTCGGTTCGGTTCGGTTCGGTTCGGTTCGGTTCGGTTCGGTTCGGTTCGGTTCGGTTCGGTTCGGTTCGGTTCGGTTCGGTTCGGTTCGGTTCGGTTCGGTTCGGTTCGGTTCGGTTCGGTTCGGTTCGGTTCGGTTCGGTTCGGTTCGGTTCGGTTCGGTTCGGTTCGGTTCGGTTCGGTTCGGTTCGGTTCGGTTCGGTTCGGTTCGGTTCGGTTCGGTTCGGTCCGGTTCAGTTCGGTTCGGTTCGGTTCGGATTCACACCCTCTAGGATCCCGGGAAAGAAGTCAGGAAAGTTTTTTTCAAAAAAATTGTTGGCTCAGTTTTCTTTGATTCGGTTCGGTTCGGCTCGGTTTGGTTAGATTTAATTAGATTTCGTTAGGTTAGGTTTTTAAAACTTTCTATTTTCATGTGGTTAGGTCAGATTAGGTTAAGTTACGTCAGGGTCAGGTTAGGTTAAGGTTTTGAAATTTTCTATTTTTGATTTTCGATATTTTGTGAGTAGATATTTTGTATTTTCGATATTTTGTATTTTCAGTATTTTGTATTTTCGATATTTTGTATTTTCGATATTTTCTATTTTCGATATTTTGTGGTTTCGATATTTTGTAGTTTCGATATTTTGTAGTTTCGATATATTGAAATTCGATATTTTGTGATTCGATAAGATGTAGTTTCGATATTTTGTGGTTTCGATATTTTGTATTTTCGATATTTTGTGTTTTCAATACTTTGTGTTTTGATATTTTTTCGCCCTTCCGAAAATAGCAAGTCCAATCTTTTTGGGAATTTCCAATTTATTACTTTTTCTTCAACGGATGCTTTTGTTGGAAAAGTAAAAATATCTTGGGGCCTTTCTCTGGCTCTTTCGTTAGGCAAAGCTGAAAGCTCAAAGGTTAACTAAGTTAGTTCCGTCTTATTGCTTACGCATTTAATACGTGTAAATTGACTTTTGAAGTTTAAAGCCTTTCTATAGGTATAAGTAGCAAGTAATATGCCGTTAAGAAGGGTGATTTAGGCCAGTCAAGCTTAATTTTTTTTTAAGAAATCGTGTATTTTGTCTTTTGTTATTCTGCTGCGAAATCCAAGTAAGTAGGATATCATCGCAACTCCTCCTATATATTAACTTGCTAATATTACGATGCGGCGCCGTATCTTGTGTGTCCTTGCCAAACATTTTGTCAAATTGTTCAACGTCGCAAAATGGTTTATCCCTATGAAAAAAAAATGCATTTTTTGTAAAGAAATGTCCCCTTAGTTTAAACCTATGATTGTTTTTTTCAGATTTAATTTTAATTTTGAAAAATTGGATGGTAAAATTTTGATATTTAATTTTTTTCTCAATCTGCAACCCGTCCTTTATTTATCTCTTAAACAAAAACCGCTTTGTCAATTTTCCTTTTTACGTTTGGTGCGTATATTTAGTAGTGTTTTGTAAGCCTAAAAAGAAAAAAAAAGTTTTATCCATAATTTCAAAAAAAAATTAAAATAACAGAAAAAAGTTGTCTTCCCGCAGCCTTCCGCAATGAGATTTTTTTATGTTTATAATCCACAATGTCTTATCTTAATGACTGCATAGGTTACAGATGCCAATATCTGCCTGTCTGTGATTTAGGTTCCTAAAATTGTTGCTTTGTTATTTAAATATAAACACAAATAAACGGGTTTTATTGCTGTGTTAATATGGATATATTTATATATTTTGAAGTATTTATTTATTTTATTATTTATCAGGCAATTTATCAGTTTGTTATCATTCATTATATTTACAAATTATATTTTTTAGGATGTAATTTACAAGGTGATCGTATATAAAGTTCCACTTGGAAAACTTTTTTGTTATTTGACAGAAAATGATAAAGTGAATTACTCACAAAATACGGTTTCACATTTTTTTTAAATCACACCTTACACGCAAGATGGCCATTGGGTCTTTATTTTAATAGTACACCCTGTATATTTTTTTAAAATTTTTGATAGATCTTTGCTTTCTTATTCACCTTTGTCTTGAGAAAGCAATGTGTTGAACAAAGAATTAGCTATACTATTTTTCCTTGGCTAACACATTGCCCTTATGGCAAATTATTTTTTATTTTACTCAAGAACCGCTTAAGAATTCAGATATGATCTATTTCAAAATTAAAAAAAAACATACACAGGATGTTCTGTTGCAAAAGTGGACCTCCTAGCCTGTGGAGTGTGATTAAGGAAAAAACTGAAAATGTGGCAAAAATCTATGTAGTTTCTTGAATAATTTAATTTTATGAGACAAGTAATAAAAAAGTTTTTCTATGTGGAACTTTATCAACGGTGACCCTGTACATTGGTGGGATATTTTTAACATAAAGAGTTTTTTTATTCTTGTGAAAAATAAGAGTTTAAGATGTAAATTTGTGGCTTACTTCCTATTGTTAAAAATATATTGATTTGTTTACTTTTGACCACACTAAATAAAATTATTAAATATATAGGAATAAGTAGGCGACAAGAAATTGCCAGATTTCTTAAGGAAGGGAGGGGCTAAATAATAATTGAACAAAAAATTATAGTACTTTATGATGATTGTTACTACTACTTTCGCCCTCCATTGTGTCATGACATAGCCGTACTAAGGGGAGGGAACTGGATGCTCCTGTGTCCCAAGACCCTCTCCTTAATTTTATTGTGGAATCAAACATAAAGTACTATAATTTTTTGTTCAATTATTATTTAGCCCCTCCCTTCCTTAAGGAATCTGGCAATTTCTTGTCGCCTACTTATTCCTATATATTTAATAATTTTAATTAGTAATATTGCTAGTAATACTGAGTAATTATTTACCTTATTATTTATATTACACAATTTTTACCCTACACCCTGCAAGGAAGAGGAGAGGGGATTTAGCTGAAATAAATTGGTAAATATGTGTTGAATATATGTACAAACTTTCAAGTTTATGTGATAAATACTCTTAAAGATATTAACTTTTTTCCGAAATTTAACCGTTTTATAGATTTTTTCTTATTTATAGAAAAATTAGTACTTCCCCCTCACAACGCGGTACAAATTAGTGAAATCGGTTCATTGGTGGTTCTCAACAAATCTATTTTTGTTTTAGCCATTGTTTTACAGAATATACGATTGCATTGCCAATCTTGTCTGCATTCATTTTTGTATAAACTCATTATTACTGATCCGATCCCATATGCAGCCCCATGCGGGAATGAAGTATGCAAAACACAAATGGGAAGGCTACAAAGCTTTTAAAACAGAGTCGTAAGACAAATAGCGGGAGCCCCTTGGTTTGTGCGTAACGTACAAATCAAGAGAGAACTTAACATTGAGGATATCTCAGAAACGATACAGGAGCAGAAGGATCGTTTTATGAGACGGGTCGAGGGGCATCAAAACCCCGTGGTACCGGCCCGGAGACAGGTCAGTGACCTACAAAAGGCCCTTGGATGTCTAACAAAGTTGCGCCACAATTGCGCTCAATTGAGGTTTTAAAGCTCCGGTAAATCCACATGGAAAAGTGCAGACTAGAAATGAAAGAGGTACATACCTATCAGGCAAAAGCATTATATCTTAGTAGTAGTAGCAGTGAAATAAAAAAAAATCATGGTGAAAATTGCTTGTTCTTTAAAGATTAAAATCAAAATTTGCCAATAACTTTAAAGTTAAGATGTCGGACAAAATCATACTTGACCCTTCAAAGAGACACGTTTATTTTTCTCCCGCTTAACAAGGTACACAGTAATAAAATCGGTGAAGTGGTTCTCACAAAATCTGATTTTGTTTTAACCATAGTTTTACAAATTATACGATTGCATTGCCAATCCTGTCTGCCTTCAGTTCTTTATAAATTCTTTATTACTGAACCGATTTTAGTGAAATAAAAAACATCCTGGTACAAACTGATTGATCTTTAAAGAGTGGGAGAAAAGTAATGTTTTTATATAAATCTAAAAATATCTATACATTTTCGGAAAATAAGAATAAATACACCATTTTAAAGAATAAAGGTATGATTCTGTCCGACTCACCATGATTTTATTTTTACTAAAATCAGTTTATTACTAAATGAAACGAACCAATTTATAAGAAAATGAATGCAGACAGGATTGACAATGCAATGCTATAATCTGTAAAACAATGGTTGAAACAAAAATCGATTAAAAAAAGACATTTTCGGAAAACAAGAATAAACACTATTTTGAAGAATCAAGTATGGTTCTAAATATTGGGAGATTTAAATAGTAGAACAGGTAACAGAGTAAATGATCTGACAGTTGGCCAATATGGAGAAGATGTTGTTAATGACAATGGAAACCGGCTTATCACAGTATGTGAGCAATTAGACCTAAAAATCCAAAACGGTTTTTTCCAACATAAGAAAATACACAAATATACCTGGACCAAACCCTCACAAAACCTGAAATCCGTCATTGATTATCTTATCACTAAACAAAAGAGAAAACTAAAAATTCAAGATGTCAGAACAAAGCGTGGATCAACATGCGGAAGTGATCACTATTTTCTGGAGACCAAAATTCTCTTTCCTTATCAAGGCCGAAGCCTCCATCAACAAAATCTTGATGATACAGTGAATGAGGAAATTGATCACTGTCAATATAATCTACTAAGCCTAGAACATGACAGCGTAAAAAACTTATACAAAAAGAGACTGAACGAAAAACTTAATTCAAGTTCAGGTGAAACCCCAGATGAGGAATACGAATGTATCACATTAAGCATCCATCAAGCTGCAAAAGAAGCACTAGGATTAGTGGAAGAAACTCCTAAAAGAACAAAACCATACTGGTGGGATGCTGAGATTGAAAGTGAAATAGAGGAAAAAAGGAAATTATATCACACGTACTTATCCCAAAAGACAGATAGAAGCAGAGAAGAATACAAAATCGCGCAATCAAAGGTAAGAAGAATGATCAGTGATAAGAAGAATCAATCATGGATGCAAAAGTGCCAGAAAATAGATTCTTACTTAGGAGGTAGGAGAAGTACCGAAAGCTGGAAAACTATAAGATCGATCAAAAAAGAAACATGCAGAGATATTATTTCACCAATACCAGACAAAGAATGGGATGAGCATTTTAAAAAACTTTTAACTGAAGATAGAGCAGAATTCAAGGAAGACGAAAGAGACAATATCATTAGAACGATGGGATCTCCAGTACCCCTCACAATATCTGAGGTCAAAAACGTGTGCAAAACCTTAAAAAGCGGTAAATCTGCCGGACCCGGAAATATCCCAGCTGAACTTATTAAATATGGCACTGAAGAATTGTTTTGTAGATTACGGAATCTTTTCCAAAGATATTTAAATGGAGCTGTAGTACCAACTGAGCGGAAAACGTCATATATATCCACAATACACAAAAAAGGAAGGAAAGATATATGTGACAATTATAGAGGTATATCTGTAACTAGTACGCTAAGCAGAATATATGGCAAAATAATAAGAAATAAAGTGGAGAGCGAATATAAAGATATGGAGGCAGAAGAACAAGCTGGTTTCAGGGCGGGTAGATCGACTTCAGATCATCTCTTTTGTATAACCCAAGTTATTGAAAAGAAAATGGCATACGGACAAGAGCTCCATCTGCTTTACGTAGATTTGCAGAAGGCATATGATAGTATACCACTAAATCTACTTTGGAAAGCGTTGGAAAAGACAAACATAAGCGTACAACTAATTAAGGCCATCAAAGAGTTATACCGCAATAGTAAGGCAAAAGTTAAAATAAAAGCAAAACTAACCAAAGGCTTTCAAGTAAACAAAGGTCTTAAACAAGGTTGCTGTATCTCGCCTACGCTCTTCAAGATATATTTGGAACAGGTCCTTAAAGTCTGGAAGAGAAAATGCCAAAACATGGGAATTCCGTTGAATGAAACCACCTTGTATACTTTAGGTTTCGCCGATGATCAGATAGTGGTGGCTCAGGATTATGACGACCTCGAATATATGACACGAAAACTAATAGACGAGTACAATAAGTGGGGACTAGAGGTTAATATCAATAAGACAGAGTATATGTGTATTGGTGGAACGAAACAGGATCTAATCTTAAATACTGGGCAGCGAATTCAGTCCTGTGATGAGTATAAATACTTGGGTCTAAAAATTACAGCTGACGGAACACTAGACAAAGCTATAAAAGATAGAAACGTACAAGGAAGAAAAGCAATAACTTTATTAAATGGAATAATTTGGGACCGAAGTATATCAAAACATAACAAAAAGCTTATATATAACACCATTGTAAAAAGTATTATTACATACGGCTCAGAAGTATGGCCAATTAAAGATAGAACAGAAAAAATGCTTTCCGCTACGGAGATGGACTATTGGAGAAGAGCAGCAGGGAAATCAAAAAGAGAAAGAGTTACCAATCAAAGAATAAGAGAAATTATGACAGTGGGTGAACGTACTCTAGTGGATGATATAAGAACAAAACAACTGGTGTGGTACGGACATGTACAAAGAATGGATGATGGAAGACTACCTAAACAAATATTACAATGGAAACCAACTGGCCGAAGAAAACGAGGAAGACCAAGGGGAAGCTGGAGAGAAGGAATAGATAGTGAAATAAGAATAAGAGGCCTAGATGATGAATTATGGGCAAACAGAAACGAGTGGAGATTGGGTATCGGAAGACGTAGAACGTTGTGAAACCGATAAATATATATATATAAGTATGGTTCTGTCCGCCATCTTAAATTTTAAGGTGGCGATAAACTTTGATCATGATCTTTAAAGAACAGTCAATTCTAACCTGGATGTTTTTTATTTCATTAAAATCGGTTTAGTAGTAATAAATTTATTGGCAAGTCAATCGTATAATATGCAGTACAATGGTTAAAACAAAAATAGTTTTTTAGAACCACCGAATCGATTTTGCTAATTCAGACTTTGTTATACGTGGCAAGAATGCAGCTATTTGACTTATTTAAAAAAAAATAATTAACACATGTTTGCAACATACGAATAAAGGAAAATCTTGGATTTAGCGATCGCGGACAAAAAATTTATTTAGTCAAAACTCTGATTAATTCTCTGCCAAGTGCAGTTTGTCACATTAAAATCGATTGTATAGTACAAAAAATATAATTAAAAAAAAAACTGTCCGGTTTTTTTCGGCCCATCCGGTATATAGTAGATGTTTATATTTTTTTATCTTTATTCACGCCCAAACGGGCTATTTTGGCGACATGACTATATTCAGTTTAAGTTTTCTATCAAAAATCAAAGTTGCGTCTAAATAAGCGATATAGATAAGTACTCATTAGTCAAAAGTGAAAACAGCATATAAGTGTGGAGTATTGAAGAGTATGACTAATAATCAGTTTCTTACAGGGCCGAAACAAAATGGATCTGGGCAGTATTGGCAAAACGATCTCTAACAAGCTCAGCAGGAAAAATGCAAGTAAAGCTGATCACATACAAACTTGCATAAGCCGTAGAATGCGTAGCATAGGCCTTTTAACCAATCAGCGATCGAATAGCCGCGGCCATATTGAACTTGCATAGAAAAATTCCATAAGGTTGAACTTTTTACGGAGGTCTCTTATGCGTAGCCAATAGAATCACTGCTTCGTGTCACGTGGTCATATGTCATGTTGAAACCAAGTGAAAAAATAATTTTTTAAATATAGGAGACACACCAATAAAACTATTGTCAATACAAAAAGTTCATGCATTTTAAAACAAAATAAAAACAATTAGGTTATAATAATGTTTTTATTTCCCTCTTTATTGATCGAGAAGGTGCGAAATAGACCTATGCGCCACACGCAAGCCCTTATGCAGATTTGTGTCTGTTGGGATTTCCGTAAGAAGCGTCACGCTATGCTATGCCATGCTATGCACCATGCTACGGATGTGTGTGTGAAGGCCTTAAGTGTAATAAAGTAATGATAGATCAAATAGTAGAAAATGCCTGTTGAGACGCCGACCGGCGGGTGTTACTATGGAGGGGGAATAAACGAGTCGTTTTCTTAGTCTTACCGGGGAGTAGGGAAATTTGGCCAACAGTTAAACAATTTAGGGAGTGAGCAGTGGCGGATCCAGGTGGGGGCCAGTGGGGACCGGGCCCCTCCCCATCTCCCAGGCATAAAGTTTATTTTTTAGTTTTGCAGCGTCATTTATTTAAAATGTTTAACAAAGTGTATTTAGTTTTTAAAAAACCTTTGGGTCCTAATTCCCCCACCTGTCCTATAAAAAACCACAAAACTAAAAATTTTGGTATTTCCTGCCACTTCGGCCCCTTCCCCCAGGAATTACTGGATCCGCCACTGGGAGTGTGTTGTGAACATTTATAGCAAACAATGCAAGCGATGGAGACCTATAAATATGCTCCAGTGAGTTAAAAGGCATTGTTTCATTTTGTTATTGCTTCCTTTTATAGTACAATGAATAGAGGAGTTTTACCCTACAAAAGGTCCGGTAGTTCTGAATTTTGGATATGTTATTAAGGTCGAAAGGATAGTTAAAAATCTGAGTTTTCGTCACCTTCACCCCTGTGCTTCCTCCGCCATCTTGAAAAAACCATCAAAAATTGGCACTTTTTATAGTTTTTTGCCTGTAACTTCGTTTCAGTATACTAAATCGCAAAAAGAGTTATATGAAATTTTTTAGAAGATATAATTGTCTACAATTGTGTGGTACTATGGTTGTTCTGCGAGCAGCAGTAACGGAGCTAGGTAATTTCTAAAAATGACTAAAATCACGTGCTTGGGCAAATTTTCAGATTTTTTCTACTTTAGACGGCATAAGCTCCGAAATACTTTGTTCTAGGATAAAAGTTCTAAGAACATATCTTGTAGAGAATTTTATCAGCTATAAAATCCATTCTTTAAATGTATTTTTAAATATTGTAATGGAGTGGGAGTAACTTTTAACTTAAAGTAAGTATGTTAGAAAATAATAATTTTTTTAAAATTTAGTGCTTTAAACGGCACGTTTTTTATTTAATTTTATTTTTTTTGTTTAAATTTAGTGACGCACAAAAAGGTAAGAGAGCTCAGGGGTCAAACACCTCCTTAAACTAACCACCTCTTCAAAAACCCCCCCAGACCCCCCAAAATCTAACATATTTAGGTTTTCTCAAGTTTTCTCAAAAAATACGTTTCTAAGAGAAAAATGTGTAATATACTTTATTGTAGACAATAAAATTTCCTTTTGAAAAAGGTACAACTCGATGGGGGTCAACTATTTATAAACTCTTTAGCGGCGTCCGTTAATTGAAGTAATTTAAAAAAGTCAAAAAATATCCATGTTTTTTCCATGATTTATTAGATTTTTTTTTAAACCAAGGTTTGTAGAACAAAATGTGTTATACATTATTGTAGCAAATAAAATTTCCTTTAGAATGCTGTACAAGAAAGTCGGATTGGTTTCATGGTTATAAATTCGGAGGCGCCCGTAAATATAACCAATTTTAAAAAATCACATATTAAAATATTTTTGTTACAAGTTTTATCTAATTTTTTCAAAAAATAAGCCGAATTTAAAAAAATGCTATGATGCACGTCATTGACAGTAAAATTCTCTTTTCAACGGTGTATAACTCGATGGGGTTTGACTTACAACGAACCCGCCAGCGACGTCCGTAAATGGGGGCCATTTAATTAATTTTTTTAAAAATTATGTTTTGCACAGGTTTTATTTGATTTTCTGAAGACCATGCCTTTTATCAAAAAAATTGTTTTTTACTTCATTGTAGATAACAAAATTTCCTTTTAAACGTTGTGTAACATGGTAAAAAATATTTCATATTTACCGCTCCAGTGGTGTGCTTAATTTAAAACAAAAGGTCGAACCGGTCCAGTCGTGGATTGGCATGGAACATTTGTTCCTGACTATCAGGACGTGTTCCAGACGGGGATCACTCGTATCCTCGTGATCGACGTTGGAGAAAGTGAAAACCAAACAGTTTTAACAAGTTCCCAACTAAGGCCTCAAACCATCAGTATAATTCAATGCCGGTAGGGGTATTTTCCCTCGGAGTAGTTGTTTCTGGTGGTTTCACACAAGTTTTGACTTTGGTTGAAAAATTCCATTTTTATCATTCATTCATGCTTGCGCCGAGTAATTCACTCTGTCAAAAGCCTGATTTAACTCTAGTAGTAAAATTGCACCTGGGATGTTATTATTAGTTTCGTAGTGGAGTATCACTTCTCTAATTATCATTAAGTTATTAAAAATGGGTTTTTCTGTAAGATTTTTCATTCTTCCAGAAATAATCTTGGCAAAAATGTTATAGTCGCAGTTTAACAGTGTTTTTGTGTGAAAGTTACTTTGGGATTTTTTTTCTTTTGTGCAATTTTTAACACCTTAAAAATTTATTTTAAGGAGATCTCCATGTCCAAAGAAGCATTATCATTGTTCGGTATTTGTTTTTGAGTATGTGCATGATTTCAGTTTAAATTTTTAAGGCAGTATTTTCATCATAGTTCAGCGAGGAGATAGTTAAGTTCGTAAATTTAACTACTTTTATTAAATCATATAGTGAGAACTGTTCAGCAGCTTTGTTTTGGTTGCTGTTACTAAACTTTTCATTTAACTGCTTTTGTTTTATTGCATAAATCTCATTTTTATATCTCTATACTGATTAAAACAGTCTTGTCTAAGATCTAATTTTTCTTTGCTTCCATTAAAGCAGAGTAGTAAAATTCTAGGGTATCTTTACGCCCCATAGCACGATCAATTTCAACTTGCTTGTAAAACTTTTTCGCTCTATTTTGAATAATAGAAAACGACCAATACAAAAAATCGTTCTCGTAGAAAATATGTGTTTGTAAATTCTTTCTTTCATTTACAAAATTCTCAACCGGTACTTCTTGTACAATATTCAAACTCCTGCCTTACAACATTGATTGGATCTTGATTTTTAATTACAAAAATTAGCGAGCTATGATCAGAGAACGAGACAGGCTTTACAAACGACTTATGTACCAAACTAGATGCAGTTTTTGTAACATATGCTCTATCTGTTCGAGTTGCAACTTTGTTTCTAAAAAAGGTGAATCCAACGTGATCTTTATGAGTAACTTCCCAAATATCTTAAAATATTAAGTTTTGTACAATCAATCTGGAATTTATACTTTTTATAATGCAGTTAAAGTCTCCTAAAAAAATTAATGGTTAATCAAAATTTAAATGCAGCGTTAATTCGTTTTGAAAAAAAAAATATTTCTACCTGTTTTTGACTCTCTGACGGAGCATATACATTAATATATCTAATGTTGTCTATCACTAGGGATAAACTTCTACCATTTGGAGAACACAAAATGTTACTAATTTTGCAACCCTTTTTATAAATCACACCATATGGGGAATAAAATCATACCCATTAGAACATTTAAAAACATTTGTATTAAGCTGAAGAAAACAAATGTCTATATTATTTTTAAGGAGAAAGGTATTAATAAGACTCTGTTTTGTGGCACTTTTAACTCAACTGCAATTTAAACTACAAATTGTTTTTAGTTTTAAAGCCATTGGTGACATGTTAAAGAGGAGAAACAAAATGTCGAGGTGTAATTCAAAAAAGTAAATCAAGATGATATTTCTACATACCAGCTAGTCCATTTCAGTGTTCGTTTTAGGGCTGGAAATTGATGGTATTTCCACCCCACGCTTGTTCTTAGGGATTCTTATTTTTAAGGGTGGTACCTTTTTATCGTCTTCACTGGAAGCAGTTAGCTCCGAGTGAAGGCGTTTTATGCCCAAGTTAGATTCTTCAATTTGCGTAGCCTCAATAACATCTTCTGCACTCGAATTCTTATTTAAAACGACAGGGGAGTATTTTTCTATTATCTGGGTCTCTAGTGGGGACAAATCGGCAACAGCCTGAGCAAGTGATTGGATACCTGCATTAGCAGTCACCGAAGCATAAGAAGCATGGTTCTGTTGAACTGGGATAGGAGCAGCGGGTCTCCTTATTTAATTAATTCTGTTAATTAGGTTTCAAGGGCAGGTTTTCCTTTCATTCGTATCTTTAGAGCATATCATACATGTCCTAATCTGGTTCTTGTACACAACCAAGGAAGTAAAACCCTCAATTGAGATATAAGAAGTTATCGGTTTTTTCATGGTTATAACCATTTTCCACAGGGTATAAGCCCTCATTACTCCATTTTTCATTTTTATATACTTAACATTTCCATATTTCATCATCTCTACTCATACTTTCCATTTCTAGTGAAAAATCGTACAACTTAACATATACGTCATTTGAATCCTCTGAGACAGGGATTTCATACTCTTCCCCCACTTTATCTTTATAGATAAGTGGAACAGTTTCCCATTTTTCAACTGATTTTTTTTGCCAGTTCTTCAGAAATAAGCTTAATGTAAACCTTTTTCTTCAAGGTATCAGATTAAAGACCAATGACTTGGTCCACGGAGAACTTGAATTTTTCTTTAATAAGGGTATGCAAATCTAGCATGATTTCTTTTTTCCTCTTTAAAATCTAACACAACAGTGTTTTTTCTTTTTAAACTCGACATATCCGCAAAAAAAAACTTCGCGACGTTCGTAAATAGGTATTTGCGATAAGCGGTCGTACCCTCGAAACCTTCTCTGCTCAGGGCGAGAGAGGGTACTGTGGAATATAAAAAATTTCTCTATGACGAGTATTGTGTTCATAAATTTCCGAATAAATAAGTAATTTTACCTCATTACTTATATTTATTATCAGGGTTAATCAAGAAAGATCACAAATTTCGTTACATTATAAAGGTTTAAGTAATTATAACAATTTGCCAATTAACATTAGAGCTAAGAAATCTATAAAGTTTTATTAAAAAAGCTTTTAAGAATTATTTATTAAACATGTTAGACTAATAATGTAGGTTTGTAATTTTATTTTAAATATTTTTTTATGAGACTTTAGATAAGTTTTGTTAAAATATAAAGGAACAATTATTATTATTTTTTTTTATACTTTTTTTGTTACTGTAAACTTATAATGTAATATTGTAAAAGCAAAATAATAATTAGTCTTGACTAAATAAAGGATTTACAGTGAAACCTTCTATAAGCGGACACTCACGGTTTTGTTTATTTTGTCCGCTTTGTGAAGTTGTCCGCTTATGAGAGAGAACTGCGAAATTTAAATATATATTTATTAAGAATTTTCTCTACTTGATTTTTTGCGATATTAAATTTCCATTCGTGCTGATAGATGTTCCCTCTCCGACACATTTTTTTCACGTAAACTAAGAAGTTTTTTACTAGGCGCCATTTCAAAGAGATCTATTACTACGCTACTGCAAAATAAAAATAAAACACAGCAGTCGCGCTGAATAAAATATGTTGTAAATACGACAGAAGTATTTAGTCTCCGCATTAAAACGGAAAGAGGTAATTCCCCAAATACAAATTGCGTTGTTGCCAACATACTCCATAATATTTATGCCCATGTCGTGCAGCGCTCCGTCCCGTTGTCAGAGGTTCACGTCCTGGTAAGAAAGGTTTCAGAATTTTTTAATAAAAAAAAATTGTCTCGGTCCTGTTATTTGAGTGTCCGGTTATAAGGGACGGAATTTTACATGTAAAGAAATAGGGAAAAGCTGGGTTCCAACAAATTTGTCCGCCTAAAGCTAGTGTCTGCTTAATACAAGTGTCCGCAAGGATAGGTCAAGTGACCCGTTTTTTTTTGCTCTGAAAGGTTAGGTTGGGTTGTGTTTCATAGGATTCTACAAGTCCGGATAAAGTGGTCCTAGGTTATTTTTTGATCGTGCACACTGGTGTGTTAAGGAGAACTTGTATCCTTTTAGTCTTTTCCTTTTGCTCTCCTTGCCAATGCAAAAAAAATCCACGAAACAATAAAAAGGATTCCTATTAAGGACAGAACAACAAAAGAAGGAGACAAATATAGAAAAGATAAGAAAACATCCAGGTAAAGGCAGGTGTGGCCATACGTCTTGATTCATAGTAATTAAGATTTGCATAAAATAATATAACGCCCTACTGTAGAGAGTAACTATTGCTTGTAAAATTTAAATAAAATGTCCCAAATCATCCTATTTTACGGTACTTAGTTAGCTGCCTAGGCCCTGCTAATTGTTGCATAGGCTCAAGGCTTCGCTTTGCCTCTTACAAGGTTATGAAATCGCTCTTTGTGTGACTTCGGACATTATTAAGAGAAGCTAATGGATTTTATGAAGGGTTGACTTGGAGAATCGAGTTTTCTTTAGATCAGAGGCAAACTTTATTAATCATTGAAAGAACACCAAGGTTTTAATAGCTTGTGTCTAAAATCTATACAAAAAGTATAGAAAGTCTCACCATTAAAGTGAAATTTTATTTCAAGTTTCTAATTTTAGGTAACGAAAATCCCTGTATTTAAATAAGTTTTTAGATTTTTCGATTCTACCTAATTTCTAAAATGTATAATATGTTTACAATATAATAAACATTTTCTAATATACCGTGTTTCTGGATCAATATTTTAACCGCATATTCTACCAGGGGCGGCTCGTCCATAGGAGCGCTGGTGCGCGCGCACCGCTAGCAAAAATAAGAAAAAAATAAATACAAACTATTATTAAATAATTACTGTTGTTTTTTATTTATTTTTTAATAATCCCGATCCCGCTAGTGGCATCTATCGGCCATTAACGGAAGTAATTAATATCTTTTCGACTTGACGCTTGCTGCCGCATACGGTGGCCTTCGATCGCCTCGCCTCGCTTAAATCTAGAGATATGAGAGGGCGGTCTTGAATCTGGAGGTGCGCGTGGATTCGGCGTTCCTCTTTAATCCAATTTTTGCCACGCAATTGGATCGGAAATGCTCGGGATATCGGCCGAGAAAAGGGCGGGGTGGTGCGCTAAATCAATACACACTTGCATCGTTTTTTTATAGTTCTCAGCTGATTACTATTTATATTATCGTTAGTATACGTGTATTGGGCGTAATTAAAATATATTTACGCATTTTTAAGTGAATTTTATGCTGTTTTCGGCTTCTTGTTTGTAATTTTTGGGTTAATTATTATCTACTAAAGTATTGTTCATACTCGTCTTAGTCTTTTGTTTTTGATTAGTCTTTGTCCTTTGATTAGTCTTAGCTGTCTTAAACAAAATCGGCTGTTCATACTCGTCTTTTGTTTTTGATTAGTCTTAGTCATAACCCACCGAAAAAAAAATTCAATAAAGAGGCCCTCTCCAAAAGTCACTTTCTACACAAAACAATCTTATTTAACCTAATCTGTGCACAAAACACAGACACGAAAGAACAAAAGCAAAAAAAAACAAATAAAATTTTGAGGTTATGTTGAGATTTTCTGTTAAAAACATGATTAATGGCGGTAAATTTAAAATTTCGACCGCGCGCTTGCGCTCTTCGGACGCCCTGTAAAAAAAACAACAAACATCGGCTGATGTCTGTCACTCGTCTTAGTCGTTGTCCTAAGGATTGAAAGTTGGCAACTCTTAAGACAAAGACACTCCCATAAGAAACAGTGGTTTTAACTTTCTTTGGACAGGACATATGACTAAACCAAGACAAAAGACTAGACAAAAGACGAGTATGAACGATCCATAAGTGTCGAATATGTATGAGGCAGTTATAAGTTCGGGTTCGGGTAATCCTGGAAGTAATTCAAGACTTAATTGTGTACAAAATATTATAGCAAGCTTTTCCTCCTTTAATTTAAACCAAAAAATTGAAATTAAAAGATTAGGAAGGCCGATTCCAGACCTAGAATTATCACAAACTTGCTCCAAAAGAAAAGAAGGTAGGAATTTTAAAAGATACTTTAGAAAATATATTTACCAAAAAAACAACTGGATTTGTGGATGTGATGTTACAAACTCATTATTTTGTTTTCCATGCTTAGGGGTAACTGACTTAAATCATCTACAGGCAAAAATTAAAAAGCATGAATTTTTGAACCAACATATACGAACATTACAATATGAAATGGTATTTGAATCAAAAGTCAAGATAAAACGGTTTTGTACATTGAATTAATGTTATCCATCGTGGGCTAAAAACTAATATGTATGTATACTGTAGGTAATTTTTTTTGTTTGGCTACAAATAAATATGCAAATTTTTTTAACTTTATTTATTTTAAATTTATTTCGACTCACTTATTATAGCGCACACCCATTCTTATACTACACGAGCCGTCACTGTATTCTACGACCCAAAGTAGATATAAAAGTTTATATAGACTAGGGTCCAAAAGTGCTCCATTTCCGAAACACCGGTGTTAAATTTAAAAAATAAAAATCAAATTTTTTAAATAGGCCTGTAGAGAACACACTGCACTTCTGATTATTTAAAATGATCATAACTTTTTTCTCACTGTGGTGTTTTTACCTTTTTTGTTATGAAGATACTTTCCTAGGCCTTTGAAAACAAAAAATGTATTTTATTTATAATCCGCGAAAGAAAGGCATTTTCCACATTTTTCGGTTTTTAATGTTCGATGCCGCATCAGAATAATCTAGATATTTTGAAAAAAAAAACTTAATTGATTAACTACATTGGGCGCAACTAAGTCACTAAGAAAATAGTTTCTTAAAATTTAACAAATAAATGTTCTAGATTCAAAATATTTTGAACTATCAAAAATTGTGGTGTGTAGCGCCCTCTAACGGCAACAGAAAAAAGGTGTCAATATTCAAGTTTTGCATCCCAAAAACCCCACGGATATTAATTTTCAAAATAATATGGTAAAACTATTCATAATGTTAAAAAAATTCGATTGTGATTTTTTAAATTTAACAGCCTGTATTTCGGAAACGAAGCAATTTTGGACTGCAATTTAAACAAACGTTTATCTATTATTTTGGGCCGCGGTTAAAATATTTACATCTAATTTCGGGACGCCCTGTATTGTCTATACCAGGTGTCGCCTGTTGGCCACACCGTGTTTTTCATGGTGGCACGCCTAACCTTTTAGAGTGGCCGGACAGGCTTTTCACAAAAAAAGAAAAAAATAAAATATGATGCTTAAACCAAACCACCAAAACTAATTTAGACGACGAAACTAAAATATTCAAGTGCAAAAATTATTTAATTGTAAAATTAAACAGATTTATTTTTTTAATATTTTAAGTAAATCCAAATTTAAATTATTTTAATCATTAGTTTTAGTTATTATTTAAACACAGGTGATCTTGAGAAATTAGGTTTTAATAACATAAACTAACCTTCTCAAGTTTACCTATTTAAATTATATAAATTATTTAGTTTATAAAACAACACATTATATGGAATTTTATATTTTACAATTTATCACGAACCATAACAATTTTTGAATATAAAAAGAGAGGATTTATTTCAATTAAGCAGATTCAACATTTGATAGTTGTTCTCATTATACCTACTTAGTTTACTGTACCATAAGCCTTCTTGGTCATAGCAGGGTGTGAGGCTGCTCCCTGGCAGTAAACTTTTACTTTAATCCCGCTGCTTAACCAAGCCGAGTTAAGCAAGTGTAATTGTCAAGCACAGCTTGCACATTGGTCCTTCGAACCGGATGTGAACCAGTGACCTATGGACGTTCAATGGAAACAACTGTGCACGCCAAATACCTGGATGTTTATCGCAGACTCGGCAACTAAAGTAGCTGTGATATGCAACGGTGCGCGGGAAGATGTTGCACTAAATACAACAGGGATAATTCAAATATCACAAGAGTGTATAATCGAGACGAAGCAAAACATCTTAACACCTATAAGAACTAGTACAATTACGGTCTTAGGTAGCTACTCCAAGACAGTCCCAATAGTACTTAACAGCACGTTCGACATAGAAGCCCGAGAAAACATACCCACAGAGTCTGTTTTTCGCCTGACAGAAGGCTTTGGAAAGTTAATTAAGGACGAAGAGAACTTAAAAGAAAATCTTCACAACATAATATGACTAAAGATCCAATACCATTCTTCAGCCATTAGCAGCATCACCACCCTGGTTATCGTCAGCATTATTATAGCTGGTTGGAAAATGTCTCGAGCAATTTCAACATACCGTCAAAAAAGACGAAACCAAAGGACAACACAAGAAGACGAATTTGAACTGAGGTCCCTCCGATCATCCATTCTGGAGAGACCGGAAAATGTTTAATTGTAAAATTAAACAGATTTATTTTTTAATATTTTAAGTAAATCCAAATTTAAATTATTTTAATCATTAGTTTTAGTTATTATTTAAACACAGGTGATCTTGAGAAATTAGGTTTTAATAACATAAACTAACCTTCTCAAGTTTACCTATTTAAATTATATAAATTATTTAGTTTATAAAACAACACATTATATGGAATTTTATATTTTACAATTTATCACGAACCATAACAATTTTTGAATATAAAAAGAGAGGATTTATTTCAATAAAGCAGATTCAACATTTGATAGTTGTTCTCATTATACCTACTTAGTTTACTGTACCATAAGCCTTCTTGGTCATAGCAGGGTGTGAGGCTGCTCCCCGGCAGTAAACTTTTACTTTAATCCCGCTGCTTAACCAAGCCGAGTTAAGCAAGTGTAATTGTCAAGCACAGCTTGCACAAAAATTAAATCCCGTGTTTCACTGCGTCATATAGATAGATCAATAGATTTCTTGTGTGGTACTATATTAAAGGTAACTATGCATAAAGATAAAAAAATACATTATAGTTTTTTTTGTTCAGTGGTGCTACAATGGGGGAGGGGGGGGTTTGGTCCGATTCGCTTGGCAGAGTATTTTTTATCTTCATGCACTGTTATGTTTAATACAGTACCACATAAGTAATATTTTTACCAGAGCTCTAATTTTTGAAATATATCCCCAGCCTTTTTTCGACATATGTTTGGTAGATTTTATTCATTTTTAATTGGGACAATCTAGAGCCAAAACCCAACCTAGGTACCAAATTTTCTTAAAATCGGGCACTTAGTATTATAGTTACGCGCGTTGGTCGTTACAGAAAGACATACAGACAGACATAGAGACAGGCATACAGACAGACAGACGCCGCGACAAAAAAGTTTTAAAATCATCTAAAACGCAAAGATATATAAAAAATTTGAAACTTTTTTCTTTTTATTTTTGCCACGATCACCATAGCTCACAATCATTACTATATAGTTATAGTATACGTGTGAGCTAATAATATCAAAACAAATAACTATTTTAGGGTAGGTGTATACGATCTAATTAGCCAAATGTTAATAATTTTTTTTGTTAAACTCTTGCCTTACGTGACAGCAGGAAAATGTTGACCTCTATTTTATATAGACTTTTTTGCTTGGTTGGACCTTCCTTATAAAAATCTTAATAAATGACGGATCTAATACCTTCCTAGCCCATCAGCACACGCCAAAAGAACTCCACGACTTAAAAACAGTTTTTTGCCAATATGTGAGAAACAAAAGCTCCTATAAAGTTTTTTGTGAACACAAATTATTGAGAAAAATGTGCGCTACTCTATTCCGAACCCAAATATTCATGCAATGCTACGTTAAGTAGTTAGCGCTTTTTAAATTTTTTAACTGTTAAAAAACTCAATAGCATAATTTATGTCATGACGAGATGGTTAAGATAGGTCCAAAGACACATATACCGAGTGGGCCAAAAAAAACCGGACAATGTTTTTTTTTTTTCATTATAACTTTTGAACTATACAATCGATTTTAATGGGACAAACTGCACTTGCCAGAGAATTAATCAGAGTTTTGTTTAAATATATTTTTTTGTCAATGTCAAAATCCAAGATGGCCGACAAAATTATTATGTACCCTTCAAAGATACTCGTTTTCGCCATCTTAAAATGTAAGATGGCGGACAGAATCATACTTGATTTTTCAAAATGGCGTGTTTGCTCTTATTTTCCGATAATGCTTAAGTTTTTTTACTTATAAAAAAGCACTGCTCTTTCCCCACACAATGAGGTATAAATTAGTAAAATCGGTGTGGTGGTTCTCAAAAAATATATTTTTCTTTCAACCATTGTTTTACAGATTATACGATTGCATTGCCAATCCTTTCTGCATTAATTTTTGTGAAATAAAAGAAATCATGGTGGGCATTGATTGTTCTTTAATAATAATGTATTGAAATCGGATCAGTAATTTATAAAGAAATAATCGGAGACAGGATTGGCAATGCAACCGTAGAATTTGTAAAACAATCGTTAAAAAAAATCTGATATTGTGAGAACCACTAAACATATTTTATTAGTGTGTACCTCATTATGCGGGAAAAAGTAGTGCTTTTCTATGAATTAGAAAAAACTAAAACATTTTCGGAAAATAAGAATAAACGTGCCTCTTTGAAGGATGAAATATGATTCTGCCCGACATCTTAACTTATCAGACGGCGGCAAATTTCGATTATAATATTTAAAGAACAATCAATTTTCACCATCATTTCTTTTATTTCACTAAGATCGATTCAGTAATAATGAGTTTATAAAGAAATGAATGCAGACAGGATTAGCAATGCAATCGTATAATCTGTAAAACAATGGCTGAAACAAAAATAGATTTTTTGAGAACCACCACACTTTTTACTAGTATCATAAACTAATAATATAATAGACGCTCAGCTTTCATTAGGCCAATAGCATACTCTTTAATTCACGCACTGAGGACCTTTGAAATCAGCCGGTGACGACCGGTGAAGGCGCTGATGTCGCTATTCGTTTGGTAATAGCAGGTAACCACATGAACTCCAATGCTCGCTCTGTCTTTTTTTTCTTATGCAATAATTTACATAGGAAAAAAGAGAGAGGAAGCGTTTTTGCCCCTGTGATTACTCCATAGTGCAGTGTTGCCGATATTTTATTTAATTCAAAATCATTTGGAAAAATCTTTCAGTCACTCCTTTCAGTATACATGCAACCTTCTGTAGGGGTGGACGCGTCTTGCCCAGTGTAGGCATAGATATGTAGGTAAGAAAAAGTAGATATATTTTCTGACTTCCAAGAGTTAAGGCCAGAGGCAAATGTACAGTCCTTACACTTTAAAATTTTTCGGACAACTCAGAATTTTTTTGGGAAAACTCAAGAAATTTTCGGAAATGTCAGGAAAAACTCGGAAAATTTTTGGAAAAACTTGGAAAATTTTCAAAAAACTCGAGAAATGTTAGAAAAAACTCGGGAAATTTTCGGAAAATGTTTAGAAAACCTCGGACAATTTTCAAAAAACTTTAGAAATGTTTGAAAAACCTCGCGAAATGCTCGGAAAAACTGGGAAAATTTTCTGAAATCCTGGAAAACTGGGGAAATGGTCAGAAAAACACGGAAAATGTTCAAAAAAACTCGAGAAATGTACAGAAAAACATACATTGGAAAAGAACTCTTTAACCTGCTACCATCTGAACTAAACAAAAGGTCAAAAAAATCTTTTAAAAAACAAATAAGCACTTGGTTACTTCAAAATTATCCAAAATTAAATTAAATAAATAAATAGATACCTATCTAACTAGAAACTGATCTTCAAGAATATTTCATAACTTTTTTTTAGTTTTATATATTATTTGTTTTTTTTTTCATTGTAGTAGTATAACTACTTAAAAATTTTGCATTTAGTTATTTTTACATTTATTTGTCTGAATTTTTTAAACTTTTTATTTAGCCAAATTTTAAATTCAAAAATACGTAAAACACTTTTAAGTTAAACGGTTCAACTGAAATCATCAGCTGTATAAAAAACTAAAAAATTTTAAGTACACTAACGTGACGTTTAACAGACTAAGGTAAAAACGTGGGGTGGATAAAAATAGTGTTAATAAACGATTGTTTAATCAAATAAGAATGACTTGTCTAAAATATCAAATGCGCTAAAAACCAGGTTTGTAATTCCTTACCTGTCACTTTTCATCCCTGATTTTAATTTTTTATCCCTGATCTATCCCTGTTCATCCCAGGGATAAACAGTGACACTTTTATCTTCTATGTTTTTATTCCTAAACAACGAAAAAGGATTGGGACTGACCCTTGAAAGGAGGCGCAGTTTCATTCTTTTTTTGTAATAAGTGGACCCTTTTTGTGGTTTCTAGTTAGTAAGGTCTGGAACGAGTAACCTTATTATTCATATGGTAAGGTTAAAAACGAAATAGTCTATTACATATGAACAAGAGAAGAGAGTGACAAATTTCACACGAGCGTGAATGTTGAGAATGAGGCGCCAGCCGAGTGAAACAACAGGCGAGTGTAAGAAAGTTACTTTCTATCGAGTTGTGTACGCTATCTTTCCTACGAACACTGATGAGCTATACTCATTTTTGTAAAAACGGTTCTTCAATTTTGCATAAATCAAATGAAACTGCTTTTCCGCACATGTGTGGAAAGATACTTTGCAACACATGTGCAAAAAGTATTTTTCAAAAAATTTCTGCCCATGGGTGAAACCTAACGTTTTCTGAGGATGAAAATGATGTGAAACCCATGATTTTCATGTGTGGTCGTAGGAAAAATATATTGCATATGAAATACCTCTTATAAAAATAATTAACAAACAAAAGTTTAATTTGATACCTTTGCGCTTTTTTTTCTCTTACATTCTATTTAGTTCTCTTTGCTCAAATAACCGTTCGCCCGCCTTTCTTTTTGTGTGTTCTTTCTGTCTAGAAATTAACAGTGTCGGAGTAGCAAAGGGACTGCCGGGTGTGCCAAATTCGATGTAGTCGAAATTTATAAAAACTTATGTAAATATGAAGACATACGAGGGGATTATGAAAAGTCTGACTTTATGAAGGTGGCCTACAACTTTTTTATTTACAAATTTTTTTATTTTGGTGTAATTTACTTTATTAAATGCAAACTTTTTAAAATCCCGTCGGTCCTAAAAAACCACGAGGTGAATCAAATAATAGAATCTTTAATAAATATCCAAGGTGTTTTTAGTATAAATTTATTTTATTTATTAAGTAATAATAAATGGATCCATGACGGATAAGATACCTTCCTAGACTAGCCAATTAGCACACAATAAGTAAACTCCACCCTATTATACCAGCCCTAAAAAGTATTTTCTAAATTTATCGGAAATGAAAGTTACGAAGTTGTTGGTTCTACCGTTGTTTGATGGATCTCCATCAAACAACGGTTCTACTTAACATCTTTTAGTGATTTTTTACTGCGTATCCAAATTTTTCAAAAGGCCCGCGCGCCGCTGTTTTGTGTACCCTGCCCGATTTAACCCAAAACTAGTTAAAAATTAGTCTTGAAAAAGTTTTTGGAGTATTATAGGGTGTGTCTGTATAACTAATCAAAAAAAAAACTGTAATTTAACCCGGTACTCATATCTGCCGGGTGGACCAAAAAAACCCGGTCAAAATGTTTTTGTTATAACTATACTAACCAATTGATTAGGCTTTCAAGCAGAAAGATTTGATATTATAAATTCTAAGATGGCTGAGAGAATCAATCTTGCCCGTTTCAAAGAGGCTTTTTAATTCTTATATTTCGGATTTTTGGAACTCTTAAAAACGCTCTGTTTTCGCCACCCTCATGCAACTAGTTACGAATCATTAAAATCCGTTTAGTGGATCTCGAAACATTAATTTTAAAACGGTTTAGTGGTTCCCGAAATATTATTCCTTAATTCTGTATCCATTCTTCCATTAATACTGAATGGATTCTATAAAATCTCTAGAATCGGTTCAGTGGTTCTTTAAATTAGAATTGTTATAGCAACTGTTATTTAAATTTCTGTCTGCAATAATTTCGTTATAAACTCACTGAATCGATTTCAATGAAAAAAAAAAAAGAATTATGGTGATACCCGATTGCTCTTTGATCAAAACTATTAAAATTGAACAAAAGTCAAATTTGTCCTTCTATGAAGGGTCGCTTCTTTGTATGTTGCGAAGATTTATTTTTTTATGATTAACTTGTGCGTGGTGGACCTAGGATCTTTTAAATAAATTCAAAAAAAGGTCGAAAAATTTCTCTCAACTTAAGAAAAAACTACCCTTTATGGAGGGTCAAATTCGAATTGGTAAGCCATATTATATTTAGAGATGGCTGAAAATTTAAATACGGATCTTTAATGAACTTGATCTTTGCCATGATGCTTTTTATTTAATTGTCGGTTTACTAGTAATGAATTTATGAGGAAATAAATGCACATAGAAATGGCAAGCCCATCGCATATTCTGTAAAATTTTTCTATAGTTCTAAAAAAATTCAAAACATTTTCGGAATATAAAAATAAACGAACCTTTTTAAAAAGTAAAGTTTTTATGTCCGCCATTTTGGATTTTACAATGACGGCAAATTTTGTTTGTGATCTTTTAAAAGCAATCAAGCGTTAACCTGTATGTAAAAGAATATTGTTAAAGCAAAAATTAATTTTTAGGGGCCTAAACCGATTTAAACGATTCATATCTCGTTGTGCGTAGCAAAGATAGAGCTTTTCGACAAACAAAAATATATATCTAAAATTTCCGTAACAGAAGAATAAACGAGCCTCTTTCAAGGTCAAGTTTGATTCTGTCTGCCATCTGGGATTTTAAGATGGTGGACAAAAATATACTTTTACACAATTGTCCGATCAATTCCCTGCAAACTACTGCTTGCTTTGGTAAAATCTATAGTTGGAAAGCTATAACGATAAACATTTTGTCCGGTTTTTTGCCCACCCGGTATGACACAATAAATATAAAATATACATAGATGGCATATTTTTTTTCTTTTGCCCTTATTATCGAAGAAATAATATAAATAAATATATCAGGGTGTAATAATAGCAAACTAATAGGCGCTAGAAAAGATCAAACTAAGGATTTTTTTCCTATTATATTTTGCATCAAACCTCTTTGTTTTTTAGAAAACGGGTGCCAAACTTAACAGCTTATATTTTATATTTTTTACTCCCTTGTAATAAACAATGAGAAATGCTGGCCAGTTGGCTCGATCAAGGCCATATTACACACACACACACATTTTATATTTTATTATAACTTCCTGAAAAATTAATTTATTATAACTTCCTGAAAAATTACAACAAAATCGATATTTTTTGAAATTTTGCATGACAATAGGGGTAATAATTAAATGGAAAATTATTTAAAAATAAATAGAAATACTCAAAATTATTACCAAAAATCTCTTTTTTTCTTTAACAAATTTTAAAAACTCTTTAATATGTAGTGCTACTACAGTAAATATCGGTTATAACGACATTGAACAGACCGCTTATTTTCGGTCGTTAAAACCAAGCTTTGTAATAGAAAAAAAAAGTAAAAAGTACTAAATATTGATTGTTAAAAACTAAAATTATACTTATTTTTAAAATTTATAAAATGTAAAGAAGAAAATCTTCGATTTTGAATCCGCCAATCCAACTTATAAATTGAATTTCATCTGCCCATTCGCGTATGCAAGGAAAGGGGATAATGGGGGTAATTATCCCCTCCCAAGATTCGTAAAAAGTGAGAATTTTTCCACAAAAATGCCCCCAGTTTTTTTTGCCCCCAGCGCAAAAAACTTTTTTTATTATTACTGAAATTATACCTATTTTAGTAGTATTCGTTTAAAATGAGGTCCTTGGCCTGAATTCATGGATCAAAAATGCAAATTGTTTTGCCTGCGGCGCGCAAGTAATCTCTAGTTATGTAAAAAATTTACATAAACTGCATAAAATTTTGTTTGTGGGACCTTAACACATATTAATAATTGCTATTATTTATTAAGTATGTGTGGCTGGACTGAATTGCCTCTCGCAAGATCAGGCCTCTATCAGCATCGTAGCTAGCCTCAGTTTTCAGGGGGGCCGTGGCGTAGATCTATTTTTTCATAGATATTTTTATAGTAGAGGGGGGAAAGCCCCCCGTGCCTCCTAGCTACAGCAATGTCCTACTCTCTACTAATAAAAAATACAGAAGCAATATACCTAATATGTGTATCACATAAAACATGGGCCACAGCCTCGCTTAAACACTAGGCTAGCTTAAGGGCCTAAATAAGGGAGAAGTAGTTAGTAGGGTTAAATATCTCCACCTTGCCCCAAAAAATTAGTTCATTGTGGATATATTATATTACAATGATTTTTTTTTATATTCTGAATTCTTGGGCTAGCTACGTCGATGGAGATTAGATAAAATGTATTTCTTTATGGACTGACCCCTTGATTTATTTGTGGTTTTTTACATTTTTGTATTTATTTGTTTTTGGGTTTAAATATTTTTTATTAATAAAATTAATCATGCAAATTCCATGGAAAAAATTCTAACTATATGGATACAATCTCAAAAACTAAAAGCCAAAAGTGACAGATAAAATTTAACTTGACAGTTGGATTATTTATATTTTTTTAAATAAAAAAGCAATTTACAATCAATTGTTTTTTTTTTAATAAAAAAGTTATAGACCCCCTCTTAAAATGTAGACTACTTAGCTTATAAAGGGCTATGAAAATGAGGTTTTTACTTTTTTCTATATCCCCTAGAAATACCTAAACCCCCCAAAAAGATCGATATTGATATACATACAGGATGTATTCAAACGCAAAGGAAGCGAAATATATACAGTATGTCACCCTAAGTTGGAATCATATGAAAAACTTTTTTATTATTAATTTTAGGAAAAAAAGTTATTTTTCAAAAAAAAATCCTGCATTATCTAAAATCTAGAATACAGTCATCAAATATTAAATTTTTTCAGTGGTATACGAGGTTTGTCAAAAAATATGAGTTTTACTCAAGAGTAAAGTACCTTTAAATTTGCAAAATAAATGAATATGCACTTATTACGCGTTTTAATTTCAAAATTATTAGAAAACATCGAAAAACTAAAACTAATCACAAAATCATTCATTCAAAATAGAAAGAGTAGTAAAAAATAAAATAATCTGAAGTTTTAAACGTAATTTTTAATTCTGATCAACTTTTTTAGTAACATTTTTCGATATTGTCAAATTTAAAGGTACTTTAATCTTGAGCAAAACTCATATTTTTTGACAAACCTCGTATACCATTAAAAAAATTTGATATTTGATGACTGTATTATAGGGTTTAGATTTAGATAATGCAGAACTTTTTATGAAAAATAACTTTTTTTTCTAAAATTATAAATAAAAAAGTTTTCCATATGATTCCAACTTAGGAGGACATACTGTATATATACATTTATATATGTATAAGTCGAAAACGTAAACGCCTAAGCATATTAAATGGGCAGTAGCTAGAAAAGGAATAATATTTGATTAAATTACGCGGTATACCAACCAAATTCTAAATACCTTATTCATAATGATCGAGTTCGACCAAACACACCGGGGCTCCCGAGAGGCTCTCTCTCTTTAATGCACCACATTCAAAAGAGCGGAAGAATTGCCAAGCGCCCCGGGTTGTCTACGCGAACTCACTAACTGTCCACCTATTGAAAAATCAATCTGGGGAAAGTAGGAGAATTGTAAAGTAGATAGGTATAATTGTCTTTGGTATGGCAACACCGCCGACTCATTCAGGCGAGACAATTAGCAATTAATATTTACACCGTCGCGTATAGCCATCTGGTATGAGATTTCGGTAACAGGGGCCATTTTTGGATCAGGCGTCTTTGTATTAGTTTATGCTAGTATGTACCTCGTTGTGCGGGACAAAAGTAATGTTTTTATATAAATAAAAAAAAATTTTTTTTTCAGAAAATAAGAGTAAACACGTCATTTTGAAAAATCAAGTATCATTCTGTCCGCCATCTTAAATTTTAAGATAGCTGTAAACTTTGATCATATTCTTAAAAAGGCAATCAATTTTCACCAGGATGGTTTTTATTTCATCAAAATCGGTTGAGTAGTAATTAATTTATAAGGAAATAAATGCAGACATCATTGGCAAGGCAATAGTATAATATTCAAAATAATGGTCGAAACAAAAATATATTTTTTTTAGAACCACTGAACCGATTTTCTTGTGCGAGGTTAGAACGCAGCTTTTTTAATAATTTAAAAAATAAATAAAACATGTTCGCAACACAAGAATAAATGAGCATCTTTGAAGGGTACATTTTAATTTTGTCCGCCATCTTCGATTTGGTGATGGCGGACAAAAGATATATTTATTCATAGGCCTACGAAAAAAGGGGAAATTTTTATTTTTTATATTTCTTGTGGCATTTTGTCTTCTTAACACATTGTTTTTTTCACAAATATTTAATAAGTTAGACATACCTTTTTAAAGTAGTAGTAGTAGATGTTTATCAGGGGAAATTAATCAACCCCTACCCTTCGTAGATTCCAGGTATTCTCCGACCCGGAGAGTTAGCACCTGTCCTAGGGTCTCTTTCTCAGGGTTACGGCAGAAGACCTCATCGATATGAAAGGCGGAAAGAATGGACCTCGGTACGGTGATCATAGCGTAGGTGGCAACCCTTTCTTTTAGAGATAGTATGAAAGGCAGCTGTTGCCTTACAGTTTAGCGTTGGTTCGTCAAAGGCTAGAGGAGGAAAACCTTGATTAAAAATCTTGGCCTACCAAGTAGGGGGTTAAGGCATTAGACTGGTTCTCTAATACTTGTAAACAAAGCTTCGGAGCAGTGGATGGAAATTCTCGAAGACGAAAAAAGCAAAGACAAAGGACTATGAATATAGCTACATGGAACGTACAGGAAGTGAATCAAAATTTGGACATTATTGCAACCGAAGTGCAGAATTGTAAGATCGATATTATTGCACTCACAGAGACAAAAAAGAAAGGAACAGTTACGAATAGTGTCGGCAATTTCGTCCATATATTTACTGGAGTCCCAAAAGAAAGGTAAGCAGCCAGAGGGGTATCCTTATTAATAAAGAAAAACCTAAAAAATAAGACTAGGGACTACGATTGCATTAGTGAAAAAATACTTCGAGTGAACATGAAGATGCTTGGAGATAATATAAGCATAATAGCAGCCTACGCACCATCAGATGACGAAAAAGTAGTTACAAAACAACTGTTGTTTGACCAGCTTAATGAGACTATCACCAAAATCGGTAATACCAGAGAAATAATTATGCTTGGCGATTTTATTAGCCGAACTGGTAGACCAACCCAGAGCAAAGTGATAGGACCATTTGGAGAGGAAGTAACAAATGATAATGGCTTGAGACTGATGCAATTGTGTAAAACCCACAACGTAAAGATATATAATTGTTTTTTTAAACATAAGGATATTCATCGATATACCTGGATTCAGCCAACAAGAAATCTTAAATCAATCATAGATTATGCTATAGGTGGACAATACTCGCAATTAATATATATCCTAATTAATTATTTCGTGGTGTTACCTGTGGATCTGACCACCATCTGGTAAAAGCAAAAATATTATTCCCTTTAAGAAAGATAAATAAGGACGAAAGTATTGGAGAAAATGAAAACCTAGAATGCATCAAAGACAATCAAAAATACAACTTTAGAAGTCTAGAAGTCGAAAGTACTCAAAGATTGTATCAGAACTGATTTGATAAAAAATTTATAAACACAGAACTTTCATTTGAAGAGATTTATACAAACATAATAAAAAGATAATAGAAATAACAGGAAGATGTGGTGGACGTAGAAAATACAGGACATGATCAAAGAGAAAAAACACACATACTTGAAATGGCTCAGTAGAGTTCACGCATCGAGAGTTAAAGCCACCCACGTCACGGCTGAGGGGGATCTACTGGCCCCGCCTCTATCTTGTGATTGGCTAATTCGGAGATCCACAGGCGTAGTGTTTTGTATTGGGAATTAGTTTATTTTACCGCTATAAATTATTATGTGTAATTTATTCCGCATGGCATTGTCCGACAGCAAGTAGGCGTATACCAGGATAAAAATGATGACGTGCGTGGCAACAACTCTCGCCGCGTCTACTCTACTAAAGAGCAAAGTGGCCTAGAAATCTACAGGGAAACCAGAAGAGAGCTAAGATATTTGATTCGCACAAAAAAAACTAAATGTTCGAGCGCAAATGCCACGATAGCAGAGCTCTTAAATATGGAAATTCATTGGCAGAGTATTTATATTAACAATCAAAAACCCAACAAAAGAAAAAGAAAATATCCAGATCATCAAACCAAAAATGGACAGTACACTACAAGGGACTGCTGCAGGAAACGAGAATCGAATATCTGGCAGCCTCTCCTATAAGAGACATAGAAGTACATGGAGAGGAAGTAATCATCGAAAAAGAAATCATAAAGAATAGTGTTAAAAAGCTTAAATCCGGAAAAGCTAGCGGACTCAGATATTGATCAGAGAAACTACTCGAAAATCTCACATGTATTATCAATCAATGCATAAACGGATATCCAGTACCTAATGATTGGAAAATTGCATTCATATCCTCAATACATAAAAAAGGAAACAAGCTGGATTGCAACAATTACAGAGGAATTTCAGTAAACAGTACTCTAAGTAGATTGTGCGGAAGTATTTTTAGAGATTTAATAGAGAATGATTTTCATGAACAAGAAGAAGAAGAGCAAAGTGGGTTTCGTGCAGGCAGATCTTGTAGTGATAGTGTTTTTGTCTTAAACAAGTAATTGAAAAAAGGAGCGCCAGAAATATAGAGACTCATGTTACCTTTGTGGATCTACAAAAAGCATATGATACGGTTCCAGTAGAAAAATTATGGATAGTTATAGAGCAGACTAATATCAATCATACATACATAAAAGCGATAAAAAAACTATACAAAATCTAAAAAAAAAATTGGAAATTGACTTTCAAAAGAATTCTTGGTAACAAAAGGCTTAAGACAGGGATATTGTATCTCTCCAACTCTTTTTAAAATATATATCGCAGTAGCTCTAAAAAACTGGAAACGTAAAGTGCACGGCATGGAAATACAACTTCTGACGACCAAGTAATTGTAGCTAATGATAAAGAAGACATGGAGTATATGATGAAACTTAATGGAAGAATACCAAAAGTGGGGATTAACAGTGAACGTACTTATGTATTGGAGACGGATCCAGTGAGTGAGAACTAGGCAATGGACAAGTAATATATCCATGCAATGAGTATGTATGTATACTTGGGTGTCACATTTGATAAGACAGGAACATACTGTAAAGAACTGTAAAATATAATAGTAAAAGCAAAGAAGGTTATTGGATGCCTTAACAGTTTTTATGGAGCAGAGAGATAAAAAAGAGTGTAAAATTTAACATATATGAAACAATAGTGAAAAGCACGCTGTTGCATGGAATAGAGACTTGTCGCGTTACAGAAAAATATAAAACAAAAATGGAGTCGAAATGGATGCAATAAGAAGATCAATGAGAATATCTAGAACATATTACATAAAAAATGAGATTATAAAAGAAAGACTGGGAATCGAGGGAAGCATAACGGATGACATCACTAAAAGGAAACTATTGGTACGGCCATGTACAACGGATGAACAACGAAAGATTACCAAAGCGGGTCCTAGAATGGCAACCAATAGGGCGCAGAAAAAGAGGGTGTCCTAAACTAGAATGGCAACAGTCAATCCAAAGATCAATGAGTCAAAAAAATCTGACATGAACAGCCCCCCCTGTAAAGTGATATCTTACAGTATTTTTCTAATTATTTGCAATTTTTTAACTTTGCCAAAAACAACTAAGTAATAGTTATTGAGGCTGACCAAAAGTCCTCTCTAACGATGTATAACACGCCCCCTTATATCAGTGGCGCACCTTTTATAGGCATGTAAATAAATCAGAGGTGTGGAAAAACAATACTTTTTAATTTTCTTGAATTTTATTGCCCTACATTTCCTTTTCAACGATGTATATCGGTCCCCCCTCAAAGCAGCGGTAGATCTAGCATAGACGCACCAAAAATGGTCAAAGGATCCCGCCCGGAGCTTATGGGCGGTGGCTTTCGGTTGGATTTCTTTTAAATTTCAGTATGTTGTAGATCTTGATGCCCTGATTAAAAGTTTTCCTTGCCCCATCGTCGTCCGACCTATGGTTTTAAAGATACAGGGGTTCTAAGTTTCAGCTTTTAGCTTGTGTGCATTTTTCACAAAAAACTCTTTAATTATTAATTTCTACCAATTCTGAAAAATGATATTATTGTCTGTTGTATATCAAAACTAGGCCATAAGTAGAGCTCAATACATAAATAAAAAAATTGAACCTATTAACAGTTTGCTACATTCAGTGGCGTTCCAAAAATAAAAATTATTAAAAAATATTTATTCAAAAAACGATGCTTTACAGAATTAACTATAAAAAAAGAACAAACGGTGGAATTGCTTTTGATAAAGTAAAGTTTTTTACAAAACGCTGTAAATCTCTAAGCTTTTTGGGATTTTAATGTTTTTTTTTTTTAATGCAAAATACTTTCACTTTTTTTTAACGATAATAAATAGTGATATTTGTCACTATGAGGTTAATGGAATGATTTTTGTTGCTCACAGTACTTTTTAATAATTTATTCAATCAAGTGGAATTTACCAAGATGAATGTTCGAAATCCTAACTTCTTTTGACATTGATTGTTTTGCGACATTAAAAGTAAAATAAAAAAGTTTAACAATATGATCTGTGAATTTGACATTAGTAGGTTAGTAAAACGAGCTAAAGGTGAGCTCTACACGAAAAAAAGTTATACCGGGTGTTCCAAAAAAACCGAACATTTTTTTTCCATTATAACTTTTGAATTGTATGATCGATTTTAATATGATAAACTATACTTGGCAGAGAATTAATCAGAGTTTTGGCTAAATATATTTTTTGTCCGATATCTCAAAATTCAAGATGGAGGACGAAAATAAAGCATGTTCGTAAAATAAAAATAAACGAGCATCTTTGAAGGGTACAAAAAAATTATATTTAATCAGAACTCTGATTTGTACTCTACAAGCGCAGTTTTTCCCATTAAAATCGATTGTATACTTTAAAAGTTTTAATAAAAAAAATTATCCGGTTTTTTTTCGCCCACCAGGTATAACTTTTTTTCGTGTAGAGCTCATGCAGCTTTAGCTCGCTTTACTAACCTGCCATTGTCAAATTGATAGATCATATTGTTAAACTTTTTTATTTTACTTTTAATGTCGCCAAAAAATCATTGTCAAAAGAATTTAGGATTTCGAACATTTCGTCGTTAATCTTACAAACTGACGTACCTAAAAAAAATGCAGCTTTGAGATGACCATAATACTACCTTATTTGTGTCGTTCTCTCATCTCACAAAGTGTCGTAGCTCATAAAAATCCTTTATATAGCACCAAAATCATTAGATCGAAGAACATTTTTAATGATATAAATCCAATATAAACTTTCCCTAAAACTTGAAATTGCTTTCTTGTAAAATTACAATAAATGAGTTACGTCAGTTTGTGAGATCAACGACGATTTGTCTTGGTAAATTGCATGCCACTGAATAAATAAATAAATAAAAAAGTACTGCGAGCAACAAAAATTATTCCATTAACCTCATAATTATATTTATTTAAATATTATCGTTAAAAAAAACGAAAGTATTTGGCATTTCTAAAAAAAACATTAATATCCTAAAAAGCGTAGTGTTTTACAGCGTTGTGTGAAAAACTATACAAACCGATTTTTACCATTTATATATATTCTGGTTTCTTTGGAAGATTCCTAAAAGACAAAAGAAATCAAAAAAAATGCCACCGTTTGTTCTTTTTTTATAGTTAATTTTGTAAAGCATCGTTTTTTGAATAAATATTTTTTAATAATTTTTATATTTGGAACGCTACTGAATGTAGAAAACTGTTAATAGGTCCAATTTTTTTGTTTCTATAATAAGCTCTACTTGTGACCTAACGTTTGATATAATAACAAACAATAAATACACAAAAGCTAAAAACTGAAACTTTGAAATCATAGGTCGGACGACGACGGGGCAATGATAGCTTTTAATCAGGGCATCAACATCTACCTCATCATTATGCTGAAATTTAAAAGAAATCCAGCCGAAAGCCACCGCTCATAAGCTCCGAGCGGGATCCTTTGTTATACATTTAAATCTTAATTTAAGACAACCATGTTGGAACAATACTAATACACACACTGCGTTCAATGAGGGAAGCAACACACTTGGCATGAATATACAGTATACTCCCCCGAAAATATAACGAGGGGGACCCATCCGCCCATCTTGGTGGGGGGTTCCCTCCCTAAATGTTTTTTTCGACAGTTTTTTAATAATAATCCGAAAAATATCAACTTTCTTAAACATCTTCTACATATAATTTTTGGAGCAGCTAAAATTTTCTATCCAGCAATGTTTGTGGCTCCCCCTGGAAGCAGCGGCGCACGTTCTATAGGCATACGAAAGAAGGGGTACATTTTTAAAATTTAAGTTTTTTGACTAAAAATAACTTGGATAAAAATACAAATTTTGTTTTTTTGGAAAAGTTGACTGTTTTCCAGTTATTAGCAAAAAACTATCAAAAATTATGTTTAAGGGGTAGTTCCCCCCCTCCCAGGGTTTGGAAAGTGGTCCCTGGTTATTTTTTTGAATCTCGGATGTAGGGCCTGCTGAAGTAAAAGATCAATGAAAATATCAAATATTACATGTAAAGATAGAAAAAGGAATGAATGGACAAGAAAAGTAAGGAATGTCAGAGGAGAGGTAGCAAAAATAAAATTTAAATTTGGCGATCATAATATCAGACAGAAAGACCATCGATGGAACTAATGTATTGTAAACTGGAGACCTTGGGAAAATAAAAGAAGTTGGGGAGAACCCCAATTGACATGGGTGGAGGGTTTGAAGAAACATGCGGTTGCTAGATGGCTGAAGACGACGACAGACAGGGAAGAGTGGAAGATATTGTGGGAGGCCTAAGTCCAAAGATTGATCGAAGAAGGCTAAATAGATAGATGGATAGATAGATAGTGTAAACTAAACATTTTCCGGTAAAGATAGTATATGGATGGGCGCTACAAGTGAATCCGGATTGTATTAAAAATTCCGCTCCATCCAGCCCGTAGCTATAAATAGTGTTAAGTGGACTGTGATAATAATTGGCCACCTGTCCTCCGATTAGCCAAATAATTTTGAGAGGACCTTGGCCGATGTAAATTTGCCCCTAACCTATTCAGCGCGTAGCGTAGGGGTGATTTGACCGTACTTTACTCAATACCCCTGTGCTCATTAAGTATCCAAGAATTTGAAATTAAGTTAAATATTTGTTGAGTAGCTAAGCAGCAAAAGGCTTTTGTCACTTTTCTTTCCTTTAAAAATTACATCAAATCTTTAACTTCGAGACATGCTTTTTTTATAAGGCGTGTATTTATATGGAAAATAAAGAAGAACGGAGGCAAGCAAACGAATTTGTTGAAATAGTATGTATGTCTGGTCAAACGAAGGCCAACCAATTTGCTAGCGTTCTCTTACCTGGCAGCGAATTTACGTTTCCGTATTCATTTTAAACGGGCAGCGACACAGTCTTGAAACACGGGAAGGTATTGCAAAATTCAGTGGCAATCCCGTGTTGATTTCGAGGCATCACACCATGAACTACGCACGGATTTGTCTTAAAGACGAAATGGTAGCATACTTAGTAGGTTTCTATTATTCTTGAGGCCCCAATACAAGTAAGCATTTTTTGATTAGAAAATAATTAATAGCGGATCTGAAATGGCAGATTTTTTTATTTATAATTTCAATGTTGAACCGTGGTGCTTAAGGTTACTTAATACAGTTTTTGACGTACTAATTAACCTGCCAAATCAACCTGAACAATCAACGTAAACAACTAACCTAACCAAACAATCTAGCCAAGCAACCTAAGCAACCAACCTAACCAACCAAGCTAAATAAAACGTGTTCATTAACAAAAACATGTACAGCCAGTCATATCCAAACAAATGTTGATTCTAGAGCATCGAAGCCCACACCGAGGGGTGGCTCGGTATTACCTTTTGGTGTACAGGTTAGGGCAGTGGCGTATATAGAAAAAAGCTTCGGGGTGGGCCCGAGACAGTTTTGGGGGGGGGGGGGCGAGACCCCATGAGGCCGTATTTTAGTTTTTATTAATAAAATATGTGGGAAATATCTAAAAAAATCTTAGCCCCTGGGTTAGGGGAAATACCAGGAAATACTTGGGCAGTACTGGAAAATATACTAGGAAATACCGGAAAGTGCTTGGGAAATACTAGGAAATACCTTGGAAATTTGAGGATATACTGGGAAAATACTTTTGGTGTACAAAATTCGGCGATCGAGCCACCCCTCGGTCAATACCGGCTTGTCAATAAATATTGCAATATTTTTCGTTGATTTCAAACGAAGACGGAAACATAAATTCGCTACCAGGCAAAAGAAGTTTAAAAATAATTTGTTTCATCTCTTTTCTACTGTGTACTCTCCGAACCAATCCGAACTAATTAATCAATTAATATTCAATACATGTAAAAAGGAACAGGCCTTTTCTTTGTTACCGCTAATCTCAAAAACTACTTAACCGATTTTTTTGTTCTACGAGCTATTCTCTTTATTTAAGGCAGTTTCCTACGCTACGATACGTGCAAATCGAGCTAATGGGCATAGCCGGTTTTTTTTAGGCTAACCGAACTGCTATTTTTGTGTGTATATTTTATCCGCGAAAATCAGCTAACGCATCAAACCAATTAGTTGGAGAATTTTTTTCTACTATTGTTCGCTCTCTAAATATGCAGCTTCAGATTTTACATAGTTCCTAAGACCGGAAAGTCTAAAAATGTCAGTGTCAACTTTCTGTTTGATACTGTCCTTCGTCGAATCTTCCCGTCCTTCTAATATTTTTTTTATTTTAACGGGAAACCCCACTAAAAATGTTTAAAATAACGTCAAAATGTATACATTACAATGTCAATAAAAAACACTACACTAACATTAAGATACATGTTAACAAACAAAATAATAAGTACTAATTTTCAAGTTTACGTTAAATAAAAATGTGATTGACCGTTGAACCACCAGTGAACAAAGAAAAATTTAATCAATAGATAACTACTCTGGTAAAATCCTGAGTGTAGATGTTTTTACAGAATTTGTAGAGACATTGAAAATATTAATTTCTGGATACTGATTTAGGAGTTCTCTTAATTAGTAAGTTGCTACCATAGTCAGTGGCATGGAAAGGAACACGAAAAGTTTGATAATATCTGAGATTTCTTCATGGTATGTTTAATGTTATCCATGACAGAAGTTGCGACCAATTAACTAATCCATTTATTAATTTGCAAATAAAGCAGATATCAAGTATTTGTCTACGTTTTTTTAAAGTTGTCAGGCCAAGCCAAACTCTAACATGATAGTAATTTAAATTCACACTATTGAACCTGTTGTTGAATACATTAGATTTATAAAAATAATATTTAAAGAATTTGTTTTGTACCCTTTCCACACGAGCAATGTGTACTTCTCTAAAAGGACTCACTACTGAGCAATGTTCAAGAACTGATCTAACAAGTGAACAATATAATGTTTTTAGACTATATATATATATATATATATATATATATATATATATAGTGTGAAATCTTTACAGTTCCTTATTATAAAACCCAATATTTTAAATGATTTAGAGACTACATTGTCAAGATAATTACTAAACAAAAAGAACTCCCAAATCTTTCACTGTGGCTTTGTACTCAAGTTGTACTCCGTTGATTGAATATGAGAAGTTTACTTTTCTGTTCTGTTGCCTCTAAAAAAGCTGATATAATTTTGAAGCATTAAGGGTTAAACCATTTTCTGTGCACCAGTTGGTGAGTTGTTGAAGATTCCGCTGCAGATCCAACGCATCATCTTCACAATTTATTACCTTGTATAATTTAAAATCATCGGCGAAACTTAACAACATATCTGCAACTGTTTTATAAAGTTTATCAATGAATATATTAAAAAGCAATGAAGCACAATGTGAGCCCTGTGGCACTCCTGACGGTACCCCAAACTTTTCTGAAATAAATGTGCGGACTCTTACTGACTGTTTTCTTAGTGTTAAGAAGCTCGCAAACCACTTTATCAAGCCCCAATCAAAACCAAATGCCTTCATTCTGGCCAGCAAGAAGACACCATGGTTGACACGATCAAACGCTTTTAAGAATCTGTATAGCATGCATCAACCTGATGTCCAGCTTCTAATTGATTTATCAGGAATTACTGATATACTAACAGGTTCGTGGCACAAATACCAAATTGCAAATAATTAAAGGACCTAAAACTATAAAAAGAAGTGAAATTAAAGAAAGAAAAATAAGAAAAAAGTTTTTCTGCTTCGGCCGGGACTCGAACCCGGAATCTTCTGCTCTGTACGCAAACGCTCTAAACGTTGAACCACCGAACCAATACATAAACTTTCGGAAAACCTTCATCTATGCAGGTGTGCCGTGTCTCAATACAAGATCGAGAAACTCTTATGGTATTAACTAGACCAAGTTACTTACTGAATGTTTTCTTAGTGTTAAGAAGCTCGCAAACCACTTTATCAAGTCCCAATCAAAACCAAATGCCTTCATTCTGGCCAGCAAGACACCATGGTTGACACGATCAAACGCTTTTAAGAATGTGTATAGACTGCATCAACCTGATGTCCAGCTTCTAATTGATTTATCAGGAATTACTGATATACTAACAGGTTAATGGCACAAATACCAAATTGCAAATAATTCAAGGACCTAAAACTATAAAAACAAGTGAAATTAAAGAAAGAATAATAAGAAAAAAGTTTTTCTGCTTCGGCCGGGACTTGAACCCGGAATCTTCTGCTCTGTACGCAAACGCTCTAAACGTTGAACCAGCGAAGCCATACATAAATTTTCGAAAAACCTTCATCTATGCAGGTGTGCCGTGTCTTAATACAAGATCGAGAAACTCTCAGGGTATTAACCAGACCAAGTTATCAAACTGATCTCTATAATTCTGCCTTCCCACTGCAAAGGGATGAAAACTCAAATTAGGCGTAAAGTATCAACGTCTAAAACATGAGATCCCATTTTCGTCTGTCAAAATTTCTGATCGCAATGGGCGATTGCCAACATTATTTTCAAATACCAAATTGCAAATAATGCAAGGACCTAAAACTATAAACAACAAAATAAAAAATAAAAAAATGTTTTTCTGCTTCGGCCGGGACTCGAATCCGAAATCTCTTACTCTGTACGCAAACGCTCTAAACATTGTACCACCGAAGCCATACATAAATATTCGAAAAACTTTCATCTATGCAGGTGTGCGGTGTCTCAATACAGGAACGAGAAACTCTCAGGGTATAAACTCGACCAAGTCATCAAACTGATCTCTATAATTCTTCTTTCCCACTGTCAAAGGTATGAAAACTGCTCTGTATGCAAACACTCTAAACATTGAACCACCGAAGCCATACATAAACTTTCGGAAAACTTTCATCTATGCAGGTGTGCTGTGTCTCAATACAAGACCGAAAAACTCTCAGAATATTAACTCGACCAAGTCATCAAACTGATGTTTAAAGATTGGTTGAATAAAAGAAAAAGGATATAAGTCACAATGTAACAGCACTTCTTAAGAACAAAGTTGGGAATACCGTCAGGACCACTACTTAATTTGGCTGGAATAATGTTTGGAACGTTAATAAAAGCGCTGGAATATACACTAGTAAAGTATCCTGCAAATAAATCTGCTACGTCTTTTTCCCAATTGGCCGTGAGATCACCATAATACATACCTGAAGGAAAATCCTTATTAGATCTCACCCCAGACATATGTTTCCAAAACAGCTTAGGAACAATCCTTAGAATGTTTTTTACATCGTTGTCATAAGTTAGAAAAATTAGTGTAGTCCTGTTCATTGTTAGAGTCTAGAAACTTTATGTAAGCAATTTTCTTTTGAACTATCATAGATCTCAGTTCCGATGAAAAATAAGGAGGAACATTTGATAACCTCACAGACTTTTTAGAATGAACCTACTTAAACCTATGTTCATTAAATTATAAAATATATCAACAGAATTATCAATATCAGTATCTGCAAACGCCAAGTTCCAGTTTACAGAAAGTAATTAAGTCCAATATAGTCACCATTATGACAGTCAATAAATTCCACATGATTTGGTTCCTTTGCTACATCATCCACTATCAAATCAAACCTATTTGCTTGATGATGTTGTTTCACTGGTAGAAGAGATTCTATTTATAATAATAATAATTGAACAAAATAAGATCCAGAAAGACTCCTCTGCTGTTTGGAGTTGATATGTGTTGATAAAGGTTCAAAAATGCAAATTGTTCGTCAAGTGACTGAGCCTTTATACTGTTAGAAGAGACCGTGACACCAAACTTGTCATTTTCCCAAGTATGACCTGGTAAATTAAAGTCTCCCGCAAGTACCATCTGAGCATCTTGACATTTTAATAAAGGTAAGTATTTTCGACCACTTGGGTACTCTTAGGTTCTCCAAATCTCATTCCTCGCCCTCCGATATCCCACACTCTCACTTCTTTATATCGTTTTTGCTAACATTTAAAACGGGGCTGTTTTTGGAGTACTTACATGTTTCTGAAGTGCCCTACAGTAAATTCTCTTTTAGTGAGCTTATTTACCTGTCTACAGCTTCATGATTAGGAGTGCGAAATGCTTTGTCTCGACCAAAAGCAAGCAGGAAATTCTGATCCCTTATCCCGAAGCAATGGATCGTTCCTCGAGCATTTCGCAAAGAAAGACTGCGAACAAATACTTCTGATCGCACAAAGTAATAGATAATCGTCCACGGCCCCGAATCAGTAGCCTATTTAAAAAAGAAATGGCTGCCCAGAGCTGTCAGGTACTTCAAGTACAGTACTTGGAATTGTACTTCAAGTACTTACAAGTACTTCAAGTACTGTACTTAAAGTACATCTACAATCCAGTAATTGTACATGGTACTTGAAGAACTAGGTACAATTAAAATTGGAAATCGACTTTCAAAAGAATTCCTGGTAACAAAAAGCTTAAGACAGGGATGTTGTATCTCTCCAACTCATTTTAAAATAATTATATATCGCAGTAGCTCTAAAAAACTGGAAACTTAAACTGCACGGCATGGGAATACAACTTAACGACCGATTTACCATATACACACTACAGTTTGCTGACGACCAAGTAATTGCAGCTAATGATAAAGAAGACATGGAGTATATGACGAGAAAATTAATGCCAGAATACCAAAAGTGGGGATTATCAGTTAACGTGGACAAGATACACTACTTATGTATTGGAAACGAATCCAGTGAGTTAGAACCAGACAATGGACAAGTAATGTCTCCATACAATGAGTATGAATACTTGGGTGTCACATTTGATAGGACAGGAACAGAATGTAAAGAACTGGAAAAAAGAATAATACAAGCAAAAAAGGTTATTGGATCTTTCAACAGTATTTTATGGAGCAGAGAGATAAAAAAGAATGTTAAATTTAACATAAATAAAACAATGGTGAAAAGCATGCTGTTGTATGGAATAGAGACTTGTCGCGTAATAGAAAAATACAAAACAAAAATGGATGCAATAAGCAGATCAATGAGAATATCTAGAACAGATCACATAAGAAATGAGATCATAAAAGACAGAATTGGAATCGAGGGAAGCATAACGGATGACATCACTTTAAGGTAACTGATATGGCACGGCCATGTACAAGGGATGAACGACAAAAGATTACCAAAGCAGGTCCTAGAATGGCAACCAATAGGGCGCAGAAAAAGAGGGCGTCCTAAACTAGAATGACAACAGTCAATCCAAAGATCAATGAGTCAAAAAAATCTGACGGAAGATGATTGTCAAGATCGAAGGATGTGAAGAATAGGTGTAGGACAACGTAGATAAACGTTCTAAACCGACTAAATAAAAAAACTTGAAGTACTTTTAACAATGTACTTGGAAATGTACTTGATTTTGTCAAGTAAAGTACTTCAAGTACATTCAAAGTACTTCGAGTACAACTAAAGTACTTTAAGTACATTCAAAGTACTTCAAGTACATTTAAAGTACTTCAAGTACAATAAAATATTCTTAGAGTACAATGTAGATATAGGTGAGATATAACTTAGGTGCGCCGAAGTCAAGTGGTAACCTCAGGGTTGCCACCTGTCCGGTTTTTTCGTGGAATGTAAAATTTAAATTCAGTGTGAGAAACTACTACAGCAGTCATGCCATCTATTGAGGGGTGCCGGTAGTACGGTAGTGCAGGTATATTGCACTTGCAGCTCGATTTTTGGGGATATACCTACTCACCTTGCAGCAGACGTAATTTCCACGTTTAATGAAGGATGGTTTAAAGAACCCGAAACTTTATTTAGTCTGACTAGATACACCTTAAAAAATTCCTTGGATATTTACGTTTGTTATGCTTATTTCTTAAGTTGGATTTAAACAAGTTTTTAACCAGTTTTGTGGGCTATTATAAAATAGTACTTTCTATGAGTGATTTAGAAATTATTGACGGTAATAACAGTGCCCTAAGTGCTCCACCAAAAAAGAAATAAGGCAAGGTAGGGTATGTGCATCCCGGTTTTACAAATATATTAAATTTGGATTTACACAAATGTGATCTATTTGGTACATACAACTGTATGCAATTTGAGACAGAAAAACTATATTTTAAAATTTTCGGGGTAACTGTGGTAAAAACATTTTGATTGGGTCTATTTTGCAGCTTTTTGTGTAATAGAATTATCTTTTTCCATTACCTTTCTATGGCATTTTTATGTAAAATGATGAGTTCAAAAAAAATATATAAATGCAATTTAGGTATATAAGTAATACATATTTACAAATAATAACACCTTTCAAGTTGAAAATTTTGTAAAAATTTTTGACAAGTTTTAAATTTTTTGAGTTTTTAAAAAATAACACCTTTCAGGTTGAAAATTTTGTAAACATTTTTGACAAGTTTTACATTTTTTACATCTTTTAAATTTTTTACCTTTTTGGACATTTTTAACATTTTTAATATTTTTGGCATTTTTCGAATTTTTTTATATATTTAAAGTACTTGAAGTACTTTTTTTGTAAAAGTGAAAGACTTGGAGAAAATCAAGTACTTTTATAATGTACTTGGTACTTGAAGTAAATTGGAAAAGAAAATGTACTTCAAGTACTTTTACAAATCTTAATGTAATTTGCACTTGTACTTGAAGTACTTTTATAATGTACTGGTGACAGCTCTGTGGCTGCCTTAGTCAAACTCGTTTAATACGGCTTTTACAAACTAAACAAAAATAGCAAGGTAACGCCGATGATGATGATTTAGATGTAAGTGGGATAATCAGTCATTTTACCGCAACCACTAAAGAAACTTATATTGCTCACTTTTGAGTATTTCCTCACTACTTTCAATTCCTGAAATAGACCAGACATAAATTTGGGTGACGTACTGTTCAGAAATAACGAGTCGACTTTAGGTTTATAAAACACAACCTGAAGTTAGAGCGCAATTTTTGGGCACTTGCATGAAGTTATAGGCAAAAGAAAAGCGAAAGAATCTTCTTCTCGCGCAAATTAGTTTCGTGAAAGTTTACGAGCATCTAGCGAGCTGTTGTTAACATTTAGACGGACCACTAAAATAATAAAATATGAAAATGTATTGGCTTAGGTTAGTTTCTCACTTAATATCAAATAAGGTTAGTTCTTTTCGGTTTTGTTTTATCCTAAAAGACGAGTACAGTAGAGCTGACTTAGTTATGTTAGGACATGACATAGTCCGATAAGGTAAACTAACTTATATAGTTCGACTAACTTGTCCCAACCTAGCTCTAATAAATAGCTCTCCCGCCCAGGGCTTTAAGAGTACCTTACCTTGGGATATTGACTAGAGACAACCTAAACAAACACACTTGCATTTCAAATTTTTAGGTTAAAAAAGTCCGCGACCCATTCGCTTTATGGTGCTCTATTCCCGTACTTGAACGATGTGATAATATCACATGCTTTTTGTTGGTCGTGACCAATGACAGAGTCGCGCGACAATCTTTACAGATAGTCAATTTTATGCGTTTAAAGCGAAATCTTATTTTCTGCCCCGTACCGACTGAACGTGTCTCGGAAGTTTGTAGCAGAAACTTGAGCAATAATGACGACGTGACGGCTCGCTTAAAGGAAGCTATTGGCCAGATCACATCTTTCAACTACAAGAATAGGTAGCCTGGACGCTGGTCAACTTCTACAACACCAATTTACGTGAGAGGCTGCCACTTCCATCTTTTTTATCTATAAATGCCTGCGGGTGTCTCGGCTGACATTTTACCCAAAATCGATACTTTTGATTAGAAGGACTATTATTACTACTTTTTAATCAAAAATTTTTAAAATTATACCTCTATATACTTAGCATTACCACTTAAGAATTGGATATTCGCAATGTATGCATTAATTGTTGTAAATTTGTCGTAAATTTGTCGTGAAAGAAAAAAATTTGCGCGCCACCCGTTTTCCTAAAAAGGGTATGTAATGCTAAGTTGAGTCTCAACTTAGCATTACCATCCCGGAAAAAATTAAAATTTTAAAAATCTAATCTATGGAATAACTGTCGTAAATTTGTCGTAAATTTGTCGTGAAAGAAAAAAATTTGTCGCACCACCCGTTTTCCTGAAAAGGGTATGTAATGCTAAGTTGAGTCTCAACTTAGAACTACCACCCCAGAAAAAATTAAAATTTTCAAAAACTAATAAATGCATTAATTGTCATGAATTTGTCGTAAATTTGTCGTAAAAGAAAAACAATTGACGCGTCATCCGTTTTCCCGAAAACGGGCAGTGAGCAATTTTGAGATTTCCCAGCTACATCTTAGTGATCTTTAAGCTTTTTCACAATACGAAGATGTAGTATATTTAACCTTGTCGCGCAATTATAAATTTTTGGTGAAACAATCATTATATTACGTTCCGCTTTTACTTTTCAATAGAACCTTTTGTGGTGTTTGTGTAAATATTCATTGATCGCCAGGATTTTGCGTTGTTTTAGAAATTACGAAAAAAAGTGAACTTCTCAAGAAACATTTATATGCATTAATTGTCTTAAACTTGTTGTAAATTTGTCGTGAAAGAAAAAAAATTGTCGCGTCACCCGTTTCCTGAAAAGGGTATGTAATGCTAAGTTGAGTCTCAACTTAGCAGTACCACCCCAGAAAAAATAAAAATTTTCAAAAACTAATCTATGGAATAATTGTCGTAAATTTGTCGCAAATTTGTCGTGAAAAGAAAAATTTTCTCGCGCCACCCGTTTTCCTGAAAAGGGGGTGTAATGCTAAGTTGAGTCTTAACTTAGCACTACCACCCCAGAAAAAATTAAAATTTTGAAAAACTAAAAAATGCATTAATTGTCGTGAACTTGTCGTAAATATGTCATGAAAGAAAAAAAATTGTCGCGACACCCGTTTTCTTGAAAACGGTATGTAATGCTAAGTTGGGTCCCAACTTAGCATTACCACCCCAGTAAAAATTAAAATTTTTAAAAACTAATCTATGGAATAATTGTTGGGGTATAGATCATCAAAATTCTACTGTATTTCCAGATGCGCTACAATGCTGGAATTCGGCAGACTGATAGAAATTATCACCAACACCATGAAAAAAAAACGAAATATTAATTTACTTCCCTATCCTATACATGTAGATTTATATTAAAGTAATATTGCCCACTTCCAGAAGCGCTAAAGAGCTGAGCTTCGGCAGACTGATAGGAACTATATTATAAAACTATAGGAAAAATTTTAAAAATCCCAAAATTGTCTTTTATTTTTCTCCAACAACCATTGCCGCCTTCCAGAAACGCTAGAGAGCTGAGTATGGGAAGGCTGATTGGAACCATGATAAAACCATAGGAAAAAATTAAAAATCGTCAAAATTTTAAATAATGCTTTGCATGTTTTGAATAATATTTAAAATCTCAAAAATATTCGGTAGAAAAGCCATGCAAGTCACGTTTTAAAATTCGTGTAGAAAAGGCGTGAATCTAATGTGATTTTAACATTTAAAAAAAATCACGTGAAACTAACGTAAAAACATTGCTGTTCTAATTTGATAATGGCGTTATTACAACGCAGTTTTTAACAACGTTATTTTTTATAACGTTAATGAATGGCCTATTAAGCTTGTTTTCATATATGAAATAAACGTTTTTTTTTCTAGCAGCTTTTAAAATCAACGTTTTTTTTTCTCATGCCTTTTTTACATGTTAAACACGTGATTTTGCTATGTGGGAATACGATTTAAAAACTTTAACATTCGGCGTAAACTTTTCTCCATATCTCCTATTCGAACCTTGCTTAAGTTAGCCGATGACTATTAAGATTTACCGTTGGCTTCCGCGATTTTAGAGGATAGCGTCTATATAGACGATTGCAAAATCATGCTCATGAGAAATCAGTTAATTGAGTTATTAGCGCGTGCCGGATTTTATCAGTATTCTCCGTTTGAAGCTCTGTACGGCAGTCTTGCCAGCTAAACTTTTTCAATTTGTCCAAAATACTTTTGCTGATAAAGTTACATTTCAAAATACTAATTTTTTTGTATGTATGTACAGTATTGTTGCGCTATCCTAGATCAAGGGCTCACCACATGCGTGGCGCACCTTTGTATCCAACCCTATAAAAAAAAATTTGCCTTGCGACTGGAACCATGTTCCTTCAGAATGAAATGTTGCAGATCCTGGGTCACGTGGTCTATTGCCTGCAGACTTAATTAGTTGTCCTGGGCGCTGGGCCAACTGGGCGCCAGGCCAACTCGGCGCCGCCAACTGGGAGCCGTCCCAACTCGGCGCCGGACAAAAAATTTTTATTTTGATAAAATGTGTAGATGAAAAACAAAATATATTAATTATAAGAAAATATTTAAAAAATCCGTTACGCAATTTTTATGAAATTATTTTTGTTAAGTAAAGTTAAATCCATTAAGTCGACTGTTGAATCTTGGTAGGTGTATTGTTTGGTAACCTGGTAACACTACAATTTACGTGTTTTATTACGACAATAAACCGATTTGTCGAAAACTTGAAAGTTTGCAGTGCCTAAGATCACTAAATACAGTTTTATCCTCAAACTTAAAAAAATCAAAATGGCGAATCCAAAATGGCGGATTTTCTTATTTACTAACCGATTAGTCTCAAACTCAAACAAAACTTTTTATTCAAACTTAATAAAATCAAAATGGTGGATCCAAAAGGGCGGATTTCTTAGTTACTAAATAAGAAAAATTTTTGTTAAATGACCTCAAGCAATGTAATATTTCAAGTTTGAGACAAATCGGTTAGTAAATAAGAAAATCCGCCATTTGTGATCCGCCATTTTGATTTTGTTAAGTTTGAGTAAAAAATGTTGTTAAATGACCCCAAGCAATCTAATATTTCAAGTTTGAGACAAATCGGTTAGTAGATAAGAAAATCCGCCATTTTGATTTTTTTAAGTTTGAGTAAAAAATTTTGTTAAATGACCTCAAGCAATGTAATATTTTAAGTTTGAGACAAATCGGTTAGTAAATAAGATAATCCGCTATTTTGGATTCGCTATTCTGAATTTTTTAAGTTTGAGGATAAAACTGTATTTAGTGATCTCAGGCACTCCAAACTTTCAAGTTTGAGACAAATCGGTTTAAAAATAAAGAAATCCGCGAGATTGGATCCGCCATTGTTGTAATAAAAAACGTAAATTGTAGATTTAAGATTCAACAGTCGACTTAATGGATTTAACTTTACTTACCAAAAACAAATTTCAAAAAATTTGCGTAAAGGATTTTTTAAAGATGTTTTTATATAATATATAATATATTTTGTTTTTCATCTACTCATTTTATCATTTTTTTTTTATTCCGGCGCCGAGTTTGCCCGGTGCCCAGTTGGCGGCGCCAAGTTGGCCCGGCGCCCAGTTGGCTCGGCGCCCAGTTGGCTCGGCGCCCAGTTGGCATCGCCCAGTTGGTAGCGCCGAGTTGGTGGTGCCCAGTTGTCCCATTCCGCCTCAAGAGACATGGAATTTTACTAAAAATATTATTACGTCACCCAAAGAAGCTCTAGAAGAGGACCGAAAAATTGGTGTTTGCTGCAACAATTGAACCAATTTTTTTTGGTTATTTGATAAATAAATAATCAAATTTTTTGGTCCTCATTAGACCTGTTGCTTTTATATTACGATTTGTAATCTTCACGTGCATAAATATAATATAGAACAAATTGTAATTAGTTCTTTGTGGCTAATACAATATGAATTTCAAAATGCACTTGTGCTTAGAAAACACGTGCAAACCAAATATTTTCAAAACGAGGTTTCATTACTTCAAAATTAAAAGTTATACATGAAGGAAACATGCTAATAATTTTAACCTCTATAAACTTAGCATTACCACTTAAGAATTGGATATTCGCAATATATGCATTAATTGTCGTAAATCTGTCGTAAATTTGTCGTGAAAGAAAAAAATTTGTCGCGCCACCCGTTTTCCTGAAAAGGGTATGTAATGCTAAGTTGAGTCTCAACTTAGCATTACCACCCCAGAAAAAATTAACATTTTTAAAAACTAATCTATGGAATAATTGTCGTAAATTTGTCGTAAATTTGTCGGGAAAGAAAAAAAATTGTCGCGCCACCCGTTTTCCTGAAAAGGGTATGTAATGCTAAGTTGAGTATCAACTTAGCACTACCACCCCAGAAAAAATAAAGTTTTCAAAAACTAATAAATGCATTAATTGTCGTGAATTTGTCGTAAATTTGTCGTCATCCGTTTTCCCGGAAACGGGCAGTAAGCAATTTTGAGATTTCTCAGCTAAATCTTAGTGATCTTTAAGCTTTTTCACAATACGAAGATGTAGTATATTTAACCTTGTCGCGCGATTGTAAATTTTTGGTGAAACAATCGTTATATTACGTGCTGTTTTTACTTTTCAATGTAACCCTTTGTGATGTTAATATAAATATTCATTGCTCGCTGTTTTCAATGATCAAGCTAACGCCAGGATTTTGCGTTGTTTTAGAATTAATGAAAAAAAGCGAACTTCTCAAGAAATATTATGTTGTCCTTTTAACAATCATAGGCATTTTGCTACAAAGAATGGATATATATATGTTTCATACTAACAAAACACCATCTTCTAGTAACACTAGGAACCTACTAGTTGTATAGCATTATTTATTTTATTGTAGGCAAAAGTTCTTACCTAACAAAGTCGAGAAGCCCTCCCTACCCCTTGTTACACTTTTCCAAACTTTTAGGAACCTCTCCAAATCCAGTTACGTAATTAATAGGCGACCACTAATAAAATAAAGATCAAGCATAGCATAGGCAATGGTTGGGAAAAAACTTTTCGAACAGTGTGTAGACGTGGTATGTCGACTTGGCAACAGAGCTGTGGGTGCCCATTCTTGAAGGATCTTGAAGTGAGCGAAATTTTCACCTTTATCTTTTTCACCGTGAAATAAATCCGCGGGAGTTTTGTGGCGTTTCTAGCCTTACTCTTGGTTGTCAGTTTTGTTTTGGCAACACAATTAAAAGAGACTTACTGGAAGTGAAATACGGTCTAGCAGTAATATATTCGTTAGGATTTTTCCGGTTCGGTTCAGGAGTGGAAAAACAAACCTCGTCCAGAATTTAGCTGGCCATACAAGAATAGTAGGATTATAGGAGGTTTCCCTCTTTTCATGGTGTACTTGTCGGAATAATTATTAAATAAAATTAAAAAAAAAAAAACGTCTTGTCGGCTCAAAGAACTTTGGTCAAAGATATTATTATTTCGATGCTTTGGTGCAGGGCTTTCAATGTTGCCAAGTCGACACACCACGTTTACACACGTGTCCGAAAAGTTTTTTCCCAACCATTGCCTATGGTATGCTTGATCTTTATTTTATTAGAGGTCGCCTATTAATTACGTACCAGGATTTTTGGAGGGTTTCCTAAAAGTATGGCAAAGTGTAACAAGGGGTAGGGAGGGCGTCTCGACTTTGTTAGGTAAGAACTTTTGCCTACAATAAAATAAATAAAGCTATACAACTAGTAGGTACCTAGTGTTACTAGAAGATAGTGTTTTGTTAGTATGAAATACATTTATATCCGTTCTTGGTAGCAAAATGCCTTTGATTGTTAAAAGGACAACATAATATTTCTTGAGAAGATCGCTTTTTTTCATTAATAGTAAAACAACGCAAAATCCTGGCGTTAGCTTGATCATTGAAAACAGCGAGCAATGAATATTTATATTAACACTACAAAGGGTTATATTGAAAAGTAAAAACAGCACGTAATATAACGATTGTTTCACCAACAATTTACAATCGCGCGACAAGGTTAAATATACTACATCCTCGTATTGTGAAAAAGCTTAAAGATCACTAAGATTTAGCTGAGAAATCTCAAAATTGCTCACTGCCGGTTTCCGGGAAAACGGATGACGCGACAATTGTTTTTCGTTTACGACAAATTTACGACAAATTCACGACAATTAATGTATTTATTAGTTTTTGAAAATTTTAATTTTTTCTGGGGTGGTAGTGCTAAGTTGAGACTCAACTTAGCATTACATACCCTTTCCAGGAAAACGGGTGGCGCGACAAATTTTTTTCTTTCACGACAAATTTACGACAAATTTACGACAATTAATGCATATATTGCGAATATCCAATTCTTAAGTGGTAATCCTAAGTTCATAGAGGTTAAAATTATTAGCATGTTTCCTTTATGTATAACTTTTAATTTTGAAGTAACGAAACCTCGTTTTGAAAATATTTGGATTGAACGTGTTTTCTAAGCACAAGTGCATTTTGAAATTCATATTGTATTAGCCACAAAGAACTAATTACAATTTGTTCTATATTATATTTATGCACGGCTACAGGTCTAATGAAGACCAAAAGATTCGATTATTTATTTATCAAATAACCAAAAAAAATTGATTGCAGCAAACACCAATTTTTCGGTCCTCTTCTAGAGCTTCTTTGGGTGACGTAATAATATTTTTAGTAAAATCCAATGTCTCTTGAGGCGGAATGGGACAACTGGGCACCACCAACTCGGCGCCGCCAACTGGGCGATGCCAACTGGGCGCCGGGCCAACTGGGCGCCGGGCCAACTTGGCGCCGCCAACTGGTCGCCGGGCCAACTCGGCGCCGGAATAAAAAAAAATTGATAAAATGAGTAAATGAAAAACAAAATATATTATATATTATATAAAAACATCTTTAAAAAATCCTTTACGCAACTTTTTTGAAATTTGTTTTTGATAAGTAAAGTTAAATCTATTAAGTCGACTGTTGAATCTTGAATCTACAATTTACGTTTTTTATTACAACAATGGCGGATCCAACCTGGCGGATTTCTTTATTTTTAAACCGATTTGTCTCAAACTTGAAAGTTTGGAGTGCCTGAGATCACTAAATACAGTTTTATCCTCAAACTTAAAAAAATCAGAATAGCGAATCCAAAATTGCGGATTTTCTTATTTACTAACCGATTTGTCTCAAACTTAAAATACTACATTGCTTGAGGTCATTTAACAAAATTTTTTACCCAAACTTAAAAAAATCAAAATGGCGGTTCCAAAATGGCGGATTTTCTTATTTGCTAACCGATTTGTCTCAAACTTGAAATATTACATTGCTTGAGGTCATTTAACAACATTTTTTACTCAAACTTAAAAAAATCAAAATGGCGGATCACAAATAGCGGATTTTCTTATTTACTATCCGATTTGTCTCAAACTTGCTTGAGGTCATTTAACAAAAATTTTTCTTATTTAGTAACTAAGAAATCCGCCCTTTTGGATCCACCATTTTGATTTTATTAAGTTTGAATAAAAAGTTTTGTTAAATGACCTCAAGCAATGTAATATTTCATGTTTGAGACTAATCGGTTAGTAAATAAGAAAATCCGCCATTTTGGATTCGCCATTTTGATTTTTTTAAGTTTGAGGATAAAACTGTATTTAGTGATCTTAGGCACTGCAAACTTTCAAGTTTTCGACAAATCGGTTTAAAAATAAAGAAATACGCCATTTTGGATCCGCCATTGTCGTAATAAAACATGTAAATTGTAGTGTTACCAGGTTACCTAACATTACACCCACCAAGATTCAACAGTCGACTTAATGGATTTAACTTTACTTAACAAAATCAATTTCAAAAAAATTGCGTAACGGATTTTTTAAAGATGTTTTTATATAAATAATATATTTTGTTTTTCATCTACACATTTTATCAAAATAAAAAATTTTTGTCCGGCGCCGAGTTGGGACGGTGCCCAGTTGGCGGCGCCGAGTTGGCCCGGCGCCCAGTTGGCCCAGCGCCCAGCGCCCAGATGGCGGCGCCGAGTTGGCGGCGCCCAGTTGTCCTAGACCGTCTTGAGGCGTAGAAAGAAACTGAGCTCCTTGCCACTAAAGAGGACAACTAATTAAGTCTGCAGGCAATAGACCACGTGACCCAGGATCTGCAGCATTTCATAAAACATGGTTCCAGTCGCAAGGCAATTTTTTTTTATATGGTTGGATACAAAGGTGCGCCACGCATGTGGTGAGCCTTTGATCTAGGATACCGCAACCATACTGTACATACATACAAAAAAATTAGTATTTTGAAATGTAATTTTATCAGCAAAAGTATTTTGGACAAACAAAAGTTTAGCTGGCAAGACTGCCGCACAGAGCTTCAAACGGAGAATACTGATAAAATCCGGCACGCGCTAATAACTCAATTAACTGATTTCTAATGAGCATGATTTTGCAATCGTCTATATAGACGCTATCCTCTAAAATCGCGGGAGCCAACGGTAAATCATAATAGTCATCGGCTAACTTAAGCAAGGTTCAAATAGGAGATATGGAGAAAAGTTTACGCCGAAAGTTAAAGTTTTTAAATCGTATTCCCACATAGCAAAATCACGTGTTTAACACGAAAAAAAGGCATGAGAAAAAAAAACGTTGATTTTAAAAGCTGCTAGAAAAAAACGTTTATTTCATATATGAAAACAAGCTTAATAGGCCATTTATTAACGTTAAAAAAAATAACGTTGCTAAAAACTGCGTTGTAATAACGCCATTATCAAATTAAAACAGCAATGTTTTTACGTTAGTTTCACCTGATTTTTTCAACGTTAAAATCACATTAGATTCACGCCTTTTCTACACGAATTTTAAAACGTGACTTGCATGGCTTTTCCACCGAATATTTTTGAGATTTTACTAGCAGCAGTACCACCTATTGACGGCATTTTTCACTTTGACGAAATCTATCAGACAGTGTTTTGGCCTCTTAGCTCCAAAAATCTGTTAAGCAACTGATCCCTGATCCTTCACGATCACATCTGTTATTAACCTAATAAATACACATTACTATTCTGTGAATGTGTTTATTGTTAAAAACTCTTGTTTAGCTTAAAATAAAAATAATGTATATAGATAGATATATAGATATTTTGTCTTGCCTTGAGCGCCATCTTTAAAATGGTCTTGAAGCGTTGTAGTCTTAAACTAGTGAACTTTTATAATTTGCTTTCGCGTCGATTTTAAGTTAAAAAAATGTTATTAAAAAAACGTGACCAAAAAAGACGCAGAAAGTTAGTACGTTTGAGACTTTTCAAGTGTGAATTTGGTACATGAAAATAACGAGGGCAAAAAACACGTTATATACACCAGAAACTTCAGCAAAAAGTACATTTTTATAGCTTGATTTCTCCTTGTTTTTAAGTTATCTTTAAGCATGTAGATTTAACAAAATAAATATTACATGGTATGAGGTTGTTTTCAAGTAAAAAAAAACTTTGTTATTTTTGTTCACGTTAATTTAACGTTGATGTGATTTTTGTGCTATTTGGGTTTTCGTTGGTATTTGGGTTGACCTTCCTCCACATTTATCATACTATACATTTTAGAAATATCACTTACAAAACAGCATTTATGTATGAAAATTAAGCAGCATTTTAGTTAGATCTGCTTGTAGTTTGGCAGCCGTCTAAAGGGCTTTGTTTAGTCTAGACTTTTTTAAAGAATGACTTGATGCATAAAAATCAGCGCGAACGAGCTTGCTGTTCGAACTTTAATTAATAACAGCATAGCAAGCAATGTAAATATAATCTTTAAGTTCTGAGTTATTAAGGGGTAAAACCACACGCAAGTGAGCCATGTCCAAGTATTCTTGCATTACTTGCGAGTAACTAGTAAATAATTTTTTACCATTTATCAAGCGTTTTTAAAGGGAGTACAACTGACGCAAAGCAAGGGTTCGGGATCGCCGAAATCAACGGAGTTAATTTTAACGGGGGCAACGAAATGGTGTATCTACCCTCCAAATCGCGTGTAGTAATTTCTTCAAAATAATTTTTGTAAAAAATATCTGAAGGTGATTCTTTCTGTACCGTAGGAACCTCTTTCAACTCTTAAAATTTTTGCAAAGTACTATTTGAACGAGGAGTGAAAAGTTAAAATAAAAGTTGAATTGTTTTTGATGCAAAAGCAGCATTTTCCAAAGGTATTTTTCCGAGTCCATCCGAAGACTCTATTAATACAGGATGGAATTTCTGGATCAAAGTAAAGTAGGCCTTCTTCTAAAAGTGACCCATAAAGGTCAGCATCAATAACGAGTTGAATTCCAACTTAATTATACCAACTAGGATAAGTTAATTTTAGGCTAGTTAAGTAGTTAAATAATTTTGGTCAAAAGACTCACTTGACATTTTATCGCAGACTTGGTCTATTAATAAAGGCTCTAGACTAAACATTTTTGATTTGTTTATGTTAACAACGCACCGCATGGCGCAGTAGTAGAGAAATTTCCTATAAATAAGGGTTTTCACCCTCTACCACCCCAGAGAATTTTCCAAATACCTTGAAAAATATTTTTTAGATTTGTCACTTTCAATGACTTATAAATTGCTCCTAGTCTTTCCCACATATTGCACAATATTTTTTTTTCAACTTCTCCCTTGCACTTGGCCTTGTCCCTTTACAGGGTGTACCATTTGTTGAAAATCTATTGTTTTAATCACTACGTGTCACTTTATGGAAAAAATAACTGTAGCTGGCACACTGAGATAATCTGTTTTGGTTTGGGTAATGACACTTTACTGTATGTACTTTACTTTAAGTCGTCATCCAAATAGAATCTACATGATTTATTTTAAAAATGCTAAGTTTCTTTTGTGAAAATTAGAAGTCACTTTACTAAATTATTTGGGCGTTAATTTGCATAAATGTGTGATTACACAAAGAGGAATTTGCTGTTTTTACCCATACTAGTTGGTTTCTTTCTGTCCTAAATTAAGTCAAAACAAGCCAAACTAAAAATTAACTAAACTCAACCCAACCTAACCTTACATCCCATCATATGCAGATGGGCGTGATTTTACTTCAATATTAATAAATCTTCAGGGTCACGCAGCAACAATGTGACAATAAATTCAATCATAACAAAAACATTTCACGTAAAAAAAAGCCAAGTACGCCAAAATGGTATTCCGTAAAAAGATAAATGTAAAGCCAAGTTCTCCAATACAAATTCCTACTAGTTTGGAAATGTTTTTATAAAGTTTGCTATTATAGCCAAGCTTCTTTATTATTAATTTAGCACTGTGCCTAAGAGTCATTTGCAGCCGGAATAGCCCAGTTTAGAAAAACATTTTCAAACTAGTAAGAACCTTTAATTTTGAAGTTTGTATTGAAGAACTTGGCTTTATTTTACTCTCAATTCCTTTTACGGAATACCATTCTCGCGTACATGACTTTTTTTCACATGAAATGTTTTGTTATAATTTCACTTCTTTTTAAAAGAATTTAGATAATATTTAAATTATAAAGTAGTAAAATATTGGAAATATTATTCAAAACATGCAAACCATTATTTAAAATTTTGACGATTTTTAATTTCTTCCTATGGTTTTATCATGGTTCCAATCAGCCTTCCCATACTCAGCTCTTTAGCGTTTCTGGAAGGCGGCAATGGTTATTTTAGATAACTTTACATTTAAAGAGGAGGGAACAAAATTATAATTTGGGGTTTTTTAATTTTTTTCTGTAGTTTTATCATAGTTCCTATCGGCTTTCCAAAGCCCAGCTCTTTAGCTTTTCTGGAAGTGGGCAATATTACTTTAATATAAATCTACATATATAGGATAGGGAAGTAAATTAATATTTCGTTTTTTTTCATGGTGTTGGTCATAATTTCTATCAGTCTGCCGAATTCCAGCTTTGTAGCGCATCTGGAAATACAGTAGAATTTTGATGATCTATACCCCAACAAACATTCAAAGTTGTAACGACGAAACCCAGACTAGATAGAATTTCCTAAAAGTTACCGCAACGTACTCCCGCTACGTCTTAGTCGCAGCCAACGATAAAGACCGGCCATGGCGCGTTATAAGCAAGTCGGCGGTCATGTGATCTTAGGAGTTCCAGGATTCTTTTTGTATTGCTTATACCCTGTTTTCACCAATGCATGCCCACCCCGATTCATCGCATCAGGTGACACTGCATTTAAAATCGTGGCAAATCCATGGGCCATCACGTGATGCGTTTTTTGAATCAGGGTGGGCATGCATTGGTGGAAACAGGGTATTAATATATTATTTGTTTTTACAAAATTTAAATAAATTAACCAAATTTTTTTGTTCTCATATAGGCACAAATTGAAAAAAATATATTGCTGATGTATGTGTTTATTATGGATAAAAGAACTGAATCTATAAAATAAAAAATTATATAAAATTTGCACTCAGGTACATATATTAGGTACATAATATCGTTAGTTACTTCAAATCTATACAAATCTTTTAAAATTGGACATAACAAACCTAAGCTTTAAGTTTTTAAATTTTTTTTTGTCTTGTCACAAAGTTTAATATATATTTCATCAATGTGTAAGTTAACTACCAACTCATGTTCTTTTAAAAGCTGTATCTTACTTTTTAAATATTGCACACTACCAGAGTGATTATCTGTTAACGATATTTTACAAATCAGTTTTGTAAAATTGCGAGGGTGCAGAAGACATATTACCTTAGTTTTGTAAATTGACATGTATGCACTGGATGACTGGTTAAACAAAGATGTAGCCAACATTAAAGTGTAAATATCTTCGATTCTCAGGTGACCTTTTCAAGAGACCTAATTGTTCAATAAGAAATGACAATTGAACACATTTTTCACTCTAACTATCGAAAATGTCACTAAGGATGTCTATTACTTGATCAATATTATCTTTTTGTCATAGGTACATCATTTTCTGTTAACATTTTTTAGCTCTCCATTTACAACACACTTATCAAACCAAATAACCTGCTCATTAGGAAAATGTTTGATGCAAACTTGTGGACGTTTTAAGATACTTAAATCATTAGGAGTTTTTCGCAACCAAATTTCATGAATTTGTTTATCCACTGGCAAATTAAAAGTTGACACATATTCGGTTTCAGTTTTATAGTTGGACCGCCAACCCACACTACACGTTGGCGGCATTGTTTATCTTATAGGTATTTTCTTTTAAATTTACTCATTAGCCATTAATTATTTTAACGCAGATCACGACAGTCTTTTTCGTGGGCTGCGTTATTTTAATAACTTTGATAAAATTCACATAAAATTCGTGCCCGAATTAAAAAAAATCGACGTAAACAAACATACCAAAACTGAAAACACACATGTTTTATAATGAGAGCTGGCCGGGAGGCATTCTTTTGTGACCCTCCTACGGTCACGTGATATTTCCGCGCCCGGATCGGTCTTTCTCGTGGGCTGCGGTCTTAGTATACCATACAGCGACGTGTTAATTTATTTTAATGTGGGGAACCAATTTCTGATTAGAACTACTTGGCCAAGTGTTTAAAGTCACTGTAGTAACAACTACACTACTTTCGTTTCTTTTTGGTAGAATTATTACACAATATGGTGAACACTACAGTAAACAAACTGTCTAAGTTTTTTAGTTTGGTTATGTTACTTACTTACTATGTTATCTAAAAGTGAGAAAATTAACTAGCAGAGAACCAATATTCAACTGGGACGCAAATTTCTATATGAAACATGCATCATATTTATTGCAAAAAACCGACGCGCCTGTAAAATTGAATTGTTTTCTGGTATCTGATGGAATTTTTTTGTTGTGGTTTTTGAGATTATGTTTTCTTAATCTGCAGCTAACTCTAACAAATGGTGTTTAATATGTGTGTTTGGTAACATTCAAATAATTTGTTTATAAAATAGTCTCCTCTCTTCTTAGTATGGGCTCAAAAAACGAAAACAAAAATATCAAATTTTCTACTTACAAAAATAAAAACACCTTCACAGTAGGAACCACGCGATAAGCAATATCACTACCCTTAAGATATTGAGGTGAGGCCAATTGTCATTTTTGTCAACATACCTAATCCTGGTTTTTGATGCGGTGTTCTGTGTTCTGTAGCACCGTGTTTTTGTAAATTTGTAAGGTTTTGTTGATCTGAATGATGAAAATGCGTCCCGTAGTCGTAAAATATGAATCTGTATTATTGCCTCTTAGTACAGGTTTGTTTACACATTTTAGTATACATTTTCTACTTTCGTGGGCGCCACTTACGAATGTGAATACTTTACAAAAACCAAGGCAAGTATTGAATTACGAAAACTTATACAAGTATTGTATTAGAAACCAATATCAATAATGTGATTTATTTTACAAGAAACTGATCAAGCAAGGTCCATATTCTAGAAAGTGTTATCAAGGAGCTAAAATAACGTATTCATATACATAAAATCAACTTATTTTTTTATAAATTTAAGTAAATAAAATTTTGTTTCAAGCCAGGGGTGAAATTAAAGAACGACAAATTACTTAACGAAATTAAGTGCCTCGACCGGGACTCGAACCTGGAACCTTTAGCTGTGTGGGCCAACGGTTCCTGGTTCTAGTCACGACAGACGCACAGGGAACTTTTGTCTTTATGATTTTTCGTTCTTTAATTTCACCATTTTCACTCCTGGTTTAGAATTGTTGTTTACGGTTTTGAGTCAAACATTGTATTATTGCACTTTGCTTAGTTGTATTTTGTTATTGTTTGTCCTATTTCCCATACAATATATTATTAAGAAATATTTGTTAAATGTTGGATAGTGTCCATGTGAAGTTGTACTTCAATTAGGATAAAAAGAAAGAAAATACGGAAGTGGTATATGATACTGATGATGCTTCATTGCGAAAATGGTCTACCTGAAAATAAATGCTGTGGAGACAAAAAGACCGAGTTGAACACTTTTTTCTATGTTTTATTTCTTTTTATTCTGAGTTTAATATTTGTTACTAAACTAAAAAAAAGTAGATGTTGATCATTTCGAGATCGGTTGGAAATCCATGAAAAACTACTTCTTATTTATAAAAGGAGCCACAAAACTAGGGTTAAGAATGAGCGCAACCAAGATGCGACTGCAAAAGGTCTACGTTTTCAAAGTAGAAACAGGAGGTAGTATCTACTTTAAAAGATCGACACTAAGAAAAAGTAAAAGTATTTACCGCTTTCAAGTTGCTGGAAAAAGTTATTTTCTCTACATTATTACATCAGATGTTACTATGATGACACCAACTTTTGTGGTAATAATTAAAGTTATAATGTAGTTGTCGGATACATTTGTTTGCGACTTCAATGAAGCATAACTTTCTAGTGGTAATTAAGTAACATAGAAAAGTCACGGCGACTACAAAATAACGACTAAAAAGCAAGTAAAACTTTGGCAACGTCCTACCGTGGTACGGAAGACTATGAGAATAGACTATTAAGTAACAATCCTAAGAAGTAGTTTAGAGGGTCGTTTTTACGAAAGCTCTACCTTTTCGTGATACTAGATAGTAGACAGAACTAAAAAGTGCGGGATTTTTGTTGGGATCACCACATTTCTACCATAAGATAGTAGCAAAGTCTTTGGAGCGTGTAGCCGCTACTATAAATGTTAGTTGGGACATGAGTGAGTGAGTGAAGGAGTTAGTGGCAATTTCGACGTTTTTTAAAATTTTGTAACTACTTTACTATATTTTGGAAGTCTTTGAAACTCGGAGGGATTGATAACTTTATAAAGGTTTACTACTTTGCAAGGTTTGACTTGCGTAGCTCATTCCAAAGTAGTTTTAAATAGGTCAAATATGGGCCTGAGGTGTATCAAGAAAAAGTGGTACAGCAGTTTTAGTTAACTTGGCGGGGCATTGTCGTGTCCCCAGATTTTTGCTTACTGAGTACGTTTTCGTCTGGAATGCAATTTGGTTGTAGAAAGCTTTATCTGCCAATTCTGGGATGCAATTTGCCTTGCCGCATCAGACAAGGTAATGACCGGCTAAACTTTTTTCGCGCAAATAGGTATAAAACCTAATTTTTAGGGTGCATTTCAAACCGCGTTCGCTGGTAAAGTGCAAACACAACACGCATGCTAGACATATGGAATTTAATGTATAGTTCTTTCATTTCAAAACGCCACCAAAAAAACCATAATAAAATTTGAAGTGTCAAACCCATTAAGGAATCCTAAATAAATAAAAGAGAATATGGGCCGAACTGGGAACTGTTTATAGTATATAGTCAAGTAAAATAAAACGTTTAATAAAAGTGCTGCTTAATGCGTATAAAAATCATTAATAGATAGGTACTATATACTATGTAACTTGCCGCTGTAATATGCGTAATACGTTCGTATATTCTGGAACGATTTCGTATTTTTTTACCGAAAGTTGCGTATACATATCAAGAATAATATCTTGAGTTTTCCTCGTACAATGTGTTTTTAAAAGTTTTGCCTTGCCCTTTGGTTATTTTTACTTTTTCGACGATTTGAGATAACGCCAAAAATGTGTTACTTGGATGTATTTTGACCTATCCTAGCAATATCGTCGTGATGTGTGTCTGTGTTTGTGTATATTATTTCTATACGTAACACGATAGCTCCTAAACCGCTAAACGGATTTTCTTAAAATGTTTAGGTAAAATAGTGTTCGATACTCTTACGAGCTGATTAGATTTTGGTCAAAATCCATTAGTGCTAATCACAGTTTAAAAATTTTAAAAAAATGCTTTTTAACGGAGCATCGTTTCAATACACTGTTTTCGATATGTAGTAGACTATATTTTCTTCAATAATTCGTGTTATTACCAAAAACTTCGTAGAGGCTTTAGTTTCTGAGATATTTAGAAAAAAACAGTTTTCAAGGGTAATATATTATCATGGCTTCACTTGAAGTGTGATAATAGGCTAGCTAGAAAGGTGTCAGTTCCGTCATGGATCCATTATTTTTTAGGGTTAAAGTGTGATTTCTGTAGAACCGCAGACTCTTATGCTACCACCACTTCTTCTCCTCCTTGGTCCTCAAATGGTCTCCAAAAATTTGTTTGTGGTGTTTCAAATTGCCGCCACAACGCCATTATTAATATTACTTCTTAGGTCCTCACTTATAAAAACAAACTAAAGTGTACATGTTTATAATTGTTATTATTCACAATAATAATGAAAATGTCAGAATAATAATAGGGACTTATTGGAATAAAACCTGACTTTATTTTAGAGTCAATTTTATACTGACCCATTTACACAGAAAACTAACAGCCGACCTCTCAAAATTGACATACCAAAGCCAAGTTTAAAAATAAAGTCGTTAACTTTCATTTAATAAATACCGACACTAGTAAATCCGGTTCGTGAATACACAAAGGCCGAATTTTGAAGGAAAGCAGCTAGTTTTTAAATGTAAATTTGTCACCATACGGTCGATTTTAAAATAAGGTCAGGTTTTATTCCAATAAGTGTCTAATAATATGAAATCAAATCAGTACTAACCGCTAACAATTTTAACCGAAACGAACCGAACCGAACCGAACCGAACCGAACCGAACCGAACCGAACCGAACCGAACCGAACCGAACCGAACCGAACCGAACCGAACCGAACCGAACCGAACCGAACCGAACCGAACCGAACCGAACCGAACCGAACCGAACCGAACCGAACCGAACCGAACCGAACCGAACCGAACCGAACCGAACCGAACCGAACCGAACCGAACCGAACCGAACCGAACCGAACCGAACCGAACCGAACCGAACCGAACCGAACCGAACCGAACCGAACCGAACCGAACCGAACCGAACCGAACCGAACCGAACCGAACCGAACCGAACCGAACCGAACCGAACCGAACCGAACTGAACCGAACCGAACCGAACCGAACCGAACCGAACCGAACCGAACCGAACCGAACCGAACCGAACCGAACCGAACCGAACCGAACCGAACCGAACCGAACCGAACCGAACCGAACCGAACCGAACCGAACCGAACCGAACCGAACCGAACCGAACCGAACCGAACCGCATGTCAGCATGTTCCGACGTGTTTGAACCGTGCGCCCACCCTTGCTACGTACCAGACAAGCGCAGTGCCATTGTTTACATCTCTTGATACATTTATCATAAAAAGGCTTATAATTGCACACACACAATATAGAAAAAATTGGTGATTTATATTATTAAAAAGTAAGTTTTTCATTTTTAGTCAAAATATTTTTTTTGTCTTTTAAACATAACCTCAACCAGAGTAAAACATTGCAATGCGCACGTGCAAACGACATTATGAACACTGGCACGCTACATGATTAAAAATGCACAAATTTGTGACGACAACCGTGCTGGAATCCGTCTCTGACAGCGAATATAGTTGCTTGAAAAAATTTTAAATAAGAATTTCACGATAAAGGGTAGAGCAAATTTAGCGGGTGGAAAAAGCTTAATCGTCTCAAAAAATATTTGCCCTCTCTAGAGAAACCGTTTTAGAATATATTACTGTCCCGAACACTTTTGGGCGTCAAATTTCCTCCCCAACTTATAAACGGTTATTTAAATATTTCTTAATATTCAATACTGCATGCACCTTTAATTGCTTAACCAAATCTTTTAGCACTTAATGCATGATCACAGTGGCATGATCATAGGTTTAGGACTTTTAAGACTTGCTTTGTTAGCCGATGTGCGTCTCGAAATCCGATTTTTAAATATATTTGAGCCCCTCTACTAACTACGCCGCAATAAACCTATCTCGTCGCAGCCCCCCACCAAAATTAACTATTTTTATCTACGGGTACTACAAAATGTTTGTGTTAAATGTGAGTAAAATCAGTCTATTTGATGACCCAAATAACTTTTTTCCATTTGAGTGAACATGAAAAAAAGTTTTTTTTGACGACCTCAATAGCTTCCACGTCCATGGCATTATTTATTAATACATCTACAGTAATCCAATTTTTTACAAGATATGTAATATAAAAATATATAAACAGACAAAATTATTAATTAATTAATTAAAAATATTTTAAGGTTTTAAAAATTAAAATATTTTTAACACAATATTTTCTACTAAAATTAAAAAAAAAATGTATTTAGAAGTTAAAAACACTTTTTTTTCGATCCAAAAATGTAAAATTTTCAAAGTTAAAATACAAGGTATTAAAAACAAACCGAACTGGAACCAGCACCATAATTCATATTACTCTAAAAAATTATTATAAAAATAAATTTGGCATGCAGAAATGTAGAAAATTCCATTTTCGAGAATATATAACCTTTTCTTTTTGATTATAAGTGAACATACAAAAATTACGAAACGTAATAATTTAGGATTTTTGACCTCACATTCCCTTTCGTAACGCATTATCAAAAAAAAAACACGTAAAAACAAGGTTAAACCCCCTCCCCCCTTGAGCGTTACGTAATTTATAAATAGTCCCTAAATGTATCTTCAACATTCTATTATTTTGAGGGTACATTTTCAAAGCCATAACCTAATTATATTTGTTTAATAAAATGTGCACTTTCAATTGTGTCATCAGATGTTATTAGTTGATAAATAGTTGTTGGGATGGGTCAAATAAATTCATATAGGTAACTGAGACCAGTGACTTTGTCTCCGTTTTCTTTGTAAGTATTTAATATACGTAACATTGGAGGACACAAATCAAAGTAAATATTTTACTTATGTTTCTAATATTTTGATCAATTAAATAATTTGTGGCAACATTTATTCCTTTTTGCCTATCTCTGCATCATCGTCAGCCCCATATTCATATCTATTTATTATGAACGGCTTTGAAAATGTACCTTAAAAAAATATAAAAGCAGCGAATAAGTTATGACAGACAAATATGTATGTATAGAGTTTTAGCCTCGCCTTGAGCGCCATCTTTTAAAATTGTCAGTAGAAAGGATATATACGTTTCAGACCAAAATGAGGAGATAATGACCTCAGCAAAAAAAGGCGAACAGCGAGTAGTTTTTTAAGCATACGCCAATAGTATGAAGGTAATTTTGTATGAGGAGGAGTGTTAGCTCCCGCTAAATTTCGCGGTTGTTTATATATATTTTTAAAAACACACAACTGTATGAAAGGCAAAGCGCATTCAGCGTATTTGGACATGCGCACCAACAACCTGGGAGATCATTTGTCAATCGCCTAGAGAAAAGGCGTGTTAATTTCGTTCTCCAACTATTTTCAAATATCTACACCTGAAAGTGCTCGATTTTTGTGTACTGAAGCATAGAACTAGAAACTTCAACCCTTCAGCTACGTGGTGACATCATTAGATCCATTCGGGGGCCCCTGGGAACGAGGAGAACTTGACTGCAAAGGAGGTGAGTGCTTGTCTTTGATTACCGTTGTGTGGTTTCAACCATTTTACCTATGGACATTTTGATTATTTCGTAAAATCATATCAATATATTTATGTTTGCTCGCGATATCATTAATTAATAATATTTACAGTCCATTCATTGCCTTTAACGTTTTTCTATCCGTGGGCTAACATAAAGTGTTCCTTTCGAGCCGAATTATTTTTAAATAATAAATCCATACGACGGTAGTAATAAATTATTTGCAATAAGACGGCGGCCTTGAATTTTTTCGCAGCATCGTCGTTGAAACGTCGACCGGAGAAAGTAGCCGGCGCAGTACGTGTTTTTGGTCCGCTGCCATGGTAACGGGTCTACTCCGCGTGGTGTAAACAAATCGAGTAGGAATCAAAACAAAACAAAACAAGAGTTCAGTGGTGTATCACATCATTTCGATATTTAAAACAATTTTTATCAATTGGCGATAAATTAGTGCATATTTTCGACAATTCGTCATTTTTCTATTTCAGAAGCATTAATTTAGCGTTAATTGTATATTTACCGACAATTTCGTCATTTCAAAGGTAAAATCATGTCTGTCAAAAAAGCCGTACAAAAACGCAAGGGTTTTTTATCTGCGATCACCGAGTGTTATGTGTTGTCGCAGACTGCGGAAAAAGATGAAAGAGCGAGAAACGAGTTTCAAGTGAGGTATGCCGATTTGGATGAAACCTTCGATAAATGCATGCTGGCACATAATGACGTCATTATGTTGCTAGACGACTCGGACGATGAGGAATTTAAAACGCAGGATGCGATCCTTTCAGAAGCTCGTAAATATTTTTATGCGTGTAAGGGGGTTTACTCTAAAATATTTCCGGTTGAGGCCCCATCTTTTTCGGGATCATATGTTCGACAAAACGAATACGAAACTCCAAAACTCAAAGAGTTAGGTATTCCCATATTTCGAGGTGATAAAAAATTATGGCCAAGCTTTTTCGATCTTTTTAATAACATTATAGATCAAAATCAAAGTCTAAGTAACGTTCGAAAACTTCAATATTTATTTTCATATCTCGAGGATGAGCCTTTAAAATTGATATCAGGGATTAGCTTATCTGATCAAAATTATAAAATTGCTTACGACAAATTAGTCAATAGATATCAAAACAAGCGAGACCTCGCAAATGATGCTTTGAGCTCAATTATGAACTCCACCTTAAAAAACGAGTCAGCTAAAGAATTGCGTAATTTAATTGACACCTTTTCTGAATCCCTAGAAATTTTAAAATCACTTAGCTTTGACGTTGACAGTTGGGACTTTATTATTTTTTTCATTTTATTAGAAAAATTGGATATTCCAACGCGTTCAAATTTCGAAATGAGTCACGCCAATACTAATACCGAAATTCCCACTTTTCAGTCACTTTTTCAATTTCTAGAAAAAAGATGTAAAGTTTTGGAATCACTTCCTCAATCAACAGCACCCAAAAAGGTGCCTATCTATCAAAAATCAAATTCTATGCAAAATCAGTCTGGGCAAAAGCCTACCTATCAAAATTCAAATTCTATGCGAAATCAGTTTGGGCAAAAGCCTACCTATAAATCATCCAACTCGCCTTTTATAGGACTGGCTGGCACCTCAACTAATTCGAGTACGGGAATAAAATGTTTCCGATGTAATCAAGGTCACGTGCTTTCGAAATGTCAAACATTTCTTGATCTCTCACCTATCGATCGCCTATCTTTCGTCAAACAGAAAAAATTATGTTTAGCGTGTTTTCATCCCTTGCATGATGTAGATACGTGCAAATCAAAATATTCATGCAGGACTTGCAATAGTAAAAGGCACCACACTTTAACTCATATCTTAGAAACTAATCAAGCGTCTGGAAGCCAAGATACTAGTCCTGTCATTCACACACCACCTGTCAATAATCTTCATGTGTCATTAAATGCCTCAGGACCTTCAGGTACCTTTCTTTTATGCACCGCCATAATAGATGTTATGGACGGTTGCGGAAATTTTCAACCTGTAAGGGCACTGCTTGATTCTGGATCACAGACTGGATTCATCAGTGAAAAGTGTATTCAGCGTCTTAATCTTCCTAGGCGAAGTTACACCACTGAAATATTCGGATTAAATCAGATGTCTTCTTTTACTTCCAAAGGGCTCGTTCAATGTCACATTAAGCCACAAGGACAAGTCACTCCTTTACTTAATTTCGAAGCAATTGTTGTTCCACAACTATGTTCCAATATGCCTACATTCTCCTTGAACGATAATCAGTGGAAACACTTGGGAAACCTTAAACTTGCCGACCCATCTTATTTCAAATCTAGACCTGTGGACCTGGTTATTGGTTGCGAGCTATTCGCACAGATTTTCAAGGAGGGCAGGGTTCTTGGACAGGTAGGGCAGCCTTCAGCCCTTGAAACTATCTTTGGCTGGGTCGTCATGGGAAAGGTTGACGAAGTAGGTAGTCTTACGGAACGAACCAGTTGTTTTTTAACGAGTCATTCACCTCCTTTAGAGGTCATTCTCCCTAGGTTTTGGGAAATCGAACATTTGCCTAAAAAACAAATCTTATCAAAGGAAGAAAAACAGGCAGAATCAATTTTTACTGCTAGTGTATTACGGCAACCGAGCGGTAGATTCATGGTAGATCTTCCGTTTAAAGATAAAATAAACCCTGACCTAGGAAATACTTATCCGCAAGCTTATCGTAGATTTTTACTTCTAGAAAATAGATTAATCAAAAATCCTGATCTGTACACTGCCTATTCAAATTTCATGCAAGACTATATCGATTCTAATCATATGAGTTTGGTTTTATCTAGTCAACCAAAGGTCGATGTATCGTGTTTTTTAGCACATCATTGCGTTTTAAAGCCGGAAAGCTTGAGTACAAAATTAAGGGTGGTCTGGGATTGTTCAGCAGTCACCCCAAAAAATATTAGTCTCAATGACACATTGTTATCTGGACCGAAACTTCAAAAAGATATTGCTTCTTTACTCCTTACATTTCGTCTTAATCCTATTGCCTACATTGCTGATATCAAACAGATGTTCCGTCAAGTCCTTATCAATCCTTATCACCGTCCTTATCAAAGGATATTGTGGAGGTTTTCTCCACAGGACCCACTTTCAGTGTGGGAACTTTCTACTGTCACTTTTGGCATGACATGCTCGCCTTTTCTAGCCATGCGTACCTTAAATGAGCTGGCAGAGAGAGAAAAGGAACGTTTTCCTATGGCTAGTACTGTTCTAAAAACGTCAATCTATATCGACGATATCTTGGGAACTAGCCCTTCGCTTTCTGAAGCTCTCTCCCTTCAAACAGAACTCAATGATTTGTTGAAGTCGGGAGGATTTGAACTTAAAAAATGGGCAAGCAATTGTCCTGAGTTATTGGCAACATTGCCAGAGTCCGATCGTCAAATGCCTCTCTCTTTCGACAAGGAGGAACCCCACTTTATCAAAGTTTTAGGACTTCAATGGCATCCAAAAAACGACATTTTTTCTTATCAATGCCGAATGAAGGACAAACCCCCAACCAAACGTTCTATTTTATCTATCATAGGAACAATCTTCGACCCCTTAGGTTTTCTTTGTCCCTTGTTGCTACAAGCAAAATTTATTTTGCAACAGTTGTGGATATCGAAAGTAGGCTGGGACGAAGAACCAGATTCTTCTATCATCGACTCTTGGAACAAACTTCGCTCTGAATTCCCGCTTCTTTCCAATTTTCAATTACCCCGACAAATCAAACTGTCAAAAACCAATACCTGTCAAATCATCGGCTTCTGTGACGCTTCAATTCGAGGCTACGCAGGCGTCGTATATTTTCGTGTAGAAGAGGAAAACAATATATCTGTTTCTCTCATATCTGCAAAATCTAGGGTCGCGCCTATAAAGTCACAAACTTTGGCTAGGCTAGAACTCCTAGGCGCATTTCTTTTAAGCGAATTAATTGACTTCGTTTTATCTAGCTATGAAGGAAAAATAACTTTTACAAATATCGTTACTTTCTGCGATTCGCAAGTCGCATTGCACTGGCTTTCATCCCCTCCTAATCGCTGGCAAACCTTTGTTGGAAATCGCGTCAGTAGAATCCAAGAAATCATTCCCTCAAACTCGTGGCGCTACATTCCTTCTGCTTTGAATGCAGCCGATATTGCGTCACGAGGGGCCACCCCTTCACAGCTCATGTCACGACATGTGGTGGAACGCACCGTCGTTTTTGTGGTCTCCCGAAAACGAATGGCCCGATTTTCATAAATCAAAAATGCCGATTGATTTCGGAGAGATTAATCTGGAGGAAAAGCCAAAAGTCTGTTGCAATGCGATAATTGATATCAACTTCTTAGATCAGCTTCTTATCAAATATTCATCTATATCAAAAATTCAACGTATCATTTGCTATGTCCTTCGAATAGTTAACCTTTTTCAAAACCATTCCTATCAAAAACCCACTAAGCCGCCGGACCAAAAAGTTATTTTTGAGAATATTGTTTTTCCTACCACCGGTGAGATGCAAAGTGCGTTACACCTTCTTATCAAACGCGTTCAAGGTTCTTGTTTTTCTGAGCTTTTTTCTGCGTTATCTAAGGATAAACCAATACCGAAACCTTTGCGAAAACTTTCACCTTTTCTTGATGAGAATAATATCATTAGAGTCGGTGGCAGATTACAAAAATCTGACCTTTTGTCTTATTCTGCAAAACACCCCGTCTTACTTTCGAGTGACCATCGTTTAACTACACTTCTTATCGAGTCCGCTCATCGACAATATCTTCATCCTGGGTTTAAAACATTACATAATCTGCTTTTACAGCAATTTTGGATATTATCTGCCAGACGGGCAATTCAAAGAACCATATCCAAGTGCTTGCAATGTTTTAGAATCAACCCTAAACCCTATAGACCGCCCATAATGAGTTCACTTCCCGCTCATCGAATCAATCAGCTTAAACCTTTTTCGAGTGTAGCTATCGACTTTTGTGGACCTTTCTTTGTGATTCCTCATCGTTACCGTGGTTGTAGAGCTTTCAAATCGTATGTCTGTGTGTTTGTCTGTACGGCCACACATTGCGTGCATTTGGAATTAACCATGGAACTGTCCACCGAAGGGTTCGTAGGTGCATTCCATCGATTCATCTCTAGACGTGGAAGCGTGACGCAATGCTGGTCAGATCAAGGCAGTAATTTTATAGGGTTTCGTAACCAATTACTGGATTACGCAAGAAGTGCTGCCACCAGACTTTCTATTCGTTGGCATCTGGGACCTCCTCTCAGTCCACATTTCAATGGCCTGGCAGAAGCTGGCGTCAAAAGTTTTAAAACTCACTTTGTTCGAGTTGTCCGCGACCAGAAGTTGTCTATCATGGAGATGTCCACCCTTACCTGTCGCATAGAAGCCGTACTTAATAGTCGCCCTTTATCTCCTGCCTCTTCAGACCCACACGATCTTCAACCTCTTACCCCTGGGCATTTTTTGACACTTGAACCCCTCAACTCTGAAATTCCGGAGTCAGATTTGTCCGAGGTTCCCCTAAATCGGCTCTCGAGATGGCAACTAATCCAAAAACTACATAATGATTTTTGGAAACGGTATTCTATAGAGTATTTGCATACGCTACAACAGCGACACAAGTGGGCTGATTTGTCCCCAAATATCAAATTAAATGATTTGGTTATCATAACAAGTGATCACATTCAAACGCCTTTGAAATGGCCGGTCGGTCGGGTCATCGAACTGCATCCCGGCGGGGACGGTCAGGTGCGTGTTGCGACGGTAAAAACGGTTACCGGTGTTTATAAGCGGCCAGTTGTAAAACTGTGCCTCTTGCCAAATTAAAAGTAATTTCAATTTTCTACCTTTTACCGGGTATTACAATAGGTTTTTTATTTTTAATTTTTTTTTTTGAATTTTTTGTTTGTTTGTTTTGCCTTTTTTCGGGATTTCGTTATCTCTAAATAAACTTACGATACTTATCTATTTTCATTCATTTATATTTATCGGTCGATTCTTTTTCTTATATCTATATCTGTCCGGTTGAGATTCTAAATTTGTGTGTTTTGGAGGGCAGTTATGTTAGCTCCCGCTAAATTTCGCGGTTGTTTATATATATTTTTAAAAACACACAACTGTATGAAAGGCAAAGCGCATTCAGCGTATTTGGACATGCGCACCAACAACCTGGGAGATCATTTGTCAATCGCCTAGAGAAAAGGCGTGTTAATTTCGTTCTCCAACTATTTTCAAATATCTACACCTGAAAGTGCTCGATTTTTGTGTACTGAAGCATAGAACTAGAAACTTCAACCCTTCAGCTACGTGGTGACATCATTAGATCCATTCGGGGGCCCCTGGGAACGAGGAGAACTTGACTGCAAAGGAGGTGAGTGCTTGTCTTTGATTACCGTTGTGTGGTTTCAACCATTTTACCTATGGACATTTTGATTATTTCGTAAAATCATATCAATATATTTATGTTTGCTCGCGATATCATTAATTAATAATATTTACAGTCCATTCATTGCCTTTAACGTTTTTCTATCCGTGGGCTAACAGAGGAGTGTGGGTGGGTCTTTTTGAGCATAGGCCAATAGTGTGAGTGGTTTTTTGACCTTGACATGACAATGTACAGTTATGTGAGACTTTGTCTTTTGTGTGCAGGTGCGAGTGGATCTTTGTCATTTGACAACAGCCGAATAGTGCGGGTGGTCTTTTGACCTTAATATGATATTGCATAGTTGCGATGGCCATTATCTTTTGTGTACAGAGGCGAACAGTGTGGGTCGTCTTTTGACCTTGATATAACAATGTAAATTTATGTAAGCCTTTGCCTTGTGTGTGCAGGTGTGAGTGGGTCTTTGTCCTTTGTATGTGGAGGCAAACAGTTTGGATGGTATTTTTGATCTTTTGTCTGCAGGTGCGAGTGGTTCTTTGTCTTTTGTATGCAGAGGCTAATAGTCAGAGAGGTATTATTGATCCTGTATATGGCCTTGAGTTTAAATCAATACTTCAAGGCCGGCCATTCATTACTGACTTTTGAGTCAAGGTTGTATATATTTCACAACAAAGGGTGTTATTTTGACCTCGACAATGAATGGCATTGAGGCCAAATTTATTGCCCAACAAGTCAAGACAAGTTGTTTAAGTAAATATCGCGTTCTCTTGTAACTAATTACACGAGGTGTTCATTTATTATGCGTTGTATGCAGGTGAAAATAGTCTGAAAGGTATTATTGACCTCGAGAATAAATGGCCTTGAGCTCAAATTTATCACCCGACAACACTTCAAGGCCATTACAAAATTAAAAGTCAAGGGCACATATATTTTGCAAGAGTGGGGGTGTTAGGTGGTGTGTGATTCATACCAGGTGTTTTATTTTTATTTTTTTATGTAGAGGCTTATAGTCTGAGAGGTATTATATTTAATACCCAACAAATCAAGACAAGTAAAGATCGCATTCTCTAGATGGTAATTACACTAGGTGTTTATTCATTATGCTTTTTCAAAATTTGGAATGCTGTAAATTGACATTATATTATTAAAATTTACATCAAAGAACTACTACATCTTTTGATTTGAGGTCAAATTAATCATGAAGACACAGATAAATTTTATACATCGGCATGGACATACCACACAAGCCATGTTTTAACTTAAACTCGACCCAAAACCCAGGCTAGGTACCAAATTTCACTCAAATAAAGCAAGCGGTTTTTGGGTTATGCGCGTTGGTCGTTACAGAGAGACAGACAGACATACAAACAGACAGACAGACAACGCGGCAAAAAAGTTTCAAAATCATCTGAAACCAAAATTTTGAAATCAGAGAAACTTTTTTTTCTCGAAAAAATTAGGATCACCATAGCTCACACTACTATAGCACGGATCACCTAACAAACAGATAGGGAACTCAGGTGGTGGGGGGTGCTACGCGCATCTTTCACGCAGCCTGCCATGTTGGGGTCAACCACTCCAGAGGCGCATTCGGTATTTCAATATTTTTTATACTTTTAGTACGTGTTGAGCATTAGTGGTGTGTAGATGTGATTTTTGTATTTGATATCTGTTATTTTTGATTTTAAACAATGGGGACGGTTTGTGCCGTAAGAGACTAAATCCACGCGACGGTTTACCCTTAATCGAAGTAATTTTCGATTTCCGCAGGATCCTATAAGGTAAACTTATACATTATTTTATCTTTCGATTTTTTAAAAACCTTTGCCATATCCTATACAAGGTTGGTTCAATAATTAAATGTCCTATGAGATGAATCTGTAAATGATTTAAGTACAAAGTGTTCTTAAGGGCATATAGATCTGCAACCCCTTTGATTTTGTTTTTTTATTTTTTTTATACTTTTGCAGGATTTGTTATATTTATCTCAAATTTAAAAATGCGCTGCCATTAGATCCTAAAAACAAGATATAAACTATGCTTTTTTTAGAAAGTTTTTGGTGTTCTGTATAAAACAGCGGCATAAGCTCAGTTTGTAGAAAAGGGAAATTTGTTGAATGGTATGTTGATCCTTAAATTAAGCAGAGGTTCACAAATTAAAAGGGTAAGGGATAATTCGCCGCAGTCGATTAACCGCGGCCGATTCGCCGCGGCTCGCTGATTGGCCGCGGCTCGTTTTGCTGCGGGGACATTTCGCCGCCAATCAAATTGCCGCGGGGACATTTCGCCACGAGATTTTTGTTTTATGATATTACCATTGTTTTATTAACCTTGACTTCATATAATATTTTTTTATAAAAATAATGTTTTCAAACTTTCCAACTATTTATTTGATGGTAACTATACAATTCAGCATTTTTTAATTGGAAAAAATAAATAAAATGACGAATGTAGAATGGCGATTTTTGCCATTTATGAACCGATATGCATCAAACTAGAAACTTTAAGATCTTTTAGGGCGCTGATTATTATTTTTAACTTAAACTAAAAAAAATCAAAATGGGAACCGACCTGAAACACCCAAAGTTCTGAATTTGATGCATATCGGTTCAAAAATGGAAAAATCCGCCATGTTGTATCGCCATTTTGATTTTTTAAAATTTAACCTTAAAAATCTCATCAGTCCGAGTTAGATACAAATCCATCCATAAACGAAAAAATCCGACATTTTGGATCCGCCATTTTATTTATTTTCCTAATAAAAAAAATGTTGGAAAGGTTTGAAAAAAGTTATAATCAAACAAATATATATGAAGTCAAGCTAAATACAACTGTTTAAACAATTCCCAATGGTAACATCATAAAACGAAAAAATCTCACAGTGAATTGTCCCCGCGGCGAATTGGACCACAGCGAATTGGCCGCGGCGAATTGCCCCTACACACCCCGGGGCCCTTAATAAAAAGAGAAAATAGTCATTTTAGCACTAAACTTATTAACATTTTTAAAACAGATTTTTGGGTAATAGGTTTCAATATTTTTTGATATTTTTGAATAATTTTGAAACTTAATTATTACCGTTTTGCTAATGCATAATTCAACAAAATTTTTATGGTTTGTTATAATTTTTAAGAAACAAACAAAAAATCGAAAAAAAAATGCTAACATCCTGTAAAAACAAAGAGGTCTAAATGTAATGCGAAAAAAATCTTTGTTTTGACCATTTCCACAACCCCTTAAAGTTTCATTCATCATTTAAATTAAACCCTCTATAATAAATTATTATATAACATTTGGTTAAGAGTTTTTGACACAAATTTGTTATAATTTTTTATTATGCTACTATTTACACTTTTAAGAATACATATAAAACAGCAATTTTTTTGTAAATATTGGATTTTACTAAATTTTAAAATATCAATTTACCGTGAAGCGATTTTGTGCTAATTGTAAAGATTATTTGGTCACCCTGTATCTCCTTAAACTTTCAATTTTTTGAAAAAACTAATAAATAATATCTGATTCCAGTAAATTAAGAAATTACTCTACAATGTCAAACTTCTTATATTTAAAATTCACAATTTTACTCCTCTTGTAACTTAATAAATGTTATCCCAATACAACAAAAAAAGCAATGCAAAACTTGCTAACGTATTCTGAACGAAGAAGAAGACCTCTTTTTTGCTTCTCATGTCTCTCATTCAATAGAACACATTATTTCCATAGTCCCCTACAGAGGATAAGATATAATATTTTTACGCGGCCGAGACTCTAAAATTCATTTTAGCTCCCATTTTTAGCAGTACAAAACTATTTTAATGTTTTTATTGTTTCTGACAGTAAAAATATTTTTTCGCATCAACAATCTGAAAAATTCATATTTTATAATAAATTTATCTTAGTCCGGCTCTGAGTTTGATTCCCAATGCTCAGCCATCGTTGAATTCTCCGAGATCAAAGACGGCCAGCCGGCTTATTTATCTGTTTGTTAGGTGATTCGTGACTATAGTACAGTAGTAGTGTGAGCTAATACATAAGAACAATAACATCAGACTTGGCAATCTATGAATTAAAGTTGTCGGATAATTTTTCTACTACCTAAATTCCAGTAGTTTTAGTTTTTTTCAGTTCTCATTCATAAAAGACCTCGTATTGGTTCATCATCCATACTTTTCAACTGTCCTTTAAATAGAACCGGCTAAAGGCATTTTTTTCTTTTAATTTGAATATTAAGAAATAGTCCAATTAATAGTTGTCGCAAGACTTGTCACAATGACGAAGCAGTGTTCTGAGGAGGCCCATGTCCCAATATCTTACACTCTTCTCTGTCTGCCGCCGTGTTCATTCATTTATTTCCCACATGTTTCTTCAAATCATCTAATTTAGGGTCTTCCCCTAGTTTTATTTTCCCAAGGCCTCCAGTTTACAAGAAATTTGTTCCATCGATCGTCTATCTTTCTGAAATTATGTTTAGTAATTTTAAAACTGTTTCTAACCAAAAGTTAAATATTTTTAATAATACGCTTATTTGTGTCGTACAGCTCCGAATTTTATAAAAATTAAATTTTCAAAATCGCAATGGTGGTCCGGCCTGTATTAACTCCTTTCTTAACCTTTACTTAATGTTTTCTAACTTTAGAAAAACCAAAACTAAATTTTAGTAAATGGTGTTCGATACAACTGGGGATCAAGCTTAATATTATACATTCTAAAACAAGTTACAAATAATACATTTTTTAATATTATATTTTCTAAAATATTAGGTTAGGCTTTATTTAATTTTATGGTTTAGACCGAATGATTTTGCGTATTTTTTCTCTACTAACTTTTTTTGAAAAAATTATTAGTTTTCGAGAAAATCATAAAAAACTAATTTTTAGAATATTTGGGGCCTTATATCTAGCGAAGCTCAAGGAGGATTTTGGCGGAGAATATGTGAGAATATGTCCCAGATGCTATGGAATAATTATACAAAAATCCAGCTTGCATCTATTTTTTTCTAGGTGAATTCCTAATATGACTGGGCTAAGATGTGTGTGTATGTATATTACGTTCAGAATAAACCAAGAAAAAATAGAACATTAAGTAGAGGAATATATATATATATATTCCTGGGACAAATTATTAAACTAAAGAAAGAAAACCGAACAGCAAAAATCAAGAGACGAGTAAGATTAGCCTGGGTAACATTCGGTAAATTAAGCTACATATCAAAAATAAAAAAAATATCCTCAGTACCTCAAAAGAAAAGTGTTTAACCAATGTATCCTTCCTGTACTTACCTATGGACCAGACCTGGACACAAAGATCAAACCCAATCACAAATGGAAAGACAAATTCTCATGTAAAGCTAACAGACAGAAAAAGAAATGAATGGATAAGAAATAAAACAAAAGTAAGGTATGTTACAGGAGAAGCAGTAAAATTAAAATGTAGATTAGCCGGTCATAATTTCAGACAGAAAGACGATCGATGGAACAAATTTCTTGTAAACTGGAGGCCTTGGGAAAATAAAAGTAGAGGTTGACCCTAAATGAGACGATTTAAAGAAACATGTGGGAACTAAATGGATCGAAGAAGCCTAAATAATTAGAATAGATAGATAGTTTAACTGTCCTCTTTTTGAAAGATCGAAATCGGTATTAACCTAACCTTGTTCAATTAATCACAAATGTATTCTAACCTGTTCAGAAACTTTAATTTTCTACAAATAAAATGTCCACCAAAAAAAATTATCTACCAAAGAAAAAACTCATTGAAATGTAGTTTAAAAAAATATTAAAAACAGAAAAAATTATTTTTGGAAGGAAATTTGTTTTTAAAGAATATTTTTTCGAAAAAATGTTTCATGTACGAAATAAACCAAATTGCAAACTAAAACCATGGCGGCGGCGAATTGTACCGGCAGTGACTTGATCCAGCCTGGCGGCGAGTTGGGTGGGTGGCCAGTTGGGTTGACGGCGAGTTGGATGGTCGGGTTCGATCGGCCGCAATTGGGTTCGGCGGAGTGTAGGGTCGGCGGCCAATTGGCCACAGCGAATCAAGTTCGACAAATCGGCGCAGGATGGTCTAATTCCCCTTACGAGAGGCGTTTATTAATATCATCTTATGAGCAATCATACCTGTTATTCAGTAATATGGATGGTAATTCCAATTCACGTGAATTCCGCGTTTTTTGTGTGTATTTTTTAATGCAGGAGCATATGGTAACTGGGACAATAACTTCTCTTCACAGAACTTATGGTTTACATTTGGTGGCGAAAAGTTTTCCGCTGTCATTAAGAACGGGTTAAATCGGCGAAGGAAGGAGTTGCTTTCTCCATCGGGGAAGCTCGGAAAGAATTACGCAACCATTATACGAGGATTAAAGCAAAATCACGAGCGATCTTCTTTCTCCGCATTGTTTCTCGGACCGGGTCGTTTAGAAAAACGAATAAACATCCACAGACTTACAGGATGGTCTCAGTTTTAATATAAAAACATAAAATAATCTTATTTTACCAAAACACACTTAGAAGTTTAAACTAAATTAAATAGTCTTATTGTTTAAAGTGAACTGAAAAATAAAAACAAAATCCACATCCACAAGTTTATTCATCATTTTGCTCATAGACACGTTTCTTTCTTATTAGGCTTTACTCAGCGCAAGCATATTTAAATATTAATTACAAGATTTATAAAAAAGAAGCCAATTTGCAGCCTCGCTCAGTACAGCCCCTGCCTTGAGGTAAGACGACGTCGCACAAATTACATGGGCGTTGGACTTCGGTGGAATGCTTTGAGATTCGCGTATGTTATAGACGAGATCCTCGCATAAAACGTTTAAATGGGAAACATTTTCCGATAAGTTCCAGGAGCTTTGGAATTTCCATTCATAGTTTGCCATTTAACAATGTTTTGATATAAAAAAAGCAAATATGTCCAATCTTGTCGACGGTTTTTTTGATTTGTCCCATTTAACCGTTGTATGGGATATGGGGATCTCGTTAATTGTGCGACATCATTTGACGTAACTTTTTTATACATTTTAATTAAACATATAAGTTTTTGCATCTTTATTTAATTTTAGATTTTTTTCAAATAAAACAAAGTAAAAATTCGTAACTAAATATATGCGCCCAGACGTCATCATCCTGCAGAGGAGGAGGGTTGAGTTCTCACTTTGAGGTGGAAAACACCCTAAAAAAATTAACATATTTAAAAAAATTAGCAGCCTGTTATAGGCTAACAATGTTTTAGCCTTTGCTTTGCTATAGCTAAGTTAATAAATACTATTCCTTTAATTTTATCTCTAGCTAGTATAGTGTTTGGGGTTATGCATTTTTAAAATAAGGCGTAAAGTGGTGTACAAAATATTTAAAATATCAATTTTACAAAGTATTCGTCAGCTAAAAAATTGTGAAGGGCTAAAACGGAATCTTACAAAAATAAACTAATTATCCAAATAGCCCCTATTAGTTCCCCTGGGGGGGGGGGGTAAAATATCATCTATCATGAAAAATAAAAACTCCTATATTTCTTTTTTCACTTATGCACCAAACTAGAATATCCTAAATATTTAGTCACACCCTAACCCTTATTTTCCCCCTTTACTTTTTATGTAGAATAGAACTGAATTACAAGGTATTAGGTATCCATTTTAGAAATCAAACCAGGATATTCAAAACTGTTTCCGTTTACTCAGTTGGCCCTTAACTTAGCGCCTTCTTATTTCCCCTGAAAGGGTACAAATTAAAATTCGTATAGAGGTATAATCGTAGTCAGGGAGGTGCTGGGATAACCTAGGGGTAACTGTGTAAATATAAACAGTTTTTATTAACTTGGTTGGTTTTAAATAGAAAAATTAGGTTAGCATAAAAATTACCTAGAAAAGGCCTAGCGACACACTCACTCATAATGGCATTCTTGTCAAATTATTAGATAATATAATATATCTTTTTATATCTGCACTGTTACCTAATTTTAAAACTAGGACATTGTATTTTGGCACGAATTATTATATTTATATGATATTTGAACAAAAAAAATATTTTGTTTATTGTGCACCTTTATAGATATTAATTTTTTTATTACAAATTTTTTTCTTAATAAAAATTCAGCTGTTTTAAGCTATTTTTCGTATTATTACGCTTTAAAATAATAATTTAGTTTATTCTTAACCAAAATAGTAACTATTTAATAAGTGCAACAATTCTGCTGTTGTTGCCATGGAAAACGGTAATATTTTCTTTGAAGCAATAAATAAAAAGTTTAAAAAAAAGTATGACAAAAATTATTTTATTAAATAATTTGTGTAAATACACAGCATAACGAAAAATACTACATCTTTTGGTTAAATAATTTTTAGGTCTTTTTTGAAAAGCGGCTCAATAGATTTTAATTCAAGTTAACCTGCTTATTTTTATAACTTAGTGTCACAATAGGAACTGTAGTTTTTTTCCATATCCAGGATTAAAGATATTCATTTTCGTAGTTCTAACTAGTCTTATATCTACCGGACGGCAACATAAAAACAGATATTTCACCTCCAATTTTTGCTGCACATACCAAAACAAATAAGATCTTAAACAGTAGGAGATATAATTATATAAATTATATATATAATTATACTTAATTTTATAGGCTTATTTTTCCTATTAAATAATTGATTCGTTATTTGGAATTAAGTTGGCAAGATACCGTTATCTTTAAGTTTTAATTTTCATTTTAAGGGATTTAGAACTTCATCATATTTTTATTTTTGTAAAAAGTTGACTTTGCCACACTTTGCCCCGCATGTGGGGTAAAATGGGATACCTATATGTAGCGAAACGGGCGCGGTTTTGTAATTTAGAATGAATATTCCTGTAAAACAAGTTTTATTTATTAAAGTACTAATTAAGATTAAAATACTAATTTAAAAAATAAAAAGTTGTAATAAAAAATACATTTATAACTTTATAATAATGAAATTTATTATTCACAAAATTTATAAATAATTAAGTATCCAACACAACATAAAATACAACTTTTAGTGATAATATCAAAAAAATTAAAAAAACATTTTTGAGGCAAAATGGGGTGTAGCTTACTATTTATAACAAGTTAGCCCGTTGTTTTCCCATGAAAAAACCCCGTTTTGCCCCAAAGCACCAGTTAAATTTAAACAGAAATCATACCTTGGTACCCCATTTTGCTCTCCTTTCCCCTATAGACATTTTTTTTAACATTAGCTAACTAGAAAAAGTCTACATATAGTAAGTAATTTATTGTTTTAAAAATATCTTGAGGTACTATAGCGTTCCGAGATGCGTTGATTTGCTGGAGCGTTTTTAAACTAGGATGCTTTGCGGAATCTTATTAGTCCAGGTTGAGGATTGGGCATGTCAATTTTATACAAATAGGTTAGCTCCAATTGAAAACAGCTTTAAATATACCAGATAGTCTAAAAATGTCCTGCATGCAGCGAATAGATCACATAATAATATTAATCAATAACCATTTAAATAAAAATTATAAAGAGTAGCGGATATATAGGGAAAAGTGTGGCAAAATGGGGTACAGGGGTAAAACGGGATACCGTAGTTTTAGGTAAACTGAGCTAGAATAAAACCTTTTAATATCACATGTTTTATCCCTATGAATGGTTCAACCCTCTGCGATAGAATTGGTGCCGGTTGGCTGAGCTTAAGTTGGTTTTTGGTCTAGAGATAATGTTGTGCGCTGTTTATTGTAAAAATAGCTTGCGCATTTTGTGATGGTAAATACATTTTTTACAAACTTTTTAAAATTTTGTTTACATTGAACAATATTTAGTGGGTTTATGTATTATTCATAATTAAACGCTTTGCCCATAAAATAAGCCTTTTACTGTTTATGATTTTTGTTTGAATTTAACTAGTAGTTTGGAGCAAAACGAGTTTTTTTCATGGGGGCAAAACGGGGTATAACTTTTTGATTATTTTTGCTTCTATCAAGGAAATTTGTATTTTATGTTGTTTTTGCAAAAAAAGGGTGAAAAAGTCGTGTGGGAGAGTCAACAGCGATGGTCGCTGTAATTCTCTATAAATTTTTTAAAATACTAAATTTCATTATTATAAATGTATTTTTTATTACAACTTTTTATTTTTGAAGTGTAAACTTCTTTAGGCGCGTTTAGCAGTTTTTGTGTGTAGTGAATTGAACTGAGCCGTCAGGCTCGGCTATGTAACGCTCATTCGGGTGAAGTCGGCTCGAGTCGACTAACTGTGAAAGAAACATTCAGCGAGCGATATGATGATGCAGATGAAGGCCAGTATTATTAATTTCGCCTTGTTAAAGTTTACACTTCTGCCGTATGGTCTTCAGCACACACAATTTTTTTAAATCTTAATCTTCGTTAGTATTTTAAAAAACATAAGCGGTTTTTACAAAAATATTGATTCCAAATTACACAACCGCCCCGATTGGTTTGCCACATATAACTATCCCATTTTACCCTGTATGCGGGGCATAATGGGCAAAGTCAACGTTTTACAAAAAGAAAAGTATGGTGGAGTTCTAAATCGCTTAAACTAAAAATTAAAACATAAAGAGAACATATCTAGCCAACTTAATTCCAAATGACAAACGCGATGGTGATCACTTAGTAGTAGAAATAAGCCTATAAAATTAAGTATTCCACATAAGTTAATCATCATGGGCGTACGCAGCGAGGGACAGCGAGGGACAGCGAGAAGCATTTGTCCCTCCCTATGTTCAAAATTATTTAATAATTTTCGGATTTCCAAACGCAATTAATCAATTGAGTAAGAACTTTAAACTTATTCCCATCTATCCCCATAATATCATCGGTCCAATGCCAAAGTCACGAATGTGCAAATTTGGCAATTTTCACCTATGTACAGCAGTATGTACAATTTTATTCATAGTATTCAATGCCAAAAGCGCGAAGGTGTTTGCTCTCTCTCTCCCCCTCCTGATGATGATGAAATCTCCATTTCTCGCAATGCATGTTCAATGTTTAAAACGCGTTTTTCTGAAAACATCAATTATGCTCATTCGTGACTTTGGCATTGGACCGACGATATTATACAATAGATTAACTTATTATTACTGTAAAGGATATATTTCGTTTTTTCCGTGAATTACCTTAACGAAGAAGGTAGGTCCAAATATTACTCTCCTTTAGTCTTAAAAATATAAAAGGATTTTTGGGCATCCTTGAGGGCCTCCCTTCATTCTTCGCTTTTGCAACCTGTGGCCAATATCTTGCAATCTAAAAGTTTAGATTTATTGCAATGTGGAAATCACATTAAAAGAGTATTAGATATAATAAATATCATAATCATTGCCAATCTACAGAAAAAGTCATAAATAATATCTTAGCTGAAACCAGCACACATGCCGAAAACCTTGGAATAGAGTAACAGGTGCCAAGGATAGATAGTTGTGTGACAGCAAGATCGTACGAAAGTTTCAGCAAGAGCTAAAAAAAATCTTTATTAATACGTTATTTGGAGGCTCTACTAACTCTTGTTATACTGGACTTGTCATTCAGTAAATCATTTAATCGGGCTTGTCAATAAGGTCAAAATTATGGTCTCTTGGGTAGAAAAAAAAGTAGTTGCAGAAGCAGGCAAGCAGATTTTTTTTTCCATTAACAAAAACTCTACATATTTGGCCAGCATTGCCATGTAGTACTGTAGAACGATCTTTTCAGAGAATAGATTAGGCGGTTTGTGCATTATTATGTGTACACCGGAAATTAGTTTTATTAAAAAAACAAGTAGAAGAAGAGATTTTAAGCAGATTTGCTGAAGATCTCAGACTTTTCGTTTTAGTGTAATAGGTTAAGATTTAGAGAAATGATGTGCATGCATGTTGGTTTTCGATCTTTTTGTTTGTTTCACTAAAAACTTATTTTATTTTTAGCTGAAAGCTGCGTACCCCATGATTTATATAATATTAGTTAATTTGTTTAGTTGGACTTATTTTCTTTTTTTTTACAGTTTCACGTTTATAGTTTAAAGAAAAATCTACTTGTTGCCATTATTAATATTTAACTACTACAATAAAACAAGCTTTTTTCTTACTCTTTTTTTCATTAGCTCTTATTTGTTTATATTTTCGGTATGTACAGCAAAAATTGGAGGTAAAATACCTTTTTCATATTGCCGTTCGGTAAATATAGGAATAGTTATAAAAACAATAGCTACGAAAATTAATATCTTTAAAACTAGACACTGAAAAAAATCATTTTTTTCTTAGTGTGACAGTGTGAAGTTATAAAAATAAGCAAGTAATTTTTTTAAGACTTTTTTTCATTAGCTCTTATTTGTTTATATTTTCGGTATGTACAGCAAAAATTGGAGGTAAAATACCTTTTTCATATTGCCGTTCGGTAAATATAGGAATAGTTATAAAAACAATAGCTACAAAAATTAATATCTTTAAAACTAGACACTGAAAAAATCATTTTTTTCTTAGTGTGACAGTGTGAAGTTATAAAAATAAGCAAGTAATTTTTTTTAAGACCCCTGACTTAACCAAAAGCATAGTATTTTTTATATATTTAAAATATTCTTTATATTGTGTTTTAATACAAAATGTTTATTAAATTGACAAGAATGACATAATTGATTTTATCTTTAGGCCTTTACAAAGTCATTTTTATACTACTTATTTTTTTCCGTCAAGATGTAAGAATTTTTTTTTATTAGAACATACACAAAAACGACCATTTGACGAATTTTTACCGTTTATATCTCAAAAAATGCACATAGAAAAACTTGACCTTACTTGCAATTTCGTTTTTTTCCTCCTAAAGGGACTCGTCAGAACATGTAATCTCCAAACGGAAATATGAGTATTAAATATAATTCTAAACATTTAGTAAGCCCCCAAAATTTAAAATTTTGTACCAAACAATAAAATAATTAATTATCACTAAATCCAACCAAGTTGATAAAAACTGTTTATATTCACACAGTTACCCCTAGGTTACCCCAGCACCTTCCTTACTATGACTATACATCTATACGAATTTTAATTTCGACCTTTCAATGGAAAAAGGGGGGCGCGAAGGTGACTTAAGGGCTAGCAAAGTAAACGGAAACAATTTTTATCATCCTGGTTTGATTTACAAAATGGATACCTAATACTGTATAACTCAATGTGGCTAGTTTTACATTTCGGTAACAGTGCAGGCACAAAAAATTGATTTTTGAGTACCCCCTGTATATTATCTAATAAATTGGCAAGAACGAAATTATAGGACTTTGCCTTTAGGCAATTACTAAGTCATTTTTATGCTGACCTTTTTCAGTCAGATCTAAGAGGTTTTATTATTCATACACAAAAACGACCATTAACGAACTTTGACTGTTTGTATCTCAAAAACTGTAAAACAAAAAACTCAACGATACGTAAATTTTTTTAGTCACATAGCCTACTTAACATACTAAAATTATAGCTAACCCAGACAAAAAATTCCTATATAACCTGTGTAAACGGTTGCGGTGTTCATTACCAGGATCAGCGGTTTTGCAACTTTTGTGGGCCCGTATTGTTGCTATGTCATATATTTCGTTCGCTTGGCAGTTTTTATATTATATTAACAGAGCCCTTGTTTAGGAGTATAATAAATAACTGACCTTTAAAAGATGGAATACTAGAAGCATAATAATAAATACAATACGAAAAAATTATGCCATCGAATTCAGCTTACAATAATTTATTCTCCCTGTAAAAAGAAATCGACTAATTCCGCGCGATGTGGCATAAGACTATTAAAACTCCAAACGCAATGCGAGGTCGGGTTTTCATTGTTTGTAATCTAACGAGAAAAAGTTTCCATTTATTTTTAATTCCTTATACTCCACCCTTTTTATTGAAAGCCGAGGAATACGTCTTATACTTAAGACTCTACTCTAAAGTCCTGACGCCACCGATTCACATCTTTTTTGGTTCAAGAAACCGTAAACTTACATAAAAACACTTTAATTAATTTACACCAACCGCGGTTTTAATGGGAATGCCAATAATCACTTGAAAATTTACTAACACAGATTCCAAAAAATATATTGGTACAGGGTGTAAACGGTATAACTCACAATATTTTTTTGGATGGTAAAGGAGACCAAAATAAGAAAAAAGTTTATTTATTATGTCCCTCAACACTCCCTTGTTTTCATGATATAGGAGTTTTTAAGGAGTGAGGGAAAAGAAGGTTTAATAAAAAAGTAGATGTAAAAATTGTAGTATACATTTTTTTGATTGAAATAACAAGTTAAGGAGATACAGGCTGTCAAATTTACCTCGAAAAATTGATAAAAATATTTCAAAAATTAAACTTTTTCTTTCGATTACAACTTCTTTAAAAAAATTAATAGTATGCTATTGTTATGTCTTCCTAGAGAATTGTTCCTAATAATATAAAATATCAACAAAATATTGCGTTTATTATCGAATTTATGATAGAAAAAAAAAACAGTTTTTCTTGAAAAAATTTTGACGCCATAATTTGTTTTAAAACCATTTTCATATCTGATTATTGTTCCATTTTGATACACGACTTCACCAAATTTCATAATTTTGCAGTGTTTTTTAAAGAAAATATAATCAAAAAAGTTTTCGCCAATTCTTCAATTTCGAGGAACAAAACACTAGTTTGGATTCCGCGAACCGCTCGCCGAATTACTCGCAAGCGCGCTGCTCGTGATCTCGTCCAACTTAGAGTTTGTTTCGCCGTTTGGCTCATTGCAAGGCTCAATGTTCGTCGAAATATTCAGGTCTGCACGAGGCTTAAGGTAGATTTCCCACAATAATGTCCAAACACAGGAAATTTTCGATAATAATTATCATGTAACATTTGCAGTGCCTAACCTCATTTGTGTTCAGTGCAAGTTACAAGTTAGTTTTGATTAGAAGTTAATTAATTAATTAATAAAAGTATAAACCCACCTTGAGTTTGTAAATACTGCTGGAGATATCATGACATATATTCCTTATTTTCAGTTAGAGTCCAGTACTGGTAGTTCTAATAAATATTTGAAGTGCACTAGAATATATATACAGTTTTTTTTAAATTCAAACAGAAATTTTTATTGATTAATTTTGTAAAGAAAATACTTAGATTATGTGCGGGCCAGTGAAAATTAACAGTGTTTTAGAAGGCAGATAATAAAGAATTAGATTAGTAAGGCCTTTCACACGATTTAACGCATGAACGCTTCTTGATTCCGTCACTATGTTAGGAATTAAAATATTGAATAGTATAAAGCATTAGTAAGGAGGAAATACTCTTAGGTCACCATGCCCTATCTTTTGTAAAGATAAATAGTAATGTGAAGATTGGATACTTTTGTTTAGACCATTTTTATTTAAGTGATAGGCTATATTCCGGTATCATTGCGTTACATACTTTGAGTTATTCTACTCTTACGTTCTGTGGTTCGGATACAGACAACTGTCAAAAATGTTGAACCAATCAGATTGAGTAAATTCTGACAAGCCAAAAATGGCCGTTAAGTATTGTTTTTTATAAATAGTTTAGTATATGCATATTTGAATTTCCCACATTTTACTTGGCTAAATTGGCAAAATACTGTCGATTATAGAAAGAGGGAACGGATTCATTTCCGCTAAAAAGTGCCTCGTTCTTTTCGACGCAAAAGATGGAGGAATAAACAAGTAAAATATTTTTCAATCACCTCTAGTGACCCATTTACATGGATTGATGGTTTAATAAGTTTGTCTGTAAATAGGGACTTTAGGCAAGAATGTCTGGAGATGTGTAGTGGCTTATTTTTTCAGTGGTAAGTTGTAGAAACTAGAGTAAGAATTAGCTTGAAGCTAAAAGAGTATTTTTTCATTTCTTTCAGTGCTCTGGTCTGCCTTCATTTGGCTACCCTTCGCCAAATGAAGGCATGAATTATTTAATATATTTTTTCAGACATAAGCAGAAATAATTTTATTTAAATTAGACTACACTATGTGGTACACATCATACTACCTACATATTCTTTTGCTTTGACTTGCTATAAAAAAGTTCAGTTATTAAGTACAGTTTTAACGACAGGGTTTCTCTTTCTCGGTTTCTTACAGCGCCTCTGTAGTTTATAGGGTTTTAACTGTGGATACAAAGGGTTAGTCATGTTGGAATAAATACAAAAGTCCGAGGCAGGTGTTCATCCTAGGATGTCTGAAAGATCTTTGTGGTAGTCAAGACGACCAGTGGGGTCATCTTCAGGCAAAGCACTCAACACCAAACTATATAAGCTGTGATGGTTTGCTATAGGAACCGTAGTACTTAAGGTCAAATCATTTTTTATTTTAAGCATTAAAAATTGTCACAATTAAAATAAGTTGGTAAGGTATTTAGTCTAAAAATGAGTAAACTGTGTTTATTTAGGTAAGTTATTTAATTTTACATAAATAAGGGAAACCTTAAAGCTAAGATACATATTGATCAATGTCTTCTGAGAGAATCCGTCTATTTTATTAAAATTGGTAGTATATTCTAAACCTATGTGTCTATTTTATTTTGAATTCTCCTAGCTACTTTTCTCAGCTTATGTAGCTGGTTTTAAACTAAAGCTGAGTGGCGCCCTCAAGGTAAACTAAAGAACTACTTTTAATTATAAAAGCCAATCTCACAACTAAAATCATGAGCTTAGCCTAGACCCAAACATAACCTCTTTAGGTTATATAATTTGGTGCCCAACGCACTCTGATCTTAGTTGTTAGTCTTTAGTTTAGTTTTTTGTTTTTTTTTTTAATTTCCAGTAAAAAAAAAGATTATTTTTTTTTGTAAAAATTTGTCTATTTTTTTCAAGGAATAACTTTTATTTCAATTGAGTTTTATTAACACACAATAAATTTTGATGTGCTTTACATTGTTTTTTAAATTTCACCCTGTTCCGATAAATATAAAGATTTTTTTTTAAATTTTGAAGTCGGATTTAGAGAGTTTATCTTCAATAGAAATATTAATTTTGATTTGGTTAAAAATTAAAACCGTTTACCTTTGTTATTAAAATAAAGTTTAATTTTGTTAAAAATTGAAACAGTTTAAGGTTTGCTACCAAAAATCAAGTTGATAACTTAGATTGATATACTCAAATCAAATGAAAGATTAATTTTTTTTCTTAAAAAAAAATATTTTAAAATTTAGAGAAAAAAAAAAGGAAAAATTAAACTTTAACAGTTATAGACTCAACAACTTTAAAAAATGTGATTTTTAGTTTTTATATATAAAACTTAAATAACGATAGACTTATTAGAGATTAAATTTAAAATAAGGTACATTAGGCTAAAAGGTATTTATAGTACACATGTCAAAAATAAAAATATATTTCGGCGGCAACTTGTCTCGGATTTTTCTTTGGTGGTTTCTTTTTGCGAAATATTTTTTAGTGAAAAATTTAAAATTGATGGAGAGTTTGATTTTCAAATTTTAAAGTTTTATAATAAAAAAATAAAATAAATTGTGACATCTTGGTGGAATAATAATAGTAAAAGTTACAATTGGACCTGAGAGCTGTATAATATACAGAGTGTCCAAAATTTGTTTTTGGAATTTTTTACGTCCTACCTCATACTTCTACCCCATACTTCGGTGCATGGATGAAATAAATTTTACACTGCTGCTCACTTCTTGTGTACATATCATTTTAAAATTTAAATTTTAAGTCGAAACCAATTTACTATACAGGGTGATTTATTCTTCGGGTTGATTAAGCTTTAAAAATTAATATGAACATTTCTTTAAAACTTAAATTTTCTTTTATATCTGGAAGGACACATGTCAAGTTTTTTGTGACATAAGCACTTTTGAAGGTACGGAACAAGTACTGAGTGTTAGAGTAGTCGAAGATATCACAGAGTGATACAGACAAACATTTTGGAAACATTATGTACTATACATAGGTACATTGATAGTGTTCTGTAGTACTGTTTAGTTTTGCTGACAGCAGCCCTATAATGTTTTATTTAGCTTGAAGTTACAGACATCTGATGAGTTTTTTGCTTGTGTGAAGTGGAATGTTTGGAAATTTTGGTTTTTGGAAAAACTTTTCATTCTTATTAGGTTTTAAAATTCATTTAGATTTTTTTTCTTCCTGCAAGCCAATATTGGATCAAAATTTTATAATAATAGTATTGTATAGATTTTGGAAATTTTGAATTCCATAAACTCTCATAGACCTTTTACCTATATAAACTTTAAACATTTATAAGTTGGTTGTCGTGATCCTTAATTGAATAGATATAAACTAATTAAAAATAGATAAAGTTTTTTGAACTAACACAAAAAATTAATAAATTAATCATGGATTCGTCTAATCATAGTGCTGCACTAGAGGTAGAATATGAGTTAAATATTAGGTGTATATAGTCCACTAGGTCCTTAAAAGATAAAATAGTAATTTTAGACAAGCTTTTAAAGAAAGATGAATACAAATTTAGTTACACTAAAGAAAATACGGAAATCACGTCTTCTTTAAATACAATTAAAACAGCTATTGATGAACTTGAAGGAACAGCAGAACAGGTACATTAGTCTTATAATAAGTTAGTCTATTTCATTTGACTGGAAGAATAAAAAAATTATCGCCACCTCAAGCTGCTAGAGAGGAAGAAGCGTAAACAATTTTAAATGAATCGTATGCATTTTGCATTCAATTTAAAGTGGAGTTGGATAACAAACTTCCTTTTCAAGTGGTTAATCAAACTACATTAAATCCAACAATGTTACCGGTACAACAAATTGTTCAACAAACAGTTTCATATTCTTCAAGTAAGAGCAAAATTTCTAACTGGGGAATACCATTTAACGGGGAACCTAGAAAGTTATATCAATTTATAGAAAGAATTTCTGAACTTTCGGAATTGCGTAAAGTTTCAGAGGAAGATTTGTTCGGTTCAGCTGTAGAATTTTTTACGGATGATGCCTATTACTGATTTAAGCGGGTTAAAACAAGGGTAAATGACTGGAAGTCTTAAATACAAAAACTTAAAGAAGAGTTTTTTCATTCAGACAATGAAGATTTAATTTGGGAACAATTAAAAGTTTGTAGTCAAAGGGAAAATGAACCTATGGCTGTTTATATTTCTCATTTAGAAACCCTTTTTAGTTGTTTAACTCATCCGGCAGCGGAAGTTTCAAAAATTAAACATATCAGACAAGGTCTTAAACTGGATTATATCGGTCAACTAGCTTTAATCGATATAACTTCTATCGATCAACTAGAAAGAGATTGCAAAAATAAGAAGAAGCAGCTTATTTAAAAAGGAAACAAATTAAACATCAAGTTTCATGTCTAATTATTAACACCCCTACTAGAGATAATAACAGAAATAATTTTAATGGAAGTAATAATTATAACTTAATGATAATTCGAACTATATTAGATATAATAATGCGGGATCAAGTAGTCAAAATAATCCACAATACTGTAATAAAAGAAATAATAATACCTTTTATAACAGTAACTTTAAAAATAATTCCGACAGATCTAATAATTTTAGAAATTTCCGTTGTCATAATAATGCTAGCAACTTAAATAGATCTTATACTTATACAAAACAACGAACATAATATAATAATAATAATAGAAAACAAATATGGTAGGGATATCCCAAGTAATAGTAATAATATTTCTCAACCTTCTACAATTCGAAAAAAATAAAATTAATTGTTATAATTGCAAACAAGCTAGCCATTTAGCAAAGGACTGCAAAGCAAAGAAAACGGTATTCTATTATAAATGTAGAGAGTCAAAATATAGAGTTAGTAACTGTCCAAAATGTACAAAAAAACTAGGCGGGGGAAAGAACTTTAAGGGTCAAACTCCTACCCCTAATAAATAAAACTGAATATTTTAGAAAATTAAATTCGATAAATCAAAAGAAGTCGATAACGGAGGTTTTGCCTTTCTTTATAAATAAACCATTTGACAATAGACCTTATATAAACGTTAAATTATTGGACCAGGTTCTTAGTTTTGTTTGACAGTGGTGCTACGGTTTCAGTGGTCGGTGCTTCGGGTATTTAAATTCTTGAAAATTTTTAAATAAAAGTAAATAAAACTTTACCTAGAAGTGTTTCTACGGCAGATGGAACGCAGCTGTCAACTGAAGGAGTAGTAGACTTCCCAGTTTACATTGGAAAGTTTTGTAAAAATATTTCTGCTTACGCTGTACCAGCATTACCACATTCTTCTATATTTGGTTGTGATTTTACTAAGACTTTTAATATTGTAGTAAATTTTAATAGAAATTCTTGGAGCATTAAAAGTTCAGATAGTTCTGAGATATGTATTGTTGATAAAGATGCCTGCTTTAAGCCTAATACACTGTGCTAATTGATGATTTAAGTGAAAATAATAGGAAAATTGCAAAAAAACTTATAAATAGTTTTAAAGACGTAAGTAGTAATGATCGTTTAGGAAGAACTAATAAGATAACTATGACTATTGACACGGGTGACGCAGTTCCAATTAAGAGAAAACTTTATGTTCTTTCACCTTATATGATGGATATATTAAATAAGGAACTTGATGAGATGTTAAACCTAAAAGTTGTTGAGCCATGTAATACTCCTTGGTGTTCATCTGTTATGCTAGTAAAGAAACCAAACGGAAAATACAGGTTTGTATTGGATGCAAGATAACTAAACTATGTGACGGTGTACAACACATATTCGCTACCGAATATTAATCGAATCTTGACTTCACTACGTAATTATATAGTCTATAGATCAGAGAAAAGCATTTGTGCAAATTCCTCTAGATGAGAGCTCTAAACCAAAAACTTGTTTCTCCATAATTAGAAGAGGTAGCTTCTGTTTTAATGTTGTACGGTTTGGATTATGTAGCAGTGCTCAAATTCAACAAAGATTAGTGGACGCAATATTTGGAGCTAAGTATGAGCCCCATATCGTTTCCTATTTGGACGATATACTGACTACTAGTCCCGATTTCGAACATCATGTTAAGCTACTTTCCGAGGTAAAAGATATATTGAAAGACGCAAGTCTTACAATAAATACAAAGGAAACAGAATTTTTCAAAACAGGTCATTTAAAATTCCTTGATTATTTAAAAGGAAAAAATTCGCTCAAGGTCGACCAAGAGAAGGTCTCAGCTATGGTTGATTATCCACGTCTGCGAACGGCGACAGAAATTAATTTGCCGGTCTCTGCAGTTGGTATAAAAGACTTATCCCAGATTATTCTACTCTTATGTCTCCAATTACAGATTTGCTAAGGGACAAAAAGAAGAGTCAACGTGTACATTGGAATGAGGCAGAACAACTTCTCGATTCAGCTCCCATATTATCTCAACCCGATTTTTCACAAAAATTTATTGTTCAGTCTGACGCATCGAATACCGGTTTACAGAAATTATTAATGGAGAGAAAAAAGTCATTGCGTATGCTTCTAGAACCTTGTCATGCACAGAATATAATTACGGCACAGTTGAGAAGGAACTCCTTGTACTTTTATTCTGCTTTGATAAGCTTCATCCTTATATTGAGGATACCAGATTTACAGCTATTAATGGTCATTATAGTTTATTATGGTTGAATAATTTAAAAAGCGCCAGTGGTAAACTAAGTAGATGGGCACTTCGTCTAAGACAACATACTTTCGATCTTATTCATAGAAAAGGCTCGAATAATATAATTCCAGACGCTTTGTCGCGCATTCCGAGAAAGAAAGATGACAAACCGGAATCGGATATTTCTTAGTTAGATTCAGTTGAATTTTTAAACTATATATATGTTGGTGTTGATCGTATAGATGCCTGGTCTATAAAATTTAGAGAGAAGATTAGTAATTTAAAAATTCTGACCTTCAGGAATGAAAGATTTTAGTCCCAAGTGCGCGACAAAAAAGACATTATCAAGTTATGCCATGACCCTCCTACAAGTGGTCACCTAGGTTTCTTTAAGACTTTAGACAGAATTCAGGAATTCTATTATTGGCCTAAAATGCGCCGTGATGTTTTAAAGTATGTCAAAAGTTGCCTTACATGTACAACACAGAAAGCTCCAAATAGAGCAAGGGTGGGTTTAATGGGTCGAGAAAAGATTGTTGACCGACCGTTTAAGGGAATGCAACAGATTTGTTGGGACCATTTTTACGTTCAAAGAAAGGTCACAAATTTCTTATAGCAACTATTGATAACTTTCCAAATATCCATTACTTTTCCGAATGCGTAATGCCACAGCTCACACTGTAAGTGATATTATAGAAAAAAGGATCTTTCTAGTATATGGTGTACCAGAATGTATTATTGCAAATAATGGTAAACAATTTGTTTCTAGAGAGCTTAAGTCAATTTGTTATAAATATGAGGTGAAAAATATGTGGTTTACTCCATTTTATTCACCCCATGCAATTTCACTGAAAGATACAACCGAACACACGGTACGGCCATTCGCTGTTATATTGAATCACATGACAATTGGGATGTTGAAATCTCAAAAATGCTACAAGCTATTAATACATCATACAATGAAACGACTAACTATCCTCCTTGTGTTTTAGTTTATGGTAGACATACACCAACCGCTATAGACTTAGCATTACCACTTAAGCATTGGATATTCGCAATATATGCATTAATTGTCGTAAATTTGTCGTAAATTTGTCGTGAAAGAAAAAAATTTGTCGCGCCACCCGTTTTCCTGAAAAGGGTATGTTGAGTCTCAACTTAGCACTACCACGCCAGAAAAAATTAACATTTTTAAAAACTAATAAATGCATTAATTGTTGTGAATTTGTCGTAAATTTGTCGTAAAAGAAAAACATGTGTTGCGTCATCCGTTTTCCCGGAAACGGGCAGTGAGCAATTTTGAGATTTCTCAGCCAAATCTTAGTGATCTTTAAGCTTTTTTCACAAAACTTACGAAGATGTAGGTGATCATATTTAACCTTTTCGCGCAACTGTACTATTTTGGTGAAACAATCATTATATTACCTCTCGTTTTTTATATCTGAACAATGTCTTTTCTAATTAATTTTTGAAAATTTTAATTTTTTCTGTGGTGGTAGTGCTAAGTTGAGACACTTAGCATTACATACCCTTTTCAGGAAAATGGGTGGCGCGACAAATTTTTTTCTATCACGACAAATTTACGACAAATTTACGACAATTAATGCATATATTGCGAATATCCAATTCTTAAGTGGTAATGCTAAGTTTATAGAGGTCATACACCATTATCTGGAATATTTTATAGTCAATTTCGAGCAACTTAGTAATAATTCAAAAGATTTTGCTTTACCAGAAATTGTTCCTGGAGAATTGAATTCTTAAATAAAATATAAAAGATGTCTTTCTTGAGATTAAAAAGAGGTTACATGAAGCGTCTTGAGAAAAAATAAAAATAGACATTGAATCCTTTATTGAAGATAAAGTTTGGCGTACAAATAAGGTTCTCTCTGATGCTCCAACTAAGTTTACAGCAAAACTAGCTCCAAAGTTTATTCTGTCAATAGTGAAAAAGAAATATTCCAAGGTGGCGTATGAACTAAATAATGTAGATGATACAAAAGCTGGAAAATGGTACATAAAAGACTTTAGCCCTACTGTGATGTAGGGATTAACACAATTTTTCACTCCGGAAAACAAAAAATTCAATTGTTTGATAGACCTATCTATTATGACATTAACCTATTGCGACATATCAATTTTGACTTTTTTATGGACGGGTGATACATGTAAGATATGAACAAATCAAACAGTAAAAATTGAATTTTTCTAGTTTCGTAAAGAAAATAGTATTCCAGGCAACATTATTTTTCTTTGGAGAGAGGCAATGTAACATCTGCACTGCCTAATCTAATTTGTTCTCAGTTCAAGTTACAAGTTAGTTTTGATTAGCAGCTAAACCAGAATAAAAGTATAAACCCACCTCGAGTTTGTAAATACTGCTGGAGAGATCATGACATATTCCTTATTTTCAGTTAGAGTTTAGTACTGGTAGGTTTTTTAAAACACAAACAGAAATTGTTATTGATAAATTTTGTAAATAAAAAACTCTTGGGTCACAATGCCCGATCTTTTGTAAAGATAAATAGTAATCTGAACATTGGATACTTTTGTTTTGACCATTTTTATTTATGGGATAGGCTATATTCCGGTGTCATTCCGTTACATGCTGTGAGTTATTCTACTCTTAAGTTCTGTGCTTTGGATATTGACAACTGTCAAAAATGTTGAACAAATCAGACTGAGTAAATTCTGACAAGACAAAAATGGCCGATTCTATTATTGTTTTTTATAAATAGTTTAGTATATGCATGTTTGAATTTCCCATATTTCACCTCGCCAAATTGGCAAAATACTGTCAATTATAGAAAGAGGGAAGGGATTCATTTCCGCTAAAAAGTGCCTCTTTCTTTTTGACGCAAAAGATGGAGAAATAAACAAGTAAAATATTTTTCAATCACCCCTGGTGACCCATTTACATGGATTGATGGTTAAATAAATTCGTCTGTAGATAGGGACTTTAGGCAAGAATGTGTAGTGGCTGATTTTTTTAGTGGTAAGTTGTAGAAAATAGAGTAAGATTTAGCGTAGCGTTTTCATTCCTTTCTGTGCTCTTGTCCCAATCTCAATTGCACATGTTCGCAATATTATAAATTCATTTGAAGCCACAGTTTTAGTTGGGTTTTGTGGATGGCTACACTTCGCCAAATGAAGGTATGAATTATTAAATATATTTTTTCAAACATAAGCAGAAATAATTTTATTTAAATTAGATTACGCTATGTGGTAAACACCATACTACCTACATATTCTTTTAAGCCTGCATCACTTCTTTTGCTTTAACGTGCTATAAAAAAGTCAGGTATTAAGTACAATTTTAACAACAAGGTTTATCTTTCTCGGTTTCGTACAGCACCTCTGTCTTTTATAGTATTTTAACTGTGGATACGAAAGATTAGTCATGTTGAACTAAGTACAAAAGTCCGAGGCAGGTTGTTCGTCCTAGGATGCCTGAAAGATCTTTGTGGTAGTCAATAAGACCAGTGGGGTCAACTTTAGGCGAAGCCCTCAACACCAAACCATAGAAGCTGTGATGGTTTGCTATAGGATCCACATTATTTTAAGCATTAAACAATTGGCATGTGTTTTTAAAACAAAAAGAAGAAATTGTTAATTAGTGCTTTATTAAATAAGCAAAATCATTATGATGTAAACTTTAACTCATGAGTTAATGGTAAATTTAGTTTACTTTGATAAAGAAGTGATGATAAGGTTTTTTCACAATTAAAATAAGTTGGTAAGGTATTTAGTCTAAAAATGAGTAAACTGTGTTTATTTAGGTAAGTTTTTTAATTTTGCATAAAAACGGGAAACTGTAAAACTAAGGTACATATCAAACAATGTCTTCTGAGAGATTCCGTCTATTTTATTAAAAATGGTAATAAATCCTAAACCTATGTGTCTATTTTATTTTGAATTCTCCTATTCTCTACTTTTCTCAGCTTATGTAGCTGATTTTCAACTAAAGCTGAGTGGCTAAACTAAAGAACTACTTTTAATTATAAAAGCCAACATCACAACTAGAATTATGAGTAGAACACAGCAAACAGCACCAGTCATATGATGAGCTTAGCCTGGACCCAAACATAACCTTTTTAGGTTATAATCATTAAGTTGCAACAAAATCTGTTCTACTGCCCTGAAGTAATAAAAGGTGTCTTCAGCGTTTCGCAAGAGAGACCTAAGCAGCAGTGGTTTTCCTGCATAATATGTAACGGTTCAGAGATGATTTAGAGCTGGCTATTGGCAACCGCTTTTCCTGGACTCGTTTTCAAAAATACTATTCTATTATCAGGCCGAAATTAAATTTTTTTATATTATTTTCAAATGGGTAGGGGATAGTTCGCCGCGGGGACTATTTACTGCGAGAATTTTGTCTAATTTTTATTTTAATCTAACTTTTTTCTTAAATCAAAGCTCCCTTGTCCTCTTGTCGAGAGATCAAAATTTGTGGTAAACCTATTGTAATCGGGTACGGTACCAATAAGTTGCATGAGAAAACAGGCCTATATTCTGGCCCTATATTCTGTCAAGCCGATTTAAAGAGATGATACCAAGCGAGTTATAATATCAGAAATTAGCCGGATCTATATCCTTTTAAGGCTTCTGGGTCCTGTGATATTGGTTGTCAAGGTTCTGATTTAGCGTTTGTGGTTGAAGGTCTTTCTTGGTATAAAACACCGTGTGTTTTGTTGACATTGTTACTCAGTTGCAGCAATGTCACAAAGTTTATTGTCTATTATAACTTAAATTGCTGCTTCAAGTGTTGCTAATGATGGCGTAATATATATTCGCCAAATCGACTCCGATGATAAGATTTCAGTGGCTCTATCATGTGCAAAAATTTAAGTTTGCTTACTGAAAACCATTTCTATTCTACAGTTACAATTGTGTGCTGCCTTGTTGTTTGCAGAACTGATGGAATTTGTGAGTGCCAATTTTAGGGTTTTACCTATTACAGAATCTGTGCATAGTCTGACTGTTGCGTTGCCAGGATGTTGTTGCAAAGCGTGTCACAACCTTTCAGGAAAATCATCCACGTGTGTCTGTCTCTTTTTGCGTAAAAACTTAAGTAAACGTGGAAAACTGATAATAAATAACACAATTAAATTCTTATAATAGCACTGTTCTGTCGAATGTGGCTGAGCAAAACGAACTTGGAGTCATTGTGACATCAGACCTTCAATAACAAAGCCACATTGTTAAAATAGCCAAAAAAGCGAACCATTTTAGATATTTTTTAGTCGTGCCAAATTTATTCCCGATAACTTCACCGACAACGATCACCTTAACAATATTTGACAGTTCGAAATAGCATTTTTGGTACCAGTTTTAGTCGTCATCGACGGTGCGGTTATTTGTCGTTTGGTGTGCAAGACTATTAAAATCGAGATATTCATTAGGGGAAGATGGTGGAATATTTTTTTTGTCTAAAGAAAAACTTTGTCTGCAGTGTTAATACTTTGTGGTGTTTCTTGTGTTAAACGAGTAGTTTACAATGGAAATGTTTCGTATTACCCCTTCGTTTTGACTATCGTGGGTAATAGGATACATCGTAATAGGGCAATAAGAAATATAATATTTTTTGTTGCACTTTGATATGAGTAGTAATGTTACCGCCAAATTTGACTAAAATGCTTTATGTAAAGCTGTAGAAATGGCAAGTTGCAGAAATATTAAATGGCATCTAACGCAAATAGTCCACAGTACACCGGTCTATTTTTTAATTGATGGCTAACAGGTTGAATTCTGGTACATATAAACCAAGCATATGATTTTGGGGACAATGTTGCCATTTACTTTTGATTACATTTTTTAGACAAGAGAAAAAAAAATAGGTGTTAACTCTCAAATTATCTCAAAATTATAAATTACTGAGGATATTTTTAATTTTTTAATATGTAGCTTAATTTACCGAATGCTGCCCAGGCCAATCTTACTTGGCTTTTGATATCAGCTGTTTGGTTTTCTTTTTTAGTTTAATAATTTGTCCCAGGTATATATTCCTCTACTTGTTCTATTTTCTCTTGGTTTATTCCGATCGTGATATCTTCATCTGTGTTTGTTATGATTTTAGTTTTGGTGTAGTTCAACTCAGGCCTATATTTTTAGCTGAGGTATTCAGTTTTTTCAGCATTATTATCAGTTCTTTCTTATCTGTTATGAAGGCGATATTGTCAGCATATCTTAGAGGTTCAAGTATTGTCCGTTTGTTTTAATGCCTATTTCTTCCCAATCTAATATTTTTTAAACATCTTGTATAGGGTCTGGTTAAATAGTTTAGAGGTTATTCTTTCACCCTGTCTGACACCTCTTTTGTAACGTGTCATTTTTACTCTTAAGTCAAACGTTACATATTTGTCTTATTTCTGTAAATAACCAACATTCGTTTTTTTCCTAGATACAACGCTTTAAGGGTATTTTATTCTTGTTTTAGAGCTGTGTTTTGAGGTTATATATTGTGCAAAAAGTTACCTTATAAAAGAGGCTCTCCCTCCTACTATTGCAAGGGCTGTGTGATATTATTTGTAATTGGAATTTGAGTTCACAGGTTGTTTCGGTGGAATCAAATAAAAGCATCTTTGGAATTGTGTATTTTTTTGTTTACGTTTTGGAACTAAACAAACAGCTCCTTGCTACCGTGTGTGTTCGATAAATAAACGAAATGAGAAAACATTCTAATTAAATCTACTCGGTATAAACTGTGGCTCTTGGCGGCGTTGTAACATCACAAATTATTTAAAATGTTTTCAACAACAGTCTCTGAGGGCACGCCCCTTTATTTTGTGGGAAGTTGGAGATATTTTCGAGGATATTATTACAATGGTTTCTTTTTCCCGGATCTCTTCTTCTTCACGGATTAGCCAGTTTTGTTAGCACGGAAGCATATTTAGGTCCAAGGTTTGCCCTGAAGCATTTGAGGCTCCGTCCACTTTGATATCTTTACTACTTTAAGCAAAGAAGAAGATAAAATAAATACAAAATCATGCAATTATGTAATTTGGGGATAAACGAGGGATAAGACCAGGACCAAAACACTAAACAAAATCGAAACTTGATATTAGAATGAATATATAATCATAGTTAAACAAAGTTAATATATAACTCAGTTAGTCCGATTGAAGGGTTATGTAGGGTTAGCTAGTGGTGAGCAAACTTAACATCTGAGCATCCTCATGCCGAGTTTAAGCAGTGGTTGGATGTGTGTGTTTAAGTTCAAAGTTCAAAAACAACTTTGTTAATGTAAAAATATTTTACAAAAATGGTGTCAAAATGTATGAATCTTATAGAAAACATATACAGGATGGCCCATCGAAAACGTACCGCAAGGTATTACAGGCTGGGAAAGATATTTTAGATAAAATCCAAGCACACGTCTACTGTGTTTGCTAGAAGACAATTTTTGACGTTAAAAGCATAACAAAACCATCCACCCCCTAAGTGGGGGTGTCATCCCCTAAATGTTTTTAAATGGTAATGAGGGTCAAGTTATACATCATTGAAAAGGGGTTTTAATTCTCTAGACATTGCTGCTAAGTTTTACGAAATCAATGCTCTCGTTAACAAAATATGGAGCTTTGAAAATCCAACAATACGCTTGACAAGAAATGCAAAAATCGATTTATTTTTACTTTAAAACTTACTTAAAGAATTTGCTGTTTTTGCAGATTTTTTAGTCTCGTTTTAGTAAGTAAACCTTTATCGAGTTTTTGCTTCACATTGAGATAGGTCAGTTAGTTGCTAGAAAGCGGTCTTGTGGTTGAAGTGTTTCAAAATTATTGAACCTTTCAAATTTTTTTCAATTATGGTGTATTCAATTGCAGAGAGAGTAGAAACTGAGCTTTTTTTCAAAAACAATGAATGTGGAAATCGGGTCACGGATCTGTTTAACCAATGGCATCCCGACAAACATGTTTCTGGTAAAATTGTTCGCAAGCTCTTGGCCAAATTTTGCAAAACAGGTTATGTTCATAACAAAAATAAGCAGCTTGAGAATCCGGTACTGAATGAACCTACGGAGAGCAGTATTGACACAATTGCCTGTTGCCTTGGGCGTGAGTCGTACAAGTGTCCAACGAGTATTAAAAAAGTACAAGTTCCATCCTGATAAGATTCGGTTTGTTCAAGAACTTAATGAGGACGACTTTGATCGTTGCTCCCAATTTTGCGAAATTATGACCGAACGTGCTACTAATAATGGACATTTTCTATTTAATGTGTGTTTTTCGGACGAGTTTACTTTCTTCTTAAATAGATTAGTGAATCGCCACAATTGTCGTTACTGGGCTGATACCATTCCAAGGATTCACGAGACACCCACACAACACAGCCAGAAGTTTAATGTATGTGCTGGAATTTTTGCTAATTCCATTGTAGGTCCTTTTTTCCTTCCTGGAAATTTAACAGGCGATATGTACCTGGAATTACTCCACCATGCCATCGACCCAGCTCTAACGAATATCATAGAGAACGACCCCGCATACAATGAACAAGAACTGATTTCCAAGACGGAGCTCCTCCGCATTATGCGCTAAATGTGCGCAATTATTTAAATAAAACGTTTCCAGGACGCTGGATAGGATGCAGGGGTGCAATTGAGTGGTCACCTCAGTCACTCAAATTCTTTAGATTTTTTTTGTGGGGGTAGATAAAAACCAAAGTTTATAGTACTCCACCTGATACATTTGAAGATCTGCGAGGACGAATCATTGACGTATGTCGTGAAGTGACACCGCAAGTGCTTCAGAATGTACGGCAATGGTTTCAGGATAACCTGTATCACTGTATACACGTTGGCGGACAACAGCATGAGCATTTACTTGACTAATTATGGTAAATTCTTGCATTTTTCGTATCAAAATCGTCAAAGATTCAATTTTCTAAACGAGTGCATCGATTCCGTAAAACTTACCAACAATGTATAAAGAATTAGAAGCTCTCTTTAATGAGGTATCACTTGACCCTCATTACTATTTAATGACTACACTTAAGGGGTTGTTATGCTTTTAACGTCAAAAATTGTCCCCCAGTAGACAAAGTTGACGTGTTTTTGGATTTCGTCGAAAATATATTTCCCAGCCTGTAATGCCTTGCGGTACGTTTTCGATGGGCCACCCTGTATAAAGAGCAAAGAAAAACTTTTGACTAAAAATATAACTAAAATGCAAATAAATTCCACATTTTACTAGTATGGGAATTGGTTGAGTGTTCGAATATTCCTTGGTTTTATGTATGCTCTGATTTCCAGGAATTAATTCTGCAGTTGATGGTTTCATTCCTAAACTTCTTATAGTCTAACCGGTTATTTTTCCCCTACTTCCTATGTTGGCAATGGTCCGTTTTGATATTCGTTTTGAACTGCGCACCTCGAAATCCTCGTTTATAAATCCACAGGGAAGCAGTACTTAAGCCCCAATATCGTTATCAAAACTGTATTCCTGAAACCTGCTTTGTGAGTATATTCTTCACTTTTTATTTTATTTTTTGCTTCCCAGGTGTTCGTTCTTTCTGATTTTCTGTAGAAATAGATTTGACAACACCGCAATGTGCAATAAACGAATTTGGAATATTTCCTTGGTTGGTAGTGCCTCCACAGTATCTTGACTGAATTACTATTGTGCCCTCTTATAGGCCATTTTTTAGTTTGGCGCGCTTTTGGCAGGCTAGGAAACATAGCCGCCAGAAAATATAAGGTCGCGAACGTTTTTATAAATAAGGTTGTATTTTTATTTGAGTTTTACCAGGTACATTCCGTTGGTACTATATTACCCCACCCAATTAAGATAAGACTCCTTGTATATTTTGGACAAAGGAATGTTCCTTCTTTCCAAAGAAATTGGCTGGCCACTGAGGCCGTTTTTTGGTTCGCCATTTTATTTTTGTTGTTTGGCACTGCCAGTGGTTGCAGATTCTACCAAAGATGGTAAATTGTGAGACAGGTCGATGTTTTGAGTATTTGGGTGACGGTCTCACATTCTCTGGTTGAGGGGTCAGCGGTCAACGATTATACACTAGACAGGATTGCTCAGTTTGTCGAATCTGTCTGCAATTGATGTTCAAGGTCAAACTCGCTGTTACGTCACCACTTGTACTGGGCAGAATGCGCGCCTATCGTTATATTAGATTTCATGTGCTTTTAGAGCTATTTTCTTTATGCAAATTAAATTTTATGAAGATTGAGGCATTGTACATTTAAAAATATTGTCTTTACATTAAATAAAATGATGATAAATGATTTTATATTTGAAATATCTGTTAAATAAATTAAATTAATAATGTCGTAGTACCTATATTATTTGTCCAATTGTTTTAAAAGTATGTAAATAAATTATTTTGCTGTAATAATTAAAAACGGAAATATAGACGAAACATTTATTGATTTATTTAAAAAAAAAAAGCACAAATGTTGTTCTTAACAAATAGACGAAAAACAAAGAGAAAAAAAAATGCACAAAACCCAGGCAGCACAAGTACGTACTATGTACGTACATAGTACGTAACTCTGCGATGTATGTACGTACATAGTGGGCGTACATTTTTCGACCTACGTCCACATGTGTACGTCCCAGGGACGGCGTAACTTTAGCCATTATTTTCCTTCGATTTGTACGTACTATGTACGTACGGAAGTACGTACTATGTACGTACATTCGACGTACTTTGGACCTTTATTTCTGTACGTCTTTTATACGTCCCATTATGGATCCACAAGGGACGAAAAATGCAACTAAAATGGAGTAATGTATGTAAAAAGCTCCTAGTAGGTACGTCCATGGTACCTTAATTTTAAGGTAAAATGCGGAAGCGCATCTCTAAAATGTACGTACTGTGTACGTAGCTGGTGTACATACATAGTACGTACCTAATTGGCCCGAGAAGTACCGACGTAACATGTACGTAAAATGTGCATACCTATAATGTACGTATATACTTGTACGTACACAGTACATACCTATTTGGCACGAGGTGTACTGACGTCAAATGTACGTACACAATTGTACGTACCTTATTGGTCCCAGAACGTAACGACGTAAATTGGCCATAAAATGTACGTTTCTGGGACGAAGTGTGCTGTCTGGGAATGTATAGTTTAATTATTACAACCACTTTTGCACTTAAAGCATGTTAAGAAATTATTTAAGAGATAATTAAAAAACGGGAATATAGAACATAAAATAAGTAGGTAGTTATTATTACATTTTTACAAAAAAAAAGTACAGATACATACAATTAATTAAAAATATTAATATAAATAATAATTTTTGATTTAGAAAAATATTTCTTTTCAATTCACAATCTTCAAAATGATTGTTTTTGCACACAGCAACCGCACAGATTCTTCCAGGCATAGTGAGCTAAAAAAATTACCGTGGAAATTATTTATCAATATACTTTAGATAATAATTAGAGAATAATTAATAATAATGATAACAATTAAATATTAATTAGATATTATTAAACAAGAAGCCCATTTGCTGAGAAAATCGTGGCCATTTTTTTACCCTGTAAACAAACGTTCTTCTCTGTCCTGAATCGAATTTTTACACACTGTTAACAAACCAAATGTGAAAATGTTTATTTATATGACTTTTCTTAGTAGCACTGCACTGAAACAATCCAAAAAACACAAACTATTTAGCGAAATATCAAGAAAACTTTCTTGAAAATACGAATAACATCATTTACAACGAACATAAATAAAGGATTTAGCACAAGTGGTGACGTCACGCCGCTCTCCTCACCCCGCACAATTTGCTAACACAGGATAAATGGAACTAAGCAGTCCTTTATGTCTATAGTCCTTGGTCAGCGGTAGTATCCACGCCATTTTCTACCAACGTGGAAATAATTGGGTAAGTTCGACTTTTTTTACTTAAGAATTCTTTAGGATAGCATTAAGTTTTGAGTGTCTCCCAAATTGTAACTATTGTTTGTTAAAATTGTGTAAGCCACCTTCATTTTTCTACAGGAGACGCATGGAATTTTTGGGATTTTTATAAAATTTTGAAAAACCACGTTTTGGATAAAAACTATATATTGTTTTTCTTTTTTTTCGACAGTTGCTGGTGTCCATTCCAATATCGAGCTGGACGTTTGTGCTGGTGGGAATCCGGCGATAGCACTGTTAACCCTCTGAGAGGTATGTAGGGTTGTTTTAGTGCATCTGTTGACATCTGCTTTTTTATTGATTCGTCATGGGGTTCTCGATTAAGGTTATTTTGGGTATGGGAACCTCGTGCAAAACCGACGAATTCCAGGAAACTGAAATATTTCATTTTCCACAGGGTTCTACGCTCGGGGCAATTAGTAATACATATTACAACCATGTGCTGCCCTAGCGTCATGTGCTAAGCAATCTCTAGGGAGGGCGTAGGCAGAACACAAGACCAGGAGCAGGGAAATGTCTGGAAGAACAAGACTTCCAGGTTTACAGGAAATAAAACGGTAGTGAACTAGAAAATAACAACAGGACCAAGGTAGGGATTTTCTTCAATTTCCTTCAAGCAAGCATCTAGATATAATTTTTTTTCATATAATTTATTTCAGTATAATTTTGGCATTTCTTGTAAACGCAAGAAAATGGGTTTGACGTCATAACCAAAATTTTGAGGCCTATTTAAGTTAAATTTTCTTGTGAAATTGAAAGTGCCTTGCTATTTTGCTCTGACTTGTTTTCATTTTTATTTTTGCACCTATGATTATTTTCGTCCTCGGATTTACAATTAATAAAATGAACTAAAATTTCGCATTATTTGTACAACCCAATGAACCAACTTTGCAGAGACAAAAGAGGTTGAACAAAAAATGAGGTTATTTTTTTATGTTTTAATAACATTGTCTAACCTTATGTGGTAGATCTCGGACAGGGTTGCTGTCTGTCTTATTCTCTTCAACATAGAATGATGACAGCGAATATTTGGTCCCAGTTTCCCCTATGATGGATTGATTTTGGAAGTGTATTTTTTTTAAAACCAGAAAGTAGGTAATTGAGTCTTCTACTACTGACTCAAATGTAAGCACCTACACTGTGATAGATTTTGCACACCTGTTGGAAATGTCTTTCTACCTATAAATTGTTATCTATTCGTGTCAGATTAGCCAGTGGGTTGAAAATAAATATGTCAATGACTTTATTTTTAGCTCCAGGTTAAAAATTCATTTAGAACCTTTTAAGATTTTATCTTATTATAAGTCAATTTTTTTAATACACAAGTAATCTGGAAGGCTCGAAAGTAGGTAGAGTTTCATGGTTTGGCTACCACATTTGATTTGAACTTTATTTTTTTTTAAGATCATTTTTGTAAGGCCTGGCATTAAAACTCATGTGGCGCTTATTATTTCTTTATTTCTGAACCCCCCTTATCCACTGTATAAAAGTTATCGGGCATGCCATTGTCTACCCTAGCTGGAAAATACAGCTCAGCTTCCAGATATTTGTTTAATTACATATAATTACTTATTAATTAATTAGAGTGATTATAAAAAATTAGAAGCGTCGCACTTCTTATGCGGATTGGCTTGGTTCCTTCGTGGATTTTGATTGATGTTGCTGCTTTGGTATCGAAAGCTTTTTCAAAGTCTATAAACGCAATATATAGTGAAATGTTGTATTGTTAAAAAATTAGTAACCGGCAATTTTTTTTTTAATTTTTTTAAAAGTTAATGGCAATATTGTTCTACAAATCATATGCTTGGTTTAGTCACTTCGATGCACGAAGCATGTCTACATCTGCACACTCTGTTAGGAATCACTTTCAAGTATTTTTGCGCAAAGAGTGAGGCGTCTCGGCCAAATAAAGCTATGTACGAAAATTTAGCCTCTTAGTAATCACTTAAAAAATAGATCGGTGTACTGTGGACTATTTAAGTTTATCGCCATTTAACATTTTTGCAACTTGCCGTTTCTAAAGCTTTACAAATAACACTTCTGTCAAATTTGAAAGCAACGTCACTAAGTACTCAAATCAATATGCAATAAAAAAATAATATATTTCTTATTGCCTGAACTACTTGCTTACGATAAGCAAAATTTAAAACAATACATAAAAAGTCTTACATTTGACAACAAACTCAAGTATTAAAACTGAAAAATAAAGTGCTTCCTTCAGACATAAATAAATGAATCGTTTGCTTGTGAAAAAAACGAAAGTACTAAAACTTTATTAATATTGTAGTAGAAAAATTTTAAAGGTTTTTTCCAGATATCTGAAATGACAAAAGACAAACTGCAAGAGTAGCAAAAAAATATTTCCCATAACCTATTACCCCATCTTCCCCTACGTGAAAATGGGTTTCGCCAGAGATTGCTGAATCTGCTTCCATCTGTCCCTGGTTCCACTCAACTCACGGTTCCTAGGGACCGTGCGCTCAACACTGCGATGACCTGTGCAGCCAGCGCCACCAAATGGCGCGCAATTTAATAGAACCTCGCTAAAACACAATCGCGCACTTTCTACGTACGTCAAAATACCCATGTTAACCGTCCGTGAGTTTGCGAACGTTCCACAGACGCCGCTAACGACATGTGACGTTCAAATGTCAACAGTGTCAAGTTGCGTTAGTCGTCGGCTCTTTTTGGCATGAGCAAAAACTATCTTATGTCCATTTTATTAAACATTCGTCTAGAGATCGCTCAATCGAAATAATAGCAAAACTGTACAAAAGCATCGAAAATATGAATCATATTTTGATGCTATTTTACACTAAAGCACTTTAGACAAATTTGGCGGTAACATTACTACTCAAACCAAAGTGCAACAAAAAAGATTATGTTTCTTATTCCCCATTACGATGTTTCCTATTACCCCACGATAGTTAAAACAAAGGGGCAATACGAAACATTTCCATTGTAAAATACTTGTTTAACACAAGAAAAACCACAAAGTATTAACAGTGCAGACAAAGTTTTCCTTTCGACAGAAAAAATATTCCCCCATCTTTCCCTATTGAATATCTCGATTTTACACCAAACGACAAATAACCGCACCGTCGGCGTCGGTCGGCGACGCGACGACTAAAACTGGTACCAAGAATGCTATTTCGAACTGTCAAATATTGTTAAAGTGATCGTTGTCGGTGAAGTTATGGGGACTAAATTTGGCATGACCAAAAACTATGTAAAATGGTTCGCTGCATCAGTACCTTACAAGCTCGTAGCCAGGATATTGATCCAAGGGTCTTAAAAAGTTCTTAGTTTATTTAACAGATTTCAAGGAAACGTGGACGGACTTCCCGGAATTTTTTGGCACCATGCCTGCTTGCCTGCGACTTTAGGATTTCGAATTTAGAGACCATTGCTAAATTACGTAGGTAAATCTCAAAGTGTGGAAGGGGGTTTAGCCTTGCGTTACACTAAATGTTTTTTTAATGTGTTTTTCTTGAAAATTTGTAATGAAGGGAGGAGGGGGGGTTGTCAAAAATATCATCGCTCCATTAGTTTCTACTTCCACAGCAAGTCGTTGAAAAGGGCTATAAACTTTTTATATGTTTATTTAATTACAATGTAGACACAAAATTAAAACAGCTATACCTCTTTGGGATTTACTGCGCCAAAACTTTTATTAATTGAGCTTTTCTGCGCAATTTATTGAGAGTAAAAATTTGTGCGGGAGCAATTTCAAGCTTTTTAAATAGTTATGTCTAATTCAGTTATAAAAACTGAAAAAATCAAAGCCTCCTCATAAAGAAGTGTCTATAGTTTCCCGAGCTTTGCTCCGCAAAAAATATAAAGAACACTATTAATATTTTTAAAACTTTAGTGGGGGCCAACTTCATAAACCTCTTTTTTGTAGCATTGATATTAATTAACTTTTGACCAAGGAGAGTGACATTTAATGTTGTACACGCTGCTACAAGACTTTTGTTACACATTCTATAAGAGCTGTGGCGTAAATTAAATATTAATGATAAATTATTTATAATTACTAATATTTACCTATGTATAATCGCAAAATATGTTTAAAAACATTGACATCAAAATCTTTATTTTTGTTCAAGCAATGTAGCCGCGTTTTTGAAAAAAATTGCGGATCCCTACTTTAAAACTTTTTAATTCTATAGCTAGCAATATTTGTTTATTCTATCTACAATATAAATTGTGTATTTACATACGATAATCGGTATTTTTTTATCCTTTAATTTATTCATTTTTTGTGTCATTGATAATAATAAATTTTAAAAATTTTGTTTTTTAATTTTAAATACAACCTGAGGACTTCAAGCGAACAATCCCTTTTTGGATTTACGCGGAAATAAACAATTCAAAAGCAGTGATTAAGAATGGGTTTTGATTATTATAGAGCTGGAACTATTTATAGACAAAAATGTGGCACAATAAACAAAATTAGATTTAACAGCATTCCGTATTTTATATATTTTACTAGGTACTCTACTAGTAAATTTACAACAAAAACCTATTTTATTAAAAGAAGTCGAGTACCCTACGATTATTTATTACCTAACAATTGGAAAATATACAGGGTGTCCCGTTAAGAATGACAACCGGATTTATCTAATAAACCATTATACAACTACGACAAAAAAAATATGACAAAATCGGGCCTTACCTTTATTTCTCTGGCACACCGCTAGAGGGCGGTACACACATTTCTCAACTAGAAAAAATTAATTTTTTGACGAAAATCTAGGATAAACATAAACAAATTATACCATATTCCTTAAAAATTCTGCATAGTTTGAATCTCTTACCCAGATAGGAAAAGCTCGTCTCTTGTACCAAAGTTGAACAAAGTCATCAGATGATATTTTTTATTTCTTGATCGGGGGTGCAACTATCTTGGCTATTTTGGGTGCGTTGAATCCAAAATTTAATAAATACTTCAAAAAATACTACTACGAGAAAGGGGGGATGGGGCGAACTTAACATACCTCAAGATAAAAGAAAGAAAAAATTGCAATTAAAATTAACTAATGTAAAGTTAAAAAAATTGCACGGTAGGCGAAAGTTTTAAAAAATTAAGTACTTTTTTGAAAAAAAATTATGGCGCGGAAATGTTTTTGTATCTCTGGGTAAAATTGTAAGAATGTTTACGTATTTCTTAAAAGCAAAAACGCCGCATAAAAAAATTTGTTCAATGTAAAGGAACGAAACTTGAAAATGAAATGAAAATTCGCCGTAGGCCAAAATTTTAGAAAAATGAACAACTTTTCGGAAAAAATCACGCTGCAATTTTTTAAAATAAATTTTAAGGAAAAATTTTGTCGTAGGCGAAAATTCTAAGAAATTAGGTACTTAAAAAACGGTGAAACAAGGAACTACTAGAAAATTTTAAATAATTTCGACGCAGGAAAAAAATTTCGAAAAAAAACGTGCCGCGGAAATCTAAGTTACCTTTTGGAAAAAAATGTGTCTGCAGGCGAAAACTTTTGAAATATTGGATAGGAAAAAATGGCACCACATTAGAAAAATGCAGTGTTGAAAAATATCGTGGGGCCGACATATGAATTCCTTTAGATATAGGTAACATTTTAATAATTAAAGAAAAAATAAAAACTTCTTCTCTAATAGGTATGTAGAGGAAAACTTTAGGAAAATTCGGGAATTGTTGGAAAAATAACGCAACAAATTTTTTTTTTTATAAAAACAAAACAAAAAGCGTCGCATTAGGCGAACATTTTAAGAAAACAGCAACTTTTTTTAAAGATAAGGTAATGGTTGGAAAAATGGCCCCTCAGAAAGAAGTGCTTAATCATAAAAATGATAAAAAATTTTGCCGCAAATGATTACTTTAGAAAAGTAAAATAATTAAAAGAAAAAAGTTACATCAGACCAAACATTTTCGAAAAAAATGGTGCCAAATGCAAAAGTTTTTGTTAGTTTCAAAAGCAGTGGTCAGTGTGCCCCTAATATTATGCTCATTTCGGTTGGCGGAGCTAATTATCTAGTTCCCCATAATTTCGCCCCTGCGTATGATTTAAGTAAAATATTATTTTTAGTTCTACTAAACTAATAATTAATATTAGGACAACCCGGATATTAGGATAAACTAGTTTTTCCTAGGCTAAATCAGTTTATCCGAAGAGCGATAGGATGAACTATTTTATCCTAGGCGAAACTGGTTTTTCCTGAAATAAATTAATTATGATTAGAAAAAACTGATTTATCCTACTGCGGACTATTGCGGACCGATTACAAAAGTAACGTTTTTACTACTAATTAAGAAAAATACTATTATTACAAACATGTTTACTAATTTTTATTATTTACTTGTTATGACATGTCAAACTATTATGGCATTTCGAGTAGCAGAGAACGTTATTTTTCTTGCAAAGGCATCGGTTCAGTTCGGTTCGGTTCGGTTCTGTTCGGTTCGGTTCGGTTCGGTTCGGTTCGGTTCGGTTCGGTTCGGTTCGGATCGGATCGGTTCGGTTCGTTTCGGTTCGGTTCGGTTCGGTTCGGTTCGGTTCGGTTCGGTTCGGTGTGGTTCGGTTCGGTTCGGTTTGGTTCGGTACGGTTCGGTTCGGTTCGGTTCGGTTCGGTTCGGTTCGGTTCGGTTCGGTTCGGTTCGGTTCGGTTCGGTTCGGTTCGGTTCGGTTCGGTTCGGTTCGGTTCGGTTCGGTTCGGTTCGGTTCGGTTCGGTTCGGTTCGGTTCGGTTCGGTTCGGTTCGGTTCGGTTCGGTTCGGTTCGGTTCGGTTCGGTTCGGTTCGGTTCGGTTCGGTTCGGTTCGGTTCGGTTCGGTTCGGTTCGGTTCGGTTCGGTTCGGTTCGGTTCGGTTCGGTTCGGTTCGGTTCGGTTCGGTTCGGTTCGGTTCGGTTCGGTTCGGTTCGGTTCGGTTCGGTTCGGTTCGGTTCGGTTCGGTTCGGTTCGGTTCGGTTCGGTTCGGTTCGGTTCGGTTCGGTTCGGTTCGGTTCGGTTCGGTTCGGTTCGGTTCGGTTCGGTTCGGTTCGGTTCGGTTCGGTTCGGTTCGGTTCGGTTCGGTTCGGTTCGGTTCGGTTCGGTTCGGTTCGGTTCGGTTCGGTTCGGTTCGGTTCGGTTCGGTTCGGTTCGGTTCGGTTCGGTTCGGTTCGGTTCGGTTCGGTTCGGTTCGGTTCGGTTCGGTTCGGTTCGGTTCGGTTCGGTTCGGTTCGGTTCGGTTCGGTTCGGTTCGGTTCGGTACGGTTCGGTTTGGTTTGGTTCGGTTCGGTTTGGTTCGGTTCGGTTTGATTCGGTTCTTGCAAAGCCGGAAATTCTGCCCAACCATATGGATATAATTTTCTTAAAGAAAAACTTTCCTGACTTCCTACCCGGAACCGAACCGAACCTAACAAAACCGAACCAAACCAAACCTAACCTAACCAAACTAAACTACAACACTGCTAATTAGGTTTAGTTGGGTATGGTTAGGTTTGGATAGGTTCAATTCGATTCGGTTCGGTTCGATTCGGTTCGGTTCGGTCCGGTTTGGATTCACATCCACTAGGATCCCGGGTAGAAAGTCAGGAAAGTTCTTTTTTTTAATTATTGGTTCAGTTTGCTTTGATTCGGTTCGGTTAGATTTCATTAGGTTTCTTTAGGTTAGGTTTTTAAAACTTTCTATTTTCATGTGGTTAGAAATCAAGTGAAAATCACCCTGCTCATCTATTGTAATACATGAGATAAATAGTATTGGTAGATCTGCGCATGCGGAAGTCAGGCAGCCAAAGTACACTTGGTAGGGCTAGAGTCCACGCACAATACGCCACGATTTTGCAATAAGACGAACGCTCCATAACAGTCAAAGTCACAAAAAAAAAAGCTGCGGTTCGGTCTGCGTGGCTTTAATTAAGCTATGGTCAATGTCCGCGTGCAAACTAAATCCTTGTGATCGGCGACCCAAAGCCAAGCGGCTACCATCTAAGCGGTTCAGACTAGTTAAATCGTGGTCCGAAGTAGTGTAGACTAGGACAAATTAGTTCATCCTATCGCTCTTCGGATATACTGATTTAGCCTAGGAAAAACTAGTTTATCCTAAAATCGGGTTTGTCCGGTAACATATATATCACAAATCACAATCCATTAACTATGAATATTATGTAATTGGTAACATTTTGGTAATTTGAGCGCTTCTTGAAGAGGGAGCTCGCATGCCGTGAACGCTCGCTTACCGCACCGCTGCGGGCCCTGGACGGTCAAGATACGCCGTATAATCAGATACCTCCAACACATTGCATAAATACAACCATATACTATGTACATCCATTTTTGTATATACATAGTACGTCCCAGGACGTACCGACATAAAATGGACGTGAAATTTAAGTATCTGGGACAAAATGTGCTTTACTTATATTTGGAAATCCACGAGACGTATCTGGTAAGTCACGACCGGTACGTTCGTTATCGGACATCTCTGTGACGTACCTGGCACATACCATCCCATTTGTACATTTAACAGACATTAAAAAGGCGTAAAACATACGTCTCAATGTATACGTACTTCGCACATATCGTCCTGGATATCCGTGAGCCGTACCTAGTATGTCCGTCCGGTACGATTTACAAGAAGCCGCCATAAATATTTCCTTGATATGAGGGGCACTGCCCATGGGTACGCATAAACACTTATTTTTAAAAAATGCGCAGGATATAGGTCGGTATTATTTTAAAACAAAAACCTCGAAAGCGCAAGTGCCCTTCAAACCTTAAATCCTTTTTAAATAACGAGCTAACATTTAGAGAGAACATAATCATTAAAAATATTATTAGAGGCCATAGAAATTTAAAGCTCTTCTACGAGCTTACTAAGCTTTGCTTAACAGTGATTTTGATTATCCTATTAGAAGGGATTATTTATATTTCACGTTGTGCACTACAATATTTTAAGAGAAAATACATTTATTATTTTAAAAGAGTCTCTCTCTCTCTCTCTCTACTAATGCTATCTTCGCAGCGAAGGCTGGCAATTATTGTCATGACGATTCTAATCTTGGATGTAGCTTCTTCAAAAACTTCATAAAAGTTCAAAACTAGAACAGGGACGTGCATACTTTTTACCCAACTGCAACACTGCGAAAGGAATAGTAATGTTTTTTGCTTGGAATATGTATGTATTTAAATATGTATATTTGTGTCACGCTATAGGCTAAACAACTGTACCGATTTTAACAAAGAAGGTGTGAATTGCTACTGATCCCGAAGGTGCTATAGGCTATATTTTTTTAATCAGGAATCAACATGGCGGTCGTTAGACGCCATTGTGTCCCATGATGTAGGCTTTAAGGCATTCAAATTACTTAAATTTCATGCGATTTTAATGAAATTCCTTTGATTACCCATTGCAAATGCCTTCCAGTATGCTGTAATTCCTTTGTAGTCCTCCTTGCTCCCACCGACCTTCCCTCCTGTCATTCTCCCCACCCTTCTCAAAAATCATATTCACTGGGGCGATTTAAAAAATACTTTCTGCACACGCTCTAAGATTTTTTACAACATCATTTTACTAGATCCCCCCTCCCTTTCCCTCTTGCGTCCCCACACCTCTTAGTAATACTTGTACTTTACTAGTTCTCCCCTCATCAAACTTTACTCAATGTATGTAGAAACGCACCTATCTACCCTTTGGGCATAATTTAATGATTGATACAAATGCGTGATTAAGGTCATAATTAAGTACCTTGACTTAGTTTAATTGATGGCTAATCAAGAATTAAACCCAAAAGTTGGAAATAAAAAAAATAATAAAAAAACACCCAACTGCTAAATCTACTTGTACCTACCAGTCGCAGTTGGGTACAAAATTACCCAATAACCTGATTCATGAAAATACAAAACTGTATAATTTCGTAAGAGTGCTTGGCCCATCAAAACTTAAAGTTGAAGCATGTCGTACATTATAGGTATACCTATCAATTTTGTACTCAACTGTGACTAGTAGGTACAGTGGTATATAAGGGGGGTCCTAGGGGCCCGGGCTGCTAAGATTTTTTTAGATATTTACTACATATTTCATTAATACAAAAATAAAACAGGATAAAATACGGCCTCGTGGAGTCTCGGGCCCCCCCCGAAACTTTTTTCTATATTTAACATTTTTTTATTTAACAAACGGTATGAAATTTTTTCGACCGTTGCACTGACTAAAATTATTATATCACTGATAAATAACGAGCAATTAAAGTAATATTTTTCACGTTCTATAATATCAACTAACGGGTATTGGTTGTTTCGATAATCCCACTTTTCTCTGTTTGTTGATGTCTTTAATTACATTCCGCTACAAAATGATTCTTAAGAGCAATCAAAGTAATTAAATTTATTAAATAATAAACTGAAAGAGGCAGCGGTGACTTCTTCTGCCTGCAACTTTTGTGACTTGAGAAACTGTCACATTTGTTCTAGGTACTGCTGCACTATTAACTCCTGCAAGTTGTGCCACAATTTGGAGTTGTTCCCTGGCTAAAATTAAAATAGGCCTATCAAAAGTTACTAATTTGCAGACCAACTCTTATTCCTAAAATATTATTAAAATGGATTTAGATTGCTGTATTTTACCCAGTTCAAGAAAACATTAACATTCTGCTTACTATGTTCCTGTTCGTCTTATTTTTAAGTCACTTTATCTATTTATGATTTTCATACTTGTCCAGACTTTTTTAGAATATTTACAGATTTTTTTTTCTATTTCCACATTTTTCAGACTTAATTTTGAACGAGAGCAAAAACTCTAGATATTTTTCTTGGTAACTGTATAATAAGAAATGCTTTAAAAGTGTTTCTGTAAATTTTATTCAATTTTTTTTGTAGTTTGGTCTTTCTGAAAGGATGACTTAAAAAAACGCAGAAAATGTTAGTTAGGAGATATTGCAAGCTCACCAACCCTATGTAAAAGTCATTAACGTCGTAACCGGATGAGACCAGGAACCGCGGCAAAAATTCATTCATCAAAACAATTGGATTTGCTTCAATAAGTTCGAAAAGAATACAAATATTTTTTGGAAAGACGATAGCAACGCTGTGCGACACACACTTATTAAAACAAGCAATTTAATTTAGTTCACAGCTTAATAGATACCCATTGACAATAAAAATTTACATTAATAGCATTGGTGAGATTATGTTCTCAAATACAGAAGTCGAACATTAAAAATAGGAGGCTCTAATAAAAACTTGAGAGCCTACTTGATTTTCGAACCGGGGCACTCACCGAGAATTGTGAAGTCGTCTCCAGCAGCCGAAAACGGTATTAAAGGTTCTCTTTTTCCTAGCGACAATATGTGTAGTGCCTACTTTTCTTTTGTATATAAAAAAGTAAATATAATTTTAGTTCCTTTTTTTATGAAAAATTGGTAGTAATATTGTAAAAAAGTAACAGAGCTCTTGAACTAGCATATAGGTCCACTACCAACTGATAAGTATCAATTTTAGATTTGCGTAACGTTTTAATTATAGAAAAAAAATAGCGAGGACAGAGCTCACACTTACCAGTCTTGTAATGTCCATATGCTGAGTCGAACAAACTGCGGGTTGGGTTTAGAGAACGTTTTGGCACTTTTAGACGGAGTTTTTCTTAGAATGTTGAAGTTTTATTTTCACTCCGCGCGCGGTTAGCTTGACATTCTTTTCTCAAGTCCTAGTTTCATGCGCACTTTCTTGCGCCGTTTTTACGTTGCATTTTTTCGCCACCAGAGGGCTCTTCCTGTGCTCGCTCTAGTCCTTTCATTGGATACACGAGAAATTTAAATAAAAGTCGCGGCGCGGGAAATAAAGGTTTCTTATATTATTAGGCGTAATTTTATAGTTATAATTTAAATAATAAAACGAAATAAAATAAACAAAAAAATTCTAACTTATTTAGCTAATAAATTGAGGATGAAATCCGAACATGCTCCACCCCCAAAGAAAGTAATTTCTTTCATTCAGATTTTGCAAAGGGTAGCGGGCATAATTTTACTAGGGGTCTCTTAAAAGTCCCTAGACTAGTTACCACAGTCGCTACACGACAAATGTTATCCTTGCCAGGATGTAACGCGGAAATTCGGCCTAATGGCCAGTTAGAAGGTCGAATATTATCTGCTTTAATTAGCACTAGAGTTCCAACTTCGGGTAAAGGAGAGGAAGGTTCTAACCACTTGCCCTTTTGTTGTAATGTGTTCAGGTACTCGTTTTTCCACCTTGACCAAAAGTCCTGGTGCATTCGCTGCAACATCTGCCACCTATCTAAGCGGTTTAATTTAAGATGCGTTAAATCATGATCGGGTAAAGCAGAAAGAGGTTCTAGGGTCAAGAAGTGCCCAGGCGTAAGCACTGAAAAGTCGTGAGGGTCTGTAGAGACTTGACAAAGCGGTCTACTGTTCAGAAGAGCCTCAATCTGCACAATGACAGTATAAAGCTCCTCAAATGTTAAAATTTGTTCGCCGATAATCCTATGGAGATGGGTCTTAAAAGATTTTACCCCTGCTTCTGCCAAGCCTGAAAAATGGGGTGCAGAAGGTGGCTGGAAATGCCATTCGATATGTTGGGATTCGACTGAGGTTTTGAACATATCTTGCAGCTGTTTTTCCGCAGCCGTAAAGCAAGTTGCATTATCGGAGAATATTTTGCAAATTTTACCACGACGCGAAGTGAATCTTCGTAGTGCTGCCAAGAAAGCTTCACAAGTAAGATCCGAGACTATTTCTAGGTGAGTTGCAGTGGTTGCAAAACATTTAAAAATGCAGACATAAAACTTTGAAGTCTTGGGATTGCGGGTTTTTGATAGAGCTGTCGTAAAAAAGCCTGCGTAGTCTATACCCACGACACTGAAAGGTTTGATTTGAGATACGCGAAGAGTAGGTAAGTTACCCATGGGACCAGGCTCATAGGGCCTGGGTTTAAGAATCCAACAATTTCTGCAGTTTGCAACTACTGAGTTTATTGCGCGTCGCGCAGACAAAATCCAGAAACGCTGTAAAAGAAGAAAATGGAGGGTGTGTTTTCCTGGATGCAGATAGACCTTGTGGTAATATTCAATAACAAGAGTGGTTAGGCGATGATCTCGCGGCAAAATAGCGGGATGTTTTTGGTCATAATGTAATTTAGAATTGACTAGGCGCCCGCCGACGCGAAGGATACCATTTTCATCCAGAAAAGCACCTAGTTTTCGAAGATTTTTAACAGGCAGCCTTTTAGCGGTAAGATTTGCAATATCTTCAGAAAACGATTTGTGTTGGATGAATTTTATGAGCATGAACAAAGAATTATCTAACTCTTGAAGAGTAATAATTTTAGGTAAGTTAGAGTCTGATGGATTTTTCTTACGGCGTAAAAGTTTGATAAAACGTAGTATATAAGTAACGATTCTTAAAATTTTTGTCAGTGAAGAAAATTTGTTTATTAAATTTTCGAAGCAATTAGGGTCTTCCGCAAAGGCGGCGAAGGAGAGATAGTTTTTTTCTTCACAGGAGATTAGCTCCTTATCTAATTTAATATCTATAGATTTTGGCCAGTCGTCTTTAGACCCTTTTAACCATTGGGGTCCCTTAAACCACAAACTGCAGTTTAAAATTTCATTCGGAAGAAGGGATCTCGAAGCACAGTCGGCGGGATTCGATTCTGATACTACATGATAAAAAATGGAAGGAGGGAGAATTTCTTGAATTCGGGAGACTCGATTTGCAACAAATGTTTTAAATTTATAGGGAGGACTTTTTATCCAATATAAGGTAATGGTTGAATCAGAAAAAACATATATATTTTCAATTTGAAGCTTGTCTTTAAAAAGTTCAGTGACATAAGAAATAAGTTGGGTCACCATCAATGCGGCTTCGAGCTCTAACCTGGGTATAGATAACTGTTTTTTAATAGGAGCTACTTTGCTTTTGCCCATTACAAAAAATGTCTGAAACATGCCTGTAATTTTATCAAAAAATCGGAGATAGGTAACGCAAGAAATTGCACGCTGTGAAGCGTCACAAAAACCTATTAGATCGCACTGAGTTTTTGTGCTGATAAGCGTCATTTGGCGGGGAATTTCAATTTGTGATAAAGCGGGTAATTGTTCTTTGAATTTTGTCCAGCGTTCTACTGTTTCAGCAGAGGGGATAGAGTCCCAGTCTAAACCCTCCATCCAGAGAGTTTGGATAATCAGTTTTGCGAATAAAGTAACAGGAGCGAGAAATCCTATTGGATCAAAAATGCGTGCGACAAGGCTTAATATTGCCCTTTTTGTGCAAGTCAAATTATTATCTGAGGTTTGAATAGAATAGTGAAAAACATCACTAGATGGTTGCCATCGAAGGCCCAGAATTTTTATTGTAGCAGAATCATCGTCAAAATTAAGAGAACCTGATTGAATATGCGACTCGGGAAGATCAGACAAAAAAGATAATTTATTGCTGCTAAATTTTCTTAAGTCAAACCCACCTGTTTTTAGACAATTTATAAGGTCGTCACGGACCAGCTTAGCTTCAGAAAGTGAAAAACAGCCTGTGACACAGTCGTCAATATAAATTGAGGATTTTAGAACTTCATATGCTCGGGGGTAGTTAGATTTTTCATCCTCAGCCAATTGAACAATCACTCTATTAGCAATAAATGGCGAACTAGACAGACCGAAGATCATTCTTTTCCAGCGGTATTCCTTTAGTGGCTCGTTTGGCGAAAAACGCTATAATATGCGCTGAAAGTCCCTATGAGGTGGTGTGATTAGAATTTGATTAAACATGCCTTTGATATCACATGTAAAAACCACAGGATAGAGACGGAAATTTAATAAGATTTTTACGAGGTCATGTTGGAGTTTTTGACCTACTAATAAGGTATCATTTAGGGATGTATGTTGAATAGTAGTTTTCATTGAAGCATCATAAACTATGCGTATAGAGTCCCCCTTTGTTACGCAATGATGGGGAATTATGTAAGAAGTAGAGGGGTTTGAATTACTAGGTACTTCCTCGATATAATCCAAGTCTATATATTCTTGAATTAAGTCAATATATTTTTTGTAGATATCTGGATTTGATAATAATCTTTTTTCTAGCATGAAATATCGACGAAGTGCGGGAATTCGGGATTCATCTCTTTGAAATTGCGGTTCTGACTTATTCTTAAATGGTAAGGAAACCTGGTAACGGCCAGATTCGGTGCGAATATGCGTTTTAGAGAATATTTCTTCAGACAATTTTTCATCGGGAGAGAGACAAGAGATACTTGGCAACTCTTCTAGCTCCCAGAACTTTTGCATAGTTCTTTCTAGTGACAAGGGGTCACTTTGAGAGTGCGTAAAATATGAAAAGCTAACATTTTTTATGGACGGCACAATGTTTCCCGAGAGAACCCAGCCAAATGAAGTTTCTAAAGCTACAGGTTCGTGAGGTTGGCCTGACAAACGACCCTGTTGGAGAATATAGGGGTAAAGATTCGCACCTATGAGTAGGTCAATAGGTGATGTTTTATGCCAATTTAAATCTGATAACTTGAGCTGAGAAATATGCGGCCAAGAAGTTTTTTGAAAAGAAGCGATCGGTAACATTGGGCAAAGATCAGCCATTACAATGGCGTCTATCGAAAAAGTAGGGTTATCTTTTGCCACAGGTTTAAGAGTGCATGAAACACCTCCTTTTGATGTGTGTTGACTCATTTGTCCTAAGCCATAAATAGACATAGAACAATCGAACCTTTTTAATCCGAGTCTATTAACACAATTTTCAGAAATGTATGTTAGCTGAGAGCCACTGTCTAAAAGAAGCCTTACTTTATGATAATTACCATATTTGTCAGAAATTTCAGCTATAGCGGTTGATAAGAGGGTGTTGTTGGTAGGAATAGAACTTACTCCACAAAATGGGGGTTGCTGAGTGGTTTGGTTTGGCGGTGTGGCTTGCGGCGGACTAGATTGCGAGTGCGAAGAGTAATCAATATTTTGATTAGTGCGGTCATGATCTAAAAGACTGTGGTGTTTATCGTTGCAGAAACGACATAAATGGGTAGAGTTGCACCCCTTATAGCGATGACCTTGACTCAAACAGTTGGTACACCAACCCTTAAGCCGTACAAAATTAAATCTATCTTGAGGAGACTTATTATGAAATTCTTGGCATCTATAGATTGTGTGATCAGAATGACCACAGCAAGGGCATGGATTCTGAACAAAATTGTTATTTTGAGTCGAGCGAGAGGCACTTGGTGTGGTAAAGAAAGAATTTGATCGCGGTTTTGGACTGAAATTATGAACTGCTTGCGCAGGCGGTTTGGATTTTCTATATTGCGGGTTAGAATAATAATTTGATTTCGAATTGACTGATGTAGAAAACTCTATGGCGTCTAGGGCGTTGCATTGATTAAGAACAAATATCTTTAGAGAATCAAATTTGGGGATAATTTTGCTGTTTTTATTTTCTTCGAATTCAAAACGAGTTATAGTATCATCATCTAAGTGCTTAGATAACATATAAAATAGAAGGAAGTCCCACTCATTTACAGGAAACTTCATGCCTTTTAGCGCAGATAGATTTTCAGAAAAAGTATCAATTAGAGTGCGAAGTGACTTTGCGTCTTTACAATTGGTTACGTAAGGAGCGTTTTCAATGGCTTTAAGATGCGCGAATGCTATAAGTCTGGGGACGTCATAGCGATCCATTAATGATTGGTAAGCGTTTGAGTATAGGTCAGCTTCCAAAGGAGTACACTGAACCAGGTCTTTAGGTGGCCCTGAGAGGGCTGAAAGCAGGTGGTTAAATTTTTCAATATTTTCGAGATCAGAATTTTCGTGTACAAGAGATTTAAAAACGTCTCGAAAATATCTAAAAGTTTTTGGATCACCTGAAAAGGTCGGAATCTCAATCTTAGGGAGTCTGACATTGCATGATTTTCTCTGAGATGCAGAAGACGCCCCTTGAGGTTCTGACCCCGTTTGGCTTTCATCCAAATTTTCGAAAATAGCGCGTACATAAGAAGCATTAAATTGAAACTGTGTGCGTACTGATTCTTCCTCGGTTAAGACTTCATCAGCCTCTGAAAGCGCGAGTAAAGTTAAAAGGCTTTGATGATTTTTGCGAAAATCTGATTCAATTTGATCGTAATGAATGCACATGGACTTAAACTGCCTTTTTGTGTGCTCATTTTCACCAATACGATCAGCAAGAGCTTTTAGTTCTATCATTTGGTTACAGGCCATTGTCCGTAAGACTTTATGCTGTTTGATTTTTCCTACGTTAGCCATTTTAACGGCTTAAATAGGTAACTAGAAAAGCGACTTTTAATTTTTAAAACACCCAATACAAACGTATATAAAAGCGTTCGGGAAACACCCTATAAAAAAGTGTTTATAAATATCAAAACAAAAACGGAATCCCCAGCTTAGATTGTTTGTTTACAAATTCCTTGGGAAACACCTTAAGAAATAGGAATATACCACAAAAAATTGCAACTCGGAATTCCCCACAAAAAATGTTTTTTGTCCGGCGTCGAGCGCGGCCTTGAATTTATTTGGGCGAAAATATAAAAATTAAATAAAAATTTGTAGCAATGTGTGGGACAAAGATAGTACTATAATTTTAATTAGGGTAAAAGAAAATGCTTTTAATTAGCAGAAACCTTTATTTATTTTTTTTTTTTTAAAGAAATTTTGAGCATCTATGGCTGCGAAGGACCAATATGAACTAGCATATAGGTCCACTACCAACTGATAAGTATCAATTTTAGATTTGCGTAACGTTTTAATTATAGAAAAAAATAGCGAGGACAGAGCTCACACTTACCAGTCTTGTAATGTCCATATGCTGAGTCGAACAAACTGCGGGTTGGGTTTAGAGAACGTTTTGGCACTTTTTAGACGGAGTTTTTCTTAGAATGTTGAAGTTTTATTTTCACTCCGCGCGCGGTTAGCTTGACATTCTTTTCTCAAGTCTTAGTTTCATGCGCACTTTCTTGCGCCGTTTTTACGTTGCATTTTTTCGCCACCAGAGGGCTCTTCCTGTGCTCGCTCTAGTCCTTTCATTGGATACACGAGAAATTTAAATAAAAGTCGCGGCGCGGGAAATAAAGGTTTCTTATATTATTAGGCGTAATTTTATAGTTATAATTTAAATAATAAAACGAAATAAAATAAACAAAAAATTCTAACTTATTTAGCTAATAAATTGAGGATGAAATCCGAACAGCTCTATTTGGACTTTTTTTGAAAAAGCCCTCGATTTATTGCTTTGATGGGGAGACAATTTGCTTACTTTGGGGATTTATTAAGATGCACCCCATCAGTGGGGTTACTTTTACCCATTTGTTTTAATTAGGATAGTAACCATGGCCAGAACTAAAATAGTTTTTTTGGTTATGCTACTCTACATTTTTCAATTCAAAACAACTCTTTTTTATAACGAGTTATATTCCGTCGTACTACCATCTCGGTTTTCATCAGCAGTTTCATTAGAAAAGAAACTGGAAAAAAAGTGCAACATATCACTTTCTGTTCTGTGGTAATTGCTTTATTATAGTTTTTTCAAAAACATCTTTTTCGAATGATGTTTTGTTCAATTGAAATTTTTTTTTTAACAATTTGTTCAAAAACATATTTTTTGAATTACATTTTGTTTGAATAACGTTTGGATGAAAAACATTTTCTTCAAACAGAAAACTCTTTGAAATTCGCAATCGGTGATACCTTTATCAATTAATAACCTGTTAACCTAACCACACTGAACCCTAATCAATTGATCGCAAACGTATCCATTTCAAGAAATTAAAAATGTTTTTAAAAAAGAAATCATTTGAACATAATATCGATCACAATGTTTCCGAAAAAATGCCAATCAATCACACTGCTTTCAAACAAAATTCAAAAAAGATATTTTTTAACAAAACAATTTGACAAAATGTCATATGAATTTAAGCAATATCAGATTCTCAAACAAAATGTTTTCGAAAAACATGCAACTCGAACAAAATGTCACTTAAAAAAGATGTTTTCGAACAAAATCGTTGCGGTTAGATTATCATTTGAACAAAATGTTTTAAAAACACAGTTGAACATGTTTTTGAACAGATTCTCATTTAAAAATGTTGAACAAAATGTCATTGAACAAAATTTTTTTCAAAAAAATATAATATAAAAAAGATCATTGGCACAAAATATTTTTGAAACTAAAAAATTTGAACATTATATTATTTAAACTCAATGCTTTCTGCCATTTGAACAAAATGTCATACAAACCCACTGCTTTCGAACAAAATGTCATGTAGAAAAGATATTTTTTAACAAAATGTTTTCAATCAGATTGACATTCAAACAAAATGTTTGAGAAAAAGTCATTTGAAAATAGTATGTTTTAAAAAAAATGTTTTCGAAAGAAAACCCCATTCGACAAAATGTCATTCGAAAAACTAATTTTTCAACAAACCAAAAGTTTTTTATCAGATGGATGTTTGAACAAAATGTTTTTGAAAAAATGTATTAAAACAAACTGTTTTCAACCAAAACGCCATTTGAACAAAATGTCATTTAAAAAAGTAATTTTTGAACAAAATGTCAAAGCAAATTGTCCTTTAAACAGAATATTTTCGCAATGCAATTTGAACAAAATATCATTTTCATTTAAAAAATTAATTTTATTGGCCAGTTTTATTTTTTGACACATCACTTAATGCTGATACTATTTTGAAAAGTAACTTTTTTTATTTAACATTTAAAATGAGTTAAATAAAAAAACGTATATTTATATCGTCTCCCTGTGGTATGAATGATGAAATTTACTTTTCGTTTTGACATAAATTGCAATCAATTTTTGGGTTATAACAATCATTCTTAGAAATAGATTTTATTTAACAATGAAAAAAATAATAAGTAGGTAACTATAGTTTATTGTTTTTAAATTTTTTGAATAAAAAATTTGCTGACATTTTATAGGGTTAAAAACAAATCTGCATGTAAAAACCTCGTCTTTACACTTTTCAGATGTTGGGTTAGGATGCTTTTAGCTTAATGTTTTTTTTAGGTTAGACAACCTTAAAAATTCAGAGTAGGTAAAAAGGACTAACCCAACCTAAAAAATTGCCTCGATCCAAATCTAAAAAAAACTGTTTACACAAAAAAAAACGATTAAATAAAAAAGGTATACGTAAAAAAATTACTTTCCATATTAATAAGATACCTTATCTGTTGAAAATCAAGGCTCGTAGTTCAGTTAAAAGTATCAAAACCCCAAAACTTGGGACACCCTGTACATTTTTAACTAAACTAAACTAAATAAATAATTATTTATATAATAGCCTAATATTTTTTTTCTGATTTTATATTGATTTCTACGGCACTGGTCTTTGTTTTGTTTTGAAGGTCAAACAAGTTATTTAACTTACTTGTAAAACGAAACTTTTGGATTAAGATGGTCGAGATTCTAACACAAAATACACTCCCACACCATTTTAGAGTCTTTTAAGATTAATTTTGAGTCCAGATCGAAAATATATTTTATGAAAAAACACGAAAACAATTCCGAACCGTAAAGAGACAGGTCAGAAACGCCGCATTTGACCCTTTACAATATACTAATGGGTCCAACGGGACTACCTTCTAATCAAGAATAGTTTTGTCTCTTTTTCTCGCATCGGTTTAACAAAAGAGGAACAAAATAAGATACTTTAATCGGACCTGGACCATTGCGGCATGTTTCTAATTCCTTTGTTTTAGTGAGGGACTGTAATCGAGAATAGTTTTGTTTTTTCTCTCGCACTTGTTTAATAAAGGAGAACGAAGGAGTAGCAAAATAAATGCTGGAAGCACAAGTTAAAGTGATCACCGCTTGTTTTATATCCATATTTAGTGGTGTATAATTAATCTGCTAAGGGTTTGTAAGAAGAACAGTTTCGTTTTTTTCCCTTGCATTGGTTTAAAAAAGAAATAAAAGTAAAGGAAAGGTAGGATAATATTGGTGATTCTTAAAAGAAAAATAGTCGATGAGTTCTTTACTGCATAAGTACGTTTTTTAAAACAAATTTTTTATCTAGACAGCCGATTTTTTTGTTCATTTCCTAGTCTCCTCCGGTTAATACGTTAATGGTAAAAGTCCTTAATTGAATGATAAAATCCTTTGGGAGCGGTCTAGAAAACTGAGCGCCGCCAAAGCGGCAAAGCCAACTGGGCGCGGATTTTTTTAGTTATAAACCGATTTGTCTCAAACTTATGCTTTCCAATTCGTTATAATAATGACTCGCTGCGCAGAAAAATTGGTTGGTTGGTCCAACTTTCAACAAATTTCCTGGTTTGGTTTTGTTTTAATTTTTGAAAATTTTTTTGCGGCACAGGCGGCAACATCGCAAATATATGTTAGGATTTGTGACGATCTATGTATTTCGTTAAGATTAACGTTGTAAAAATTAATTACTTTGGTTATGGAGAACCTTTTGCCCTTTTGTCACAGTATACAAAGTGTGTGGCAAAACTACTGTAGTTTTAAGTTAGGTAGGGGTATAGAGAACCTTTTACCCTTTGTCACAGACAACAAAGTGAAGCAAAAGTACTGTAGTTTAGCTTATGCAAATTTCTGTCACTGTATACAGGGTCTACATTTTTTTTTACTCCATACATCCTGACCTTAATGTAGAAGGCTCAAGAAAAAATATTTCGCTTTGTAATACATACTCTTTTTTTACAGAGTGATTAAAAAACAAATCGTCGTATATACTCTTTAATGTAGAGGGTCTTAGGATATATACGCTTGTAATACAGAGTGTCTCAAAAATCTTTCCCTGTATAAACTTTCTTTTACAGAGTGTTTCAAAAAAAATTCCCCGTACATACTCTTTAATTAAGAGGTTCTAAAGAATTTTTTCCTCATATAAGCTTTGTAATACAGAGTGTCTCAAATAATATCTGTTCCGAGATCAGTTGTTCTACTTCATAAAGCTTCACTCTTCTTAATTTGTTTTAGATGCTGTTTTAGCAAATCCTTTAGCAAGCGATTATACTGAAAAAACAATTTTAAATGTAATGAAGGCCTGGCTAAGAAACGCTTTTGACAGATATAGATGAAGACTTAAAAGAAAACCGAACCGAACCGATTAATAAGGAATTTTTTATCCCTAAAGACAGGTAGACCATTTCGAATTTAGGCCATTTTGGTTGCTGCTCCTACTCGTAAAAAAAAATTATACAAAAAATGATTTTGGCTGTAGCCTAAAAAAATATATATTATCTAAAAAGGCGAAAATTTTACTGCCACTTTTTACAATAACTCGGGGCGTTACATTATTACATTTTTCACTACTATCAAAAAGCTCTATAAAGGGCCAACTACTTCTCTGACAAATATTAGGATCAATACAGTAAAAACAAAAATCAGACAATTTTGACTTATTGTATCTTAAAAACGAATTTTTTGTTTTGAATGAAATTTGGCAGGAAAGTATGCCTTAAGAACTAAAATACAAAAATGGATATTTTTTTAATACACCCTCTATCTTAAAGCTATACCATGTATGATAATAAAAACTGTAGGAGATACAATATTAGTATACAGGGTATTTTTACATTCACTAACATAATTTTAATGTTAAATTTCTTGATTTCAAGACAAAAATATAAAAACATTTTCTTTATAGCTCCTGCAGTTTTTGGCAAGTGCATTTGGCTATAAGGCATACATCATTAAGCATACCAAATATTGGGGAAAAGCTACAGCTACATAACGCACCTGAAAACATTTTTTGTTTTTGACGCAATAATAAGAAATCTGTAGTAATTTTAGACCAAATTTTCTTAAAAATAAAACTTGCATTGTACACAATAATGTTCCTTTGTTTAAAACGCTAGTGACGTGTATTTCCGCCTCTGGATGTAATTGTTGCTAACATTCTCCTGGGCATGCTTTCAATTGCTGCTGTATCACTTCTTGAGGTATGTTCTCCCATTCCTCTAATGCCGCTTGCTCAAGCTCATTTACATTTTGAGGAGATAGATTCCGACGACGAATGCGGCGTTTTAAAATGTCCCAGACATGCTCGATAGGATTCATATCTGGACTTCTTGGTGGCCAGTCCAGGGTACGAATTCCTACTTCGTTTAGGTAATTGAGAACATCCGCCGCAACGTGTGGTCTAGCATTATAATGCATTAAAAGACAAATCATCACCAATAAATGGCCAAAACGAAACGACGTGATTCTCAAGAATGTCAGTTATGTATCTTGCTGCGTTAAGGGCGGATCTAGGAAGAGACACTAATTCTGTGCGGGCATCAAAACAAATTCCTCCCCAAAACATGATAGACCCCCTTGGAACGGCTCCCTGGAAATGATACAAGACTGCGGAAATCTTTTTCCTCGCCGTCTTTGAATCTGATTACGTCCATCTGGACCTCTTAGACTGATTCTTGTCTGATCAGTAAATAAAACTTGGCACCAATTTTCTAAATTCCAATCTAAATGTTGCCTTGTAAATCTTAGTCTAGAAACACGATGCTGCCTGGTTAGCAAAGGTGCCTGGAGAGCTCTTCTGCTATGTAGACCAGCATTCTGAAGGTGTCGTCTTACTAATCGATCAGAGATATTTACATTTCGGACTTCTCGTCAAAGCCTGTTGAGCTCGACACTTGTCATTGACCGATTTCTTAATGCATTTAATTACAAAAAACGATCATCTCGAGGAGTTAAAACTGAAGGACGTCCTTGTCCAGGCCTCCTAGAATGTGAACTGGTCTCTCGAAATCTTTGCATCAATCTGCCAATGGTTGTGTGGTGTATGCCAAAAAAAAAAGATTTGCCACTTCACGATAACTTTGACCAACAAACTCGGTTATTCTTTCAGCTTCGCGTTCACTTAAGTGCCTAACTCTATTCATTTTTTGTTTAACTAGTCTCGACTTTAACACACCTTGACTGACTTAAATTACTTCTGTCCACAAGTTGGTACAACAATAGAATGAAAGAAATATTTAAATATGCATAAAATAAAATTTTTAAAAAACCACAAACAGTTATTTGCTGATAAGAAATTTTGCTACATTTTATCACTAACATTTAAGATACTTTAACTTTTTGTAATAAAAAAAAAGAAACCCACAAGATTAACATTTTAGGTTTTAATATTGAAATAAAGGGTGGTGCGTTATTTATGGCCACGAGTGTATAATTCACCAGTGACTTTTAAATTTTAATGTCGTTTCTATCTATGTCTATCTATCTAGCCTTCTTCGATCCATCTTTGGACATAGACCTCCCCCAATATCTTCCATTCTTCTCTGTTTGTCACCGTGTTCATCCGTCTAGCTCCTGTATGTCTCTTCAAATCGTCCCTCCGTCTTATTTGGGATCTTCCCCTACTTCTATTATTTTCCCAAGGTCTCCAGGTTACAATACACTTGTTCCATCGATCGTCTTTCTGTCTGATATTACGACCGGCAAATTTCCATTTTAATTTTGCTACTTCTCCTCTTACATGCCTTTTTTTTGTTTTATTTCTTATTCAATCATTCCTTTTTCTATCTGTTAGCTTTACATGTAACATTTGCCTTTATATTTTTATAAGGGAGCAATCCTTTCGCCAACACTTTCTCTGATTTACATAAATGACCTCATAGATAAAACAGTAAATCCACTTTGTTGCTTTGCAGATGATGGCAATGTAGTCTCCTCAATCATACCACCCACATGTCTCTCCGCACGTGAATTCCATTACCTTAGACTAACTGAAATATCACAGATAAATAACGACTTGGAGATAATAGAGGACTGGGGCAACAAAAACCTTGTACAGTTCAACGTGCAGAAAACCCAAGCAGCCCTGTTTTCAAAAAAAGACTAGCACCGGTGAGCCAAACATCATGCTATCTGGAAGTGCTGTCACATTGCAGAGCCAGTTAAACATCTTAGGAGTCACTGCAGAGACAACATGTCTTGGCACAGTCAAGTGGCAGATATAGCTAAAAGGGCGTCCCAAAAGCTTGGGGTGCTATCTCGTACCAGACATATGTATACACCAAGCCAACTGCTGACACTCTACAAAGCCCAGATTGGACCAACTATGGAGTACTGTTCACATATATGGAGTGCGGCACCCAAACATACCTTAATGCTTTTGAACACCGTGCAAAAACGAGCTATCAAGCTGATCAGTGACCCCGCACTTACCCGTAGCTTGGATAGTCTGGAACATCGAAGAACTGTGGGTGATCTATCTCTCTTCTACAGGTATTATCACGGAAAATGCTCTGAAGCGCAGCCTTCGTAAACTAACGAGCCACGAACCAGAAAAGGCAACATCGCAAATTGGCCGGCTGGTGGGCCGACATATACATGGGAGATATAAACATCTGCTATTTGTTTTGATTGTAGTTTGGCGATTTTGTATTTTTTTTTGTAAAAACTAATAAACTGTGTTTAGGCGTGTTACATTTAATTTTTAAAACAAACAAAACATTTGGAAATAAATATCAGTGGCCATTAATCATGTTAAAAAATATGTAACAAAACCTAGAATAAACAGAAGAGAAATTACTTTTAAACAATTTGTGAGAACAACCCTAAAGTTCGATTCATAGTACCGTGAAGTAAGCAGTATGAAGTGAGAAGTAAGAAATAAAAATTGCTCCTTTCTTACTGCTAAGTTATTACTGTCAAGTTTGAACAACGGGATGTTTGTGGGATAGTTTCTTATGTCTGACTGCTTACTTTACAGAACTATGAATCTAGTTTAAGTGGTACCATGTTAATTTAAACTTTAAATGAACTTACCTTTTTTTATATCTATTCTATTTAGCCTTCGTCAATCCATCTTTGGCCAAGTTCTCCAGTTTACAATACATTTGTTCCATCAATCGTCTTTCTGTCTGATAATATGACCGGCAAATTTCCATTTTAATTTTGCTACTTCTGCTCTGACATCCCTTACTTTTGTTTTATTTCTTATCAATTCATTCCTTTTCTACCTGTTAGCTTTACATGTAACATTTGTCTTTCCATTGATCTTTGGGCTTTTGTTACCTTATCCATGTTTGATTTTGTAAGTGTCCAGGTCTGGGATTCATAGGTAAGTACAGGAAGGATACATTGGTTATACACTTCCGTTTTGAGGTACTGAGGATATTTTTTATTTCTTAATATGTTGCTTAATTTACCGAATGCTGCCCAGGCCAATCTTACTCGTGTCTTGATTTCAGCTGTTTGTTTTTCTTTTTTCAGTTTAATAATTTGTCCCGGGTCCTATATATTTCTCTACTTGTTCTATTTTCTTTTAGATTGATTGATATTATCAGCATATCTTGGTGGTTCAGAATTGTCCGTTTACTTTGATGCCTATTTCTTCCCAATCTAAGCTTTTAAAAACATCTTCTAGGGCCTGGTTAAATAATTTAGGGAATATTGTGTCACGCTGACACCTCTTCTTATACGGATTGGCTTGGTTCCTCTGTGGATTTTGATTAATGTTGTTGCTTCACTATATATATTGGCTATTAAGTCTGTATATCTGTGATCTATTCGGCTATTAATTAAAGATCTTTTACTGCCCAGTGCTCAATGCTTTTTCGAAGTCTATAAACGCAATATATATTTATATATATTTCCATACCCTCCCTTTCTTCAATTTTTTTCGTTGTTGTCAGGATTTTCTCTTACTGGAGGTTTGGGGTTTGACATATACTCGGGTTGAGATTCAAATAGCCGAGGTATTGCCCCATTGTTTAACTTAGGGAATGTTAGTGGCACCTCCTTTTGTACTCCCTCTTTATCCCTAATTATCTCGGTTCTACCAACGTCACTTATGTCAAAATGTTTCCAACAAACCACTGAAGATGCAGTCACAACATAATCTTCTCTGTGTATGGCCTGAAGCCAAGCATTTTTTAGGTCATTTTCTTTTGGGAAGCTAAAGGTTGTTTCGTGACCCTCTTCATTAATGCATCGTTACTTTTGCAACCAGGTACCCAACACTTTCACGGCATGTTTAAAATTTAAAAAGAAAAAACAGACCAAAAATTCCATACAAAAACAAACATCTAACCTCACTTATTACCGGTGTACAAAAGGTCTTTTTTACACAGCTTTTATTAAGTAGGTAATAAAATTTTAAGTTCACCACACATCTCACTAAAACCAGAACAGTTGTTTTATTTGGTAACGCGATTTGAAATATACTAAAAGTTTAAAAAAAACATTATCTGCGCGGAAACGGCCAGTAACTAGCGTGGTGGGCGACGCACGTGGACGAAAATGACTGGCCTCCGCGCTGTGTTGCCGTTTCTTCTGGTTCGTGGCTCGTTAGTTTACGAAGGCTGTGTCTGAAGAGCTGGCATGTATGATCCCCGAGGGAGTAGCACCTACTAGGCGAATACGTCAAACAGACGGTAACCATCAATTTACTGTCAAAATAAAGGCACCAAGAACTTCATTATATCAGAATTCATATCTCTGGAGAACAGCATCGCTGTGGAATGGATTCCCTGCGACAGTTTTCCCTGCAGATTACAACCTGAACCGTTTCAAAACCAACATACACCAACATTTCCGCGCACTTGCCGCTTCTCGAGCGTGATAGGGATCTCCTTGAGAGTGCGCATAACCGTAAAAAAAAATAATGATCTTTGGGCTTTTGTTGGTCGATCATTGGTTCATTCATACACTTTGTTTTGAGGTACTAAGGTTATTTTTAATTTTTTAATATGTAGCTGAATTTACCGAATGCTGCCCAGGCCAATCTTACTTCTCTCTTGTTTTCAGCCGTTTGGTTTTCCTTTTTTAGTTTAATAATTTGTCCCAGGTATATATATTCCTCTACTTTTTCTATTTTATTTTGGTTTATTCTGACCGTAATATCCTAATCTGTGTTTGTTATGACTTTAGTTTTAGTGCAGTTCATACTCAAGCCTATATGTTAAGCTGTTGTATCCAGTTACTTCAGCATTTTTATATTTCTTCCCAATCTAATTTTTTTTAAACATCTTCTAGGGCTTGGTTAAATAGTTAAGGGGATATTGTAACAGACTGAGTCACACCTCTTCTTATGCGTATTGGATGTTAGCTCCCGCTAAATTTCGCGTTTGTTTTACAATTTTAAAACCACACAATTGGATGAAGGACAGAGTACATTTTTCGCGCATTTGACATGCGCACCAAGAATCAGAGAGATCCTTTATACCGCCTTGAGAAAAATGGCGTGTTAATTACTTTCTCCAACTATTACAAATTTCTACACTTGAAAGTGCTCGATTTTGGTGTACTGAAGCATAGAACTAGAAACTTCAGCCCTTCAGCTACGTGGTGCCATCATTAGATCCAGAAAGGGGCCCGTGGAACGTGGAGAAATTGGCTGCAAACTGGTGAGTGCTTTGTCTCTGATTTCCTTTGTGTGGGTAACAGCAATTAACCTATGGACCTTTAATTATTTCGTGATTTCATATCAATATATTTATGTTTGTTCGCGCTTTCATTTAATAAAATATATACAGTCCATTGCAGTTATCGTTTTTCTAACTGCGGGCAAACATAAAGTGTTCCTTCGAACCAAATAAATAAATTAAATCCGTTCGACGGTATTTTAGGGCAGCCATTTTCACATTTTCGCCGCGACCACACGGCCTTCAATTTTGCCAATCGTATTGAACGGTAGATTTTCGTTCGACCTTCGGTTATCGGCGCAATTTACCTGTTATCGGTCCGCTGCTATGGTAACGCAGGGTCTACCGCGTGGTCATTTCAGTAAACAAAATCGAGGATCAATCAAAACAAACAAACAACATTTCTGTGATTAGATTTGTTCCATACCATTTCGATACTTAAAACAATTTTTATCAATTGCGATAAATTAGTGCATATTTTCGACAATTCGTCATTTTTCTATTTCAGAAGCATTAATTTAGCGTTAATTGTATATTTACCGACAATTTCGTCATTTCAAAAGTAAAATCATGTCTATCAAAAAAGCCGTGCAAAAACGCAAGGGTTTTTTATCTGCGATCACCGAGTGTTATGTGTTTTCACAAACCGCGGCAATGGACGCAAAAGCAAGAAACGACTTTCAAGTGAGATATTCCGATTTGGATGAAACCTTCGATAAATGCATGCTGGCACATAATGATGTCATTATGTTGATAGACGACTCGGACGACGAGGAGTTTAAAACGCAAGATGCGATCCTTTCAGAAGCTCGTAAATATTTTTATGCGTGTAAGGGGGTTTACTCTAAAATATTTCCGGTTAAGGCCCCATCCTTTTCGCGATCATATGTTCGTCAAAACGAATCTGAAACTCCAAAACTCAAAGAGTTAGGTATTCCCATATTTCGAGGTGATAAAAAATTATGGCCAAGCTTTTTCGATCTTTTTAATAACATTATAGATCAAAATCAAAGTCTAAGTAACGTCCGAAAACTTCAATATTTATTTTCATATCTCGAGGATGAGCCTTTAAAATTGATATCAGGGATTAGCTTATCTGATCAAAATTATAAAATTGCTTACGACAAATTAGTCAATAGATATCAAAACAAGCGAGACCTCGCAAATGATGCTTTGAGCACAATTATGAACTCTACATTAAAAAACGAGTCAGCTAAAGAATTGCGTAATTTAATTGACACCTTTTCAGAATCCCTAGAAATTTTAAAATCACTTAGTTTTGACGTTGACAGTTGGGACTTTATTATTTTTTTCATTCTGTTAGAAAAATTGGATATTCCGACTCGTTCAAATTTCGAAATGAGTCACGCCAATACTAATACCGAAATTCAGTCACTGTTTCAATTTCTAGAAAAAAGATGTAAAGTTTTGGAATCACTTCCTCAATCAACAGCACTCAAAAAGGTGCCTACCTATCAAAAATCAAATTCTATGCAAAATCAGTTTGAGCAAAAGCCTACCTATAAATCATCCAATTCGCCTTTTATAGGACTGGCTGGCACCTCAACTAATTCAAGTACAGGAATAAAATGTTTCCGGTGTAATCAAGGTCACGTGCTTTCGAAATGTCAAACATTTCTTGACCTCTCGCCTATCGATCGCCTATCTTTCGTCAAGCAGAAAAAATTATGTCTAGCGTGTTTTCATCCCTCGCATGGGGTAGACATGTGCAAATCAAAATATTCATGCAGCACTTGCAATAGTAAAAGGCACCACACTTTAACTCATATCTTAGAAACTAATAAAGAGTCTGGAAGCCAAGATACTATTCCTGTCATTCACACACCACCTGTCAATAATCTTCATGTGTCATTAAATACCTCAGGATCTTCAGGTACCTTTCTTTTATGCACCGCCATAATAGATGTTATGGACGGTCGCGGAAATTTTCAACCTGTAAGGGCACTGCTTGATTCTGGATCACAGACAGGAATCAGTAAAAAGTGTATTCATCGTCTTAATCTTCCTAGGCGAAGTTACACCACTGAAATATTCGGATTAAATCAAATGTCTTCTCTTACTTCCAAAGGGCTCGTTCAATGTCACATTAAGCCACAAGGACAGGTCAATCCTTTACTTAATTTCGAAGCAATTGTTGTTCCACAACTAGGTTCCAATATGCCTACATTCACTTTGAACGATAATCAGTGGAAACACTTGGAAAATCTTAAACTTGCCGACCCATCTTATTTCAAATCTAGACCTGTGGACCTAGTTATTGGTTGCGAGCTATTCGCACAGATATTTAATGAGGGCAGGGTTCTTGGACAAATAGGGCAACCTTCAGCCCTTGAAACCATCTTTGGCTGGGCCGTCATGGGAAAAGTTGACGAAGTAGGTAGTCTTACGGAACGAACCAGTTGTTTTTTAACGAGTCATTCACCTCCTTTGGAGGTCATTATCCCTAGGTTTTGGGAAATCGAACATTTGCCTAAAAATCAAATCAATCAAAGGAAGAAAAACAAGCGGAATCAATTTTTACTGCGAGTGTCGTACGACAACCGAGCGGTAGATTCATGGTAGATCTTCCGTTTAAAGATAAAATAAACCCTGACCTAGGAAATACTTATCCGCAAGCTTATCGTAGATTTTTACTTCTAGAAAACAGATTACTTAAAAATCCTGATCTGTACACTGCCTATTCAAGTTTCATGCAAGACTATATCGATTCTAATCACATGAGTCTAGTTTTATCTAGTCAACCAAAAGTCGACGTATCATGTTTTTTGGCACATCATTGCGTACTAAAGCCGGAAAGCTTAAGTACAAAATTAAGGGTAGTCTGGGATTGTTCGGCAGTCACCCCAAAGAATATTCGTCTCAATGACACGTTGTTATCTGGACCGAAACTCCAAAAGGATATTGCTTCTTTACTCCTTACGTTTCGTCTTAATCCTATTGCCTACATTGCTGATAACAAACAGATGTTCCGTCAAGTCCTTATCAATTCTTATCACCGTCCTTATCAAAGGATATTGTGGAGGTTTTCTCCACAGGACCCACTTTCAGTGTGGGAACTTTCTACTGTCACTTTTGGCATGATATGCTCACCTTTTCTAGCCATGCGTACCTTAAATGAGCTGGCAGAGAGAGAAAAGGAACGTTTTCCTATGGCTAGTACTGAAGCTCTTTCCCTTCAAACGGAACTCAATGATTTGTTGACGTCGGGAGGATTTGAACTTAAAAAATGGGCAAGCAATTGTCTTGATTTATTGGCAACATTGCCAGAATCCGATCGTCAAATGCCTCTCTCTTTTGACAAGGAGGAACCCCACTTTATCAAAGTTTTAGGACTTCAATGGCATCCAAAAAACGACATTTTTTCTTATCAATGCCAAATGAAGGACAAACCCCCAACCAAACGTTCTATTTTATCTATCATAGGAACAATCTTCGATCCCTTAGGTTTTCTTTGTCCCTTGTTGCTACAAGCAAAATTTATTTTGCAACAGTTGTGGATATCGAAAATAGGCTGGGACGAAGAACCAGATTCTTCTATCATCGACTCTTGGAACAAACTTCGTTCTGAATTCCCGCTTCTTTCCAATTTTCAGTTACCCCGACAAATCAAACTGTCAAAAACCAATACCTGTCAAATCATCGGCTTCTGTGACGCTTCAATTCGAGGCTACGCAGGCGTCGTATATTTTCGTGTAGGAGAGGAAAACAATATATCTGTTTCTCTCATATCTGCAAAATCTAGGGTCGCGCCTGTAAAGTCACAAACTTTGGCTAGGCTAGAACTCCTAGGCGCATTTCTTTTAAGCGAATTAATTGACTTCTTCTTATCTAGCTATGAAGGAAAAATAACTTTTACAAATATCGTTACTTTCTGCGATTCGCAAGTCGTATTGCACTGGCTTTCATCCCCTCCCAATCGCTGGCAAACCTTTGTTGGAAATCGAGTCAGTAGGATCCAAGAAATCATTCCCTCAAACTCATGGCGCTACATTCCTTCTGCTTTAGATGCAGCCGATATTGCGTCACGAGGGGCCACCCCTTCACAGCTCATTTCACATGACATGTGGTGGAACGCACCGTCGTTTTTGTGGTCTCCCGAAAACGAATGGCCCGATTTTCATAAATCAAAAATGCCGATTGATTTCGGAGATATTAATCTGGAGGAAAAGCCAAAGGTCTGTTGCAATGCGATAATTGACGTTAACTTCTTAGATCAGCTTCTTATCAAATATTCATTTATATCAAAAATTCAACGTATCATTTGTTATGTCCATCGAATAGTTAACCTTTTTCAAAACCATTCCTATCAAAAACCCACTAATCCACCGGACCAAAAAATTATTTTTGATAATATTGTTTTTCCTACCACCGGTGAGATGCCTTCTTATCAAACGCGTTCAAGGTTCTTGCTTTTCTGAGCTTTTTTCCGCGTTATCTAAGGATAAACCAATACCGAAACCTTTTCGAAAACTTTCACCTTTTCTTGATGAAAATAATATTATTAGAGTCGGTGGCAGATTACAAAAATTTGACCTTTTGTCTTATTCTGCAAAACACCCCGTCTTACTATCGAGTAACCATCGTTTAACTACTCTTCTTATCGAGTCCACTCATCGACAATACCTTCATCCTGGGTTTAAAACATTACATAATCTGCTTTTACAACAACTTTGGATATTATCTGCCAGACGAGCAATTCAAAGAACCATATCCAAGGGCTTGCAATGTTTTAGAATCAACCCTAAACCCTATAGACCGCCCATAATGAGTTCACTTCCCGCTCATCGAATCAATCAACTTAAACCTTTTTCGAGTGTAGCTATCGACTTTTGTGGACCTTTCTTTGTGATTCCTCATCGTTACCGTGGTTGTAAAGCTTTCAAATCGTATGTCTGTGTGTTTGTCTGTACGGCCACACATTGCGTGCATTTGGAATTAACCATGGAACTGTCCACAGAAGGGTTTGTAGGTGCATTCCATCGATTCATTTCCAGACGTGGAAGCGTGACGCAATGCTGGTCAGATCAGGGCAGTAATTTTATAGGGTTTCGTAACCAATTACTTGATTACGCAAGAAGTGCGTCCACCAGACTTTCTATTCGTTGGCATCTGGGACCCCCCTTCAGTCCACATTTCAATGGCCTGGCAGAAGCTGGCGTCAAAAGTTTTAAAACTCACTTTGTTCGAGTTCTCGGCGACCAGAAGTTGTCCATCATGGAAATGTCCACTCTTACATGTCGCATAGAAGCTGTACTTAATAGTCGCCCTTTATCTCCTGCCTCTTCAGACCCACACGATCTTCAACCTCTTACCCCTGGGCATTTTTCGACCCTTGAACCCCTTAATTTAGAAATTCCGGAGTCAGATTTGTCCAAGGTTCCCCTAAATCGGCTCTCGAAATGGCAACTAATCCAAAAACTACATAATGATTTTTGGAAAAGGTATTCTGTAGAGTATTTGCATACGCTACAACAGCGACACAAGTGGGCTGATTCGTTCCCAAATATCAAATTAAATGATTTGGTTATCATATCGAGTGATCACACCCAATCACCTTTGAAATGGCCAGTCGGTCGGGTTCTCGAATTGCATCCCGGCGGAGACGGTCAAGTGCGTGTAGCGACGGTACGAACGGCTACCGGTGTTTACAAGCGGCCAGTTGTAAAACTGTGCCTCTTGCCGAATTAAAACTAATTTTCATTTTTCTACCTATTGTAGTCGATTATTACGATAGGTAATTCTTTATTATTTTTTTTGAATTTTTGTTTGTTTGTTTTGCCTTTTTCGGGTTTTCGTTATCTCTAAATAAACTTACGCTACTTATCTGTTTTTCATTCATTTATATTTATCAGTCGATCATTTTTCTTATATCTATATCTGTCCGGCTGATATTCTAAAATTGTGTGTTTTGGAGGGCAGTTATGTTAGCTCCCGCTAAATTTCGCGGTTGTTTTTAAATTTTAAAACCACACAATTGGATGAAGGACAGAGTACATTTTTCGAGCATTTGACATGCGCACCAAGAATCAGAGAGATCCTTTCTACCGCCTCGAGAAAAATGGCGTGTTAATTACTTTCTCCAACTACTACAAATTTCTACACTTGAAAGTGCTCGATTTTGGTGTACTGAAGCATAGAACTAGAAACTTCAGCATTTCAGCTACGTGGTGCCATCATTAGATCCAGAAAGGGGCCCCTGGAACGCGGAGAAATTGGCTGCAAACTGGTGAGTGCTTTGTCTCTGATTTCCGTTGTGTGGGTACCAGCAATTAACCTATGGACCTTTAATTACTTCGTGATTTCATATCAATATATTTATGTTTGCTCGCGCTTTCATTTTATAAAATAACCGAACCGAACCGAACCGAACCGAACCGAACCGAACCGAACCGAACCGAACCAAACCGAACCGAACCGAACCGAACCGAACCGAACCGAACCGAACCGAACCGAACCGAACCGAACAGTCCATACAGTTATCGTTTTTCTAACTGCGGGCAAACATTGGATTGGTTCCTTTGTGAATTTTGATGGATGTTGTTGCTTCGCTATAAATATTGACTATTAAGTCTGTGTATATGTGATCTATTCGGCTATTAATTAAAGATGCTTTTGCTGCCCAGTACTCAACGCTATCGAAAGCTTTTTCAAAGTCTATAAACGAAATGTATAGTGGGATGTTATATTCGTTGGCTCGTTCTATTTGGATTTTCAAGGTTAATAGATGGTCAACTGTACTGAAACCTTTTCTGAAGCCTGCTTGTTCTTTTGATTGATATCCGTCAAATTTTGTAGTTAGTCTATCTGTTAGTATTTTCGTAAAAAGCTTATAAATTACATTGACGTCGATTTTTTTTTAGGTCTTCTCTATCGCCTTTCTTGTGTAGAATAATGGTTATTGACTCTTTCCTGTTGTTTGGAATTCTTTTTTCTTTTAGTATTTTATTCAGGAGAATATGTAGGGTACTAACTACAGCTTTCCCACCGTATTTGAGCATTTCTGCCGTTACTTCGTCTTTTCCAGGTGACTTGTTATTTTTCATTTTCCTTAATGCGCTCTTTATTTCCGCTTTGCTTATTTTAGGTTAAAGCTCTAGTTTCTGTTCTTTTTTTTTGTTTGAAGTTTCTATGTGGTTTCTCGTGATGGTTCCCTTTTTCTTTGGTATAATTCTATATAGAATAGTTGTGTGATATTTAGTTATTGTCGTTTAGCTAGGTACAAATTATTATTTTTTGAGAAAACTGCTAGAGATACGGAAAAAATATAGGAGATAGAAAAGTTTACAAATTAAACAAGAAATCTATTTTAAATTTCAGAATCTGCCAGTGGCTTACTGAAAAAACTTTAGCACTTGTGTATCTCAAAAACTATTTGTTTTTAAATCGCTTAAGGAATTCAGCACTAAAATTATGTTATTGAATTTTGAAACACCCTCTATAATAATATACATATACAGGATTAAAACAAATAATAATTGTAATTATTTTTTAATAAAATTTTTTAATAACTATAAAAATCAACTTTGTTTTAATTTTAAGTTAAAAATATAGCTTTTTAAAATTTTTAAATAAAAAATGTAATGTTCGTTCGACGTCGTTACATTTTTTGTAGCTGAATATTGATGTTACATTTACCTTTTAGTAAAACAAAAGATGTTAACATCCAAAGGTGTCGAAGGGGGCCGGTGCACTATCACTTTAAATAGTGTTTTTTTTTTAACTGCAGATTATCCAGTAAAAAAAATACCTTAAAAAACAGCACTATAACCTCACTTTTCACGCAATTTGGACTTCGTGTCTTTCTTTTTTTAATCAAAACAAGACTTGCCAATATCTATGCATAATCCCACATAGCACAATCACGTGTTTAATACGTAAAAAAGCGTGAGAAAAAAAAACATTGATTTTAAAAGCTGCTAGAAAAAAACGTTTATTTCATATATGAAAACAAGCTTAATAGGTCATTCATTAACGTTATAAAAAATAACGTTGCTAAAAATTGCGTTGTAATAACGCCATTATAAATTTCAAACAGCAATGTTTTTACGTTAGTTTCAAGTGATTTTTACGTTAAAATCACATTAGATTCAGTCACGCCTTTTCTGTGTCTACACGAATTTTAAAACGCGACTTGCATGGCTTTTCTACTGAATATTTTTGAGATTTTACTAGCAGCAGCGCCACCTATTGTCGGGATTTTTCACTTTGACGAAATCTATCAGGCAGTGCTTAGGCCTCTCCAAAACCCTTTTAAGGAACTGATCCCTGATCCTTCACGATCACGACGCATCTGTTATTAACCTGATAAAGACACATTAATATTCTGTGAAAGTGTTTTCTGTTAAAAAATCTTATTTAGCTTTAAAAAAAAACATAATGTATATAGATAGATATATAGATATTTTGTCTTACCTTGAGAGTAGATTAGTAAGGGGGCTTCTGGCGCATTTTAACATGTAACTCTACATAAGAAAAAAAGCTGGTAAGTTTTTGGATGTATCACAGAATATTGCTTAACAGACAGTAATTTTTATGTGACACATCTTGTGCTACTTAATATAACCTTTTAAAGGTTCTGAATTGACAACTTACCTGTTTATTTTTTACTTGACAATTCGTATAATTATTGAGCTGTACTGCTACTCACTATCCTACGCTTGCGGAATTTAAACCCAAACAGTCGGCTACTTGATAAGCGGTTATAATACTTTAACAAATGTCAATTTAGTCATACCAGGCCCGCCATACAGATTTTGTTTTTTTTTTGTACAAATTATTTTATTTTTACTTTGTTTCATTTTAGTTTTTAGTACTATATACTTCTGCTATATTAGCTAGTTAAAGATTAGAATTTTGTTTTACTTTACAATCTATGTTAGGTATAGCTTGTTTACTTTCTAATTTTTAGTACTGGATACTTGGGACAGGTTAATAGTAATTACACCAGATTATGTTTTATTTATCTATTATAAAAAAGTATTACATAGGAATACAGTTATTCATAATTCAATACGGTATAGATGGAGACTCACAAGTTCTATTTAACATTATAGTAGGTATATTATAATAACATTATAGGTACTACTTATAAGTATTATTAAAAAAGTTTATATAATTATTTTTACAATAAATTATATTAGGTCTTACCCTATACATATGCTAACTTAAATTACATACTTAGAGTTTGCTAAAAATATTTGAACAAACACTATATAAACAAATACCACATTATTAAGATTATATTAAAACTAAGTTTTCACTTAATACTATAGTGCCCCCACGGCAACGTTTCATAAGACTCTTTTGAAATAGACCGTTTGTCATCCAGGGGACTTAGTCCGATTTTTATCTGTTTTACAGAGTAGAGTCTATGTTTTTCGGATCTTATAAGATTTTGCGTAATCATTGTTTCTTGATAGTTATTTAGGCAGTCGACATAGTCATCGAATGATAGTTCTGATTTTACAACATTGTGCTTTACGCCTTTAGCTTTCTTAGTCACTTTTGCAGCTTCACTTTTTATACCAGCTACTTTTGTAGCGTACATTTTAGCTCTGAGGCCAATAAAATGTGTCATTATTTGTCCATTGTTTTCATCTTTCATCATCCCTAAAACCTTTTTATTTACTCTAGGAATGTTATATTGGTTATCTTCAGCATAGTTAGATGTATCAAAGGTGTGACAGCAGTCGCGCCGTATGGACTCGTAAATGTCATGATTTTGGACGTTATAAACTAAACTATCAGTATCTGTATATGCCACAGTACAATCCTTACCAAAAGCCGGTACCATGTAGTTTTGGCAATGTCCAAAATACACATTCCCACATATATCGGTTTATTGAAATATACTTTGGTTTTTTCAAGTTCAACGGCAACCAAATTTTCATTAAATATGGTTATACTTTTAAACTCTGGTCGAGAGATTAGAGCTTCGGCTCCGAATCGTCCGTCCCAGTTCTTAACTAATTTTATGTTACAGTGATTTCTAATATTTTCCATTGTTTTACCAAACACGGCGTTATTCATTAATTTAAAAAGGTTTTTCTCAAACTCATTTTTAGCATCCTGCCTTAATTGAGTATTTAGGTCAATATAGGGTTTCAGCCATGCGGACTGCTTAAAGCATAAAATTTTATGAATTTTTTCAAGTTTTATACCAAGTTTTAATGCTTGCTTTAAATTTCTATAATGAATTACATAGTCACTTTTATTATACAGTGTAGCCATAAGTTTTTTATTTTTAGTGTCTTTAGTGCCAGGTGGGCACTGATGCTCAGGACATAGAGGCAAGTCAGAGAAATAGTCGTGTAATTCCACAGGAATGCACAAGTCGACTTCTAGAATATATCCAATATTCGAGTCATCTTCAATTTTATTAACATCAAAATTGAGCATTTCATTACTTTCTAACCAATAAAAATTTCCATAAGGCAGAAACTGACTCATGCTAAACCCATACTGATTGTTTATATCAAAATACATTAGAAAAGATGTTTCTTTAGTTAAGTCGTAGTTTGGCATATATTTATTATTTGCCTCCACATATCTTTTAGAACATTGACTTAACCCTCCTCTAATACCGCGTTCTATAAATGTGACCATATTGTAGTCCGTCAAGAGTTCTAATTTTTGTTGCGTGCGGTACAGCATGCAATCCCATGTATAACCGGGAAGGGTAAAATAGTTCGCAGGGTCCAAACCATACGTTTTATGACAACTTTCCCTAAATTGCTGGAATACCTGCATTAAGAGGATTATGTCAACTTTCATGTAGAGTTCCATATAATCTTGTATTGTTTTACAATCAAAGGTTTTCCACACGTTCTGTGCATATTTATAATCAACTAACGAAATTTCTTTATTTTCTAGAGAATTGAAGAAATGGAGTTTTTTCGGTAAAGATGTTTCTCTTAGTTTTTCCCAACTATTCATGTAGTCATAACAAAAGATACCCTTTTGATAAATAAGTTTGTATTATTCGTCAGACAAATTAGGAAATTCATTTCTAATCAGCGGATAGTCCTCAAGATTTGAAGCTAGCTTATCCAAGCTACTGGCCATAAAGCGGAACGAGTCAATAAATCTAAACTCAATTAAATTTTCATTAATTTTTTTCGTAAATGCAATATACTTTTCTTTGTTCACGGGTAACAGGCTTATTGATCCATCTAAATTGGCGTTATGCTCAATAATTAAATGTCCATCATAAGAGCTAAGGTTGTGAAATACCACAGGGACAGTATGGCTATCCTGAAAATTCAGATTACAGCTTTCATGCGCTGGTCCACGATACTCTGAAGTTAGGTGACAGTGGTCGCGTATTTTCTTTTCGCCGCTTTAAAACATATGTTCATAAATATGACATTTTGCAGCTTTATTATAGTCAAGTTTTTGTCTTTTACTTAAAGGGTCTATGGGCAAGTCACAGAGAAATACAGTTTCCAAGTTTTCAGCGAACTCCAGTAATTGTTTGCTAAACCATTCCATACAGTCAGACCCCGTGTATGATCGATAAAATGATAGGGAATCATCATAAGCACATTTTACGTAGTACCCCACTGAACAAGGCACATGTCGTTGATAATTTTGAGTTTTTTTTCCGCTGTTTTCGTCAACAGGAATTAGCAGGCATTCAATGTCTCCATAAACAATGAACGGCGTAAATTGTTTATTTTTAAAGTTTTTAAACTCAACAATTTTTCTTTCTTCACTTGGTAGTTTGGGCACTACAATGCTACCAATAATTTTGCAGTCTTTAATATGCTGATTAAGTCCAGCCTTAGAATAGAAGTAATGTAGGCATCTATCACATACCCACTTTGAGACTTTCTTTTTACTTAATTGCCTACTTACTAACCTCGAAAAAATTTTTATCCATACAAAGTGGTAAGTTGGTGGGACCAGGTCAGATATGTCTTCATTCTTCAAATAATAATTATTTTGTAGCATCAACAAATTAACATGTTTTTCAAGATTTTCGCTAGTAATGTACGTAGGTAATACTTTAAAACTGCTTTCATTGACTTTTTGGAGACGATACACGTTTATGGAAACATTATTTTGCTTTTCGAACCGGACAACCTGGTTTAAGTTCATCGGAAACTTAATACCTTTTAGGTTTAAAACATCTTCAGGATGTGGATATGATGAAGTTCTATTTGAGTTTTGTTCAACAGGAAACAATGCTGATACGACCGCCCAGGCAAAGCACAATTTATCAATATTTTGTACATTCACACAAGCTTTTTTATCTAAAATAATCTTAGGTAGTTCCAAATGACGCCCTGCTCGCTGTGCGTTATATTTATTAAAATTGATCATAAGATTATTTATTTTTATTAGGGACCATTAGGAGTACTAAAATGTTTTGTTTCATTAATTATTTGATTTTGCTTTGGAATTTGAAAATCTCCACTTAAAATTGTGTTTACTTTCACCATTTCTTGTTTTTTTAAAACGTTTTTAATTCTACGTTTAAATAAGCTGAAACTATCCATCAGAAATTGATGGGCATCGGTGTTTTTTAAATTTGTAATAACACCACTTCTTACCCTACTGTCAAAGGCTGACTTCACATCTTCCCATCTAACCCGTTGTTTTGCGGTGTTCTTGTTAATGACATTACCACCTCCCTGCTTTATGTTTGTCTTCAAGTGATGCTTAAAGCCTTTCACTTCTCCAAGACAGGCAGTTAGATGGGCTTTTTCATAAACCGTCCGGGACTTTTTTAGGGCAATGCTTATTCTTCGACTAGCGTTGGCACAGTCCTTCAAGATTTTTAATATTTTTGTAGCTTGATTTACACTTTCTAATTGGCATTTTATTTCATGGACTAATTTACTTGCAAAACTCATCTTCAGATCGATTTGATGTAATAACACTACAGAGACTTCGGATTTTTCCAACTAGCAATTTAGTTAACAAATGCAAGTTTTTAAATGCTTATGGTAATTAACGATTAACAGATTTTTTAATAAACACTACACTTTGTTTAAAATTCACTAAACGCAAACTAGCAGAGGAAGAATCGTTCTTTAACTCGCACGTTTAGCTATAGACTGACAGAAAAACGACTTGCAGGAGCTATTGTAAATGGGATGCCCCTTTTTTAGGCACAGTGTTGCCAATGTTTTTACATGGTTTATAAAAGCTATTTTGTTAGAACCCGGTTAAAGTATTTACAGGACATTTTAATGAATAATTAAATAATTTCCAGCTTTCAGTATTTTCAATACGGATTATTAAAACCAGAAATTGAAACTCTTCAGTCACCTTTTTTAATATAATATAAATGTTAAGCAGCTATTTATTACAACCTTAAATTTAATTACATTAATTTTATTAAAATTAAATTAAATATTCTTACAAATTAGTTTTTTTGTTTTGTAATGTTCTATTAATGCCAGCTGAAGAATTATTTTATAACTAGCTCAGTGGTGAAAAGAATCCTAAATAAGGAAGCATGGGGTAGCCAAAGAGGAAAGAAAGGGAAAGAAAGACGGAAAAGGCAGAAATAAGCTTGATTTAATAAATTAACCAAATAGCTAACAGACAGAGAACTAGAAGTTAAACGAATTAAAAACTGAAATCAAAATGAGATAAGCATACTATAAAAAGAAATGCTTTCAAGCGCTCTAGTTATAGATGTTTATTATCGTAAAACTAAGTATTCAAAATAAAATCAGACCTTATGCCTAGTTTGCCAACCATGTTCTTCCTTAACCCGAATAACGAACAGACACGTGAAGACAAGCAAGTTTACCCTTTTTTTTTCAGGTTTTAACAAGTTAAGAAAGGCAGATGTTTTCCTTGGCGGCTTTACCTGCTTTATGTAATCTTTAACATAAAGTTTTTAGAGTTTTGATCACAAGTTATTATAAAAAGAATTACTAAGATTAAATATTAAATATCTACGTATTACATTTTTATAGATTGCATGTACTTATATTTTTTATTTGTTGAGTTTTTGTACAGGTATAACAGAAAACTATCACAAAGCTTATTTATTTAAATTATCTCATGTTATAACCCTTGCGGGTGTTTACAGCGCCCTGTAGGACTGTACATATTTTTTTCGAATCGCAGACTTCTAACTACTTATATTCTATATTTTCTGGTTCTAATCACACAGAAAAATTGTATCCCTATGTGCTTGTGAGCTTAAAGAAATCAAGTTATGCGTACATTTTCTACTAGTATTTATCCCAAGTAGGCATCAGGTAAGTGCGCGACTAACGTAATGGGTCATTTTTATACCTAGGTTAACCCAATTCTTACAGGACAGACAGCATGTGCCGCCATTTCACCTTTGTGTACACTCAAGTTCCCACTTTTCATTAAAATAACTACATTTAATTCACATTTTTATTTTTCTTTAATATTACATATTATGTACTCGTTTTAGTCAAAGTCAATATTTAATTTTAAAAATGTTTTACCATTGCTTCTTCTTATGTTTCTTTTTTAGCGATTACAAATAGTACTAATTGTTCATAGTATTGTAAGTTTTATATTAATCCATCCATACGTGCCCATGTCAAATTCAGATAAGCCAAATCTTGGGGAATCACCAGAAGCTAATATTAATATTTAGTATTAAGATTTCAAAAACAAAATACAAATTTGTATTTTGTTTTAGAGATTTTGTAATAAAAGCAAGTATTTCATAAATTAAATAGACTCAGAACCGGTCTCTATTTTTCTCTCTGTTCATAATTTTTGCATGTAGTATCATTTTTCGAATATGCTCCGCAACGCTTCTCATACACACACTCTATTAAGTTGATTATTTAGATACCACCTGTGCGCGAATAGGCACAAAAAGACAGATATCTGACACCTTTTTATTACATCAGCTTAGTTCATTACCAGTTTAAAACTTATGATCTAAAAACGCCATTTATCACTTACTACTTGCCTTAGAAGCCGTAGGTGTTTCTCTTAAAACTAACCTGACCTTACAGGTCGTTTCGATCCAATTTTTTAACAATACATATTTATATGTAGGTGTTTAAGTTTTTTCTTAAACTAGGCGTCAGAATGCGTACGCACTTGGGCACTGCGTGAATAATGATCCACATTTGGATCCAAGACAATTTTTTACCTTGACGCACAGCCTCCCCTAATTAAAAATAATTTAATGGGGTTGTACTCTATAAGCAATAACATTGATCATTTTTTATCAATATTTCAAGTTTTTAGCCTAGAACACATATTTTTAAGCACTTAACGGAGTTTAAACCATAAACTAGTTTGGCTATTTAGTGCACTTATAGAAGTTACGGTTTAAATATGTATTTTTTAAAAGACATTTTTCACAGAATAGATTAGCTGGGAGACGTTTTGAGCTAATCAAACGTTGTCAAGCCCTTTAGACAGGGTAATAAGCACACTCACCAAAGATATATGTCATAGGTCGAAGGACATAGGACATTAAACAAATGCCAGTGGACATAAGCCAAATGCCAGTGGACATACGCCGAATGTCATAGGGCATAGTTCGAGTGTCATAGGCCATTTAAAATGCGTGCAATTCTCTGCACGGGGGGAGCCTTAGCTAGCCCAAATAATAGCTAATTGGTAACACGACATTGCTGATTTGACGCATATATTCGCTGATCGAAGGGGAGCTTTAGATAGCTAGCGAGAGAGGTATACGGAAGTAAAGGTATTTAAATCCAGAATTATTCGTTTTTTTATTTAAAGAGTTTTTAACATTTAGAATATACGAGTAAATCATTTTTTAATTATCGACCATTTTAACTCGATCTTTTAGTTTTTAGTAAACATCTTATATTTTCTTCTTTTCCTTGCGTGCGTTAATAGGACGTGTATTAACGAATAAATTTAGCTTTTCAAGGGGATTACGTGTTACAGGTCAAAATTTTAGGTAACACACATTTTTGTTTCACTTTATCTAAAAGTTTCTTAACATTTAGAATATACGTGTAAACCCTGTATAATTGTTCTAAGTATTTTATTTTTTTCTTGCATTAATAGGATACCTATTAATGAATAAATTTAGATTTTCAAGGGGAAAAACACACACTTTTATTTTAATTCACTTAATCTAAAAGGCTTTATAAAGAAAATAATTTCAGAATGCTATAACACTAAATTCAAATTTTTATTAACTCCTTATTAAATTTTAGAGAAACCAGTTCTAGAGTAGTTGATCCTTACTATGTTAGGCTGTGTATTAAATGCAATTTGTAGGTCTATATGATACTTTAAAATCTTAATTCCCGATAGTTTATGTCCATACCTAACTATATTTAATTTTCCACGGACAAATATGCATTGTGAACGTCTGTATGTACGTAATATTTTCTAGATAACAACACAAAGTATCAAACTTTGTGATTGCACCTTAAAAGTTATCGGACTTCTAACGGTTTATAATTTCTTCCAACCGCTCATCCTTTTGTGTGAATGACAAACGCTGCAGTATGCTTGGGATCTGCCGGGGGCTGCTGTTTAGAACCGCTTAACACTATACAATTGTTTAATTATTTTAAAAATTTAATCTATTTTAAGGGATAACAAAGGAGATTAGTAGGGATAATTTACAGATTTGCTAAGATTCTAAACACTTTTGGACCAAAGTTTTCGCTTCATTCCGAGTCGATTTTGCAAAAACAATCTTTTAAGAAGCAGGATGGACTTTACAAAATTGCCTGTTTTAAAGCCAAACAAGACGGTCTCTAAACAAAAAAAAAATGCAAAGGAAATTACTTTTACAGGAGAGTACAAATGCATTGCCAGAGCAAGACAAAAATCACCTAGACTGCGGAAGAGAAGAAGACAAAAACGCCAAAACTGTATGTATTACTTTATTAAGAAGATAGGAAAGGCCACAGTATTGGCATAACAGAAATGGTCACAGTATTGACCAGACATTAATATAAAACCCTGTTTTACCAATATAAGCTTTTTTTGAATATTTAAGGTTGAAAGTATTAAATATTTAAAAATTACAAAGTGAATACGCAGTACTTTTCCAGGAGAGTACCAACGCATTGTCAGAGCAAGACAAAAATCACCTAGACTGCGGGAGAGAAGAAGACAAGAACGCCAAAATCGTATGTATTACTTTATTAAGAAGATAGGAAAGGCCACAGTATTGGCATAACAGAAATGGTCACTGTATTGACCAGACAGAAAGGGTTCACGAATGCCAGGCATTAATATAAAACACTGTTTTATCATTATAAGCGTTTTCGATTATTTAAGGATATAATTATTAAATAATTAAAAATTGCAAAGTGAATACGCAGCACTTTTTCAGGAAAGTACCAACGCATTGCCAGAGCAATGCAATAAATGCTAAAATCATCTAAACTGCGAGAGAGAAGAGACAACAACACTAAAATTGTATGATTTAGTTCGTTAAGAAGATAGGAAATGCCACAGTATTGACATAATAAAAATGGCCACAGTATTGGCCAGAGAGGAAGGGCTTACGAATGCCCGGTATTAATTTAAAAAAGCCCGTTTTACCACTACCATTAAACAATTTTGGTACCTAATATTTTACTATTACATGTTCAAAGTTCTTTTACCTCACTTTGTCATCAAAAAAGTTTTAAACACAATATGAAGAATTTCCTAAATATTTAACTAATAAATTGAATTTAAATAACAAATTTTATTAGGATTATCTAATAAACTTTCCAGTGACAACTATTTTGAATTAAATTAACCTTTAAATTGGCCTATCAATAAAAAAATTTTTTTTCATGTAGACACAAATATATAGGTTTAGGTGCTAAATAGAATCAGCACGTTACATTAAAATATTTTATATACTTTAATGCTACAAATATTACGTGTACATTAATTTGGTCAAATTTAAAATCTAATATTTTATGTCATTCCATCTTAAAGAAGCAGGACCTAAATTATTTTTAACACTACGAATTGTTTTGTTTCAAATATCATTGTCAACACATAGAGAAACGGAATAGGAAAATTAGAGATTAAGCGGTAAGCCGGAGGCCTCTGACACAAAGGCCTATGAGGCGGCCTACTTGTTTAATCTTAAGGCAATCCTTCAGTATAAAATGCATACAAAATTGAAGTCAACACAGCATAAATGCTGTGAATATACTAAAAACCAAGCAGCTAACAGCTATTTTAATACATGTTTAACGTATTTATTTCCTAATAGTTCAAAAAACCAACTAATTAAAAAATTTTCTAAAAAAAACCAGTGCCTGGTTAAAACCATGTGTATATTAAAGTGCTTGTAACTTTTTACTTAATCACATACTGCAGACACATGAGTTCATTTATATTTAATATTGAGCTTAAGTTGAGATTAGCACGATTATTTTTACGTGTATTACTGAAAAATACGCTACATTTCAAATATTAACAAACCTTTTAAAACAACAACAACAACTTTAACTCGATTTTTACTTATAATAAACAATCCAAAAAAGAGTCATCAATTAAAAATTATGATTTAGGGATAGAGTTGATTACGGATTTAATATATTTTATGCTAATTATTTAAACAGTTGCTTATTTTTTAGTAACATACACATTTATTTATACTTCTAAAAGGTAACCATATTTTCTATAAATTTACTTTTAGTCACATTATTTTTAAAGCAAGTGCTTTTCTGTGTATGTCTTCACATCTGTATGCACTGAGTCGAGTTATGCCCGAGTTATACCGTTAGCAAGCAGCTCTGCTGAGTTCGCCAGCCTATCGCAACTAAGACGGTGCTAACTAAAGGGATAAGAAAGAAAGAGATAAAAGCAAAGTGAGTTCACCCCAGTATCAGTAGAGTAAAGGCATTTCTGGGAGCCCCCACCCCATCGCGTTTTTGAAAAACAGAGCGAACCGTGCCGTTATTTCAATCAAAAACTGACCGAACCGAATCGCGTTCCAAAATTTTCGGTTCCTAAAAATGACCGAACCGTGCGGCCGTTCAAAATTCTTCAAAACTCTTTTTTGGATTGTTTATTATAAGTAAAAATCGAGTTAAAGTTGTTGTTGTTGTTTTAAAAGGTTTGTTAATATTTGAAATGTAGCGTATTTTTCAGTAATACACGTAAAAATAATCGTGCTAATCTCAACTTAAGCTCAATATTAAATATAAATGAACTCATGTGTCAGCAGTATGTGATTAAGTAAAAAGTTACAAGCACTTTAATATACACATGGTTTTAACCAGGCACTGGTTTTTTTTAGAAAATTTTTTAATTAGTTGGTTTTTTGAACTATTAGGAAATAAATACGTTAAACATGTATTAAAATAGCTGTTAGCTGCTTGGTTTTTAGTATATTCACAGCATTTATGCTGTGTTGACTTCAATTTTGTATGCATTTTATACTGAAGGATTGCCTTAAGATTAAACAAGTAGGCCGCCTCATAGGCCTTTGTGTCAGAGGCCTCCGGCTTACCGCTTAATCTCTAATTTTCCTATTCCGTTTCTCTATGTGTTGACAATGATATTTGAAACAAAACAATTCGTAGTGTTAAAAATAATTTAGGTCCTGCTTCTTTAAGATGGAATGACATAAAATATTAGATTTTAAATTTGACCAAATTAATGTACACGTAATATTTGTAGCATTAAAGTATATAAAATATTTTAATGTAACGTGCTGATTCTATTTAGCACCTAAACCTATATATTTGTGTCTACATGAAAAAAATTTTTTTTATTGATAGGCCAATTTAAAGGTTAATTTAATTCAAAATAGTTGTCACTGGAAAGTTTATTAGATAATCCTAATAAAATTTGTTATTTAAATTCAATTTATTAGTTAAATATTTAGGAAATTCTTCATATTGTGTTTAAAACTTTTTTGATGATAAAGTGAGGTAAAAGAACTTTGAACATGTAATAGTAAAATATTAGGTACCAAAATTGTTTAATGGTAGTGGTAAAACGGGCTTTTTTAAATTAATACCGGGCATTCGTAAGCCCTTCCTCTCTGGCCAATACTGTGGCCATTTTTATTATGTCAATACTGTGGCATTTCCTATCTTCTTAACGAACTAAATCATACAATTTTAGTGTTGTTGTCTCTTCTCTCTCGCAGTTTAGATGATTTTAGCATTTATTGCATTGCTCTGGCAATGCGTTGGTACTTTCCTGAAAAAGTGCTGCGTATTCACTTTGCAATTTTTAATTATTTAATAATTATATCCTTAAATAATCGAAAACGCTTATAATGATAAAACAGTGTTTTATATTAATGCCTGGCATTCGTGAACCCTTTCTGTCTGGTCAATACAGTGACCATTTCTGTTATGCCAATACTGTGGCCTTTCCTATCTTCTTAATAAAGTAATACATACGATTTTGGCGTTCTTGTCTTCTTCTCTCCCGCTGTCTAGGTGATTTTTGTCTTGCTCTGACAATGCGTTGGTACTCTCCTGGAAAAGTACTGCGTATTCACTTTGTAATTTTTAAATATTTAATACTTTCAACCTTAAATATTCAAAAAAAGCTTATATTGGTAAAACAGGGTTTTATATTAATGTCTGGTCAATACTGTGACCATTTCTGTTATGCCAATACTGTGGCCTTTCCTATCTTCTTAATAAAGTAATACATACAGTTTTGGCGTTTTTGTCTTCTTCTCTTCCGCAGTCTAGGTGATTTTTGTCTTGCTCTGGCAATGCATTTGTACTCTCCTGTAAAAGTAATTTCCTTTGCATTTTTTTTTTGTTTAGAGACCGTCTTGTTTGGCTTTAAAACAGGCAATTTTGTAAAGTCCATCCTGCTTCTTAAAAGATTGTTTTTGCAAAATCGACTCGGAATGAAGCGAAAACTTTGGTCCAAAAGTGTTTAGAATCTTAGCAAATCTGTAAATTATCCCTACTAATCTCCTTTGTTATCCCTTAAAATAGATTAAATTTTTAAAATAATTAAACAATTGTATAGTGTTAAGCGGTTCTAAACAGCAGCCCCCGGCAGATCCCAAGCATACTGCAGCGTTTGTCATTCACACAAAAGGATGAGCGGTTGGAAGAAATTATAAACCGTTAGAAGTCCGATAACTTTTAAGGTGCAATCACAAAGTTTGATACTTTGTGTTGTTATCTAGAAAATATTACGTACATACAGACGTTCACAATGCATATTTGTCCGTGGAAAATTAAATATAGTTAGGTATGGACATAAACTATCGGGAATTAAGATTTTAAAGTATCATATAGACCGACAAATTGCATTTAATACACAGCCTAACATAGTAAGGATCAACTACTCTAGAACTGGTTTCTCTAAAATTTAATAAGGAGTTAATAAAAATTTGAATTTAGTGTTATAGCATTCTGAAATTATTTTCTTTATAAAGCCTTTTAGATTAAGTGAATTAAAATAAAAGTGTGTGTTTTTCCCCTTGAAAATCTAAATTTATTCATTAATAGGTATCCTATTAATGCAAGAAAAAAATAAAATACTTAGAACAATTATACAGGGTTTACACGTATATTCTAAATGTTAAGAAACTTTTAGATAAAGTGAAACAAAAATGTGTGTTACCTAAAATTTTGACCTGTAACACGTAATCCCCTTGAAAAGCTAAATTTATTCGTTAATACACGTCCTATTAACGCACGCAAGGAAAAGAAGAAAATATAAGATGTTTACTAAAAACTAAAAGATCGAGTTAAAATGGTCGATAATTAAAAAATGATTTACTCGTATATTCTAAATGTTAAAAACTCTTTAAATAAAAAAACGAATAATTCTGGATTTAAATACCTTTACTTCCGTATACCTCTCTCGCTAGCTATCTAAAGCTCCCCTTCGATCAGCGAATATATGCGTCAAATCAGCAATGTCGTGTTACCAATTAGCTATTATTTGGGCTAGCTAAGGCTCCCCCCGTGCAGAGAATTGCACGCATTTTAAATGGCCTATGACACTCGAACTATGCCCTATGACATTCGGCGTATGTCCACTGGCATTTGGCTTATGTCCACTGGCATTTGTTTAATGTCCTATGTCCTTCGACCTATGACATATATCTTTGGTGAGTGTGCTTATTACCCTGTCTAAAGGGCTTGACAACGTTTGATTAGCTCAAAACGTCTCCCAGCTAATCTATTCTGTGAAAAATGTCTTTTAAAAAATACATATTTAAACCGTAACTTCTATAAGTGCACTAAATAGCCAAACTAGTTTATGGTTTAAACTCCGTTAAGTGCTTAAAAATATGTGTTCTAGGCTAAAAACTTGAAATATTGATAAAAAATGATCAATGTTATTGCTTATAGAGTACAACCCCATTAAATTATTTTTAATTAGGGGAGGCTGTGCGTCAAGGTAAAAAATTGTCTTGGATCCAAATGTGGATCATTATTCACGCAGTGCCCAAGTGCGTACGCATTCTGACGCCTAGTTTAAGAAAAAACTTAAACACCTACATATAAATATGTATTGTTAAAAAATTGGATCGAAACGACCTGTAAGGTCAGGTTAGTTTTAAGAGAAACACCTACGGCTTCTAAGGCAAGTAGTAAGTGATAAATGGCGTTTTTAGATCATAAGTTTTAAACTGGTAATGAACTAAGCTGATGTAATAAAAAGGTGTCAGATATCTGTCTTTTTGTGCCTATTCGCGCACAGGTGGTATCTAAATAATCAACTTAATAGAGTGTGTGTATGAGAAGCGTTGCGGAGCATATTCGAAAAATGATACTACATGCAAAAATTATGAACAGAGAGAAAAATAGAGACCGGTTCTGAGTCTATTTAATTTATGAAATACTTGCTTTTATTACAAAATCTCTAAAACAAAATACAAATTTGTATTTTGTTTTTGAAATCTTAATACTAAATATTAATATTAGCTTCTGGTGATTCCCCAAGATTTGGCTTATCTGAATTTGACATGGGCACGTATGGATGGATTAATATTAAACTTACAATACTATGAACAATTAGTACTATTTGTAATCGCTAAAAAAGAAACATAAGAAGAAGCAATGGTAAAACATTTTTAAAATTAAATATTGACTTTGACTAAAACGAGTACATAATATGTAATATTAAAGAAAAATAAAAATGTGAATTAAATGTAGTTATTTTAATGAAAAGTGGGAACTTGAGTGTACACAAAGGTGAAATGGCGGCACATGCTGTCTGTCCTGTAAGAATTGGGTTAACCTAGGTATAAAAATGACCCATTACGTTAGTCGCGCACTTACCTGATGCCTACTTGGGATAAATACTAGTAGAAAATGTACGCATAACTTGATTTCTTTAAGCTCACAAGCACATAGGGATACAATTTTTCTGTGTGATTAGAACCAGAAAATATAGAATATAAGTAGTTAGAAGTCTGCGATTCGAAAAAAATATGTACAGTCCTACAGGGCGCTGTAAACACCCGCAAGGGTTATAACATGAGATAATTTAAATAAATAAGCTTTGTGATAGTTTTCTGTTATACCTGTACAAAAACTCAACAAATAAAAAATATAAGTACATGCAATCTATAAAAATGTAATACGTAGATATTTAATATTTAATCTTAGTAATTCTTTTTATAATAACTTGTGATCAAAACTCTAAAAACTTTATGTTAAAGATTACATAAAGCAGGTAAAGCCGCCAAGGAAAACATCTGCCTTTCTTAACTTGTTAAAACCTGAAAAAAAAAGGGTAAACTTGCTTGTCTTCACGTGTCTGTTCGTTATTCGGGTTAAGGAAGAACATGGTTGGCAAACTAGGCATAAGGTCTGATTTTATTTTGAATACTTAGTTTTACGATAATAAACATCTATAACTAGAGCGCTTGAAAGCATTTCTTTTTATAGTATGCTTATCTCATTTTGATTTCAGTTTTTAATTCGTTTAACTTCTAGTTCTCTGTCTGTTAGCTATTTGGTTAATTTATTAAATCAAGCTTATTTCTGCCTTTTCCGTCTTTCTTTCCCTTTCTTTCCTCTTTAGCTACCCCATGCTTCCTTATTTAGGATTCTTTTCACCACTGAGCTAGTTATAAAATAATTCTTCAGCTGGCATTAATAGAACATTACAAAACAAAAAAACTAATTTGTAAGAATATTTAATTTAATTTTAATAAAATTAATGTAATTAAATTTAAGGTTGTAATAAATAGCTGCTCAACATTTATATTATATTAAAAAAGGTGACTGAAGAGTTTCAATTTCTGGTTCTAATAATCCGTATTGAAAATACTGAAAGCTGGAAATTATTTAATTATTCATTAAAATGTCCTGTAAATACTTTGACCGGGTTCTAACAAAATAGCTTTTATAAACCATGTAAAAACATTGGCAACACTGTGCCTAAAAAAGGGGCATCCCATTTACAATAGCTCCTGCAAGTCGTTTTTCTGTCAGTCTATAGCTAAACGTGCGAGTTAAAGAACGATTCTTCCTCTGCTAGTTTGCGTTTAGTGAATTTTAAACAAAGTGTAGTGTTTATTAAAAAATCTGTTAATCGTTAATTACCATAAGCATTTAAAAACTTGCATTTGTTAACTAAATTGCTAGTTGGAAAAATCCGAAGTCTCTGTAGTGTTATTACATCAAATCGATCTGAAGATGAGTTTTGCAAGTAAATTAGTCCATGAAATAAAATGCCAATTAGAAAGTGTTAATCAAGCTACAAAAATATCAAAAATCTTGAAGGACTGTGCCAACGCTAGTCGAAGAATAAGCATTGCCCTAAAAAAGTCCCGGACGGTTTATGAAAAAGCCCATCTAACTGCCTGTCTTGGAGAAGTGAAAGGCTTTAAGCATCACTTGAAGACAAACATAAAGCAGGGAGGTGGTAATGTCATTAACAAGAACACCGCAAAACAACGGGCTAGATGGGAAGATGTGAAGTCAGCCTTTGACAGTAGGGTAAGAAGTGGTGTTATTACAAATTTAAAAAACACCGATGCCCATCAATTTCTGATGGATAGCTTCAGCTTATTTAAACGTAGAATTAAAAACGTTTTAAAAAAACAAGAAATGGTGAAAGTAAACACAATTTTAAGTGGAGATTTTCAAATTCCAAAGCAAAATCAAATAATTAATGAAACAAAACATTTTAGTACTCCTAATGGTCCCTAATAAAAATAAATAATCTTATGATCAATTTTAATAAATATAACGCACAGCGAGCAGGGCGTCATTTGGAACTACCTAAGATTATTTTAGATAAAAAAGCTTGTGTGAATGTACAAAATATTGATAAATTGTGCTTTGGCTGGGCGGTCGTATCAGCATTGTTTCCTGTTGAACAAAACTCAAATAGAACTTCATCATATCCACATCCTGAAGATGTTTTAAACCTAAAAGGTATTAAGTTTCCGATGAACTTAAACCAGGTTGTCCGGTTCGAAAAGCAAAATAATGTTTCCATAAACGTGTATCGTCTCCAAAAAGTCAATGAAAGCAGTTTTAAAGTATTACCTACGTACATTACTAGCGAAAATCTTGAAAAACATGTTAATTTGTTGATGCTACAAAATAATTATTATTTGAAGAATGAAGACATATCTGACCTGGTCCCACCAACTTACCACTTTGTATGGATAAAAAATCTTTCGAGGTTAGTAAGTAGGCAATTAAGTAAAAAGAAAATCTCAAAGTGGGTATGTGGTAGATGCCTACATTACTTCTATTCTAAGGCTGGACTTAATCAGCATATTAAAGACTGCAAAATTATTGTTAGCATTGTAGTGCCCAAACTACCAAGTGAAGAAAGAAAAATTGTTGAGTTTAAAAACTTTAAAAATAAACAATTTACGCCGTTCATTGTTTATGGAGACATTGAATGCCTGCTAATTCCTGTTGACGAAAACAGCGGAAAAAAAACTCAAAATTATCAACGACATGTGCCTTGTTCAGTGGGGTACTACGTAAAATGTGCTTATGATGATTCCCTATCATTTTATCGATCATACACGGGGTCTGACTGTATGGAATGGTTTAGCAAACAATTACTGGACTTCGCTGAAAACTTGGAAACTGTATTTCTCTGTGACTTGCCCATAGACCCTTTAAGTAAAAGACAAAAACTTGACTATAATAAAGCTGCAAAATGTCATATTTGTGAACATATGTTTTTAAGCGGTGAAAAGAAAATACGCGACCACTGTCACCTAACTTCAGAGTATCGTGGACCAGCGCATGAAAGCTATAATCTGAATTTTCAGGATAGCCATACTGTCCCTGTGGTATTTCACAACCTTAGCTCTTATGATGGACATTTAATTATTGAGCATATCGCCAATTTAGATGGATCAATAAGCCTGTTACCCGTGAACAAAGAAAAGTATATTGCATTTACGAAAAAAATTAATGAAAATTTAATTGAGTTTAGATTTATTGACTCGTTCCGCTTTATGGCCAGTAGCTTGGATAAGCTAGCTTCAAATCTTGAGGACTATCCGCTGATTAGAAATGAATTTCCTAATTTGTCTGACGAATAATACAAACTTATTTATCAAAAGGGTATCTTTTGTTATGACTACATGAATAGTTGGGAAAAACTAAGAGAAACATCTTTACCGAAAAAACTCCATTTCTTCAATTCTCTAGAAAATAAAGAAATTTCGTTAGTTGATTATAAATATGCACAGAACGTGTGGAAAACCTTTGATTGTAAAACAATACAAGATTATATGGAACTCTACATGAAAGTTGACATAATCCTCTTAATGCAGGTATTCCAGCAATTTAGGGAAAGTTGTCATAAAACGTATGGTTTGGACCCTGCGAACTATTTTACCCTTCCCGGTTATACATGGGATTGCATGCTGTACCGCACGCAACAAAAATTAGAACTCTTGACAGACTACAATATGGTCACATTTATAGAACGCGGTATTAGAGGAGGGTCAATGTTCTAAAAGATATGTGGAGGCAAATAATAAATATATGCCAAACTACGACTTAACTAAAGAAACATCTTTTCTAATGTATTTTGATATAAACAATCAGTATGGGTTTAGCATGAGTCAGTTTCTGCCTTATGGAAATTTTTATTGGTTAGAAAGTAATGAAATGCTCAATTTTGATGTTAATAAAATTGAAGATGACTCGAATATTGGATATATTCTAGAAGTCGACTTGTGCATTCCTGTGGAATTACACGACTATTTCTCTGACTTGCCTCTATGTCCTGAGCATCAGAGCCCACCTGGCACTAAAGACACTAAAAATAAAAAACTTATGGCTACACTGTATAATAAAAGTGACTATGTAATTCATTATAGAAATTTAAAGCAAGCATTAAAACTTGGTATAAAACTTGAAAAAATTCATAAAATTTTATGCTTTAAGCAGTCCGCATGGCTGAAACCCTATATTGACCTAAATACTCAATTAAGGCAGGATGCTAAAAATGAGTTTGAGAAAAACCTTTTTAAATTAATGAATAACGCCGTGTTTGGTAAAACAATGGAAAATATTAGAAATCACTGTAACATAAAATTAGTTAAGAACTGGGACGGACGATTCGGAGCCGAAGCTCTAATCTTTCGACCAGAGTTTAAAAGTATAACCATATTTAATAAAAATTTGGTTGCCGTTGAACTTGAAAAAACCAAAGTATATTTCAATAAACCGATATATGTGGGAATGTGTATTTTGGACATTGCCAAAACAACTATATATGATTTTCACTATAACTACATGGTACCGGCTTTTGGTAAGGATTGTACTGTGGCATATACAGAAACTGATAGTTTAGTTTATAACGTCCAAAATCATGACATTTACGAGTCCATACGGCGCGACTGCTGTCACACCTTTGATACATCTGACTATGCTGAAGATAACCAATATAACATTCCTAGAGTAAATAAAAAGGTTTTAGGGATGATGAAAGATGAAAACAATGGACAAATAATGACACATTTTATTGGCCTCAGAGCTAAAATGTACGCTACAAAAGTAGCTGGTATAAAAAGTGAAGCTGCAAAAGTGACTAAGAAAGCTAAAGGCGTAAAGCACAATGTTGTAAAATCAGAACTATCATTCGATGACTATGTCGACTGCCTAAATAACTATCAAGAAACAATGATTACGCAAAATCTTATAAGATCCGAAAAACATAGACTCTACTCTGTAAAACAGATAAAAATCGGACTAAGTCCCCTGGATGACAAACGGTCTATTTCAAAAGAGTCTTATGAAACGTTGCCGTGGGGGCACTATAGTATTAAGTGAAAACTTAGTTTTAATATAATCTTAATAATGTGGTATTTGTTTATATAGTGTTTGTTCAAATATTTTTAGCAAACTCTAAGTATGTAATTTAAGTTAGCATATGTATAGGGTAAGACCTAATATAATTTATTGTAAAAATAATTATATAAACTATTTTAATAATACTTATAAGTAGTACCTATAATGTTATTATAATATACCTACTATAATGTTAAATAGAACTTGTGAGTCTCCATCTATACCGTATTGAATTATGAATAACTGTATTCCTATGTAATACTTTTTTATAATAGATAAATAAAACATAATCTGGTGTAATTACTATTAACCTGTCCCAAGTATCCAGTACTTAAAATTAGAAAGTAAACAAGCTATACCTAACATAGATTGTAAAGTAAAACAAAATTCTAATCTTTAACTAGCTAATATAGCAGAAGTATATAGTACTAAAAACTAAAATGAAACAAAGTAAAAATAAAATAATTTGTACAAAAAAAAAACAAAATCTGTATGGCGGGCCTGGTATGACTAAATTGACATTTGTTAAAGTATTATAACCGCTTATCAAGTAGCCGACTGTTTGGGTTTAAATTCCGCAAGCGTAGGATAGTGAGTAGCAGTACAGCTCAATAATTATACGAATTGTCAAGTAAAAAATAAACAGGTAAGTTGTCAATTCAGAACGTTTAAAAGGTTATATTAAGTAGCACAAGATGTGTCACATAAAAATTACTGTCTGTTAAGCAATATTCTGTGATACATCCAAAAACTTACCAGCTTTTTTTCTTATGTAGAGTTACATGTTAAAATGCGCCAGAAGCCCCCTTACTAATCTACTCTTGAGCGCCATCTTTAAAATTGTCTTGAAGTGTTGTAGTATTAAACTAGTAAACTCTTATAACTTTCTTTCGCGTCCCTTTTAAGTTAAAAAAATGTTATTAAAAAAACGTGACCAAAAAAGACGCAGAAAGTTAGTAGGTTTGAGAAGTCTTAATCTGGTGGCGTTTTAGAACATGTTGTGGAGGACTTTTCAAGTGTGAATTTGGTACATGAAAATAACGAGGGTAAAAACATGTTATATACACAGCACTAGAAACTTCAGCAAAAAGTACATTTTTATAGCTTGATTTCTCCTTGTTTTTAAGTTATCTTTACGCATGTAGATTTAACAAAGGTTGTTTTCAAGTAAAAAAAAACTTTGGTATTTTTGTTCACGTTAATTTAACGTTGATGTGATTTTTGTGCCATGTGGGATATTTTTCAATGTTGCCACATTTTTGGAAAAATTAGGAAACCAAAGAAAATGATACAAAACAACAAACATAAAAACTAAGAATAAAACTAAACTCAACCTAGCTTCACTTAACCCAAACAAACCCACTTGTACCTATTAGTTAAACCTATCCTACCTAACCTAAACCAACCCAACCCAGTCATACCCAAACCAGCTAAACCTAACCTAAAATAAGGAACCTAAAGACAGAAATATTATAAAATATTTTTAAGAACGATAGAAAACAACAAACAAAAAAACTAAGAATAAAACTAAACTCAACTCAGCTCTACTTAAACCAACCAAACCCCGTCGTACCCATCCAAGTTAGATCTGAATGAACCAGAACCTAACCTCTTTGCAATATAATCTTAGTATCCCCCTTATTGTAATTAGTTTTGGGTGTATTTTACATAAAAAGTGATTTTTTTCTTTAACATTTTTTTTTTCATTTTTCGTACCTAAATAAGTTGAAAACTGCTAAATTACCATTTTCAATAAGAATCTTCGTCGAAAATTTTTTTTGTGTTTGTATATTTTTAATACCTAAATATCTCTCCAAACCCATTTTTGCATTTCAAAAGTCTAGTGTGCTTATTAATTCAGGGAGCAGCAGTAGTTTTAAGTAGATTAAACTCGATTTTTTAATAATTTAGATTGCTAATTTTTGACCCAAATACGTGCAAAACAGCTGCATTAAAAACTTTAAATGCAAAAATTTGGGAATTTCGGATCGTTTTGGTTGCTTCTGTTCTTTTTAAAATTTTTAAAATGCTTGTTAGCTATCTGAGATTTTTAGGAAATAGTATATTTCTTATTATTCGTAAGAGGTGTATATATAAATTTCTGATGTATTTCAATATTTTGATCGTTTTAAACAAACGGTGACCCAAATAGTTCATGTAAAGGGTGTCCTACCATATTACCAACAGGTAACTTTTTATTTACTAGTAAGTAGTTTGAGCGTAAATCGCCATCCAAGTCGTTTATTTTAAACAATATTGATATTGAAATTCTGAAGGTTCAGTAAAGCTACTGCATGTTGCTTCTTATGGTGGAATATCACACAAATGTGACCACTGGTTTATGCGTTACTTACCTTTGTATTGTACTAGTTTGTTTACGTAGAGGTTTTAAAATCATATAGTCATAAACTTGAGGTAAAAATTATATTTGTACCTACCTTGTTTTAGCAAATCAAATGTTTATAAAGTTTAAGCTATCTAGCTATTTATCGCTAAACTGTAACAATGCATTGTTTGGAAAACATTTTAAAAAAGTTATGTTATAATAGAAAAAAGCATTTTTTTTGTATTAAAACTATGTTATACCTATCAGTACGATTGCAAACGCCAGAACAAATCGATAAAGAAGTTGAATATTTTGTTACAAATATTCAACAAGCAGCTTGGGAAAACAGTCCAAAACCAAAGAGAATTTTTAAGGGAAAAAACTATCCAAAGGAAATTAGAGACCTTATCTTGGAAAATCCTCGGGAAAAAACAAATCTCAACAACATGACGCAGCACATTAGGCGAGAAATTCTAGTAATAAAAAATGAATCTACTAACCATTTTCTTAATGAACTTAAAGTTGATAAAAATACCGACTATTCCCTTTGGAAAGCAACCAAAGATTTTAAAAGACCAATTATCCAAATTCCACCCATACGAAAATCTAACAACCAGTGGGCAAGGAGTATCAAAGAAAAAGCGGATATTTTTGCAAGTCATAGAAAAAACATTTCAGCCCCACGAAACACCGGATGAAAACTTTCATTTAAATGAACCCCATCAAATCGAAGACCATATTATGCTTACATCACCAAAAGAAATATTAACAGAAATCAAAAATAATAATTTAAAAAAAGCCCCAGGGTATGATCTTATTAACGGGGTAGACATAAAACAACTCCCCACAAAAGCTATCGTAAAACTATGCAACCTAATTAATGCGTCCTTTAGGCTTAGGTATGTACCTAAACTGTCGAAAGTTGCAGAAGTTATCATGATTCCAAAACCGGGAAAACCACTCCATGACTCCATTGCTTAACAGAATAAAACCCATCATAGAAAGACAAGAAATTATTCCATCTCATCAATTTGGTTTTCGAGACAAGCATTCCACTATAGATCAAGTACACAGAATTACTAATATAATAGAAAAAGCACTAGAAGAGGGAACGGTTGTTCTGCAGTTTTTCTAGATGTAGCACAATCATTTGACAAAGTGTGGCATGAAGGCCTTAATTTTAAACTAAAACGGTTTCTGCCAAAACAATATTCGGATATTTTGGAATCATACATATCTGATAGACATTTTAGAGTAAAACAGGAAGACATACTCAAATTTAAGAGAAATTCAAGCAGGCGTACCCCAGGGTAGCATACTAGGCCCTTATCTATACTTATTATTCACTTCCGATATCCCAAAGCCAGAAAATTGTCACTTAGCAACATTTGCGGATGATACTGGTTTTTTGACGGTAGAACAATCTATTGAAAAATGCATAGAAAAGCTTCAGGATGCAGTCACCGAAGTTCACAGTGCGACCACAAAGTGGCGAATAAAATTAAATGAAACCAAATTAATACATGTTGATTTTACAAACAAAAATATAAATCACGTACAAATAACAATTAACAACATTCCCGTACCATATTCAAATCAGGCAAAATATCTCGGTATAACACTTGATGCCAAATTGCGCTGGAAAGCACATGTTAAGAAAAAAAAAAGAAGAACTTGAGATAAGGTATAGAAAAATGAACTGGCTAATTAGAAGAAAGTCCAATTTAACAATTCATAATAAGTTACTGCTTTATAGACAAATACTGAAACCAGTATGGACATATGGTATTCAACTATGGGGTTGTGCTAAACAGAGTAACATTCTAGTTTTACAGAGATTTCAAAATAAAGTATTAAGAAACATTGTGAATGCACCTTGGTACGTTCGAAATAGTGACCTTCATCGAGATCTAAAAATCGAAACTGTAGCAGAGACTATAAAAAAGTACGCAAAAAGCCATGAAGACAGACTCCATCGGCATGTGAATGTGGAAGCAATTCAGCTTCTAGACAATACTAAGCTAGGTCGAAGACTAAAAAGAGTGAAGCCGTTTGAGCTAGTAAACTAACTGAATTACATAAAACAAAATAATGCTATAAACACAACACAATTGTGAGTTACAGACTAAACGAAGCGAGGAGAACTGTTGAGTGAACCCTAAGTTTAAATCTGACTTTTCTAGTAAATAAGTTAAAACAAAATTGCTAATTAGTCTTACTGACTAGATTGTAATCCAATAAACACAGTGTGTTTGACAAATAAAAAAAAAACTATGTTATAAAAGCATAAAATTTTTTGCTACATAAAATTATTGTACAAAAAAATTTCGGATTTTTACGTATTTCATCCATGGTACTTTTTTATAACAAAACGCGCTGTATTTTTAGAGATTAAGTTTTATAATACTGTTAAAGCAATAAATTATTTTAAAAAAATTGCTAAAAAATACAACGTTACAAGTGCATTAGTAGAACCCTGGTGACACAACAACCCTTATCAGGCCAGCAAACTTTCTTTATAGTACAAAAATGCAATACATTTAAAATTTTAAAAAAAATGCATTGCTTTAAAAATACGACATTTTGTACTGAAAAGTATGTCTGCTGGCCTCATAAAGGCCGTAGTACCATTGCACTACTACTAAAGCACTTCTTACGTTGTACATTTTTTGTAAAAAAGGTTACAAAAATTTATTGCTCTAACAGTATTATAAAACTGGTGCCTTAAAATTAGAGCGCGTTGTGTTTTAAAAAGTGCAATTCATAAAATACGTAAAAAATGAGTTCCTTTTAAGTTACATATAAAATGTTACAATAAAACTAAAGCGTGTTTTTTGCAAAAAAAATAGAGTCAATGCAACAGATAAAAAGTATAACATTTTTTGCATAAAAAAGTTAAACAAAATGCATTACTTTAAAGTACATGCTTTTTTGTACAAAACAGTTTAAAAAAGTTTGTACAAAAAGTTTTAAAAAATGCGTTGCTTTTAAGGTATATATTTTATTTTATTTTATTTACTTTAATTTTTTTTTCTTTAATTACTGTTATGTTTGCAAGTTTAATATCTGAAATACATATAAAATATTACAATAAAAGGAATAATAAAAAAGTATTTTATACAAAAAAAAAAAACAGTCAATGCAATATATAAAAGTAAACGCTTTTTTGTACAAAAAAGTTATAAAAACGCATTGCTTTAAAAGTACGTTCCTTTTTGTACTAACAAGTATGTCTGCTGGCCTGATAAACAATAAAGCACTTTGAACGTTGTACTTTACCGTTACTAGCTGTTGGCAATGACTTTACACAAGAAGCACTTTTTTTAAATTGATATTTGTTGGGGAAGAACAATAAAATGTATATCAATATCTTGATTAAAATATTTATTATTTTAGTTCAAACACATAAATTTCATAACCTGTCCATGTCCTCATCAGTGACAAATTAGTTCATTTTAATTAATTTTGCCTGTAATAGTCAGCTATTTTAAAGTTTATGTTTTGTATGCATAATTAAGTATTTCTTAGCATTAAAAAAACATTAGACAACATATTAAAATGTTTTTGATTGATTGATATGCCTTAATTCGCCCTTAGGTACGGCCATAAAAGAAACAAAAAAATCATGCTAAATTTAAAAGTTTTTAAAAAATAATTAAAATTACCCAAACTAAAAAATAAAAATTTAAAAACTAAAAATCTATCTATTTTATTTATTTTTTTTTAAAATTTAGAAACACAATATCTTCCAAATCATAAATACATCTAGACATATTTTGGGTAATGTGATAGGTATAAATAAATTTTTCAAAAATAATAGAATTTTCGTCTACAAAGTGAACTGTTTCCCTTACAACTACAAATATTAGTTCATGGTAGCTAAGGGCACTGAAACGCAGCTTAGAGTGCACTACCAACCAATTTTTTTTCCTTTTTACTTCTCCTAACTCGATGTAGAAGCTTGTCAATTTTTATGAAAGTCCTGCAAAAATTTACGAAACTGGCGGCTTACCAACCGACCAGAATACGATTTGGATATTTAAAAAAAAACTCAAAAATATCCAACTTTTAACGCTTTTTTGTTACCACTAAACAAATATATTTTGAAAAAAAATTCACACCGTTTCAAAGCTTGTCAATATTAGAAAAGAGGTTTTCCGGGGACCCAAAATTAAACGAAAATGATAAATCCCTAGCCGTTTATCTTCAAACATGTTATTTATTATTTATTTCTCTATTAGAACCAGTAAATAGTCTCACTTTACAAAAGAATCCCTTTTGTATGTTTCTTGGGGAAGAACAATAAAATCTTTGTCAATATCTTGATTCAAATATTTTTTATTTTAATTTAAACATATAAATGTCATATCCTGTTCCTATCCTCATCAGTAACAAATCTGCTCATTCTAATTAATTTTGCCTTTAAAGTTTATATTTTCTAAACATAATTAAGTATTTATTAGCATTAAAGAAACATCAAACAACATTTTTGTTTGAAACTCGTAGAAAACTCGTAGAAACTCGTAGTATTTCTATCAAACAACATATTGAAATGTTTTTGATTAATTGATCCTTCTTAATCTGCCTCTAATATGGCCATAAAACAAACAAAAAAATCATGCAAAAAACAGTTTTTAAAAAATAATGAAAATTACACAAACTAAAAATCTACCTATTCTATTTTTTTTTGTTTTTAAAAAAATAGAAACACGATGTTATCCAAAACATAAATAGATATATTTTGGGTAATGTGAGAGTTATAAATACATTTTTTAGAAATAATAAAATATTCGTCTACAAAGTATTATTGCTTTTGTCTGAGCAGTTTCCCTTACTACTATAAATATTAGTATAAGGTAGTTAAGGCCACTGGAACGCAGCTTAGAGTGGACTACCAACCAACTTTTTATTTTATTTTTTACTTCTCCTTACTCGATGTAGAACCTTGCCAATTTTTATGAAAGTCCTGCAAAAATTAACGAACGGACCAGTATAGGATTTGGATAATTAAAAAAAACTGACAAATATCCAACTTTAAACGATTTTTTGCTACCATTTAACATTTATTTTGAAAAAAATCACACCGTTTGAAAGCTTGTCTCTATTAGACCAAGGTTTTCGAGGAACCCCAAAAATAAACGAAAATGAAAAATCCCCAGACGTTTATCTTCAAACATGTCATTTTTACTTAAAAACCCATTATTTTGGATTATATTTATGATTTAGTTCTCTATTAGAACCAGTAAATAGTCTTTTAAGTTTTGTTCAAATAAAGTTTCCAAATAGTGATTTGTGTAAGCAGTCCAAAGTTTTTGAATTTTGCAAAAAACGCGCAGCAGAATGTGATTCTGCTACAGAATTTTCGTGCAGTCTCAAAAGGAAGAAAAAAAAATTATGTCAGATCCGGAATGATTACCGTACAAATGACCAATACTACACAAAAAATGCGTAAGCGTAAACGGAAGGAAAAAATAATGAAATTTACACAAACTAAAAATCTACCTATTTTATTAATTTTGTTTTTAAAAAAATAGAAACACAGTGTTATCCAAAACATAAATAGATATATTTTGTGTAATATGATAGGTATTAATATATTTTTGAAAAATAATAAAATATTCGCCTGCAAAGTATTATTGTTTTTGTTTGAACAGTTTTCCTTACAACTACAAATATTAGTACATGGTAGTTGAGGGCACTGGAACGCAGCTTAAAGTGAACCAAAAAACTTTTTTCTATTTTTTATTTCTTCTCTAACCAGTCCAAAGTCTCCGAATTTTGCAAAAAACGCGACAGCTTGGTATATGTGATTCTGCTACAGATCTTTCCTGCAATATTTTTTAATATTTTAGAAAGTGAGATATACTCTCAAAACGAAGAAAAAAAAGTATGTCAGATCAGGAATAATTAGCCTACAAACGACCAATAGTACACAAAAAATGCGTAAGTGTAAGTGGAACATTAAAAAAAAAACTATTTTGAGGTTGTAGCCTATTGTAAGTTGAAATTGTCTTTACAAGCTACATTCTACCCATTTGCTGTGTGGGTGATCCGGGTTCGATTCCCGGCCTTGCCATTGGATCTTGTGAGCGGTTTTTATTACTTTACTTTATAACCATCACGTTTAAATTGAGTTGTAGGAACACTGGAACAATAGGATGGAAGTCCCAGTATAAAAAAAAAACAGCTACATTCCACCAGAATCCGGATGTTCTTTTTACTTCAGTTCAAAGTATATCTAAATTTTTACAACAAAAAAGTGCAGATCTGGGCCAAAATCGACAGAAAAAACTACTTTATTCACCTCCCCCCCCCCTCTTAGTTTCAGATGCACATTTCCAATTTTTTGTTGGTACACATTTTGATTTTAATGGTATCTGATGTTTGTTGAACTACTCTGTCATATTTATTGTAATGGATATTTTTAAACCAACAAATTTTTAACAAATACATTAAATATTTAAAAATTGAACATTTTAGCCAATCTTGATATTATTATATCCCCTGTTATAAAATAAAAAGCTAGTCTGTCAACATCGTATAAGAGGATTATCCTCAGATAGATTCAGGCTATAAGGATTTTTACCTGACTAAGCCATCAATCTCAGGTAAGGTATGCTATAGAAACTAAATAGTATTGAAGTATATCAAATCTGGTAGGTGTATCTTAATGTGGAGATGAAAAACAAAATAGATATTATTTTATTATTTATACAAAAACATCTTTAAAAAATCATTTACGTAATTTTCTTGAAATTTGGCTGTGTTAAGTAGAGTGTTGAAATTTGGTAGCTGTAGGGTTCTGGAAACATAAAATGGAAAAATGGTAATATAAAATTTACGTTTTTGATTACAACAATGGCGGATCCAAAATGGCGGATTTTTTTATTATTTTTAAATCGATTTGTCTCAAACTTGGAAGTTTGCAGTGCTTGGGATCACTTGACACAGTTTTATCCTTAAAATTAAAAAAAATATAAAATGGCGGATCCAAAATAGCGGTTTTTCTTATTTATGCACCGATATGTATCAAATATAGAACTTGGCGTTGTTATAAACCGCTGATTATGATTTTTGACCCAAACTTATAAAAAATTCAAAATAGCGGAACTAAAATAGTGATTTTTTTATTTTTAAATCGATTTGCCTTAAACTTAAGAGTTTGCTGTGCTTGAGATCACTTAATACAGTTTTCTCCTCTATTCATGCATGGATATGTATCAAATATGGAACTTGGCGGTGTTTCAAGTCGCTGATTATTATTTTTGACTCAAACTCATAAAAAACTCAAAATGGCGGATACAAAATGGTGGATTTCTTTATTTCTAAACCGATTTGTCTCAAACTTGAAAGTTTGCAGTGCTTGAGATCACCTAATACAGTTTTATACTCTAAACTTAAAAAAATTAAAATGGCGAATCCAAAATGGCAGACTTTTTTATTTATGCATCGATATGTATCAAATATGGAACGTGCCGGTGTTTCAAGTCGCTGATTATGAGTTTTGACTCAAACTCATAAAAGTTCAAAATGGCAGATCCAAAATGGCGGATTTCTTTATTTTTAAATCGATTTGTCTTAAACTTAAAAGTTTGCTGTGCTTGAGATCACTTAATACAGTTTTCTCCTCTAAACCCAAAAAAATTAAAATGACGGATCCAAAATGGCGGACTTTCTTATTTATGCATTGATATGTATCAAATATGGAACTTGACGGTGTTTCAAATCGCTGATTATGATTTTTGCCCCAAATTCATAAAAAATTCAGCCAATGGCGGATCCAAAATGGCGGATTTTTATATTTTTAAACTGATTTATCTCAAACTTGAAAGTTTGCAGTGCTTGAGATCACTTAATACTGTTGGCACCTGCAACTTAAAATAATTAAAATTGTGGATCCAAAATGGCGCATTTTATTATTTATGCACCGATATGTATCAAATATAGACCTTGGCTGTGTTTCAAGTCGCTGATTAGGATTTTTGACTTAAACTCATAAAAAATGTAAAATGGCGGATACAAAATGGTGGATTTCTTTATCGATATGTATCAAATATGGAACGTGGTGGTATTTCAGGTCACTGATTATGAGTTTTGACACAAACTCATAAAAAAATCAAAATTTTGGATCCAAAATGGCGAATTTCTTTATTTCTAAACCTATTTGTCTTAAACTTAAAGTTTGCAGTGCTTCAGATAGCTTAATATAGTGTTATCCTTTAAACTTAAAAAATGTAAATGACGGACTTTCTTAGTTTTGCATCGATGTGTATCAAATATGGACATGACGGTGTTTTAAGTCGCTGAATATGATTTTTGACTCAAACTCATAAAAAATCCGAAATGGCGGGTCCGAAATGGCGGATCCCAAACGGCAGACTTGTTTTAAACCGATTTGTCTCAAACTTGAAAGTTTGCACTGCTTGATCTCTTCATCTGTATTAAGTTTATATTTATTTATGAATCGATATGTGTCAAATTTAAAACTTGGCGGTGTTTAATACAATTTATGACTCAAGCTTAAAAAGAGCAATGTAATATTTTATTGAGACAAATCGGTTAAAGTTCGTCATTTTGGATTCGCTATTTTGATATTTTTATGGGTTTAAGTAAAAAATCATAATTAGCGACTGGAAACAACGCTAATCTCTATATTTGATACAAATGGGTTCCTAAATAAGAAAGTACATATAGTGCACAAATAAAAAAATCCGCCATTTTCAAACGGTCATTAAAATTTTTGCTGATTTCAAACACTGCAAACTTTCAAGTTTGAGACAAATCGCTTTAAAAATAAAGAAATCTGCCATTTTGGATCCGCCGTTTTGAATTTTTTATGAGTCAAAAATCATAATCAGCGACTTGAAACACCGCCAAGTTTTATATTTTATACATATCGATGCATAAATAAGAAAGTCCGCCATTTTGGATCCGCCGTTTTAATTATTGTTAAGTTTCAGGACAAAACTGTATTAACTGAACTCAAGCACTGCAAACATCCAACTTTGAGACAAATCGGTTTAAAAATAAAGAAATCCGCCATTTTGGATCCGCCATTCTTGTAACATGGGCGCACCCAGGGGCGAACCGGACCGAACCAAACCGAACCGAACCGAACCGAACCGAACCGAACCGAACCGAACCGAACCGAACCAAGCCTTAGATTTTTGACATATTTTCTACATATTTTATGATAAAGCACAAAAAATAGCTTAAAATTTGACAGAATGAAGACTCGCCCCCCCCCCCCAAGCAGCGGCGTAGGTCGTCGCGTCCCCGTCAAAAGTAAAAAACATGAGATGACCTTTTTTTTTTGTGGTCGTACGATTTTTAAGGGGCGCCCTGTTTAGGTGTCGGCCCCCTTCCATACATGATGACCGTTTTTTTTTGGTCGCACGATTTGTAAGAGGCGCCCTTTTTAGCTGTAGCCCCCCCCCCAAGACACATTCCTGGGTGCGCCACTGCTTGTAATAAAAAACATAAATTGTAATGTTACCAGATTACTAGAACACTAAACCTACCAAATTTCAATAGTCGACCAGAAAAAATATATTTTCTATGACTCGAATATATTTTCTATGACTCCTTAAATAGATTTAACTCTACTTAACAAAATCAAATTTCAAGAAAATTGCATAAATAATTTTTTAAAGATGTTTTTGTATAAATAATATATTTGTTTTTTTTACCAGCACATTTTATTTTTTTTTAAATTAATTCGGCGCCGAGTTGACCCGGCGCCTAGTTGGCGGCGCCGAGTTGGCCCATTCCAAAGAATTACAGGTGTGGGTGAAGGAGAAATTATTTTCTTAAGTAATTTAGGTTAGTTGTTTTGTTTTGTTATAACTAACTATTTTAATATTGCCAAATCTTGTTTTTTTAATTAAATGGGCCTAAAAATAATAACACGTCATTAGTGCTTCGACCTTCATGGGTAGGCAGCTTTCAACCTGCCCTTAAAAAACAAAACATTTCTTTACCCGATTTGCTACTTTTTTTATTTACATGCGCGGCGGATCCAGGGGTGGCCAGAGGGGCCCGTCACCCCCCCCCCCCCCCTTCCAGCCATAAAACTTATTTTGTAGTTCAGCAGCGTCACTTATTTAAAACTTGTCACAAACTCTACCTAATTTTTTAAAAAAATTCGGCGCCATAAATCTTGTTTAGATACTAAATTTCACACCTCAGATCTGTCAAAAAACGCTTATAAAAATTATTTTGATGTTTGCCGTCACTTTGGCCCCTCCCCTCCGGAAGACCTGGATCCGCCACTGTTTACGTGGCAAAGTTTTTTTTTATATATTTTTTTATTTGTGTGTTTGAGTTTATTGCTTTACAATCTAGTCAGTAAGACTAATTAGCAATTTTGTTTTAACTTAATTTACTAGAAAAGTCAGATTTAAACTTAGGGTTCACTCAACAGTTCTCCCCGCTTTGTTTATCTGTAACTCACAATTGTGTTGTGTTTATAGCACTATTTTGTTTTATGTAATTCACTTAAATTACTAGTTCAAACGGCTTCACTCTTTTTAGTCTTCGAACTAGCATAGTATTGTCTAGAAGCTAAATTGCTTCCACATTCACATGCCGATGGAGTCTATCTTCATGGCTTTTTGCGTACTTTTTTATAGTCTCTGCTACAGTTTCGAGTTTTAGATCTCGATGAAGGTCACTATTTCGAACGTACCAAGGTGCATTCACAATGCTTCTTAATACTTTATTTTGAAATCTCTGCAAAACTAGAATGTTACTCTCTTTAGCACAACCCCATAGTTGAATACCAAATGCCCATACTGGTTTCAGTATTTGTCTATAAAGCAGTAACTTATTATGAATTGTTAAATTGGACTTCCTTCCAATTAGCCAGTTCATTTTTCTATGCCTTATCTCAAGTTCTTCTTTTTTTTGCTTTCCAGCGCAATTTGGCATCAAGTGTCATACCGAGATATTTTGCCTGATTTGAATATGGTACGGGAATGTTGTTAATTGTTATTTGTATGTGATTTATATTTTTGTTTGTAAAATCAACATGAATTGATTTGGTTTCATTTAATTCATTCATAATTATTTTTCAATAGAATTTTCTACCGTCAATAAACCAGTATCATCGGCAAATGTTGCTAAGTGACAATTTTCTGGCTTTGGGATATCGCAAGTGAATATTAAGTATAAAGAAGGGCCTAGAACGTTACCCTGGGGCACGCCTGCTTGAATTTCTCTTAAATTTTAGTATGAGTCTTCCGGTTTTACTCTAAAATGTCTATCAGATATGTATGATTCCAAAATTTAAGGCCTTTATGCCACACTTTGTCAAATGCTTGTGCTACCTCAAGAAAAACTGCAGAACAAACTTTTCCCTCTTCTAGTGCTTTTTCTATTATATTAGTAATTCTGTGTACTTGATCTATCGTGGAATACTTGTCTCCAAAACCAAATTGGTGAGATGGAATAATTTCTTGTCTTTCTATGATGGGTTTTATTCTTTTAAGCAATCATTTTTCATAGAGCTTGGATATAATTGGCAGCAAAGATATTGGTCTGTAAGATGACACGTCATGGAGTGGTTTTCCCGGTTTTGGAATCATGATAACTTCTGCAACTTGCCACAGTTTAGGTACATACCTAAGCCTAAAGAACGCATTAATTAGGTTGCATAGTTTTACGATAGCTTTTCTGGGGAGTTGTTTATGACTACCCCGTTATTAAGATCATACCCTGAAGCTTTTTTCGAATTAATATTTTTGATTTCTGTTAATATTTCTTTTAGTGATGTAAGCTTAATATGGTCTTCGATTTGATAGGGTTCATTTAAATGAAAGTTTTCATCCGTTGTTTCGTGGGGCTGAAATGTTTTAAATGACTTGCAAAAATATCTGCTTTTTCTTCGTTACTCCTTGGTTGTTCGATTTTCGTATGGGTGGAATTTGGATAATTGGTCTTTTAAAATCTTTGGTTGCTTTCCAAAGGGAATAGTTGGTATTTTTATCATCTGTAAGTTCATTAAGAAAATGGTTAATAGATGAATTTTTTATTACTAGAATTTCTCGCCTAATGCGCTGCGTCATGTTGTTGAGATTTGTTTTGTCCCGAGGATCACAGCTTTGCTGCCATTTTCTTCTTAGTTTCCTTTTTTCTAATATAAGGTATCTAATTTCCTTTGGATAGTTTTTTCCCTTAAAAATTCTCTTTGGTTTTGGACTGTTTTCCCAAGCTGCTTGTTGAATATTTGTAACAAAATATTCAACTTCTTTATCGATTTGTTCTGGCGTTTGCAATGGTATTGATAGGTTTATTTTTTCTGACAGACTTTGTTTAAAACTAATCCAGTCAGTCAGTTTATTAACTAGTGAGATATTTGCTTCTTTGTTTATTATGTTTTTACTAAGAGTTAGAATAATAGGTGAATGATCTGAGTGTAAATCAAAACTTTCTTCTATATCTACAAAACTTAAAGATATATTTTTTAATATAAAAAAATCAATTAGATCTGGAATTTTTCCTGGATCTGTTGGATAGTATGTGGGCTTACCAGTTGATATCGGCTCACATTGATATTCACTAATAGCTTGCAAAAGTTCTTTTCCTTTAGAATTTGTCAGTCCAGATCCCCAGTAGGTATTTTTTGCATTAAAGTCACCTCCAATTATAAAACGGTTTCCTAATTTTCTGAGAAAATTAAGATATTTATTTTTCTTTAGTAAGTGCCTTGGTGATATATAGAGAGCACTTATGACTAGTGTATATGTTTTGGTTTTTACAACTAATGTAGCTTGAATCTCTATGGTTTTATATCCCATGTCCTCATAGTGTGATATATTTACTTTAATTATTACAGCACTTCCCCCATGTGCAGTTTTGCTAGGGTGAATTGTATGACACACTTTATAACCTTTAAATTTAATGTGAGACTGGTTCGTGACATGCGATTCTGACACAAGACAGACGTCAATTTTTTTTGTCTAGACTAGTGTCTAGAATAACTTGCAATTATTGCTGATGTTGCAAGAGACCATTGGCATTCCAAGCTAGAATTCTAAGGTTACTGACCATTTTGAGGTATATTAGTAGCTCCGTTATTGCTACTTTCTAGTTTAGTTAATCGATCATTAATTTTGTTCAATTTCTCCAAAATTAAGTGTAGTGTTTATTCCATAGTATTTTGACTACTGATATTAATATCAGGTATAGTAGCTGTTGCTGCTACTTGGCTGTATGTCCTTGTCACAGAGTTTTGTGTGACTGTGTTTCTTGTCTGTTGGTTTTGTCTATTTGTGCTCACGTTTGGTGTGAGATTCGGTTTCTTAGGTTTATTTTTCAATTTTTGTATTTCTTTAGCAACAAGGCATCCTCTGTAGTTAGCAGGATGCTTGCCTCCACAGTTGATGCATTTTGGCTCAGATTCTTTTGGTTTGGGGCATTCTACAGTAAGATGTTTTTCTGTGTATTTTACGCAACGTGGTTCTTTAGCGCAATATTTTTGCGTGTGTCCATAAGATTGACATCTTTTGCATTGAGGGACTAATTTTGAGGTTTTTAGTGCTTTTATTTCCACTTCAATCCCAAGGATACTGGAAATTTCAAAAATTTTGTTGATATCTTCATCGTGGCTAAATATGAGCATAAACATGTTAATAGGTTGTCTTGTTCTCCATTTCAGTTTGTTGCTGGCTTCCAGTGCCTTAAAACCTTTTTTTTGTAGATCAGCTACAATTTCTTGTGGGTCACATGAGAAGTGTAGCCTATTCGCTATTACGCTAATTGGCCTTATTTGTTTGTTTTCGTATGAGTGCCATGGATGCTTTATTTCATTAAGCATTTTAGTAACCAGCCGATCTGCGTCTTGTACATTTATTTTAATATTTTCGTTATTTAAAACTTTTATTTTAACTCCTTGTATGATATTTAACTTTTCATAAATATCATTAAAATTATTTACGCCGTTTACCATAATCGGTGGAGGTAATGGAACTTTTTTAACCTTAGTAGGGGGTTCTTCATTTTGTCTTTTATTGGAGGGCTCTCTAGTGCCCGAGCTTTTTTGTGGTGGTGAGAGTGAAGTATCCATTCGACGTTTTTTCAACCTTTTCCTTTTTGTCTGATCCACTCAGTTTTCTCTTCCTCCAGATCGTCCTCATCAGTAATGTAGTCCATGTCAGACTCTTCTTTTTTAGTGACTTTTGTCTCTAAATCTGCAATTTTTTTTGCATACTTTCCAGTTGACTTCGGAGATAATCTTGTACACTAAGTGAATTTTTGAGGTAACGATTTTCCCCGTTGAAGATATGGAAATCAACGAGCCAGGTCCGTCTGGCCTTTGCCATAGATAATTCTAGTTCTAGTACCTAAGTGGATTAGGCCTACAGGGGAAACCACATTAAAAAAACGCGCCGTGTACTTAACCTCTTGGGCGGTGTGGAAACAAGTATAGCATTTTAAATCGAAATTAATTGATCATAAATTATTAACTTGGATTAATTAATAAACTAATTAATTAAATAAAAGGTATGCCATTGTTTCGTGATAAATATTTATAAAGGACTAAAATATTAGATTTGGAAACTCCTACTACACATATTATTTCCGAAATTCGACTCTACATAAAACTTTCGCAAAATTTTTATTTTTTCGTGGGCATTTCAGCTTTAATGGTTTACTTTAGCGAAAATATACTAGGGACATATTTTATAGGAAATTTACTCCTCTTCAATTTTGTGTTGTGCATACTTTTTCGAAAAACACATATTTTTGGAGATATTTTCAAAAAACCCTTTTTGTCTCGGATTGTGCATTTTGTGAATTTTAGTTCTAGATCCCCAAACCTATAAACCCACAAAGTTTCAAAACTTCCGGACTTGTTTCCAGGTAAAAATCCCCAATGACTGGCCTAACAGGCAAATAGCGAACCCCTTTATAATGAATACTCGCTTATAGCAAACCCCGTTCAAAGTACACTAAAAAAAATTACTTAGGTATACAATATTCTATTTACATGTTTTATTATATTAAACCTCGGATATAGCAAACCCGTTTCCGTGCAAGCTTCGAGTGCACTATATCCGGACTTTACTGTTTGTAATGGTAATATTGCGGATATGTTTGGAAAACCCATCTAAAGAGCTATTACTTTCAACACTCTGTATTTCAAAAACTGGCCATTAAATTAAGTTGGGCCCATGAGAAGAAACATTCTGGACAAACAATTTGACGTCAAAATTGGTAATGATTTGTAGCCAGAAATATTTTCAATCCACTGATGTATGACATAGCTACATATCTTAACGCAACGAAGAGCAGCACTTGCAATTTTTTTAAGTCAGAATTTATTTGCATCCGATTTTTGGCATGATGAAAGTATCTGGATCCAAAACAAATAGGTTTATCTTATAGCCAGAATTCGAGGACTAAAAGCAGAGAATACTCGGAAATATCAGTGTTTGTATGTTGCAGCTTAATAGTCATAAACCAGGCTAAGACTTAATAAGGATCAGACATTCTTTCTTATGGTGCGGAGTAAGATAAAAAAAATTTGTTGTGTTTTTTAGCCGTCGCTTTCCAAGTATTTCTACAGTATTATGGGATTAGGCTTAAAAAGATTATGGCACTTTTATCGGAATCACGCTTTAAAAGTCTGATTTATTTCTAGTAGGTAAAATCGATTGACTACCACATAAAACAGGGAGGACCTGACCACTTACTCATTTAGGGTGAATTTGTATGAGAAAAACGGTTGCCCTTACACCTTTGATTTAATAAATTAATATTAGTTAATCCTACAAATACTTCTAATAACCTTATTTTACAACAGCAACAAATTCAAATAAAAAATGAAAAAAAATGAAACAAGGTAATTTCATATTGGTCACGCGGCGATGTAGCCCTCGCTAGGCTTAGACTACAAATTTTTGACAAAAGGATAAAAGTGTCCACTTTACACCTTGCCTGTAAAATGTTCTACTAAATTAGCCCACCGCCAAAAATAGTACTCAATAATAATAATCAAGGGTATATAAAAGCCTAACTTCAATGGATTGGTTAATAGCCCGGAGCCTAAGACAATTTTATCAAAATTTTCGCGTACCGTAATGAATTTTAAATGAAATGGAGTAAATCGCGTATGAATGTTTAAAAATACATAGTAGCTTATGGAAAAAATAAAATTTTAAATGACTTTTTAAATACTTTTTATAGTTGTACGATTTGTTACATTAGTATAAACAATAGAGTATATTATTCTTAACCAACAATCGCATTTTTGGATTTTTTTTCAAATACGGGTGTTACGCTTAGGACGGCAGTATAGTACAACACTATAGTATTATTTTACAAAGTGGTGTTCATCTCGAACCCAGTGCACAACAAAGATACAGGGGGATTTATTTTTAACTGCATCTATCTCATTAAAATTATGTATAAAATTCAAATGTAAAGCTAGAGCAATAAAACTTGGCACAGATTATAAGGACATATACACTTTTATTTTAAGTAATAAAAAATTATATTGCTTTATTTTCATTAAAGAAATAAAAAATAATGGTGTGGGGCATTGAGTAGAAAAAAAAATCCATGAGCTTAGTTATGCAAGATAAGGTGTTGTGGGCATAAACAAATTGTTTCTCTTTAAAATAAAGATTGCTGTCAGGTGTGACATATACAGGATCGGAGTACAGAAGTGTTTTATTTAATAATTCTATATTTAAAAAAATCTAGAAAGATTGAAAAGTATGGGATTTCTTAGATGTAAGGATATTTTCAAAAAATATATACCAAATAAAGGATATTTAGCTTTTATTTATATTTTACGAAAAGTTTGTTTTTAAAAATAAGTAAAATTTTTATGATCATTTTAGGTAGTTTTTTATGACGACTTCACAAATCACTATGTCAAACTCAAAGTCAGCAGTTTACAATAATACTATTATTCCTTTTATTTTTTAAATATAAATTTTTATACAGATTGTTAAAAAGTAACAAGACAATAAAGTTTTTTCGTAAGTTTTTATTTTAGTGCTGAAAATTCAAATAACTCTAGATATGTCAAATAAACATTTCATATCGCTATATAAACCATTTATCGGACTTTATTTTTGTGATAAGTGTTACATCATTATCATTTTCTGAACGCATATACTAGGCCACAACAACTTTGCTGTAATTTTTACTGTTTTTTACTTTATTTATTGTAGCTACTGCACTAGTAAGAATTTGTCAACAAAACTTGTTATAATTTGTCAGCTTCTTGCAGGCTATGACAATAAAAATTAGGTTAGTGTAATTTTGTAATATGCTAAAAGATGGAAGGTAATATTAAAAAGTAATGTAAAAAGTAGTAGTCTTAAACTTTTGGTTATTCCGATTATGCAGTTTAAGGTACCTTCTTCATTTTACTACTTTGTATAACTACAAGAATGCCCTTTTTATATGGTGTACATTGTTTTACCTGGATTTTTAATTGTAAGAAAATACAGGGTGTTTCTTTTGTGAATATAATTAGTTTTTAAATACGTAAGACGTTATTCTCAGCACTTATAAAATTAGAAACAGTGAACGTGGACAAGACACAATACGTATGTATTGGACACGAATCAAGTGAGTTAGAACTAGATAATGGACAAACAATATCTACATGCAATGAGAATGTGTACTTGGGTGTCACATTTGATAAGACAGAAATAGAATGTAAAGAACTGGAAACCAGAATAGTAAAAGTAAAACAGGTTATTGGATATCTTAACAGTATTTTATGGAGTAGAGGGATAAAAAAGAATGTAAAATTTAACATATATGAAACAATGGTGAAAAGCACGCTGTTGTATCGAACAGAGATTTGTCGCGTATCAGAAAAATACAAAACAAAAATGGAAAGAGTCGAAGTTGATGCAATAAGAAGATCAATGAAAATATATAGAACTGATCACATAAGAAATGAGATCATAAAAGAAATAATGGGAATCGCGGGAAGCATAACGGGTAACATCACTAAAAGACAACTGTTATGGTACGCCCATGTACAACGGATGAACGACGAAAGGTTACCAAAGCAGGTCCTAGAATGGCAACCAATAGAACGTAGAAAAAGGGGGCGTCCTAAACATTTTATTTATGCTTTAACTGTAAGAAAACATAAATTTAAGTCCAATTTAGTCGAAAGAGAACACAGCTGCAACACGCGAAAACGCGAAATAATTTACAGAATGCCTAAAGTAGAAAAAAAAACTCTGCCAATCTATGGGCACCTAAGCTCACACTAGGTACTATAGTTATAGTGTGAGCTAATATAATCAAAAACTGAAATATATTTTATTCAACTCCAGACTCAATTACCTTTCGTTTGATACCACACAAGCCATGTTTTGACTTAAACTCAAATTTTTTCAATCTACCCCCCACCCTTTTAAAAAAACTAAAATGTATTTTGTTTAACTCCAGACTCAATTACCTTTCGTTTGATATCACACACGCCATATTTTCACTTAAACTCTAATTTTTGACATCTACCCCTACCCTTTTTTTAAAAATAAACTAAAATTCATTTTTTTTAACTCCAGACTTAATTACCTTTCGTTTGATATCACACACGCCATATTTTCACATAAACTCTAATTTTTGGAATCTACCCCCACCCTTTTATTTGGCTTGCGTTCGGTGGATTTTGTTCATTTTTAAATGGGACCATCACGGCCCAAGACTCAACTTAGGAACTAAATTTCATTAAAATCGGACAAGCGGTTTTTGAGTTATGCGGGTTGGTCGTTACAGACAGACATACAGACAGACAGACAGACAGACAGACAGACAGACAGCAAAACAAAAAAGTTTCAAAATCATCTGAAACGCAAAGATATATAAAAATTTTTGAAATCGGAGCAACTTTTTTTTTCGAAAAAATTACGATCACCATAGCTCACACTACTTATAGTAGTAGTGTGAGCTAATATTAACTCAAAGAAGTTATTACTACTTAGGTCCCAAAATATTTAGTACACTTTAAAAAAATATTTTAAACATAAATCTTTTAAAAAAATTAAACAAAGAATTAAGTAATGGTTAACAACAATAGCTAGAAATGTAATACATATTTGGATTCCATAAAAATAAAATTAAAAAAAAAAACTATATATACATATATATATATACTTATATCCCCACTTTTGGAATACTTCCATTAACTTTCTCATCATATACTCCATGTCTTCTTTATCATTAGCTACAATTACTTGGTCCTCAGCAAACTGTAGTCTGTATATGGTAAATCGGTCGTTAAGTTGTATTCCCATACATACTTATAAAAAACATTAAATATGTATTTGTTATGTTAAAATATTGCTAAATACGTATACGTTTATTCTAAAAGTAAAAAAAAAACAACAAAAAAAAGGTGAAAAAACGTAAAATTGATACCTTTGCCTAAGATTTCCAAAAAAAGTTTTAAAATTTAATTTTTTTTACATTTACAAAACATTTTATATGATTGTTAAATGCAAAAACCTGATGATGCCTAATTCAAATTTCTGCGACTCTGATTTTATAGAGCTATAGAGTTTAGTTTTCAGTTTACGATATTAGTTTTCTATAAATGACACAGAGGTTTACGCTCTCGGTATTTTTTATTAGTAAACATTGGTTTCGGCCTTCTAGTATGCCCAAAACTGGTTCATATCGCTTGAAAGACCTCCTTTTAAATTAAAATTGGATTTAATATTTTTTATCTGACTGGAGGGACTACATACGAAATATGAAAAAGATTTGAAACAAGCGCCTAATTTCGGTTTTTTCCTGGGTGCATAAAGTGGATAGCGGCCCTGATACCATTTAGGCGAGAAGGAGTTCCCTATCCTAGATAAAATTAAAAACAATTTTTTTCATATTCTCACATTTTAAGTAACTTACCTCATCACATAATTAACAAAAATATGCATAATAATCATTTTTAAATTAATTTTTATCTTAAAAACATATTTTGATCAATTGCATATACTGCATTATCGCGCATTTCTCATCTAGTGTTTCTTAATAGGAGCTCTATTTGACTTTCGTGAAGACGGCATGATTTATTTCTATTAGCGTTAATGGAATATAAAAGGCTGCGATCCTCGCTATTATGTTCTGCACACCGCTGGCGCTGTACTAGCGCTGTAAGAATGGTATCAACGAAGGAGTAACTGCGAACTAGCAAATATGTGGAAAATTGAGTTTAACTAGAAAAAGGTTAGCTTTTACAGAAACCAGTGTGTGTCTCATTATATTTTTTCCCACCGATTTAGATCATTAATAATTGATATAGGAATATAAAAGAAACTGTGTTCGAATTCGCGAAATTTTTACATTTAAATTGCATCTTGCCTTTATTCCTGATGCTTACCGTATTTGACAGGCGCTCAAATTTATAATTTTTGTAAATTGGATGCTCCTTATATTATTTAATTAATAGATTAGGCTTCGAATATATTTTCTAAAAATACATGTCGCACTTTTGATAAATAATTTCTGATTTTTTTTTTAAATGACGCTCAAAATGACAACCGGTAACGACAACAAAGTTCAAGGTCTATAGAGGAACAAAGTTTATATGTCTTGTCACATCATGTCATTGTCACTGATGATACATGGGGACTAACATAATTTGGAATAAGGATACTAAAATTAACACAAGAGCAGTACTGTTATCTTTTGAAAATATTTTCCAAGGCTAATCTATTAATTAAATAATATAAGAGCATCCAATTTACAAAAACTATAAATTTGAGCGCCTGTAAGCATCAGGAATAAAGTCAAGATGCAATTTAAAAGTAAAAATTTTGAATTCGAACACAATTTCTTGTATATTCCTATATCAATTAATAATGGTCTAAAAGGGTGGGAAAAAATATAATGAGACACGCTGTACATTGACTATGAATACCAAATTTACAATAATTTTAGATTAATTACTACCAAAAAAAGTATTTCGGATTTTTTGGTAGATATCTCCTTTTGCCATATTTGGGCAGAATTATCCCGATTTCATAATTACCTAGAACACAACGAAACCTTACTTTCGACATACCCACATAGCATAATCACGTGTTTAGCACATGAAAAACGCGTGAGAAAATTAGGTTGCATAGTTTTACGATCGCTTTTCTGGGGAGTTTTTTATGAAATTTTTCTTCTAATGCTTCATGGGGCTGAAATGTTTTTTCTAAATGAATTGCAAAAACATTTGCTTTTTCTTCGTTACTCCTTACCTACGGGTCGTAAGATTTTCGTGTTGTGGTATTTTGAGTAATTGGTCTTTCAAAATCTTTGGTTGCTTGCCACAGGAAATAGTCGGTATTTTTATTATGTGTAAGTTCATTAAAAAAATTATTTTTTTTTTAATACCAGGATTTCTCGCCTTATGCGCTGCGTCATGCTGTTGAGTTGTAACTAGTAGGTAGCACGAATCTACCTACTATGTAGCTTTTGGCGCGAATCAGTGCCGACTAGTTTTTCCTTACACACTAACTCGATTATTTTATGTGTGCAAGAAAGAAGCTACTAGGTTTAATAAACTAAAAGGAAATAAACTGTGGTGGAAATCTGATTTGTTTTGGAACTTAAAAAAAAACCTATTTATGACCAAAACCATCATAAACAACAAAAACAAATCATCATCATCAAAAACATCAACACAGAACTTCCTATGGATCTCCCTTTTAATAGCCCGTATTTTTATCTAACTGACTTGTTTTAGTTTATTCATCTACTTTTGTAAAAAGCCCCTCATATACCGCACTAAAAAATTACTTACGTCGTCTATTGCTTTTTGCTCAGCGTTTTACCTTAAATTGAAAATTAGAGAAAAAACAGAAAAAAAACTGTCTGTTTTTTATTTTTACCACCACGGCTTAGGCTTAAATAATACTCTGCCAATCTATGGGCACATAAGCTCACACTGGGTACTATAGTTTTAGTGTATCTACTTGAAAGCTAATATAACTAAAAACTGAAGTATATTTTATTGAACTCCAGACTCAATTACCTTTCGTTTGATACCACACAAGCCATGTTTTGACTTAAACTCTAATTTTTCAAATCTACCCCCACCCTTTTTTTAAAAACTAAAATGTTTTTTTTTTTAACTCCAGACTCAATTACCTTTCGTTTGATATCACACACGCCATATTTTCACTTAAACTCCAATTTTTGAAATATACCCCACCCTTTTTTTAAAATAAATTAAAATGTATTTTGTTTAACTCCAGACTCAATTACCTTTCGTTTGATATCACACACGCCATATTTCCCCATAAACTCTAATTTTTGAAATCTACCCCCACCTTTTATTTGGTTTGTGTTCGGTGGATTTTGTTTATTTTTAAATGGGACCATCTAGGCCCAAAACCCAGCCTAGGTACCAAATTTCATTAAAATCGGCCAAGCGGTTTTCGAGTTATGCGCGTTGGTCGTTACAGACAGACAGACAGACAGACATACAGACAGACAGACAGACGGCGCAACAAAAAAGTTTCAAAATCATCTGAAACGCAAAGATATATAAAAATTTTTGAAATCGGAGCAACTTTTTTTTCTCGAAAAAATTAGGATCACCATAGCTCACACTACTATAGTATAGTATATGTGTGACCTAATAATCTGCCTCAAAATATTTCCTCATTCCCGGATAAATATTTTCAAATAGCTATAAATAACTGGAATAGACTAAGTAACTGTGATTTTACCCAAATTGCCCAACCTGAAAAACAGAAGATTTAGATACGATTTTATGCCAAACAAATTATAAAAGTCTTTTTTCAGGTTGCCAGGCCCCTAGAGATATGGCGCGACTGATAGCTCTCCAAACTCCTGAAAACAATGCTTGGCTAAACGCTCTTCCTTCTGCCAGCTTTAGAAACCTTTTGGAGGACTCGGTCTATCGCGTTTCCGTTACCCTGCGAGTTGGTCTTATCTATATCTTTAAATATAGAAAAATGAGTTTTTTTTTTCAAATGTGCGGGTTCTTTTCTGTTAATTCGAATAAGTGGCTAAGCTAAGTATTGAGTTGCCTTATTATTATATATTTTTTTAAAAGTTTATTTTACATTTTTGCTAAATTGTTGTTATTATAATAAGAGTAAAATATCATAAACGGAAATCCGATTTAAAAACATTCAAATGCAGGCAGTTCCTAATTAGAATAATCTTAAAACCGCCTAGGCTGCCTGGCACAACTTCTAAGCCTGAAAAGCTTACAGGACTTTTATCCGTGCAAGTTGCGCGCCGGATCCGAAAGTTTAACGTGAGCCTCGGATTATATTTTTTGCGTCTTGGGGCTTCGGCGTAGCACACGTGACGCAAAGGCATCACATATCAAACCCACTATTGATTTAAATCACTAGCTCGCTACTATCACCAAACCTTAATATAAAAATTTACCAAATTTTTAGCCCTTCCTAATTTAATTAACAGAGAAATGTGGCATTTTCTGCAGACAATAAAAGCCTGGTGACGGTAAATGAAACAAAATAAATTTAAAATAATTTTAGTACTAATAGTGAGTCTAGTATTTACATTGCAGTAAAAATAAAAAAATACTTCATACTTTCCTCCAATTAGGCAAGATACCTTGGCATGACGCTTAATACAAAATTATGCTAAATTGCAGATGTTAAAAACAAGATACAGGAACTTGAGCTGAAATGCCAAAAAATATACTGGTTGATAAAGCATTCTATGTACATAATAAAATACATAAGGAGTTGCCGAACAATTTGCTGTAAATGCCACTGTCGATGTCGATTTTAACTCATAATCAATCTTCTTGTTCAGAAAGTGTCAACTAAACAAATTGTCACCTTATCCGGTCATAAGTCACGAAGAAAGGGCTATATTAAACAAGTCAACAATAGCAATATTACAACACCAAGATAATAGAAAGTTTTTGAAATGTTTATTTGACGCTTCGGTGTAGCAATAGTCAGTGGCGGCGCGTGGTAAAAAGCTTTGGGGGTGCACACCAAAAAAATAAAAATTGCGGCGCAGGCATAAATTTTTTTTGAGTACCAGCTAACTTATTGGGCCATCGAGTGGGTCGTTATATCATATAATTAGAGCAAATAATTAAAAAATGAGATATTTAGTTAGATATTAGTTACCTACCTATTACTATTGTAATTATAAATAAATAATAATTGTATCATACCTAGTTAACATATATTTTCTCTTCTAATGGCAAATATGAAAATTTAATTGCCTTTAAATATTGCACGCTAATGCTATCAGAATTAGAAACTTTCGCCATTGTCGTAAATACCAAATCGTCGAAATCAAAACAAACCTCCAGCGCCCGGCCGATAATAGGAAGTTGTCTAAGCGCGCACTACTGAAAAGTGCGCGTGAGCTGCTCTAAAATGCCACGTGAATCGTGGACGCGGGAGGCATCACGGGGGTGCGGGCGGCATCGAGGCTAGTTTTTGTATAAGTGCGGTGCCAAAGGAAGGTTCAGATTCTATGTACTGTAAAATTCTATTGGGACATGTCGTCCTCTCTTTCTATATTTCGTAATTAGAATGCGACATAACATCCAGAATGCAAATTTGGTTTCAGTAAATTACTGTAAAGAATTAGATTCGAAGTTGTTTTGAAAACGAATACAAACACATACATACCGGGTATTAATTTCTAGATAATATTCCAGTCTTTAGTGAATTCCTTTTGGGGTAATTATTAATTAAATTAAGGAATAATCAAAGTTTAATATTTTTTTAAGTATAATTTGGGAGTGCTCGTGCACATGTGCACTTATGGAGAAACCGCCACTGGCAATTGTGCGTCTGCGAACTATCGAAATGTAATTCCAGAGGGGTAATTAACACTGTACCACTGCCGAAGCTGTGGAGCTATTTCGTGGTAGTAGTAGAAATTTTCTATTGTTTATTCTAATTTTTTTGTGCAGTTTAAACTAAATATTTAAAATATCATCAGTTTCCAACATTCAACATTTATTTTGTAAATTAAGGCTAAAAACAAAAGTTTTCAATTTTAATATTTTTACATTTACAAATTAGAGTTTTAAATATGTTGGAATGACAAAATTCTGTGAAGAGCGACTCATGGTAGTGGGAGTTGGTATCAACGGCCGTCTTAGTTGTACAAATTTTAAGCATTCCGAAAACTGCATAATAATTAGGCTATATCATTGCTTTAATAGAGCAGACCGTGTTTATATGAAGACGCAAACTAGTGAAATAATTTTGAAATAGGTAAGTGAAAGTTTACTAATAATAATAATAATATGCACAACGCAAATTTATAAGGACACTTTTTAAACAGGAAGACATTTTTTCCAAAATTAATTTAGAAAAATATAATTTTATGAATGTTAATGATTTTTTTTCAAATTTGTTTATGAAAAAAGATTAATTTTTGTTTTATACGTTTCAAGTTACAAAAATTAATAAAAAGTATCACCTCAAAGTTGGTTAATATAACTACCACCAAAGAATATAGCTATCACTTCACATGGTAACGTGTCATTTTTACGTTTAAGGCAAACGTTACATATTTGTTTTATTTATGTAAATAACTATTCGATTAATTTTTCTGTACACACGTTAAGGGTAATTTATAGAGCTAGGTTCTGAGGTTATATATTGTCCAGAAATTTACCTTATAGAGGAGACATTCCATCGTGTTGTTGTAAACACTGCACACGTCACATTATCTGGGCATCGTAATTGGAATTTGAGATCACAGGTTTCGGGAAAAATCACATAAAAATTTTTGATTGTTTTGTTTATCTGTAAAATTTCGTAATTTTCTTGACGTTCATGAAGATAATAGCTGTTCTGCTGGGGAATGGCGGCGTTGCCGCATCACAAATGGTTTCAGTAATAGGAAGAAAACATTTAGATGAACATTTCATTCGCTTATCTTTATTTTCGAGGATATTGGGACAATGATTTCTCTTCCGAACCTCATATCCGATAGGCTAACGTACGTCTTAGATTATGTGATAAGTCATGCTCGTAAAGATGAGAGGCCTTATTTAGAAGTGGATGTGCTCGGAAATAAGTTACTAGGTTTGTTGGATTCCGGGGCTTCACGTACCTTTTTAGGGAATCATGGTTGGTCAATCATCGAGAGGTTTGGTTTTTCACCTGATACCACGAAGAAGACGAGTTGTATTGTGGCAAATGATCAAAGCACGAGTAGTATTGGGACAGTGCAGCTTCCTATGCGAGTTCAGGATAAATTTAGGTTAATAGAGGTCGTCGTTCCTGAGTTGCCGCACACTTTGATTTTGGGATTAGATTTTTGGATTTCGATGGGGATAGTACCGAACTTAAGTACTAATGAGTGGCACTTTGCCGATAATAAAGATGTGATTTGTTCTTTGGAAACATCAGACCAACAAACTACTCTTACGCCTTATGAATCAGAACGACTAGAGGAATTGGTCGATAAATATAAGACTATTATGGGTGACTCACTAGGATGTACCGACAGGGTAGAGCATAAGATTACAACAGATGCAGCACCGATAAGACTACGTTCATATAAGGTCTCACCGGTCATTCAAAAACTTATTGATGACGAAGTCGACGAAATCGACGAAAGGCTGAAACTTGATGTTATAGAACGGACTAGTAGTTCATGGGCTTCACTAGTGGTAATGGTACAAAAGAAAAACACAAAGAAATATCGTTTCTGCGTAGACTACCGCAAATTGAACTCAGTGACGGCGCGTGATAGTTATCCTTTGCCACTCGTATCCGAGACTCTTGACAAGTTGAAAGATGCTAAGTTTGTCAACTTTAGATATTAAAAGCGCTTATTGGCAAGTACCAATGGAAGAATCATCGAAGCCACTAACAGCATTCATTTGTCGATGAGGTCTATTCCAATTTAAGCGTTTACCTTTTGGTCTTCATAATGCACCTGCAACTTGGCAGAGACTCATAGATAGCATCATAGGAAACGATTTAGACCCCTACGTGTACGTATATCTCGATGACCTCGTAATTGTCACACAGAGCTTTTCTGAACATCTTAGAATTATTGAGGAAGTCCTACGAAGATTGCAGAATGCAAAGATGTGTAGGCCAGAAATGACTTATTTAGGTTTTGTAGTGGACCATCGAGGCATCCGAGTCGATCCTAATAAAATTAGAGCCATGTTAGAGCTCCAGAGGCCAAGAACTGTCAGAGAAGTCCGTAGAGTTGTAGGTACAATTTCCTGGTATAGACGTTTCATAGAGAATTTTTCAGCGATAATAGCTCCAATTACAGCTTTAACTAAGAAAAATCAAAAGTTCGATTGGACTCCAGACTGCGAAAAAGCATTTATTAAGATTAAGGAACTTTTAGTGACTGCACCCATTCTTACAGGTCCAGATTATACCAAAGAATTTGTGATTTAACGCAACCTTATCCTGAAGGAGACAAAGTCATATGGTATTTGAGTCGATCTTTGACTAAGCAAGAACGTGTTACACGACCACCGAGCGAGAATGTTTGGCATTGGTTTAGGCGATATAGAAGCTCCGGCCTTATATTGAGGGGATCTCATTTAAGGTCATAACAGATAATTTTAGCTTAAAATGGCTTCATAGCTTGAAAGAGCCCAGTGGAAGACTTGCTCGTTGGTCTGTAAAACTGCAGCAATATGACTTTGAAGTAATCCATCGGAAAGGGAAAGATTTAGTTGTCTCGGACATGTTGTCTCGTGCAGTACCCATGATTGATACAATCTCGCAGCCCAGAGACGCTTCAACAGCAATTAAAGATCGATGGTACCAAAATATGGTAAAGAGGGTCGTAAAATCACCGTTAAAATTTATGAATTGGAGATACACTGATAATAAGTTGTATAAATATGTCAAACAAGAATACCCTCAACTTTCACCATCTAACGAATATTGGAAGGAGATAGTCCCCAAAGATCATAGGCGTAGAATTATTGGAGAAGCTCACGATCCTCCTACCGCAGGACATATGGGTGTGTATAAAACCTTCCACACTGGCAGAAAAATATTATTGGCCAAAAAATGCGCCAGGACGTGGCAACTTTTGTAAATAAATGCTTTGTCTGTGCAGCTCATAAAGGTGATACACAAGGTGTATCTGATCAGATGATATCTCACCCAAAACCAACTCGTCCTTGGGAAATTATTTCGACGGATTTATGTGGACCTTTACTTCGTTCGACAAAGGGTAATTGCTGGATTCTCGTCGTTACGGACTATTTGAGTAAGTTTTCCTTAGTTTTTCCAATGCGAACAGCTCCTACTCAAGCAGTTGTCAAGCATCTTGAGGAGCAAGTATTTATGGTCTTCGGAGTACCTCGTTTGCTACTTTGTGATAATGGCCCTCAGTACAAAAGTAACGAGTTTAAACGTTTTGCTGAGAGTTATCAGGTTAAAATTCAGTATAATCCGTATTATCACCCCAGAGCAAATCCAACAGAAAGGACGAATCGTACGTTAAAAACCATGTTATGTTGTTATGTCAAAGACAACCACAGGAAGTGGGACGAACAAATACATAAACTTGCCTGCGCGATTCGTACTGAAACCCATGAGACAACTAGGATGTCTCCTTTCTTTGTTAATTTTGGTAGGAATATGTGTCTGTCAGGAAAAGATTACTTCAACCCAGTTTTGTTATCTGAAGAGAATGGTGTACAATCTGTAGCTGAAAATAAGAACGAAGGTTTCTGGAAGCTCTACGCGGATGTTAAGAGAAGGTTAGAGGTGGCAGGAGAGAAAAACGTAGTTCAGTATAATTTGCGTACAAGTGTACTTTGTTGTGGGTCAGCGTGTTTGGAAGAAGAATTATGTGTTGTCAGATGCTGCGAAGTTTTTCTCGAAGAAGTTAGCACCGAAATTCGTTGGTCCTTATGTGATTAGGAATAAAATTTCTCCATGGATATTTGAGCTTCAGGAACCATCGGGTAAAGTACTACCAGGGAGTTGGCATGCCAAAGTCCTTAACTCGGCAGCGGACCTCTCCGATTAACCTTTTTAGGTTAATCGTCTTGAAGTTGGGGGGGGATTATGTAACGTGTCATTTTTACGTTTAAGGCAAACGTTACATATTTTTTTTATTTATGTAAATAACCAAAACTATTCGGTTCATTTTTCTGTTCACACATTAAGGGTAATTTATAGAGCTAGGTTTTGAGGTTATATATTGTCCAGAAATTTACCTTATAGAGGAGACATTCCATCGTGTTGTTGTAAACACTGCACACGTCGCATTATCTGGGCATCGTAATTGGAATTTGAGATCACAGGTTTCGGGAAAAATCACATAAAAACTTTTGATTGTTTTATTTATCTGTAAAATTTCGTAATTTTCTTGACGTTCATGAAGATAAACAGCTGTTCTGCTGGGGAATGGCGGCGTTGCTGCATCACAAATGATTTCAGTAACAGGAAGAAAACATTTCATTCGCTTATGTATATTTTCGAGGATTTTGGGACAATGATTTCTCTTCCGAACCTCATATCCTTTACGGATTAGCTAGTTTTGATAGCACGAAAACATATTTGGGTCCACGGTTCGACCAGGAACAACCGAGGCTCCGCCCACTTTGATATCTTTATTAATTTGATAAGGAGAAGGTAAAATAAATACGAGTTATGCACTTTTATAAATGGGAGATAAACGAGGGATCAAAACTAGGACTAAAAGAATAAACAAAATCGTATTTTTATATTATATAAATTTATATATAATCATAGTTAAATAAAGTTAATAGCTAACTCAGTCGGATTGAAGGGTTGTGTAAGGCTAGCTAGTGGTGAGCAAACTTAACATCTGAACACTCTTAGGCCGGGTTTAAGCAGTAGTTCAATGTGTATTTTTAGGTTCAAGTTCAGAAACAACTTTATTAATGTAGAAATGTTTTACAAAAATGGCGTCAAACCATATGAATCTTAGAGAAAACATATATAAAGAGCAAAGGAAAATTTTTGACTAAAACTGTAACTAAAATACAACTAAATTCTACACTTAGTATAGCTTTACTCATATGGAAATTGGTTGAGTGTTCGAATATTCCTGGGTTTGATGCATGCTCTGATCTCCAGTAATTGGTTTTACAGTTGATGGTTTCAATGCTGAGCTTCTTATAGTCCGGCTGGTTATTTTCCTCCTACTTGCTATGTTGGCGGGGGTCCGGTAGGCAAATGTTCGGTCTATGTATGGAGGGTCTCGATGTCCTTGTTATAAAAAGTCCAAAAGTGGAAATAGATCCGACAACACCTCATGCGCAGTGTACGGAAGTACTAGTGTGTTTTTGTCATTAGCTGGTTGGAAAACGGCGGAAGTCGTTGACCAACTTAGAATCGCCATTGTTTTTGGTTTGCGAGTTTTTTTAAATGCGGTTGCATTCTTATTTGAATTTGACCGGGAAAATTTGGTTGGTACGGTCCCCACCAAATTTAGGAATGGCATATCCGGCACCTTAATTTTTTTTTGGTTCGGCGGTGGGTCGACAACAGTTTCTGGGATCGCCATTGTTTTTGGTTATTGGCACTGCAGGGATTGCAGGAGATATCCCAGAAACTGTAGAAAGTGATTCCGTCGTTTTAGGTGTAATCTAGTTGACAGCTCGTATCCTGTTTGAGAGGGACTAAAAGGCGACCTACGCCATTTCTACGGGAGAGAAGCGTGCCCGTCCATTCCATCGACGGGACAGTTGTGCTGGACGCTGGTGTGAAGCCGGGTGTAGCATTGTAACCCTGGGAAAGGGTTTTACGCTCGGGCAAGGAACCACCAACATTTCAGAACATGTGCAGCCCTAGCACCATGTGCTAAGAGAGCTTCAGGGTGGGCGTAGACAGAACAGGGGACCTGGTGCAACAGTAAGAAATGCTTGGTAACGACACAACTTAACCTATATTTCAAAAATAATCAATGGACCAAGGTAGGAGCAAGCTTTCAGATATAATCTTTTCACATAAATCTTCAATATAATTTAGACATAATCTTTTCATATAAGTTTTTAATATAATTTAGACGTAATGTTTCATATGTAATTTTTCACAGTATAATTTCAACATTGCTTGTAAATGCAAGGTAACGGTATGACGTCATGACCACCATTTTGCGACATATTTACTAAATTGACTTGTTTTCCTTCATTTCATTTATTTAAGACAATTTCTCCTGTAAAATTTGGAGTGCCTTGCTATTTTGGCCCTGACTTGTTTGATATTTTTTTTCTCAGGTTTTCATAATCAAAATATACAAGATGAACTAAATCTTTGTGTTATTTGTACAACCCAATGACCAATTTTGCAGAGACAAAAGAGAGATAGAGTTATTGTTTTTAGTGGTTTTATGGCACAGATTTACCTCATGGGGTGGATCTCGGACTGGGTTGCTGTCTGTCTCATTCTACCCAATGTAGAATGATGACAGCAGATATTTGGTCCAGATCTCCCCTATGACGAAATAATTTTGGAAGTGTTTTTTTACAATCGTTTATATAATGGAGTCTCACACTACTGACTCAAATGTAGGTACACTGTGACCTGTTGGAAATGTGCATCTACCTATAGAGAACTTTCTATTTGTGTCATTTTGATTCATTTAGGAATATTTTAGAATTTTATTTTGTTTATTAGTCAATTTTTTTTTGGGTTTTTTTAACTACACAAATACTTTGGAAGCCTCGGAAGTAGGTAGTAGGAGTTTCATTGTTTGGCTACAACTGTATTTTAATTAAGATCTTCTTTGTAAAACATTGGTATTAAAACACTGTGGCGCACTTAAAATTTTCTTATTTTTGAACCCCCCCCCTTCTCCACTGTATAAAAGTTACCGGGCATATCAGTGTTTTACCTAGCTGAAAATTACAGTTCTGCTTCCAGATATTTGTTTAATTACTCAGTAATTTTTTTTAGTGTCTTAAATTGGCACAGCATTATTATTCTATTTACAGTGTCACAAAAGGGCGGCAACGTCATTTAGTTTGCCACAAATGTCACTCAACGCATTTTAATTGGCCACAACATCCATTATAAATAAGTATCCCAACCTACTGTGAACGTCGGCGTCGCTGAACTGCAGAGTAGTTCTCCTTTTAACAAGTGGCGAATCCAAAGGGGGGGGACAGAAGGGCCCTTGCACCCCCCTCCTTCCTGACATAGAACTTTTTTTAGTCCAAGAGAAGAAAATGCCAGTGCATCAACCGCAAGTTTGAACAAAATTTAACCGCATCGCGTTACATGCTAATTTAATTTCAGGCCTAAAAATTATTAAAAACGCAAACCAATAAATATTTTGGGTTTTGCTTCCTTCCTAGCCCCTCGCTCCTGGAAATCCTGGATCTGCTACTGCTTTTAATGATATGATAGGTACTCAATATTAATCGGATTTAAGTCTAAGGATTAGGCTGCCCATGGTAATTCATCCATTTTCTGGGTATCCAACCAGCATTCTAACAGGAATGGTATTTCTACGAGCATTTTCTTGTATGCAAAGAAAGTTTCCTTAAACAACATAAAAAAATGGACGCTCGATATTCTTATGCTTTTAAAAAGCGATCCGAAAGAACGAGTTCGGGTGTTCCGCCCATAATTGATCCAGCCAATAACATTATTGTATTATTATACATGCCTGGTGTGTGGAAGGATCTGCAAATTTCAAATCGGCCTATTCAGCCATCGGCAAAACCATAATCGTTAGTTATGTTGTTAATTTTTTTGTAACAATTTACTTCTGGGCCACGAGATAAGGTTTCTTTTAAAATGGCTAAAACACGAACTTTCTTGTCACTCAAGAAATTTTTTTACTTTTTCCAATTTTTGGAGCAAAATTTCTAGTGGAAAATCATAACCACGTCCCATTTTATTAGAGTCACTAAAAAAATTGGTTGACATAACTCTTTTAATTGCGAAAAACCTTTAAGATCACCCAATGTAAGCGTTGGTAACGGTGTCAGTCACTAACACACAAAGCAATATGACTCCATAACAACTTAAGTTACCATGATCGTAGTTTAAGTTGAGTTACCAATAACAGGGCAGGGCCGACCTTGGAGATATTTGCCTCTGCGAAACCAACTTGATAAATTTTAATTGCGCTGCTCTCTGGAAGGTCCTTAGGTGGTTTGGTTTTGAGTTGCTTTTGCGCACAGAATAAGTTTAATTGTTCTACGGATTTTAACGTAAAACTGCACGTCCGACTAGCGCTCTACGCTCTGTTCAAAACGTTAGGTTAAATTGATTTCTATACGTGACCATAAAATCTATACCGAAAAGGAAAATTTTAACATATTATACTTGGGCCGGCCACAAATCGTTCGAAAGTTATCACTGTATAACGACGATGTCATACTTCGAAAAGGAATATTAGTTGTTATTCTTTTCGGTTTTGTGTTGTTGGTAAAAATACCTCTAGAAAAAATAAAGATTCTAAAACAATGGAGGAGGCACTAAATACATTGTTTACCGGAACGCGACAGATGAGCTGAATTTAAGATATGTTGAAGGCCAAACCTTCCTGATATTTTTACCAAAAAAAATTGCGGGTTGTCATAGGATTCGTTTTCGAGCTATACTTATTTAAATGCGCGCCACTGAAATATGGAAAAATATGACCTTTTGTCGTTTTTTTGTAATAACTTATCGCCAAATAAAAACAAAAAAATTATATTAGTCTTATTTTATTGACAAAAGAGTCCTTTTAGGAATTTTATCAAGTTTTAACATATAGTTTGCGCCACATACCTACAGAGTAGCTCAAAATAATTTTAAAAAAATACAGGAAAAATACCTGATATTTATTACGTATAAAGAAAGGGAACTAAAAATGCATAGTCAAAATTAACTTCACTTGCTTTCGTGTGAGTCGTTTTAACTATTCTAGAGTGATGTTTGCATAATACGTTATGTTATAAGCTAACAGGGTATTTCAAAAAAAAATTCATTCAACGCATGACATATTTACTAATTGTCTACGAAATAATGTGTTTACTAGGATGCGTTAAATGAGGTGAATTTAAGATATGTTTAAGCCTAAACCGTCCGGATGCTTGCTTCAAAAAAATTGGGGGGTCATCGGTGTCGTTTTCGAGCTAAAATTATTTAAATGGATTATGGAAAAATGTAAGATTTTGTAGTTTTTTGTTATAACTTCTCGTGAAAAAAAAATAAAAAACCAATATGAATTTTATTTTGTTTAAAAAAAAAAGAGTCTTTTTAAGTATGTTCTCATTTTTTAACATATAGTTTTCGTCACATATCTACATAGTGGCTCAAACTATGAATAATTCAAATACAATAATAATAATAGACTTAATAATGGGTATGTCAAACATTTTTGAAATTCGCATAACATGTGTACTAATTGCCTGTGGAATAGTGTGTTGAAAGTGTTTACTGAGATGCGTCAGATGCACTGAATTTCAGATATGTCTAAACCGTCGTAATATTTGTTTCAAGAAAAAGTGGGTGGTGATCGGTTTTGTTTTCGAGTTATAATTATTTAATGCTAGAATATAGGAAATGTGGGGACAAAAAGGGGTCTACTCACCCCTTTCCGGGGGTTCTGCCAAAAATGTTCAGAAAGAAAGCCTGTGAACTAACTTAATTGATAAAAGTTTAAATATCAACTTTTTATCCCTATATAAAGAGATAGAAGTTGTAGCGAAAATCCATAAGAGTATAGCTGAAAAACGAAACCGATGACCCCCCCCCCCACAATTTTTTTGAGCAAGTTTCAGGATGGCTCGGGCTCTAACATATCTCAACTTCACCTGATCTGACGCATCCCGTTAAACATATTATTCCGCTACACAGTTAGTACACCTATTATTTGTTTAATTTAAAAATGTTTGATTTAGCCTGTTGGTTTACTACATAAACCATTGACTTCTATACCAGGGCCTTATACAACTCAATGACATAAACCATTATGTATGTAAATGTCACTTTATAATAATTACAACGACTCACATTGAAGCAAATTAATTTATTTTATTTTATATTTAACAAATCCCAGATATTATTCCTGTATTTCTGTTATTCATATTTGAGCCACTTTGTAGATATGTGACGAAAACTATAAAAAAATGAAAACATACTTAAAAAGAGTTTTTTTTTTCAACTAAATAAAATTAATATTGGTTTTTATTTCTATTTGACGAGAAGTTATAGCAAAAACACTACAAAAAGTCACATTTTTCTTTCTTCCAGTGGCGGATTTAAATAATTACAGCTCGAAAACGAAACCGATGACCCCCGATTTCTTTGAGACGAGTATTTAGACGGCTTGGGCCCTAACATATCATAATTCACCTCATTTAACGCATCCCTGTAAACTTACTATTCCGTAGACAATTAGTAAACTTGTCATGCGTTGAATTATTATTTTTTTAAATACCCTGTAAGCTTATCACATAACCTATTATGCAAACATCACTCTAAAATAGTTAAAGCGACTCACATAAAGGCAAGTGAAGTTAATTTTGACCATGCATTTTTAGTTTTCTTTCTTTATATTTAATAATTCTCATGTATTTTTCCTGTATTTTTTTTATTATTTTGAGCCACTCTGTAGGTATGTGACGGAAACTATATGTCAAAAACTGATAAAATTCTTAAAAGAACCAATAAAGTAAAGCTATATCAGTTTTTTATTTTTATTTGGCGATAAGTTATTACAAAAAAACTACAAATGGTCATATTTTTCCATATTTCAGTGGCGCACATTTAAATAAGTATAGCTCGAAAACGAATCCTATGACCCCCCTAATTTTTTTTGGTAAAAATATCAGGAAGGTTTGTCCTTCAACATATCTCAAATTCAGCTCATCTGACGCGTCCCGGTAAACAATGTATTTAGTGCCTCTTCCTTAAATTAAAAGAGGCTAAACGGCTGAACCCATTTTGATGAAAAAGGTGTCGTTAAATTGCTACTGATCCGGAAGGTGCTATAGGTTATATTTTTTTAAACAGGAGTCAATATAGCAGTCGTCAGATGCCATTTTGTCAAATGATAGGATTTGTATGCCTCATCATCTCTCGTTATTCCCCCCACACCCCTAAAAAATCATATTCGAATAATTTTTTCTCATATAGGGCGATTTCAAAAATTCTCTCTTCACACGCTTTAAGACTTTTTTGCCAACACCATTCTACTAGCTTCCCCCTCCCTGTCTTCTCCCCACCCTCCTTATTAGTAATTGTTGTAGCTAAAACTTTCACAAATATAGAGCGATTTCAAAAATTCTTTTTGCACACGCTTTAAGATTTGTTTCAACACCATATTACTAGTTCCCTACTCCCTCTTTTCTTCCCCACCTTCACTCAATAGAAGGTAACACTGTTCACATCCGTATAAAATCTACACGTACTTTTTGGTAACACTAAGTGGATGGTAAATGCATAGTGCTTTTTATAAGGCTGAATAGGAATTAAACCTAAAAGTTGGAAATAAAAAAAATTTAAATAAAAAAAAACACCCAACTGCTAAATCTTCTTATAACTACTAGTCGCCGTTGGGTACAAAATTACCTAATAACCTGATTCATGAAAATACAAAACTGTATAATTCGGTAAGTGCGCTTAAAGCAACAAAACTCAAAGTTGAAACATGTCGTACATTATAGGTATACTTATCAATTTTCTACCCAACTGCGACTAGTACGTAGAAGTAGATTTAGCAGTTGGGTGTTTTTTTATTTAAAATTTTTTATTCACAGATTTGAAGTACAAGCGGTTAGATAGGCTCGCTGGATCGCGAAAACTGCGTAAAATAAGCAGCGACGCTTTGTCAAATATCTTTAGTTTAGATCAGTGGCACCATATGATGTTTTACCACGAGTTTAGTTCATGCCGTCGCTTTTCAAATCATGCCTGTTAAAGTTTCATAGTCCAGGAGCTAGCGCAAAAAATGTGCAAGAGTTTTCTGAAGGCTAATATTTTCAAGACGGTCAACTTTAGTTATTAAAAGCTAGTGTACAGTCAGCAGTTACAGTTCCGGGACACCTGGCGGCGGGACGCGCGAAAGGTGTCATTTTAATTAGTATCCTCAAACTGTTTTCTGAAGGCTCAAAATTTGTACAAAAAGAGCAAATATAATACAAAACAGAATCTAACAGTCAGACAGCCGAATATGGGGACACATAGAGTCAGCGCTACTCCATACTTGTTAGAAAAATGTCTTGACCGAAAGTGTTTTCTGAAGGCTGAAACTTTTTAAATAATAGTATGAAGTTAATAAAAAATACAGTCAGACTCCTCTGCGATTGAACTACTTTAGTCAGCAGCCGATAGAACGGTGAGTGGGCACTGCGCGCATCAGTACGTCTAGCCTCAATATATGGCAATAACGTTTCACAAAAACGAAATTCGTTATTTTTTGATAATTTTAGTTATTTTTTGAACGACAAGTGATAAAATAATATTATAAATATGATAAATTTCTCCTAGTGATGAAGCTTTGATTTTTTTTATTCTCAAATACGTATGAGGCTTGTTTAAAAAAAAATGGTAAAATCAAATTCACTTTCATTAGCTCAGGTTTAATTAGCAAATAGTAATATCGCTACGATTTTAGTTATTTTACAATTTAATATCACTGTTAAAATTATTATTATTATATAGTGTATGTTGATTCACATCCCGGGCGCCTCAATAAGGACTGCTCGCTTGCCCATATACATATAATTACGCCCAAGGCCTCCGCTCACTTACACTAGAATTTTTCTTTTTGGCATTTACACTTCTCGGCCCACTCTAAAACTTTTAAAGGCAATAGACAAAATACTGGAGCATCTTTTGTCAAAAAAATATAAAAAATCGAAGAAGTCACATTTTCAAAATGGCGATTTTTTAAATTTATTGTCTTGTACTAAGGTCACTGATCACTGGGCGATTATTTGTCATTTTCAATTATTTTTCTTAAAGCTTCTTGTTCTTATTTCTAAACAGTAGTAAATATTTTTTTTGCAAAGTTCGTTTTTTTTTAGGTAAACTCATTAACCATAGATATGTTTTAACCAATTACGAAGATAAAACATTTTTTCTATAGAGTAACCAAAAAATTAATTTTTATTAAAATCAAAATTGTTAAGTGCAAAAGGTGGTTGGGTTGACATGAAAAGGAAAGCCCCATATATAGTATATATATATATATATATATATATATATATATATATATATATATATATATAATGTATAGTGTACAACATAAATACTTGCTTACTGAAAACATAGCTTCATCACTAGGAGAAATTTATCATATTATTTTATTATTTGTCGTTCTAAAAATAACTAAAATGATTAAAAAATAACGAATTTCTTTTTTGTGAAACGTTATTGCCATATATTGAGGCTAGACGTACTGATGCGCGCAGTGCCCACTCACACTTCTATCGGCTGCTGACTAAAGTAGTTCTATCGCGGAGGAGTCTGTATTTTTTATTAACTTCATAGTTGTTACTATTATTTAAAAAAGTTTCAGCCTTCAGAAAACACTTTCGGTCAAGACATTTTTTCTGACAAGTATGGAGTAGCGCTGACTGTGTGAATGTGTTTTTGAATTCGGCTGTCTGACTGTTATATTTCTGTTTTGTATTATATTTGTGTTTTTTTTGTACAAATTTTGAGCCTTCAGAAAACAGTTTGAGGATACTAATTAAAATGACACCTTTGCGCGCGTCCCCGCCGCCAGGTGTCCCGGAACTGTAACTGCTGACTGTACACTAGCTTTTAATCACTAAAGTTTAACCCGTCTTGAAAATATTAGCCTTCAGAAAACTCTTGTACATTTTTTGCGCTAGCTCCCCGACTATCAGTGCAGGCGCTGTAGGTAGTTGAGTATGCAAAATATGAGGACTGCACGGTGACAGTGGATTCTAGCTGAGAATAGGTCACAGATTAACGATGTGTGGGATGGTTGTTGCCAAGCCAGGTTTTGGTCCAATTTTTTTTATCCCCTTTCCTCTTATTGTCGTGTTCGAATTTCTGAAATTTTAGCTATATTGATGCCCTAAAGCCACAAAGACAGAAAAAAAAAATGTGTAAGACCTAATCTAAAAATAAAATTATATTAGGTTTTTAAATTTTAGCTGCAAAAACTCCCAAAAACCCCCCAGACCCTTCAAAACCTAAAATTTGTAGGGTTTCTTCAAATATTTTCAAAAACTAAGCTTCCTATTGAAAAATATGTAAATACCTATATTGTAGACAATAAAATTTCCTTTTTAACAATATAAAAGTCAGTGAGGTGCGACCAAAAGCAAACTTTCCAGCGGCGTCTGTTTATTGAGGTAATGCAAAAAAATGAAAAAAGAAACATGCATATTACCGGCTTCCCCCGAATTTCTTGAAAACTAAGCCCCGAATTTCTTGAAAACTAAGCCCTCTGTCAAAAATTGTGCCTTATAGTCGATTGAAGACAATAAAATTTCCTTTTAAACGATGTATAATAGGGCAGGATTAATTTTATTTAGTATCACAATTTAGGGGCCTCCGTAAATTGTGATACAGCAATTAAAATAAAAAAAATTTGTTTACAATCGACTATGGAACATGATTTTTGATAGACGGCTTGGTTTTTAAGATAATCGGGTAAAACTTGTGACAAACATGTGGTTTTTTAATTTTTTTTACATTTTCTCAATAAACGGACGCCGCTGGAAAGTTTGGTATTAGTCTGACCGCACTAGCTTGAAAATTATTAAAAACATAATTTTATTTTCGACAATAGAGTGTAAAATAATTATTTTCCCAAAAAGCTTAGTTTTTGAGAAAATTGGATGGAAAAAAATTGGTAAGCTTAGTGATTTTTGAAATTGTTATAAATAAAAGTAATCTTACCTTTTTATACATCATTTCAAGCGCGGATCTGAGTCAAAAACTAGGCAGGGGTAATAGTCGACGAATTTTTTCTTTGTAATATAATTTTTTTTTCTAGGAGGGGGTAATTTTCCTGCTTTTCCTTATTTTTTTAGGAAAAAGTGCATATTTTTTTTTCTAGGCGGGGGTAATTACCCCGTTACCCCCCTCAAATCCGCGCTTGCATCATATAGGACACAATTTTTCATAAAGAGCTTAGTTTTCAAGAAAATCGGGTAAATCATGTAATAACCATGTTTCTTTTTTCATTTCTTTACATTACCTCAATAAACGGACGCCGCTGAAGCTGACTAGTACACCGTTGAAAAGCAAATTTTATTGTCTATAATAAAGGTAATTACATATTTTTCCCTTGAAGAACACCGCAAAATCTCAGGTTTTGGGGGGTCTAGGGTTTTTTGGTTGGATTCTACACATTTTTAATTAATTTGTCTGTCATTGTGGCTTTAAGGAGTCAACATAGTTAAATTTTCAAAAATTCGAACACGGCTATAAGAGAAGGGGGGATAAAAAAAATTGAACCAAAACCGGGCTTGGCAACATTCAGATCGTTAATCTGTGACCTTCTATCAGCGAGAATCCAATGTCAAACTGCGGTCCTCATATTTTGCATACTTAACTACCTACAGCGCCTGCACTATTTGCTTTGCTTCATATGTGAAAAATTTGCGAATTTTAATTTCTTCCCATTTACTAAAGTCTGTGCGTTGGGTTCTATTGATTTTTCTATTTCTATGGTTAAAACAGGTTTCAAGCATGAAATTGCACAATTTGCAAATTTTTATTGAAGTTTTTGATCCTCCCCGAATTTTATTTCAGAGTACGGCTCTGAAGACAATGGGTTGTTTAAGTTGTGCTACGTATTTCCGTGGTGCCGGGGAAAAAGGAGATGAGTCCATTTTCTTTCAAACGAGATACCTATTGATTTTGGGTGTACCGGGTGGGCCAAAAAAATACATTTTTTTTTCATTATAACTTTTGAACTATACCATCAATTTTAATGGGACAAACTGCACTTGACAGAGAATTAAGCAGAGTTTTGACTAAATATATTTTTTTGTCCGCCATCTGAAAATCTAAGATGGCGGACGAAATTAAATTGTACCCTTCAAAGATGCTCGATTATTCTTGTGTTGCGAACATGTTTTAATTATCAAATACCAAATTGCAAATAATGCAAGGACCTAAAACTATAAACAACAAGTGAAATTAAAGAAAAAAAAATAAGAAAAAAGTTTTCTGCTTCGGCCGGGGATCGAACCCGGGATCTCTTGCTATCTAGGCAAACATTCTACCACTGAACTACCGAAGTCATACATAAATTTTCGGAAAACTTCAATCTATGCAGGCTGCGGTGTCCCAATACAAGAACGAGAAACCCTCAGGGTATTAACTCGACCAAGTCATCCAACTGATCTCTCTAAATTCTTCTTTCCCACTGTCAAAGGTATGATAACTCAAATTAGACGTAAAGATTCAACGTCTGAAAGCATGAGATCACCTTTTCGTATGTTAAAATTTCTGATCGCAAATGGGCCAGTTTGCCAATATAATTATCAAATACCAAATTGCAAACAATGCAAGGACCTAAAACTATAAACAACAAGTGAAATTAAAGAAAGAAAAATAAGAAAAAAAATTTCTGCTTCGGCCGGGGATCGAACCCGGGATCTCTTGCTATCTAGGCAAACATTCTACCACTGAACTACCGAAGTCATACATAAATTTTCGGAAAACTTCAATCTATGCAGGCTGCGGTGTCCCAATACAAGAACGAGAAACCCTCAGGGTATTAACTCGACCAAGTCATCCAACTGATCTCTCTAAATTCTTCTTTCCCACTGTCAAAGGTATAATAATTCAAATTAGACGTAAAGAATCAACGTCTGAAAGCATGGGATCACCTTTTCGTTTGTTAAAATTTCTGATCGCAAATGGGCGAGTTTGCCAATATAATTATCAAATACCAAATTGCAAACAATGCAAGGACCTAAAACTATAAACAACAAGTGAAATTAAAGACAGAAAAATAAGAAATAAATTTTCTGCTTCGGCTGGGGATCGAACCCAGGATCTCTTGCTATCTAGGCAAACATTCTACCACTGAACTACCGAAGCCATACATAAATTTTCGGAAAACTTCAATCTATGGAGGCTGCGGTGTCCCAATACAAGAACGAGAAACCCTCAGGGTATTAACTCGACCAAGGCATCCAACTGATCTCTCTAAATTCTTCTTTCCCACTGTCAAAGGTATGATAACTCAAATTAGACGTAAAGAATTAACGTCTGAAAGCATGAGATCACCTTTTTGTGTGTTAAAATTTTCGGAATGGGACAACTGGGCGCCGGACCAACTCGGTGCCGCCAACTGGGTGCCGGGCTTACTCGGCGTCGTACTAAAATATTTTTTATCGGAAACATGTGCAGATGAAAGACAAGATAGATGATAGATGAAATTTGGTTTTGTTAATTAGAGTTAAATCCATTAATTCGAGTGTTGAAATTTGGTAGGTGTAGTGTTCTGGTAATAATACAATTTACGTTTTTTATTACAAGAATGGCGGTCCAAACCAAACCGAACCGAACCGAACCGATATCTATAATATATGGAAGCTGGTGGTATTTTAAGTCGATGATTATTATTTTTGACTCAAAACCATAAAAAAATCAAAATGACGAATCCAAAATGGCGAAGTTTTTTATTTACGTACCGATTTATCCCAAACTTGAAATATTGAATTATTTAAGGTCACTTAATGGCGTCAGGGTACTGCCGTGGTATGGTCGTTTGCTTCACATGCAGAAGGTACTAGGTTCGCGTCTCAAACAACTTACCCTGCAATGCGATGCACGCAAAATTTATGTTGACCCTGAACATCGAGAATATACGCAGGTGTGGTACAGGAGCCGACACGCAGCCAACCGAGGAACCAGAAATAATAACAATAACCCAGGAGCCTGCTATAAGTTCTATATAGTCGGTTCCAGCATGGCGCCAGCATAAATCTTCTACAGTCAACTTACTTTGGCTAAGCTCTGCTGGGACGATAGCAATGTTAGATAGATGCAAGTCTTACATGTAGCAGGACTACCTTTCGGAAAGGGTGTAAAAGCGTGGGTTCACGGTGTATACTTGCTATGTAGTATAAATACCCCTGCCCTCGAAAAAAACGTACCAAGGAAAAAAGTCCTTTTAAAGAAAGAAATCTTGCATCCTAAGTAACATTTCTTTATTTATAGCAGAAGGTAAGAGGTTGCCAGCACCTTTTCTTAAAACCATTAGTTCCAACGTTTGGTCGCTAAAACGTTTCCCATTACCCTTAGATACCCCTTAAACCTCCAATTGGTGGTGCAACCTATGTATTAAACTCACTATAAAACCATAAGAAATAAGCTTTCAGCTTCGCTCTCTAGCGGTTCCACCAGTATAGAACCTTTTAAAGCCTAAAGCTATTTTGTCAGGTTCTAAAAGCAACTCAGAAACGTCCTAATTTGGCCAAAAATGTCAAACGCCCAAAATTATTTTATCACATAAAAATATACATCTTTTTTATGAGGAATTTGTCGTTTTGGTGATGAACAAATTACCTGCCAGACTTATTTTACTGATGAAATCGTATCTGAAATGCTCCCAAAACAAGCGCGCCAGCTCAAAAATGCTTTTTGATCGTTTTGTTTTATAGTGGTCACTTGGTTATATATGTCACTTTATCGTAACAAGGATTTTTGAGTGCCCTTATGAAAGCAATAAAAAAGAAAAAAGTCAACGTGGTGAACCTTAGCTCACTTAAATGTTTTGTATTTGTTTTTTAAAGTGTTAAAAGCGTTTAATTCAACACTTTTAAATGGTTTTTATTGTGCAAACAATCGAGAGGGCAATGATATCCATTGTGCCCGCAGGTTGGGTGAAGGGCAACCTCTTATATAGACCGTCTAAACAGGCCTAATCTAGGCCTGGGTATCCTACCCAGGAGGACGGAAACTCAACACTTATTTTTATTGTGCTTTAAACAATTATTCTTGCAATAGGTAGGTACCAATCTGTGCCTAAATATTTCTATTATTTTTACCAGAAGTACCTAATAAAAAAACTAAAACCTGAAAGTATTTACTTCTATTGGAACCCTTAAGGAAACAAGGTTTTATATGGCCGCCTATTTAAATTTTATTTAATATAATCACTATGGGTAACTATAAAAACAAAAGATAAGTTTACCTTTAAGCCTTCCTATAAAACCTTTTTAAAATGCCTTAAGGAAACTAGGTTATATATGGCCGCCTATATAATCATATTTACTATTAAACTACTGGTAACTATAAAAACAAAAGGATATATGGTAACCTTTTAGCCCTATTATAAAACACTTTTGTTATGACCTAAAGTAATGAAATAAAGGGTTTTATCAGTTTTATCATATTCCATTTATAAATCACTTTTTGGTTGTATAACACCTCTTTAGGTAATTGGCAATATAAATGACCTTTATGTAGCCAAATTGATCCTAAAAGCCATAACAGCACCCTCTAAATAACCTTGGAACCAAATTTATAAAACTTTGAGTGGTAATAATGTTACTTGTGCAGTGTACGGACAAATCAAAATGATGGGTTTTCTTATTTATAAGCCAATTTTTGCTTACTTGAAACTTTGCAGTGCTTGAGGTCACTTAAAACAGTTTTCAAATTAGTTTTTTTATTATAATATTTGAATTTAACATAATATAAAAATTTAAAATTACGAATCCAAAACGGCGGACTTTCTTAATTACTAACCGATTTTCCTCAAACTTGAAATATTGTTTTGCTTAAGGTCACTTATTTTAATTTATTACTCAAAATTTTAAAAGTCAAAAGGGCGGATCCAAAATGACTGTAATTCAAGTCGCTAATTATGATTTTTGAATCGATATGTATCAAATTTGGAAGTTGATGTTGAAGCATATCGGTTTAAAAATAAGAAAGTCCGCCATTTTAATTTTTTTAAGTCATTTGAAAAACATTTATTAAGTGACTTCAAGCACTGCAAACTGTCAAGTTTAAGAAATATTGGTTTATAAATAAGAAAGTTCACTTTTTTTGATCCGCAATTTAAAATTTTTTATAAATTAGTTAAAAATTACAATCATCTTCTTGGAACGCCTCCACGTTTAAAACTTAATAGATATCGATTAACGAATAGGAAAGTAATCGATTTTGATTTTTATAAGTTTGAGTTATAAATTGGATTAAGTGACCTCAATATGTAATACTTCAAGTTTGAGACAAATCGTTTTAAAAATAAGATAATCCGCCATTTTGGAACCGTCATTTTTTAATAAAATAAAGTTAAATTGTATTATTAGCTCGTTAAACAAATTTCATCACTCGACTTAATGGATGTAACTTTACTTAACAAAATCAAATTACAAGAAAATTACGTAAAGGATTTTAAAGATAGTTTTGTATAGGTAGATAATATATTGTTTTTTAACTGCACATCTAATAGGAAAAAAAATGTTTCAGTCCAAATCGTGATAACGAATCCGTAAGCTGCTTACATGACATTGACAAAGTGAATGCGTGCAATGCGTTCTTATCAAATGTCATGCTTACGTACTTATAATATGATAATAGATAGTTTTTGGTCGTGCCAAATTTAGGCCCGATAACTTCACCGACAACGACAACTTTAACAATATTTGACAGTTCGAAATAGCATTTTTGGAATCGGTTTTAGTCGACGCCGACGGTGCGGTTATCTGTCGTTTGGGGTGCAAGACTATTAAAATCGTGATATTCATTAGGGGAAGATGGGGGAGTTTTTGTCTAAAGGAAAACTTTATTTGCAGTTTTAATACTTTCTTTGTGGTTTTTCTTGTTTAAACAAGTTTAGAATGGAAATGTTTTGTATTACTCCTTCAAAAAGAACTGCGAAAGAAATGGGTTCCGCCAGAGATTGCTTAATGTTCTTTCATCTGTCCCTGGTGCCGCTCAACACACAGTATATAGGGACCGTGCGCTCAAAACTGTTGTGACCTGTGCAGTCTGCGCCACCAAATGGCACGGAATTTAATAGAAGCTCGCTAAAACACAATTGCGCACGTTTTACGTATGTCAAAAATCCTATGTTAACGTCCGTGAGTTTGCGGCGTTCCACGGAAGCCGCTAACTACATGTGACGTTCAAATGTCAACAGTGTCAAGTTGCGTTAGTCGTCGGCCGATTTTGGCATGACCATAAACTATCTAATATGGTCGGCTTGCGTCTACTGTGATTGCTGGGGGTTGGTTTAGAGCTTGCGGCCATTATTTCACATACGCCTTGAATTCGGATATGGCTTCGAATTTACTTTTGGCTTTTTCTTTTCTTATTATAATTCCCTTACATTTTTTGCGTTTTGAACTGAGTCTAGGGCAATTCGCCGACTTGCCGTCAACGCAACTCGCCCTCCCATAGTTTTAGCTTGCATTTTTATTTATTTAGGAGTCCTAACTTACTAATTTTTTCTTAAACAAATTACCACCTCCTTCTATGAGGTCAAATCAGCTGCGGCTCGTGCCGCAGGCAAGGTGAAGCAGTACATTATAAACACCAGTATAAAAGTTATTCTCTTTTAAAACTTGTTGCGTTCTCGAACTCCTGGAGCATGGTACACCAGTTGAAAGAGATAAGCAGCATATTTATGGGCAATTATTTATTTATTATTTATATTGTCGTTTTTCTGTTTCAACTGACTTACCATTCTCTAGGAGTTCTAGAATGCAATGAGTTTTAAAAGAGAATACCGCTTGTACCGGTATTTATAATGTAGCGCTTCACGAGCCGCAGCTGAAAGACGGCCTATTTCACTCATACCTCTGATAGCTATTTGCTGCTTTTGGTCGCGAATCAGTTTTTTGTGAAGATATCTTTTTTGTAATCGTCCGCAAAACCTCTATTTTCTGGCCGATAGAATTAAACTTGACCCATCTCTATATTATCAATTTTTAAAAAGTCCTATCCTCTCCTCGCACAATCATTAAAATCGGTATAGTCATTTATAAATTGTTAATTTTGGCCCTACCAATCCTGCCTGCATTAATTTCCTCATAAACTAGTTTTTACTTAATCTATTTTTAACCAAATAGAAAACATCATAGTATGACTAGATTTGCCGCTAGTTTAAATTCAAGATGGCGGACACAATCATACTCGATCCATTATTTTTTTTCTTCTAATATTTGAAAGAGTTCGGTCACCGTCGCCCACAACGAGGATAAAACCTTTGATATCACTGCAGTCGTCGTTATTAAAATAGCAATTTTTGTTTAAACCGTTGTTTTACAGTTTATACGATTGCCTTACCAATTCTGTCCGCATTCATGTCCCCATAAATTAATTTTTTCTGACTCGGCTTTAGAAAATTAAAGCATCATCGTAAAGATCGATTGTGGACATCGCAAAAAAGGTCGAAAGTACAAAAGGTCGAAATCAAAACGTCCAAAATCAAAAGGTCGGAGTTACGAAAGTTCGAAATCAGTCTTATATTAGATTGAAATTTGAGTTTTCAATATTTTAACCCCTTTTTTCTTAAAATTTATGTGAGCCGTTGAAAAGTTTTGAGTATTTTTAAAAATTAGTAGTTGCAGCAACCTAGCATGTAAAGAAACGTAATTATCCGAAACAAAATGTAATTGTCCGACTGTGACGAGACAGATACAAAACCCGATTTTGTTCATAAAAGTTCCGACCTCGCACCAATCCCGAGACCGTCTGTACCACTGAAATTTGGTGATACCGTTGAAACCATAATGACAAAGGAAGGGAAAACCGAAAATTCGAAAACAACCACAAGTGGCGTCGATACAGTAACAACCGTGGGCACTTCAACTGTCGCTGTAACAACTACATCTGGCTCCACTATTATGACACGGGTCTTTCTGACACACGTGTTAGTTGGGTATACTTGTTAAAGAAGGATGATTAATTGCAAAAATTCAGGTTAGATATCACCGGAACACTGGATATACTGCGCAAACGCCTAGTAACTTTTATACGTGATGCACGAGCTTCACCGATTCCAAATATAAGTGCGTTCGGTTTTTCACCGATCAACGTACCGACCACATCAGGAACTGTACCAGACAGTAGCAGCACATTCACAAATACACAGATTCCTGTCACACGAGTATTAACGGCGCAAAGTGGTGCATACATCATAGCGCTACTGTTCCAAACCATAACGCTACATTTACCTATTATGTATCCTTCTTATTCTGGCGTTAGTCAGCTAAGAATAGACAAGTGGAATGTCAGTTTTGATGGACAGAGAGATCCTGTTGATTTTCTCGAGAGGTTGTATGAGATCTGTACCGCTCAAGCTATAGGTATAGATAGATGTTTTGTTACCGTATATGCCCGAGTTGCTCCGGGGCGAAGCCACACTTTGGTTCGGAAATAATAGAGATCGATGGAAATGTTGGAATGATTTCCTAACCGACTTCCGAATAGTCTATTTTTCGTTCAACTACGCGTTCAATAAGCCGTCGTCAACAGAGATTAAATGAATCTCAGCAAAAATACTTGACCGACCTACAGACATTGATAAGAAGATATGGCAACATGAGTACCGAACAAGAACTACATCTTTTATACCGAAATTTGTTGCCCGAATAACGTCAAATGATTAGACGAACCGATTTTACAGACATAGCAAGTTTGGCACAAAGCATCAGAGAGACTAAAAGTCTACTTCGTGAGCTGCAGGGGAATAATTCTAGTCCGTCGACGAGCCTTGGCCCGCAGCATTTATTGGCAGGAGTTACATCTACCCGCGCAGCTCAAGAATGTCATACAAGACAAAGACCCAAGCAAATCTACAGACCAAACCGTGCTCGTGACGTCAACCACCGTCAACCGCAATGTGAAGTAATCTGTTGGTTCATTGGATCAAAGTAGCGAATAGCGGAATACTTGAGATTTCAGAGGCATATGAAATACCGCTAAGAATAGGAGCTTATAAATTTTCCGAAACTATTAGCTACTTTCCGCATTTAACATCGGACGCTGTAATTGGTATGGCCATCTTGACCCGAAATAATCTCCACTTGGACTTTCGCAACGGAGACATTTTTATAAATAATTCACTGATACCGCCATTGACCATTCTTTGCAGTCCTATTGGGCACCCAGTTTACATCTCACACCCAATGAAGAATGTCGTTTAAACGACTTTCTGAAAGTAGATCTGAATAAGTTTGCCGATATTAAGGGGACCACGCCTCTCGTAAAACACAAAATCCGACTTCTCGACGCAGAGCCACTAAAAGAACGATACCGACCGCAAAATCCTATAATGCACGAAATTATTAACACAGTAGTAAACAAGATGCTAGAAGATGGAATTATTGAACCATCTAACAGTCCGTGGAGTTCGCCTGTAGTTATTAGATTTTGCATTGATTTTAAAAAAGTTAACGAAAAATCAAGGAAAGATGCATATCCGCTACCATTCATCAATTATATATCGGACAGACTCCGATATATTTTAAGTTTAGACCTAAAGTCCGGCTACTGGCAGATACCCTTAACGGATGAAAGTAAACCGATTTTCGCTTTTACTGTACCGGGCAAAGATTTATTTCAGTTTCGCGTAATGCCGTTTGGTCTTCATACAGCGCCTGCTATGTTTCAACGATTCATGGAAAGTATTATCCGACCTGAAATTTGCATTTGGGTACATAGATGATATTATAGTTTTGGGAGAAACATTCGAGAAACATATAGCCTACTTACAAGATGCTTTGACTGTCTAAAAAAGGCTAACCTTAAAATCAACTCAGACAAATACATATTTGGCAGAAGATCACTTCGCTATTTAGGACATCTAGTTACAGGCGAGAGAATCTGCACCGACGGAGAGAGGACCGCTGCAGTACAGAACATGTCACCTCCCCACAATTTAAGAGACTTACGGCGCTTTCTTGGAGTACCATCTTGGTACCGACGTTTTGTACCTCATTTTTCACTGATAGCGAGTCCTTTAAACCGGTTGCTAAAGAAAGGAGTACGTTGGCGATGGGAAAACACCGACCAAAAAGCCTTTGATGAGTTAAAGAAATGCCTCACTGAGTCACCGGTTCGCCTACCCCGATATTAACAAACCGTTTATTTTGCAAACCGATGCATCCGATAATGGGCTAGGAGCAGCCCTGATTCAAAATGGATCAGATGGGGACCATATAATTGCTTACGCAAGTCGTAGTTTGTGTTCTAGCGAATCGAAATATTCCGCCACTGAAAAAGAGTGTTTAGCAATTGTTTGGGGAATCGAGAAAATAAGACCATAATTCGAAGAACTGTCGTTTACAGTGCAAACCGGTCACTCAAGTCTAAGATGGCTACACTTAATCAAATCGCTGAGTGGAAGATTCGCCCGATGGACCATCTATCTACAGCAATTTGATTTTCAAATTAGGTACCGAAAAGGTGTACTGAATAAAGTAGCCGATGATTTATCCCGAGACCCAGTAGAAACTAGCGAAGAAGACAGCAAGCCAGAGCCATTATTATCACTAGAAGGTTTTGAGCCTTGTGGCTGGTATGAATCTAAGAAGACAGCAGTCAGCAGCGATCTAGCCTCATACCCCGATATCAAAGAGGGAAGGTTGTATTGTCACCTTTGGGACATGTCAGATCCCGCCGAGATTGAATTATCCGATCCTTGGAAGTTATGTATTCCGAAAACCGCCAGACTTGCCATCTTACAAGAAAATCATGATTCACCAACTTCTAGACATTTGGCCATCGCAAAGACTAGCGCAAGAATTGCTCGCAACTATTATCGGCCAGGCATGTTTAAAACAATTACACAGTATGTTCGAGAATGTCATTCCTGTCAGCGATATAAATCTCAAAGTCAACAGAAGCCAGCCGGTCACATGCACCCGTCCAAAAATTGCCCACCTTGAGAAACTGTGACGTCCGATTTAATTGGTCCACTACCGACACAACCAAAAGGAAAAACTGGTTGGTTGTTTTCCAAGACCGTTTTACAAAGTGGGTACAGTGCCGTCCGATTAGAAAAGCAACGTCAAATGCCGTGACGCAAGCTCTGTATGAAGGAATTATTATGAGATTTGGCTGCCCCCGCACAGTATTAACTAATGAACTGTCTTTTCCCGATGAATATTAGTGGGGGTAATGTTAAAAGACTGCCGATGCAAGGATCGATCGATCTAACCCGAGCGCACTCGGCACAAAAGCTCGCCATCTAGATTCATGTTCTCACTTGGCCGAGCGAATTATTAAGCCGAGCACATTCAGAAAAGAGCATGCCAGTTCGTTTACCAGTCAGCAGAGCTAACGAAACAGGGCTGTCACCATTTCCAAACAACCACAGAAAAAGTCCGTAGGTGTTTAGTTCCTGTTCAAAGTAAGCCATGTCCGACTTGTGGTTGTCTGAATAGGAAAATGTAAAGCGGGGCCCTCCAAAAATAATAAGGCACCCGTAATTTTACTGGTGAGGTACCAGGTTGAGACCTGAGGATTCCACCAGTCGACGTAGCCACGACGCTGTTGAAGTTTCGCGACTTTATATATAGTTTTATATTATTAGGAATCCGAATGGGCTTATTCGATTTATTTTTCTTTGGCTTTGCTTCGTCCGATTTTTCTACCACCCAAAATATTTAATACTAAATATTTTCCTTTAAAGGAAGGGGGGTGTGTAACGAAGTTCCTAATTTTTACTTGATTTATGCTAGTATTTTCTTTCAAGTTCTGGGTGTCTCCGCGGTTTTAATTTGTTAGTTTCAATAATTAAAACTATTAGGTAATTTTAGTAAGACAATAAGTAGGTACGGCTCAATTGCCTATTCTCTCTTGTGTTCGTTCGTTATGCGTTGTACCAGACCCCACTCATGAAACAAAGCGGTGGTGAGCGACGCCGCGCACATCGAAGGATTGAAAACACTCGCGTATATTGGCAGATCCTGCTACCGACCGAACAGCAGCAACATCACCTGGGAATATCGAACCGTAAGAAGCCCAACCGAACCAAACCAAACATACGGACGGGAGTGGAATGCTGAGTAAAATCGTTTGTAGGTATTCTACGTCATCCCGCATCATATGGTACGTCTGAAAGAGCGGTGCTTGTGTGCAGGGTTCATTGTTACTGCTCAAGCATGTCTCTCTCTAACACTAGCTTATGACGCATAGGGAAACATAGTGTTAAGGCTGTATGTTGCCTCTTCTTAAGTGAGATGAGACGAATCCAGGGTTAATTGTTTACTGGACCGTCGATCTCTCTTTGGAAAGAGCCCGCACCATACAGTAATGATATTAGGCATAGTATACCTAACTCTTTTTAACTTTAGACAGACCTGTATTTAGGGGACTATTTTCAGTGGTATTTCGTATGAAAAGGAAAAAAGTGCGACCGAGCTATATACTTTGATAGCACTGTCTCACCCTGTAGTCACGGTTCATTGTTTAGTGTCAGGACGTTCTGTCTCTTACCCACACGACGTCCCCATTAGAGAATTGACCGCTATTATTGCAGATGTCACCTGCGACTGGATTTTCATGTGACACCTGACATGTTGACAGTAAAAGTGTGACAGCGCTATGGTCTGCTGTATCGCTGTCTCACTCTAACGCGCTATAGTCACGGTTCATTGTTTAGTGCCAGCACGTTTACTCTCTCACTCACATAGCAGTGTTCTCGTTCGGGAGACTATGTCCATTTCTTTCGGTATGTGCACGCATAAAGTAGGCTATTAGAGAGTTTCCTACCGTGTTCGCATTTACGTTAACGTTATGAGACACACAGAACCGACTCTTATATATATATATATATATATATATATATATATATATATATATTGCTATCCTATTCTTTTCTATGGTATTGAATAAAGAGTACCTGTAATTTTTGGTGATTTAATAAAAGCCGCTATTTTTGGAATCTGTTGCCTTATTTCTTTATTTTGACATATTTTATTGAGACTACTAGACCCCTGGTTTAACTTTCTCCTCGGTCTAAAAGCTACCCGATAGGCACGTGGGCCCTAAAACGGAGCAGCGTCACAATTTTATTGGAAAAAAAATTCCGTTTGAATAAAAAGAAAAAAATTAGAATTTGCATAATTTTGTGACATACAGAGTGGCGACTTTAAATGGAACACTGACCTTCGGAAACGGGTGTACTTACATCCAACTTTGTTTTTTCAGATGGAATAACCCCACCGGTACCTCGATTGAAAGCTTTTAAAAAATTAAAAACAATGCAATATTTTTTATGTCAATTAAAATGTCAAAAAATTATTTTAAAATATTTCCCATCTTTCATTCGAAAGCTTATAAAAAGAGAAAAACAATAGTATATATTTTTTTGAAATATGTCAACTAAAATGTCAAAAAAATATATATTTTGACTTTTCAGTTTTTAAAAAAGGCAGAAACAACATCTTTATCAGTCAATTTTTTATTTATGTAGGTTAAAAAAATTATTTTGTTGTTTTTTTCATTTCAAGCTTTTAAATACGGTACTACAAGTAAAAATAAATTTTTTATTTTTTTGTTTTTTGAGCATCGAACAAAGTGTGTTACGGAATCTTGCTTGCTACAGTGACGGGTTCGATGCTCGTCGGTTGCCGAGGTCGGGTGCGGCACACATTTATTGCATTCCTGGGGAGTGTAAAATGTAATATTGTCCTACCCCTTCATTCACGCCGGTAACCAGGCCGGATGAGGTCGGATAACTCGTGAAGGCGGACTTTGTTACACATTCCTTCAGTAGGTAGGGCATCCTAAGGGACAAAAGGACCGGATAAAAAAATACCCGGTCTGGGGTTTCAAAGGTGGCCGATGACCCGTGCAATTAGGCGTTCTGAAATGGCGGCCTGAGTGTCGGCAAAAGAGTCACGGTTATCAAATGAGAAAAAAAAATATTCCGTTGTTTTAAAGCTTTCGAACGAGGTACCACAGGTCGGGTTATTTTATCTGAAAAAAAAAGTTGGATGTGAGTAGACCCCTTTCCGGGGGTTCAACCAAAAATTTGTTGCGCCAGGAAAAAAGCCCGTAAAAAAACTCAGTTTGTGTTTTTTTTTGTAATATTAATACTAACCCGCTAGAGGCAGTATGCCCTTCAAAGTCCCCACCCTGTATAGGTAATAATTGGAATAATGTTATCTTTAGTTTGTTAGATTGAAATGTGAAAAAAATACTATATTTTACTAACACTAAAAGAAAAAATACACTGGTCGGCATGAAAATCGGCCCTGACACCTTTCTTGCCGATTCTTATGTAAAATGACCTCCTGAATCCAAATATGAACTCCGTTTTTCCCCATCACCCCCCATTTTCGGAGGAGACCCCCCTACCTAGTTTTACTGCTTTTCGATAGTTTGGTGGGACGGAAAGGATTTTTTTGGCCTTAACATCATTATTTCTGAGAGACTGGAGAGTTTAATGTTCTCAAAAATTATTATTTATAGCAAGGTGGTAAGCCATTTGTTTTGGGGGAGGGATGTTTTGCAAAAATGGTAAATGAACATTGTCAATTTTACCGTTTTATGTATATGCATTTTCTAATTATTTTTATAAAATTTTAGCTGCCAGCAGCTTAACGGTAATGGTAATAAACGTTATAGCAAAGTGTAAAGCAACATATTAGTATATAAAAGTATATATATACACAGAAACCACTGGCGTATACAAAGAATCGCCTTGGAGGCGCTTGGAAATTTTTTCCACTTTTATTTATTAACATATTAAAAAGTAGGATAATAAATAGTTTTAACATAATATATTGTATACGCTCATGCAGAAACTATAATAAAAAAATAAAATATTGTTGCTTTATTTGTGAATATATTTCCTCGTCTTAGTGAGGCTAAAATCAAGGAAGGTGTTTTTGTGGGGCCCCAGATTAGAAAACTTTTTCAAGATTCGACGTTTATTGAACACCTGAATCAAAAACAAAAACGAGCTTGGTTTGCATTCCAAAACGTGTGTAAGAACTTTTTGGATTCCCATAAAAGTGATGATTATGTCGCTCAGATCGAGGAATTGCTCTTAGCGTACAAGGCCATGGGATGATACATGTCCCTTAAAGTGCACTTCCTTCACTCGCATCTGGACTTCTTTCCTGAACATTTAGGAGCAGTCGTGACAAGTTGGAAAAGAGGTTTTCAGGGAAGTGAAATGCAAGCATGTTGGCGGAGTACTGCTGGTTTTTGAAACGAGAGGGTTGTACCTCAGGGTATAAAAGGAAAGCAAGCACCAAGTGAAGGTACGAAAGTTCTTATTCATCAGTGGCGCACCCAGGAATATGTTTTGGGGGGCCCGACGCCTCTATTGCCTCATGATGTCGAATTTTAGGCTATTTTTTGTGTTTTTTTATGAAATATGTGGAATATATGTAAAAAAAATCCAAGGCTTGGGGGGGCGGTCCCCAAGGCCCCCCCTGGGTGCGCCCATATATTTATTATTGTTTAAAACTAAAATAACTCTCTTTATACTAAAAAATTTAAATTTATGTCGATAATATTATAATTATTATTGAAAAATTATAAAAATAAAGGGCTGTCTTCAAAAATGGTGGGTGGTAGAAGAAAACGCAAGCTATATTTGGATACGAATCAGCAGAAATAATGCCAGGGCTCAAGATTTTTTTTTGTTGCAAACCAGTGATATTAGCCTTTATAAGAAACACTTAAGATGTATCCCGAAACATGAAATTTTCAGAAATGAGTTTTTCAACTGCATTACCGTTTTTGTGACTATAAAAAGTCAGAAAAAAAAACTTACTCAAGGAAAGAAAAAAAAAGCTTGTGTAATTTTTGTAAAAATACCTCCAATAATAGGTAAAAAATTATTGTCTTCCTTTTATTAATTTATTCGAAATCAAAACATATTTTAGTCTATGTCGTTTGCTAGCCCCACTACAAAATATACGGACTTGGAAAACTATCAATGACTCTATAAATAAAAAAGTTAGTTACATGCAGGGTGTGTCAAAATTTATAACATAATTTTAATGTTAAATTTCAAGGCAAAAAGTTCATATAACATAACATAGGTCCACAAACGCTTACTCACGGAGCTACAGGCATGGGCGTAGTCAGGGTGGGGCAGGATGGGGCACTTGCCCCACCCTGGCTTGTCACCTGCCCCATCCTGGCTTTAGCTCATTTAGTCATAAATATTTGATTGTACATTTTTTTGCTTTTTTGCCCCACCCTGAGCGAGACCCTGACTACGCCCATGGCTACAGGGCATTTAAATTTTTCCTGACCCTGAATTTTTTTTGATGCGCCTTTGTTGGGTTCTATAATATAAAAAACGCTTTTGTTTTGTAATGAAACTTCTTGATTCCTAGTATTTTTTTTATCTAATATCTTTATGGAAAAAATATGAAAATAAATTTTTTGTGATTTGTTAAATTTTTTAAAATAGTCATTTGGCAAATTGTTTTTTAGTTTTTTGCTTAGTAACGGTAGCAGGTACGAAAAAACTGCAGGAAACCAAAAAGAACCACCACCGTCCCCCACCCCTATATACGCCACTGTGTTGTCCCCTTACAGCCCCTAGAAGCTGAGGGCAAAGTACAGTGAATATCGGTTATAACGACATTGAAAGGACCGCTTAATTTTAGTCGTTATAACCAAGCGTCGTTATATAGAAAAAAGGCAACAAACTGGGTTATATATTTTTATTACGAAAAAAAGATTTTATCTTATCAAATTTTTATTAAAAACTTTTTAAAAAAAGTCAAAACATGGAATATTTTAAGATGTACATACAATATGTAAGTATGTATATGTACATATAATGCTATGTGAGTATGTACCTATGTATTATGTATATATGCAGGTACATACTTAATGTACATTTGTATCCAAAATTATGAGCTTTTACCTCATCTGTAAAAGCTTTTCGTTTAGACATCGCGTTTAACTTATACTTAGATTTAGCAACTTAGATTATTTAAACACAAAAGCACACCACATCAATAGCTTTAATACAATAAAGGTGACAGACGTTTATAATAGACCAAACGCCGATTCGCATGAACCGGCGATTTACCGTCTACAATAAAAGGGATTCCCCGAACTTCGGCACACAATTGCTACTGTTCGTCGTTACAAGCGTTATCTCTCGTCGTTATAACCGATTACTTGGACCAATGTTAGTTAAATTTATTGGTCGCTATATAAGTACGTCGGCAACACGTCTCCAATGCATTTAGCATAGAACTCGGTGGGACCTTAATATGTCGTCGCTAACTACAACAGATACGTCGTAATATCCGATATCGTTATGAGCGACATTCACTGTATAAAGCATATTAAATTAAGAAGTTATCAACTGCAACCGTTTAGTGCAAATTTGCTGACATAAGGCAGAGGACAAGTCAATTAAGCTTTTTTTGTTGTAAATTACAAAAATGTTTGCCCCCTACCCAGCGCGCCTCGTTAACGGCTTCGAATTTTTTATATACAGCAGACCTGTGGGTAATTGTCTGAGCTATCATTTTAAAAAGACATGGTAATGTGCAGGCGCAATAGTTTAGAAGATTTAGGGCATAATCTAAAAATACATTTTGCCTTCTTCCGCCCCCTAAGGGCAATTTATATAATTTTTATTGACAACAAAAGAATAAGCACGTGAAGGCCGATGTGGATGCCAAGTTTCATTACCCTAGCTTAAACCGTTCAGAATTGAAAAAATATTTTGACACCCTAACTCTACCTTTTTGACTGATATAATTTTGAGTCTGTCAATAGGTCAGATGTAAAATTTTCATCCAAAAGCTTACGAAAGCTCCGGACTAATCGCTGAAATTTTATTTGAAATGTTATTTTTTTAATTAACCTGGAAGCTAGGGTTGCGCTCAGAGAAGCATTTGTATGGCTTTGCAAAAGTACAGAACGTAAAATTAAGAATCTCGAGTCACAGGGGAGTAACACAGGGATTTCACGAATACCAACTTGAGCATAAACTGCCCTCAAGGATCCTAGCAATATGTAAAAAAATTGTAAATACATGCTCATATGTTGAGTGATTTTACTGACTAATCTATTTTACACAAATGCTTTCTAAAAATAATAAAACTGTATTAAATCAATCCTGGATAATAAATTGTCTTGAAGCATTTTTAGATAAACTGATTTCAGATAAGCAATCGATTATTACAGTAACCTCTCGAAAATCAGTCCTAATTAATGATTAGGCACGATTGATGTTTTGCGATTAAAATTTTGGTTTCATCATGGAAAAAGTTTAATAAGTAAAACTAAACATTTTTAAACGTTTCCGTTATTCGGGAATTTTAGGGTGTACAGGGTGTTTAATGTACAACAAGAAAAAAGACGCCTTCGGTTTAAGATGAAAACTTTTCTAATAGGAGCGGAGAAAGCTAATTCCGGAATACCTAAACTCCCTTACAGCCGAATATACCATACATATTTAAACAATTTGCGGATCACCGATCAGTTCGGTTCGGTTCATATATTTATGGGTACCCGTAAAATCTGATGAGGAGGGATGTGGTTCGGGTCGTTATATTTAATTTTATCAATATGCACACGATGAAACGGCGACCAAACAACCGACCACACCGAGCCGTACTCCAAGATTAATCTGAAATAGACCAAGACAGTGCCAGATCCAGAAAGAGGGTGCACGGTTTGGTGCAGAAGGCCGTCAGAGATTATATTTACATATTTTCTCAGGGTCTTCCCAGGTAGCAAGGGGTCATCAAATGACGTCTTTTTTTCGTCGAACAGTGGTCATTTGGATGACCAGCAGGTCATCTACCAAAAAATGTTGTCTTTAAGGCGTCAGTTAGTTGACGTCTTTTCGTAGTGTAGTTTTTGACGTCTGAAAAACGTCATATATTGGTCACTACCCACACTGCACACTTTGTCCAAGGGACATCCACTCATACTTACATAGGTGCCCCAGTCAGTACTTCGAGGCTTCTTTCGCTTCAAGGTGGAGATGTGTAAGTCTAGGTATAGGTCTATTTTGATCTGTACCTGTTCGAGTACTTCCAGGTCTAAGTCACAGAAGAGTCACCTTCTGTGTCTAAGTTTCCTTCAGTGTTCTCAACTGCAGGAAATATTTCATATATTCAGACGAGTTAAAAAAAAGTCATAAATAGGTTTGTGTCTGTGTGTGTGTCTAATGTTCTGATTTGGTCCCAAATACGTCATATTGCTGACGTCTTTAAAAGGTCTGAAAATGACATCATTTTGGGTGTGACTTTTGAACGTCATTTAAAGGTCATTAACACGTCAGATTAGAGACGTCAATGGTCATTAAAAATGACCTGTTTTTGACGTTTAAAAAACGTGACCTTGTTACTTGTGTTGCCACTCCCAGATAGGATATTTATGTAGTTTTGAACTATACAACCCAGATGAACTTTTTTTCTAACAACCTTGAAATTTATTTAATTTACTTCAAAAATTGCATAAAACGCAAATATTTAATGAAAGTTTTTATTCCGCCCCAAATTTTTTTTTCCCCCCAAGCCCAATATTTTTGTATATATTTTCCACATATTTCATGAATAAACACTGATATTACAGATGAAATTGCCGCGATTCTAATTATAAAACCAGTTTAGTCTAAACAGAACGCACTACTAAAATTCCATTGTTTGACCTAAAACTTGCAACCAGCAAGAAAATTTAATAAAACAATTGCTATATCAGAAAGGAATTTGTTGGTGCCCCAAAAATTGACGGTTAACATTTTAACGCAGCGCTCTTATAAAGGAGATCCAGACAAATTCGAACGAGCGAGCGTGATCCAGGGAACGTTAGCGGCACTTGAGTGGAAATCTGTCGGGATGAATAAATTGCCTGAACCCTTTACTTGGCCGGCGATGTGGGACATACCTTAGCGGCGAACCGCCTCTTTACGCTGAGAAAGTCCCGCCCACACGATCCAGAGATGCTTCCGTCTGGATGCTGAAGGAGAAACCGGCGGCGCACGCGTGGGATAACCGTTACTCGCTTCCCACTTTCTTCAAGAATTTATTTTCGTTAACGCGATATTCTGATGCTTAGCCAAAAACGGCGCCTTTCGCCGATGGAAAACGCCATTGTACTTGGGCTAGCCGAGCGCGAATTTGAAAGCTACTGCTCTAGATAGTCTTTCTGCCGATAAGCTAACTTTGTTAAGGGCATCCCATATATCAGGTTTTGACTTGTTGTCAATCTGGTAAATGCGTTTTTTGAAAGATATGGCGGATTCAAAATGGCGGAAAGGCGTATCTTTAAAAAAATTGTAACTTTTTTATTTCTTATCCGATTTTCATGGAACAAAGTTTAAAATACTTGCTTTGTAATGTATTTAAAAATGTATTGGTCAGAAAATATGTATTTTTTTGTGTTTGCCAAAAAAATAAAAAAATTCAAAAAAAAGGTAATTTAAAAAAAAAAAAATATTTTATTTATAAAACTATTGGAGCTAAAAAAAGATAGCTATTTTGATTCTTTATTCAAATCTGGTTCAAGTGTTCCAATGCGTTAATTAGTTTTTAAGTGATGTCCAAATAACTGGAAAAAAATAGGGGTCTTTGGGGTATATTTAAAAATTATGCTTTTAATGAAAAACATAAGAACTTTTTGAAAGTAACTTAAATTTGTTTAACATACCTAGCAGATCAGGTTTTGACTTATTGTAATTGTGACAATCGCGTTTTTTTTTTAAATATGGCGGATTCAATATGGCGGAAAAGCATAATTCAAAACAAATTGTATCTTTTTTATTTTTTATCCGATTTTAATACAACGAAGCTTAAATTACTTGATTTGAAATGTGTTAAAAAAATACTTAAAAAAATTTTTTTGTTTTTAATATTCGAAAAAAAAATCGGGTGAAACAAGTAACAAAAATGATTTTATTTATTTTATTTTTTAATTGACCCCCATATACGGACGTCGCTGAAGGGTTTGTCATTAATACCCCACTGACTTATACATTGTTAAAAAGAAAATTTTATTTCCTACAGTAAAGTATAAATTACATTTTTGTCAATTGAGCTTAGTTTCTGAAAAAATTGGAAAAAACAGAATTAATTTGTTTGGTGATTTGTAAAACTTGATTTAAGACCTGTGAAGTTTTAATCTGAAGATAAATGTTACATTATTGTACACGTTTAAAAGGAAATTTTATTGTCTACAATCGACTATGGATCACAATTTTTGATAGAGAGCTTGGTTTTTCAGAAAATCGGGTAAAACCTATGTGGTTTCTTTAATTTTTTTATATTTTCTTAATAAACGGACGCTGCTGGAGAGTTTGTCAATAGCCTGACCCCACTGACTAATACATTGTTAAAAAGGAAATTTTATTTTCTACAATAAACGACGAAATATTTTTTTTCCAAACACTTAATTTTTGAGAAAATTGGATAAAACTTAGTGATTTTTAGAAATTGATTTTATTTGCGGACGCCCCTAAATTGTTATAGATTAAACTACCATTGTCTTATTATACATACATCATTTAAAAGGCAATTTTATTGTCTTTAACAAAGTGTGTATTATATTTTTTTATATAGACCTTGGTTTTTAAGAAAATCGGGTAAAACCTGTAATAAATATGTTTCTTTTTCCCTTAATAAATGGACGCCGCTGGAGAGTTTGTCATAAGTTGCCGCTGGAGAGTTTATCATAAGTCGTACCCCACTGACTTATTGAATGTTGAAAGTGAAATTTTATGGTCTACAATAAAAATTAGTACATATTTTTCCCTATGCTTAGTTTTTAAGAAAATTTTTAAAAAAATCTAAAAGTTTCAGGACTTGGGGAGTCTGGGGGTAAATTTTAAAAAACTAATATAATTTTATTTTTAAATTAGATTTTATACATTTTAATCCATTTCTGTGTCATTGTGTCTTTAGGGCGTCAACTTAGATACATGTTTAGAAATTCGAACACGACTATATAAGGAGGGGGGATAAAAAAATTGGACCAAAAACTTGCCCGGCAACATTCAAATCGTTAGTCTGTGACCTATTCTCAGCTAGGATCCATTGTCAAACTGCGGTCCTCATATTTTGCATACTCAACTACCTCTAGCACCTGCACTATATTGTAAAACTTTCGTCGATTGATATTCACTTAAATAACAATAACAACGTTGTTTGATAATGTCCATCAAACGATAACAATAATAAAAGAAATCACCTGTTTTACTAGATGCCGCGCCCTGCCTTCCGCGTACGGTAATACACCTTCGGTAGTCGTTTTGGTGACAACGAATGGTTTTTTTATTGAAATAAATATAAAATATACATTTATATAAGACTTGTATACACCAAATTAAAGAAAAATGTTCATTCTAAAACTTTTATTTAAACTTTATTTTAAAATTTTGCTTTGTTGTTAATAAAGATGGAGGTTAAACTTTAGTAGCTCTACAAAAAAAAGTAAAAATTGAGTTATTTTATTTTTTCTAAAAAAAGGAAACAAAATTTTAAAAAACATAATAGAAAGTTATTTTATTGCGGGTGTTTACTGATTCATTTGCCATTTTTTACAACCCTCTACAACTATTTTTAAGAAATATACATCGATTTAAAAAGTATCGTACAAAAAAAAGTAGTGGGGGCCATATCTTTAAAAAAACGAATTTACCAGAATGACAACAAGTGAAAACCTGATATATGGAGTGTCCTTAACAAACTTGGCTTATCGGCAAAAAGTTGGCACGACTTGCACACGAAACCCCCTTTTAGGCCGATTTGTCCATAGACTAAGAAGGCTGCCCGGTCTAGGTAAAGTTGCCGACAGAAATATTTTAAGGATGCATGTTCGTTTAAGAGAAATACTGTTTAGAGAGTAACTGTCACACAATTTCGATCGACCATCCAGCGCCGGTGTATGGGCCTACGGCCCTTCAACCTGCCGATTCAAAAAGAAAAAGAAACAAGTACTAAAGAAACATTTACATTTATTTAAGAAAATAAAGCCAAATTTTAAGGTGGCGCCTTTGCAAAAAAAATAGTACCACCCTTTTTACAAAAAAATAATACCTACAAGAACAGTAACGCACCCAGAACATATGTTTAAGGGTGAAGGTGAGGGGGGTAACCTAGGTGTGGGAATTGGATAATTCGCCGCCGCACGCCAAAATGCAAACTTAAAAAAAAACCCTATAGCGCAGAAACGGCTTGATGTTTCAATATACGGCTTTTACGTTTTAACGTCTTTTGTAATTAAAGCGTTACAAAGGGGGCCAGTTTTTCTTTATATCCCTTAGAAGTATACCCCCAAAGGTGCCTAATGCGGAAAAGCAGGTACCTACAAAAATTATTATACTTTAAGAACAGAAAGTGCTTCTAGCTTTTCTTGTTCGAAACGAGGGTGTTGCGAGCGCGGATTAAAGAGGGGATAACGTGGAAATTATCCCCATAGAAAAAAAAATCTATCTATCTATCTATTTAGCCTTCTTCAATCCATCTTTGGACATAGGCCTCCCCCAATATCTTCCACTCTTCTCTGTCTGTCGCCGTGTTCATCCTTCTTGTTCTCGCGGGTCTCTTTAAATCGTACGACCATCTAATTTGGGGTCTTCCCCTACTTCTTTTATTTTCCCAAGGTCTCCAGTTTAGAATACATTTGTTCCAACGGTTGTCTTTCTGTCTGATATTCTGAAATCCCTTACTTTTGTTTTATTTCTTATCCGGTCATTCCCTTTTCTATCTGTTAGCTTCACATGTAACATTTGTCTTTCCATTGATCTTCAGGCTTTTGTTACCTTATCAATATTTCAATTTGTAAGTGTCCAGGGCTGGGATCCATAGGTAATTACAGAAAGGATACATTGGTTATACACTTTCGATTTGAGGTACTGAAGATATTTTTTGCTTTTTAATATGTAGCTTAATTTACCGAATGCTGCACAGGCCAATCTTACGCGCCTCTTGAAGTCATCTGTTTGGTTTTCTTTTTTTAGTTTAATAATTTGTCATCTACTTTTTTTTTGGTTTATTCTGATCGTGATATAATCGTCTGTGCTTGTTATGATTTTCGTTTTGGTGTAGTTCATACTCAAGTCTATATTTTTAGCTGCTGTATCGAGTTCTTCCAGCATTTTTATCAGTTCTTCTTTCTTGTCTGTTATTAAGGCTGTCATCAGATCAAAGAAGAAAAAAAAATGACATAAATAATGTCTCGGTTTTATTTTGAGCCAGATCCGCGCTTGGCGTGATGCTTTAGGAAGTGCATAAAAGATGATTTTCTCAGAAGTACTTGATATAGAAATGAAAAAGAAAATCTCTGTCTTCCTCTACTAATTTTTAATTTTCGTCGACTAGTTTCGGCTTATTGGGCCATCATCAAGGACTGTAGAAAAATAAATCACAATCAAGAAATTATTCAGTATAAAGTGAAAAATTCAAACTTACCTACTAACCAATAAAAACAGTTGAAACTTCCCAAGACAAACAATGTTCTCTCATAAGAGATAAAAAAATAAAATACATGGGACGAACAAAAAATTGACAAACAAATTAAAATTGTGTAGGACTATCACATTATTTAAAAAAGTCTCTGAAAAATTATTTTAAAGTTGTTAAAAAAATTTTTTTGTTTTCTTCGATTTGGAGCACATTTAGAGGTTATGTTATGGTGACCATCAAAAGTAGTTCGTTCGCAATTAGAAAACAAAGAAATTGAAATATGAGAGAACATGAGTCCATTGCCTTCCATGTAAAGGATCTTAAATTATAAACATTATTTCTAAATTAAGTTGTGTTTGGTTTACAATAAAGAGGTTGTTAAAATTAATGGAAGTAATACTACAATAAAAGTTAAGAATGGTCTTATGTAGGTATATGTTATTTAAAAGTTTAGGGAATTGAAAAATTTCGTAGATTTATGTTCTAATTGTTGATTTAAACAAATCGATGGAGAAGATTTCTGAAATTTGTTGATTTCCAAAACCTCTAGCAGATCAATTAAACTATCTCTTCAAACATGTAAATATTTTATTTTATCGTCCATGGTAAAAGAATGGTTTTCAGTAATGACATGTCTTGCAAAGACTGATTTAATGTTAAGATAGTCTATATCTGTGTGGTTTTTATATTTGTCTATCTCTTTAGTGTGTTCCCCTATCCTTGTTTTAAATTTTCCTGCGGTTTTTCCAATGTAAGAGCCTAGCCCGCAATCACACTTGAGAATATAAACCCCTGATTTATCAGATATAGGTATTTTATCTTTGGAGTTGACAAGAAAGTTGTTTAAAGTATTTTGAGTTCGAAAAGAAATTGACACATTGAACTGTTGCAGAACATTTTGTAGTTTAAAGGAAATTGGACCTAGAAAAGGTATAGAAGCATATTTTTTATCAGAGTCTTGTTTTATTATTAAGTTTGAGTGTAAAAACTTGTTTAAATGTTTAAAGTAAACCTTATTGATATATTTCGATGGGTGTCGATTATTTTTACCTATTAATTTAATAATATTGAGTTCTTTTACAAAATTATCTCTGTGCATCGGAATGGAAAATAGTCTATAGAAAAGCGAATTAAAGGCTGCAACTTTATGACTTGGTGGGTGGCACGAGTTGAAGTTGATTATATTGTCTGTTGTGGCATTTTTCCGATATATGGCAAAATCAAGTGAATTGTTCTTTCTGGTCAGAGTTATATCTAAATATGATATGGATTTGTTCTCTTCAAATTCAGAAGTAAATTTAATATTAGAATGTAGGTCATTTAAAAAGGTTAGGAAACTGTCAAATTCTTCTTTGGAGCCCAAAAAACATAGGATAAAATCATCCACATACCTGAATATAAAAGCAAACTTTGAAAAATGTGGACTATTTATGATTTGCTTCTCGATGTCAGCCATAAATATTTCGGCTAATAGTGGACTAAGTGAAGACCCCATAGCCAAACCTGTGTTTTGGATGTAAAATTTATCATTGAATTGAAAGAAGTTCTGTTTTAGAACTAAGTCTGTGAAAAGAAGTAGGTTTTCAATATGTTGAGTTTCCAATGTTGTTTGATTCTTTAGAAGATCTTTAAGTAAAAGAAGACAGTTCTTTGGTGGAATGCTTGGAAAGAGGTTCACTACATCTAACGAAGCTAAAAAGGCTGAGTCTGGTTTGAGAGAAGCTTTTGAATTTTTGATTGAAAAGGGACTTGAAAAATTTGTAAGAGAACTGATGTTCTTATTAAGAAATTTTGAGAGTTTTGAACAGGGAGAAGGAGTGTAAGAAACCACTGGACGGATTGGACAGTCTTGTTTGTGGATTTTTGGTAAGCCATAAAGAAGTGGTGTAATAGAATTAGAAGGTAATAAAGTTTCTTTAAAAGTGTGAAATTCTTTTAGTGTTTCTTTTGAACTATTTACAGTTTTTCGAAGATTAATCATGAATTTGTCATGAGGGTTAGTTGTTACTTTAGAAAAATCCCCCTCATCTAGGAAAGACTCAACCTTCTCTATATATGTTTGTTTATCCATAACAACAATACAGTTACCTTTATCTGCTTTCGAGATAACAAGGTTATTAGCTTTTACTTTATGTAATAATGATTTTAAATTTCTAATAACTGGGTTGGGAGGTTGTGTTCGGTTTATATTGTTTTTGTGAAATTTATTTATACATGTAGCACATAGAGATCTTATTGTGTCTTCATGTTCTTCAAGCTTAAGGTATTGTATAATATTTTCACATTGTACGGCTAGATGTTCAAGATCTTTGGTAATGACATCTGTTTTGACATTAAACTTCAAGCCCATGTTTAAAATATCAGATTCCGCTTGGCTAAAAGTAGTTGAGCTGAGATTAATGTACCTATCATGAAAAACAAAATCTTCGGAAATTGGGGTGTTGGTTTTAGTAAGATCAAACTCATGTTGAAAAATGTCTTCATCAAAACTGATGGAGTCATAGTTGTTTCTAAATGTAGGATTAAATATTTGACTTTTGTAGTGTAATGAATTGTTGTGTGTCAGGTTATGGTCAAAACTCTTTGTAAACTCAAATCTATACATATACCAGACTCAGCCTTTTTAGCTTCATTAGATGTAGTGAACCTCTTTCCAGGCATTCCACCAAAGAACTGTCTTCTTTTACTTAAAGATCTTCTAAAGAATCAAACAACATTGGAAACTCAACATATTGAAAACCTACTTCTTTTCACAGACTTAGTTCTAAAACAGAACTTCTTTCAATTCAATGATAAATTTTACATCCAAAACACAGGTTTGGCTATGGGGTCTTCACTTAGTCCACTATTAGCCGAAATATTTATGGCTGACATCGAGAAGCAAATCATAAATAGTCCACATTTTTCAAAGTTTGCTTTTATATTCAGGTATGTGGATGATTTTATCCTATGTTTTTTGGGCTCCAAAGAAGAATTTGACAGTTTCCTAACCTTTTTAAATGACCTACATTCTAATATTAAATTTACTTCTGAATTTGAAGAGAACAAATCCATATCATATTTAGATATAACTCTGACCAGAAAGAACAATTCACTTGATTTTGCCATATATCGGAAAAATACCACAACAGACAATATAATCAACTTCAACTCGTGCCACCCACCAAGTCATAAAGTTGCAGCCTTTAATTCGCTTTTCTATAGACTATTTTCCATTCCGATGCACAGAGATAATTTTGTAAAAGAACTCAATATTATTAAATTAATAGGTAAAAATAATGGATACCCATCGAAATATATCAATAAGGTATACTTTAAACATTTAAACAAGTTTTTACACTCAAACTTAATAATAAAACAAGACTCTGATAAAAAATATGCTTCTATACCTTTTCTAGGTCCAATTTCCTTTAAACTACAAAATGTTCTGCAACAGTTCAATGTGTCAATTTCTTTTCGAACTCAAAATACTTTAAACAACTTTCTTGTCAACTCCAAAGATAAAATACCTATATCTGATAAATCAGGGGTTTATATTCTCAAGTGTGATTGCGGGCTAGGCTCTTACATTGGAAAAACCGCAGGAAAATTTAAAACAAGGATAGGGGAACACACTAAAGAGATAGACAAATATAAAAACCACACAGATATAGACCATCTTAACATTAAATCAGTCTTTGCAAGACATGTCATTACTGAAAACCATTATTTTACCATGGACGATAAAATAAAATATTTACATGTTTGTAGAGATAGTTTAATTGATCTGCTAGAGGTTTTGGAAATCAACAAATTTCAGAAATCTTCTCCATCGATTTGTTTAAATCAACAATTAGAACATAAATCTACGAAATTTTTCAATTCCCTAAACTTTTAAATAACATATACCTACATAAGACCATTCTTAACTTTTATTGTAGTATTACTTCCATTAATTTTAACAACCTCTTTATTGTAAACCAAACACAACTTAATTTAGAAATAATGTTTATAATTTAAGATCCTTTACATGGAAGGCAATGGACTCATGTTCCCTCATATTTCAATTTCTTTGTTTTCTAATTGCGAACGAACTACTTTTGATGGTCACCATAACATAACCTCTAAATGTGCTCCAAATCGAAGAAAACAAAAAAAATTTTTTAACAACTTTAAAATAATTTTTCAGAGACTTTTTTAAATAATGTGATAGTCCTACACAATTTTAATTTGTTTGTCAATTTTTTGTTCGTCCCATGTATTTTATTTTTTTATCTCTTATGAGAGAACATTGTTTGTCTTGGGAAGTTTCAACTGTTTTTATTGGTTAGTAGGTAAGTTTGAATTTTTCACTTTATACTGAATAATTTCTTGATTGTGATTTATTTTTCTACAGTCCTTGATGATGGCCCAATAAGCCGAAACTAGTCGACGAAAATTAAAAATTAGTAGAGGAAGACAGAGATTTTCTTTTTCATTCCTTGGAACCTCTACAGAAAGTTATGGAGTACTTCTTCACATTACTTGATATAGGTATTATAGAGAAATGAAAATCTGCAAAAAAAATCATTGAGATAAATTAAGAAGTAAGTAATTTATGTTTCTTGCAATTTAGTCATTTCTTTTTGTCAAAAGGAAATTTTTCAATCAACTATAGGGCACAATTTTTGATAGACGGCTTGGTTCTCAAGATTATCGGGTGTGGTTTTTTTAATTTTTGTACATTTTCTCAATAAACGGACGCCGCTGGAGAGTTAATCATTAGTGTGACCTGGGTTATACACTTTCTAAACGGCAATTTTATTTTGTACAATAAAGTGTAAAATACATTTTTTCCATAAGAGCTTAGTTTTAGTTTTAGCTTAGAAAATTTGATAAAACTTGTAAAAAAATGGTTTAATTCAGTGATTTTTTTAAAAATTATATAATATAGGGACACCCCTAAATTGTTATAGATAAAACTAATCTTCCTTTATTATGCATCGTTTATTGTATACAATAAAGTATAGATTACTTTTTTAAATTTACCTTGGTTTTTAAAAAATCGAATAAAACCTGTAATAAACATGTTAATTTTTTTAAATTTTTTACATGACCCCAATAAACAGCCGCCGGTGGAGAGTTTGTCATTAGACGCACCGCATTGACTTATATAACGTTAAAAAGAAAATTTTATTGTCTATAATAAACATAATTACATATTTTTCCCTAAGAAGCTTGGTTCTTGAGAAAATTTGAAACAAATCTAAAAGTTTCAGATTGTTGGGGGTCTCGGGGGTTTTGGGAGTTTTTGCAGCTAAAATTTTAAAAACCAAAATAAATTTATTTTTGGATTAGATTTTTCATATTTCTGTGTCATTGTGGTTATAGAGCCTCAATTTAGTTTAATTTTCATAAATTTAAAGACGACTCTAACAAGAGGAATAAAAAAAAATTGAATCAAAAACTGGCCAGGCAACATCCGGATTCTTAATATGTGACCCATTCTAATCTAGAGCATACTTAACTAACTCTAGCGCCTGCACTATTAGTAATTTCTGTCCTAGCAAAATGACGGCGAAAACTTTATAGAGTTGCCAACACTGCTTTTCAGTTAAAAATCCAGTACCTACGTGAAAAAATTTTATTCAGTTGCGTGTCACTTGTGGGTTTGAACGGATGTGGTTGCTTCTGTAAGTAATAGAAAGACATATTTTGAAAGATTTATCAGGTGCCCTAAAAGTCAAGTAATTTATTGCTTTGCCTATAAAAAATATCCATCCATAAGGTCCATATTTATTAATATTAAAAAGTTTAATGTAATTTTTTACAAAAAAAAAGTGATTATACACAGACGAGATTAGGAAAATATTTATTTATTTAAGTTCATAGTAACAAAGTTTCGCGCCAAATATTATTTTTTGAAATATGATTTTAAAAAGATGACAAGTTAAGGGTTTTTTGAGGTGACTAATTTAGGCCAGCCGTTAACACGTAAATTACACTATAGTACGTTTACGAGCATAATAGTTTTCGTTTATATTTTTAATAAATTTTTGTAAATAAATTTGTTAAGGCTAAGTGTACTCAGATGATATTTTCTTAAGAATTACAACATTGCTAAGTAAACTAAAGATTTCTTCTTCTCACCATAGAGGTAGGATGAGAAAAAAACTGTCTGATTAACTTCGCAAGGGTGTCATTTCACATTGACCTAACAGTGTTCTAATTAGTCCCTTAAGGACGGAAGAGTTAACTGTCAACACTTATTAGGTGTTCACTAGATCTTAGACCCGCGTGAGGTTAAGCTTTCAAGCTACTAATGGAAAAATATGAGAGAATTTTTTTTTATTTTTACCCGATTGTCCACGAAAATTTGTTTAATTTTTACTGTGTATTATGCTAACGTATACTCGTCCCTAGCATATGATGTGGCTGCGTGGGGTATTGCTCGTGATGTGGAGAGAGTGCGGGTAGACCAAAAGAAAGGCTTATACTCGCCTGCTCTTGTTTAAGTTTCTCTCGTATCTCTGCAGATGGCGCTTCTTGCTACTATTTTCTCACGGAAGACGTAGGATAAGAGACAAACTGTCTGATTAACTTCGCAAGGGTATCACATTGAACAAGCAGTGTTCTGAGGAGTTCCATTAGGACGAAACAGTTAACTGTCAACACTTGTTACGTGTCCATTAGATCTTGGACCCCCGTGAGCTTAAGCTTTCAAGCTGCCCACGGAAAAATATGAGAGAAACAAAATCTTCTTTTTACCCGATTACCCACGAAAACTTGTTTGATTTGTGCATTATGCTGACGCATACTAGTCCCTAGCATATGGTGTGGTTGTGTGGGGTATTGCTCACCCAACTAACATTTATAGCATAAAGACTACTATTTTATGGTAGAAATGTGGTGATCCCAACAAAAATTCGGCACTTTCTAATTCTGTCTACTATTTAGTATCACGAAAAAGTAGGGCTTTCATAAAAACCACCCTCTAAACTACTTCTTTAGATTGTTTCTTCATAGTCTTTGTTTGTTTGTTTGTTCTACCACGATAGGACGTTGCCAAAGTTTTACTTTCTTTTTAGTCATTTTTTCGTAGTCGCCGTGATTTTTGGATGTTACCTAATTACCACTAGAAAGTTAAGCTTGGTTGAAGTCGCAAATAAGTGTATCCGACAACTACATTATAACTTTAATTTTTACCACAAAAGTCTGTGTCATCATAGTAATATCTGATGTAATAATGTAGAGAAAATAGCTTTTTGCCACAACTTGAAAGCCGTAAATACTTTGAGTTTTTTTTTAGTGTCGATCTTTTAAAGTAGACACTACATCGTGTTTTTACTTTGGAAACGTAGAATTTTTGAAGTCGCATCTTGGTCGCGCTTATTCTTAGCCCTACTTTTGTGGCTCCTTTTATAAATTAGGAGTCATTTTTTATGGATCTCCAATGGATATAGAAATGTTCAACCTCTGCTTTTTTTAGTTATAGTAGAAAATATTAGTATCAGGATAAAAGGAAAGAAAACAAAGAAAAAAGTTTTCAAATCGGTATTTTTGTCCCCACAGCATTTATTTTCAGAAATACCAGTTTCGCGATGAAGCATCATTAGTACCATCTTACGACTTCTGTACTTTCTTTCTTTTTATCCTAATTAAAATACAACTTGACATGGATTCCATCCAACATTTAACAAAAATTTCTTAATAATATAGTATGGGACATAGGACAAACAATAACAAAAAATTACAACTTAACAAAGTGCAATATTGCAAGGTTTTACTTCGGCTTTTACACAATACCCTAAACAACAATTCCCAACCAGGGGTGAAATAGTGAAATTAAAGAACGAAAAATCATAAAACTAAAAGTTGACTGTGCCTCGGTCGTGACTCGAACCAAAAACCTTTGGATATGCCCGCCAATTGGTAGGGCGTTGGCGTACACAGCAAAAGGTCCCGGGTTCGAGTCCCGGCCGAGGCACATACTTTTTAAAATAATTTTTCGTTTTTTAATTTCACCCCTGGCTTGAAACAAAATACTATTTACTTACATTTATAAAAAAATAAGTTGATTTTATGTATATGACTACGTTCTTTTAGCTCCTCGACAACACTTTCTAGAATAGGGACCTTGCTTGATCAGTTTCTAGTTAAATAAACAACAATATTTATTTTGGTTTCAAATACAATACTTGTATAAGTTTTCGCAATACAATACTTCCATTGGTTTTTGTAAAGTATTCTCAATAGTAAGTTGCGCCTCCCAAAGTGCAAAATGTAAACTAAAATATGTAAGCAAACCTGTCATAAGAGGCAATAATACAGATTCATAATTTACGTAAACGAACGAGACGCATTTTCATTATTCACATTCACAAAACCACGATCCTACAGAACACCGCATCAGAACCAGGATTAAGCACTGTTGTTGACAAAAATTACAAATGACAATTGGCCTCAACCCAATAACTAGGGTAGTGCTATTGCTAATCGCGTGGTCCATACTACTGTGCAGGTATTTTTACAGTGGCGGAAGCTAGGGAAAGTGGTTCGTATTACGTTGTCGCAACTTAGGCTCACTAAATAACCTATTCGACTATTAGGGAATATTGATGGGACGCCATGTATTTTTTTGTAAGTAGAAAATTTGATATTTTTGATATCGTTTTTTGAGCCCATTATTAAGGAGATATAATATTTTATAAACAAATTAATTAAAGCTTACGAAATGTCCATATTAAAAACCTTTTGTTGGAGTTAACTGCCGATGATGAAAACATAACCTCAAAAACCACAACAAAAAAATTCCATCAGCTACCAGAAAACGGCTCAATTTTACAGGCGAGTCGGTTTTTTGCAATTAATATGGTGCATGTTTCACATAAAAATTTGCGTCGCATTTGAAAATTGGTCCTCAGCTAGTAAATTCTCTTAGTTTTAGATAGCATAACCAAATTTAAAAACTTAGCAAGTTTGTTTACTGTAGTGTTCACCATATGTAATAATTCTACCAAAAAGAAACGATAATATTATTGCAACTACATCGCTTCTTTTACGCCATTGCGGAAAAAAGCACCCTCTACGATGTAGGTACTTGACTGCAACGTTGTAGTGTAGTCGTTACTACAGTGACTTTAAACACGTGGTAGTACTAGTGGTAGTAACAACCGAAAATTAGTTCCCCACTTAGGGAATTACCACGTCATTAAATGGTATACTGAGACGTAGCGAGAGTACGTTGAAGTTACTTTTAAGAAATTCTTACTGGTGAGGGTGTCGTCGCGAAAACTTTAAATGTTAGTTGGGCGGGATGTGGAGACAGTGCTGCTAGACCAAAAGAGGTTACTTTCCAAACTACCTTATTACAGTACCTGTCGCTCAGCATTAAGGGATAATAAAATTATGACTCTAACAAGTATTTACATATATAAAGTATTAATTTTTAAAAGGAATATTGTGAGGCCATACTTAACGAAAAAACAACAAAGATTGCGGGCAATTCCTCAAAAAGGGATATTAGTAGCTCGCATACTAGTTTCGGTCTTCCTGGACCTCTTCGGTACGAGCGTAACAAGTGTTAAGGGACGATTAATGGAGATGATGGTGTCTGAAAAGGAAACATGAAATGTGGACATTTACTGAAAACAGACCAACTGCCGAATTGCAATATCAGTCAGGGTAGCCTCTGGTTTGAGGCGAAATTTGACGTCACTACGGAGACAGATATAATCAGTCTCAGTAAATCTCTCAAGCCCGGAGATAAATTAAAAGGAATATTGTGAGGACATACTTAACGAAAAAACAACAAAGATTGCGGACAATTCCTCAAAAAGGGGATATTAGTAGCTCGCATATTAGTTTAGGTCTTCTTGGACCTCTTCGGTACGAGCGTAACAAGTGTTAAGGGACGATTAATGGGGATGATGGTGTCTGAAAAGGAAACATGAAATGTGGACATTTACTGAAACCAGACCAACTGAGACTGAGACTGATTATATCTGTCTCCGTAGTGACGTCAAATTTCGCCTCAAACCTGAGGCTACCCTGACTGATATTGCAATTCGGCAGTTGGTCTGTTTTCAGTAAATGTCCACATTTCATGTTTCCTTTTCAGACACCATCATCCCCATTAATCGTCCCTTAACACTTGTTACGCTCGTACCGAAGAGGTCCAAGAAGACCGAAACTAGTATGTGAGCTACTAATATCCCTTTTTGAGGAATTGCCCGCAAGCTTTGTTGTTTTTTCTATTAATTTTTAGTTTCCAACATCAATATATATTTACTTTAAATAGCTCTTATCATAACTATACAACCAGAAGTTGTAACCACTGTAGCATTCACAAACACAAACGTGAATATTAAAAAAACCTCATTATCTTGAATGTAAATTTTTTAACTTGTTGCCAAATAGCAGGGCCGTGCCAAAGAGTGAGGCAATCAGGCCACCAGTTTTAGACGGCAACCAAAATTTAAAATTTTTAAAATTTTGCCGCTTTTTAAACATTTTTATTTAGTTTAAGGTAAATTATGTGGTGCAAAAGAAACTAAGGGTACCAAAACTTCTGAGCAAGTAACTTTGCATGTTTAAGTATTTATGTTAGTTAATTGCATTTGGGTTTTTAAAATAGCAGAAAGTTTCTTTGTTGTATAATGTATACATATTTATTGATTAGTGCCATATTATATAGTTAATGCAGGGCGCAATTAGGGGGAGGGGCTACGGCACCAATTTCTTTAAAAAATACCTAATTTTACAATATTTTGGCCTGGATTGTTTTGAATTTTTTAATAGTTTTTTTATATTTGCAAACATTTTCTTTTGCTGTGCCATTGTTACCGAAAAGTATTCAATTTTTCAGTTCGTTATATCTACAAAAAATTTGCCGCGGCGCGATTGCTCTCCGAAAAAGGACTAAACTTTTAAAAAATGTTTATTTTGTTTTTGATAGTAGTTTTTTTATAATGCATTTCTTTCCCTTATCTAAGAGTGTGTTAAGGCATCCTAGAGCCTCTTCTGTAGTATTATTTTTCGCATTCTCTAGATATTACGCCTGGGGCCCGAGCTCCCAAAATATCCTTACTTAATTTGATGGGTTCATTTTAAAGAAATAATTTTATGACGGACAAGAATAGTTCGCATAGTTTCGTGTGTTTTATAATTACTTAATGGATTTTGGTGGCTGCTTTTAATATCCGATGGTATCGTAAACATAATATGAATAACTCAAAAGGGGGAGTGCATAAAACGAATTCTACTTCCTAGGCTGCAGAAAAAAACGATTGCACGAGATGTTTATTTTTAAATAAGGGGCACCAGTGTTTCCTTTGCTTCAGGCACCCAAAAAGTTAGACAGGCCGCTGGAAATTGGATTAAATAAATCACTTTGTTGCCAAAGTTTAAAAAATAAATCAAAAATCATTGACTGAATGATTTAAAAAGTACATGCTATTATTATGAACAATTTATCAAATTACTAATCCAATTTTATTATTTATCCTTTTATAAATGTGCATGTGCTTTTTTATTTTTACACTTATTGTTAGTTTTTTTTTGTATTTGAGGTGTCCCATCTACTTTATTGTAGCTGACAAAAAATAAGATTATTGTTGTATAACCAAAGCTGGAATGTTGTGTGACTTAGATAGTCACTATACCAGAGTTTCACAAATACCGCAGGCTTAGCTTAAGGTCAATGAAAATCCTCGCAATCGGCCGTCTCTCTAACTTCGATGCCTGTTTCTCGTGCTAACGGCCGATCGGTGGCATCGCATCGGCCTCGTGGCGTGAGGCAGGGAGAGAGGGAAACGAAGGAAAATGACACTCTAGATTTAAAAGCGATTGAGAATGACAGTCAGCGAGCACTTCCTCTCTGGATCAGAAAGGGGATTCTCATGTGATTTTTCTACTGAATATTTTTTTAACCAAGAAAAAGTGCGAGCAAATGCAATTGTTATTCTGGCAAGAGAGTGTCAAGCTACACTTAGGTTAAGTTAGGACATGGTCAGCATCATGCATGGTATGTGTTGATGCCACAGCACCGGTGCGGTTAGGAGGACGGAGAACAGCTTCATGTTAAAAATATGTGTAAAAGTACATCCCTAAAATATAATTAAATTAACATAAAATGTCGCATCTCTGTAACTTGTACGTTTTATTTAACAGTATATTTATGTAAAAAATAATTTGTCAACATCAACATGAAAATATATTGTCTCTATTTTGGACAATTCATTTATTTAGTAAAGCAATCACCGGTGAGGCGTTTCTGCAGCAAAATGTCGGGGTTAGGGGGGGGGATTAATACTAATACATGTCGAAAGAAATTCAATTTTATAGAATGATATTTATGCCTTTAACGTAGATCTCTGTAGATGCTACTAGCCTTTATACCTTGATACCTAGCACTGTGAGGAAGGGGATAATTATATGTAATAATACCTATATTACATGATAATTTCCTTCTTGTAACAAAAAATTGCTAAATTCTAAATTGAATAAATATTTTCTTCCATTTCAACTGCCTTTATTTAGATATATGTTTTAATAAAAAAATTGTTTTCAGGCCACTTCCAAAAAGTTGAAGAATAAAGAAATTCTGCAATGGCTGCCAGAACCATATAGTATAGAGGCCTATGGATAGTTGTAGAAGATTTTTTTAAACAACGCTAGATCGATTCGATAGGTCACACAATTTTGTTTTTTCAGAAACTTTCGCTTTCGAAAAATTATTTTTATACAACAATTATAAAGTAAAAAAAATATATATTTATATCTTAAAAACTACCAAAATACAAAAAAATTCTAACTTTTTTTAAAATATTTTTTATATCTTTGTTTGTATAGTAATTGCAGTTGTTTCACAAACAAAAAAGGTATTTACAGTTTTCCTGTAATACTAGCGAAAGTTGTAAGCCAAAGTTTTTAAAAAACCATAAAAAAGCCGCCGTCTTGGATTTATAACGTCACACAATCCCTCCTACTCAAATTCGAGGCAAAAACCCGACGACCCAATATTTGGTGATCCATCACCAATCGACCGAGGGTAGTCTAAAACCATATTTTAGTTCTTAAGATAAGAAAGCATATTCAAACGCCATGCCAGTTTAAGCGTTGTTCTATTGCGGACAAATCAGAACCCATACAATTCTTTGTAAAGTTGATGACGTCACGCATACGCTCTTACTTAAATTTAAGGCAAACACCCGGCAACCTTAAATTCAGTGTTATATAGCTAGTTGATTTGGGGTAGTCTAAAACTTCCTTCTTCAATTTTTTTTAGCGAAAAAAAATTACTATTTTTTAGTATTTCCAAAAATATTTGCTAGTTTTGAGATATCAAGCAAATTTCTTTACGGTATTAATTGGTTTTCTCTTGCCAACTAAAAACGTATTAATAGTTTTTCTGTAAAACTAATTTAGAGAAAATTATAAGTCAAACTTTGTAAAAAAGTATGAAAAAGTCATACACCTGGTGACCTAAAATTGTGTAAGCTATTACCAATCGATATGGGGCAGTTTTAAAAAATCTTTTACAACTAGCCCATGGGACACGATTTTTGACTATATGCTACTCAACTAATAACCCAAGGACACTAATCAAGAATTTTAGAGGAAAATCTCGAGCCGTTTATATTTTAATGTGAATAAGCCATTGGATTTGTTCTTAGCTAGAAAAATCATGTTTTACCTAGCAACATCTTCGCTATTTCCCCTAAGAATAAAGTTATATTTTTTTTATAGAGAATCTCCGATTTTAATTGTTTGGAGCAAGTATTAAATTAGAAAATATTACACTTGAATTAAGCATAGCAGAATTTGTTTGTTGTTTTGCATGAAAAATATATATTCCAACCAGATTCTTGTTCCAACATATTTATTTAAAACAAGTAAATATTTTAAGAAAACATACATATATAATACATTTTCTATTATTCAAGAAATGGTAATTCTCGATTTAAGATTAGTTTGTTTTCTATAAATTCTTCATTAAAAAATAGTTTTTCAAAACTGTTTTTTTATTGATTTAGTTATTTTGTTTTTCCTTTGCGCTTACGCCACTGACCCTGGCAAAATTGGCTGTTAAGCTTAGAATCCACTGGACACTAACTCTAAGATAAAGTTAAAAAAAGAGAGTTAATTAAGAAAAAGTGATGGCGTGATTTTAAAAGCGCGCACAAACTAAAACAAGTAAATATTTTGAGAATAACATTTTGTATTATTTAAGTAATGTTAATATTTAAAAGAGCGCAGAGTTGATTAAGAAAAAGCCCTATCGTGATTTTAAAAAAAACTTTAACACCAGAATTTACTAGAATCTTAAAACTTAGAACTTAGACCAAGGTCTGGTACTAAAGTCTATGCACTTGATACAGACTGGCTTAAGTGTATTTTTTTATTACTTACAGGTCAAATTACTACAAAAATTTGTTTTACACTAAGGTGCAATAGCACAATAAGCATTTCTCAGTGAGTTTTAACGTACAAAAACTCAAATTAACTTTAATAATAAAAAAAAACCACTTAAAAAATTTGTAACGAACTGTCATTTTTTAGAAACTTAGTCATAGGATTTCCGTTAAAAATAGTCTCAAGTTGTAGTACCACCCCTGAGGGGTGGTTTAAAGTTCGAGAATCCATTAATTCATGATCGATAAACAAACAAAACAAAAATTTTTAAAGCTAAAGAATACATAAATAACTATATCTGTAGATGCATTTATTTAAATATTGTAAAAAGCGCAAGATATATTAGAATCTGTTTTCAGTAACACGTCCAACAAAAGAATTGAAAATAGGTTTAATCATCGTTAACATGTCTAAATATTTAACATGTAATATAGCGGACAGTTGAAACTGACTTACATCAATTTTATTGGACATCTCCTAGTGGAGGTGTAAATATGGCTCCCATTATTAAACCAAACTGCCATTGTAACAACGAAAAAAGGTGCCCTAAATTATATTTCAAGGTATTTATAAAGAATTATATAAATATTAAAAACTATTACATTCAAGGCAACAAAATAAGTTAAATGTATAACCAAAATCAAGACCGAGTGTTAAGGACTTTAGCACTTTGGCATTTTAGACCCTTTGGTAAAAAATACTGGTGACGTCTTGGCGAATATCGAAGCTTCCAACACAATTATTTAACACAAGTAAATATTTTAAGGGTACCATTTTTTAATATTCATGAAATGGTAATTCTTGATTTAGGACTAATTTATTATCTAACAAATTCTTGATTGAAAAATTGTTTTTCAAGACTTTTTGTTTATTGTTTTAATTTTTTTTTGTACGCCACTGGCTCTGCAAAAATTTGCTTTTAAGTTGAGAATCCACTGGACGCAAAATCTAAGATGGAGTTAAAAAGAAAGAGCGCAGAGTTGATTAAGAAAAAGCGCTATCGTGATTTTTAAAAAGCGCTAAATGTCTTGGCGCATATCGGAGCGAGGGGTGGGTGGTGCGAATTCCAGAAGTGGCCTGCCGCTTCGCGGTTACCGCGAAGTCGCAGGAGTCTCCTTTTATTCCGATCCGGTCTAAACTCCGGTTAGCTTACTCGCGAGTAATCGAAAATCGTCCCTGCAAGGGCTCCGGCACACACAAAATCAGTAGTGAGTTTAATTCAGAATTCAGTAACGCTCCGACCGTTATAAGAGTGGTATCCACGTCAGTCGATTGCCCGCACGCCATCCCACGTTGTCTACGTATTGAAATGACAGAGACACCTTAGCGCCTTTAAGTTTAAATTCACAAAAATCATTCTGTCATTTTCTTGTTATTTTAGTTTTTTGAATTTGTGAATAGTTAGAGACGAAATATATTTTTTTAAATACGTGACGTATGTCGCTGTGACTTTGACAATCGGCAAGGGTGTCGAGTGACATATATATATATATGACAATGGACTTTCAGAGTGCGATGGAAACATTTGCAGAGGCATGGGTCGCAGCCAGCATCAAAGGGGCTCCTCTTACCGAACCCCCGACACAGGTTAGTGTTGAAACTCAAAAAACTTCCTCTAGTGCTTTTTAAGTCCCGCAACTCGTTTACTTTTTTTTTTGTTTGCAGTAAGCTGCTGCCATATATTTTTTAAGAGTTAATAACAAATGATTCCAGCAACTTCACCTGAACTTCCAAATAAAAACAGCGCCGTACCCAGAAAAAAATTTCGGTAGAGGGATAAAAATTTTAAAATAGAATTTTGGAAAATTTTCGTCTTCTTTTAGGAATTGCACAAAATGGTAGTTTCTAGCATGTTTTTAGTTTTTGAACACATCGAATGTTTCAAAAATATTATTAACCAATAATATTTGTAAAATATTATGTAAAGTTTGCACTCTGTCCCTTTATCAATATTAATGTTAATCCTGTATTAAAATGCATAAACGGAGTATATCGGATCTAATACCTTCCCAACCAAAAGATACTGAAATTGAAGAATTAGTCAATGTTGGGTGAAAAATATTGCTTTAAAATTGAATTTTAAGTTTCATTTCAATATCTCAAAAACAGAAGTTTTGACAATATTTTTATTTATTACAATAATGGTTACAAAAATTTTATCCAATGCCGAATTTTAGTATATATTATGGTTTAAAAGTTGCACAATTTTTTTAACATTGTGCTCGGATTGAGTCACTTCTGCCCTCAAAAAGATATAATGACTCGTATTTTGTTAAATAAAAGAATTGGGGCGTACAGCCATTCATAAGTCCTACTTGTTCTGGGTGGGAGGGAGGAAGCTTTATTTTTGTTGAACATGAAGTGATTAATTCGAAAAAAAATGATTCATGCCTATTTAAAGATGGTTTTCTCAAAAGCTAGAAAAATTCAGGGGCGCTTAACACTTTGCTTAAACTCGAAATTTTGTTATGTGCATGTATTATTTTGTTTCAGAAACGGCATCACTCATTTTTAGTCCTTGAGCAAACAAAGTATTGCCAGAAGCACAATCGCTTTTTTCTATACCTTATATTTTAAAGTTTGTCTTTTTTTTTCTAGACATGTGCTTTCCAGCGCAAGACATTTTGCCCAATTTGAATATGGTACAAGAATGTTGTTAATTGTGATTTGTACTCGAATCTGTATTTGATTTAAATTTTTGTTTGTAAAATCAACATAAATTGATTTGGTTTCATTTAATTTTATTCGACATTTTCTGTTCTAATTGTGAACTTGAGTGGCTACATCCTAAAGTTTTTCTATTGATTCTTTAATATATTTTTCTACCATCAATGCACCAGTATCATCGGCAGTGACAATTTCTCTGCACAGAAAAAAGTGTTTGGTTGAATCAAATAAACCAATTTATTTGAAAAAAAATATTTGGATTAAATAAATCTTGTTTGGATCAAACAAATATATTTATTTCGGACAACAGTACATTTTGTTACGACAAAAAACATTGTACATGTGAATTAAATAAATTACATGTTTCAATTTTTTTGGCAATAATAATATTTAAAAAAATATTGTTTACCGTATACTCAAATAATTGATTTTTTTAAAGCAACTCAATTGCTTTTTATTTTTTTTAATGCTCAGATTGACTAAATAATTGTATCAATTATATAAATTAATAATTTTAATATTGTTAGATAAAATTATTGAAACAACTAAATTAAGTTTTTGTTTATAAATAAATATACAAATACGATTTTTTTAAATTCCTTCTTTCTTGGTTTTTATTTCCAATAGTAAACCATTTTTGTATACATGATATATATCACGTAAAATTATTTGACTCTAACAAATTAGATTTTTGACTTTGTCAGTGCATATTCTTCATTGGTCCATATAAAAATATTTATTTTAGCCAAACAAGTAATTTAGTCGCTTTAAATAAGACTTAAGAGATTTTTGTATACGGGTTTCTGCCATTTTTGGTTTTTAAGAAAAATTTGGGGGGTCCGAAGGACCGCGAATCTGCGTCCGGCTTTTTTTTTATTTTGTTTTTTTTTTATTTTTTACTTAATTACCTTAGCCTAACGTAAACAGACTCAAACCAATCCAAACCCTCCCGACCCCTTGTTGCGTTGAAAAAAATCGCCGGACGCGGATTTTGGATCTTAGGCAGGCTCCCTAGTAGGTGCCCTCATAAAGAACTTTTCGGCTTTTCATGAAAAATTATAAATGGCAAAAACCCGTGTAGGTATGTAAATTATTTAGTATACGGGTTTCTGCCATTTTTGTTTTTTTTTTTTTGAAAAATTATTTATGGGGGTACCTACTAGGGCCTCTAGGATTTTTTATATTTTTTTAAAATAAAAAAACGGGTACCGGAGGGCGAGGTTGTAATGTATTTTTTTGGTTTGGTATGGGTTGGCTTGAGTTGATTTGAGTTTGTTCAGGTTAGATTGCGTCGATTTAGAAAAAAAATTAAAAACTCAAAAAAATTAAAACAATTTTTTTTTTAATTCTCCGGTCGCCGATTCAGGGTCCTAGGGACCCCCCTAAGTACCTCCAGAAAGGATTTTTCATCAAAAACCAGAACCGAACCGAAACTCGTATATACTAAATAATTACCAAGTTACCTAATAAGGTTAAATTTTTATGAAATTACAAGTACAACTTTTTATCTTCTGTAAATACAGCGCGTTGCTATACCTATTAAAAATAACAGCAAATCGCTACTGCGCCGACGCAGAATAACGATAACAATAACTAAGTGGCAAAAGAACGGTTCAAAAACACCCTATATAATATCTACAAGAATTTTATTTATTTCAATATAGCAAATAACCAAAAAAGTGTAGAATAAAATCGATGTACCTACTAAGGTGAACTCTCTAGCTGTCAATATGATAAAAAAGAGGAGCGCAACAGATCTTTTTGTTTTTCTAATGCACAACAGACAAAGAGTTTCGATCCAAAGTTGTCCGATTGATTCGCGGAAATCCGACCAATAACATTCCGCCCTAAAGTTTAGAATTTTATTTATTTGATTTAACTAATTTTCTGTTAAAACCATTAAACTCGCCATTAACCTGCTAGTACTTCTCTAGATTGCTTAGCGTAAACATTACAAAATGTGTACACAGCTTGTGAAATTTTTGTGAAATTCTGTGAAATGTTTTTTGAAAAAATCGGAACATTTTTGTGAAATCCTGTAGCTTGTGTGTGAAATTTTGTGAAATTTATTTGTCTTTGTGAAATTTATTATTATTAAGGGACCGGAGCTAAGGCGGCGACGTTACTTTTTTAAATGAGATTTACCGGGTGTCTCAAGGTGAGTGGCTTATTAGATTATTTTGGAAACTATACTGCCGTCCTAAGCGTAACCCCCGTATTTGAATTTTATATGAAATGGAGTAAATCGCGTTGAACGTTTGAAAATACATAGTGCCTTATGGAAAAAAGAAAATTTTAAGTGACATTTTAAATACTTTTTGTAGTTTTTCGATTGGTTACATTAGTATAAACAATAGAGTATATTATTATAATTTGTCTTAACCAACAATCGCATTTTTGGATTTTTTTCAAATACGGGGGTTAGGCTTAGGACGGCAGTATACAATAAAAACTTTCTGTTCTTAAATAAGTCCATGTAAAGTATATTTATAAAATACATTCATAGTTGCAGTGTTGCCAATTGTGGGAAAACTTTGCAAACACCTTTATTATTTTATGTATGATGTCGTATACCTATCTTCAACCGTTTTTAAAATATTGACTGATGAAAATTAACATTTTGTAACTTTATCAGCCCGTAACATCAAAACTATTAAGAATAGAACAAAACGGTTTCTACATTCCTATCTCGGTTTTTCAAAAGCTATTTTATACTATTTAGAATTAGTTCAGGGTTAAAATATTCCATGGTTAATTTAACCCTGGGTTAAATCTAAAAGTAGTCTAAAGCGATAGCTTGTAAAAAGCTAAGATAGGTTTTGATTTTACGGCCTGTTAAAGTTACAAAATGTCAATTTTTACCTGTTAATATTTTAAAAACAATTACAGATAGGTATAAGACGTTATACACAGAGAAAAATATCCATGCAACAATTTTAAATACGCTGTGCAACTGAAATTGTGCAAAAATATAAAACAATTGTTGAAATAAACGAATAAATCTGTTTTAATGTTACCAATTGGATTGTGTAACTTATTTTGTGTAAAAATGTTACACAACAGAACAATAACTCTCAACAGCGTAGTGGAAAAGCCCATTGTGTTATAAATCTACACAGATAAAATGTAATTTTTTTAATGAAAATTTGTGCAAAAATATACTTCAAATTGTAGAAATCATTTCGTCGGATTGATTCGGTAAAAGTCGTTTCAAGGGATCGCCCCACCGCATCTGGCTTCCTTCAGTGTTCTGTGAGTTTAAATTTGTGTTTTGGCTTGTCAGTGAGGTGATCCGTACAAGGTTAGTGTCATTAATTGATAAGTGCTTCCGTTAACGTTAAACGTGTAATGGATTCTATGGATTTTGTGGAATTAGTTCTCGAAAAACTGGAGGAATGGGTGCCTACTTGCAGTCCACAAAGAGAGATTTCGGGGTAAGTAAATTACTACACATAGGTCTACCCTAGAGTCCCTGTATGTTGACATATTTGGTAATATATCCAAATATGTCAACATACAGGGACTCTAGTCTACCCAAGCTTTTGAGAATAGTTGATCCATTTTTGATTTTTCTTTCTGTGATTTAAAAAATGTGTTTGAAAGTAAATGACAACATTGTCCCCATAATTGTCTTGGTTTAGCCAGTCCGAAGCTCAAAAACATTTCTGCGCCCGCGCACTCCCTTAGGAATCACTTTCAAGAATTTTCGCAGAGAAAAAATTGGGCTTCTTGACCAAATAAAACTATTTACAAAATTTCAGCTTGTTACTCATGGCTTATCCTATTTTTGGTCTAAACTGCGCTTTTTTATAACGGCCGATACTAAAATTCTATATTTAAACATTTTTTTTATATTTTTTAGCTTGAACGATTTTGCAATGGCATATCCGGAAAACAAAGACAGTTTTTTGACAAATGTGCAGAAGTTTGTTCAAAAATTTGGGTGCTGTTAAAATCAAACGCAATTTACCAAAGATCAGATACAGCGGTCTGAAAAGAGTTTCCATGAAGCAGACGAAGGTAAATGATAATTTTTGCAACACCACTATTTTTGATTAACTTAAAATTTGTAAATTAGAAGTCAAAAGACATATTTTGCCTGTCTTACTACCATGGTATCTATAAAACTGTAACCTTTATTTAAAGGGTATCAAAATATCAGTCAGAAGAATTTGACTATTACATAGAAATCCTTCAATGTCCGTTAAACTTAGTACTATTTTTTTAGCAGCTATTTTGTCTTCGCTGCCTTCCTTGCAATTTCCAAACAATGGAAAATCCGAACAACGAAAGTCCAGCAAACAAGAATCTTTAAATAGATATATTTTACACGTTCAGGTAAATTCATTGAGCATAATAATATTGGTTAAATAATTTAATAACTAATGTGTTAAAATTTGTTGTACTCATCAGAAAAAACGAAAATAAAGGTCTTTTAACAAGTGATTTTTTAGTTTGGTATTTTTTTGTCAAATAAAAATTAAACATTATGTACTTGTGTAAAAAGTAATAAAGCGTTTTTTAAAAATATATACAAAAAATATATACACAAAAATTAAAACAAAATGCAATGCAATGCAACCTATTGAAAAAAAAACATCTACAAGATTTTGTACACATTCAGAGATACTTTTCATTTAATTGTTAAAGAAAATTACAGAATATTATGTAAAAAATTCATATTTTTAACTATTTTTACATAAAATTGTAGGAAATATATGCACAAAATTGTGCAATTTTGGGTGTAACTAAAATTATTTATTGTAAAATATATAATATATTATATTGATATATTATATTTTTTGTGGTAAAGAGAAAAATATAACTGAAGAAAAAACACCACAATGTAAAAAAAATACAAACATCTTTTAAAATATAACTACATAATTGTGCATTTATATTGCACAAAATAGAATAAGAAAATTACACAATATTGTATAAAATGTTTTCATACTTGAATATTTTTCCAAAATTTTAAAAAAATTAATGGAAAATATACAACAAATTGTGCAAAAATATGTGAAATTTTTTTATACAGGCCTGTACAATAAGCATTGTGCAAAAAAAACAGTTGCACAGTTGTTTAAAATTTTACAACAAATTCCATTGCACAAATCTATTCAAAATTTTTGCACAAATTGGTTTTATACCCATTTTGAAAACAAATTGTGCAAAAAAAAATTTGCAATAATTGTTGAAAAAAATTACATACATTTTTCTACATAAAGAATCGAAAAATATACATGGTGTTTTTTTAAAATAATAAAGCCAACTTTTCCTGCAAATGGCAACACCGCAACTATGAAAGTATTTTGTAAATATACTTTACATGGACGTATGTAAGAATATAAAGTTTTAAAAGTTTCTATCGTATAGTTTCCAAAATAATCCAATAGGCCACTCACTTTGGAACACCCGGTATACGCTCTATATTTTGGCAAATTGGAATAGACCTTGTCTTTCTGTTTCCAAAACTACCTATTATACCTAATACCTTTCTCTAGGAACAGTTTTGAAATAAAATGACAAAAACAAACAAAAGAGTAAAGCAGACAAAAAGTCATCGATAATTTTTCTTGGTTAACTCATTGCTCTTAATGAAAAGGTTTTGTCATTTTATTTAAAAACCATTACATAAAAACGTAGCATATTAGGTATTTTTGGAAACAGAAAGGAAAGCTTTATTCAAAATTGCAAAAATATACAGGGTATTTCATTTTAAAAAGTAACGTCGCTGGCTTCGCTACGTCTCCTTAATGACTGGTTCCAATATTAGCATCAAAAAAGATACTTTTTGCAAACCATCTGAGTATGTGAAATTTGACTTCTCTGTTTATTTTGATTTCGAAGATATTAGGGAGGTCTCAGGGTTTTGGGTCACCCTGTATATAGGTTAGTGGTCTTATTTATACCTTGGAAAAGATTACACAAGTATAATCTAATTAGTATTTAGGAAGTATTTTTGTTTTATGCATATTTGGTTAATTTTATGTTAATTTGCCTTTAAACGTTTTTACAATTTTACATGTTTTTTGTACCTACCTGCCTATTTTTGAATTAAAATACTTTTTTTTCGTACAAAACATTTCTGTTTACTTGTACAATGCAGTATTCTGACGGGTAATCATGTAACTGTTTATTAAATGTCTAATCTAATTAAATACATTTTGTTAAAGCGGCAAGAAAATAAATTAGGAATATTAAAAAAATAATTTAAATAAGAAGCAATATTTTGTAAAGCAATCAAGGAAAACAATCATTTGAAACAATTATATTTGGTTTACCAAGTACCCTATTTGTTTGTTTGAAATAAACTTGCAATAATAAATATTTACTTAAATTTAACACACATTTATTTATAATAAACAAAATAATTTTACAAATAAAAGTTCGTTATTAAATAAATTATGTTAGTAAGACAAAAAATATATTGAGAAGATTAAACAAATTATTTATTAAGAAAAAACAATAAGTTTTTTAAAACAATCAAGGAAAACGGTAAGTTCAAACAATTATTTTAGGTTTACTAACTACCCTATTTGTTTGTTGGAAAATATGTTTTTGTATTGTGAAATAAGTTAACTTTTGTTCTCACAGAAATATTTACTTAAATTCAACAAAATATATTATAAGTTTAAACAAATATTTATTTACATCAAGTAAAATAATTTAAAAATTTACTTAATAAATGTCAGTTATTAAATAAATTTTAATATTAAGACAAAAAAATATGCCTAGAATATTAAACAAATTAATTTATATGAAGAAGTAATAAGTTTTTTAAAGCAATCAAAGAAAACAGTCATGTTAAAGAATTATTTTATCTTTACCAACCACCATATTTGTTTGTTTGAAATAAACTTGTTATTGAAAATAAATAAATTAATAGTATTTGGTTTAAATATTTCAAATTATTTGATATAAATGTATTTTTGTTTGTCAATTAAACCAAATAACTCTAACGCATCAAATAAACATTTTTTAAAGAGACTAAATTAGTTATTAGAAAACAATAAATATTTTTATTTGAACCAAATAAGAGGACGTTTTGGACCTATTGAAATAACGAATTTGGTTGAGTCAAATAATGTTTTTTTGCATCAAATAAATCTTATTTAAAGAGACTAAATTAGTTATTTGAAAACAATAAATATTTTTATTTCAATCAAAGAAAACAGTCATGTTAAAGAATTATTTTATTTTTACCAACCACCATATTTGTTTGTTTGAAATAAACTTGTTATTGCAAATAAATAAATTAATAGTATTTGGTTTAAATATTTCAAATTATTTGATTTAAATGTATTTTTGTTTGTCAATTTAACCAAATATTTCTAACGCATCAAATAAATCTTATTTAAAGAGACTAAATTAGTTATTTGAAAACAATAAATATTTTTACTTCAATCAAAGAAAACAGTCATGTTAAAGAATTATTTTATTTTTACCAACCAACATATTTGTTTGTTTGAAAAAAACTTGTTATTGCAAATAAATAAATTAGTAGTATTTGGTTTAAATATTTCAAATTATTTGATTTAAATGTATTTTTGTTTGTCAAATAAACCAAATAACTCTAACGCATCAAATAAATGTTATTTAAAGAGACTAAATTAGTTACTTGAAAACAATAAATATTTTTATTTGAACCAAACAAGAGGACGTTTTGGACCTATTGAAATAACGAATTTGGTTGAGTCAAATAATATTTTTTTGGTTCAAATAAACACTTTTTTCTGTGTGTGATATCACGGATCACCGTGGTGATATCGTAATTAAGGCACTACGCTGGGGCATGCCTGCTTTTACTCTGAAGTAAAATCCGAGAAGAGCTGTGTTTACTATTCTCGGGTAAAATCTATTTATTTGTGGTGGATTCATTTTACAAACAAATCTCTATCTGGGTATTAAGCCACTATTAAGGAATATTAATTAAGAAACCACTGCGTTTTTCCGCGACAAAGAAAAATCACTAATTTGCCAGGGGTTTATAAATAAAAATTTGCTTAACAAAATTTGAAAAACCTATCTTTTTAAAGTATCTATCAAAGTTGCATGGGCACACCCAGGGGAAAAAGGTTTTAGTTTAAAATTAAGGCTTTTATATCACAGTTTAATTTCAATGTCAAATGCTTGTGCCACATCTAAAAAGACTGCAAAACAAACTTTTTTTCTAGTAGTTTTTCTGTTATGTTAGTAATTCTAGATAATTGGCCTATCACGGATTGCTTGTCTCGTAACTCCAAATTGATAAGATAATATTTTAAATTGCAAAAAGTGAATTTCGAAAAGTATACCTTTGTCAAAACTACAATTTTACGGACTACAAATTACATGAAAATGGCTTTTTGGTTACAGATTCAGATTTATTTTTAACGCGTACATAATATAAACACAGTATAAGTATGTCTTCTTGAAGATACATAATACCTATATAATACATAAAATAGTAGATTTTAGCCAGTTTCCCAATTACAAAAACTCTAAAACTGTTACAAATTTGATAGGAAATTCTAAATTTGGAAAAAAATACAATTGGTTGAGTAATAACCGCCAACTTAATCTGTAATAATATTTTAACTTAAACTGACTATAAAAGTACCTATGAGATGCTCTGTAGGATAGCACAGAAACAAATCCGCAATTTTTGTATAAATATATTTTAGTCAAGCACGGATAAGATTGGGGTAACGTGGTAATTACCCCCCCCCCCCCAGAAAAAAATCACTTCTTGCTAACAATTAAAAGGAAAACAGGATAATTACCTCCCCCCTTATAGAACAAAAATTAAATTACAAATAATTTTTTCTTCGACTATTACCCCCTAGATTTTGACCCAGATCTGCGCTTGCTTTAAGTATCTCGGCTATATACAAAGCAAAAATTGAAAGTGTCGAAATTAATGCAACAAGAAGATCAATGAGAATATCTAGAACAGATCATATAAGAAATGAGATCATAAAAAAATAATGGGAATCGAAGGAAGCATAACGGATGACATCACTAAAAGACAACTGATATGATACCGCCATGTACAACGGATGAACGGCGAAAGGTTACCAAAGCAGGTCCTAGAATGGCAACCAATAGGGCGCAGAAAAAGAGGGCGTCCTAAACTGGAATGTCAACAGGATCCAAGGAGGTGGAGAATAGGTGTCGGACAACGTAGAAAAAACGTTCTAAACCGACATAGTAGTAGGCTACTAAAAAATCATTAAAATATCAGTACAACTTCGATAATCCGTCCAATCCAATCATCGAGGTATCCGGACTAACTAGAGTATATTCTTTCCTGCTTTTTTTTATCTTACAAACTGTAGAATTCAATATTATTTTTATTAAAAAAAAAAAATATATTTTAAAGAATACAAAAAACTACATAGAGATACGGAATAAGCACTACCAGGGTTAATTTTATAGAAAATAAAATTAATTACCGACATAATATGTATAAGTATCTGGGGACACGGCGCTGCCCTCCCATGTTCAAGCAAACTGCTTTTGACCTATCTATAATTCTACTTCCTTCCGAATGAGCTACGAAACTCAAACACAGTTGTACAGTCGTAGACCTTGATAGAGTTAACAATCCCTAAAAGTTTTAGACTTCCATAAAGCAGTAAAGTAGTTATGGAATTTTAAAAAACGTCGAATTCGCCACTCACTCACTCACTCAAGAATAGAGCTAGCTTTGGTAGGCGGATAGGAAGATTACAAATCTAAAGGAAAAAATTCGAAAACAGCATAACTTTTATTTAATTCCTTCCACTATACAATTCAAGTTATGTAAAACACATTATTGGCCGATTCCAGAATTTATACAAAGCTGTGATTTGGCAAATTAACAAAAATTATAGACAAGTTCTTAAAATAAAACTCCAAAGCACTCCAAGCACAAATTGATAGAAATAGAAATGTATTCATTTTAAACAGGAAAATTAATAAGGGTGCGAAGGCATCACAAAAGTTTAGAACATATTCCGCATATTTCAATTCCTTACGCGAAAATAGTATTCAGTAAAAATCATTCAGGTAAAAGTAGAGCCAAGTTCCCCAATATACATTTCAAAATTCAAGGTTTTTACTAGTTTGGAAAATAATTCCTTAACTTTGCTATACTTTTATCTCAATTATTTTTACGGAATAGCATTTTTGCGTACTTTTTTACATAAACTATTTTTGTTATGAGATAGAGGTTGTAGAGAAACAGTATTTCCCTAGGGGTTCTAGCTGCCTTAATTGGTTTGGGTTCGGTTAAATAAAGAGTCGGGGATTTGACAGGTTGACTTAGTTTATTCGCAGCTCTGATTTTCCACATTTTCGTCTATAAAACTCCAACCTAGAATAATAGTAACTTCCAAAATAGAATAGTGTTTTTTCTAAGACCTAAGAAATAAAAATAAATACTTTTTTACCCTAAACACTGGTTATTAAGAATGTAACATGAAAAAAACGCCAATAATATTTTAATGCCAGAAAAAATCAAAATTGGACTAAGTAATATTAAAAAATAACTGTTTAAACTCTAACAAGTATAAAATAATTTTACAAGTGTTAAACCTACAAGATTCGAAAATATAATATAAAAAATACAATTAAGGAACATACCTAGACCAGGCACACTGTTTTCCTAGGCAAGCCTAGGTAGCAGTTCAAATTATAAAGGCTTTAAGCTTGAGTATATTTGTATACGATGTTGTCTGGAAAAAAAATATTTTAATTTGAAAATATTTACACCAGTATTTACTAAAGGGTCTACAGTGCTAAGTGCTACAATCCTAGGTTTAAAAGTCTACATTTTGGCTGAAGGTTTAACTTATTTTTCCCGTGAATGCAATAGTTTTTAATATTTACATAAATTGTTCATAAATACCTTGCGATATGGGTCATCTTTTTTCGTTGTAACAAATACATCAACACAAAAGTTATAAATCAATAAAAATAATAAAATATTTTGGTTTAAAAATGATAGCCATATTTAAACCTCCAAACGTCACTAGGAAATGTCGAATAAAAACGGAGTTCAGTCAGTATCAGCTGACCGCTATATTTTACATGTTAATTTTTTACACAAGTTAGCGACGATTAAACCGATGGTCGATTGTTTTACTGAATGTGTAATTGAGAAGGGATTCTAATATATCTTGTGCTTTTTACAGTATTTAAATATTGATACGTATTTAATACGGTAATGCATCTACAGATATATTTTTAAGTTATTTATGTATTATTTAGCTTTGAATATTTTTGTATATAAGTTTTTTTGTCAATCATGGATTATTTCAATTGTTTTTCGAACTTTAAACCACCCCTCAGGGGTGGTACTACAATCTGAGACTATTTTTAACGGGAATCCTATGACTACACGGCCTAAATTTCCAAAAAATGACATTTCGTTGCTAAATTTTTATGTGGTTTTTCTTTATTTCTAAAGTTAATTTAAATTTATATGAGATGAAACTCACTGAAAAATGCTTTCTATCATATTGCGCATTAGGGTGAACCAAATCTTTGCAGTTATTTGACCTGTGAGTATTAAAAAAATAGACTTAAACCGGTCGGTATCAAGTCTATAGACGGTCGCCACCTTGAATATTTCAAAATGGTGGCTGATGCTCAAAAGTCATTGGTAAGTTTTATTATAACGTTGAGCCATGCTTTCAAAATCTGCAAAAAACTTGATAAAGTAAAGTTTGTTCGATAAGAAGTCTCCACATAAACAGATTTATCCTAATATGTATAGTTTTTGCAAAGTCACCTGAAATGCTACTAATACGGGGTTCTATCGATTTCATGAAATTTTGCTTCAATCTGCCCTTCAAAAGTTATCCGAATTCATATAAAATCTTCCTGGTATAATTTCAACCCTACCGACAGAGAAAAGGCGCGGCTCTTTTTTGAGATGCGCTTTTAATTGCTTTCAGGTGTTCTTTGCAGGACTCTTTAGTCGGCAGTATGCAGAGTTAGAAAATAAATCAGTGTCGTTTCTGTAGGTATAGGAATAGAAAGTTTTATTATCTATTTTTATTTCTTTAGTTTATGCCATAATTAAATGAAATAATTTTCATGAGGATATCTACCGCCGCCCATGTCACTTTCTTTAAAGGATATGCCGATGGTCGGCTTTAACCTTTGTTCAACTGACTTTGCAAAAACTATACCATATACCCCGCTTCTCTTAATTACCCCCAATTTTATTTTTAACTGCAGATTTGGATTTAGCGGACCCAAAAGCCGTAGAATCGATGTATCGCTTGCCTATGTTAACAGGTCGACATTTTCATAAAATCATCTCCGTTAATAAAAATAATTCCTAATTTCAATTCCTGTGGCCAAAAACCGACTAAAATAACACCTATATTTGTTTCAGGTATTTTTTTCTCTAATTTTTTCTTCTCTTAAAAATGCCCAAGGGTGCCAGAATTGAAATCGGAAAAAAAATCTTATACTCAGACTAAAAAAAACTTGATCATACTTTGATGTAAATTATTTTTATGAAACGCCATTTTCCTGTACTTACGGGTCTCCTTTTTACATCTAATAGTTTCTTTGTTATTACAATATTTTCTTTGAATATAAGGCTGCGTTTTATTGGCAAAATGTTGTTTCTTTACGCATTTATCAAATTGCAAGCACCCTTAAGGTTTGCATGTTATAAGAACTAAAAAAATTGGTACATATAAAATTAAACGCACACAAGTTATTTCGGTCATTATTCCATTATACCAAACTAGATCGTGTACTACATACTTATGACCTGCCAGATTTGACAGGTGATTGGCTTCTGCATGATTCCCAATTTTTTTGGTTTTTTTTATCTTTTCTCTCGCAGTCAGTCTAAATTGTGAGCAAGAACTTTTATTTTGTAGCTTTGAGCCATTATAAATTTTGTTTTACCTACACAGTGTAGTTCCCAGGCGAATTAAAAGGATGAAGTGCGACTAAACAGCGTTGGGTCTCTAGGGCAAGAATTAGCCTTACCCCCTCCCTTATTTTTCTGAAAAATATAGTTTTTAATTCATACAATAAAATAAAAGTTTTTACGTTTAAAATATAATAAAAACAAAAACACGTTTTTCATTGGCTTTTCCTGACGCAAAAATGTTTGGTCGCACCGTCGGTCAATCGGTCGCGTCGGCGTTGAAGGCGTCTACTGAAATACAACTTTTTTATTTCAAAGAATGCATGGTACCACTTGTGGAAGCTCATTCGAAAGCTTATGAAAAAAGAAAAAAATTATATATTTTTCAGGGGCATGGAATAAAATGTCAAAAAATAATTAAATTTTTTTTTTATTTTGAGTTTTTTATTCACAATTGGTTTGGAAAAATTCTGGTATTGCTAAATCTACTTTGTTGTCTAAAAGTTGAAATGTCACTTTGTTAAAACAGGGACTTATTTACATCTTAATTTTTGAAAAACTTTTCAGTGTCGAATCATATGTAAAAAAATGATTTTGTTATTTTTAATATTTCATAAGCCTTCAAATGAAATAAATCAACAAAAGTTATGCTCTAGTTATTCTTTTTTCATAAGCTTTTGAAGTAGGTAAAATAAAATCAATATGTTTTTGGCGGATTCACTCTACAAACAAAAACTTTATCTGGATTTTACGCCACTAATAAGGATTAAGAAACCACTGCGTTTTTCATAAAAAAAGAAAAATTTCTATCAAAAATTTCTTAACAAAATTTGAGAAACTTATCCTTTTGACAAAAAACACTAGTCCGACGTTACGATTGTTCTTCTACAATTATTGTTCTCAGGCTTTTTTAATATTTGATTTTCAAAGTATTTGATTTTTTTTTGTTTTGTAAAAGTTTCCGGGGGTCTAAAGAAACAAACATAGAGAGGCAGCGTTCCATTTAAAGTCGCCACCCTATATAAAATCACGTACCTATGTATATTGTTAAATTTATGTTTTGCTTTATTTCTGTATTTTATTTAATCAGTCTTGTGTAAACTCTCGGGTCTAATCCCAATGAAATGTTAAAACGGATGAAAATAATGAGGCAGGTTGTCCTACGAGAATTTCGGGCCCTCTGTGACGCTAGGTGATAATTAGGCATATCCGATTCATTGCAAGAACTAATTCGCCCAAAATCTTTGCTTAAAAAGTAACAAGGCCAAGGCAACAACCTTGTAGATACCTAGTGGTAGAGTTTGTTAAAAAGGTTGTGATATTCAAAATGTTTATAAATATTAATATTCGATAATCCGAACACATATTTATCAGTACAGCTGTCACCGAATAGACAACGTTGATTGGTCGACAAATAAAACTAAAAGATGCTCTTATTACGTACCTTCCTTCTAGCCACAGAATCAGAGAAAAATTTGCCATTAGCATTCGATTTAATAAAGATATTTTTTAATTTGTTTTATAAAACAAGATTTGTATTTAAAAAACTTACCAAATTTAGACCTTGAATATATTTTTTTTGATTTTCTATTGGGTTTTTGAGCGAGTTATGATAAAAAATCCCCGAAACAGCTCTGACACAAAACTGACGTAAATTGTCCAGTTATTGATACCTCAAGCTCCAAAAAATTTAGTAAAAAATTATAAAATTCTTAGTTTTGAAGTAAAATTACTTTTTTAAATTTCCAAATGTATGTTTGCCATTTCCTAATAGATCTGCACTGTCAAAATTGTAAGAAGTAAAACTAAAAAAAAATATCATTTTAAGTTTTTGTTGCCAGCTATTGCATGGGAGCCCCTAAAACTAATATTTTTTTAGATATTTTCCATATATTTCATGAATAAAAAGATAAATGCGTAATCATTAGGCCTTGCCCCCCCCCCCAAAGGCCTCGCCCCGTCAAGAAATATTTCTGGGTGCACCACTGGTTATTGATAGGGAAATTTAGTGAATTTTAGTTATTGATATCGCAGTACCTAATTGATGGGTCCCCTAATTGATAACTTTTTTGCTTGCATTACTTACTATTACACTACTCTCATGAGTGGTTAAAAAAAAACTGTTTAAATATTTTAAGATACATATATTTAGAACATATTTTCTACATATTTCATGAAAAAACACAAAAAATAGTTTAAAATTCGATATCATGATGCCTATGTAAAAGTTACTATAATATCTTCATGAACAAAAAACTTGTATGATTTAAAAAATGCTCTTACAATATTTTGTTTTTTTGCAACCACCAGAAAAATGGTGTCCCTAAGTCAACTTTCAAACAGAAACTCGATATTTCTGCAGGGAAAAGCAGTACAATAATAAAAATTTGTATATGGTTGCCATATACTCTGACTTACTAGTTGACACCTTGAATGAAAGAATGGTGTTTTGTGGGCGGGAAAATCCCATGCACTTAGGCCACCTTGCTGGGCCGGTTGTACCCCCATTGTCGGCTGTTCCAGCCCCTAATATTGCTAGGGCTAAGCACACAGCGTCCCAAATGCGACGATCTTAACGGGGCGAGTGCCAGGCACTCGGTTAAGATATGTAGAAAAGATCCTTTACCCTCCATACATCGTCGACACCCCAAGTCTTCAACGATTTCCAGAATGCTAAGGTGTTTATTAAGGCGACAATGCCCTGGCACCAGTCTCATCTCTTTTCCAGTTAACACCTGTAAATACAATTTAAGGCTTATACAAAGTGATTTTTTGGAAAAAATATTCTATGGTATCAATCATTGGCAAGGTATCAATAACTGGGCATTTTAGTTTAAGAGGTGTGGGCATGGTAATTTAGTAGGCTATAAATAAGGTAACCGCTCTTGTTGAATTTAAAAACAAATTTATGAAAATAATTTCAAATAAGATTAAAATTAACTCCGAAATGGAATGTTTGTTAAACGAGATAAAATAACAATAAGTTAGTTAAGATTTAAATCCCGAAAATTAGCAACCTTTTAAATTAAGCCATAAATTAAGTAGTATTATAATGTCTAATCTGTTAACAAAATTTAAGAAACGTTTTTATTCAGTCTTTAAACGTCTCTTGTAATCCATTAGCACAATAACGTCACAAGTTTTAAAAAAAAATAGAAAAATTAAAGCAAACAGAATACCGATTTACAGAAGTTGTTTGTTTTATTACGTTAGCTGCTTTTATTGCTTTGTTAATTAATATGGGACAGTCTTGTCAAATTTGACAGAAATTGGAATGATGTTATGAAATTATAAAAAAAAGGCAAATAATTTCAGTTTTTTCGAAAAAATGTGACATATTTGTTTCTACATGCGATGTTATGTCAGGGACCCTAATCTTGCATGCAACTGCAAGTTTATTGCTCCATGCCAACCGGCCTTAAGGAAGGGATTTATAGAGAATGGTATTGACTTTAACACGGTACTAAGACTGTACCTCTAGGTATTAGACTTTGAGCAGAAACTACAAAAATATTAAAACATCGTTGTTCCAGAAAGCAAAACAAATATTGTCCTAAATATTTCTAAAATCTATCGTAGGAGGCCATACCGCCTTTCGTCGACTTTTTGTTAAGATTTTATAACACATTATGTCTTAGTCCGTGGAAACCAACACTGCCTGATCTGAACAGATATAAAATGCTAAAAAGGTAGAATATCAAAATAATTTTTTTTTCTGAACGGTTTAAGCCAAAGCAATGAAACTTGACATGCATAACTGCCCTCAAGTATGGAATTTTCAGCTCCCAAACAAAAATTACATATTGGACACTGCCCGCCATGGGGCGTATGGGGGTAAAATGTGTTTTTAGATTACCTCTTATTTCTTCTAGATTATTGCACTTTTGCATCTAGGCCTTACTTGATTGGTAGTTCAGACATTTAATAACAGGTGTGCTATGTAAAAGAATAAGGTCCAGGGCCGACTGCTCTCTAAGGGAGAATGGCCGCGCGTCCGCCCACCGAAAATTCAAAAAAATTAAATCTCAGTTAAAATATTATTTATTAGGTGTTTCGCTTAATTCGTTTCGCCTCGACACATACCATGAATGTTAATCATAACAAAAAAATTTTATGTAAAAAAAAGCCAAGTAAGCAAAAATGGTATTCCGTAAAAAGAATTAAGATACAAGTAAAGCCAAGTTCTCGAATACAAATTTCAAAATGAAAGGTTCTTACTAGTTGGAAAATGTTTTTTTTTTTACTTTGCTTTTATAGCCAAACTGTGCCTAAGAATTATTTGCAGCCGTAATAGCCAAGTTAGGAAAACATTTCCAAACTAGTACACTAAGAACCTATCATTTTGAAATTGGTATTACAGAACTTGGCTTTATTTTTATGTCAATTCTTTTTCCGGAATACCATTTTCACGTACTTGGCTTTTTTTTTACATGAATTTTTTTTTTTTGATCTCACTTCTTTGGATTTGGATAATATTTAAGTTTTAAAGTAGTAAAATATGCGGAATATTGTTCAAAACTTTTGCAATGCCTTATTAAAAATTTTGAGGTTTTTTAATTTTTTCCTATGGTTTTATCATAGTTCCTATCAGCCTCTCAGCTCACTAGCGTTCCTGGAAGTGGACAATGTTACTTTTACATAACTTTACATTTATGGGGGAGGGCAGTGAATTAAAATGTTGATGTTTTTAAATTTTTTCCTATAGTTTTTTCATAGTCCTATTAGTCTTCGAAACTATTTCCGGACGCCTGTGTTAAAAATAAATCTTACTTTGTGATACAGCATTTACAAAAAAAGTTTCATTGTCTACAATCCACTATAGAACAAAATTTTTGATAGAGGGCTTTATTTTTAAGATAATCGGGTAAAACCTGTGAGAAACATGTGTTTTTTTTTAATTTTCTCAATAAACGGACGCCGCTGGAAAGTTTGATATTGTCACGATGGGGTTGTCGTGACTATTTGTGTACTTGTTGCGCACAAATAAAGAGGATCGTGAGATAGTTTAAGGGTTTATTTAATACTAAGTACAAAGATACTTACACACTAATCACTACTGTCTGGCCCAGTTTTCTGATACAAATCTTATTCACGTGTAGGTCGGGGATCAGCTCTCGATCAGAATCTGGCCGCACCAACTTATATATATTATTGAAAAGGGAATTTCATTTTCTACAATAAAGTGTTAAATAATTTTTTTCCCAAAAAGCTTAGGTTTTAGAAAATTGGACAAAACTTGTAAAAAAGTTTAGTGACATTTCAAAATTGATGTAATTTACGGACGACTCTAAAATGTTATAAATAAAAACAGTCTAACCTTTTTATACATGGTTTTAAAGGAAATTTAATTGTTTACAATTGACTGTAGGACACAATTTTTGATAAAGAGCTTAGTTTTCATGAAAATCGGGTAAATCATGTAATAAACATGTTTCTTTTTTAAATTTTTTTATATCACTTCAATAAACGGACGCCCCTGAAGAGTTTGTCATTGGTCGTACCCCACTGACTAATACACTGTTGAAAAGTAAATTGTCTATAATAAAGGTAATTACATATTTTTCCCTAAGAAGCTTAGTTTTTGAGAGAATTTGAAGAAAACCTCAAAATCTCAGGTTTTCTGGGTTCTGGGGTTTTTGGGCTTTTTTGAAGCTAAAATTTAACAAACTAATATAATTTTATTTTTAAGTTGAATTTTACACATTTTTGATTCATTTCTCTGCCATTGTGGCTTTAAGGCGTCAACTTAGTTAAATTTTCAGAAATTCGAACACGACTATAAGAGAAGGGGGGATGGAAAAAAATTGGAGCAAAACCTAACTTGGCGACATCCAGATCGTTAATCTGTGACCTTTTGTCAAACTGCGGTCCTCGTATTTTGCATACTCAACTACCTACAGCTTGGTATTCTAGTCAGTTTGATTTACTGTAGTCACGCCAGCCACGCTGATAATAAAAATGCCTTTTTTCGAAACACCGGTGTCCGTGATTGACTTTACCCCTTTGAAGTTGCCTTGTATACTTTTTTTAATTTCGGTTTATTTTGCATATGCTATGGAAATACATCGGAAAAGGGACTATCACTTCAGGATTCTTATCTCAGCAACGATACAAGCCTGTTATCTTATTTTATAGGCTATTAATTTGTCTTTATTTTATGTTATTACATATTTTCTCAAAAAGAAGCAGTTCCTAAGATAAAGTCCGCTAAGACAAAAAAATTGTTAAATTCGAAAATCGTGGCGAATTGTTTAACCTCATAACTCGAAAACCATTAATCTGCCGGGCCCCCCTCCAAGGCGAAAAACTCGAAAAAATTTTTAGGACTTCATATGTCAAAATCGCGACTACTCCACCTTTTGCAAGCTAAAATTCTATAATGACTGGCCTACTACAGACAGAATGCATTTTGACTAAATCAATACAAACTGCACTTTGCGTGCATAGTCATTAAGGGATAAGCCCGTAAAGGATTGCAGGACGATTCCCCTTTGAGTTAATTTAATCCCGGATTAACTTATTTGGAAAAGTTTATTATAAGTGCAATTATTTTTTGATGAGACGGCGTTGTAGCTTTCTCTCTCTCTCTCTCTCTCTCTCTCTTTCTTTCTCTCTCTCTCTCTCGTTTAGTTATTGGCTATTGGCTCGGTCTAGTTTTCTAGACAATATGCCTGCTCACATCGATGTACACCAAGATAGTCTGCTCCAAAGTAACTTGGTACCCAAAACCACCCCCTCCACCCGGTTCACAGGACCTGTGCTTTTGGCACCCAGAAGGAAGGCATTCTGTTATCTCGAGTTTCGAAGCCTCCTAACGTCTTTTCTAAGGGAAAAACGCATTTCCGAATTTCCGTCTGTCTGTCTGTCATGCTTTTTTGTTGGTCGAATAACTTGAAAACCTCTTCCCGATTTTAATCAAATTCTGTACACATATTGCTATCCTTGACGATTAGAGTTGGTAAGCTTTTCAGCTCTGCTGAGTTACTCCTTAAGGAGATATTCTGATAAGAAGTGATTTCCAATAAAATCAATAACTTTAAAATGCATTAACCAATTGTTATTCAGCAATTCTGTAATTTTATGAAATAGAAATTTGAAGTCAACTATCGTGGTTATACTTGTAAACACTCGATTGTAAGCCTGTTGCTAAGTAAGTATCCCACCTAGTTGTCCGGTCCCTTGCAATCCTAAGTGGATATTATTGACAAATATTTCTCAAGGTACTCCGTAGCATTAGGTATTCCATTCCAGGATAAATTTTGATTAAACGCCAAGCAATTATAAGAGAAACCGTCTTTATTTTCCTTTACGAATTTAAAAATCAAAAATGTATCTACCACGATTTCCACGGATTATGTGTGGTGTAATGAATGACTTTATATAATAATCATGATAAATGTTTGATTATAATTCTGATTTTCTGGGAATCGCTCATGCTTGGTCTAAACCCAATGTTAAAAAAATGAGCCAAATAACTTAATATATAGGGTGGTTTAGTAGGCTGATTTGATAAATATTGTTAAGAGTAAAGTAATTAAAAGTTACTGCAGATTCTCAATTTTCAGAAAAATTAGTCCATCTTTATACATAGGCCTCTCCCAATATCTACCATCTTCTCTGTCTGCCGCGGTGTTAATCCATCTAGTTCCCGCTTGTTTCTTCAAATCGTCCGCTCATCTCATTTGAGGTCTTCTTTGATTTTCCCAAGTTCTCCAGTTTATAATACATTTGTTCCATCGATCGTCTTTCTGTCTGATATTATCAAATTTTCATTAACATTTTTCCTCTTTCCTCTGACATTCCTTACTTTTGTTTTATTTCTTATCCATTCATTCCTTTTTCTATCTGTTAGCTTTACATGTAACATTTGTCTTTCCTATGATCTTTGGGCTTTTGTTACCTTAGCCGTGTTTGGTTTTATAGGTGTCCATATCTGGAATCCATAGTTTAGTACAGAAAGGAGGTTATACAATTTCGTTTCGAGGTACTGATGATATTTTTTTTTTTAATATGTAGCTTAATTTACCGAAAGCTGTTCAGCCCAGTCTTACTCCTCACATGATTTCAGATGTTTGGTTTTCTTTTTTTAGTTAATAATTTGTACTAGGTACATAAATTCCTTACTTGTTGTATGGTTTATTCTGATCGTGATATCTACATCTGTGTTTGTCATGATTTTAGTTTTGGTGTAGTTCATACTTAAGCCTATATTTTTAGCTGCTGTATCCAGTTCTTCCAGCATTTTTATTAGTTCTTATTTCTTATCTGTTATTAAGAGGATATCATCAGCATATTTTATCTTCAAGGGCCTGGTTAAATAGTTTAGGGGCATTGGCGTAGCTAGCCTTGCTTTTCAGGGGGGGCCGTGGCCCCGGTCTATCTTGAACAAAAAGCAAACATAGGTTTTAAAGAGTCGTGCAAAGTGTGCAATGAATAAAAAAAAAATACGCGCATTAAATGTTCTAATATTTTAATATAACAAATTTAATAATACATTTACCAACTTATTTATATGTATACACAGCAAGTATGTAATTCAGCAATTCTACAAAGAAAGTTTTCTACGTCGCTTACTGAAAGCGTCTACCACACTGTCTAAGTCGACCTCTGTTAGCTCCCGCTAAATTTCGCGGTTGTTTATATATATTTTTAAAAACACACAACTGTATGAAAGGCAAAGCGCATTCAGCGTATTTGGACATGCGCACCAACAACCTGGGAGATCATTTGTCAATCGCCTAGAGAAAAGGCGTGTTAATTTCGTTCTCCAACTTTTTCAAATATCTACACCTGAAAGTGCTCGATTTTTGTGTACTGAAGCATAGAACTAGAAACTTCAACCCTTCAGTTACGTGGTGACATCATTAGATCCATTCGGGGGCCCCTGGGAACGAGGAGAACTTGACTGCAAAGGAGGTGAGTGCTTGTCTTTGATTACCGTTGTGTGGTTCCAACAATTCTACCTATGGACATTTTGATTATTTCGTAAAATCCTATCAATATATTTATGTTTGCTCGCGATATCATTAATTAATAATATTTACAGTCCATTCATTGCCTTTAACGTTTTTCTATCCGTGGGCTAACATAAAAGTGTTCCGTTCGAGCCGAATTATTTTTAAATAATAAATCCATACGACGGTATTATTATTTGCAATAAGACGGCGGCCTTGAATTTTTTCGCAGCAAACGTCGAGAGAGAAAGTCGGCCGGCGCAGTACGTGTTTTTGGTCCGCTGCCATGGTAACGGGTCTACTCCGCGTGGTGTAAACAAAACGAGTAGGAGTCAAAACAAAACAAAACAAAAGTTCAGTGGTGTATCATATCATTTCGATATTTAAAACAATTTTTATCAATTGGCGATAGATTAGTGCATATTTTCGACAATTCGTCATTTTTCTATTTCAGAAGCATTAATTTAGCGTTAATTGTATATTTACCGACAATTTCGTCATTTCAAAGGTAAAATCATGTCTGTCAAAAAAGCCGTACAAAAACGCAAGGGTTTTTTATCTGCGATCACCGAGTGTTATGTGTTGTCGCAGACTGCGGAAAAAGATGAAAGAGCGAGAAACGAGTTTCAAGTGAGGTATGCCGATTTGGATGAAACCTTCGATAAATGCATGCTGGCACATAATGACGTCATTATGTTGCTAGACGACTCGGACGATGAGGAATTTAAAACGCAGGATGCGATCCTTTCAGAAGCTCGTAAATATTTTTATGCGTGTAAGGGGGTTTACTCTAAAATATTTCCGGTTGAGGCCCCATCTTTTTCGGGATCATATGTTCGACAAAACGAATACGAAACTCCAAAACTCAAAGAGTTAGGTATTCCCATATTTCGAGGTGATAAAAAATTATGGCCAAGCTTTTTCGATCTTTTTAATAACATTATAGATCAAAATCAAAGTCTAAGTAACGTTCGAAAACTTCAATATTTATTTTCATATCTCGAGGATGAGCCTTTAAAATTGATATCAGGGATTAGCTTATCTGATCAAAATTATAAAATTGCTTACGACAAATTAGTCAATAGATATCAAAACAAGCGAGACCTCGCAAATGATGCTTTGAGCTCAATTATGAACTCCACCTTAAAAAACGAGTCAGCTAAAGAATTGCGTAATTTAATTGACACCTTTTCTGAATCCCTAGAAATTTTAAAATCACTTAGCTTTGACGTTGACAGTGGGGACTTTATTATTTTTTTCATTTTATTAGAAAAATTGGATATTCCAACGCGTTCAAATTTCGAAATGAGTCACGCCAATACTAATACCGAAATTCCCACTTTTCAGTCACTTTTTCAATTTCTAGAAAAAAGATGTAAAGTTTTGGAATCACTTCCTCAATCAACAGCACCCAAAAAGGTGCCTATCTATCAAAAATCAAATTCTATGCAAAATCAGTCTGGGCAAAAGCCTACCTATCAAAATTCAAATTCTATGCGAAATCAGTTTGGGCAAAAGCCTACCTATAAATCATCCAACTCGCCTTTTATAGGACTGGCTGGCACCTCAACTAATTCGAGTACGGGAATAAAATGTTTCCGATGTAATCAAGGTCACGTGCTTTCGAAATGTCAAACATTTCTTGATCTCTCACCTATCGATCGCCTATCTTTCGTCAAACAGAAAAAATTATGTTTAGCGTGTTTTCATCCCTTGCATGATGTAGATACGTGCAAATCAAAATATTCATGCAGGACTTGCAATAGTAAAAGGCACCACACTTTAACTCATATCTTAGAAACTAATCAAGCGTCTGGAAGCCAAGATACTAGTCCTGTCATTCACACACCACCTGTCAATAATCTTCATGTGTCATTAAATGCCTCAGGACCTTCAGGTACCTTTCTTTTATGCACCGCCATAATAGATGTTATGGACGGTTGCGGAAATTTTCAACCTGTAAGGGCACTGCTTGATTCTGGATCACAGACTGGATTCATCAGTGAAAAGTGTATTCAGCGTCTTAATCTTCCTAGGCGAAGTTACACCACTGAAATATTCGGATTAAATCAGATGTCTTCTTTTACTTCCAAAGGGCTCGTTCAATGTCACATTAAGCCACAAGGACAAGTCACTCCTTTACTTAATTTCGAAGCAATTGTTGTTCCACAACTATGTTCCAATATGCCTACATTCTCCTTGAACGATAATCAGTGGAAACACTTGGGAAACCTTAAACTTGCCGACCCATCTTATTTCAAATCTAGACCTGTGGACCTGGTTATTGGTTGCGAGCTATTCGCACAGATTTTCAAGGAGGGCAGGGTCCTTGGACAGGTAGGGCAGCCTTCAGCCCTTGAAACTATCTTTGGCTGGGTCGTCATGGGAAAGGTTGACGAAGTAGGTAGTCTTACGGAACGAACCAGTTGTTTTTTAACGAGTCATTCACCTCCTTTAGAGGTCATTCTCCCTAGGTTTTGGGAAATCGAACATTTGCCTAAAAAACAAATCTTATCAAAGGAAGAAAAACAAGCAGAATCAATTTTTACTGCTAGTGTATTACGGCAACCGAGCGGTAGATTCATGGTAGATCTTCCGTTTAAAGATAAAATAAACCCTGACCTAGGAAATACTTATCCGCAAGCTTATCGTAGATTTTTACTTCTAGAAAATAGATTAATCAAAAATCCTGATCTGTACACTGCCTATTCAAATTTCATGCAAGACTATATCGATTCTAATCATATGAGTTTGGTTTTATCTAGTCAACCAAAGGTCGACGTATCGTGTTTTTTAGCACATCATTGCGTTTTAAAGCCCGAAAGCTTGAGTACAAAATTAAGGGTGGTCTGGGATTGTTCAGCAGTCACCCCAAAAAATATTAGTCTCAATGACACATTGTTATCTGGACCGAAACTTCAAAAAGATATTGCTTCTTTACTCCTTACATTTCGTCTTAATCCTATTGCCTACATTGCTGATATCAAACAGATGTTCCGTCAAGTCCTTATCAATCCTTGTCACCGTCCTTATCAAAGGATATTGTGGAGGTTTTTTCCACAGGACCCACTTTCAGTGTGGGAACTTTCTACTGTCACTTTTGGCATGACATGCTCACCTTTTCTAGCCATGCGTACCTTAAATGAGCTGGCAGAGAGAGAAAAGGAACGTTTTCCTATGGCTAGTACTGTTCTAAAAACGTCAATCTATATCGACGATATCTTGGGAACTAGCCCTTCGCTTTCTGAAGCTCTCTCCCTTCAAACAGAACTCAATGATTTGTTGAAGTCGGGAGGATTTGAACTTAAAAAATGGGCAAGCAATTGTCCTGAGTTATTGGCAACATTGCCAGAGTCCGATCGTCAAATGCCTCTCTCTTTCGACAAGGAGGAACCCCACTTTATCAAAGTTTTAGGACTTCAATGGCATCCAAAAAACGACATTTTTTCTTATCAATGCCGAATGAAGGACAAACCCCCAACCAAACGTTCTATTTTATCTATCATAGGAACAATCTTCGATCCCTTAGGTTTTCTTTGTCCCTTGTTGCTACAAGCAAAATTTATTTTGCAACAGTTGTGGATATCGAAAATAGGCTGGGACGAAGAACCAGATTCTTCTATCATCGACTCTTGGAACAAACTTCGTTCTGAATTCCCGCTTCTTTCCAATTGTCAATTACCCCGACAAATCAAACTGTCAAAAACCAATACCTGTCAAATCATCGGCTTCTGTGACGCTTCAATTCGAGGCTACGCAGGCGTCGTATATTTTCGTGTAGAAGAGGAAAACAATATATCTGTTTCTCTCATATCTGCAAAATCTAGGGTCGCGCCTATAAAGTCACAAACTTTGGCTAGGCTAGAACTCCTAGGCGCATTTCTTTTAAGCGAATTAATTGACTTCGTTTTATCTAGCTATGAAGGAAAAATAACTTTTACAAATATCGTTACTTTCTGCGATTCGCAAGTCGTATTGCACTGGCTTTCATCCCCTCCTAATCGCTGGCAAACCTTTGTTGGAAATCGCGTCAGTAGAATCCAAGAAATCATCCCCTCAAACTCGTGGCGCTACATTCCTTCTGCTTTGAATGCAGCCGATATTGCGTCACGAGGGGCCACCCCTTCACAGCTCATGTCACATGACATGTGGTGGAACGCACCGTCGTTTTTGTGGTCTCCCGAAAACGAATGGCCCGATTTTCATAAACCAAAAATGCCGATTGATTTCGGAGATATTAATCTGGAGGAAAAGCCAAAAGTCTGTTGCAATGCGATAATTGATGTCAACTTCTTAGATCAGCTTCTTATCAAATATTCATCTATATCCAAAATTCAACGTATCATTTGTTATGTCCTTCGAATAGTTAACCTTTTTCAAAACCATTCCTATCAAAAACCCACTAAGCCGCCGGACCAAAAAGTTATTTTTGAGAATATTGTTTTTCCTACCACCGGTGAGATGCAAAGTGCGTTACACCTTCTTATCAAACGCGTTCAAGGTTCTTGTTTTTCTGAGCTTTTTTCTGCGTTATCTAAGGATAAACCAATACCGAAACCTTTGCGAAAACTTTCACCTTTTCTTGATGAGAATAATATCATTAGAGTCGGTGGCAGATTACAAAAATCTGACCTTTTGTCTTATTCTGCAAAACACCCCGTCTTACTTTCGAGTGACCATCGTTTAACTACACTTCTTATCGAGTCCGCTCATCGACAATATCTTCATCCTGGGTTTAAAACATTACATAATCTGCTTTTACAGCAATTTTGGATATTATCTGCCAGACGGGCAATTCAAAGAACCATATCCAAGTGCTTGCAATGTTTTAGAATCAACCCTAAACCCTATAGACCGCCCATAATGAGTTCACTTCCCGCTCATCGAATCAATCAGCTTAAACCTTTTTCGAGTGTAGCTATCGACTTTTGTGGACCTTTCTTTGTGATTCCTCATCGTTACCGTGGTTGTAGAGCTTTCAAATCGTATGTCTGTGTGTTTGTCTGTACGGCCACACATTGCGTGCATTTGGAATTAACCATGGAACTGTCCACCGAAGGGTTCGTAGGTGCATTCCATCGATTCATTTCTAGACGCGGAAGCGTGACGCAATGCTGGTCAGATCAAGGCAGTAATTTTATAGGGTTTCGTAACCAATTACTGGATTACGCAAGAAGTGCTGCCACCAGACTTTCTATTCGTTGGCATCTGGGACCTCCTCTCAGTCCACATTTCAATGGCCTGGCAGAAGCTGGCGTCAAAAGTTTTAAAACTCACTTTGTTCGAGTTGTCGGCGACCAGAAGTTGTCTATCATGGAGATGTCCACCCTTACCTGTCGCATAGAAGCCGTACTTAATAGTCGCCCTTTATCTCCTGCCTCTTCAGACCCACACGATCTTCAACCTCTTACCCCTGGGCATTTTTTGACACTTGAACCCCTTAACTCTGAAATTCCGGAGTCAGATTTGTCCGAGGTTCCCCTAAATCGGCTCTCGAGATGGCAACTAATCCAAAAACTACATAATGATTTTTGGAAACGGTATTCTATAGAGTATTTGCATACGCTACAACAGCGACACAAGTGGGCTGATTTGTCCCCAAATATCAAATTAAATGATTTGGTTATCATAACAAGTGATCACATTCAAACGCCTTTGAAATGGCCGGTCGGTCGGGTCATCGAACTGCATCCCGGCGGGGACGGTCAGGTGCGTGTTGCGACGGTAAAAACGGTTACCGGTGTTTATAAGCGGCCAGTTGTAAAACTGTGCCTCTTGCCAAATTAAAAGTAATTTTAATTTTCTACCTTTTACCGGGTATTACAATAGGTTTTTTATTTTTAATTTTTTTTTTTGAATTTTTTGTTTGTTTGTTTTGCCTTTTTTCGGGATTTCGTTATCTCTAAATAAACTTACGATACTTATCTATTTTCATTCATTTATATTTATCGGTCGATTCTTTTTCTTATATCTATATCTGTCCGGTTGAGATTCTAAATTTGTGTGTTTTGGAGGGCAGTTATGTTAGCTCCCGCTAAATTTCGCGGTTGTTTATATATATTTTTAAAAACACACAACTGTATGAAAGGCAAAGCGCATTCAGCGTATTTGGACATGCGCACCAACAACCTGGGAGATCATTTGTCAATCGCCTAGAGAAAAGGCGTGTTAATTTCGTTCTCCAACTATTTTCAAATATCTACACCTGAAAGTGCTCGATTTTTGTGTACTGAAGCATAGAACTAGAAACTTCAACCCTTCAGCTACGTGGTGACATCATTAGATCCATTCGGGGGCCCCTGGGAACGAGGAGAACTTGACTGCAAAGGAGGTGAGTGCTTGTCTTTGATTACCGTTGTGTGGTTCCAACAATTCTACCTATGGACATTTTGATTATTTCGTAAAATCCTATCAATATATTTATGTTTGCTCGCGATATCATTAATTAATAATATTTACAGTCCATTCATTGCCTTTAACGTTTTTCTATCCGTGGGCTAACAGACCTCAACATCTTTTTCTATGAATAACAATGACAAGCCTGAGTGTCTCTCTTGAGTCATAGTTGTTCTAAGCCAATTAAAAACTCTCCTTATGGCAGAGAAAGACCTCTCGCAAGTTGCACTTGAAATTGGAAGAATACTCGCAACTTTAAAAAGTTGGTAGAGGTTTGGATAGGTGTTTTCTGCTATATGTTGTTTGATAGAATCATGACCAACAGTTTGATTTAACCGAAAAATACAATTCTTTAAAACGGTCATTTCTGCTCTTAGAGTAGAAGTATTAATATTAAAAATTTCCCGGTATTGCTCGACGAATTTATTCCATTTAACGACGTGGGAAAACTTAATATGAAAATGGTTATGAAATTGTCACCAAAATCGGAAAATTTTCATAAGACACTAAACGCTAACCTCAAAAAAACTAAAAAGATAATTATATTTATTTTAGAAAAACAGTTTAAAAAGGTTTTTTTATAACCTTACGACATCTACAACCCGATTTCGGAAACAGAGGGGCAAAGGTCGCTGTCTTTATTAAATGCGAAATTTAACTTACACTTCTATAATATTTTACAAGATGTCGCCAATATGTATGAAATATTCAATGTGCATAATTATGTTTAAATTTAAAAAATATTTTCGGGAAATTGCATAAGTGCAGAAAAGTTACCGATAATTTAAAGAGAAAAAGCCTAATTCCGCAAGACAAGGGCTTTTTCCTGAAATGTAAACATTATCTGAATGATTTTAAATTTAAATGCACCTATTTTATTTGAATATTTCCCAAATAATAATAGAAAAGTATGTATTTTCAGCGTCATGTTCTTTTACTAGTAGTCGGTAGGGGAGGCCTAAAATATCTTAGGGGGGCCTGAGGGACTTCAGGGGGGGCCAGGCCCCCCCTGGCCCCCCCCTAGCTACGCCAATGTTTAGGGGATATTGTGTCACCCCACCTGACACCTCTTCTTATAAGGATTATCTCTTGGTTCCTTTGTGGATTTGATTGATGTTGTTGCTTGCTTGCAAAATAAGTCGATTTAAAGAAACTTACCTTAGTTCGAAATTGCTCCGTTTCAGATATACAGGGTGGTAAATTTAAAAATTAAAAATCGATTGTCTTAAAATGTATGAACATTTCTCAACGCATTACTTTAAAAATTGGTACTCGGGGGTTTTTACCTTTTCACTGTGGCCGTTAGAGGGCGCTTCACAATGCTCTTTTTATAGTTTAAAATGCCTATAACTTTTTTCTCAGTGCAACTTTTAACTTTTTTTGTTAAGAAAATATTTTCCTGAATCTTTTTAAGTCGTTTTCGAGATACTTCCATTTTTAGTGTTCGATGCTGCAACGAAATACTGAAATTATTATTTCACTAGAGTGTTTTACACTGCCAATGCTCAGTACTATCGAACGCTTTTTTAAAGTCTATAAATGCCATTTATAGTGGAATGTTGTATTCGTTGGCTGATTCTACTAGGATTTTCATGGTTAATAGATATTCAACTCTACTGAAACCTTCTCTGACGCCTGTTTGTTCTCTTGATTTGTTAATATTTTCGTGAAAAGCTTTAAAATTACATTGAGTAGTATAATAGATCCATAGTCTCTTTGGTCTGCTCTATCGCCTTTCTTGTGTAGAATAATGGTTGTGGATCCTTTCCAGTTGTTTAGGATTATTTTTTTTAGCATTCTATTCAGGAGAATATGGTGGGTATTAACTACACCTTGACCACCGCACTTGAGCATTTCTGCCGCTACTCCGTCTTTTCCCGGTGATACAATATTTTTCATTTTCTTTAATTCTCTCTTTATTTCCGCTTTGCTTATTTTAGGTTGTAGCTATATGTTTCTTCATGGTTTCTGGCGATGGTCCCGTTTTTGTTTGGCGTAGTTCTGTATAGAATAGTTGTGTGATGGTTATAATTTCCTCTTCAAAGTTAGTTTCTGTGCCCCTCATGTTCTTTATTTTAATTAAATATATCTACCTAGAGTCGGCTTTAGACATTTCATATTTCTGTTATCTTCTATAACTCAACCTTTACTCCTTGGCTCTTTCTTTTAATTCCATTTATTATTTTTCTTATAGTTTTATTTATTTCTGTGTATCGATGTTGTTCTTCCTTCTTTCTCCAGGTTTCACATTTTCCATCAGTTTCTTTATTTCATCTAATACATAATTTTCTCCCTTTTTTGTGCTATATCTTTTCCTACTTTGGTCATAGCTCTTGTCAGCGTAACATTTATTTTATCTATATTTTCAGCTTCGCATCTTAAGTTTTGGGTTAGCAATTCCTGTAGCCTTTCTTTGTATATAGATTAATTTTTTGTTTAATTTTTTAGTTTAATCATGTCAAGTTTCTGTTCATTTCGAAATTGCTATCAATGCAGATTTTTGTTCTGTCCATCCTGTGCTCACTGCCTTATGCTCTTAAATATGTTTTTTTCAGTAGTCAGTATGTAATCAATTTCGTTTTTCGTTATTCCATTAGGGCTGAGTCGTGTCCACCTTCGTTGCGGTTTCTTTATATAGAACGAATTTATTGCATTTAGGTGTTGGCCATGTTATTTCTCTCCGCCATATCCACAATCCATCATTTTAGTTTCTACTGTGTTCATTTTCTTACCTAATTTCTCATCGAAATCTCCCATTATTAATCTAAGATTGGGTTTTTGTTCTTCCATAGCTCTTGAGATGTCTTCATAGAATGTTTCAATGTGCACGTGATCGTAGGTAAAAGTATACTTGAATAACTTTAAGTGATTTATTTTGAGTGAAAGATAGGCAATGGGATCAGAGATTCGTTTAGTTTTATTTGGTTTTCTGATATTCGACGGGTTTCTAAAAGCCTTCCTCCAGTTCATTGTTAGTTTTACTAGTTTTGTCTTGCTTTTGAATGTTTAATCATTCTTGCCATAAGCAAATTTTTGACTTTTTCTAGTTGAGCTTGAAATAATCATGTTAAGAGGTGCTGCGTTAGTACTAACAAAACGAATGCAATAAACAAGCTTTTTTATTGAGACCCTGTATATTATGTTTTGCTATTGTTTGAACTTATATTTATTTATTTATAATTTTGGTATGTGCAGGAAAATTTGGAGGTTAAATACCTATTTGTTGCTGTCCAGTAAATCTAAGAATATTTAAAAATATAAAAATTAGTATCTTTATGACTAAACATAGAAAATAACTGTTTTTAGCTCACACTACTACTATAAGTAGTGTGAGCTATGGTGATCCTAATTTTTTCGAGAAAAAAAAAGTTGCTCCGATTTCAAAAATTTTTATATATCTTTGCGTTTCAGATGATTTTGAAACTTTTTTGTTTTGCTGTCTGTCTGTCTGTCTGTCTGTCTGTCTGTCTGTATGTCTGTCTGTCTGTATGTCTGTCTGTAACGACCAACCCGCATAACTCAAAAACCGCTTGTCCGATTTTAATGAAATTTGGTACCTAAGTTGGGTCTTGGGCCGTGATGGTCCCATTTAAAAATGAACAAAATCCACCGAACGCAAGCCAAATAAAAGGGTGAGAGTAGATTCCAAAAATTAGAGTTTATGTGAAAATATGGCGTGTGTGATATCAAACGAAAGGTAATTAAGTCTGGAGTTCAAAAAAATGAATTTTAGTTTATTTTTTAAAAAAGGGTGGGGGTAGATGTCAAAAATTAGAGTTTAAGTGAAAATATGGCGTGTGTGATATCAAACGAAAGGTAATTGAGTCTGGAGTTAAACAAAATACATTTTAGTTTTTTTCAAAAGGGTGGAGGGTAGATTAAAAAAATTTGAGTTTAAGTCAAAACATGGCTTGTGTGGTATCAAACGAAAGGTAATTGAGTCTGGAGTTGAATAAAATATATTTCAGTTTTTGATTATATTAGCTCACACTATAACTATAGTACCTAGTGTGAGCTTAGGTGCCCATAGATTGGCAGAGTATTTTTCTTGGTGTGGCACTAAGTTGGAAAATGAACTAATAAAGTTAAATCAAAATTCACCCAACCATTTTTTAGAAATACCTTTAAAATTATTTAAGAGCAGAAAGAAATATTTTTTTTAATAGACCCTTTGACGAAATCAAAATCTATATCAATTCTTTTCCCCCTCTTTTTGTAAACCCTGACCTGATTAATTAACCAATAACAGTAAAATTTTAAGACTGACATTTTTCCATTATGATTATTCCAAAAGTCAACATATTTCTTTTTATGATTTCCCTCTGTGCTGTTTTACTAGGTGCGCTATTTTGTTTGCGCGCTTTTTTAGTTTGCGCTTTTTTTCACATGCGCGCTTTTTTGTGTGGGCTTTTTACCTGTGCAAACCTTTCCGTTTCGGTTTCTGTGCGCTTATTTACGGTCAACGTTTGACCATTACGCAACCGCCGGCGGTTGCGTAATGCGTTAAAAACTTGGTCAGTACCTCAGATACTGTGGGACGATCTAGAAATGTTCATTTAGGTATAACGTATTGTAATCTAGACAAGAAGTATGGAAGGTAAACTAAAGACTTAGTCTTGTCAGGGGAATTGATGAGTGTGTAATATTTATGAGAGCTGTCCGGATTGCCAAAATCTTTAATAAAAAACGCATGCCTGGATTATATTTTTCATAAAATACTATAGATACATAAATATAATAAAAAAAAATAAATAAATTACTGTAAAAATTTATTCAATAAAACTAAAACATTAATTACCTAGATCCGGTCTCGTTCGGTTGAGTTCGGTAAATTATGATTTTTTCTGGTTTGTTCGGGTAAACTGCCCATTGTGTCGGTTAATTTATATTAGGCAGGGTTAGGATAAGGCAGGATAATAGTATGGATAATAAAAATGTTTAAAGTTAGATAACATATTATAAACCTTTTGACATAATCAACAAGGTACAGAGGGCCCCTTATGTGCCCGCACTAGCTGCTAGCTCCAAATGGCCAGGTCACCGAATCCATTTAGAAAATCACGAGATTAACCCACCCCCTTTACCATAGATGTTATTTGGTGTGATCCCAAAGGTTACCAGTGTTAATTTTTTTTTGTTTACATACTGGTCAAAGCTTGTCCGTTGCCAGACTAGGCCCCTTTAGTCGCCTCTTACGACAAGCCTATGGGTCACCTTGGTGCTAATTTTATCTCCGGACATCATACAGACCATTTTAATGTGATACCTAAGGGTTAAAGTCAGTTAGGTTCCGTTAAATGTAATAACTTTCTGTGACCGACCAACTTCTCTAGTGTATAAACAATGTCATTATGTAGCACTTTGTATGGTATTAACCGGTAATCTATTTCCTTCAAGGTTTGACACGGAATAAAAAATGTGTGGTGATCGCGTAAAAGGTCCACCTAATCGTTTTTTCATTTATTTTAATTACATTTATTACGTTTTATATTAAGCTCTTTTAAGTGGTTGTTATCTACTTTTTATTTTACATTTTAATAGCGAATACAGGGGGTTTCAAAAATATAGAATTTGAGCTCCTTCAAGGCAGTGGCGCTTATTCAATAAGGGCTGCGGGGCTGCAGCACCGGCTAATTTTGAATACAGTAATGTATAGTTTTTACTACAGAATATTTTAGTCCTTTTTTTACCTACAAGGCTCTTCTCGGGTGCGAGCCTGCGTTTTTAATATCGTTGTTTGCTATTCGGTCTCTTCTCGTGGTGTGCTGGGCGTTCTGCGCGGTGTAGAGGCGCGGTGGATTTTGTCGGGTCTGTTAATCAAACTACCCCGAATAAAGGATGGAAGAATACAGATTGTACCACATAATTAAAAGGATAGAACTATTCAACTAACGTCGCAGCTATGCAAAATTTTAGAAAATCAGGGTAGTCTCCCGTTTATATTAAAAACAGATGAGAACTGCAAATTTGTACCTAGTTGAGTGTTTACACAATTTACGGTATACTTTTATGAGTAAATATTTATTTTATTTTTTGCCAAAGCAAAGGCATTTTTAATTTTGTAGTATTTAAGTGATAAAAAGTGATTGAATGTTTTGCCAATAAAAAAGACAGACGCATTAAACTTGTACATAAAAATAAAAAGAAGTGACTGTAACCAAAGACTATCTATTACCTTTGTACTATATGTACAAAGTGTTAATATAATAAACCTCAACAATTAAAAGTGTACTAATAAACAAATTGTTCGAACGCTTTAAAAATAAAACTTGTTTTACGTTCGATTAATGTGACTTTACAAAATGTAAAAAATAGGTAGGTAAGTTTTTATTATTTTTAACACTTTTTTTTTAAATTTGTCTTTGTTCCCCACTTTGCAAAACCGCCACTTTTAAACCTCACGCGCCGCCACTGCTTCAGAGTATAAAGTACGATTTTGTTGATTCGTGATTTATGTATAGTTCAAGAAAACTAGGAAAAATTGAAGAAATATGTATTGCGGAAAGGCTTTAAAATAAAATTAGACTTAATCCTATGTATACATTGTCTTGCTGCTATAGTAATACATTATTATAGTTCATTTATTTTATTAGGAAAAACCATAAAAAAAAACAAATTGTCTGATATTTTAGAAAATAGGCCATAAAGCTTCTTTGGTATCTATATTTCTGGTTAGCATAACAGCATAGAGGGAGCTTCTACATCTTTATAAGTATAAAAATGAAATAGCATTAAAATACGGCATCATAGGGTCTCGCACCCCTCCCCCAAGACATATTCCTGGGTGCGCCACTGATACAAGGACTGAAGTCGATAGATTCTTGTAAATACTTAACGTCAAAAATACCATATTTTAGTTCTCTTTGATCCAAGTAAATACGGACCTTTTGCACGCCTTCCTTTAGCAACATTAAATGACAAATGTTACGTCATAATGAAAAGCCCAATTTTGACTTTTTGCAAACACAATTTCATGTGTCAAAAGCCTGTTTTTTGTTCTGTAGGCAAAACTAATTAAAAAATTCCGAAAACAACTAGGGAAAAACAGAAAAACCAATACCAGTGAAAAACCGCCAGGAAAATATAGTATTAGGTCTGTGTTTACTGTGTACTTCTTCTTATTTTTTTTTACGCACTTCATAGAACATTGATAACTTTTGGTTAGTTGGTGAATACTATAGCCAAACAACACATACCTACCAGTTTTATAAAAAATAATTTTCAATAATTGGCATAAAATTAAATCTGCGGATTACCCCGCATTGGTAGCTCTTGAAATAATTGGTATCAAAAATAATTTAAATTTACCTACATTTTATCACAACGTTATAATTATGCGCGGCAACACTGTCTCTAAATAAAGGAACTAGTACAGGTAACTGCGCATGCTTCAAATAAAAGATAAGTGAAAAATGTGACATGCAAGAGGTCCCTAATAAGGGGAAAGTGCTTTTAATAAGACGAAAGAAGCTTTTTTAAATGCATCGCTGCCAATATAGTTTTTTAGAATTGAAAAACGTCTCAGAAATATAAAGTTTATGTGTTTTTGTTTATTTTCATTTGTTTTTTCAAATTTCACTTCTTTTAATTTAGTTGTGTTACATACTACTGCTGTAACTAGAAAGATTGGAAATAAACATTTATTTATTTATTATTTATTTATAATACGGTTTGCTTTCCTTAATAACTTATTTTACGAATTTTCAAAGCCAATTTATTTTTAACATAAAAAAATACTCTGCCAATATATGGGCCCCTAAGCTCACATTAGGTACTATAGTTATAGTGTACGAGTGAGCTAATGTAACTAAAAACTGAAATATTTTTTATTCAAATCCAGACTAAATTACCTTTTGTTTGATACCACACAAGCCAAGTTTTGACTTAAACTCAAATTTTTGAAATCTACCCCCACCCTTAAAGAAAACAATAACTATAATGTATTTTGTTAAACTCCAGACTAAATTACCTTTCGTTTGATATCACACACGCTCAAGCGGTTTTTGAGTTATGCGCGTTGGTCGTAACAGACAGACATACAGACAGACAGACAAACAGTCATACAGACAGACAGACAGACGGCCGGCGCAACATAGAAGTTTCAAAACCATCTGAAACGCAAAGATATATAAAAAATTTTGAAATCGCAGCAACTTTTTTTTTCTCAAGAAAATTAGGATCACCATAGCTCACACTACTATAGTATAGTATATGTGTGAGCTAAAATAGTATAATGGGTTTATAAGACGCATACGTTTAGGTAATAAGCGACAAAATGCTAGAATCACTTGAGTAATTTATTTATTTTTTCGATGTGCATAAAAAAATTGCAAAACAGATTGCAGACGTAACTGCCTTTCGGTTTTTTATAATTTTCCCTTATAAAATAGATAAAGTTTTGCAAAAAAGGCTTGTAATTAAACAATTATGCACTATGAGTTTTTGCATAAGATGATATAGTTTGTTCGCATGCAATTTTTTTAAATCTTTTAATTATTGGTAGCTATGAAGCAAGCTATTTAAAATTATTAATAAATATTCTATGAATACGCGTGTCTGTACTTTGCACGTATGTACGTATTATAGTGAATCCAATTTTAATTAGATATCAAGACATATCTGCGAATTTGGAATTTAATTACACCACGTTAATTATTTTTTTAGAAATATGTATAAAATTAATACAGAATTGTACACAGAAAAAGCATTTCCATTTAATGCAGTGGAAATAGGATAGGCGTTTTTGAGTTGTATTACTTTTACACCCGGTTCCCACCTACGACTTTCTCGTGGGTGCCTGCTCACGCATCATATGATCTCAATATGAAATGTTATGCACGCACGAGAAAGTCGTAGGTGGGCACCGGGTTTTAAGTTCCTGTCCTACACTAATAACAATGGTTCTGCCTATTATAATGTAAATTTTTAACTTAAATAGCTCAAAAACGGCTTAACTAGATAGTAACAAACTATATGTTTTTAAAGTACGGAAAAGTGCGTCTTTTGTTCTGACAAAAAATACAGAGCGTGTTGTTTTTAACTTAACAAATTCTCTGTCAGAGTTTTAATAAGAAATGACATGTGATACTTCTGACAGCTGCCCATAAGATAATATGGAAAAAATTATCCAACTTTGGTTTTTTTCTCTATCACTTTGTCACCTACATTAACACCGGATAAAGGCCACGCAAATATAACCTATGACCTATGACTAGTGATGTAAATAAAATAAATTCCATGTAAATGGAAATATTGGAAATTTCCAAAGGTGTCTCGGAAATATTGGGAATATTGGGAATATTGGAAATATTTAAAAAATATTATCTTTCATATTTTGTAACCTTATTCTTAAATTACGCAGCGCAAAAATTTAGGATTTTTGACCCCCACCCCCCCTTGTAACGCATTTTCAAGAAAAAAACACATTAAAATAACATTGAGTGTAACGCAAGGCCAAAACCTTCCCTCCCCCCCTTAAGTGTTACGTAATTTAAGGATAGGCCACTTAGAGTAATAAAAATATATAGGCCCTTATAAGTATTAAACTTACTATAGCACAATTAGCTCACACTACTACTATACTATAGTAGTGTGAGCTATGGTGATCCTAATTTTTTCGAGAAAAAAAAAGTTGCTCCGATTTCAAAAATTTTTATATATCTTTGCGTTTCAGATGATTTTGAAACTTTTTTGTTGCGCCGTCTGTCTGTCTGTCTGTCTGTATGTCTGTCTGTCTGTCTGTGTGTCTGTATGTCTGTCTGTAACGACCAACGCGCATAACTCAAAAACGGCTTGCCCGATTTTAATGAAATTTGGTACTCCGGCTGGGTTTTGGGTCGAGATGGTCCCATTTAAAAATGAACAAAATCCACCGAACACAAGTCAAATAAAAGGGTGGGGGTAGATTTCAAAAATTAGAGTTTATGTAAAAATATAGAGTGTGTGATATCAAACGAAAGGTAATTGAGTCTGGAGTTTTAGTTTTTTTAGTTTATTTAAAAAAAAAAGGGTGGGGGTAAATTTCAAAAAATAGTGTTTAGGTGGAAATATGGCGTGTGTGATATCAAACGAAAGGTAATTGAGTCTGGAGTTAAACAAAATACATTTTAGTTTTTAAAAAAAGGGTGGGGGAGATTTGAAAAATTAGAGTTTAAGTCAAAACATGGCTTGTGTGGTATCAAACGAAAGGTAATTGAGTCTGGAGTTCAATAAAATATACTTCAGTTTTTAGTTATATTAGCTTTCACGTAGATACACTATAACTATAGTATCCAGTGTGAGCTTAGGTGCCCATAGATTGGCAGAGTATTTTTATTTCCGATACTATTGAAGATTTTGAGGAAGTAGACTGGCAAGACAATGTTATTAAGAATGATTCTGATGACAGCCATATGCCTCTTGTTCGACTAGTGAATAGTGTGGTGTATCAAGAATGAGATTTTTGTGGTACAGATTTGACCTTATTTCTGTATATTTGTTTAAAGAATATTTCCTGATTTTTGTTCTTGTATAAGCCTTCTGCATTTTTCGGTGTTTTGTTATGATTTTATAAATAAATATTCCCTTTTTTCTTAATTTTTACATTTTCTATATTTCCAATATTTCCATATATTTCCATATATTTCCAATGTTTTATTTCTGGAAATATTTCCGAAAATATATTTCTGGAAATTTTACAACACTACCTATGACCCTGTACGTACAATGTTCACGCCTCTTATAATGTCGATAAATATACGTTCCGATCAATAAATTCCGATCAATAAATCTACACGTTATAAAGACGTAGAAAAAGTAAGGTCTTAAAAACTTAATTTTTTGGAATATGACCTGCCGATTATCCAAATGACCACTCTTGGACTTAAAAAAGAAGCCATTTGGTGACCATGTGCTACTTTGGTACTACTGGTCTTCTGCTGCTTATCTAGTGACTGCCTGTTTCAGGATCCAATGAACGATCGCTTTTCTTAGTTTTGAGACTGTTCTAGGTTTTTTTTTTCGGGATTGTCCTAGTCACTTATTTAAAACGTTCATTTCAATTCTGAGCTTGCTAACTTAATGAGTTTAAGCAAAAGTCGAAAACATGTTTTTGAAATTTTTTAACAATAGCCTGGGTATACATACCTATGTTGGACTCTCAATAGGTATTTATAACTCATAGAATGATTGTAAAACACATACTTATCAATAAAAGACTCATTTTTGTTAAACAAAAATAAGCAGGTAGGTACACCTACGGATAAGTAGTAGATTATTTAAAATAATGTTTAATTGATTAACTGCACTTGAATGCAAAAATACCTATGTTTATCATAGCTACCTACTTAAAAATAAAGTAAGTTATTCTATTAACAAAACATTTCACACAACGAATCATAATTTATTTAATTTTTTTAAACCATTAACATTATATATATAATATTTTTCCCAAAAGTTTCACTTATGACAACAAAATCTCTTTCTGGTTCATAAAAATCGGTGCAAAATCGCGTTAATATTTTGGATTTAGATATAAAGCCTGTGCCGTACACCCTAGAACGTGGGAAATGAAAGTAGATGTATGAAAATTCATAGGCACATGTATTTTTGACCCGATGTACAGGCGATAATTAACCAAGTTTATCCAATACATTTTTGGAGGACTAGATAAAATTCGTTAGCCTCATTCGATTGGCCGTGGTCGCCAGCACAAAACCACCAAGTTTTATAAAATTTGTTACAAGATGGCTACGACATTTCAGTTTAAAAAAAAACACACATCTAATTTTGTTTTCGATATTTTGAAAACCCGTGTTAATATTTTTAATTTCGAGACAGCATCTGATTGGGCTTGGAGTGGCAAACTTTTTTCTTATTTTACCTCTGTCTCTCACCGTTTCCAAAATCCCTCTGTAGTAGGTATGCAGTGGTGCACCCAGGAATATGTCTTGGAGGGGGCCCGAGGCCTCTTGGGGGGGGGGCCGAACCCTCATAATGTCGAATTTTAAGATTTTTTTTGTGTTTTTTCATGAAATATGGGCAAAATATGTAAAAAAATCCAAGGCTTGTGTGCGCCCATGAGATATGTATGTAATATGGGACTCGTATAGTAAAAGTAAAGTATTAACGGAATTACTGCAACTACTAAAATACGTATACAAAGAGTCGTGGAAAATGTATCTACTTATTACTTTATTAAAAACTATTTTACAATTTTTTTTCAAAGAGGCAATAATTAAAAACATTTGCTTGTTGTTTAAATACACGATAAACTCAAAAAACATTTTTTTGAAAAACAGTTTTTGTAAACGTATTTATGTGGAAAAACATTTTTTCGCAAATCAATCCCAACTTAACCTATTTTTCCTTAAATTAGCTCCCCTGTAAACCTTTTGGGAGGCCAAATTCAGTTTTCACCTTCAGACACGCCCAAAACATCGTTTTTCGAAAAAATGCTTATCAAAAAATCGTTTTTTGTAAAATTGATGTTCTACAAATAAGTTTATATATTTTTTTTAAATTTTAGTTTTCAAAAATATAGAAAAAGACTATTTGTATCGCTGTATTTTGTTGTTTTTATTCGCACGACTTTGTTATGGGGGAGGCCCGTCTTACCACTAAGACTTAAGGCCCGGTAGGCCTATTAACTGGCGCTGCCACCATAGAAAGGGTAATGTCCTAAAAAAATGCTTTATTTTGGCATTTTACACATGTCTTCTAAGTTGAAATTATGTCTATATAGTGATTTAGATTGAAGTCAACAACTAAATAAAACTCATATAAGATCAAAATTTTCGGGTGATCATTTTAAAAATACTATTTTAATTCCTTTTCTCTTAAAAACATTTATGAACCATTAAAATTTTGTAAGTATTTTTGAAAATTAGTTAGTGAATAAGCCTTTGCAAGTAATTTTCAGAGCAGGATAAACGATAAAACCACGGATCAGGTGACCCGTGGTAAAACGGCTTATTAAATTATTACAAACTAAGTAGTTGTATCTTACAATTATGTATTTCATACTTTTCATCATGTTGTTTTATTTTTTATAAGGTAGTTGGTAAACACTATGTTATAAAATAATTATTTTAGAAAAAAATACAATATATAAAACTAGTAAAGAAAGACAAGGACTGTCGTGTTTATTTTTAATAACGAATAAACTCATATAAATTAAGGGTAACTATAATATAAATAGGTACAGTCGAACCTCTATAACTCGAACTCAAAGGGACAACCAAAACAGTTCGAGTTATGGAGAGTTCGAGTTATAGAAATTCGAATTAAAGAGGTTAAAATATATATAAAAAATGCAGGGACCACTTAAAAGGTTCGAGTTATAGAGAGGTTCGTGTTATAGAGGTTCGAGTTAGAGAGGTTCGACTGTATTTAAAAGTCATCTAGGGAAAGGGGGGTAATATGGAGTACTTAATTTTATAGGCTTATTTCTCCTATTACATAGCCCAGTCATATTAGAAATTCACTTGGAAAAATAGGGCAAGCTGGATTTTTGTATAATTATTTCTTAGCATCGCATATTCTACGCCAAAATCCTCCTTGAGCTTCGCTAGATATAAGGTTCCAAATGTTCTAAACATTTTTTGTGATTTTCTCGAAAACTAATAACAGTTTCAAATACGCAAAATCATTCAGTTCATACTACAAAATTAAGCAAAAAAGCTAACCTAACATTTTAAAAAATATATTTAAAAAAAATGTTTTATTTAATTTTTTTCCCACTCTGTAGGTAACTTGTTTTAAAATGTTAGTACTTTATAATATTAAGCTTGATCCCCACTTGTATCAAACACTATTTACTAAAATTTAGTTTTTGTGTTTTTAAAGTTAAACACCCACATAGCACAATCACGTGTTTAACAAGTAAAAAAGGCGTGAGAAAAAATTACGCTGATTTTAAAAGCTGCTAGAAAAAACTTTTATTTCATATATGAAAACAAGCTTAATAGGTCATCCATTAACGTTATAAAAAATAACGTTGCTAAAACTGCGTTGTAATAACGCCATTATCAAGTTAAAACAGCAATGTTTTTACGTTAGTTTCAAGTGATTTTTATCAACGTTAGAATCACATTAGATTCACGTCTTTTCTACACGAATTTTAAAATGCGACTTGCATGGCTTTTGTACCGAATATTTTTGAGATTTTACTAGCAGCAGCGCCACCTATTGTCGGGATTTTTCTCTTTGAAGAAATCTATCAGGCAGTGCTTTGGCCTTTAAACTCCAAAAACCTATTAAGGAACTGTTCCTGGATCCTTTACGGTCACAACGATTATTAACCTGATAAAGACACATTAATATTCTGTGAAAGTGTTAACTGTTAAAAAATCTTGTTTAGCTTTAAAAAAAAACATAATGTATATAGATAGATAAATAGATATTTTGTCTTGCCTTGAGCGCCATCTTTAAAATTGTCTTGAAGTGTTGTAGTCTTAAACTAGTGAACTTTTATAACTTCCTTTCGCGTCTCTTTTAAGTTAAAAAAATGTTATTAAAACAACGTGACCAAAAAAGACGCAGAAAGTTAGTAGGTTTGAGAAGTCATAATCTAGTGGCGTTTTAGAACATGCTGTGGAGGACTTTTCAAGTGTGAATTTGGTACATGAAAATAACGAGGGTAAAAAACACAGCACCAGAAACTTCAGCGAAAAGTACATTTTTATAGCTTGATTTCTCCTTGTTTTTTAGTTACCTTTAAGCATGTAGATTTAACAAAATAAATATTACATGGTATGAAGTTGTTTTCAAGTAAAAAAAACTTTGTTATTTTTGTTCACGTTAATTTAACGTTGATGTGATTTTTGTGCTATGTGGGCAACTTTAAGTAAAGGTTAGGAAAGTAGTTAATACTAGCCGGACTACCATTGGGATTTTGAAAATGTAAATTTTTTTACAATTACGAACTGTACGACACAAAAATGCGTAATATTAAAAATATTTAACTTCTGGTAAGAAACAGTGTTAATAAAATATTATAATATAATATAATAGAAGTTTGCACAGTTGCGCAATTTTTAAAGCTGTTTCTACCCAGAATTTGAACTTTTTTTATACACGCTTATTTTTTCTCATACAGTGCTTAATTGTATAAAATTACTTTTTCCATGTCCCATTGGCGGTCCGGATATTATTGACCATTGGTCTAAGCCTTACTTAAAGTGGTTTAACTTTTAAGGAATAAAAACTAAATTTAAGTAGATGGTGCTTTGTATAAGTGGGGATCAAGCTTAATGTTATATAGTATTAAAATTTTAAAGCAAGTTAACTACACGGTAGGAAGAAAATGAAATAAAAATAAAAACATTTTTTTTAAATATATATTTTAAAATGCTATGTTACATTATAGACCAAATGATTTTGCTTTTTTTTCCCTCCTCACTTTTTTTAAAAAAGTTATTAGTTTTCGAGAAATTCCCAAAATACTTATTTTTAGGACCTTTGGGGCCTTATATCTAGCTAAGCTCAAGGGTAATTTTGGCGGAGAATATGCGAGAATGTGTCCCAGATGCTAGGAATAATTATCCAAAAATCCAGCTTGCACCTATTTTTTTCCAAGTTTCAGGGTTTTTTCACCTAATATGACTGGGCTAAAATGATCATCATTGCGTTCGTCATTTGGAATTAAGTTGGCTGGATATGCTATGTGTTTTTTTGTTTTAATTTTCAGTTTAAGCGATTTAGAACTCCATCATACTTTTATCTTCATTTTCGCAAAAACTTGCCTCATTTTGTTTGCCCCGCATATGGGGTAAAATGTGCTACCTATATGTGGCAAAATGGGCGTGGCGGTTGTGTTATTTAGAATCAATATTAAGTAATAAGTTTTATTTATTAAAATACTAACCGAGATTAAGATACTTAAACATTTCTAATAATAAAATTTAGTATTTACAAAATTTATAAAGAATTGCAGCGACCTAGTCATCACTGTCGACTCTCCCATACAAATTTTGCTGACATTTTTTGCAAAAACTACATAAAAGACAACTTTTAGTGAGGGTATCAAATTTTTTTTTATTTATATTTTGGGCAAAATGGGGTAATGGTTACTAGGTATAACAAGGTACCCCATTTTGTCCCTATGAAAAAACCCCATTTTGCGTCAAACCACAAGTTAAATTCAAACAAAAATCATACACAGTAAAAGGCTAATTTTACGGACAACGCGCTTAATTATGAATAATACATAAACCCACTAATTGTGCAATGTAGACAAAATTTTGAAAGGTCTGCACAAAACGTACTTACTGTCACAAAATCGCAAGCTATTTTTATTTATTAAACCAACTTAAGCTCAGCCTACCGGCTCCAATCATATTGTAGACTGTTGGCCCAGTCATGGGGATAAAACATCTGATATTACGAGGTTTTATTCTTGGGCAGTTTACCTAAAAGTGCGGTACCTCGTTTTACCCCCGTACCCCATTTGGCCCACTTTCCTCTAAATAATTGTTTTGTAACTTTGATAGAAAACTACAATTTTGATAAAGTTATTGCAACTTATGGTGTTTAGGTAAGTATAGAGTTTTTAAACTTATCTACAACACCAAACAATAAATCTTAAAGTTGTTTTAAAAGGTGATGTACTATCGTTAGAACTATAAACAACAAGTGAAATTAAAGAAAGAAAAAAGTTTTTTTTGTCTTCGGCCGGGACTCGAACCCGGAACCTGTTGCTCTGTACGCAAACATTCTAAGCATTGAACTACCGAAGACCACACATAAATTTTTGGAAATCTTCCATCTATGCAGGTGCGCGGTTTCTCAACACAAGAACGAGAAGTTCTCAGGGTATTAACTCGACCAAGTCATCCAACTGATCTTTTTAATTCTTCTCTCCACTACAAACTACTATAATCACAAAAATGCTTATTGGAAAGAGCGCTACATGGTAGTGGTAGTAGTTATTAACCTGACAAAGTTTTCAAAATTTTAGGCGTTCCGAACCGAACCGAACCGAAACTCCCTATATTATTGTATATTTTAAATTGTTGAACGGGGAACGAAATTGGTCATTTCCGGTTTCGTAATTTTCCGTTTCGTTAGAGTTTTCACGGCGCTGATTGTTCAAGTTACTAGTTTTTGAAAAATGTATTAGTTTTTAAAACAAATTTCTTATTGTGTGTATGAAACTCGTAGACATTGATTGAATAGAAATAAAATTTCGGACTTCTATTGCCTTCATTTATTTTAAACACGACGTTTCCGTTATATATTATTAGTAAGTATTTTTATCCGTTTTCAATCACTACTACTACTATGTCGGTTTAGAACGTTTTTCTACGTTGTCCGACGCCTATTCTCCACCTCCTTCGATCCTGACAGTCATCTTCCGTCAGGTTTTTTTGACTCATTGATTTTTGGATTGACTGTTGCCATTCCAGTTTAGGACGCCCTCTTTTTCTGCGCCCTATTGGTTGTCATTCTAGGACCTGCTTTGGTAATCTTTCGTCGCTCATCCGTTGTACATGGCCGTACCATAGTTGCCTTTTAGTGATGTCATCCGTTATTCCCTCGATTCCCATTCGTTCTTTTATGATCTCATTTCTTATATGATATGTTCTAGATATTCTCATTGATCTTCTTATTGCATCCATTTCGACACTTTCCATTTTTGATTTGTATTTTTCTGTTACGCGACAAGTCTCTATTCCATACAACACCGTGCTTTTCACCATTGTTTCATATATGTTAAATTTTACATTCTTTTTTATCTCTCTGCTCCATAAAATACTGTTAAGACAACTAATAACCTTTTTTGCTTTTACTATTCTTTTTTCCAGTTCTTTACAGTCTATTCCCGTCTTATCACAGGTGACACCCAAGTATACATGCTCATTTTCTAGTTCTAATTCACTTGATTCGTTTCCAATACATAAGTACTGTGTCTTGTCCACGTTCACTGTTAACCCCCACTTTTGGTATTCTTCCGTTAACTTTCTCATCATATACTCCATGTCTTCTTTATCATTAGCTACAATTACTTGGTCGTCAGCAAACTGTAGTGTGTATATGGTAAATCGGCCGTTAAGTTGTATTCCCGTGCCGTGCACTTTGCGTTTCCAGTTTTTTAGAGCTACTGCGATATATATTTTAAAAAGAGTTGGAGAGATAGAACATCCCTGTCTTTTGAAAGTCGATTTCCAATTTTAATTTTAGATTTTGACCCTTTGTATAGTTCTTTTATCGCTTTTGTGTATGTATGATTGATATTAGTTAGCTCTAATACTGTCCATAATTTTTTGTAGGTCCACAAAAAACATTATCACTACAAGATCTGCCTGCACGAAACCCACTTTGCTCTTCTTCTTCTTGTTCATGAAAATTAATTGTTGCAATCCAGCTTGTTTCCTTTTTTATGTATTGAAGATATGAATGCAATTTTCCAGTCATCAGGTCCGTTTATGCATTGATTGATAATATATGTAAGATTTTCGAGTAGTTTCTCCGATCCATATTTGAGCATTTCAGCATATATTCCCCCAGGTCCGCTAGCTTTTCCGGATTTAAGCTTTTTAATACTATTCCTTCCTCGGAGAGGCTGCCAGATATTCGGGTCTCCTCTCCTGCAGCAGTCCCTTATAGTGTTCTGTCCATTGTTCTGGTTTGATGGTCTGGATGTTTACTTTTTCTTTTGTTGGGTTTTTTACTGTAGAAATGAATTTCCATACTTCAGAATTCTGCCTACCTCCTACGTGTGTATTTATATTATGGCATTTGCGCTCGAGCATTTCATTCTTTTCTGTGCGTATCAAATTTCTTAGCTGTCTTCTGGTATGCCTGTAGATTTCTAGGTCTCTTTGCTCTGTAGTACTGAGCCATTTCAAGTATGTGCGTTTTTCTCCTTCACCGTTTCCTGTATTTTTTCCGTTCACCACATGTTATTGTTATTTCTATTATCTTGGTATCCAACAGCTTCTTTGCTTGCTTTCTTCAAGCTTTTTACTATGTTTGTATATATCTCTTCAAATGAGTGATCTGTGTTTATTAATTTTTCATCTAATCGGTTCTGATACAATCTTTGAGTACTTTCGATTTCTATACTTCTAAAGTTGTATTTTTGATGGTCTTCGATGCATTCTAGATTTTCATTTTCTCTAATACTTTCGTCCTTATTTGTTTTTCTTACAAGGAATAATATTTTTGCTTTTACCAGATGGTGGTCAGATCCACAGGTAACACCACCGTTTTCAATCATGCATGGTCAAATGAACACAGGATTCAATGGCCTGAAGCTAAAGTTTTGCATATTGAAGCTGCGTTTACAATGGAGAATAAATAAGTTTTTAGTCAACTAAGCACGGACATACCAAACATAATATGGAAACCAGTACTTAAGGAAAACAAGCATCTTAGAATTAAAACATGGACGGACAGTCACACCTGACTGCACACCAAGTAGTATAAGTAGTAGCCTGTAGACTGGATTGTTTAGTTTACACTTGAAAACGGTTATAGAGACTGACTAACCGAAACGCCGTGTTTAAAATAAATAAAAACAATGAAAGTCCGAAATTTTATTTTTAAATTTCACATTAGTAGTTATATACATATAGGTATGTACTTCCTGTTAGAATTGTGCTACTTAAAATATATTCTATATAGACATTCTCACTGTTGTTAAGGATTATTTAATATAAAACAACAAAATAATTAAAAACCTATTTTAATGTCCTTTTCATGGTAAAGGATATACATTTCTGCTTCTAAGAAAATGCTAATCTTTGGTTAATTTTATAAAGAGAATTTTGGAAACCTTTCGACAAATTTGGTAATTGTATGCAGCAGAAATCTATAATAAGTATATTTGCAAAATTCTTCTTAGTTTGAAAAAACACAAATGCAAATGATCTTTTCAGATCAGTTTTAGCAAGTCACCATGCACACAAGTTACATCTGACATTTAACATTTAAGATGGCGGCCCAAGTCAGATAAAAATGTTTTTTTTTGCATTCATGTTTGACAGAACTAATATTGCTGTGTAGTATATCAATTTATGCTAAATAAGGGTCGCTGATTTTAAAAATGTCATAATAAATGACACATGTCTTTTACAATCTAGGATGGCGGCGTTCAAAATATAAAAACGACAGAATTTGTTTAGTTTTGTAAAAATTTTTACCAAAAAAGTGACGACCTGTCATTGTTGTCAAGTTGGTTTAAGTTTGTATACCTAAAAATTTATGTTGCGACATTGTTCATATAACCGTGTGTATATCCAAATTCCCAGGTTCTTTTCTGTTTTTATCATTATGGGGTAATTGTATCCAGTTTTGTTCCTATATATCAAATATAAATGAAAGCTTGTGACTACATCGTTGCCAATCCATAAAGTATCTTTTATTGCTTCTAGTTTTTGAGACATCCTTTGCTCCAATTTGGAATTTAAATTAGGCTGTAGGACAAAGATGTGGGCTGTAGGGCTTATGAAGTAAGTTAAATGATAATAGACATTTACAGAAATATATTTTCTTATTATATTGGTGCTTATTCTATCAAACAAAATTAATTTTTAGGTTCATCTTGTTTTTTTACATTATCGGTGGAATAGAATAAATAGGTATTAGATTTCTAAAATTATGGAGAAAAAACTCAAAGGATATCTGACAGATTTAAATAATTTGCTTAAAAAATTGAAGTGGAATCCTTTTTTCGGAAAGAAACTGAATCTCTACATGACGAATGTGGCGAGTAATAATAATATTTTGTACGATATACATATAATTTTATATTAAAATAAACGAAATAAATCCCAATTTAAAAAATTAGTTGGTAATTACCCCCATTGTGCTCTCGCCGCAGTTTATCCCCCGTTGAAAAATTCATACCGTCATTGCCTACGAAAAACACAGGTCCTAAATATTTTTATGTCAGCTTAGAACCAAAAGCTAATAAAACATAGAATATATATTATTAAGTATGGCCTCAGGATTTATCTTAACAGCTACTACAGCTATTTTTTTTGACAAAATCCGGCCTTGCGAATTTACAAATTTTTATATTGTTACAAATTTAAGTTATTTAAATTTTATAGTTAGAATTTATTTAGGTTTAGTGTAGTATTAGGTTGATTTATCTTATGGTTGTATTCTTAGTCTAGGTTTTAGTTGCGTTATCTATGACACTCGTGCTCGAACGGTCCGCGGTCTAGAAAAGGCTACAATAAGCGAGAATCGAAAGAGGATGGAAAATTCTCCAATAGTAGGCAGACCCTATATATAGGGCCGGATGTCGCGCATGGGGGCAGTCAAAGAAAACGAAAGGTAGTGATCGTTAGATGTTAACACGAAGTTAATAGGCTGATTAAAGTAGTGAATTATTAGCAAATTAATAGTAAGTTTAAGTGCGTGTTTTTGTACACAATTGTCGAAATAAATTGACAAATCGTTTTTGACATTTGCGAGTTTTAATTTTACGTTGTGAACCCGTAACAATATATTACTTTATGGTAAAAGGTTTTTCATTCATTACATGTGTGGGAGTGACATGTGAGGGGTCATAAGTAGACATTTTGATTTTTTTAAGTTTGAGTTGTAAATTGTATTAAGGGTCCTTAAGCAATGCAATCTTTCAAGTGTGAGACAAATCAGTTAGTAAATAAGAAATACCGCCATCCTGTATTCGCCATTTTAAATTTTTTGTACGCTTAAGTAAAAAATCATAATCAGCGACTGGAAACACCTTCACGTTCCATATATGATACATATCGGTTTAAAAAGAAAGTCCGCCATCAATATAACTTTTGAACTATACAATCGATTTTAACGGAACAAACTGTACTTGGCAGAGAAGTATTCAGAGTTTTTACTAGATATATTTTTTGTTTGTCATTTTAAAATCCAAGATGGCGGACGGAATTAGAATATACCCTTCAAAGATGCTCGTTTACTGTTGTGTTGCAAAAATGTTTTAATTACTTTTTTAAATTAGTAAAAAAGTAATCTTGCCACGCATAACAAGGTACGGATCGGCAAAATTGGTTTAGTGGTTCAAAAAATTATATTCTTGTTTCAACCATTGTTTTCTCAATTATACGATTGCCTTGCCAATCATGATTGTATTTGTTTCCTTATAAATTTATTATCACCGAACCGATTTTAATGAAATAAAAAGCATCCTGGTGAGTATTGATTGCTTTTTATAGATGATGATCAAAGTTTATCGTCATCTTAAAATTTAAGATGGCGGAAAGAATCATACTTCAAAACGACGTTTATTCTTATTTTCCGAAAATGTTTTAGTTCTTTTTTTAATTTATAGAAAAGATTTATTTTTCCCCACACAACGAGGTACAAATAATATGTAAGTAAGTAAAATCAATGTAGTGGTTATAAAAAAATCTATTTTTGTTTCATCATACAGACAGGATTGGCAATGCCATCGTATAATTTCTGAAACAAAATCATATTTTGTGAGAACCACTTAACTTTTTATTACTGGGTAGCTTTTTAAGCGGAAGAAAAGTAGTGCTTTTCTAGACTAAACGTGCCTCTTTGAAGGGTTAAGTATTCTGCCCGACATCTTAACTTTTAAGATGGCGGCAAATTTCGATAATAATCTTTCAAGAAAAATCAAGTCTTACCATAATTTTTTTTATTTCACTAGGATCGGTTCAGTAATAATGAGTTTCTAAGGAAATTAATGCAGACAGGATTGGCAATGCAATCGTATAATCTGTAAAACAATGGCTGAAACAAAACTAGTTTTTTGAGAACCACCACACCAATTTTACGAACTTATACCTCGTTGTACGGGGGTAAAGTAGTGCTTTTTCCATTATCTTAAATTTTAGTATGTTTTTTATTTCATCGAACTCAGTTTAGTAGTGATACATTTATAAAGAAATAAATGCAGACATGATTGGCAAGGCAATCGTATAATATTTAAAACAATGGATGAAACAAAAATATTTTGTTTTAGAACTACCGAACTGATTTAGCTGATTTGTACCTTCTTGTGCGTGGCAAGAACGCAGCTTTTTTTCTCATTTAAAAAAATAATTTAAACGTGTTCGCAACACAAGTATAAACGAGCAACTTTGAAGGGTACAATTTAATTTCGTCCAACATCTTGGATTTAAAGATGGCGGACCAAAAAAATATATTTAGAAAAAACTCTGATTACTTCTCTGCCAAGTGCAGTTTGTCTCATTAAAATCGATGATATAGTTCAAAAGTTATAATGAAAAAAGGATTGTCCGGTTTTTTTTGGTTAACCCGGCATTTTGTTTTTTATCTGCTCATTTTATCGATTTTTTTTTTTAAGTCCGGCGTCGAGTTGGCCCGACGCCCAATTCTCCTCGATCGTGTTTAGAGCCCTTTTTTTCGCAGGCTGCCTAGAGGCTTAAACATTTATTTAAATTCTGCATTTTTAATAATATATTATATAAGCCTAATTTTTATTTATTTATTGCAACTAATTTTCATTTATATATTATAGCGAAAAATCTTGTTAATATTTATAACATTTTGTACATTTTCCTTATTTTTTACAAATAACTAGGTAAGGTTATAAGTTGATATAATTTAAATGATTAAATTTGAAATAATTTATATGGATTTATATTAACAAAAAATGAACTATGGTGGGAGTTTATAAGATCCTAGTCGAGAAATTATGATATCTCAGATAATGTTTATGAGAGCCTAAAGATCATCAAGATTTGGTTAGCGCTAGCGTGCAATAGCATAGTTAACAATTCTCAGAGAGTTTGATCCCACAATAATGCAAATGCATCTTTAAACATTTTTAAAAACCAAATAAAAAATTTGCAACCAATTATTATTATATAGAGTACAATCCCGATTATCCGAATCGCGATTTTCCGAAATCCGGTTTATCCGAAACAAACTTTAAAAACAAAAATCCCGATTAACCGAAAAAATTCGCATTATATGAAACGCGTCTGGGATTCACCTATACTGCTAGGTGGTTCTCCTCGGAGTTTCACGGCAATACAACGCGACGGTCTAAAATGGGAATTGTTTTAGTTAGCCGACAGAGTGTTACAAATGTTTTTAAGTCGATCTAATGATATACGCATCCTGAACTCCTATTTTCCAAAAAAAAAATCGGATTAACCGAAATTTTGATTATCCGAAATCACTTTGGTCCACATTATTTCGGATAATCGGGACTGTACTGTATTTATTTTCTTGAAAACTCGTCCTTGCAGTCACAGAAATTTCATCAAAAATATTGTCAAATTGTAGTACCAACCCTGAGGGGTGCTTTAGAGTTTAAAAAAGCTAAATAGTACATAAAATTTCTCCAACCAAAACAATTAAAAATCGGTTTGATTAGTATTAGATTTTTTTAAATTTATATTTAAGTTTTAAAAAAGGTGGCCAATGTTGCAAGGTATTTATAAACATATATATATATATATATATATATATATATATATATATATATATTTATCGGTTTCACAACGTTCTACGTCTTCCGATACCCAATCTCCACTCGTTTCTGTTTGCCCATAATTCATCATCTAGGCCTCTTATTCTTATTTCACTGTCTATTCCTTCTTTTTAGCTTCTCCTCGGCCTTCCTCGTTTCCTTCGGCCAGTTGGTTTCCATTGTAATATTTTTTTAGGTAGTCTTCCATCATCCATTCTTTGTACATGTCCGTACCACACCAGTTGTTTTGTTCTTATATCATCCACTAAAGTACGTTCACCCACTGTCATAATTTCTCTTATTCTTTGATTTGTAACTCTTTCTCTTTTTGATTTCCCTGCTGCTCTTCTCCAATAGTCCATCTCCGTAGCGGAAAGCATTTTTTCTGTTCTATCTTTGATTGGCCATACTTCTGAGCCGAATGTAATAATACTTTTTACAATGGTGTTATATATAGGCTTTTTGTTATGTTTTGATATACTTTGGTCCCAAATTATTCCATTTATTAAAGTTATTGCTTTTCTTCCTTGTACGTTTCTATCTTTTATAGCTTTGTCTAGTGTTCCATCAGCTGTAATTTTTAGACCTAAGTATTTATACTCATCACAGGACTGAATTCGCTGCCCAGTATTTAAGATTAGATCCTGTTTCGTTCCACCAATACATATATACTCTGTCTTATTAATATTAACCTCTAGTCCCCACTTATTGTACTCTTCTATTAGTTTTCGTGTCATATATTCGAGGTCGTCATAATCCTGAACCACCACTATCTGATCATCGGCGAAACATAAAGTATACAAGGTGGCTTCGTCCAACGGAATTCCCATGTTTTGGCATTTTCTCTTCCAGACTTTAAGGACTTGTTCCAAATATATCTTGAAGAGCGTAGGCGAGATACAGCAACCTTGTTTAAGACCTTTATTTACTTGAAAGTCTTTGGTTAGTTTTGCTTTTATTTTAACTTTTGCCTCACTATTGCGGTATAACTCTTTGATGGCCTTAATTAGTTGTACGCTTATGTTTGTCTTTTCCAACGCTTTCCAAAGTAGATTTGTGGTATACTATCATATGCGTTCTGCAAATCTACATAAAGCAGATGCAGCTCTTGTCCGTATGCCATTTTCTTTTCAATAACTTGGGTTATACAAAAGAGATGATCTGAAGTCGATCTACCCGCCCTGAAACCGGCGTGTTCTTCTGCCTAAACATATAAATATTAGAAAATAATGTATGCAATGGCAAAATGATTTAAACGTTCAACCAAAATCTAGGCTTTAGATCTAGAAAATTAGCACCTAGAACTTTAGGCCCCTTAGTAACACTGGTGTAATTGTTTTCGATCAGATAGAAATAAGGTACCTAACTACCCTAAAGTGTACTAAAATACAGGCTTTTTTAAAATAGGGCATCATCCGTCAAAATTTTACATTTATCCACTTTAAAGTATCATTCCGCGAAATCATAAGCAACTTTCTTACTTAAAACTTTTTGCTAGCATGCATAATAAGGGTAACAGATGGGTTGAAATTTACTACTATGCTGTCAAAGCTTGAAGTTATAGACAATATAGACAAAAGCTTTACTGTCTATTCCGGCTTAGAAAAAGAAAAACTAATTTAGCAAATGGTTGGATACAAATGGAAGGTATTCTTCTCTTCATTCCTTCTCGATTCTTGCGCCGCCTGCCATTTCGAGTCAAATCCTACGCAGATTTAAAAGAAAATACAGTATCAATGCCGTCACGCCAGCTTGTTTCTTCTCCCGCCAAAAATCTAGATTAAATTGTATCTATTTGCGCTCAAGCCCCCCATAAACAATCTCTTCATATCGATCCGCGTTTAAGTGCGCCCACAGAATTCATTTCTGCTTATACCACTGGATTTATTGTATAAGTATTTGGAAGAAAACTAAAATAATTAAACACTTTTTTTTTAAATGTATCTACAGGTATCAAATTTAGTCAAATCGGTCAACTCATTTTTGAGTTGTGATTTGAATGATCTAAAATGCAAACATTAAAATAATTTTAAATGCGAGCAACTGTTTTTTGGTTTTGATACCTATGATTCAGACTATAGCTGTTACTCTGTTTATGGGATTATTGCGTGGACTAATATTATTTTATTCGTTTAGGAATTATATATTATATCAACTATAAATTTTTTCCATGCAAAGAACCATAGCCAAAAATTATTTTAAAATAATTATAAACTAATTAACCAATGAATTAAAAACTAAAAGCTAAGGATTAATAGGCTTGAATGAATGTTTAAGTTTGTCCATCATCAAACTGGATAATGGATTTATAATTGCATGACCACTAGATAGCCTAATTTCTTGTTTTTATGTCTAAAGATAGGAATGCTTATTTAAACATTGGACATTATTGTATTTTAAATTAAATAAACCATAAGTAGTATAAAAGATCCAATTGGAATTAGATTTATATTTTAGGTTACCGCTGAAAGTTAAGTTTGAGTAAACAAAGCTTATTCCGTCTTTTCACTTAATTCGAAATAGAATAAGTTACAAAAGGATCTTTACCGCGTTCTGGTCACAGTGCAAAATCCAAAAGATGATAAAATCTAAATAAAATTGATTTCAAATTTTGAAGTTGAGCTCCTCACAAGCCTTAAAATAGCTTCCGATGCTGTGATCCAAAATTCCTTTTCAGCTTACTTTTAGGGCATCATGACTTTCCACAAAAAGTGCTTTTACATATTTGTGAAAATAATCTAATTTAACTTTATTTGCGTTAATGCAAAATGTTTTTCTTAGAAAAGCCTTTAGTTTATTAATTTAAAATCAATGGGCATATCTACAATTCTAAGACGCAGACTTTGCTTTGAAATTAAATCATAACAGCCATTTGGAAATTTTTTATGACTTAAAAGTATTAAACGTAATTGGGTGGATCGATTTGCTTGGCAAAATATGTAATTAAGTGAAAATTATTTCTGATATACCAATAAATATAAATAAAAAATAACTTTAAATCAAAATTCGATTGCGTCTTTCCGAGTATATACCTGAAAGCAAGCACCTTGGAATCACGAACATTATGAGTTTTGATTAATGAGTTTTCGCGATTTTCTACAAGCAAAAAAAATTAATGGTGCAATAATTACTTTAAATGCGATAGATATATATGTCATTTCCATAAACACTGTTTTCCACAAGTAAGGTTGCGGTAAAATAAATAAATTAATTAAATTTCCTCGCGATCGGTACAGTTAATTACTAAAATTTTAATTTTTAGTAATTTATAAGTAAAAACAAAAATATAGAAAACAATTTCCTTTATTTAAAATCAGCAAAGGTGTCGATTTCAGGCTATACCCCGTTGTATTCTAATGAAAAGTCGGCCAATTTACCGGGCTATGGAGGAATAGACACTGGCGTAACTACAGGGGGCCTAGGAGGCCACACCCTCAGAGCTTTCCAGGCCCCTGAAGTATAATACGTATATATTTTTAGATAAATATAAAGTAGATATTTATGTTGCTATATATAAATATATAGATATATAATTATAAATATAAATAAATATTTCAAATTAAATAGTTTTGAGATAAAAACACTGTCTTTCATTCCAGTTTTATTTCTCACTGTGGACCACTGTCACACAGGCCTGATTACCACCGATATATCTTTCATTAACAGTACTTTTTTAAAGCTTTGTTCTCTATACCCTGATACATTAGAATAGTAGTTAGATACTCTTTTTTAAAATTTCACAAAAATAGTCAATGATAACAATTTTCTTATTCTGTAATAAGCCATAAATAAAATAATTTCAGTTTAATTTTAAACAAAGTGTTTAAAACCTTCCAAACGTTTAAAATAGAGCATTTTTAGTAGACTGTCTACAAATTTTTGCCTGCAGCGTAAATCTAGAGTCAATTCTGAATCTCTCACAAACTCAACCCTGTTTGGCTAATAACCCAATTCATTTTTAAAAACACATTTCCAGAAGCCGAGCGCCGTCGCTCGGTCAGTTTGTCTCTCCGTTGCTCACTTTGTTACCACTGAAACTCAAAAACTTCTGCGCCAATAATAACAAAATTTTAACTGTTTTTGAGCGTTTCATTTTACACACTTATAAGCTTCCCTCTAAAATTGAATCCCTAAAAATCCTATAAAATACTGAGTTTCATGGCGGAAAAATTTAGACAATTACACCTAAATTTTAAAATTTAGACAATTTTTAGGTGTAAATTTCGTATTCATGTTGCCTGGTTCTAGGGAAAAATGTATAAACATTTTTGTTCAATTTGTAGTCCATAACTATGCACTCTTTATGCTCTAAAAAATTAGGGCCACACTAGCCAGGCCTCCCCAGGTCAGGTAGCTATGGCAGGCGCGGATCTACAGGAGGGGAAAAAGGGGAAATTTCTTCCAAATCTCAAACTATATTTAGTTTTTACAAACAAAGTACCTCCTGGTTACTGAGCAAAATAGTTTTATGCAATATTTATTATGATATCCCCCCCAAATAAAGTTTATAGATCCGCCCCTGGCTATAGTTACGCCCGCCGCACCGGTGAGAATGGCTTTTCAACAAGTGCGCAGCCCAATTTTATCAAAATGTCTATCAGTAGCCATTTTTTATGAATAGGTAGGTGCAGTATTTTTTTAAAATGTTATGCCCTATAACAGCAGAAGAGTGTGTCTCAATTTTAAATAAATGTATTACACATGGGCGCACCCAGGGGGGCCGCGGAGCCCGGACCCGCCCAGGCATAAATTTTTTTAGATATTTTCCACATATTTTAAAAATAAAAAGATAAAATAGCATAAAAGACCAAATTATGAGGCTTCGCCCCCCCCCCCCCCCCCCCCATAGGACTCGGGCACCCCCAAGGCATATTCCTGGGTGCGCCACTGTATTGCAAGCTTCCCCTTGGCTAGAGTATGACGTGGGCCCCCCCTACCAATAGTCCACCTCGGAAAATTTTAAGCAATTAAATATCTGAAAACCACTTATTTCCCACTTTGCCACCAAGACCAAATATTTATTAAAAATATTATGCACAGGTAGTTTAATTTAAATGGTGCGAGCGAGTCATCGGCGATTCTGGAACAAAAATCTGGGGGGGGGGGCATTTTTAACATTAAAAAATCATGCAATAAAATAAAGTTTTTAAAATTAGAATGTCGAAAAAAGCATCAGATTAGGTTACTTCATCATCATAATTTTGAATAATTTTAAAAATATATATTTAAATCGTTCAAAATTTTGAATTTATGAAAATATTTTTAATTTTAAAATTGTTAAATATTTATAAAAATTCTAAAAAATTTTGGAAAAATTCTTAGCTATAAATAAATCTCAAATTGCAAATAATGCAAGGACCTAAAACTATAAACAACAAGTGAAATTAAAGAAAGAAAAATAAGAAAAAAGTTTTTCTGTCCTCGGCCGGGACTCGAACCCGGAACCTCTACGCAAACGTTCTAAGCATTGAACTACCGAAGACCATAAATATATTTTCGGAAAACTTCCATCTATGCAGGTGCGCGGTGAATTCAGGGATAATAAATAAAATATAATAATATGATAAAAAGACGCTCTATAGCCACCTTAGCTTCGGGAGGAAGGGAAATATATTCTTCGTTCATGTCTCTGAGGACAACTAGGCGCAAAACCAACAGGGCCAAGAGCGTATAGAGGTGACAAAGGACGCTACGGGGGTCCAGAGGGGGCTAAGCCCTCCCTGAAATTTAGTCGCCACCTCCGCAAAATGGAAGCAAGTCTGGTTCGACTTCTACATGCGTGTCGGCACCCGGAAACAAAAGATTTTAAAATATACCACAATAAATAGATAATAATGATTTGACTGTACATGACTGCTACAATCATGTCCTAAATTTGGGTGCTGTAGACTACTGTAAAAGTGAGTTTTTAATTATTTTTAGTGTATGTTTTTATAAATCAAACGTACCGAATTTATAAATGTACAAAAAAGAATAAAATTTTTGCTTGCGGCATAATTTTTTTGTTTCTAACAAAAATAATCCTCCATGGCGCCATGTTGACCGAAAAAAACCTAGTTTTTTTTTTAATTTTCGTCTAATGTGTATTTTGTTTATTTACAAACAAAAATCCGTTGCGCGATTTTTTTCGAAAAGTAAACTTTTTTTATTATTTGTTTACAAAAACGAAGATTTTTCCGAAAACTACAAATTTTCTGAAATGGTTGCTTGCGGCTCCATTATTTTTACTTACATAGCCCGCGCAAAAATGGCACGAAAAGAAAGAAATTCGAAATTCATTAATGCTAATGACAGTTTGGTGACAGTAAATAATTGAAAAATGCTAACATTTTAACGGAGCATCGCATCAATAGATAGTTTAAGTTGTGCTACGTATTTTTACGTAAGCATGAGATTTGACAGTTACGCAAGCGCACTTCGTCACACCGTCATCAAGGTCACGTTAGGAGCTTACGTATTTACGTTAGCTTACGGCAGTCTGCGGGCACCGTAACGTTACCAAAGAATAGAATTGGTTGATTGACCGATCGAAAAATGAGGCCTAGACGATAATTTCCGCTTTCAGTACAAACGATTCTTTGCAAATATATTCCTACTGTAGTTGAAAAGACAAAAAACAAAATTGTAAGGTTGGAACACCAAAAAAACACAGTGCCGAATTCCATATTCTCTGCTATTAGTAGACTTGTTATGGTAACGTAAAAACATTCAACTTAAACTCAAATTTGGAACAAAACGTAGAGCGCTTAACGTGCAGTTTTACGTAAAAATACGTAGCACAACTTAAACTATCTATTATGCGGTTTGCGGAATATAGTATATATTTACGTTTTAACCAAAAATTATGAGAAGCTTTCATTTCGGAGATATTTAAAAAAACCGTTTTCAAGGCTAAGATAGCGTGGAGATCACTTGTAGTATGCTGATGGGCTAGAAATAAGGTATGAGATCCACCATAGATCCATTTATTTATATTTTTTCGGATGTGTCTACAAACGGTGCATGATTAATATTTTTAAGACTGGGCCTGAAGCACCCCCACCCACAAATTGGCCTGGGCAATTGCATCCCTGAAAATCAAGCAATGACATTCAAATAGTTTATAAATCCCGCCCCCCCTTAAATTAAGTTGGCCATGGAATTCAGAAACCTGCGCCCCTTTTGTTTTGGGGCACCAGGAAAATTTTTTGTTGGATATTTAGTGGCAGCCTTTGTAGAAATGCTAGGTATCTGAACTTCCCAAGTGGGCCCCTTGTCCCCATTTAACTTGTATAGGCAACCTGGGAATCGATAAATTAAGATACACATAAGACTTCGAAAAAATAGGGGGACGGAGGTCACGTTTAAATTTTTTGAGCCTACATGGTTAAAACAAGAAAACATTTTTTTGCTGAGGTGTGTAATGCACCAGAATGTGGCTCTTGTATCTAGAGTTTTCGTTTTCTGTACCGCCAGTGTAACCTTAAGAAATATTGTTCTCTCTCTCCTACTAGAGACGCGACAATAAAACAGTAGATCAACATTTAGAACATCATATTGAACGGAAATTGTATTAAAATTATATTTTTTAATAAAAGCCCAAAAAAATCGGATAAAACCAAATATCCGCTGACCTAAATTAGATAAAAATTGTTTTATTGTTTATTCAACATAGAAATTGCATTAATTTTATTAATAATATTAGAAGCAAAAAAAAATAAACATATTCCAACATTTTCCAGGAATTGGAATAGGGTGACACTAAAATGTTGTCACTAACTTGCTATTCAGGTCTGTAAAATACAGAGTGCTATAGAATTAAATTAGTAATCGAAGAGTGCAAATTTCCTTTGGAAATAATTCTTTTATAATAGCATAAAAGCAGTTGGAAATTAAATATACTGCCAGTATTAGACTTTATCCGAGTTATTAGGGTGAAATGTGGTGAAATTTTAAGGGTGAATAATAATGGTTGTAAGGTTTTCGGCGAAACTATAGTTGATGTTGTATTAAAGTGGCACCGCGTCATAGTAATTCATAGCAAGTGGCACCGCGTCATGGTAACCCAAATTCTGCGGCAAAATCTAAGTAAAGAAGCCTTAAAAAATTATTGTTTCACTTTGTCCATGCAGTGTGCCGCTCGGGGCTTAATGTTCGAAGGATAAAACACTAAGATCTTTTAAAGGGGAGATCAAATAGGTACTTACCTAATAAATAAAGATCCGAAACATAAAAGAGGATCCAAAATTATATTAAAATGTGCGCAAATATTGATTTAGTTGCAAAAACGTTAATTTGTTTTGTAAAAAGCTCCTTCATAATTTGTTTGACATAAACAGTCAAAACAACAACGAATAGAAAACGTCAAAGCCCGGCTAAATCAATAATATGTTCGTAACAACCAGATAGCAGTATATATGTTCCTTTCTAATAAAATCGTTTAGAAGAAGACATCAATAAAAAGCAAGTAAAATAGTAAGCTAATGACTAATTAGAGCAGTGCCTCATTTTGAGAATTAATATCAATAAAAAATTTTAAGAAAGTGCGTGCCACTGTATGTACCCCTCTACTCCCTTCCCGCCCATCAAGGTTTTGATGACGCGGTGTCACTTTAATACAACATCAAGTATAGACTTTGTATCTATTATACAGAATAAAAATGGTAAATGCAAAAGTTATTAGGTAATAAATATGTCTACAACTTTTGAATAAATCTTTTTTTTACATAACCTAAAACCAAAAAAAAAAAGGTTTTTGCCTTTTTATATTCCACATATTTTTTTTTTCACGAAACTTAACTTAAAACATATTTTATTTTAATTTTAAATTAAAATAAAGGCCCTAATTACTTAATAATTGAAACTGCCATATATTTTTTTTCATTTTCATCTCATAATAATATAATCATTAAGTAGTTTTCATCTTACAATTTTTTTATTTTTAAAAGGTATCTATCTGGCATCTAGTCCTTAATGTCACTAAAGGTTGGAAAAAAAGTATTTATATTTTGCCATATAAACATCTGAATATATACATACTAGAAAATTTTTTTAGAATATTTGGATTGGATTTTGCTTACGAAAGCAAAAACTTACAGGTTGACTGGCTTAGATTTTTGAATTATAAAATTGTTGTGATATTTTTAATGGGAAAAAGTTTAAAAAAAATACAGTTTCTTTTTCTACTGGAACTTTCTTCCAATCAGGAGCAATCGCCCAGTTTGGCAAAGTTATAAGAAGGCTAAACCCAGACCGCCCGTATGTACACAAATCTTGCAACCACTACTAGAAAAGTAAATTTGTAAAATAAATCTGCAAAAAGGGTATATATATCGAGGATCCCCGATTTTTCTGCTTTAGAATCCAAGATGGCGGCTACCAAAGTTAAAAAAAGATGTTTATTATTAATAGCTCCTATTATAGCTTCTGACAAGTTCTTTAAACTTACTGAAAAAAAAATAAGTACTCCAACCGACACAGTATGTTGGCGCTTAATATGTCAAAAATAAAAGAGGCTTTCATAACCTATAGACCAAATTTACTTTTTACAAAGAAAAAGTGTGGATTTAATCAAGAGTATAAGCGAACTTTTGTAAGAATTTATAAAAAGTTACAATTTGACATTTAACATTGAAGATGGCGGCCGAAATTCATATAAAACCGTTTATTAATTAATCTTGTTTAACAGAAATAATATTGCCGTAGAGTATATTGATTTATACTAAATAAGGTTTGTTGATTTTAAAAATTTCATAATAAATAGCATGTCTATTATAGTCCAAGATGGCGGCGTTCAAAATATAAAAACAACATTATTTTTTGGTTCAGTAAAATTGTTAACCAACGGATAACCATAATATTTGTCACCTTTAGCTTTTTTCCCCAACAGTATACACATAACGGAGCACTTTGACAAATGGCTAATCTATGTAAACTCTCGACTACCGGACCTCCCTTAGCCCCACCCCCGAAATAAGTATAATAGATATATTTTATATCACCCTGTAAGTATCGATACAGAAAGTGATTTTTGTTTGCAATTTCGTAAAGTATTTAAAACTTATTTGTATAATATTAATATTCTAATTCAAGCTTATATTGATTGTTATGATTTTTAGAAATTGGCATGCAGTTGATTAATGTTTTTTGTTTTCATGTCCCTAAATACCTATTAAAGTAAAAGAATATATTTGGCAAATGCCCTCGATCCTTGAAATTATGTTTTGTTGAATTCAGTTGTTTTGGAGTTCCTAACAGAGGCGTGCGGTGAAATTTGAGACAAAGTAAGCAATTTTTTTTGAAACATGCTTATTTGTATATTTGTATCTTTTTTAGTATTCAGTAAACTTTAATTTCTTGCTTTAGCATACCGTTCTTTATGATACCTATTTATCTTTTCATTGAAACTTTGGAAATAAATATTTTTACAAGAATATACAAAAACACACTTTATGACTACACAACTGTTGTTTTAATGACCTCTATAAAATATTGTTTACCGAAAAATCATCAGTCGTAACCACCATTGTCGAAATCAAAGTATAATAGGGGAGGGTGAGGTATTGTGACCACCTAAGGAGAAAATGTTTACATATTATGTTATTTGGATTTACACCCTTAAACGGTCTAACCTGGCACCTAGTCACGCCTTTCTGGGCCCGTTGTACACCACGTACCTACTGTCTTCGACTCAGATAATAATATTCTATCTAGTAAATAGAACCCAGTAGACTTCAAATTAAATTTTATGCCGGAAACTTAAACATTATGATATACCACATAATGCCATGGTTGTAGCCTTAGCCCACTATTGGGTCATAAACCTTTTAACATAATCAACAGGGTGCAAAGAGCCACAATGTGCCCGCACTAGCTGCTGGCTCCAAATTGGCACTTCATGTGGTGATTTCCTGAATGGCCACGTCACCGAATCCATTCAGAGAATCACCAGATTAACCCACCCCCTTTACCATAGATATTATCTGGTGTGATCCCAAAGGTTACCAGTTTTAATTTTTTGGTGATTCACATACTGCTCATAGCCTAGAGGTTACCTTGGTGCTATTCCTATCTCCGGATACCCTACGGACCATTTACTTACCTTATAAATTATTTAAATCGATAAAACGGCTATGATTCCAGATACCAATTTCATTAGCACTAAGTAAATAAGGCCAACAAAAAGTTTTATTTTCTAACAACCGGTTAAAGCCACTCGTACTGCTCATACTTATCGGCACTAAAATGTCGTGTGCAAGTTTTAATTTTCCTTGCAAGCTCTTTCATTTTGGGCTTGGTCATGTCCCTATTTATTATATTTGTCTTTTCAGTAATACTTTGGGAAGAAAACTTTTTGTTAATCAAAACGCAAAGGGAAGCAATTGTATCTGCCGCGTAAAGCGACGCTGCTCTCGGTTCAAATCAAGACTGACGGTCCATAAATTCTAATTCTTATTCGCCATTCTATTATATACAAATAGGTATATAACATAAGATGCCGCTTTTCTAGTACATATGTACGCGCAAAATATATTGCTTCTGATACAGTCTTACCACTCCTACAGGACTAGCGGTAATTACGTCAAGTTTTAATAGTCAACTATGAACAACTTGTTAACAAAGTATAAAAGGCCACTTCAAAGGGGTAAAGTCACCTACGGCACCGGTGTTTCGGAAAAAGGCTTTTCCGTCCTCAGCGTGGCTTGCCTGACTACAGTAATCAAACTGACTACAAGATACAAGGTAATTCAAAATGAATGAAAAATAGGTGAAACCTATTTATTCATTCAACGAGTGAAAGGACAGCGAACCAAGCCAAGGAAACTAAGACCATGGTGGGACTAATTCGTCCACCGGTCTATAAAGGAGAAAGATATTTCCTCACAGTTTAACCAGAGCATGCTATCACCGTATCCACAGCGTCGTCGGTTCGGAACCGAAAACAATGAATTAACAAAGTATAAAAATTATATATATATAATTTATATTTAAGTCCGATTTCTTGCGGGAAGCAATGCCTCCCTTGCTTATATGGACCGCACGCCCCTGGTTCTTAAATAGCTATTAAAGTAAAAAAAATTTATTACACTGGCTTTAAGTCCATCTACGGTGTCGTACCTGAGGTAAAGAAAAACTGTCAGGGAAAAGCACTTGTGACCGCGTTTCGCGGATAAACCCTCAGCTAATCTTGTTACTGCCTAATTGACTTTGCCAGCCTGTGGAAAATTTAAGCCCTACGCGTCCACAAAATTAGCAGTGTTTTTGCAGGAAAGATTATTACAGCAAAACGGACAAGTAACAAATAATAAAATCTTGAATACAAAGTATTTGCGAAAAATCTGCATTTTATCGGTTTCTATTAAAATTAATAAATCTGAGGGCACGGCAGTGCCTCGCCAAGTTCGCGCGCCGTAACCATCTTTTCTTGAAACATTTCAGCCGATATTTGACCTACCTAAAACTCTACTTCGGAATGAGCTACGAATTTCAAACTTTGCACAGTCGTAGATCTCCATGGAGTCAACAACCCCTCCAAGTTTCATGGAATTCCATAGAGTAGTAAAGTAGTTACGAAATTTTAAAAAACGTCGAAATTGCCACTCACTCACTCAATCACTCATGTATAGATCATCAATATTCTACTGTACTTCCAGACATGCTACAAAGCTGAAATTTGGCAGACTGATAGAAATTATGACCAAACCACTGGAAAAAATCAAAAAACCCCAAAATTTTAATTTACTCCCCTCCGCTATACATTTAAATTTATGTAAAAGTAGCATCGCCCACTTCCAGAAATGCAAGAGAGTTGAGCTTTGGCAGACTGATAGGAACTATGACAAAACTATAGGGAAAAATCAAAAAACCCCAAAATTTTAATTTACTCCCCTCCCCTATGCATTTAAAGTTATGTAATAGTAGCATTGCCCACTTCCAGAAATGCTAGAGAGTTGAGCTTTGGCAGACTGATAGGAACTATGATAAAACTATAGGAAAAAATTAAAACACCCCAAAATTCTAATTTACTTCCCTCCCCTATAAATGTAAAGTTAAGTAAAAGTAACATTGCCTACTTCCAGACATGCTAGAGAGCTGAGCTTTGGCAGACCGATAGTAACTATGATAAAGTAATAGAAAAAAAAATAAAACACCCCAAAATTCTAATTCACTTCCTTCCCCTATAAATGTAACACTGTCCACTTCCAGAAACGCTAGAGAGCTGAACTTTTTAAGACTGAAAGACAATATGATAAAACTATTTGAAAAAATTTAAAAACACCAACATTTTAATTTACTTTTCTCTCCTATAAATGTAAATTTATATTAAACTAACATTGCCCACTTCCAGAAACGCTAGAGAGCTGAGCATTGGAATGCTGATAGAAATTATGATAAAACCATGGAAAAAATTTTTTATAGGCCAATATTTTCATTTACTCTCCTCCCCTATAAATGTAAAGTTATGTAAAAGTAACATTACCCACTTCCAGAAACGCTAGAGAGCTGAGCATTGGAAGACTGATAAAACTATAGGACAAAATTTAAAAACACGACAATTTTAATTTATTTCCTTCCCCTATTCATGTAAAGTTATGTAAAAGTAACATTGTGCACTTTCAGAAACGCTAGACAGCTGAGCTTTGGAAGGCTGATAGGAACTACGATAAAATCATGGAAATTTTTTTTTAACAATATTCCGTATATTTTACTACTTTAAAAATTAAGTATTATCCAATTCCTTTAAAAAAGAAGTGAAATCATAACAAAAACATTTTATGTAAAAAAAAGCCAAGTACGCGAAAATGGCATTCCGTAAAAAGAATTGAGATAAAAGTAATGCCAAGTTCTCCAATACATATTTGAAAATGAAAGGTTCTTACTAGTTTGGAAATATTTTTCTAAACTTGGCTATTACAGCTGTAAATGACTCTTAGGCACAGTGCTAAATTGAACATAAAGAAGTTTGACTGTAATAGCAAAGCATTTTGAAATTTGTATTGGAGAACTTGGCTTTACTTTTATCTCAATTTTTTTACGGAAAGCCATTTTCGCGTACTTGGCTTTTTTTTACATGAAATGTTTTTGTTATGATTAAAATGTAGAAAGTTATATCTCAATTTTTTAACGAGCCACGACAAAATATATCAAAACCTAAACCAGAGAGTAGCATAGACAAAATAAAACATTTTCAATGCTTCGGTGAGACTCAAAGTCACAAACACAGAGGTAAATATATATTTTTGCAAATATCTACTCACTGTTAGTGTCGACATGCAGGAACGTGGGTTTTAGGTGCGTGAAGACCAATCTTTCTGTATAACGGCACGGTAGGGAGATATTTCCTATACTTATGTATTCGGTAGACTAATTGGTAGGGCGACGTTGATGCGCATAGTCAGAGATTCCGGGTCCGAGTCTCGGTTACCAATTTTTTTTCTTTAATTATACTCCTTCTCTAATTTGATATTGTTTTTAACGGTTTTAAGTAAAACCAGGCATTATTGCACTTTGGTATTATTTTTTTTTGCTTTTGAACTTTTGAAGTGGATTTTTGTTTTAAAATAATAACACTGATATTTTTGGATTTGACATGAATTTCATTGTAAAAAATCGAAATAGACATAACAAATGTCTAAATCCAAGGCGACAAAGTCTATCTAGTGCGACTCATGACGGGAAATTTTAATTAAATATAGGAAATGCTAAATCCTAAACATTTCAACCTTTTAATCACCTTTTGCCTTCCAAACAGTTTGGCATTGGTTGGTTCCACTAAAATTTCTTATAAATTGATAGTGCCGTTTTAAAAATATAGTGAAAAAACCTCAATCCATCCATAAAGGCCTATGTAAATTTCATACACGAGAATTCAGCTGGTTTTTTCTGGATTGTGTCATGTACTTTTTTTGTTGGTCTTAAACAAAAAATACATTTTTTCTTTTTCTATGATGCTTTTATTCATACAAAATAAAATCGTCCGCATTACAAAATTACGTACAAGTATTTTTAATTAATTTATAATTTATTTTTATCGGATTTCTATAAAGGTAAGTGTTTATTAAGGCGGCCTGATTTATTTCAACGAATTTAAAGTGAGCAATCTTCAAAATAATTTTAATCTCGCATTGAAAGCTTATCAATTCAGTTGAGTATCATGGTGTCACCAATATGTATTTAAGGACAAAATTATTTCAAAATCTCAGTAGCAATTAAAGATACTATCGTGCCGATTTACACACATAAAAAATACTCTGCCAATCTATGGGCACCTAAGCTCACACTAGGTACTATAGTTATAGTGTGAGCTAATATAATCAAAAACTGAAATATATTTTATTCAACTCCAGACTCAATTACCTTTCGTTTTGACTTAAACTCAATTTTTTTTAATCTACCCCCCACCCTTTTGAAAAAAACTAAAATGTATTTTGTTTAACTCCAGACTCAATTACCTTTCGTTTGATATCACACACGCCATATTTTCACTTAAACTCTAATTTTTGACATCTACCCCCACCCTTTTTTTAAAAATAAACTAAAATTCATTTTTTTTAACTCCAGACTTAATTACCTTTCGTTTGATATCACACACGCCATATTTTCACATAAACTCTAATTTTTGGAATCTACCCCCACCCTTTTATTTGGCTTGCGTTCGGTGGATTTTGTTCATTTTTAAATGGGACCATCACGGCCCAAGACCCAACTTAGGTACCAAATTTCACTAAAATAGGACAAGCGGTTTTTGAGTTATGCGGGTTGGTCGTTACAGACAGACAGACAGACACAGACAGACAGACAGACAGCAAAACAAAAAAGTTTCAAAATCATCTGAAACGCAAAGATATATAAAAATTTTTGAAATCGGAGCAACTTTTTTTTTTCTCGAAAAAATTAGGATCACCATAGCTCACACTACTTATAGTAGTAGTGTGAGCTAACACTACTTATAGTAGTAGTGTGAGCTAACACTACTTATAGTAGTAGTGTGAGCTAAAAAACATGCAACGCACGGTTCCTTTGTCTCGTCACAGTGTTAATAATTGAAATATATGAAGTAGGCTAAAAATCCTTGCACCTAATCTATATCTGTACCCCAGAGCCAGACTATAAGCCTTTTTCCTTGAGGTTACTAGTCACTCATTTAAGTTACTCGAAATGACGTCACGGTTACTCGGAGTAACCGCCGTATGACGTCAGACAGTCAACTGTGGATGACATTTCCAATTGTTTGTTTTTGTTTTTACCAGCAATTTCCGAAGTGCAGGAAATAATTCATTCTTTCCACCAATGCATGCCCACCCCGATTCAAAAAACGTATCATGGGCCATGGATTTGCACCAGTTTTAAATGCAGCGTTACCTGATGCGTTTTTTGAATCGGGTTGGAAACAGGGTGCTCCTTTGGTATTCTGTGGTAAGGCCGCAGTACCACAGAACACCAAAGGCAGTACATTTTAAGACTAGTTGCAGTTGAATTGATATAGTACCAACTTCAAGGGATGTGCTTAATTTTCTACCGTTACCAAACATAATTCGTTGTTAATTGATATATTAAAATCAAACATTTCGAAAACAAAAAACAAAAAAAAACGATCTTAACCTCAAAATATTTCAGCAACCACGTCTGCTAGGCTGGTTACACTGTGTGGTTACTCGTGACGTCATAGTTAGTGTTACTCAGCGAAAAAAAAACAGTAAACGATAGCCAGGTTACCTGGTAACTTGTAGTTACTGCGAGGAAAAAGGCTTTATGTTAAGTCCATTTTTAACTTTTCTTGGTTTGAACAACCTTAATACTGATTTAACATTGTTTGCCTAACGATGTCTATGGACTTAATAACTTTTCTTGGTTTGAACAACCTTAATACTGATTTAACATTGTTTGCCTAACGATGTCTATGGACTTAATATTGGTTTATAAGAGGCGATCTTTTTAATATAGAGTTAGTTAGTAGACAATATTAGCAAATAAAGATATATGAAAAAATAGGTAACTTAACATAGTCTGGCTCTGGAGTACAGATATATTTTAACAGAAGTATTTACGAAAGGGTCTAAGGTCCTAAGTTCCAGTGGCGTATATAAGGGAGGCCATGGGTGATTTTTTTAGATATTTTTCACATTTTTTATGAATACAAACATTAAATAGCATAAAACACGGTCTCATGGAGTCTTGCCCCTCCCCCAAAACTGTCTCGGGCCCAACTTGTTTCTGTGTACGCCAGTGCTTAATTCTAAAATTCTAGATTTTGGTTGAAGGTTGAACTCGTTTTTTCCTTGGATGCAACAGGTTTTAATATTTATATAATTTGTTTATAAATACCTTGCAACACAAAATTTTAAAATAAATAAAAAAATAATAATATTTTAGTTAGTTAAAAAATGGCGGCCGTATTTAACCCTCCAAACGTCGCTAGGAGATGTCGAATAAAAACAGAGTAAGTTAGTTAAACCGATTTCTAATTATTTTGGTAGAGTGTTACTGAAAAAGAATTCTAATATGTCATAGGCTTTTTACAATATTTAAATATTGATACGTATTTAATGCAGTTATGCATCTACAGATACAGTTTTAAGTTATATATGTATTTTTTAGCTTTGAACATTTTTGTACCTCCTGAACTCTATTTATTTATCGATCATGAATTATTTTTTCCAATTTTAAACCATCCCTTAGAGGTGGTACTATAATTTGTGGCTATTTTTAGCGGGAATCCTTTGAGTGCACGGACTAGATGGCCAAAAAATGACATATCGTTACAAAATTTTTATTTGGCTTTTCTTTATTTTTAAAGGTAATTAGAATTATTGTAAGATTAATCTCACTGAGAAATGCTTACTATGAATATAGTATTATTGCACCTTAGCGTGAACTAAATCTTTGCAGTTATTTGACCCGTATTAAAAACTAGATTTAAACCGGTCGAGGTCAAGTCTATAGTCTATAGTCCCTGGTCTAAGTGCTAAGTTTTAAGGTCTTAGTAAAAACTGGTGTATATATTTTTAACTGATTTTTCATGTTTTCTATCGGGATGTGCAATATCAAAAATGTCATAAAATATAGATTTCTTTTATCGGTTTTTATGAGTGAAACGTCCTGGCTCAAAGGATCTTGTAAACCGCTATAGGAGCACTATAGAAACTCGTCAACTTTTAATAACTTTGTAAAATACTTAACATACGGGATCAAAAATCCAACCGCCCTTTAATGCAAAAAGACCAAATTTTTAATAAAAAATCTATTATGTAGTTTTGTGATAGTGGAGTTCAAAATTATATCGAAATACAAATAAAATTCATTCATTATTAATAAATAGCGGCCGTATTTAACCCTCCAAACGTCGCTAGGAGATGTCGAATAAAAACAGAGTAAGTTAGTTAAACCGATTTCTAATTATTTTGGTAGAGTGTTACTGAAAAAGAATTCTAATGTCATAGGCTTTTTACAATATTTAAATATTGATACGTATTTAATGCAGTTATGCATCTACAGATACAGTTTTAAGTTATATATGTATTTTTTAGCTTTGAACATTTTTGTATCTCCTGAACTCTATTTATTTATCGATCATGAATTATTTTTTCCAATTTTAAACCATCCCTTAGAGGTGGTACTATAATTTGTGGCTATTTTTAGCGGGAATCCTTTGAGTGCACGGACTAGATGGCCAAAAAATGACATATCGTTACAAAATTTTTATTTGGCTTTTCTTTATTTTTAAAGGTAATTAGAATTATTGTAAGATCAATCTCACTGAGAAATGCTTACTATGAATATAGTATTATTGCACCTTAGCGTGAACTAAATCTTTGCAGTTATTTGACCCGTATTAAAAACTAGATTCAAACCGGTCGAGGTCAAGTCTATAGTCTATAGTCCCTGGTGGAAGTGCTAAGTTTTAAGGTCTTAGTAAAAACTGGTGTATATATTTTTAACTGATTTTTCATGTTTTCCATCGGGATGTGCAATATCAAAAATGTCATAAAATATAGATTTCTTTTATCGGTTTTTATGAGTGAAACGTCCTGGCTCAAAGGATCTTGTAAACCGCTATAGGAGCACTATAGAAACTCGTCAACTTTTAATAACTTTGTAAAATACTTAACATACGGGATCAAAAATCCAACCTTTAATGTAAAAAGACCAAATTTTTAATAAAAAATCTATTATGTAGTTTTGTGATAGTGGAGTTCAAAATTATATCGATATAAAAATAAATTTAATTTCCTTATTCAACAAGGTGTAAACAAAAACCGGTGAACCCGTTTTGAAGATATGACAATTAAACTAAAAATCAATTTTAACCTGAATCTTACGCTAATCCGAGTTTTTTTTAATTAAAATTGATCTTGGACCAATAATTTTAAAACAGGAATACATATTAAAACAAAAATTAAATAAAAAATTAATTTCAAAGTATAATGTACGACATGCTTCAGGTTTTAGTTTTGATGCCCAAAGCACACTTACGAAAGTGTACAGTTTTGTAGTTTCATAAATCAGGTTATTGGGTAATTTTGTACCCAACTGCGACTAGTACGTACAAGTAGATTTAGCAGTTGGGTGATTTTTTTTCCAACTTTTAGTTTAGTAAAATATTGTTGAAATAAATCTTAAAACATGTACAGAAATAACTTTTTTAATTCGCTCTATATTTAAGTTATAGCAACAACAAACTGGGAGAGGGAGGGGGGAACTACTAAAATGATGTTGCAAAAAAAATTAATGACAAGAGAATAGATGGGTGGGAGTAGAGAGGACTACAAAGTAATGAAACGGGTGCAATTTTATTTGAAATTTAGGTAATGCCATAAAGCCTACATCATGTGACAAACTGGCGTCTGACGTGCGCCATGTTAATTCCTGTTTAAAAGAATATAGCCTATAGCACCTTCGGGATCAGTAGCAATTCAACGACACCTTTTTTGTCAAGATCGGATCAGCCGTTTAGCCTCTAGAGCGACACAAACATACACACATACATGTCCCAAGCGAAAAACATTACCGTCCTTTCGACATGTGCAGTTGGGTAAAAACGAATTACGACAGGCGATATTTCGCGAAACGCAATCTCGCCAAGATCGGGACGCCTATAGCAACTCTGCCGTCCTTAGTAGGGTATCCAAGTCCCGTGACCAAATATGTTTTCGGGACTTCGGGACCAAATGTCAGGTCCCGGGACTAGTCCCGGGACTGGTCCCGAAACTAAAATAAAAGTAATTAAATTATTTTAACACAGAACAGAACACAGGTTTATTGATATTGATAAATGGTTACATAAAAACAAATTGACAAACGTAGCAAATAAAAAGGTAAGTATAGGAAAACATTACTTTTGTCCAAAGTGAGATTTTAGTGCCACGAGTGCATTTAATCTTAAACGAAGCTTCTTACAAACACCGCCGGTCACTGAGAAAGCTCTCTCCGATTGGACGCTGGTAGGTGGTATAGTCAGTAAATGCTCGTAGCATAGCTGCAAATATTGTCCTCGACAACCGCCATCCTTAAAAAGGACCTTTTCTCGTTTTATTATTTTTGAAAATCGATCTGGTTTTGCACTTGATGACGTTTGTATGATTGCTCTAACTTGTACTTGTTGAGGCAGTAGCAAATATTGCATTTTCAATAAATCCGTAATTTTTTGCGATCCTTTCGCGTTCATGCAATAGACGGCGCTGCATCACGCTTATTATGCATGTGTCTGGTGTAATTTAGCGGTTTCGGGACCAAGTTGAGGTCCCGGGACCTTTACTGAGTCCCGGAACCACTTTTTTTAGAAAAAGTCCCAGGACCGTCCCGGGACCAAGTCCCGGTACTGGATACCCTAGTCCTTAGTAAGATCCGCCTATCTGCAAAAAAATCAAAAATGAGTTAGAACCGAAAATGGCTTTAAATAGGTTACTTTCATCTGTTTTTTAAGAAAAATACCAACATTTTTGTTCGGAAGTATTTTATTTTGAAAAACAAAAAAAAATATTATTATGTGCTCTTAGCAAGCATTTAAACTTTAAACTCGCTTTTCTCGTAATAAGTGAAAACGTAGATAGGTGGGTCTTACTAAGGACGGCAGAACTCTGGCCTGACTTACCCTATCAGCTCAGGATAGGTTTGGTCAAATTTAACCATGCAACCCAATAATTTATCATTAGAACAATTACATTATAAACTAATCGGCTGCACGAAATTAAAACAAAGTAACTGACATTTTTGGAAAAATCGAGTTTTTTTGTAAATTTACATAATCGTAATCTTACGCACATTTTAGTATAAGAATTTTCTAAATCGGTCAAGATTAACCGAAGTTATTATATGATTTAGACCACTTTACTCCATTTACTCCTATGCTTTTTAAAAACTTCCAATTGATTTTTCTCGGTTTTGATAAATCTGTATTTACTTTGTTTTAATGTCGGGAAGCCGTAATGTTTTTAAACAAATATCTTAGTTTTTTAGCAGTGTTTTTTTAAAGGAATTTTGACATTTTTAGACCTGCGGGTAATCGTTATCCCCAATAACAAATGCTTCAAGTGTTTTTTTATTCAAGTGTATCTGTACGTTTTACCGGTTAATTCAACTCGTGCATTATACAAGGGTCCTTAAATAAGTATCAAGCTAATAAAAAAAATGTGAATAAAAAAAACACCCAACAACTAAATCTACTTGTTCCTACTAGTCGCAGTTGGGTACAAAATTAATAGGTATACCTATAATGTACGACATGCTTCAACTTTTAGTTTTGATGCCCAAAGCGCACTTACGAAATTATAGAGTTTTGTCTTTTCATGAATTGGGCTAGTAGGTACAAGTAGATTCAGCAGTTGGGTGTTTTTTGTTATTTATTTATTTTTTCTTTCCAACTTTTAAGTTTAATTCTTATTCAGCCATTGATTTAAACATTGAACTATGCCCAAAGGCGCGTTTCTACAAACATTGAGTTAAAGTGGGATAGGGGAAAGGGAGAGGGGAACTAGTAAAATGGTGTTGAAAAAATCTTAAAGCGTGTGCAGAAGGCAGGACTACAAAGTAAGTACAGCAAATTAGAGGGCATTTTCAATGGGTCATCAAAGGAATTTCATTAAAATCGCCTAAAATTTAGGTAATTTGTATGCCTTATAGCCTACCTCATGTGACAAAATGGCGTCTGACATGTCCATTTCTGTTTAAAAAGATAAGCCTATAGCACCTTCGGGATCAGTATCAATTCAACGACACCATTTTTAATCAAACAAGTTTCATGGCTAATCGGGCAAAAAGGAGTTTTTTGCTTCCCTTATATTTTTCCGTGGGTAGCTTGAAAGCTTAACCTCACGGGGGTCCAAGATCTAATGGACACCTAATAAGTGTTGACAGTTAACCGTTTCGTCCTTATGGGACTCCTCAGAACACTGCTGGTCAAGTGACAAATCTTGCGAAGTTAATCAGACGGTTTTGTCTCTAATTAAACGTAATTAGTGAGCGAACTATAGCAAGAGGCGCCATCTACCGAGATACGAGAGAAACAAAAAACCAAAAGCAGCGAAACACTGCTATACAATGTCGATCAATGAAAAGATCGAATGCAAATAAAAGAAAACAACTATAGTCCGTGACCTACGACAGCTCTTTGTCTTTTCAGGCCGGATCAACGCATTTTGCATTTTTACCCGTCATCAAGACAGTGAACGTCAATCAACGGAATTTTTAAGCCAAACAATACTAACAAACGTGAAGTTTCATACCCGTGAATTTAAAAATCAAACAAGTTTCATGGCTAATCGGGCAAAAAGGAGTTTTTTGCTTCCCTTATATTTTTCCGTGGGTAGCTTGAAAGCTTAACCTCACGGGGGTCCAAGATCTAATGGACACCTAATAAGTGTTGACAGTTAACCGTTTCGTCCTTATGGGACTCCTCAGAACACTGCTGGTCAAGTGACAAATCTTGCGAAGTTAATCAGACGGTTTTGTCTCTAATTAAACGTAATTAGTGAGCGAACTATAGCAAGAGGCGCCATCTACCGAGATACGAGAGAAACAAAAAACCAAAAGCAGCGAAACACTGCTATACAATGTCGATCAATGAAAAGATCGAATGCAAATAAAAGAAAACAACTATAGTCCGTGACCTACGACAGCTCTTTGTCTTTTCAGGCCGGATCAACGCATTTTGCATTTTTACCCGTCATCAAGACAGTGAACGTCAATCAACGGAATTTTTAAGCCAAACAATACTAACAAACGTGAAGTTTCATACCCGTGAATTTAAAAATCAAACAAGTTTCATGGCTAATCGGGCAAAAAGGAGTTTTTTGCTTCCCTTATATTTTTCCGTGGGTAGCTTGAAAGCTTAACCTCACGGGGGTCCAAGATCTAATGGACACCTAATAAGTGTTGACAGTTAACCGTTTCGTCCTTATGGGACTCCTCAGAACACTGCTGGTCAAGTGACAAATCTTGCGAAGTTAATCAGACGGTTTTGTCTCTAATTAAACGTAATTAGTGAGCGAACTATAGCAAGAGGCGCCATCTACCGAGATACGAGAGAAACAAAAAACCAAAAGCAGCGAAACACTGCTATACAATGTCGATCAATGAAAAGATCGAATGCAAATAAAAGAAAACAACTATAGTCCGTGACCTACGACAGCTCTTTGTCTTTTCAGGCCGGATCAACGCATTTTGCATTTTTACCCGTCATCAAGACAGTGAACGTCAATCAACGGAATTTTTAAGCCAAACAATACTAACAAACGTGAAGTTTCATACCCGTGAATTTAAAAATCAAACAAGTTTCATGGCTAATCGGGCAAAAAGGAGTTTTTTGCTTCCCTTATATTTTTCCGTGGGTAGCTTGAAAGCTTAACCTCACGGGGGTCCAAGATCTAATGGACACCTAATAAGTGTTGACAGTTAACCGTTTCGTCCTTATGGGACTCCTCAGAACACTGCTGGTCAAGTGACAAATCTTGCGAAGTTAATCAGACGGTTTTGTCTCTAATTAAACGTAATTAGTGAGCGAACTATAGCAAGAGGCGCCATCTACCGAGATACGAGAGAAACAAAAAACCAAAAGCAGCGAAACACTGCTATACAATGTCGATCAATGAAAAGATCGAATGCAAATAAAAGAAAACAACTATAGTCCGTGACCTACGACAGCTCTTTGTCTTTTCAGGCCGGATCAACGCATTTTGCATTTTTACCCGTCATCAAGACAGTGAACGTCAATCAACGGAATTTTTAAGCCAAACAATACTAACAAACGTGAAGTTTCATACCCGTGAATTTAAAAATCAAACAAGTTTCATGGCTAATCGGGCAAAAAGGAGTTTTTTGCTTCCCTTATATTTTTCCGTGGGTAGCTTGAAAGCTTAACCTCACGGGGGTCCAAGATCTAATGGACACCTAATAAGTGTTGACAGTTAACCGTTTCGTCCTTATGGGACTCCTCAGAACACTGCTGGTCAAGTGACAAATCTTGCGTTGTTTTTTGTTTCTCTCGTATCTCGGTAGATGGCGCCTCTTGCTATAGTTCGCTCACTAATTACGTTTAATTAGAGACAAAACCGTCTGATTAACTTCGCAAGATTTGTCACTTGACCAGCAGTGTTCTGAGGAGTCTCATAAGGACGAAATGGTTAACTGTCAACACTTATTAGGTGTCCATTAGATCTTGGACCCCCGTGAGGTTAAGCTTTCAAGCTACCCACGGAAAAATATAAGGGAAGCAAAAAACTCCTTTTTGCCCGATTAGCCATGAAACTTGTTTGATTTTTAAATTCACGGATATGAAACTTCACGTTTGTTAGTATTGTTTGGCTTAAAAATTCCGTTGATTGACGTTCACTGTCTTGATGACGGGTAAAAATGCAAAATGCGTTGATCCGGCCTGAAAAGACAAAGAGCTGTCGTAGGTCACGGACTATAGTTGTTTTCTTTTATTTGCATTCGATCTTTTCATTGATCGACATTGTATAGCAGTGTTTCGCTGCTTTTGGTTTTTTGTTTCTCTCGTATCTCGGTAGATGGCGCCTCTTGCTATAGTTCGCTCACTAATTACGTTTAATTAGAGACAAAACCGTCTGATTAACTTCGCAAGATTTGTCACTTGACCAGCAGTGTTCTGAGGAGTCCCATAAGGACGAAACGGTTAACTGTCAACACTTATTAGGTGTCCATTAGATCTTGGACCCCCGTGAGGTTAAGCTTTCAAGCTACCCACGGAAAAATATAAGGGAAGCAAAAAACTCCTTTTTGCCCGATTAGCCATGAAACTTGTTTGATTTTTAAATTCACGGGTATGAAACTTCACGTTTGACACCATTTTTGTCAAAATCGATTCAGCCGGTTAGTCTCCAGCGCGAAACAAACGCCGTGCTGCAGTTGAGTAAAAAAGTATCTGTTTCTCTCCCCGCTATTGGATACTTCTTCTTTTAGAAGTTCTATATCCTAGCGAAGGTTGTACATAATCATGGTGATTCGACTCTTGTGTACTGCTAGTCTAACAGATGATTCGATATCATGTCGCACCACTCTCCTAAATTCTTAAGTAAGTTGCACTTTATTTTTGAACAAAACCAAAATTTTTGCTGAAAAAATAGAGGTTCGGTTTGATATAAAATAAACGTGTCAGACTTTCAACTATTATTTGTCACTAAAAGCTAGTAAGCCAATGCCATGTGAGTTGCGTTTTTTATAAGGAGTTTTTGTTGAAATGGTCATTTTTGGTCCCTTCGGTAACGTGAAAGTTTATTTTTTTAATCTTTTTAATTATCATATATGTGGAAAACACCTAAAAAAGCCCCCTCCTAGGTGCGCTTATGGACAGCTAGTGAGAAACTGAGTAAAACATACAGCGCAGTAATTTTAATACAATAACTAGCAACATATTTCTCAAAAACTAATTTTTAGAGATTTGGGTTAGGTATTTCTAGTATTTTTTAATAATTTATACTTTAACTTAAGTTGTATCTAAAGAACAACTTAAAATTTAAAAAAATGGTTTAAAATAATACTGGATTTGCAAATTTGACAAAAATATCAGGTATTTTAGGTGTTGCAGTTACGAAAGGAACAAAAATCAAACAGCACACAATTTATGACACAAAACAAAATTACAAAAATATTTAAGCCGAATATAAATACCCCTATTTTCCAAATACATTCCAAAAAAAAACCAATATCCCGATCTGTAAAACAGGACTATTTCTGTAACATCGAAAAATAGCGTTACCGAATAGGACAAATAGTGATTTTACAATTTTTTTACATTTTAGCATTTTCCGGCCAATATAAATTCATGACACAACTTTTTGTTAGTTTTGTTCAAGATTTCAACGCTTTTATTTGGGAAAATGTTGATTTTATTACTTTAATCAGGTTATAAGGAAGATAGTCACGTTACCAAAAGGTCAACTTTATTTGCCTCAAATCTATAAACATCTATTTTTCAAAAACAAAACGAATTATTAGCTTACTACCACTGTTTATACTAAAACCTAACGTTGCTTCGTGGAGTGAATTTTATTTAGGTAAAAATTGGCAGTTACCGCCGTGGGACAGATTTGTTTTGAAAAGTTGTTTTATTTTTTATTTCATTTTCTATGGATAGAATATATCAAGACGTATATGCATACAAATCTTCAAACTTTAAATTTTGGAAAAAGGTAACTTTTACTTCACGCGAGAACGCCGCATCTATCCAATTTTTACGGGCCTACCCTTATAAAAAGCCGCATGTGAGCACATGCGGCTGTTATATTTGGTAATTAAATGTGATGGGTAATGGTTATACTTTACCACAGCCGCATGTTCTTACATACTTTTTAGTGAAGTTAATTTAAAAACATATATCTATTTTTTTAAAATTTTGTTATAAATTGTTATTTGAGAGTAAAACAGTTTTGAAAATAACTTAACTACAGGGAGATCCAACTTGGGCACTTTAGGCGTATAGGTACAATAAGGTACTTCCAGAGACGATAAAGAAAAACTGATCCCACCTTGCGATACCCAAATTTTAAGGGAAGTTATCTTGATTGAATGAATTTTTTATTACGAATCCATCTGTCAAAACGAATTTTATCTGTCACTTTTGGTTTTTGAGATAATACATAATTTGGGAATTTTGTTATAAACTTACCATTTTTTTTTCGATTTTTAAAATTAGCATTTTTAATTTCACCTATTACATTCAATAATTAATTTTTTTTTAATGTTTCTATTTGTTTATTACCTTTTTAATTTTAATTAATTTCTTGATGTATTGTCTTAAAAGTATTTTTGCCTAACTAAAAATTAAAATATCCTATAGAGACAAAACATATAAAAAAATACAAAGAATATAAAGAAACAATGGGAAAAATAAAAAAACGGCTTGATATATCGAGATACGGTTTTCATTTTTAATTTTCTCTTGAATATCTGGTGTCGCAAAGGTGTATCAGTTTCTCTTTTTCTGCCCTGGAGGTACGTCAAACCCCCCAAAATTGCCCAATTTTGATCATCATGTACTGATAAAATGGTTTAAAATATAATAAATTGACCTAAAAAGTCAAACAAAAAATGTGCCCTGTTCGATCATTGTATAAACCCTTCTTAAAATACAGCAACCCAATACTAACAGAAAGCCCATATGTAGCGAGGTTTTCAGTGAAAATACACATTTGGAATAAAAAAACATGATTTAATTAAATTGCCTTACCACTTTAAAGTAATAATACACTAAAAAAACAAAACTTTAAACCCGTTTTTCTCAAAACGTCAAATTTCTAGATACGGTTTTTTTCTTAGGGATAATTACCCTTAGTTTTACTTTTATTGATATTTTTTTAATCGGCCAGGTAGCTTATAAAAGCAATCACTATCAAAAATAAATAATATCAATGCGATGTGACTTCACGTATTTATCCTGAGATTAATAAAACACGCCGCCGATATTTTACTTTTAATGTGATAACCAAATATTTTGATAAAGGGAAAAATACCCTAGTGTAAATAATTTAATACTAGTCTTGTTCTTAGTCAACAATTTCCCTCTATTTTTATCCCGCACCAACCTTTCTTCGCAAAGTTCTTTGGACCTATCTCGTCACAGAAAAATCATCATAACAAAAACATTTCATGAAAAGAAAGGCCAAGTACGCAAAAATCGTATTTTTTAATAACAATTGAGATCAAAGATTAGCCAATTTTTTTTTTGCTATCACAGACAAACTTTTTTTGTAGCACTGTCCCTAAAAGTCAACATTTATGCAGCCGTAATATCCAAGTTTTAATAAATATTTCCAAATTAGTAAGAACCTGTCGTTTTGAAATGTTTATTAAATAAATTGGCTATACACGGTAAAAAAAATTGACTTAGATCAAAGCAAATTGCTTTGAAGTAAAATAATTTGTGCTTTCCTATTCACCAAAATAATATTTTCTTGATATGGCACAAAAAATGTCTTGCCTTTTATTTTAATGTGAAACAGAAATTGTTTTGTTATAAATTGGAACTGAAATAATCTTAGACACCGTTTTCTCTGGAAGCAAAATATTACTTATATGAAGACAATTTGCTTTGTTACCAAATGGAGTATACTGAATCAAAACAATTAAAGAAGAAAAATAAAGACTCATTTCAAGATTAAACGCTGCGTTAAACTAAAAAGAAATATTTTAATTCAAAACAAATTGTCAAGTCAAACAATTTATTGAAGAAAAGAACGTGTTTTCGTTGTAGACAATTTTTTACCGTGTACTTTGATCTCAATTCTTTTTACGAAATACGATTTTCGCGTATTTGGCCTTTCTTCTCAAGAAATGTCTTTGTTATGATTTCACACATTTTTTAAAGGATTTAGATAATATATTGAGGTAACAAAATCTGTAGAATAATGTAAACTAACTTTCACAATGCCTGTGCCCGAACGCATTTAAGTTTTTACCTTTGTAATTTTTCAATTGAAATGAGTAAATTTCTATTTTTATGAATTTGTGCATTAGTAATAAAGGTATTGATAATTTTCTGTGCCATTCAAGCACAGATCTGGGTCAAAATCTAGGGGGGTTAATACTCGACGAAAAATTGTTTTGTAATATTTTTTTTAGGGGGGGGGGTAATTCTCCTGTTTTTCCTTATTTTATTAGGAAAAAGTGCATATTTTTTTTCTAGGGGGAGTAATTACCCCGTTACCCTCCCCTCAAATCCGCGCTTGGTGCCATTGCAGTTCTATCTCTGGCAGGCTTCCATTTTTTTTTAGTTTTTAATGTTAGTTACATAGATCATCCATTTTTATACTAACAAATTATACATAAAATTTTGCGTATCTAATTAGTATTCTGCTTATATTCGTTGTGTAGAAATTAAATCTTATAATGAAAAGTGGAAGAAGGAGGGTTATTTTTTTGGTTTTAAAATTTTTTACACTCCACTGTTTATTTCTGTGTTATACCTATATATCTATGTATTGTATATAATTGCGTTAATGTCTAATTTGCTAATAAATATATGCTTTTACTAGGGGTCTTTTAATTTTTTCGAAGGGTTTTGTCATATTATTATGTCTATTAGTCTGCCAAATTTCAGCCTTCTTGTATTTCTGGAAGTATAGTAGAATTTTGATGATCTATACATGAGTAAGTGAGTGGCAAATTCGACGTTTTTTAAAATTCCGTAACTACTTTACTGCTTTATGGAAGAGTTGTTGGTCTATCCAGATCTACGACTGTAAGAATATGGGCTGAAATATTTCAGGAAAAGGTGGTACAGCAGCTTGCGCAAACTCGCTAGTCCTAGATATTGTTAGGTTAAAAAAATGATTAACTCAACAAAATAACTATACACAAAGATATGGTTTGTTAAAGTTTTTTGGTCATTGATTTTTCTTTCCGAGGCACATTTCCATAGAAAAAAGCTCGGCGAAAAGTCGTGCAAACTGCTCTCACTTCAGTTTAAAAATAGCTGTTTTTCCCATTACAACAAGAGTAAAGTAGCATCTCCAGACGTTTTTGTTTTTCCTTTCAATCAGTGAAGAAAAGTAATTCCCTAAATATTTGTATGTATATATCTTAAGGTGAAAAATAAGTAAAATATATTAGTGTGGCGCCATCTATCCCTGGATGGTAATAATAGATAGGATATGCATATCACTGTGGGGCATATTTATTGGAATGGATTTGGTATTTATTAAATATACATTTTAACCCATACGTTTATAACAACATCAACTTTGTTATGATGACAAAAAAGATTTTATTCCGACACTAGATTTTATTTAAACAAACTTTTTTTAAACGAATGCTTGCGAAAAAGTAGATTTTACGAAACGATATCTAATATCTTTTTCTAGAATATGCTACTGATATTTTTAAATTTGCAAAATTTAAAATCAAGTTGAAAAAATGTGTTTCTATAACAATATCTGTCGCATTAAATAAAGAGAGGTCCATACATTTTGTACTAAATGGGCGTTACTGGGTTAAAATTCTGATCACCCATCATAATTTGTCTGCGGTAGCTACTTTAAAATTGACTCAAATGTACTTAGCCCCTAAAATGGCAGTATTTTAGCTTAAAACGATATTTTTTTAATCAAAAATATTACATTACTTCGTTGATTACATATTATTACCCTAAGTTATTGCCTTTAAAATTGCAAAGCAGTTACTTAAAGTACTCATTTTACTTAAATGCATATCATGATTTCAATTTGTTCTCTCATGCGTTTTACGTTTAGCTCTTTAATAAACATATTGGTGCCTTTAATTTTGGATGGAGGGTAAGTAATTTTTATGATTTAACTTTTTATTTTGTAGGTGATGATTAACTTCATATCGCTTCATTTGCAAACTTGCGTGGTAAACAAGATGTTGGCTAATTTAATTAACATTGTTTTGAAGTTTTTGGAAAAGTGTCTTTTACAAACTCACCTCAGTCCTATAATCTGTTTCTGCCTATAAGACATTCTAGTTAAAACATCAAGATTCACAGTATACTTAAGTTTTAACTTTTTTTCCTATATATAGGGTGTCTCTAAAAGGTCTGTACAAAATTTAGCACATATTCCTGAGGTCAAAATTAGTCGATTTAAAGCAGTTTACTTTAGTCCGAAATTGCTCCGTTTCAGAGATACACGGTGGTAAATTTAAAAATCGATTGTCTTAAAACATTTCTCAATGCATTACTTTAAAAATTGGTACTCGGGGGTTTTTTGGGATGCGAAACCTAAATATGGATACCTTTTCAGTGTTGCCGTTAGAGGGCACTTCACAATGCTCTTTTTTTAGTTTAAAATGACTATAACTTTTTTCTCAGTGCAACTTTTAAGTTTTTTTTGTTAAGAAAATATTTTCCTAAATCTTTTTAAGCCAAAAAGGTACTCTTGTTAACATGCGCTAAAGTAAGTCGTTTTCGAGATATTTCCGTTTTTAGTGTTCGATGCCGCACCGGAATACTGAAATTATTTTGAATGACTATTTCACTAGAGTGTTTTACACTGGCAAAATGTCATAGCAACGGCCAGTTTTCTACTGACTATTGTTCTCAAAGCTTTATTCAAGTTTCTTGCTTTTCGGTAATTTCGCTTATGAATTTTTTTAATTTAAAAATTTAATTTTTAAATTCACCACCCTTTATCTCCGAAACAGAGCAATTTTGGACCAAGGTAATATGCAATTAATCGACTTATTTGGACTTCAGGAATATGTGCTAAGATTTTGTACAGACCTTTTAGAGACACCCTGTATAAATACTAAATAAATATAATATTATACAATACCCTGTAAACTCATGTAAAACTACAAAATCAACGGATTTGTTGGTCATATTTATTTATGAAAGAGTCTGATCAAATTTATTTATATTTTAAAGTTGAATTAATTTTTGAAATAAGCGGATTTGAGATTAAAATATTAAACAGAATTAAAAAAGGATAAATTTGTGCATATTCAACTGCTCATTGCCATTTTAAAAATCTGTTTGATTCCAAAAGTCAATAATGGCTGTTTATTCCAATTTATTTATTGGCTCTCAGCTACAGCTTTTTCCTTGGAATCACATAGTATACCCAAGTAACATTTACATGGACGCACTCGGGGGTGGGGGGGGGGGGAATCCCCAAACCTAAGATTTTTTACAGATATTTTTTACGTTTTTCTTGAATAAAAACATAAAATAGCATAAAATATCACATCATTAAGCGTCGCCTCCCACCTCCAAGACATATTCCTGCGTGCGCCACTGGCATTTATTAGTCGTGGAAGTTGTGAAAACAAATATCGCATTGAACGGAAACATTTTGTGAATGGCTCTATTTGTTGTGTGATCGACTGTGACCCACATCGACAAAGCTACGTTTTCTCAACTTTTACACTACTAGAGGGTATTTACGCAACTGTTGGCGACATTCTCATTTAAACCAAATATTTTAGGTATATTTTTAGTTGTGATAACGACGTTTACAAAACGTTTTTTTGGTCCAAAATTTGTACTACTTTTTGTAATTGTGTCACAGTCGTGACCTTGACTAAGCATACGTCATGTTGTTTCGAATAATTATCGATCTGAGCAAAGGGGCCATTCAAAGCCGTACCCAGAAAAAATCTCAATCTCAAAATAATGTTTCAAATACAATTTTACAAAAATTTTTGTCGTATTTTTGTTGCTGTGAAAATATTTAATCGATCGTTTCGGAGTACCCCTAGGTACGGCCATGGGGCTACTGTCCAGCGGCTATGTAAACAAACATAAAAAAAGGCTAATTCATTGGGCAAATCAGGCCTCTGATGTTTATGAAAATCAAACTCTAAATATTATGTAAAAGAAATACATGTAGTCATTTCACGGCAACTTCAGTAAAATATATTTGTACAAAAATACGTCAAATGGAAGCCAGCGGGTTTCGAATGGCTAAAATAGGCAATATTTGTCAGTAAACTGTGGTGCATTCCTAAAATTTGTTGGTAGAAAAGCTTATAAATTGTTGCATTAATTCTTAAATGATATTAAAAAAAATTGTTTAATTAATGGTAAATGAGCTAGTCATCAATATTATGTAGTTATTACGGCACAATCCTCACAACCTTTATTCAATCAAAAACTCGTCTACCAAATTGGTTCAAAACAGGGTCGAGTTTGACTCAAAATCAACGTTTAAACGCAACGTTGGCACGCGATTCACGACGTTTACCCAAGGACTTATTGTTACTTGGGTACTAGTTAGGTTTGGTTATTCCCGTCTTCCCGTGATGCCCTAAATATATTTTAATATTAGTCATTAGGTAAAGTCTGTTGATTTATAATCAAGGCCAATAATCTGTACATTAAAAATGAAAATAATCGTTTAATTGCTGTATTATAATGTGAGGTTTATGTCATATTTAAAACCACAGTGGCGTACAAAACTAGAAAACACGATTAGTTCCTACCTACCTATTTTTTTAAGTTTAAAGGTTTTGCGCATAGGTTTAAAATCACCTTGTAAATTAGTTTTTCTTACCTATTCAGTGGGACACCGTGTAGCTGTTTATTACAGTATTTTGATTTAGGTATTACTATTAAAATAAATTGGAATTTAATTCATGGAAATTGCAAACAGTATTGATGGTAACTTATAATAGCCAAGAAAAAACATAATTAATCGAACACTACTTGGCAATAATATTTAATGAAAACCAATTACATTTGGTGACCTACGTCAATCTTATTATTTTACCTTTATTTCTTTAGTCGTATTATCTCAGCTATAGAGGTTCTGGATGCATTTGGCTGATGTGTTTCCCCAAATATGTAGGCAAATCATATTGCTCTCTTTTTCTATCATAATCCAATTTTCTATTAATGTGAAACCGATTGTTAGAGTTAGCTTGTTCAGCTTTAATTCTTGCCTCGAGAATTCGCAAGTGCGAAACATAAGGTAAGTGAAATGGATAGCCAGTACCCCACATAAACGCAATGCTATGTCTTTCTATGTCTCAGAATTATTAAAAACCACAAAAAAAAGTTGCTTTTTCGTGCCTCCTTGGCTCCTTCCCTCGGGCATCCTTGATCACCCACGGATACCTTGTCTCACGCACTCATGATTTTTCAAATAAGGAATTGGATTTGAACACCCTGTTCAAAATATTTTTCTTCCAAAACTGAATGGACCTTAGTGCCTCCTAACCCTAGATGCACTGTAAACACAATTCTTGGATAAGTCACTCAATTACGACTAAGACCTTGTTGCTCACATGCAAAACAATAAAGAGAGATAATGAATTAGCTAAGCCTTGTTTCGGTGCATTTAGGGGTTAAAGTTGTCATAAATGTTTTGAATTCTCTATCGTAAACCATGTTTGTTTTAGGTAGAATTGAGACAGCCAAATAACTTCACTAAATTTCTTGATAAATAACAAATTTATTTTCTTAACATGTTTCGACTATTGAGGCATCTTCATGGGGTTACAATAAACTTATGTTATTTTATGAGACAATAGAGGTAGCGGGCACCTGATCATATACACATAGAAATAAATATTAATATACCGAACTTTTCGAACTTATAATTAAAATGCTTCTTCATGAAAGGTTCATTTTTCAGATAGTAGAGTAAATTTGTAAAATAAAGCTGAAAAAAGGGTATATTTTTTTTAATATTTGGCATAGTGGTACCTAACACCAAAAGCTAAACTTTTATTCAAAAATCCCTGATTTTCCGGCCTCAGAATCCATCGCCATCTGTGTGTTTAATATGAGGTATCAAAAATAAATATCGGACAAAAAATAAAGAAGAAAAACTTTTTTTTAAATATAGTTTTGTTTTGAAGTGATAAGTGTAATTTTTTTTTACATTTTTGAATTAAGTAAATTTATCAAAACTAATTTAATTTCTCTTAAAACAGGGAATTATTTTTTTTAAACTTTAACAGACGCCATCTTGTACTCTGGCGTCGGAAAATAGGGGATCCTCGAATGAAAATTTAGCTTTTGGTGTTTGCTACTACCATGTCAAATATAAAATAATATACCCTTTTTGCAGCTTTTTCTTGAAATACCCTACAAATTTACTCTACTAATATGTCTGTCAGAAATGATGTTCTAGTGAAAATTATTTGGTATTAAGAGCTATTTTGTTATTCTAGATTTTAAGGGCTTTTTAAAAACTTTAGCAATACTGATAATTGTAAAAGTTATATGCTTCCGTTATTTAATATAGGTTTTAAAGTCCACAGTAAACCGGTCCATTGTTTGAGTGATGAGTGACAGGCCGAATTTTCGTCCAAGGAGGCAGCGCAAATGAAAATATTTTTGTTTGCTGTTGTTGTGGTTTTGAGGGGTAGAGCGGCGGGACTGTAAGCGCTGGCCGTTTTATAAAATCTGGGTGCAAAAATCCTTAAAAGGACGATGTAAAAATACCAATTTTTCCGAGCCACACAAAGACAATATAGAGGATTGGCACTCACCTTTTCAGTTGTTTTCGTCGTCCAGAGGAGCTCCTCTCGCTGGCCCAGTCGTTGCAGTCGATCCACACTAGAATCACTTGTTTGTGTAATGGTTTAGTTTGATTTTCTAAGAATGTTATTGGATTTTTTGGTTAATAGAATTTATCACCATGCTGCGTGGTGATCTCGATAGAATACGACAGACGAATCTCTTTTGGTTACGCCTTTTTGCGCAGGTTCATTTTTCGTAGATGGCGCTGGCGTTTTGCTTGTGCCAATCAAATTGAAATTGTGTGGGTTTTCCGAATACGGGAATTTGGCGCAAAATTTGAATTTAAAATTAAAGTTGCACGAACATTTTCCGCCCACTTAAAACGAAGTTTTACATTGAGATTAATTGAGTAAACAAATGGCTATATAAAAAAAATATAAGTTAATTCAAAACCTTAAAGGGTAGGTTATTAAAATCCGTTTTAGGTTTATAGATCAAAAAGAAAAAAAATTAAAAAAAAAATATATATATATTCTAGATAACGACACACGAAACAAAAGAAGTTGCTTGGGAGTTTAGTGCGCATCTAAAGGTAGTGGGCACAACTTGACCACGGGACGAGTGAAAAGTCCGTGTTGTGTTTTAACAGTAGCAACTCGAATGTGATTATCCCGACCAGGATGTACAGATACTATTCTACCCAGCAACCAGTGTAATGGCGGCCTAGTTTCATCCTTAATTAATACAAGCGTATCTATCTATCTATCTTGATTTCAACCGAAGGGTCCGACCACTTAGAACGCTGTTGTAAAGTATTTAAGTACTCGAGTTTCCAACGCTTCCAGAAATCGGCATGAATTCGTTGGATAAGTTGCCAACGCTTAAGGGTATTAACTTTAAGGGTATAAAGGTCAGGATCAGGACACGAATTAAGGGGTTCCATTGTGAGGAAATGACCCGGAGTCAAAGACGTAAGATCGTTTGGGTCAGAGCTTTGCTCACAAAGGGGTCGAGAATTGAGTAATGCCTCTATTTGGGCGAGGAGAGTATAGAGCTCTTCGAAGGTTAGTATCTGGTCACCGATGACCCGATACAAATGCGTTTTTATAGATTTGACTCCTGCTTCTGCTAGACCATTTAGGTGGGGGGCTCCCGGACTATTAAGACACCATTTGATTTTTAAGCTCTCAGAAGCTAATTTCGAAAGATTATGGAGCTCCTTAATAGCCCCAACAAAGTTTGAGCCTCTATCACTTGTGATTTGGACACAAGTGCCACGTCTAGCGACAAAGCGTCGTAACGCAGCGATGCACGCCTCTGTGGTTAAATCCGAAACAAGCTCGATATGGATTGCTTTGACAGAAGTATCGACAAAGACTGCGATATATGATTTACCAACTTGTGCTCCACGACATCTCTGACCTACAAAGGTTTTGATTGGGCCTGCATAGTCTAAGCAAACGTGTGAAAAACATTTTAATTGTGACGTTCTAAAAGAAGGTAAATCCGACATGTACGGAGTATACGGTTTTGGTTTTAAGCGAAAGCAGGGAATACATTTCAATAAAACCCTCTGAATAGCTCGACGTGATGACATAATCCAAAACTTTTGGCGAATTAAGTATTGGACTGTGTTTATTCCGGGATGTAAATTTTCGTTATGAGTTTGAATAATGATCAATTGGGTTAATCTATGAGATTTCGGCAATAATAAGGGATGTTTTGCCTCAAAGGAGAGTTGAGAATGCCGTAAGCGTCCGCCCACTCTAAGGAAACCCAATTCGTCCAAAAAGGGCACGAGTTTGCGAAACGGCTTAGGTAATAGCTGAGTATTTTGAATTTTTTGAATGATATCCGAAAAACACTCTTCTTGGACCCTTTTAACTAAAACAAGTAGAGCCTTGTGTAGTTCAAAAGCGGAAAAAACGCCGGATAAAGGGTCAACTGAGGTTTTTCGATTGTGAATAAGTCTTAGAAAATGACAAATGATTTTTTGAATGGTATTTAAATTGGATATTTTATCGATTACTCTATCAAAAAAGTTTTGATTTTGAATTTCTGCCGTCAGCACCACTGAATTTTCCAGTTTTTCTTCTTTGAGAACCTCGTCTGGAACTCCCAAAGAACGTTCATTTATAAACCTTTGAATTTGCCACTCCGTAGTGGGCAAGGTAATCCATGGAGGGCCGTGAAACCAAAGAGGGTGATTTATTAAGTTATTGGGCGACAACCCTCTGCTAGCGCAGTCGGCAGGGTTCTCGAGTGAAGTAATGTGATACCATGGGACTTCGGGGATTGTTTCTTGAATACGACTTACGCGGTTTGCCACAAAGGTCCTCCACTTGTGAGGTGAAGATGTGACCCAATGAAGCGTGACCTGTGAGTCCGAGAACGCAAGAATTTCATCAATTACGAGTAATGATGAATAGGTGCGAATAACTAGTTCGAGTAAATCAGCTAATAGAGTAGCTCCAAGTAGTTCCAAACGTGGGATTGAAATAGTGTGTAAGGGAGCAACCCTTGACTTGCCCATGACTAGAGCAGTTTTGATAATTTTATTTGGTAATTCGACGCGAACGTATACGCAAGAAGCGTATCCTAGCTCGGATGCATCGCAGAGACCTAGCAATTGACATCGTTGAATATTATTCGAAAAAATATGTCTAGGTATACAAAGATTCGAAAGAGTGGTTAATTGATTATTGAATTGATTCCAAAGAGTTTTGATTGGATCGGGGGGTATTTCATCCCAATCAGTTTTGCATAACCAAAGTTTTTGCATAATCACTTTGGCTAAAAATGAAACAGGCGATAAGAAACCTATAGGATCCCAAATTTTAGCGATAGCCGATAAAATATTCCTTTTGGTGCAAGGTTTTTCACAAGGGGTACAAGAATAGGTAAAAGTATCTGTAGAAGGGTGCCACTGAAGGCCCAACACCTTAATCGATGTTGAAGAATCGTCTTCAAAGGTAACAGGGATCTGACAATCAGCGGGCGACAAATGTGAAAGAAGTTTCGGATTATTTGATGCCCATTTTCTTAATTCAAATTTTCCCAATTTAAGCAACGCTATGAGATCCTTTTGAAGTGATAAAGCACCTTCTAGAGAGTTAGCTCCACAGCAAATATCGTCCATGAAAATGTTATTCAAAAGGACCTGGGATGCTTCAGGATAATTCTTAGCCTCCAGGATGGCTAGTTCTCTAAGAGTTCTGATAGCTAAATAGGGACTTGAACTAACACCAAACGTCACTGTATTAAGCATGTATTCCTGCAGGGGTTCATTGGGATCAAATCGCCAAAGTAGCCTTTGGTAGTCCCGATGAATTGGATTAATTTGAATTTGTAAAAAGTGCTGTTTTATATCAGTCAAAAATACGATAGAATAAAATCTGAATTTTAATAGAATTTCGGAAATATCGGCTTGTAATTTTGGTCCTATTAAAAGAGTTTCGTTCATGCTTAGGCCTTTCGAACCCTTAATCGAGGGGTTAAAAACCACCCGGAGTTTAGTCGTTGATTTGTCAAGACGAAGGACTCCGTGATGTGGTAAATAAGAACATAACTGAGGTCTAGGTTCGGATCTTGGGATTAAAGACATGTGCCCGTTTTTGAGATATTCTCTCATAAAATCCGAGTACATACTATAGAAATTTGAATTTTTTATTAAGCGAGATTCCAGAGACAAAAATTGACGATAGGCCACGGAATATGTGTCTCCTAGGTCAGGAGGGTCAATGTGACGAAAAGGCAAATTTACAGTAAATCGGCCCGAAATATCTCTAGTGGTAGTTTTTTGGAAAATCTCTTCACATCTTTTTTCTTCGGGTGAGAGAAACGTTTTTGACTTAATTGATTCTAGTTCCCAAAATCTGCGAATATTAAAGTCGAGAGACTGCTCACAGGAAGTAAAGTAAGAATTGACTTGAGGTGAAATATTTATGTTTTGAGTTTGGCCCATCAAGACCCACCCAAAAACTGTCTCAAAAGCGGAGGGTTGGCCGTGAGGTCCTGGAATTCGTCCTGATTGGACGATTTCTGTGTAAAGTTGTGCACCTAAGAGTAAGTCAATTGGACCAGGGTTGTAAAATTGGTTATCTGCAAGCTTTAGATTTGAAATATGACTCCAATTGGATGAATCTACCTGTATTGAGGGCATATTCGAACAGAGTTTCGGTAAAACGAAGACTTGAATAGAAAAGGTAGGCTCTTGTTGGCCTAGGGCTCGAATAGTGCAAGTAGAAATGCCGTTAGTGGCCGATGAAGATTGATTTAGTCCCAGAACAGGGATCGAAATTTTGTTTCTTGGCAAGCCTAACCTGTTAAGACAAGCTTCGCTTATCAGGTTAGCTTGGATACCGCTGTCCAGAAGTGCTCGGACAGGTTGGTAGTTACCCCGACTATCCAGTACCTCTAATTTTATAGTCGCTAGAAGCACTGTCGTCCGGGGCGTCAAGGTGGATAACGAAGAGTATTGATTTGTAGATGTATTTGGATTCGAATTGATTTGAATTGAATTTGAACTGGGTTGAACAAAACTAGGGTTCTGTTGGCTAAGACTTGAATTTGAATTCTGATACGATAAGTTTGTGCCTGTGCTTGGCACGGCCACTTGATTTGGATTAAAACTTTGATTTAAGTTCGAATTTTGATTTGAATTTTGGCTTGAATTAACAAAGGATTGACTTGAATTCTGACGGATTGAATCTGTCATTTGCGATAGATGAATAAGACTATGGTGCCTATGTCGACATACCCTGCAGTTGTAGGTACTACTGCAGTCAATTACTTGATGATTTGAACGTAAACAGTTGATACATAACGATTGTTGTTTTACATAAGTAAAACGATCTGAAGGAGATTTGGAAATAAAAACACCACACTGCGAGAGTGGATGAAAAGAATTATTGCATAATTTGCACTTATAGGGTTGTTGGTTTTGTCGAAATTGAATATTGGATTGTTTATTTGATACTTGTGAGTGCGTATGCGCTAAAAAATTTGATGGAGGGCTTGATTTGTACTGATTATTTGAATAAGAATTATATTTTTGGTTACTAGAATTCGAATAATTTGGTTTTTGCTGTTTTGAAGTCGAAGGTTGCATTTGCGTATTTTGGGGAGATAGCTGTACTGTTTCAAGAGCACGGCATTGGTTAATAAGAAACTGAATTAGATTTTGATATGTTGGAATCTCGGTAGTACTATACTTTAATTCGAAAGCGGTTCTTGTGGTTTGATCGATTTTTGATAATAAAATTGAAAATAAACAAAAACACCACGACGTTACTGGAAATTCAAGATTTTCGAGCGCCGCAATATTCTCGGAAAAGGTATCTACCAAGACTCTAAGATCCTTTGCTGACTGGTTTCCCTTTAAAGAAGTTGCATAGTAGATTGAGTTCCAGTAGGTACTGGCTAAAAGTCTTTTATTTTGATAGCGATCTGTTAATACCATCCAGGCGATTACGTAATTACTTGCCGTTAATTTTATAGAACTTACAATATTAAGTGGTTCGCCCTCAAGGAAGGTTAGCAAATGTTGAAATTTCCTTATATCGGAATAATTAGAGTTTTCGTGAACCAAACAAGAATAAACATCGTAAAAGGTTGGCCACTTTTTTACGTTTCCATTAAAGCCAGGTACCTTTAAAGGGCCCAGATCATCGCTACGTGAATAGTGTGAAGTTGCGGGGGTAAAATTTGAATGAACTGAATCGGAACATAAACTCGAAAAAAGAACTTTAGCTTGGTGGTAGAATAGATCCGTATCTTTCCTAATTTTGTCCTGTACTTCGAATTCATCATCGTCGTCGTCTTTCAAGAGACCTATGATGTCATTATGAATGTTTTTAAATTGTTCATAGTGATCATCTAACGATTCGTAAAACGCCTTAAAAATTGGCAAGGAATAACTATCTGATTTAGCTTTTGTTCCCAAGTTATACGTTTCCGTAATACGAGATATTGAAACTTTGCGTTGATTCTCAAGCTTTTTTAACGACATATTGTTAATTAAAAAAAATAAAAAATATTTAAAAGGAATAAAACTAACACTTGACCCCTATTGACTTTAATCAGTCCAAAAGAGTTCAACAAGCATATATTTTATTATCGATTTCTCGAATAAATGCAAAAACTTATCAACAGCTGTTATCCTAGGTCGCGATTTTTCTCCCAAAATAAATGCACGCAAAACAACTTGTACCTACTACCGCTTCTCTTATTATTTACAGGTAAATACTAATTCTACTAGATGTGTTTGTTTACCTGTTAAATAAGAATAAAGCATTTAACTCACAAGCACTTTTGTTGTTTTGAATAACTATAACATATTATTTAAACAAATAACTATTATTTAAACAAATTTCGATTTTTGAATCAAAACAAACGACGTACCAAGTGCCAATTTCGGCTGCAATGAAATGTGGGTGGAGCAACCGTTAAGCCACGCAAGGGGGGACGGAACCTCCTTTCGAAACTGGACACGGCAACAAACGAACCAAAATGGCGAGGCGAAAAAATCCAATATTTTTAGCAAACAAATTTTAAAAAACTATCTGGGTCGTGGGACCAGAAAATGTTGTGGTTTTGAGGGGTAGAGCGGCGGGACTGTAAGCGCTGGCCGTTTTATAAAATCTGGGTGCAAAAATCCTTAAAAGGACGATGTAAAAATACCAATTTTTCCGAGCCACACAAAGACAATATAGAGGATTGGCACTCACCTTTTCAGTTGTTTCCGTCGTCTAGAGGAGCTCCTCTCGCTGGCCCAGTCGTTGCAGTCGATCCACACTAGAATCACTTGTTTGTGTAATGGTTTAGTTTGATTTTCTAAGAATGTTATTGGATTTTTTGGTTAATAGAATTTATCACCATGCTGCGTGGTGATCTCGATAGAATACGACAGACGAATCTCTTTTGGTTACGCCTTTTTGCGCAGGTTCATTTTTCGTAGATGGCGCTGGCGTTTTGCTTGTGCCAATCAAATTGAAATTGTGTGGGTTTTCCGAATACGGGAATTTGGCGCAAAATTTGAATTTAAAATTAAAGTTGCACGAACAGCTGTTTAGAGTAAGTCTGATTTTTGAAACTTAGCAGCAAAGGCATATAAAATGCGCAGCAACTAATTTTTTTTAGAAAATAACGTAGTTTTGTAAAAAACCATAAAAAATGGTACCACAGATAAATTTTTTAAGAAATTTTCTTCATGCATTTGATATTTTTTTAATGCAAATAAATATAAGTTTTATATTATAGGGAGGGAGGTGGGCCCTGTTCCCAATATAACTCGTCACTGTACCAACAGGATATTCGATACACTGTTTTACTGAAAACTAATTAATAAGTTCTTCTAAATCCAGAAAATAAAAATATTCTTTATTATTTTTGGTTTTAGTTTGTATATTATTATATTTATTTATATTTATGTTTTCCTTGCTATCAAAGAGTGGTTTTGTCATTCAACTACGTCAATGCCATGGGTTCGGTAGCTCAGTTAATAGAGTAGTCCAGGTTGAAAGCCTTTTGATTATTTCTTTTTGTTTTGTTATTACTTTCAATAGGTTTAGTATAAATCTCTTTCTCCACCATAGAACTCCCAAAACTTATCTTATCCACATAAAATTCAGATCTTTTTAACTTAAATAACTTTATGTTACTTAGTTTTTAATATTTCTTAAAACCTTTAACCGATGCGTAATTTCATTACATACAAGGTATTAAAATAATTGACTGATACCTTTACCAATAAATCACCAGTAGTAATAATTTTTTACGGATATTTTAATATGTAATTTATCTTAATTAATATGTATTAAAACGGTACTAAGGTAAAGCTTTTTGGAAAAGTAAACTTCGTTTGCGAACTGGTCAATTCCAGGAGATCGTTTTGTACGAAAGTTTTAAATATTTATTAGAAAAACGAAAAAATCTTAACGGTACATGTTTTTTCGATGAAATAAAATTAAAAGGTTTGACATAAAAAATTGTTTATGCTGTTAATATTTTTTTAATATTTGTACTTGGATACATTACATTAATAAAATGTCAAACATAGGATTTTTTTTTAAATATTGATTAGCTTTTAATACAAGTATGCGATAAAAAATAAATTATTTACCTTTCCACATCATTCAATTTTTTTAAACTTTTCCCTCTATAGCTGAAAAGTGTTCTCTAAGGTTGTAAAATGCTTAATTTAAAATTAAATAAAACTTATTAGAAACTTATTGAATAAGTCAACAACTTTATTTAAGTATTGCTAGACCTTAACGCGGCTGTGAGTTATGGGAACATGCTATTTATATGCTTTTTATATGGTCGTTCTTTATTTTTAAATCCACATTTTAATGTTTGTTATTCGGTTCGTCACGGCCTATGTTGCTTTGGGGCTAAACAGCATAAACAAAGGCTGGGTAACCTTCGTTTTGCGCATGGGGTTTGCCCTTGGAAAATTTGTTGGAAGGGTTTACCTACTCGGCTGGTGCCGTGATAGCAGACGGAATGTTGTGAAAATGCGCTCTCTAGGTGCATTTTCAAATGGAGACACTGTACCTATTTTAATAGACCATTTGCTGGTAACAGGGATGAAGATAATCACATCACATCATTTTCGTTCAGAAATCACAATCGGATTTTTTTTTTGATTAATTTTTTTGTATTAACCTTTAAAGTTACATGCTGCATGACTATATTTGTGCACTAGTAATGTATAGCACAATTGTTATTAAGGTCTGTAGTATTTGAAGGCGCCACAGCGCAAGCGTAGATGTCAATTTACTGCTAGCGATATTACTGCGAGGCCTTATTTTACTTCCAATTAGTCTCTATCATGTGGGTAGAAAATTACCCTATATCAGAATTGAAAACGGCCAAAGCCCTTCATGCATGGTAAGGCCATATCCGGAATGGCCATTAATTGCCCATTGGTTATTTCCTCATCAGGGGCGTGCTAAAGGGTGAGGCAACGAGACAGTCGCCTCAGGCAACCACTTTAGAGGGCAACCAAATCTTAATATTTTCAAAATTTTGCCGTTTTCTAAAAAATTTAATAATTTGGAATTAAGAAGTTAAAGTAAATTATGTCGTGCAGAAGAAACTAGGTATAAGAAACTGATGGATGAGTTTGCATAGGAAAAGGGCGAGGGTTCCAAAATTTCTGGGCTAGTAATTTTGCATATTATGTTTAGGTAAATACCTATAAATATGTTGGTTAATTGCATTTAAGTTTTTAAAAAAAATTGATTCCCCAGTGGTATTTTGTGAGCAGATAGTTCCTATGTTATATAATAGGCATAAAGTCATTTTTTTATAATGGCGGTTTTAGTTAAACTAATGTAAATATGTTATGACCAAACCGCCAAAATAAAAGAACCAAAATATACATTGGTATGCATATTTAACTGACTCTACATATAAGTCATTAAAAGTTTCCGAATCCGCTGTTTTGAAACTTTAGAAAACTTTTTTATTTGATACCATTTTTTCCAAATACTTAGCCATATTTACTACTTATTATACTTAGCCTTTATTTATAAAAATTAATTTATTTTTCTAGAATTTTCGGTAATCCCCATTTTTTTTCCTTTTTACAAAAAAATGTCTAATAATAATTCACTTTTCTCTCATTTTCACCTGCGCGTTTTCCACAAGGCGATTTTTTTCGAAATGTGTTTGAACCTACAACATTTTTGTCCTGTTGCGCATTTGTTTCAATTTTCCAATAGTTTTTTTATATGGCAAAGATTTTCTTCTGTGGCGCCATTTTAGCCGAATAGAACTTAGTATTAGAAAAATTCTCGTCATTATAGCTGCTAGCTGCTAAAGATTTTCCTCTGGCGATTTCTTTAAAAAAAGAATTCATTTTTCTGAAATTTTCGCCTGCGGCGCCATTTTCTATTAGTTTTTCTTCTACTTTTTTATATTGTAATCCTTTCCTTTATATTGAGGTGTATTAAACCATCTTACAGCCCCTTCTGTTGTAGTAATTCTACGAATTCTCTAGGTATTAAGCCTAAGGCTCAAGCTCCCCCAAAATGGCCTGCCTAGTGGCTCTCATGAGTTGATGGGTATGGGTGAGTGGTAAAATATTATAAATATTTGAAAACCTAAAAACTGGGCACATTTAAACTTATGGCGGAAATGTTTTAGCCTTAGCGTATGTCTCCTCAAAACTTCGTGTCTTGTATACTTGCTTTGCTTTAAATCACCGAAGGATTGAAAAGTATCATTTTAGTACCTCAAAGGAGGCATTAAATGTGCACTTTTGATCTCTAAAGTGCATAAAACGAATTTAGTTCCTAGGGTGGTGAAACAAATTGCACGAGATGTTTGTTTTTAAATAAGGGGCAGCAATTTTTCCCTTTGCCTCAGGCAACCAAAAAGTTAGGCACACCCCTGTCCTCATTTGCCAGTATACAAAGCCACAGTATATTTTAATATTCTAATCAGTCTGTTTATCTATTCTTACGATAAGACCTCTTATAAACACAACTTTGTTGTATGTCGTTTAAAAGATCCTTTTATATATTTTCTCTAAAAAGGGAGTTTTATATGAGCCTTGCCTAAAATGCTTAGTTTTTTTTAAAACTGAATAAAATCTCAAAAACATGATATTTTTTATAATCCTAAAAAATAACCCCAATTTAGGGATGCCAGTTAGGTGCTAACCATAGACTTGGCCGTCTTAGGTTATACATTATTTAAAAGATAATGTTATGTTCTGAGTCAATTAATTACAAGCTTTCTTTAAAATGCTTGCTTCTTAAAAAAATGACATAAAACTAAATAATTTCGGTTTATTTTGTATATTATACTATGGAAATACGTAGGAAACGGGTGTACTGCTAACACTTCGTATAACAGCAAGGGTAATACGGAAATAACTCAGTTATGTATTATTTTATAGGCTATTAGTTGGTCTTTAATATATGTTATTACAGATTTTCTGAAAAATAAGCAGTTTCGAAGTTAAAGGCCACTAAATAAAAATATTGGTCAAAATACAAAATTGCGGCGAAATGTTTAGCATCATAACTCGAAAACCATTCGCCTCACAAAAACCATTTTTGTAGAAAATTTTATCGTCTTGAATTTTTGTCTGAAACTTTTTTTTCTAAAATGTACAGGGACCAAAAAATTAAAAAAAAAAAACCTTTTTGTGCACAGTAAATCCAGGATAGAAACCTCATCCAAGTATCTGCCATTCATTCTTTATCACATTTTCCGGAAGAACTTAGACTCTCTACTACCTAAATAATAATAATTATAATAATAAATCAGTTTATTTATCAATCGAAATACAAAAAATTTTTTAGCATACAAAAATAAGGTAATTAATAATAAATAACTTGTTATAACAGGGATTTGACTGGTATTAAATTATTGACACTATGATATAAGTATAGATCTGAGAACATAATGTCGTTAGTTTATGAGCATCAATTATTTGGAACAGCTGAAAATAAAATTAGAAACTCCATAATGCTATCCGACTAACCCCTAAATATTTTCAGAAAAAAAGAGAACGCAACTAATCTAATGTTGAATATAATAATATAGGTACATGTAAATTGGATTATCTGTTTACTCTGTAATAGGTTCGTCTTTTCAAAGACATCTTTTACGCCACAACGTCGGATTTATGTTTCTTTTTAAATTCAGTTTAGAATATCGTAAGCAACCAGATCTCGTATTAAAGGAACATTCCATGAAAATCATGTAATTACATTTCAAAAAACATATACCTACAGGATAACTGGAACCGTTTCCAAGCTATCGTTATTTTGTATAGGGGCTGGACTAGATCATTTTATTGTCTTTCTGTTTTGTGAGTTTTCATACCTTTTACAGTGGGAAGGAAGAATTATAGAGATCAGTTGGATGGCTTGGTCGAGTTAATACCTGAGAGTTTCTCGTTCTTGTATTGATACGCTACAGACTGCATAGATGGAAGTTTTCTGAAAATGTATGTATAGTCTTCGGTAGCTTAATGTAGAGAGCGTTTGCGTACAGAGCAAGAGATCCCGGGTTCGAGTCCCGGCCGAAGACAGAAAACTTTTTGAAGTGTAAACTTCTTTAGGCGCGTTTAGCAGTATTTGTGGGTAGTGAATTCAACTGAGCCGTCAGGCTCGGCTATGTAACGCTCATTCGGGTGAAGTCGGCTCGAGTCGACTAACTGTGAAAGGAACATTCAGCGAGCGATATGATGATGCAGATTAAGGGCAGTATTATTAATTTCGCCTTGTTGAAGTTTACACTTCTGCCGTGTGGTCTTAAGCACACACAATTTATTTTTCTTATTTTTCTTTCTTTAATTTCCCTTGCTGTTAATACTTAAGTTTACTGCAAATAAATGTATTAATATTTATCTCGGTTTTCGCCACGCGTAATCCTCGACGTATTAGAGTTTATTCTAACGATTGCTTGCATTTTAGGCGCTTGCATCTCTGCATTATTTCTCCACAATAGTCATTATTACTAAACGGAATTTAATAAAATACAAAGGTTCTCACCATAACGCTATTTTATAATTTCTAAGAAAATAATTTTTTAACTTATAAGGAAATAAATGGTATAGTCTGTGGAAAAACGGTTTACATAAAAATTATTATTTACGGAACCACTATATTAACTTTTATGACTAGTACCTCATTGCTTGCCGCGGAGACAGAGTAAAAAAGTCTTTAGAAACATAAGTAAAAACGAGCCCCTTTAAAGGGTGAAGTTTGATTCTGTTCACCATTTTGTATTTTAAAATTACGACATTCATTAAAAACAATGGATCATCATCATGATTTTTGTTTTATTAAAATCAGTTTAGTAGCAATTATTTTATGAAGAAATAAATACAGACAAATTTGTGAAGGAAATCGTATAATTGGTAAAATAGTGATTAAAAAATAAATTAGATTTTCGTTAAGGCTAAACAGATTGAATAGATTTATACCTGGTTGTGCGTAGCGGCTTTTTTACAAGCTTTTATTTAACTTCACCTGTATGTATGTATGTATGTAATCATATCTTGAAACTCATTTTTGAAGAACTTCCAAACATCCGATTAACTTCAAATTTTGCATAGCGTCTTAGTTCCGATGACAATACAATAATATGGTTTCATCCGGTACCTACCTCCCCCCTAACGTGGGGGATGGAGAGGGGGTAAAACTTTAGTTTGTCCGATTTCAACCAAAATTGGTATCTGGGGGTTTTTGAGTATGAGAATTACGAATTTTGGATCACATTATAAAAATTCAATATGGCGGATTCAAATTGGACGATTTAATGTCAAATTTTTCTGATTACTTTCAACTGACTTCCACGTATCCGATTGACTTCAAATTTCGCATACCGTTATAGTTCCGATGACAATTCAATAATGTGGTATAACTTACTGCCTACCTCACCCCTAACCTGGTGGGCGGAGAGGGGGTAAAATTTTAGTTTGTTGGATTTATACCAAAATTGGTATCTGGGGGTTTTTGAGGATGAGGATTACGAATTTTTAATCAGGTTACAAAAATTCAATATGGCGGATTCAAAATGGACGATTTAATGTCAAGTTTTTTCTGATTACTTTCAACTGACTTCCACATATCCGATTGACTTCAAATTTCGCATACCGTTATAGTTCCGATGAAAATCCAATAATGTGGTATCACTGACTGCCTACCTCCCCCCTGACGTAGAGGGCGGAGAGAGGGTAAAATTTTAGTTTGTCGGATTTCCACCAAAATTGGTATCTGGGGGTTTTTGATAATGAGGATTACGAATTTTTGATCTGATTACAAAAATTCAATATGGCGGATTCAAAATGGACGATTTAATGACGATTTTTTCTGATTACTTTCAACTGACTTCCACGTAGGTATCTGATAGATTTTAAAATTCACATGCTCTCTCACTAAAAAGGGGGGGGGGCGTAGAAGAGGTAAGGCTTTAGTTTGTTCGATCTCGACCAAAATTAATTAATCCTTGCGTATAATGATCATAATAATAACGACAGTTTTAGCATAGCCTTTGTTGAACGGCCTTCTCATCGAAGACTTAGATATTTTAAAATTGACAGGAAAGACTCCCTGCAATATCGATGCGCAAGCTGAAATGCATAGACTTAGACAAATCTAAAAAATAAATTTAGAAAAAAAAACTTTTTGAAAACAAGCTTTTATAAATTGGACTAAAAAGCATAAAATAATATTTTGAGTGTTCTTATATCATAATAATAAAAGCGATGGGCGTATTTAATATTAGGTAAATGCCTTTCCATACGCAATTGGTAGATCGTCCAAAACCGATAATGGGCCCACTCTTCTTTTTCAATGTGACGAAATAAATCGACACACAGCCGGTCGCGGATGATCTGCCTAATATGAAGCAAGCGTAATAATGTCCATCCATATCAGAAAAATGTAAGAGTAGCTTGAGTAGGGTTGGGTTGGGTTGGGCTAACTTGTCTACCCTTACATTTCTCTGCTATAATATAATGAATAACTTCGAGTTAACAAGGCTAAAACAAAAACGGGTAAATTTCCTTTAATACGCCCATCGCTTTTATTATTATGATATAAGAACACTCAAAATATTATTTTATGCTTTTTAGTCCATTTTATAAAAACTTGTTTTCAAAAAGTTTTTTTTTCTAAATTTATTATTAATTCAAAAAACTTTATAAAACATTTCTAAAATATAATAGTTAAACGCTAAGCTTCTTGGAGTCAAGTATATACAAAATTTAAAGGGGTATTTTTCTGATTTTACCGATCTGCAGATTATTATTTATATTTATTATAATTTCTTTTTAGTTTCCTTCATTATTAGAATAATCAAATAGTGAATTATTTTTACTTGTTTGATGGTCGCAAAAAGAAATGGCAAAAGACCAAAAAATTTTGAGATAAAACTGCAAAATGTGGGCTGAGGGAAAAAGAAACTTTAAAAATATGGTGAAGTTATCTTAACCTAGGTTTAAAATTTGAGCTAAATATCTTAAAAACTGCAGTAGAAATAATGAAATGCGCGGTTTTGCCGTGGTTTTGCCATGCGTGGTTTTGTTATTTGCGGTTTTGCTCGTCCATGTACGTGGTTTAGATATTATCTAGGGCAGTGGCGTATTAAAAAAAAATTCGGGGGGGCCGAGACAGTTTCAGGGGGGGCAGACGGGCAGACCTCATGAGGCCGTATTCTATGCTATTTTATGTTTGTATTCATGAAATATGTGGAAAATATCTAAAAAAACTTAGTTTCGGGGGGGGGGGCGGCGGGCCCCCCCAGCCCCCCTTTAAATACGCCACTGATCTAGGGGCACAGTAGTGCTCCGCCAAGTTCGCGCAAACTGCTGCATCTCCTTCTCTTGAAACATTTCAGCCCATATTTGACCTATATATAACTCTACTACGGGTTGAGCTACTCAAACTTTCTCGTCGTAAAGTAGTTACGAAATTTCGAAAAACGTCAACACTAGAAAAAAAAAGCACAAAATGTTATTTTACTCCCCTCCCCTATACATGTAATATTACATAAAATTAACCTTGCCCACTTCCAGAAACGCTAGAGAGCCGAGCTTTGGCAGACCAAGAGGAACTAAGTTAATAGGAAAAAATTAAGAAAACCCAAATTTTTTGTTAATTCCCTCCCCTATACTTGCAAAGTTATATAAAACTAACATTGCCCACTTACAGAAAAGACATTTCTAGAGAGCTGAGCTTTGACAGACTGGTAGGAACTATGATAAAACCATTGGAAAAAATTTAAAAACCCCAACATTTTAATATATTTCCCTCTCCCATACATGCAAAATCATCTAAAACATCTATTGCCCACTTCCAGAAATGATAGAAAGCTAGGATTTGGCAAACTGACAGCAGTTATAGTAGTTCATAAAGTGCCCACCCCTTTTTTTTCTGGTTAATATGATTAATTTATAACGACTAAACTAAGAAGTGGATCAAAATCTAATGATTACAAAAAAACTACCCCCACTCCCTCTCTTATGTCCAGTATGACTCCGTCTTCATACTTTTTTTAAAAAAGAAATGAAATCATAACAAAAACATTTCATGTAAAAAGAAGCCAACCAAGTACGCGAAAATGGTATTCTGTAAAAAGAATTTAGATAAAAGTATAGCCAATTTCTCCAATATAAATATGTCAAAATAAAAGGTTCTTACTACTTGTTTGGAAATGTTTTTTAAACTTGGCTATTACGGCTTTAAATTGACTCTTAGGCACACAAAAGGATTATTTCTCTGTAGTTTTTACAATCACGTTTCTCCTTTTTGTTTGTTGTTTAGAATTTATCCAGAGTTAAATACTCGTGGAATGGCTTGTTTTGTTTAGCAAGCAGAAACTCCATGGAGATCCTGATATAAGAAGATCTGGCATGAGTCATAAAAGATTTAATCCTCAAATAACAAGCAATCGCAAGCCTGCCGCCACGACCGGATTTAAAACTCAGATCTTGCTTGCCCTTTGATTTTATTAAGTAAAGCAACTTTATTTAGTAGTCCGATCCCCCATCAAAATTTTATTTATGGTTTAGTTTTGATCTTTGTAAGTAAATCATATCATAGGGATTTCTTTCCTGTCATTATCGAGTGATACGAAAATTGTGACTTACATTAAAAACAAGAGCAAAGACAGTATTAACGTTTTTAAATAATGTTTTGGGGTACGGGTAGACCTCGTCAGATGTCTATCAGGGGAAATGAATCGACTCCTGCCCTCCGTAGATTCCAGGTACTCTTCGACCCGGAGAGTTAAACCTGTATAGGGTCCCCTTCCCAGGGTTACGGGAGAAGACCACATCGATATGAAAGGCGGAGAGAATGGACCTCGGTACGGTGATCATAGCGTAGGTGGCAACCCTTTCTTTTAGGGATAGTATAAAAGACTACTGCCTTGTAGTACCGGCGTTGGAATCGTCAAAGGCTAGGGGAAGAAAACCTCGATCAAAAATCACCTGGTCCTCCAGGTTGGGGGTTGGGGCATCAGACTAACTCTCTGATACCCGGAAAAAACGTACACTGTTAAAAAACCCAATCAAACGCCTCGGAAAAAAAAGAAAAACCTAAGACGAACCAAGCAAAGAAACAGGAATATGATTTTTGGTACATGGAAAGTACAAGGAATGAATCGAAAAGTGAATGAAATAGTACATGAGTGCAGCAGAATGAAGGTAGACCTTGCTGTACTAACAGAAACGAAAAAGAAAGGAAAAGGATCTGAAAACCTAGGACAGTATGACCATTTCTATAGCGGAGTGGCAAAAGAAAAACATGCCCAACAAGGAGTATCTATTTTGGTCAACAAAAGATTTAGAAAATTTATCACCAACTGGAAAGCAGTCAATGAAAGGCTAATTAAAATGAATATAACAATAAAAGGAATAAGACTTACGATTTTTGGAATCTATGCGTATATCGACGATGCAAATGTTGCCGTGAAAGACAATTTTTTTGAAGAAATACACAATGAAATATCAGCAGTAAGTGCATCTAGAGAAATTGTCATATTGGGAGATTTAAATAGTAGAACCGGTAACAGAGTTAATGATCTGACAGTTGGCCAATATGGAGAAAATGTTGTTAATGACAATGGAAACCGGCTAATTACAGTATGTGAGCAATTAGACCTAAAAATCCAAAACGGTTTTTTTCAACATAAGGAAATACACAAATATACCTGGACCAAACCCTCACAAAACCTGAAATCCGTTATTGATTATTTTATCACTAAACAAAAGACAAAACTAAAAATTCAAGATGTCAGAACAAAGCGTGGATCAACATGCGGAAGTGATCACTATTTTCTGGAGTCCTTATCCTCTTTCTTTCTTTCTTCTCTTTCCTTATCAAGGCCGAAGCCTGCATCAACAACATCTTGATGATACAGTGATTGAAGAAATTGATCACTGTAAATATAATCTACTAAGCCTAGAACATGACAGCGTAAAAAACTTATACAAAAAGAGACTGAACGAAAAACTTAATACAAGTTCAGGTGAAACCCCAGATGAGGAATACGAATGTATTACATTAAGCATCCACCAAGCTGCAAAAGAAGCACTAGGATTAGTGGAAGAAACTTCTAAAAGAAGAAAACCATACTGGTGGGATGCTGAGATTGAGAGAGAAATAGAGGAAAAAAGGAAATTATATCACACCTACTTATCCCAAAAGACAGATAGAAGCAGACAAGAATACAAAATCGCGCAATCAAAGGTGAGAAGAATGATCCGTGATAAGAAAAATCATTCGTGGACGCAAAAGTGCCAGAAAATAGATTCTTACTTAGGAGGTAGGAGAAGTACCGAAAGCTGGAAAACTATAAGATCGATTAAAAAAGAAACATGCAGAGATATCATTTCACCAATACCAGAAAAAGAATGGGATGAGCATTTTAAAAAACTATTAACTGAAGATAGAGCAGAATTCAAGGAAGACGCAAGAGACAATATAATTAGAACGATGGGATCTCCAGTACCCCTCACAATCTCTGAGGTCAAAAACGTGTGCACCACCTTAAAAAGCGGTAAATCTGCCGGACCCGGAAATATCTCAGCCGAACTTATTAAATATGGCACTGAAGAACTGTTTTGGAGATTACGGAATCTTTTCCAAAAATATTTAAATGGAACTGTAGTCCCAACTGAGTGGAAAACGTCATATATATCCACAATACACAAAAAAGGAAGGAAAGATATATGTGACAATTATAGAGGTATATCTGTGACTAGTACGCTAAGCAGAATATACGGTAAAATAATAAGAAATAAAGTAGAGAGCGAATATAAAGACATGGAGGCAGAAGAACAAGCTGGTTTCAGGGCGGGTAGATCGACTTCAGATCATCTCTTTTGTATAACCCAAGTTATTGAAAAGAAAATGGCATACGGACAAGAGCTGCATCTGCTTTACGTGGATTTGCAGAAGGCATATGATAGTATACCACTAAATCTACTTTGGAAAGCGTTGGAAAACACAAACATAAGCGTACAACTAATTAAGGCCATCAAAGAGTTATACCGCAATAGTAAGGCAAAAGTTAAAATAAAAGCAAAACTAACCAAAGGCTTTCAAGTAAATAAAGGTCTTAAACAAGGTTGCTGTATCTCGCCTACGCTCTTCAAGATATACTTGGAACAAGTCCTTAAAGTATGGAAGAGAGAATGCCAAAACATGGGAATTCCGTTGGACGAAACCACCTTGTATACTTTATGTTTCGCCGATGATCAGATAGTAGTGGCTCAGGATTATGACGACCTCGAATATATGACACGAAAACTAATAGAAGAGTACAATAAGTGGGGACTAGAGGTTAATCTCAATAAGACAGAGTATATGTGTATCGGTGGAATGAAACAGGATCTAATCTTAAATACCGGGCAGCGAATTCACTCCTGTGATGAGTATAAATACTTAGGTCTAAAAATTACAGCTGACGGAACACTAGACAAAGCTATAAAAGATCGAAACGTACAAGGAAGAAAAGCAATAACTTTATTAAATGGAATAATTTGGGACCAAAGTATATCAAAACATAACAAAAAGCTTATATATAACACCATTGTAAAAAGTATTATTACATACGGCTCAGAAGTATGGCCAATCAAGGATAGAACAGAAAAAATGCTTTCCGCTACGGAGATGGACTATTGGAGAAGAGCAGCAGGGAAATCAAAAAGAGAAAGAGTTACAAATCAAAGAATAAGAGAAATTATGACAGTGGGTGAACGTACTTTAGTGGATGATATAAGAACAAAACAACTGGTGTGGTACGGACATGTACAAAGAATGAATGATGAAAGACTACCTAAACAAATACTACAATGGAAACCAACTGGCCGAAGAAAACGAGGACGGCCAAGGAGAAGCTGGAGAGAAGGAATAGACAGTGAAATAAGAATAAGAGGCCTAGATGATGAATTATGGGCAAACAGGAACGAGTGGAGATTGGGTATCGGAAGACGTAGAACGTTGTGAAACCGATAAATATATATATATATATATATATATATATAAATATATATATATATATATATATATATATATATAAATATATATATATATATATATATATATAAATAATGTTTTGAAAACAACGTGTTTTTCATGTTTTCGTCAAATTTTTATAACTGTCATTCTTTTAATTTTCTCTTTACATTTACTTATAATATCTTGTCATATTTGGTTGATGTATTTAAAAGATGATGTTAAGTGTCGGGTTAAATTTATTATTTTTCAAGCCCTCGATTACAAAAAAGTCATCTAGTACAATGCAAGACATATTTTTAAATAAAAATATTACAGCAAACTTTTTTGTAAAGAAATTCCTAAAATATAGTTTCCTTTCTCCTATCCTCTAGCCTAAGAAGTTCCACTATTTATAATTTAAAGGTATCGTCATTTTTGTTTAGCAATTTTGTATGACGGTAATCTTAAAATATAAAATACTCTTACACAAATCTCGATAGAAAAAAAAATAAGTATAAATAGTTTCAAACCATGTAATTCAAGGATGGAATAATAAATCAATAATGAATTTACTCTAATGGGGATTTTCAAAACAAATTATAGTACAAATTAAAAAATGATTGAAAATTTTAAGAACAAAATTGACTTTTCTTAAAGCTAAACAGTTTTTCAGTTGTCGTAACCCAGAAGAAGAAAAAGTGCTTCCAGTATTAAGCTTAAGATTAATTAACTTTTCTTGTCAAGTTATTGTTAGCCCACTGAAAACATAATAATGCTTAACTCCGACCCTGCGTTTTATCAGACGTATGCCAAACTAAGAGGTGGCTTATATTAATCTTATTTTAATTAGTAGAAGCAGTTTATTAGGTTTGTAAAATGTTGTGATCTTTAAATATTATAAACAAAAACGTTAAAGAGCATACTATAAAAAAAGTCAATAAAGGGGTGTTTGGTCAGCACATTTCTCACAACAATCGTGGTTATCATTATTCTGACTCGACGCAGTAGCAATCTGTTACGCCGTTATGTTAAATACCACAACGGACGTGGTTATCTACGTCGGTTTAGAATGTTTTTCTACGTTGTCCGACGCCTATTCTCCACCTCCTTCGATCCTGACAGTCATCTTCCGTCAGGTTTTTTTGACTCATTGATCTTTGGATTCTGTTGCCATTCCAGTTTAGGACGCCCTCTTTTTCTGCGCCCTATTGGTTGCCATTCTAGGACCTGCTTTGGTAATCTTTCGTCGCTCATCCGTTGTACATGGCCGTACCATATCAGTTGCCTTTTAGTGATGTCATCAGTTATGCTTCCCTCGATTCCCATTCTTTCTTTTATGATCTCATTTCTTATATGACCGGTTCTGGATATTCTCATTGATCTTCTTATTGCATCCATTTCGACACTTTCCATTTTTGCTTTGTATTTTTCTGTTACGCGAGAAGTCTCTATTCCATACAACAGCGTGCCTTTCACCATTGTTTCATATATGTTAAATTTTACATTCTTTTTTATCTCTCGGCTCCATAAAATACTGTTAAGACAACCAATAAACTTTTTTGCTTTTACTATCCTTTTTTCCAGCTCTTTACAGTCTGTCCCTGTCTTATCAAATGTGACTCCCAAGTATACATACCCATTGCATGGAGATACTGTTTGTCCATTTTCTAGTTCTAATTCACTTGATTCGTTTCCAATATATAAGTACTGTGTCTTGTCCACGTTCACTGTTAACCCCCACTTTTGGTATTCTTCCGTTAATTTTCTCATCATATATTTCATGTCTTCTTTATCATTAGCTACAATTACTTGGTCGTCAGCAAACTGTAGTGTGTGGATGGTAAATCGGTCGTTAAGTTGTATTCCCATGCTGTGTACTTTGCGTTTCCAGTTTTTTAGAGCTACTGCGATATAAATTTTAAAAAGAGTTGGGGAGATACAACATCCCTGTCTTAAGCCTTTCGTTACCAGGAATTCTTTTGAAAGTCGATTTCCATTTTAATTTTAGATTTTGACCCTTTGTATAGTTCTTTTATCGCTTTTATGTATGTATGATTGATATTAGTCTGCTCTAGCACTGTCCATAATTTTTCTACTGGATAGGTATTATATGCTTTTTGTAGATCCACAAAGGTAACATGAGTCTCTATATTTCTGGCGCTCCTTTTCTCAATTAATTGTCTAAGACAAAAAACATTATCACTACAAGATCTGCCTGCACGAAACCAACTTTGCTCTTCTTCTTCTTGTTCATGAAAATCATTCTCTATTAGATCTCTAAGAATCCTACCGTACAATCTACTTAGAGTACTGGTTACTGAACTTCCTCTGTAATTGTTGCAATCCAGCTTGTTTCCTTTTTTATGTATTGAGGATATGAATGCAATTTTCCAATCATCAGGTACTGGATGTCCGTTTATGCATTGATTGATAATATATGTGAGATTTTCGAGTAGTTTCTCTGATCCATATTTGAGCATTTCAGCATATATTCCCCCAGGTTCGCTAGCTTTTTTGGATTTAAGCTTTTTAATACTATTCTTTATCATTTCTTTTTGATGATTACTTCCTCTCCATGTTCTTCTATGTCTCTTCTCGGAGAGGCTGCCAGATATTCGGGTCTCGTCTCCTGCAGCAGTCCCTTATAGTGTTCTGTCCATTGTTCTGGTTTGGTGATCTGGATGTTTACTTTTTCTTTTGTTGGGTTTTTTACTGTAGAAATAAATTTTCATACTTCAGAACTCTGTCTACCTCCTACGTGTGTATTTATATCGTGGCATTTGCGCTCGAACATTTCATTCTTTTCTGTGCGTATCAAATATCTTAGCTTTCTTCTGGTATCCCTGTAGATTTCTAGGTCTCTTTGCTCTTTAGTACTGAGCCATTTCAAGTATGTGCGTTTTTTCTCCTTGACCGTTTCCTGTATTTCCTCTGTCCACCACATCTTATTGTTATTTCTATTATCTTGGTATCCAACAGCTTCTTTGCTTGCTTCCTTCAAGCTTTTTACTATGTTTGTATATATCTCTTGAAATGAATGCTGTGTGTTTAATAATTTTTCATCCAATCGTTTCTGATACAATCTTTGCGTACTTTCGATTGCTAGACTTCTAAAATTGTATTTTTGATTTTCTTCGATACACTCTAGGTTTTCGGAGGTTAAGTGCTAACTTTATTTGATGTTTAACTGACATTGATATTACAACTAACCAAAACTCGAGTCGTGTTACCAAATTATGTTTTAAATATGGCCAGATCTAAATTATTTTGTTCGGCTAAACCTTCTTGCTACTGTGGTGGGTACTTATCCTGAGAAAATATGACGGTAATTGTTTGGATAACATACAAAAATATTTCGTACGTAAGTACTTACAAATGATGATAATTATTTAATTTGGGTTAATCTCAATCAAAATAAAATGCTACGTGATAAGAGAGAAGGAGGTGCAAACAGTAGTTTAAAGATTATGTTAATAAATTAGTAAAAACAAGTAAAATAATTTATTAATTTAAACGGTTTTAGTCTTGAGATTATGACATTTGGTAAGAAATTGGGCATTACTAGCGGTGCGATGCCTCGTTGAACTCAGTATCGCTCCGGATTCCCCTAACTTCTTGGGACTAGACAAAATATTATAGAAATAAATCGCAACATATTGATTATTGATTAAATGTGTTTCATCCACGCTTTTAAAAATGTTTTTTGCATATTAAATTTAATAATTAAACAAATCTGTTTTTGAATAAATAATTTAAAATATTTAAAGTTTCTGGAATTATACTAAAAACAAACAATACGTATTAAGGATTACGCTGAATATGGAATTTCAATTACATTTTTGAATTTTTGGGCTGATGCTCGATTTCTACATACTTTAACCCCTAATTTGATATAATATATGTTATAATAAATATCGTACATAGTATAAAATCAGAGCTTCTACAAATGAGCTAATCTTAACTAAACTTTAAAAATTTTTAAATGCAACGTGATTTTGATAGTTTTCTAAAAATATTTTCAAGATCAATGCAGTTTCTCAATAGCTTGATAAATACGCGACAATAACCCATTGCCTTGAGAATGATTTAAACTATATATAAATGTGACCAACTAAGGTCGGAACCTTCGAGCATATATGTCGGAACCCTAGCAGGAGTACACAATGTTTGACACTTATTTTCTTCTTTAATGCATACCCTCTAACTAAAGAGGGCTATAAAATGTAATTATTTTACCTAAGACTTAATTACCAATTATTTTATACCATAGATGCATATTTTCTTTTAAATATATTTTTATTTATTTATAAATAACTAAAATAATAAATGAAAACTTAAAAAAAATCTACACCCAAAAAAAATTTATATTTTACTAAAAGTACAATAGAAGTACTTCAAGTACTTATGTCCTTCAAGTAGTTTAAATATGTAAAAAAATTAAAAGTAAGTAAGTAAAAATATGAAAAAAAAAATCAAAAAAGTCAAAAATATCATAAAACATCAAAGATATCTAAGATGTCAAAAATTTTTTAAAAATGTCAAAGCACAGTTTTTTTTTGGAATATTATTGTATGTAAATTTGTATTACTTATATACCTAAATTGCATTTATTTACTTTTTCTGAACTCATCATTTTACATGCCAAATGCCATAGACAGGTATTGGAAAAAGACAATTTTATTAAATATTTTTAACGTTTTATAGTTTTGCAATAGGGGTGTCACAGTTACCCCGAACTCCGGGTTAAATGGGACCTACCTCAAAAGACAAAAATTTTAAAATATATTAAGTTTTGAAACAAAATTTCGGACTTCCATTGTCTTTATTTATTTTAAACATGACGTTTCGGTTAGTAAGTATCTCTAACCGTTTTCCAGTGTCCCATAAAACTGAAAATGAGCATAGGTATAAAGTATATAAAATTGGCGTCAGAAGGCAAGCATAAGACCTAGTTTGTCTGGGTGTCAAGCTATCTTTATTTTTGGTAAAAAATAATTTTATTAACAAAGTATAAAAGCTACATGAGCTAGCGTAACAGTTTTGAGATATTCACGATTTCCTTTTTTCAAAAACTATGACTATGGCATACCTACGTTACGACAAACTTTGTTGAAAATAGAAAATTATGCAAAGAAAAAGATGGAAAAGATGCATGTGGTCATAAAAATCAAAAATAAAAATTATACTTCACTCAAAGTTATGTGTGCTTAACTCGCAAGTGTCAGAAAGAGAAGGAAGAGTTGGTTTTGGGTAGTTTCCAATTTACTCAAGGTTCATTTCATTTTACTAGCTGCTATCGTTGGTGATGATATTTTCTTTTTTAAAATCTGAGCTTTTGACAAATGTTGATAAAAATATAATTTTTCATTTAAATTTGAAAACTCTACGCTTTGCATCCACCGTCCCACCTCAACCCTAATAAAAACTAATGGCCTTATCCATGGACATGGCAATTTTTTTTACAAACTTGGTTAAAATTGATCTTTTTACCCAGTTATTTTAATTAAAATTAAAAAAAAATACAGTAGCCTTCTATACCCAGGCGAAATATTTCTAATGACAGCAACCTTTTTTTCTTACGTACGATCACCAGAATATATAAGTTATTACTCTAGTCGCTTAAAAGCCTTCCTGCACTTTTCGTGCTATTGCAAATTAGACTCTAACACCAGTATTTATTAAACGGTCTACAGTGCTAAGTGCTACAATCATAGGTTTAAAACTCTACATTTTGGTTGAAGGTTTAACTTATTTTTCCCGTGCATGATTTCAATAGTTTTAGTATTTATATAAAGTGTTCATAAATACCTTGCGATATGGGGCATCTTTTTTCGTTGTAAAAAAGACATTATTTCCACACAAAGGTTATAAATAAATAAAAATAATAAAATATTTTGGTTTAAAAATGGTAGCCATATTTAAACCTCCAAACGTCACTAGGAAATGTCGAATAAAAACGGTCTAAGTCAGTGTCAGCTGTCCGCTATATTTTACATGTTAATTTTTTAGACAAGTTAGCGACGATTAAACCGATGGTCGATTGTTTTGGTGAATGTGTAATTGAAAAGGGATTCTAATATATCTTGTGCTTTTTACAGTATTTAATTATTGATACGTATTTAATACGGTAATTGGCCCCTAGACACGTTTTAAAGGCCGGTTTGGTTCGGTTATAAAACTAAACTAAATAAAATTAAAAGCCCATGCAAGTGATATTTTTGTTAAAATTAAATAAAGTTGGTTTTGAAAAATTCGGTTCACACTTAAGAGTAATAATTTTATTACTCTAAGGGTTCACAAATCAAAAATTTGAGAATTATTCAAACTTGTTCTATTAGCTCACACTACTACTATACTATATTCGAGAAAAAAAAGTTGCTCCGATTTCAAATTTTTTTATATATCTTTGCGTTTGAGATGATTTTGAAACTTATTTGTTGCGCCGTCTGTCTGTCTGTCTGTCTCTCTGTATGTCTGTCTGTATGTCTATCTGTCCTACTTAAATAAAATTTGGTAACTGGGCTGGGTCTTGGGCCGTGATGGTGCCATTTAAAAATGAACAAAATCCACAGAACACAAGCCAAAAAATAGGGTGAGGGTAAACTTCAAAAATTAGAGTTTGTGTGACAATATGGCGTGTGTGATATCAAACGAAAGGTAATTAAGTCTGGAGTTAAACAAAAGGAATTTTACAAATTGTGAAAGGAATTTTAGTTTATTTAAAGAAAAGGTGGGGGTAGATTTCAAAACTTAGAGTTTTAGTGAAAATATGGCGCGTGTGATATCAAACGAAAGGTTATTGAGTCTCGAGTTAAACAAAATACGTTTTAGTTTTTTTAAAAGGATGGGGTTAGAATTTAAAAATTTGAGTTTAAATCAAAACATGGCTTGTGTGGTATCAAACGAAAGGTAATTGAGTCTGGAGTTGAATAAAATATAGTTCAGTTTTTAGTTATATTAGCTCACACGTACACTATAACTATAGTACCTAGTGTGAGCTCAGGTGACCATAGATTGGCAGAGTATTTTTTATGTTTGAGCCGGCATATTGTACTTATCTGAAATGAGTTTGACAAATGTCTCCATTAAGTAGAATTGTGTTTCCAAAGACACAGTGTGAATAATATACACTCTGCGGAACAATTTGCATTAACATGAAAAGTACATGAAGGCCATTTATGAGAGAATGCCAATTTTCGGCATTATCTTAAAAGGTAATACCTACCACCCCATCGATCGTCTTGTTGTTGGTAAGGCAAAACCTATACCAATAATATTATCATTTAAAAACATAGAGGTTTTAAATCTCTAATGAAAATTTGCTTGCACATATTGGTAGCCTTTTTTGCATATACAGGGTGTCCTAGGTAAAAGTTACTACATGGGGATTTCGGAAACGATAAGAGATTCAATTTTGGTAAAAAGAGAGAAACATTGCGCTATTCCAAGTTCAATCAGATGCTATTTCAAAATAAAAAATATCTACAGTGGCTTAAGAACAGGTATCGAGCAAAAACTAAAATTTGTATTTTTCGAAAAATCGAAATATAATCTATCTATAATATATAAATAATAAGTAAGTAAATATATAAATATAATAAATATCGATATCGTTGGATAAACCGGGGCAGTGCTCGGGGCCCCGGCGTTAAAGGGGCCCCAGCGGCCCTAGTAAAAACTCGTAATTTAAATCTAACAAAAAACTTGTTAAACTAAATTTTTACATGAAATAAATAAATAAATAAGTAATAGGTTTATTTATCCAAATAGATAGGCAATATAAATAGCATACTTTTTGTTTCAATCACTAAATAAGACGTTAAGCGGTGAACAAGTATTACAACATTTTTTATTTTTACTTTACAAAAATTACTTAACTTTTATTAAAATTTTCGCCTGCGGCGCGTTTTACTTTCATCTGTTTCTTAAGTTCAAAACGATGATAAAATGAATGATTTTGCAAATTGAAAACCTAGAAAAATAGATTTTATTTTGTTATTATGGCAAAAGACAAATTTTTTTAGGCAAGAATTTTATATTCTTATTGAGTTATGAGGGCCCCAAAAAATTGTTTGCTCCGAGGCCCCATGACTTCTAGCTACGCCGCTGCTTGGAATAGCGTAACTTATTTCTCATTTAACCAAAATTGTATCTCTTACCGTTACCGAAATTCCCGTGTAGTTACTTTTATCTGGGACACCTTGTATACATATTAATATTGATCAAAAGCCGCAATCTTTCAGACATTTTATTTATTAACATTTAATTTAAAATGGGCTGTAAATAGGGGCCCTACCGATTTTAATTTAATTAAAAGAGGATTAGGCAAACCAAAATAATAATTATTATTTGTGAAAATCGCATAAAAACCCTATATTCGCGTATTATTTAGAGCGTCTATGTAACACTTTTTATGTGGTTTGCGGTCTTTACCGCGCAAAAATACCGCGTACGCTAAAACTGCACAGCAACGTGTTCATTTCTTTGTTTGAAACTCGTAGACAATAATTAAGTAGAAACAAAATTTCGGACTTTCATTGTCTTTATTTATTTTAAACACGACTTTTTGGTTTGTAAGTATGTATCTCTAATCGTTTTCAAGTGTTTTCGGTTTACACTTGAAAACGGTTAGAGAGTAACCCAAACGTCGTGTTTAAAATGAATAAAGACAATAGAAGTCCGAAATGTTGTTTCAACATATTCATTCTTCTTCAGTTCCAATATTTCATTATTTTTCCCGTTTTTTCACCGCACTGTAATAAATGTTTTGCAGTGTAAGTAAGGTGGGGCATCTGTTAAAGCAGAGACATAGGAGAGAAATAGATTACCCTTCCTCTAGTCCATTCATTTAACACTGAGAAACTATAAATCACTAAAATAGCCTTTCGCTGAATTTTTGCTAAAGGGACTGAACGTCGGCAAATCCCTCTGTTCTGCAGTTTTAGTGGATAATAATTTCAGGAAAATAATGCACCTACCTATTAAAAACGCTACCACCAAAAATATAAAACAATGCGCCCCACAAAAATAAAACAACTCTTTCAAGCCGAGCATGTCGGCTGTCTACTATTTAATAAGAGACGTGTGGTTAGATAAAGAAAGGTTATTCGTATTAATGCAATACTTCTTTATTTTAGATTTAAAAAAAAACGATTGTGTTAAGATTATTTTTCTAATACTTTTAATATCTACAAGTTCAAGTATTTATCCCTACTTTGTGAACTTGTAGTAAGCAAAAAAGTATTTTTTTTTTATTTTCATTGTGTCTGATCTATTTAGTCCGCTGATATCAGAGATAATTTAGGCGAAGATAACCACAAATTAGCCCAAGCCCGGGAGGGAGGGCGGGGATCCCCGCCGGGGGTCGCTGGCGGTGGGGCCACTTAGGTCCAGGGGCTACTTTGGTCTTGGATGTAGAAGTAAACGTTAAGTTACAAATACAAATAAAGAAAAACAGTGTTGACTAAACCAGATAACGAAATGTCAAACTGAAACGTCTGTCGGCCGCCACAATGGATTTGCCACTTTGGTCAAATTCTGTTTAAAATCAATAATCCATGTCGTCGAGCGTCTAGACCAGGCAAATTACACTTTGAGAGAAAGAAAATTATTAACAGGACTTGAAGCATTGGAAATTGTAGAGCGGCGAAAAACGAAGTTAAAAAAAATAAATGCGTGAGCAGGGGCGTTGCGGGTTAGGTTTGGGGGGGGGGGGGGTAAAAAGGGGCAGGGAATCGTATTATTGCGATTTCCGGCGAAAGCTGACGTCGGAGAAAAAAGTGACATACAGACAAGTCATAGGCCATGAAAATATCTAAAAGTTTTGTAAATGTCATTTTTTACATAACCTCAAAATGTTCGAGAAAAATTAAAAAAACCGTATTTTTTTTATTTTTTGTTTTTTATATTTTATTTTTGCACAAATAACGTCAGTTTAACAAAACTTGGTAAGAGTAGAGCCCTTTGGGTGCTAAATGTCTACAATATATTACAAATAAAAAAATTAAGAAATTTCTAAGATATTTGTTTTTTCCTTTTAAAATCACGTTATTTTTAAATTAAATTTCTCCTTCAGAAAATCATCGTATTCAGTTCTGCTGGTACTCAGTTTTTGGCACTGAGATGTACTTTTTGGCGAAATAAAAAAAGTAATATGCGTCATTTAAAAAAATGTCCAAAAATAGAAAAAACTAAAAAAAAAAATTTCACAATATTTTTTGAAGTTATCGGAGTCTTAAAACATTTTTTAAAACTGACTATGTTACATAATTTCACTCAAGATAAATGGCTATTATTATGGCTAAAAAAATTAGGTACCTGCCTTGCTTTTGGAAAATTAATGTAAATATATACATTATGACAAAAATTTTATTTTTTCTAATATTTTTTTTTATCGCTCTGTGTTATTTTTAATTTCTTTCTGAGTTTTATCGCCCCCAAAAAGTGCCGCCTAAAGCGAAGCACCCTGTCATCCCCTAGTTAAGCCAATTTCTATATGTACAGGGTTTTCCCGTATATTTTTACACCATATCTAAAACGTTTATTGGAATAGATATCAAAATACTATAAATACAAAAGTTTTATAATTTTTTACAAGTTTTAGGAATCTTAGAGTCAGAATGTAATTTTTTTTCTAAATGTCAAAACTGGACAGGTTGATGGTTTTTTTAAAAATTGAACACCCTATATATTATTTTAGATTTTTATAGATCTTTTCTTCCTGATTTCAAAAATATATATGTTATGATTATTTCGTTTATTAGTTTTGGAGATATATGCGTTTAAAAGTTTTAAAAATTAAATTGATACTCTTTAAAACCTCAAAACCATGAAAACCACAATTCTCTTGTAGAATTTGAAGTGTTTTCGAGCCTGTTCAAATTCTACAAGAGAAAATAGAACAGATATTTGTCGATCTCAATGGAAATTCTGAGCACTCTATCTATTAAGCTATTTACAGAAAATTTATAAGAATTATTCAAAATTAATTAATAAAGGAGACCATGTAGAAAATTATCAATGAAGTTTTAGATATTTATATTTTTCAAAAAAAAAAAATGTATTATTTTTTGCTTTCACTGGCTTGCGGCGCCCCACATTAATGCGCAGAATCACCACAGATGGAAAATATTAGTAAATTATGTACCTTACAAAAGCAACAGCTCACTTTTTCTGTCAATTCGATTGTCTTTTTCATGGCTGAAACTCAAATTTTTTAAAACTTTAAAACGCATATATCTCCAAAACTAATAAACTTAATAACCTCAAAATATATATTTTTGAAATCAGGAAGAAAAGGTCTAATAAAATCTAAAATAATATATATGTTCAATTTAAAAAAGATATCAAACTGTCAAATTTTGATATTTAGAAAAACATTACATTCTGACCCTAAGATTCTTAAACTTCGTAAAAAATTATGAAACTTCTGTATTTATCATATTTTGATAACTATTCAAATAAACATTTAAGATATGATGTAAAAATATACGGGAAAACCCTGCACATATATCAGCAGCTTAACTAGGGGGTGGCAGGGTGCTTTGCTTTAGGCGGCACTTTTTGGGGGCGATAAAACTCAGAAAACAATTAAAAATAACATACAGAGCGATAAAAAAATTTATTAGAAAAAATAAAATTTTTGTCACAATGTATATATTTACATTAATTTTCCAAAAGCAAGGCAGGTAGCCCAATTTTTTTTAGCCATAATAATAGCCATTTTTCCTGCGTAAAATTAGGTGATATAGTCAGTTTCAAAAAATGTTTTAAAACTTATAAAATAATTACAGTAAAAATATTGTGACAAATTTTTTTTTGTTTTTTCCTTTTTTGGAATTTTTTTTAAATGACTCATATTATCTTTTTTTATTTCGCCAAAAAGTATATCTCAGTGCCAAAAACTGAGTTCCAGCAGAACTCGATACGATGATTTTCTGAAGGAGAAATTTCATTTAAAAATAAACTGTTTTTGAGAGGAAAAAACAAATATCTTTGAAAAAACTTAACTTTTTTGTTTGCAAAATATTGTAGACATTTAGCACCCAAAGAGCTCTACTCTTATCAAGTTTTGTTAAACTGACATTATTTTTGCAAAAACAAAAAATAAAAAACAAAAAATAAAAAAAATAACGGTTTTTAAATATTTTCTCGAACATTTTGAGGTTATGTAGAAAATATCATTTACAAAAGTTTTAGCCAATTTTATGGCCTATGACTTTTCATTATATGACTTTTTTCTCCGAGGTCAACTTTCGCCGGAAATCGCAATAATACGATTCCCTGCCACTTTTTACCCCCCCCCCCAAACCTAACCCGCAACGCCCCTGCTCACGCATTTATTTTTTTTAACTTCGTTTTTCGCCGCTCTACAATTTCCAATGCTCCAAGTCCTGTTAATAATTTTCTTTTTTTTTTGCCTTAAAATATGGTTATTCCGCTGGCCTAATAGGCGAAATCCAGGGAAGGCCCTTCTTAAGATAAAGCTTATAATCTTTAGTTAGTTCTAGTAAAAAATAACCAATACACAAATTGCAATTTTTGACAAAATTTACATTACATTAAAACAAAATTACAAAAATTAAAATTTTTTAATTTTTTTACAGAAAAAAAAATATTTTTCAAAATTTTTTGCCTACGGCGCATTCTATTTCAATCTAATGGCCAACTTTAGAGCATAAATTAATAAAAAAGGTTTTTTTGCCTCCTTGGTGCACCCCCCTCCCCGGAAATCCTGGATCTGCCACTGAGCCCAATCAATTTAAATCAAATTCGAGTAAGAAGTTTAGAATAACTTGAGAAAACACACCTTGTTTTTTCTGGTTACAGAGCCCTTGGCCCTGCTTTCCCGCCGGGGCCCCTACATACCTAGTCCGACCCTGCCCCTCTCATGTCTCTGGGGTAAAGGAGAGAACCAAAAAAGCAGAGAAAGAGTAGAAGGGAATTCCACTTGATATCTTAAAAAAGATAAATTGCAAAAAAAAGCATAGACAGACCAATCATAAATTCTGATTTGCAACTACTTGGTAATCAAAATTAAATATCGATTTAGCTACTTTTCTAACAATCCTTTAATTTCATAAATCGTGATATGATGGAGTATGAATCGTTAAATAAATTGTAAGTTTATTTAAATTAAAATAAATGTATGTATATCTATATTGCGGAAGCAGTGTGCCGGAATATAATCTGGCTGAGAGGAAGTTTAAAACAAAAATCACAAACAAAGGGCACCAATAGTCTTCCATAACTATCTGTATGATTTTTGGCCATTCTTACTCAATGCACTTTGTTGGCCGAACACGACAAACTTTGGCTATATATTTAATACTATTTTAATCTTCTTTAATCTCTGAAAACTAAACTCTATATAAAATGCGTTGGCTTTTCGCAAATTAATTTAAGATAAGAAAGAATCTCTGCAGGAAACTTTTTTTTAATGTTCTGACGAACACCTGAGTGGAACACAGGAAAAATTATTTTAATCAAGACGTTTTTTTTTTTATAAAAATATGTTTTTGTTAATTTACTTTTATTATTTAATTAAATCAGGGGCGCACCCAGGAATCTATCTTGAGGGGGCCCAAGACTTCCAGATGCCGTTTTTTATGTTATTTTTTTTTATTTATGAAATATGTCAAAAAGGCTTAAAACAATTTAAGCTTGATAAAATGTTAAATTTATAGTGTACTGTGTGTGTGAGTGAAAAACTGAAGAAAAGGTAACAACCATTTTGTAAATATTTTAAAACGCAGGTTATGGAGGGGTAAAACGGATAATCCAGATACGCTTGATGTGCTTTTATTTTATGTATATATATATATATATATATATATATATATATATATATATATATATATATATATATATATATCAAAAACAAAACAGAAATAATAGCATTTTGCCATGGGCCATTATATTTCAAAGCAAGGCTGTAATGACCGCAAAAAGTTGTTTTTAATTAATATTTAAAAAATATTTGAAAACAATTTTTATATGCCGCAATACGCTCAAAAGTTTCGTTTTTTAGTTGTCTCAATAAATTTGTTAGAGCCAAAATTTTAAAAGAATCTTTAAATAAGTGACACAAGAGAAACAAAATAATTAAAATAAAAATTAATTCACGAAAAATATTTTGCAAAAAAATAAACAAAAAGGTATTTATGGGCAAATAAGAATAGATCAATTATTAGATAGATAAAGAGATTAAACTTTTAATAATTATAGGGTTAATGGTCCAAAATATTCCAATAAATTTGCGACCTCAAGTAATCTCCGCTCGCGCCGCCATTTTGGAAAATTCATCTTGGTTTTTTTTTATGTTGTGGAAAAAAAAATTTAAACAAAAATTAAACCTAGCCAACAAATTGTCAGATTTGTTAGGCTAATAGTTTTCGAATTATGATTTTAACCATTATGGCGCTATTTTGAATTTTCACAACTTTTTTTTTCTTAACTTAAAAACAACTTATTAGCTCACACATATACTATACTATAGTAGTGTGAGCTATGGTGATCCTAATTTTTTCGAGAAAAAAAAAGTTGCTCCGATTTCAAAAATTTTTATATATCTTGCGTCTGTCTGTCTGTCTGTATGTCTGTCTGTCTGTCTGTCTGTCTGTCTGTCTGTCTGTCTGTCTGTCTGTCTGTCTGTCTGTCTGTCTGTCTGTCTGTCTGTCTGTCTGTCTGTCTGTCTGTCTGTCTGTCTGTCTGTCTGTCTGTCTGTCTGTCTGTCTGTCTGTCTGTCTGTCTGTCTGTCTGTCTGTCTGTCTGTCTGTCTGTCTGTCTGTCTGTCTGTCTGTCTGTCTGTCTGTCTGTCTGTCTGTCTGTCTGTCTGTCTGTCTGTCTGTCTGTCTGTCTGTCTGTCTGTCTGTCTGTCTGTCTGTCTGTCTGTCTGTCTGTCTGTCTGTCTGTCTGTCTGTCTGTCTGTCTGTCTGTCTGTCTGTCTGTCTGTCTGTCTGTCTGTCTGTCTGTCTGTCTGTCTGTCTGTCTGTCTGTCTGTCTGTCTGTCTGTCTGTCTGTCTGTCTGTCTGTCTGTCTGTCTGTCTGTCTGTCTGTCTGTCTGTCTGTCTGTCTGTCTGTCTGTCTGTCTGTCTGTCTGTCTGTCTGTCTGTCTGTCTGTCTGTCTGTCTGTCTGTCTGTCTGTCTGTCTGTCTGTCTGTCTGTCTGTCTGTCTGTCTGTCTGTCTGTCTGTCTGTCTGTCTGTCTGTCTGTCTGTCTGTCTGTCTGTCTGTCTGTCTGTCTGTCTGTCTGTCTGTCTGTCTGTCTGTCTGTCTGTCTGTCTGTCTGTCTGTCTGTCTGTCTGTCTGTCTGTCTGTCTGTCTGTCTGTCTGTCTGTCTGTCTGTCTGTCTGTCTGTCTGTCTGTCTGTCTGTCTGTCTGTCTGTCTGTCTGTCTGTCTGTCTGTCTGTCTGTCTGTCTGTCTGTCTGTCTGTCTGTCTGTCTGTCTGTCTGTCTGTCTGTCTGTCTGTCTGTCTGTCTGTCTGTCTGTCTGTCTGTCTGTCTGTCTGTCTGTCTGTCTGTCTGTCTGTCTGTCTGTCTGTCTGTCTGTCTGTCTGTCTGTCTGTCTGTCTGTCTGTCTGTCTGTCTGTCTGTCTGTCTGTCTGTCTGTCTGTCTGTCTGTCTGTCTGTCTGTCTGTCTGTCTGTCTGTCTGTCTGTCTGTCTGTCTGTCTGTCTGTCTGTCTGTCTGTCTGTCTGTCTGTCTGTCTGTCTGTCTGTCTGTCTGTCTGTCTGTCTGTCTGTCTGTCTGTCTGTCTGTCTGTCTGTCTGTCTGTCTGTCTGTCTGTCTGTCTGTCTGTCTGTCTGTCTGTCTGTCTGTCTGTCTGTCTGTCTGTCTGTCTGTCTGTCTGTCTGTCTGTCTGTCTGTCTGTCTGTCTGTCTGTCTGTCTGTCTGTCTGTCTGTCTGTCTGTCTGTCTGTCTGTCTGTCTGTCTGTCTGTCTGTCTGTCTGTCTGTCTGTCTGTCTGTCTGTCTGTCTGTCTGTCTGTCTGTCTGTCTGTCTGTCTGTCTGTCTGTCTGTCTGTCTGTCTGTCTGTCTGTCTGTCTGTCTGTCTGTCTGTCTGTCTGTCTGTCTGTCTGTCTGTCTGTCTGTCTGTCTGTCTGTCTGTCTGTCTGTCTGTCTGTCTGTCTGTCTGTCTGTCTGTCTGTCTGTCTGTCTGTCTGTCTGTCTGTCTGTCTGTCTGTCTGTCTGTCTGTCTGTCTGTCTGTCTGTCTGTCTGTCTGTCTGTCTGTCTGTCTGTCTGTCTGTCTGTCTGTCTGTCTGTCTGTCTGTCTGTCTGTCTGTCTGTCTGTCTGTCTGTCTGTCTGTCTGTCTGTCTGTCTGTCTGTCTGTCTGTCTGTCTGTCTGTCTGTCTGTCTGTCTGTCTGTCTGTCTGTCTGTCTGTCTGTCTGTCTGTCTGTCTGTCTGTCTGTCTGTCTGTCTGTCTGTCTGTCTGTCTGTCTGTCTGTCTGTCTGTCTGTCTGTCTGTCTGTCTGTCTGTCTGTCTGTCTGTCTGTCTGTCTGTCTGTCTGTCTGTCTGTCTGTCTGTCTGTCTGTCTGTCTGTCTGTCTGTCTGTCTGTCTGTCTGTCTGTCTGTCTGTCTGTCTGTCTGTCTGTCTGTCTGTCTGTCTGTCTGTCTGTCTGTCTGTCTGTCTGTCTGTCTGTCTGTCTGTCTGTCTGTCTGTCTGTCTGTCTGTCTGTCTGTCTGTCTGTCTGTCTGTCTGTCTGTCTGTCTGTCTGTCTGTCTGTCTGTCTGTCTGTCTGTCTGTCTGTCTGTCTGTCTGTCTGTCTGTCTGTCTGTCTGTCTGTCTGTCTGTCTGTCTGTCTGTCTGTCTGTCTGTCTGTCTGTCTGTCTGTCTGTCTGTCTGTCTGTCTGTCTGTCTGTCTGTCTGTCTGTCTGTCTGTCTGTCTGTCTGTCTGTCTGTCTGTCTGTCTGTCTGTCTGTCTGTCTGTCTGTCTGTCTGTCTGTCTGTCTGTCTGTCTGTCTGTCTGTCTGTCTGTCTGTCTGTCTGTCTGTCTGTCTGTCTGTCTGTCTGTCTGTCTGTCTGTCTGTCTGTCTGTCTGTCTGTCTGTCTGTCTGTCTGTCTGTCTGTCTGTCTGTCTGTCTGTCTGTCTGTCTGTCTGTCTGTCTGTCTGTCTGTCTGTCTGTCTGTCTGTCTGTCTGTCTGTCTGTCTGTCTGTCTGTCTGTCTGTCTGTCTGTCTGTCTGTCTGTCTGTCTGTCTGTCTGTCTGTCTGTCTGTCTGTCTGTCTGTCTGTCTGTCTGTCTGTCTGTCTGTCTGTCTGTCTGTCTGTCTGTCTGTCTGTCTGTCTGTCTGTCTGTCTGTCTGTCTGTCTGTCTGTCTGTCTGTCTGTCTGTCTGTCTGTCTGTCTGTCTGTCTGTCTGTCTGTCTGTCTGTCTGTCTGTCTGTCTGTCTGTCTGTCTGTCTGTCTGTCTGTCTGTCTGTCTGTCTGTCTGTCTGTCTGTCTGTCTGTCTGTCTGTCTGTCTGTCTGTCTGTCTGTCTGTCTGTCTGTCTGTCTGTCTGTCTGTCTGTCTGTCTGTCTGTCTGTCTGTCTGTCTGTCTGTCTGTCTGTCTGTCTGTCTGTCTGTCTGTCTGTCTGTCTGTCTGTCTGTCTGTCTGTCTGTCTGTCTGTCTGTCTGTCTGTCTGTCTGTCTGTCTGTCTGTCTGTCTGTCTGTCTGTCTGTCTGTCTGTCTGTCTGTCTGTCTGTCTGTCTGTCTGTCTGTCTGTCTGTCTGTCTGTCTGTCTGTCTGTCTGTCTGTCTGTCTGTCTGTCTGTCTGTCTGTCTGTCTGTCTGTCTGTCTGTCTGTCTGTCTGTCTATCTGTCTGTCTGTCTGTATGTCTGTCCGTAACGACCAACGCGCATAACTCAAAAACCGCTTGGCCGATTTCAATGAAATTTGGTACCTAGGCTGGGTCTTCGGTGGAGATGGTCCCACTTACCTTTCGTTTGATATCACACACGCCATATTTTCACATAAACTCTAATTTTTGACATCTACCCCCACCCTTTTATTTGGTTTCTGTTCGGTGGATTTTGTTCATTTTTAAATGGGACCATCTCGACCCAAGACCCAGCCTAGGTACCAAATTTCATTAAAATCGGCCAAGCGGTTTTTGAGTTATGCGCGTTGGTCGTTACAGACATACAGACAGACAGACAGACAGACAGACATACAGACAGACAGACAGCCGGCGCAACAAAAAAGTTTCAAAATCATCTGAAACGCAAAGATATATAAACATTTTTGAAATCGGAGCAACTTTTTTTTTCTCGAAAAAATTAGGATCACCATAGCTCACACTACTATAGTATAGTATATGTGTGAGCTAAAAATACTCTGCCAATATATGGGCCCCTAAGCTCACACTAGGTACTATAGTTATAGTGTACGTGTGAGCTAATATAACTAAAATTGAAATATATTTTATTCAACTCCAGACTAAATTACCTTTTGTTTGATACCACACAAGCCATGTTTTGACTTAAACTCAAATTTTTGAAATCTACCCCCACCCTTAAAAAAAAACTAAAATGTATTTTGTTAAACTCCGGATTTAATTACCTTTCGTTTGATATCACACACGCCATATTTTCACTAAAACTCTAATTTTTAAAATATACCCGCACCCTTCGTTTTTAAATAAATTAAAATGTATTTTATTTAACTGCAGACTCAATTACCTTTCGTTTGATATCACACACGCCATATTTTCACATAAACTCTAATTTTTGAAATCTACCCCCACCCTTTTATTTGGTTTGTGTTCGGTGGATTTTGTTGATTTTTAAATGGGACCATCTCGACCCAAGACCCAGCCTAGGTACCGAATTTCATTAAAATCGGCCAAGTGGTTTTTGAGTTATGCGCGTTGGTCGTTACAGACAGACATACAGACATACAGACAGACAGACAGACAGACAGACAGACAGACAGACAGACAGACAGACAGACAGACAGACAGACAGACAGACAGACAGACAGACAGACAGACAGATAGACAGACAGACATACAGACAGACAGACAGACAGACAGACGGCGCAACAAAAAAGTTTCAAAATCATCTGAAACGCAAAGATAAATAAAAATTTTTGAAATCGGAGCAACTTTTTTTTTCTCGAAAAAATTAGGACCACCATAGCTCACACTATTATAGTATAGTATATGTGTGAGCTAATATCGACAAATAACCTACAAAACGGGATAATAACCGGTAACTGGTCAGGTCGTTTCCCAATCCCCAGCAATTCTAAAAATCTCTACCAGGTATTATATACTGATGAAAAGTCCACAACCACCTGTGTAGATTTCGGTCAGTTGTCTATCAGTAATCTGTCGGTCTTGCCTGGGGGCCCGCTCCCCCCTCCGAAGCAAAGGTTTTTTGGATATTTTCCACATATTTCATGAATACAAACATAAAATAGCATAAAATACGGACTCGTGGGGTCTCCCCCCCCCCCCGAAACTGTTCGGGCCCCCCCCGAAACATTTTTCTATATACGCCACTGCTATAATGTACGACATGTTTTAACTTTTAGTTTTGATGCCCAAAGCGCACTTACGAAATGATAAAGTTTGGGTAATTTTGCACCCAACTGCGACTAGTAGTTACAAGTAAATTTAGCAGTTTTTATTTACAAAAATTTTTTTTCCAACTTTCAGGTGTAATTCTTATTCATTTAGCTTTACCCAAAAAGTACGTGTAGATTTTCTACGGACGCGAACAGTCTTACCTTCCATTTAGTGAAGGTGGGGGGGGAGGGGGAGAGAGGAGGGAACTACTAAAATGGTGTTAAAAAAAATCTTAAAGCGTGTGCCGAAAGAATTTTTGAAATTGCTGTAAATTTGTGAAAGGTATAGCTACAACTATTACTAATAAGGAGGGTGTGGAGAAGAGAGGCAGACGAAGGGGGAAACTAGTAAAATTATGTTGGAAAAAAAGTCTTAAAGCGTGTGCACAAGGAATTTTTGAAATCGCTTTATATTTGTGAGGGGTATAGCTACAACAATTACTAATAAGGAGGGAGGGGAGGGGAACCTAGTAAAATGATGTTGGAAAAAAGTCTTTAAGCGTGTGAAGAAAGAACTTTTGAAATCGCTTTATATTTCTGAAAGTTACAACGATAACTATTACTAATAAGGATGGCGGGAGGAGAGAGGGAAAGGCGGGGGGTGGGACTAGTAAAATGGTATTGGACAAAAATCTGAAAGCGTATGCAGAAATAATTTTTCAAAATATATTTGATAAAATTATGCAAATATGGTTTTTGTATAGGGTGGAGGGAATGACAGGAGGGGATATGGGTGGGAGCAGGAGAACTACAACGTAACTACAGTAAATTAGAGGACATTTGCAATATGTAATCAAAGGAATTTCAATAAAATCCAAATTTAGATACTTTGTATGCCTTAAAGCCTACATCATGTGACAAAATGGCGTCTGAAGACCGCCTTGTTGATTCCTGTTTAAAAAATATAGCCTATAGCACCTTCGGGATCAGTAGCAATTCAACGAAACCTTTTTTGTCAAAATCGGTTCAGCCGTTTAGCCTCTAGCGTGACACAAACATACATATTTACTTACATACATGCAACAATCGAAAAACATTACCCTTCCTTTCGCCGTGCTGCAGTTGGGTAAAAAAGTGTAACATCCATAATCCGATAGCTCTCTTTTTTTCCACATAACTGCCACCATCATCATCATCTGCGCCGGCTGACATTGGGCCAACATTGGGCTGACTGACCGAAATCAACGATATTGAAGGCCGGGAATCGAAATTTAGAGGAACCGGTCAAGCCAAAAAAAAAAGTTTTGGTCGTATTTTCGTTAAAAAACGCGTTTCCTCCATGGAACTTTCAAAACTAAATTACTGAATGAATTGTAATCCAATTATCTTAATTCCTTAAAAATATTTGTGATTTCTAACAAAAATTTTTAAAAATAACAATATTTAAGGTTATGATATAAATCCATCCATCAACAATCATCGACTCCACGAGTCGATGACAATTGATTGTTGGCATCGATCGATTGCATCGGAAATTTAGATGAACTTGTTTGATCGCCTTGATTACTTCATCAATGAGTTTAAGAACTCGCCCTATTCTTGCTGAGATAGAAACCTTAAAGTGTTAGAAATGCGCCGATTTTCCATGTATTTCTATTTTATTGGCTCTTTTCTTAAAAGCTATCTGTATATGGAGAAAATGTAAATTAATCTTTATTGTGGAAAATCAAATTATAATTACTTAAATGGGTCCCAATGTTGAGCATATTTCTAAAGACTACGAAATGTTCAATTTTTTGAAAAACTAAGCTTTTTGTAGCAAAATATCAACACTTTTTGGTAGAAAATAAAATTTTATTTTAAATGTTGTTTTACAAAACAGTGTTAAAGCTAAGGTGGATATTCCAGGGGCGTTCGAACATTAAGTATATTTTCTATAATAAACTATTTGGTAAACTTATCACGTCCTTGCAATGCAACTATAGGTAAATTTAGTGGAAATAAGGACACTGTTGTTCTGGTAAATATACGTTTTAATCCATCGGTAACGTTTCGACAATGACAATGAAGACAAAAACCATTGTCGAAACGTTACCGATGGATTAAAACGTATATTTACCAGAACAACAGTGTCCTTATTCCCACTAAATTTACCTATAATAAACTATGTAAAATGTAAAATTATTTATATCTTGGTAATGTTAAAGTTCCAATGTGAGACAATTTTTTTAGGATTACAAATAACCCCAACATTGGAGTGCTAATAATTGACTTGACCCATGTTTACATACATCGTAAGAAGTAATTTATTTGCTAAAATAACCAATGATTTATTTCCCGGCCGAAGCAAAAAACTTTTTTCTTATTTTTCTTTCTTTAATTTCACTTGTTGTTTATAGTTTTAGGTCCTTGCATTATTTGCAATTTGTTATTTGAGAATTATTTTGGCAATATCCCATTGCGATCAGAAATTTTAATACACGAAAAGGTGATATCATGTTTTCAGACGTTGATAGTTTACGTCTAACTTTTGAGTTTTCATACCTTTGACAGTGGGAAGGAAGAATTATAGAAATCAGTTTGATGACTTGGTCGAGTTAATACCCTGAGAGTCTCTCGTTCTTGTATTGAGACATCGCAGCCTGCATAGATGAAAGTTTTCTGAAAATTTATCTATGGCTTCGGTAGTTCAATGCTTAGAATGTTTGCCTAGGTTCGAGTCCCGGCCGAAGCAGAAAACTTTTTTCTTATTTTTCTTTCTTTAATTTCACTTGTTGTTTACAGTTTTAGGTCCTTGCATTATTTGCAATTTGGTATTTGAGTACTTATAATGTACTTGAAGTAATTTACTTGACAAACTCAAGTACATTGTTAAAAGTATTTCAAGTACCAAGTACAATTACCGAATTGTAGATGCACTTCAAGTACAGTACTTGAAGTACTGTACTTGTAAGTACTTGAAGTACAATTTCAAGTACTGCACTTGAAGTACCCGACAACTCTGGACTGTAGGCATTATATTATTAATGTGAACAATATACATATTTTTGTCCACTATTATTATTGTAATGTTCGGGGGAGTGTTACGCCCATGTGAATACGAAATTAAAAGCACACGTAGAATCATTTAAATCCAAATCAGGTACCACACGGGTACCCAAATACGGTGGAATTTGGATCAATTTTGGTCACAGCAGAAAACATTGATGGGCATGGGCCAGACCTATATCTTCTATTCTAAGAAATTGCATACGAAAACATTCTGTCAGATTTTTTGTTTTTGAATTCTTGTCTTTGCGATGCTGCATAGTAAGGTTTGAGTCACTTAAAAGCGCTGCTAAATGAGCAAAATTCAATATAAATTGAACAGCATATTACGAGGACACAGTCAAAAGACCAAAAGACTGGTAAAGCATCAATGTTGAGTAATATCCGAGAAGAGCCTGTGCTTGCTATTCTCGGGTAATATCTTAAACTCAAGCATGTAGGTAACCTAAAATATCTAAAAGTCAAACATAAACTTTCAGTCTACTTCAGACTATAACGTTATATTATTGAGAAACTTTTGCATGTCCGATTTTTCTTTTATCTTTTATTTCAGGCATGCGCCCTAGTTGAACCTACTAAAGGATAGTGTTTGACCTTACTTGTGTTCAGATGATGCAGGCTACTATTTTCTTTGTTTAAAGACAGTGTTACGGCGCATATAACGTTTTGACGAAATACAATGTAAATTTAAAATATTTTTGATACCAGACAATTATACCAGTGGCGGATCCAGGGGGGACAGCCACCCCCCCCCCCTTCCAGACATAAAACTTTTTTTAGTTGAACGGATGAAAATTTTAATGAATTAACCGCGAGTTTAACCAAAACTTACCCCAAACATCAATTTTTTATTTTTTTTCTCTAAAAAACACTGAGTATTTCAGAAATTTTGGCCTGCGGCGCATTTTGCCACCTGTGATTTTAAATTTTAGACCTAACAATTATTAAAAGCGCACAGAAACCAAGGAATATTTTGGGTTTTGCGTCCTTCTTGGCCCCTTCCCCCTGGAAATCCTGGATCCGCCACTGGTGTTCATCAAGTAACCAAAAGTCATCAATGTTGAGTAAAGTGCATAAAGTAAACACAGACCTAATTCTATATTTTCCTGGCGGTTTTTCACTGGTATTGGTTTTTCAGTTTTTCCCTAGTTATTTTAACTTTTAATTATTTTAAAATGATAAAAATTTATGTCTGCAAAAAGCCAAAATTGGGCTTGCAAATATCACGTGACATCTCTCGTTTAATGTATTTATAAAGAATAAAGTTAGCTAAAGGAGGGCGTGCAAAAGGTCCCTATTATAATGGCGTAGCTAGCAGTGTTCCGTGTGTTCCAGGAAGCATTTAGGCAAAACGTACCATGTATTAACCATAGCGTAAAAATCTACCATGCTAATTGGTCCGTCTCAAAACATGGTAGTTTATGGACAGGATAAAAACTTATACATGGTGTCCCATAACTACAGGGCAACAATTGGGAAAGGAGATCATTTCTGATAAAAAAGTTTAGGATATAATAATTTTCGAGAAAGAATGCACCTACGTATTAACCTTCCATAGGTTTCGTATAGTGTTAGACCGACGACAAAAAACTGCGTTTAAAAAGTCGACGTTAGGTTTTCAATAAATAGAATTTGCCCACCTTCATAAAAACAAGCTTGAATCTTACTGATCTGTTATTTAAAAAAAATTCGATTTATTTAAAAAAAAGTAAAATATGATGATTAATCAATAAATAGGCAATTTTAGGAATGTTGCCTGGCTTATCGAAAATAAATCGTGTCCTTTGGGTAGTTTTTAAAACTACCCTAGTTCGATTGATAACAGATCACACAATTTTAAGTCACCGACACTAGTATTTACTAAAGGGTCTACAGTGCTAAGTGCTACAATCCTAGGTCTACAAGTCTAGATTTTGGTTGAAGGTTTACCTTATTTTTGCAGGGAATGCAATAGTTTTTAATATTTATATATAGTGTTCATAAATACCTTGCGATATGGGCAATCTTTTTTCGTAGTAAGAAATACATTATTTCCTCACAATGGTTATAAATAAATAAAAATAATATAATATTTTGGTTATGAAATGGTAGCCATATTTAAACCTCCGAGCGTCACTAGGAAATGTCGAATAAAAACGGTGTAAGTCAGTGTCAGCTGTCCGCTATATTTTACATGTTAATTTGTTAGACAAAATAGCGATTATTAAACCGATGTTCGGTTGTATTGGTGGATATGTAATTGAAAACGGATTCTAATATATCTTGTGCTTTTTACAGTATTTAAATATTGATACGTATTTAATACGGTAATGCATTTACAGATATAGTTTTAAGTTATTTATGTATTATTTAGCTTTGAAAATTTTTGTATATAAGTTTTTTATCAGTCATGGATTATTTCTACTATTTTTTGAACTTTAAACCAACCCTCAGGGGTGGTACTACAATTTGAGAGTATTTTTAACGGTAATCCTACGACTGCACGGACTAAATTTCCAAAAAATGCATTTCGTTACAAATTTTTAATGTGGTTTTTCTTTATTTCTAAAGTTAATTTAAATTTATATTAGATGAAACTTACTGAGAAATGCTTACTATCATATTGCATATTAGGGTGAACCGAATCTTTGCAGCTATTTGACCTGTAAGTATTAAAAACATACACTTAAACCGGTCGGTATCAAGTCTATACATTTGATACTTAAACCCGGTCTAAAATGCTAAGTTTTAAGGTCTTAGTAAATACTGGTGCGAGTGTTTGCCTCCAATTTGAGTAGGAATGGTGGTGGCCTTGCTTTTTTTCAAGTTTTTTTCACAAACTTTAGCTCATATCTTTCGGTAACTTACTTTTACAGAAAAACTATTACTATGTTTTTGGTTTGCAAGAGACACCAATTAATATTGTAAAGAAATTAGCTGTATATCTCAAAAAATAACAAAGAGAGATTTTTTAAAAATACTAAAAATATTGGATAATAAAGATTTTTTTACCCAAAAAACAAACTTGAAAAAGAGAGTTCTAAAGAGTAAGAGCACCTGTGTGACGTCATAAATCCAAGACTGATATTTGCCATGTTTTTTGACAAACTTTTGCTTTTAACTAATATTTTTTTTTTTAATATTAAAAAAATATAAAAATTTAAGATTGGGCAAGAAGGTTTGGATCGATTGGTTTAAGTCGCCGGGTGTTTGCTTGACGCCATATCCAAGCGGTTTTTATCATGTTTTTGCACAAACTTGATCTCATAACTTTGGCTAAATTAGTTTTACAGATAAACTGTTAATCCGTTTTTCAAGCGAACATCAATTATTACAATAAAAAAATTGACATTGGATCTTAAAAACTAACAAATCTATTTTTTTTAAGTTACTATTTTTTTGTGGTTTAAAAAATTTATATATCTGTTTTTAAAATATATATATAAAGCTAATTTCTTTACAGTATTAGAAACTGCCTGCTTGCAAACAAAAAACGTACTCATAGTTTTTCTGTAAAACTAATTTAGCAGAAGTTATAAGCCAAAAATTGTAAAATGGAAAATGCCCTCAATTTTGGATTTATGACGTCATATACGACGTACTACTCAAATTTGAGGCAAACACCTGGCGACTTAAAATTATGTGATCCATCAACAATCGACCGAGTGTAGTATTAAAATGTCTTGATCAGTCTTGAAATGTTATAATATTTAACATTATCTGGTTTAGTTTTTGAGCAACGAAGCTCATTGAAACGACGACTAAATTGCTGTTTTATTGCAAACAAATTATTGTATAGACAATTTTTCTGTAAAATTAATGTGGCTAAAGGTAAAAGCAAAAGTTTGTGAAAAAACATGGAAAAAATAGCAATTTTGGATTTCTGACGTCACACCGACACTCACAATTTTAAGGCAAACACCCGGCTACTTAAAATGAAGTGATCCATAACCAATTGATTTGGGTTAGTCTCAAACTTCCTTACCTTTTCTTTAAAGTATTTTTATAAAAATTAATATTTTTGTTAGTTTTTAAGACATAAAGCTAGTTTCTTTACTGTCTTAATTGATCTTCTGTTGCAGAAAAAAACGTATGAATAGTTTTCCTGTAAAACTATTTTGCTAAAGTTAAATCCAAAGTTTGTCAAAAAAACATGAAAAAACCGCCATCTTGGAATTATGACCTTACATCGGCGGCCTTCCTACACAAATTGGAGGCAAACCCCCGATGACTTAATATTGTGTGATCTACTACCAATAGATCTAGGGTAGTTTAAAAAAATATTTCACAACAATCCCACGGGTCATCCCAGGACATTATCTCTTCTAGAAACAAAATTAAGTGTAAACTACAGCAGTTTAAAAACGGTCAGATATTTACTAACCGAAACCTCGTGTTTAAAATAAATAAAGACAATGGAAGTCCGAAATATTGTTTCTTCTCAATTGTTGCCTACGAGTTTCAAACAAAGATTATCTATTCTCTCTTAGATTTTTGCGCAACACAAAAATGTTACTCAGTACCTGATTAATAAACCAATCGCAATCAAAATCAATAACAGGAGTAGATTTTTTGACCCCAGTTAACCCAGATTACAGATGTAACACTTCATAAAGCATACTATCAATGTGATTTTTATTACTTAGTTGGTTCTTATTAATTCCACGGCAGATTATACAAAGTGCTCCCAAGAAAAATGCAAGGTTACATTTCTAAAATTTTGAGATATTTTATTTCGTTTTTTGTTACTTAAGAAGTACCCTATAGTTGGTAAAAGTTAGATTAGCTTAGATGGTTACAGGATTGTTTGGTCTTAAAAATTTTGCCAATTAAAAAGCAAAAATAAATACATTAAAATCGCAAAACAATATTCCGCAGAAACAACTCTCTTTTAAGTCATTTTCAGCTTATTATCTTGGGTAGGGGACAATTCGCCGCGGCCAATTCGCCGCAGCCGATTCGCCGCGGGACAATTCGCCGCGGGACAATTCGCCGCCGGCCAATTCGCCGCGGGGACAATTCGCCGCGAGATTTTTTATTTTATGATGTTACCATTGGCAATTGTTTAAACAGTTTTATTTAGCTTGACTTTATATAATATATTTGTTTATTTGTTTGATCATAACTTTTTTGAAACTTTTCCAACTAGGTATTTGGGGTTAGTATACAATTCAACAATTTTTTCTATGAGAAAAATAAATAAAATGGCGGATCCAAAATGGCGGATTTTCCCATTTATGAACCGATTTGCATCAAACTCGGAACTTTAAGATCTTTCAGGTCGCTGATTATTATTTTTAACTTAATTTTAAAAAATCAAAATGGCGGTTCCACAATGGCGCACTTTCTTATTTATAAACCGATTTGCCTCAAACTTGAAGCTAAAAAGTGTCACTTTTATTCCTTGGTATATAGCATAAGAATAGGGCCCTCCTTAATCCTTATTTTAGCGATAAAACTGTCACTTTTTATCCTTAAAATTCAAATTAAAAGGCTCTATCAGATATTATGTTTCTAGTAAAGTAGCTGAAAACCACATAATTTTATTTATAATTTAATTTTAGGGCAGAAAAATCCAAAAGTTCAAAAAGTATCGCCTAAAATTCGTAATGAGTGTCTTGTTAGCTATTGGTCAATCGTATACCTCGCTACGTTACCTTACTCAATACAATTTTTGATCTAAATTTTAAAACCTGAAAATGGCGGATTCCTCGGGGCCTAGTCTCCCCCCAAGCCTAAGATTTGTTTAGATATTTTTCACATATTTCATGAATAAAAACATTAAAGAGTATAAAATTCGCCATCAAGAGGCTTCGCCCCCTCCCCCAGAGAAATCAGCCCCCCCCCAATTTTGAGGCAAATCGGTTTATAAACGAGAAAGTGCGCCATTGTGGAACTGCCATTTTGATTTTGTGTAAATTTTAGTTAAAAATAATAATCAGCGAGCTGAAAGATCTCAAAGTTCCGAGTTTGATGCAAATCGGTTTATAAATGGGAAAATCCGCCATTTTGGATCCACCATTTTTATTTTTTTAAATCAAGTCAAGAATTGTATTAAGTTACCTTAAGCGCCGCGATGTTTCAAGTTTGAGGTAAATCGGTTAATAAATAGGAAAATCCGCCATTTTATTTATTTTTCTAATAAAAAAATTGTTGAATTGTATTATACTAACCACCAAATAACTAGTTGATAAAGTTTGAAAAAGTTATGATCAAACAAATAAACAAATATATTATATGACGTCAAGCTAAATAAAACTGTAGACCTAAACAATTGCCAATAATAATATCATTAAAAAAAATCTCGCGGCGAATTGTCCGCGGCGAATCGGCCGCGGCGAATCGGCCGCTTATAGCTACTGAACTAGGACATAAAAACTTGGAAAATTTGAAAAGTTAGGAAACACTATAAAACTGATTTAAGTACCAAAAATCACTTTGAAATGTGAAATTTCGTGTATTAACTGCTAATTTTACATAATATTATTTTTCAGTGTGTCAGTCTTTCTCCCTCTTTACCTCCCCAACCCCCAAAAAATTAAATTAAACAACATAACGAAATACACTATTAGGGACTTATTGGAATAAAACCTGACTTTATTTTAGAGTCGACTTTATTCTGACACATTCACACAGAAAACTAACAGCTGACCTCTCAAAATTAACATACGAAAGCCAAATTTAATAATACAGTCGCTAACTTCCATTTAATAAATACCCACACTAATAAATCCGGTTTTTAAATATACAAAGGCCGAATTTTGAAGCAAAGCAGCTGGCTATTATATGTAAATCTGTCACCGTAGGGTCGATTTTAAAATAAGGTCAGGTTTTATTCCAATAAGTGTCTATTAACCAATATCTTACTTACGTACTTAGCACTTCCAGTAAGCAGAGAAACGTAGCATGAACGTTACACTGCAGGTTGATATAACATGTTGACTCTGATTCTACTTTAAATTTGTAAGGCCTACAACGTTAATGTCTAAGATGGTTTTATAACATTATTTGAATGTATTTTTATTTTATTATTCAACATTCAATTTTTACTTTTAGACAGCATGATTCAAAAATTATTCAGTTCAGAATTTAACAATGATGGATTAGTTGATTTGCTTTGACGGAAACATTAGGTTTGCTTCAATTTATGTATCCGACTGATTTGTGGGCTCCACCACATAGTCTGCAACAGGCCTCATCTCTGTTGATTCCCATTCTGTGCAGGTGTATCAATAGTGTGCAATCAGCGGCGTAGCGTGCCCGAAAGGGCGGGGGGGGGGGGGGCGGGGGCGACAGCTAAAAAGGGCGCCTCTGAAAACTGATGAAAAATCTTGTGGCTAAAAAAAAACAAAAAGGTAAAAAAGGCGCCTCTCACAAATATTGCGACCAAAAAAAAAAAAAAAGGTCTTCATGTCGTTAGTTTCCTGTGGCACCCACTCAATTGGCCATTACCGGCCCGACTTAATAAAGCTGAGGGCGCTTCGGCCACTTATGGGGCGCCACTACCCTCGGGGCGGGGGGGGCGACGAACTCCCCCCCCACGCTACGCCGCTGTGTGCAATGGGAATTAAAAATGACCCTACCTGTGGACAGAAGGAAGAGACATCAAGACACCTCGAGCCAGAATGTGAGGTCTACGCAAAAGAGACAACAGGCACTCGGGGCATCAATCCTGAGCGAGGAAGAGCTACCCTGCTCCAATGGGCCGAAATACTGGACTTTGTAGAGAGAGACTTATGAGCTACGTGGACAGCGAATTGAAGTGCAGAGAGTAACACTAATACAACTAGTACTAGTTGAGAGTCCCATCACCTGTGTGGCCTGATTGATTTACTCTTTAGCTAAGGGAGTTCTCAGGTCTGTAATGTTAAAGGGAATTTCTTTATTATCTTACTGTGATTTTCCCTCGGTGTTGGATGCTATTGGTTTCGATTAATTTATGTACTCATTGCTTGATACAGCCACGTATGGAGGTTTTTGGATTTATAAACTTAGATTGTTACTCCACGGATCACCTGGTAGTTACTCTGTAGATGGTCTTTCTTAATACTTTTTTTCCTAGAAAATATATTTATTGCCCGTTACATTAATGTGTTTGGGCACCAACAAGGGAATGAATGATTGAATGAACCTTGTTTTGTTTTTGGCCAGGCTTAGACCACATTGTAGGCAATATTCTAAAGGTATTTGTTTTGGTTAGCCAATCTTCGATATTACTACTACATAAGTGATTATTTTACACCTTATGATGGATTATTTTACCTCCACTCAAATTATAAATTATCATTTTGCAATACTCTACTAAAATCAGTACCATTGTAAAATGTTTAAACAACTCAAGTAAAAAATAGTATTCATACCCTAGTTTTCACCACTCTTGTGCTCAAACCATAAAGGAATATATACTTATTATATATTCCTCTAGGGCTCAAACAGAGAATTTAAGGGCTAGATCATAAACTCTTCAAACGTTTCTCAAGCTGTTAATTTACAATTTTAAATTATGTAATATAATAGGTATTATATCGTGGCACATACTTTTATAAGAATAATTTATTATATTTACAATGTTTCCATAAAATACAAAGCTAAACAACGAATAAAACAAAACTCTACATACAATTTTATTTGATATATGAAGAGTTAAAAAGAATTTATTTTTAAAGCATATGCATTTATTTTCAAGTGACCTACTTGATTTTATTTTTATTATAACAAAACATTTGAAAATGGAAAATTTAGTGATTTACGAATTATTTAGAAAAAATATATTTTTTAGTCCTTTTACTTGGCACAGGTGCTTTCTAACAAATTTTGTACGTGTCCTCGTTGAATATGTTAGTTTTTGAATTTTTTACATCTTTTTCAAGCTACATAACCTTCTTTTTTTAATGCTGGTCAGGAGTTCAAATTATAAATTATTCTCAAAACATGATCAAGTTTACAAGATGTAGCTTTCTTTTCAATGTTCTAAATTATGTCATTAGTGTACACAATATTTTGGCAAGTGGGTTAAGAATATTTAAGTTTCAAGAGATTTTACAAAAAGTACAAACTAAGAATAAAGCATATGTAAGGTCTAACTTTTGGTGAAGTTTATTACCGTAGATATTAAATAGTCTTTTTCATGGTAGAACAAAACCAATCGTTTTTTTACCTACATTAGGAAAAGGGTTAAATCTAGTTACGGTTTTTTGGTCCACCTTATATTTGATATAAATAAACACATAATAAATAAAAAACTTCTACGTTAAAATTTCTATGTTTAACAATAATTAACTAGAAATTTAAAAATAACTAAAATTTATAAAATTTGTATATTTTGTTCATATCAAAATAAACTTTAGTTTTTTAGTTTAGTTATAAAAATAATCGACTGTAAGATATTTTAGACTTTTTTCATAATCTCATCGTTCTTAACTATTTAATGTGGATAAATGTGTGTACAACCGATGTTACAAACATGATAGGTGTAACCATTTGTGAACGATATTACAGTCTAACGTAAACAAAAACTAAAATATAAAGTAGAACAGCTTAATAGACAATGATAATTATTGTTAACCCTCTGAATGACCTTATATTATTATTTTGTATCACCTGTCATATATTGACGTATTGCCGGTTACGTTTTTTCATTGAATTTGTAAACGGCGATACTGTTACCGGCATTACAACGATAATATTTGTCTCCTTATAATTTTAGGTTTAATTTAAATAAAGAATCCCTGTGACCGTTGTTACAAAATAAAAATATCGGCAAGAACTCATTTTGTCGTTATTTAAAAAAAATTTTATATAATAAAGACGCGGCCCTTTGATTGAAACTCGTAGACAATGATTGAGTGGACACACCTGTAAAATGCAAAATCACTAGCAGCAACGTTTTCCTAGTAAAACATATGAAGAACATTGATCTTAGCGCCCCTAGCATCAAAAATGTGAACAAATATGGGGTGCTGCCGGCGAGGCGTTACGCTGTGTTTGCTGTTCTCGGGTTACGCACTGCCTCAGAGACATAAGACACTTATTGGAATAAAACCTGACCTTATTTAAAAATCGACCCTATGGTGACAGATTTACATGTAAAAAGCAGCTGCTCTGCTTCAAAATTCGGCCTTTGTGTATTTAAAAACCGGATTTATTAGTGTCGGTATTTATTAAATGAAAGTTAGCGTCTTTATTATTAAATTTGGCTTGATGTCAATTTTGAGAGGTCAGCTGTTAGTTTTCTGTGTAAATGGGTCAAAATAAAGTCGACTCTAATAAGTCCCTATTGGTTTGAGCTAGTACCGAAACTTTAATAAAATAGTCAACAACGAGTAATGGAAAAATTCACTAAAAGCTAGGTAACTTGTTCTATATGGTAATATATTTAGTTATTTATTTTCAACTCTAAATATAAAATGAAACAGATATTACATTAATAGGCAGAAAACAGTGACATGTGACCGGCGTTTAGTTTAGTTAACATGTATTGGAGTGCTTTTGGTCAGGTTTTCTGCACAAAAAAAATGATTGTTTTAAAAATATATAATAATATAATATATAGTTTCGCCAAGTTAATATGTGTTTGATCATTTCACAAAACTGAATCAACTACAGCAAATAATTACTAGAAATTACAAAAATAGTTACTTCAATTATCTCTACAGTTTACTTTGCCAGTTGTGCATACAAATTCCGATGTTTGTGTCAATCACCGCACGTTGTCAAGTCAACCATAAAAATGTTTGTTTTAAATCTGTCGATAATTTGTGTCAAATATATATTAATCAAACGTTCCATGTATTCAAACAAATTACAGAAATATTTTTCGCAAATATATTAAGTATTTGTGTTAAATATTTATGTAGTTGATTTATACACAGTGTTTGAACTTGAAGGTAACATTGATCTTTTTAAGTATTTTTCGTCTGAAGACTCCGAATTTGGAAAAAAAAACCTCAACTACATCGATTTGCAAAGGCTAAATTTTTTTACTATCTTGAAATTTTGGTGGCACGCACCGCCTTCAAGGGGTAAACTTTACTGCTATATTTTGAACAGGCAGATTGTGTCATTCCTTGTATATACTGCAAATATCCACAAAAAAACTGTTGCAGCGTTTGAAGTGGCCAGTGGCGTATATAGAAAAAAGTTTCGGGGGGGGGGCGAGACCGTTTGGGGGGGGGGGGGGGCGAGACCTCATGAGGCAGTATTTTATGCTATTTTATGTTTGTATTCATGAAATATGTGGAAAATATCTAAAAAAATCTTAGCTTCGGGGGGGGCCCGGGCCCCCAGGCCCCCTCGTATATACGCCACTGGAAGTGGCCATAATTTATCAAATCAACCAGTTTTTGTCTGAAGAACCGAGTTGCAGGGATACTGCAATTCTAAAAAATCACGCTGTACATAAATAACTTTTTTATTTATATAATTTTGGAAGCATATATCTTAAGAGAAAATTAAAAGATTTTTGACATTTTAACACGGTTAAAAGGACATTCCAGAGAACTTATTCAAAATATAGGGGAAATGTTTACCCCTTAAAGGGGATGCTAATAAAAAAGTATCCCTCTTTCAAAAAAAATCGGCATGATCCAGTTTTTTTTAAATTTGCACGAAAAATGCTCAACAGGGCTTTTTTAAATTTAAGCTTAAACTGTATAGATTTACCTGGTTGAAGTATATTTTTATTTAATACAATAATGTCTTTTATCTGTACGAGTCAAAGTTAATTCAATCTCAATTAGAAATCATCTGTATATTGGACATGCGCACTTCCATATTTACATAAAATAAAATAAAATAAAATTTAAAAAGTGTATGAAAAAGAAGCTGCGTTAGAAAGGATGAAGAGTTTGCATAATATAATAATCTAAAAACTAAACTAAAAATCAAAAATATTTAAAAGAGTTAAACGTATCATTTTTTGGCAGTACCAAAAACTAGAAAATAATACGAACGTAACCCTTACTTAGTAGCGGATAAGAACCTGCAAGTTTAACGACTGCATAATCAAATAAGAATGATTTTTCTAGAAAAATAAATATTTTTAAAGCGTCCAGGTTTTTATATTAGTTTTTTAAAAGTCAGGTTTGGTAAACTGCTGATGATTTATCATGGAACCGTGTACCTTTTAAAGTTTTTTACCTATATTTTTAATTAACAATCCACCTGTTAAAGTGAACTTTATCTATAGTTTTGCGGTTTTTGAGATATTGCAGATAATATTTTTTATGGAGTGACTTTCTTTTTATTTGATTTTTGAAATTAGTATAAAATTCTCTTTAAAATTCAAAAAATAAAAAGAATTAAAATGTTCAGTATGACACATTTTAATTCTTTTTATTTTTTGAATATACTTTAGATTATTCGTATTTTTTATTAATATTTATATTTTTTATTTTTAAGTTAGCCTAAAGTGCTTTAAAAATAATAGACAAGCACTATTGTTAAGACTGACATGCTTTGTTGTATATTATTAACATAAAACTCGTTTTTCTCGAAGAAATCCTTTTTTAGTAAATTAATAATATCTTTCATCTTGTGTCACCAGATCTTAAGTATAATTTTTAAAAGATTTGTACTCTTTAAGAAAATAATTTTTTTTAAAAAACGGTTGATGACTGAAGCAAAGGTTTTGGCCAACATTTATAAGAAATCTGAGGCACGGCAGTGCCTCGCCAAGTTAGCGCGCCGTACCTCTTTTCTTGAAACATTTCAGCCGATATTTGACCTATCTAAAAGTCTACTTCGGAATGAGCTACGAATCTAAAACTTTGCATAGTCGTAGATCTTCGTGGAGTTAAAAACCCCTTCAAGTTTCATGGAATTCCATAAAGTAGTAAAGTAGTTACGAAATTTCAAAAAACTTCGAAATTGTGACTCACTACTCACTCATGTATAGATCATCAAAATTTTACTGTACTTCCAGATACGCTACAAAGCTGAAATTTGGCAGACTGATAGAAATTATGACCAAACCCCCGGAAAAAATCCCCAAAATTCTAATTTACTTCCCTCCCCTATCAATGTAAAGGTGTGTAAAAGTAACATTGCCCACTTCCAGAAACGCTCGAGAGCTGAGCTTTGAAAGGCCGATAGGAACTATGATAAAACTATAGAAGAAAATTAAAAAACCCCCAAAGTTTAATTAACTTCCCTCCCCTATAAATGTAAAATTATATAAATTAGCATTGTTCACTTCCAGAAACGCTAGAGAGCTGAGCTTTGGAAGACTGATAGGAATTATGATAAAACTATAGGAAAAAATTTAAAAACACCAAAATTTTAATTTACTTTCCTCCCCTATAAATGTAAAGTTATGTAAAATTAACATTGTCAACTTCCAGGAACACTAGAGAGCTGAGCTTTAGAAGTCTGATAGGAACTATGATAAAACCATAGGAAAATATAAAAAAACCTGAACATTTTTAGTAAGGCCTTGCAAAAGTTTTGAATAATATCCCGCATATTTTACTACTTTAAAACTTAAATATTATCCAAATCCTTTAAAAAAGCAGTGAAATCATAACAAAAACATTTCATGTAAAAAAAAGCCAAGTGCGCGAAAGTATTCCGAAAAAAGAATTGAGATAAAAGTAAAGCCAAGTTTCAATAAAAATTTCAAAATGAATGGTTCTTACTAGTTTGGAAATGCTTTTCTAAACTTGGCTATTACGGCTGCAAATGATTCTTAGGCACAGTGCTAAATTGAACGTAAATATGTTTGGCTAGAATAGCAAAGTTTAAAAAAACATTTAGAAACTAGTAAGACCCATTCATTTTGACATTTGTATTGGAGAACTTGGCTTTACTTTTATCTCAATTCTTTTAACGGAATACCGCTTTCGCGTACTTGGCTTTTTTTTACATGAAATGTTTTTGTTATGATCTATATTTTTATAGAGTTTCAGAAATCCCAAGCAAAAACCATTGTCTTAACTGCCTATACATCAAAATTGGAATCAAAATGTACAGGTATAAAATCTCCTTACCACCCTCTACAAGATTTATTTTATGCGAATTCCACACAACATAAAATGTTGTGGCACAATGGCTTTAAGTATGGATCAAATCGCCATAAATATGGTACTTTAACGCGTTCCTTTGAAAGGAAAAATGACACAAAATTACTGAAAGTTGCATCAATCAAATCTTTCAACGCCTACTGGACTATCTACTCTTTTTTAGTAAAGATGTTCAGAAGTTTCAGTATGTTTTTAATTTAACCCTTTTTGGCGAAAAATCAGGCCCGCGGGCCCACTGTGTGCTGACGGAAGAAATTCGATTGACATTGGTTGTCAAAATGGCATCTTATAAACACTACTATTTGCAAAATAATCCCAAGACTGTTTTAGATTGGGTGCGCCCGTCCCGCTACTTTGAGTTAAAAAGAGAGAGTATGTAGCTGGATGACAATGTGTGAGTTTAGTAAATAAAACGAGTGGACCACTGTTTAGTTATTAAACTCATTTGTGTTTAAGATTATTAAGCGCCCTTACTAATACATTAGTTAAAAAAGAGATGGTAAGTAATGGGATAATAATGTGTAAGTTTAGTCACTGACGCGATTAGATTAGATTGGGGGTCCAGAATCCTAGTTTGTGTCGGGGTGCCGTGCTACGTCACAGTGAGCACTTTATAGGCGTCGGACAACGTAGAAAAAACGTTCTAAACTGACATAGTATTATAGTAAAATATATAGTCAACTTCAAGAATATTTATTATTTTCGTTTTATATTATACATATTTTACAAATATTTTATTTTAAGTTTGATGTTATTTTTCTATAAATCCAGCTTAGGTTTTCTGATCGCGGTTAATAAATAAAAAAACATACAATTATATTTTATAACGTTTTGAAACATTTAAAACCTACACAGTCTTTACAACTATAACATTGTCTTATAAGATATATATTATTGTTACTTACCTACTGGCACTGGCGTATATATGGGGGGCCTGGGGGGCCCGCCCCCCCCCCCCCCCCCCGAAGCTAGGATTTTTTTAGATATTTTCGACATATTTCATAAAGGCAAACATAAAATAGCATAAAATACGCCCTCATGGGGTCTCGGCCCCCCCCAAAACCGCCTCGGGCCCACCCCAAAACTTTTTTCTATATACGCCACTGCCTACTGGCAACTTCTTAATCCTCCTTTTTAACGATTTTTTTATTATTAGAAGCTCTAAGAATTTCCAACACGTCATTTCTTATAAACAATGATTTTTTTTAAAAGTTTTTTTTAGAAAACATATAAAGCGTAAAAAGTGGAAGGAATCAACTAAATTACAGTGATTTCTATATTAGGTAGATACCTTGGTCATATCAATAATAATTAATTAATAATAATAAATTATAAGTATATTTTAATTAATGCGGTACAAACTTAATGAAAAAATATTGGTTTTACCTAGTCTATGTATTTGTGCTTAAAACAAGCATAAGGACCAAGATTAAATAATTAAAATAAAATAACAAAAAGATTTTTTTCAAATTATATTGTTTCCTTTTCCACAAAAAGATTTTACCTCAGGCTGGCTAAATTTTCCTGGTTATATAATTTATAAGGCCGATACAACTAACCTGGACAAGCCCTTATGTCAGCCAATTTGATGTTTTCTTATAGTTTTATTATGTAGGATTTAAAATCCTTAAATAACTACTTATTCAGAATTAGTAGTATAGCTTATATACTACAAATTGTTTGTAGGGATATGTCACATTATATTAGTATATATTGTACTATTTAAACAAAAAATATGGGAGATATCTTTGGTTTAAACGGAACAAACACAGTAAACAAACCGAAACAGACGCGTGCCTCTCTTCAACTAAAAAAACATGGCGGATCGGCCTGAACGAACTACAACGGCTCAAATATATTTGTATTTATGTTATTCAATTATACTTTCGAAAAGATAAACGAATTTAAGTGAATAAGTATATTATATAGTATTTCATTTAAATATGTTTTATTCAAACATGTGAGGTATTTAAATTAAATATGTGAAAATAGTCAATTCAAATCAATCGCAATTGGTTTAAATATACAGGTACTTAAGTCAACTAAACATAGGTCAAATAAACGAAGTATTTGCTTGGGCATGGGCATTACCTTTATTCTGCGCGGGCGCAGCAGCGCTCTGCCATCTTGTTATCTTTATTAGAGACTTGAAAGACAGCCAGGCTATAATTGTGCCAGGCACTATTTTGACTGACAGTTGATCCTTCAAAATTGACATACCAAAGTCGAATTTAAAATTTTCAATTAATAAAAGACGGCACTATTTATTCCGGTTCATATACTAAACAAAGGCCGTGTGTTGAAAGATCACAGCTGATATTACAATGTAAAGGTGTCAAAATTGTGCCTGGCACTATTATAGCCTGGCTTTATTTTAATAATTCTCTATTAGAGGTAACGACAGGGGCTAATTAGAGGCGAGTAACAGTTAACCTTACCGTTAGAGAGCCAACCAACCAAAACTCACTGTCTCGCATATCAATCCAACCTAATTATGGGATGTGTGATACTGTATTTAGTGGCCTAAATCTCCTTTGCTATAGGGAAAAACGTCTCGCTATCTGTTCACAAATTACCGAACTACTACTTACAGCATGGCAGGGCGCTGCTGCGCTCCCGCACAATTACGGTAAGGGTCCGAGACTGGCAAAAACCACTCTAATTTTTTCTTCCTCTGACCAAAAGACAGCACCGAAACAAAAATGCAGAGTTCAAAGTTGGTAACATAGTATTATTTTCGCAATTGTTCTTGTAGAATCAAGCCATAGCTTTAACAAGAAATACCAAAACACCACCTCCTACCTCGACTGGACGTACTAGTCATGAATCGCCAGAAAGGACGACCACACCACAGCCGGTATTATCTTCTACACCGATTGAAAATACCATTTCTCCACATTCCATTAAAGAAGAATCTTCTTCTGGTAAGTACCTACGCTATTTATTACTTAAGCTTCTTTAAATTTTCAAGATTTTAAAATAGTCAGGTTTGACATAGGCCGTTTTTTCTCCAGCTTGCCTATTTGTTATACAAAAGAGTGTGATATATAAAAATTTAAAAAAAAAATCATAGAATATGAATTTTTACTGTAAAGATTTGGCATTATGGTGTAGAACCTCTCTCCACCTCCTTCATAGGGGAGGGAGTTGACGTTTTTGCAAAAAATTATAACTCGGGTTAGTATTACTTTGGTTTTTGAAATCCACTATTTTTTAGCATTTTGTACATAATTTATCAATCTGCCTCCCATAGGGGAGTCAGAAAACCCCAAATTGGATCTAAAAACAAGATTTTAAATTTTTTACTTAATTAAACTATTAAACTGATTAAATAAAGTAGGCGCTTTCCAAAGTAGAGGATCAGAGCTTTAATAAGTTTTTTTCTTAAAAAGTTGTAGTAAACTATCTTGTAGAGATTGAAACTGCCTACAAAAAACATATAACTTAGCTTCCTAGCGTCAATTCGTAGCTGTCTAGAAAAGCTTCAAATTGTAACATTTGGAAAAATTTATATAAAATTTATATTTATAGTTATACAGTGAGAACGGGCCGATTGGAATAAAGTCCCTAGTGGGTTAAATATAAGTTTTTTTTTTTAATCTAAAAACACTTCAAGTGAGATTTTTAAATTTTTTTTGGACGGCTTACTATCATAGAATTTTTTTTTTTAGATGGAATGACCACACTAAATTATAGCTCTGATACTGTATAGTAAATTTTATCAACATCCAGTCCTTAAACTTGTTTCTTCCAGAAATTAAAAAAAAAATACGTTTTTAGATCTATTTTGGTGGTTGCTGACCTCGCACCCCGCTATGGGGGTAAATGGTTTAATTATGTATGTTTAATTACAAAATTAAACAGATTTTCTTTTTTCACCAATTTTCATAAATTTTCATTTTTAATTAAATTAATTATTTAAACATAGGTGATCTTGAGAAATTAGGTTTTAATAACATAAACTAACCTTCTCAAGCTTACCTATTTAAATGATAAAAAATATTTAATTTATAAAACAACACATTATATTGAATTTTATATTTTATAATTTATCACGAACTATAACAATTTTTTAATATAAAAAGAGAGGATTTATCTTAATAAAGCAGATTCAAAATTTGACAGTTGTTCTCACTATACCTACTTAGTTTACTGTACCATAAGCCTTCTTGGTCATTCCAGGGAGTGAGACTGCTCCCTGGCAGTAAACTTTTACTTTAATCCTGCTGCTTAACCAAGCCGAGTAAAGCAAGTGTAATTGTCAAGCACAGCTTGCACATTGGTCCTTCGAAGAAAGAAACCACCGCCGACGCCCGTAAGAAGAAAACCACTATAGCCCAACCGTCCACTAGAGCGACCTTCCACCTACGAAAAAGTCCGTCCACCTGCCCGTACGACTGTCCGTATACTTGTCCTGTCCGAAGCCACTACGCAAGAGAGCTTTAACCAGAGCGACCTTCCACGAGAAAGTCCGTCCATTTTACAAGCTGCAAAAAGCCGAACCGAACCAAACCGAACCGAACCCAACAGTACGACTACCCGTACACTTGTCCGAAGCCACTATTCAAGAGAGCTTCAAGTCCGTCCATTCTACAAGCGTTAAAAAGCCGTCCACCTGCCGGTACGGCTATCCGTACACTTGTCCTGTCCGAAGCCACTACGTAAGAGAGCTTCAACCAGAGCGACCTTCCACGAGAAAGTCCGTCCATTCTACAAGCGTCGAAAAACCGTCCACCTGCCCGTACGACTGTCCGTACACTTGTCCTGACCGAAGCCACTACGCAAGAGAGCTTCAACCAGAGCGACCTTCCATGAGAAAGTCCGTCCACCTGCCCGTACGACTGTCCGCACACTTGTCCTGTCCGAAGCCACTACGTAAGAGAGCCTCAACCAGAGCGACCTTCCACGAGAAAGTCCGTCCATTCTACAAGCTGCAAACGCCGTCCACCTGACAGTACGACTATCCGTACACTTGTCCGAAGCCACTATACAAGAGAGCTCCAACCAGAGCGACCTTCCACGAGAAAGTCCGTCCATTCTACAAGCTGCAAAAAGCCGTCCACCTGACAGTACTACTATCCGTACACTTGTCCGAAGCCCCTATTCAAGAGAGCTTCAACCAGAGCGACCTTCCACGAGAAAGTCCGTCCATTATACAAGCGTCAAAAAGCCGTCCGCAGCCCGTACGACTATTTGTACACTTGTCCTGTCCGAAGCTACTACGCAAGAGATCTTCAACCAGAGCGACCTTCCACGAGAAAGTCCGTCCATTCTACAAGCGTTAAAAGGCCGTTTACCTGCCCGTACGACTGTCCGTACACTTGTCCTGTACGAAGCCGCTACGCAACCTTCATAATTAACAGGCCAACACCAACATAAACAAAAAAATCATTAAGAAGAAACCAGTACAAGAGCCAACCGACCACAATGATAGGAAAAAATCTAGAAAGAATATTGCTAGAAAGACAGCTAACAAAATACAAAATGGGCTCACACCTTCTAGATTGCCTTCTAGACATACATATAATGGAGTATGCGTCAGCACAAGAACTAAAAAACACAGAAAAAAAAGCTGCGGTTCGGTCTGCGCTTAATTAATTAAGCTATGCTAAAAAAGCTCCTACTGCATGCCGAAGATCTACTTGACTTTTCACAAGCGATTAAAGTCAATTGGGAGCCAATAATTATAAACATAATTTACCAGAAATGGGATGTCGAGACGCACATTTTACACCATGAATGGGTAAACTACGAACTAGGCAGATTGCCCACATTGAACGAAGTCCTTCAGTACTTAATTAAAAGAATCGAAGAGTTGATCAAGAACCCATCAGCTGATTTTAAGTACAGTGAAATTTTTCAGATCCCAAACGTCATTATGGATCATTTAGATGATATTCGACACATCTCAAGTATGGATGAAGAAACAGTTAAAGAATTACAACAAATTTATGAGATGAGCCGTCAGTGCCTTAGAGATATTCAAACCTCTGGGCAAAATACAGAAACTTGGGACCTACCATTGATGAAATTATTGTCAAAGAAATTGACCTCTGAAGTAGAAAAGTCATACCATAGATGGTTTCAAGCGTTTGAAAACAAAATCCCCACACTAGAAGACTTTTTTCAATTTTTAAAAAAAGAAATGTATACACTTAAGAAGAAAGAAGTAAGCCAAAAAACAAAGACAAGCCATAAAATAAGCAACTTTATTCAAACTGAACAAACTCAAAAAGAAGATAATTTAAAATATTACCCAGATCATGTATATCAGAAGATACCTCTAGTATTCTTGGTTACGAAAGAAGTGAGCAAAGAACAACAAACTCTAGAAGAACAGAACATAGTACAAAACAACAAAATCCAGCATATCAAATTAAATAGCAAAGTTAAAAACCTAAAATTTTTTTTTTTTTTTATTTGTCAAACACACTGTGTTTTTTTTTTATTACAATCTAGTCAGTAAGACTAATTAGCAATTTTGTTTTAACTTAATTTACTAGAAAAGTCAGATTTAAACTTAGGGTTCACTCAACAGTTCTCCCCGCTTTGTTTAGTCTGTAACTCACAATTGTGTTGTGTTTATAGCATTATTTTGTTTTATGTGTAATTCACTTAGTTTACTAGCTCAAACGGCTTCACTCTTTTTAGTCGTCGAACTAGCATAGTATTGTCTAGAAGCTGAATTGCTTCCACATTCACATGCCGATGGAGTCTATCTTCATGGCTTTTTGCGTACTTTTTTTATAGTCTCTGCTACAGTTTCGATTTTTAGATCTCGATGAAGGTCACTATTTCGAACGTACCAAGGTGCATTCACAATGTTTCTTAATACTTATTTTGAAATCTCTGTACAACTAGAATGTTACTCTCTTTAGCACAACCCCATAGTTGAATACCATATGTCCATACTGGTTTCAGTATTTGTCTATAAAGCAGTAACTTATTATGAATTGTTAAATTGGACTTCCTTCCAATTAGCCAGTTCATTTTTCTATACCTTATCTCAAGTTTCTTCTTTTTTTTTCTTAACATGTGCTTTCCAGCGCAATTTGGTATCAAGTGTCATACCTAGATATTTTGCCTGATTCGAATATGGTACTGGAATGTTGTTAATTGTTATTTGTATGTGATTTATATTTTTGTTTGTAAAATCAACATGAATTGATTTGGTTTCATTTAATTTTATTCGCGACTTTGTGGTCCAACTGTGAATTTGGGTGACTGCATCCTGAAGTTTCTCTATGCATTTTTCAATAGATTTTTCTACCGTCAATAAACCAGTATCATCGGCAAATGTTGCTAAGTGACAATTTTCTGGCTTTGGGATATCACAAGTGAATAATAAGTATAGATAAGGGCCTAGTACGCTACCCTGGGGCACGCCTGCTTGAATTTCTCTTAAATTTGAGTATGAGTCTTCCTGTTTTACTCTAAATGTCTATCAGATATGTATGATTCCAAAATATCCGAATACTGTTTTGGCAGAAACCTTTTTAGTTTTAAAATTAAGGCCTTCATGCCACACTTTGTCAAATGCTTGTGCTACATCTAGAAAAACTGCAGAACAAACTTTTCCCTCTTCTAGTGCTTTTTCTATTATATTAGTAATTCTGTGTACTTGATCTATCGTGGAATGCTTGTCTCGAAAACCAAATTGATGAGATGGAATAATTTCTTGTCTTTCTATGATGGGTTTTATTCTTTTAAGCAATAATTTTTCATAGAGCTTGGATATAATTGGCAGCAAAGATATTGGCCTGTAAGATGACACGTCATGGAGTGGTTTTCCCGGTTTTGGAATCATGATAACTTCTGCAACTTTCCACAGTTTAGGTACGTACCTAAGCCTAAAAGACGCATTAATTAGGTTGCATAGTTTTACGATAGCTTTTCTGGGGAGTTGTTTTATGACTACCCCGTTAATAAGATCATACCCTGGGGCTTTTTTCGAATTAATATTTTTGATTTCTGTTAATATTTCTTTTGGTGATGTAAGCTTAATATGGTCCTCGATTTGATGGGGTTCATTTAAATGAAAGTGTTCATCTGGTGCTTCGTGGGGCTGAAATGTTTTTTTCTAAATGACTTGCAAAAATATCTGCTTTTTCTTCGTTACTCCTTGCCCACTGGTTGTTAGATTTTCGTATGGGTGGAATTTGGATAATTGTCTTTTAAAATCTTTGGTTGCTTTCCAAAGGGAATAGTCGTATTTTTATCATCTGTAAGCTCATTAAGAAAATGGTTAATAGATTCATTTTTTATTACTAGAATTTCTCGCCTAATGCGCTGCGTCATGTTGTTGAGATTTGTTTTGTCCCGAGGATCACGGCTTTGTTGCCACTTTCTTCTTAGTTTCCTTTTTTCCAAATATAAGGTCTCTAATTTCCTTTGGATAGTTTTTTCCCTTAAAAATTCTCTTTGGTTTTGGACTGTTTTCCCAAGCTGCTTGTTGAATATTTGTAACAAAATAACTTCTTTATCGATTTGTTCTGGCGTTTGCAATGGTACTGATAGGTTTATTTTTTCTGACAGACTTTGTTTAAAACTAATCCAGTCAGTCAGTTTATTAACTAGTGAGATATTTGCTTCTTTCTTTATTATGTTTTTACTAAGAGTTAGAATAATAGGTGAATGATCTGAGTGTAAATCAAAACTTTCTTCTATATCTACAAAACTTAAAGATATATTTTTTACTATAAAAAAATCAATTAGATCTGGAATTTTTCCTGGATCTGTTGGATAGTATGTGGGCTTACCAGTTGATATCGGCTCACATTGATATTCACTAATAGCTTGCAAAAGTTCTTTTCCTTTAGAGTTCGTCAGTCTAGATCCCCAGTAGGTATTTTTTGCATTAAAGTCACCTCCAATTATAAAACGGTTTCCTAATTTTCTGAGAAAATTAAGATATTGATTTTTCTTTAGTAAGTGCCTTGGTGGTATATAGACAGCACTTATGACTAATGTATATGTTTTGGTTTTTACACTTACTAATGTAGCTTGAATCTCTATGGTTTTATATCCCATCTCCTCATAGTGTGATATATTTTCTTTAATTATTACAGCACTTCCCCCATGTGCAGTATTGCTAGGGTGAGTTGTATGATACAAGTGTATCATACAACTCACTTAATTTATATTGGTTTCTTGCAACATCAGCAAGACTTGCAAGTTATTCTAGACATAGAAAAAATTGACGTCTGTCTTGTGTCAGAAACGCATTTCACTAACCAGTCTCACATTAAATTTAAAGGTTATAACTTTATAACTTAACAATTTCACTAACCAGTCTCACATTAAATTTAAAGGTTATAAAATTATAACCTTTAAATTTAATGTGAGACTGGTTAGTGAAATGCGTTTCTGACACAAGACAGACGTCAATTTTTTCTATGTCTAGAATAACTTGCAAGTCTTGCTGATGTTGCAAGAAACCATTGGCATTCCAAGCTAGGATTCTAAGATTACTGACCATTTTGAGGCATATTGGTAGCTCCGTTATTGCTACTTTCTAGTTTAGTTAATCGCTCATCAAGTTTGTTCAATTTCTCCAAAATTAATTGTAGTGTTTGTTCCATAGTATTTTGACTACTGATATTAATATCAGGTATAGTAGCTGTTGCTGCTACTTGGCTGTATGTCCTTGTCACAGAGTTTTGTGTGACTGTGTTTCTTGTCTGTTGGTTTTGTCTATTTGTACTCACGTTTGGTATGAGATTCGGTTTCTTAGGTTTATTTTTCAATTTTTGTATTTCCTTAGCAACAAGGCATCCTCTGTAGTTAGCAGGATGCTTGCCTCCACAGTGGATGCATTTTGGCTCAGATTCTTTTGGTTTGGGGCATTCTACAGTAAGATGTTTCCCCGTGCATTTTACGCAACGTGGTTCTTTAGCGCAATATTTTTGCGTGTGTCCATAAGATTGGCATCTTTTGCATTGAGGGACTAACTTTGAGGTTTTTAGTGCTTTTATTTCCACTTCAATCCCAAGGATACTGGAAATTTCAAAAATTTTGTTGATATCTTCATCGTGGCTAAATGTGAGCATAAACATGTTAAGAGGTTGTCTTGTTCTCCATTTAAGTTTGTTGCTGGCCTCCAGTGCCTTAAAACCTTTTTTTTGTAGATCAGCTACAATTTTTTGTGGGTCACATGAGAAGTGTAGCCTATTCGCTATTACTCTAATTGGCCTTATTTGTTTGTTTTCGTATGAGTGCCATTGATGCTTTATTTCATTAAGCATTTTAGTAACCAGCCGATAGCTGTCTGCGTCTTGTACATTTATTTTAATATTTTCGTTATTTAAAACTTTTATTTTAACTCCTTGTATGATATTTAACTTTTCATAAATATCATTAAAATTATTTACGCCATTTACCATAATGGGTGGAGGTAATGGAGCTTTTTTAACCTTAGTTGGGGGTTCTTCATTTTGTGTTTTATTGGAGGGCTCTCCAGTGCCCGAGCTTTGTTGTGGTGGTGAGAGTGAAGTATCCATTCGACGTTTTTTCCAACCTTTTCCTTTTTGTCTGATCCACTCAGTTTCTCTTGCCAGATCGTCCTCATCAGTAATGTAGTCCATGTCAGACTCTTCTTTTTTAGTGACTTTTGTCTCTAAATCTGCAAATTTTCTTTGCATACTTTCCAGTTGACTTCGGAGATAATCCACTTGTACACTAAGTGAATTTTTTTCGTTTTGGGATTTTTTCCATTCGCTATATAAAACTTCTTCATTTTGTGTTCTAGCATGGCTATCCTGAAATAATTCGGCATTATCCATTTTTTCTTGATTTTGTTTGGGCTTTTCGCTAATTTTTAAAACAAGTTTCACAGGTGATGGTACACTTTTTTTGCTTTTAAACATGATATATTATTTATAATACACATTGTATATAGATTCTCAACACAGGTATCTCGCGCGCGATGTTTTTTGTAAACAAAACAAACTCCGACTTTGACCTCGTTAGCACTATCATGCAGGTACGATGCAATATAACCGTACTGAACTGCGATCGAACAAATACTGACCTAAAATACAGTCAGCAGAAGTCCTCAATTTAAAGCCAAAAAGAAAATTGGTGCCTATCCAGTGCTTAACCAGAAATAATAAGTCCAAGAATAACCAAAAGTCAAGAAGACATACTAAAAAGAAGAAAAGTTTAAAACAAGTAGCAGGAATAGTTATTAAAAAGACAACCCAAAAGAAAAAACATTCCAAATCAAAAGTTACTGAGAAGGCGGAAGGACAATGGCAAATAAGTCATAAACATTTTGCCATTGTAAATATGCAACAAAACATTTTTAAATTCTTGCCTCCCAATTTACAATTTCTGCATGGCACCTACAATAGTAAGGGGATAACAACAATAACAAAAATAGATCAAAATATTTTGCAAAAGAAACAATTTGTTGCCACAGCGAAAAGTTCTACGACGTACGATGACCGCAACAACCAAAACACAATCGATGCGATGCCTAGATTCACTGTCAGCAGTTTTAAGAAACTGACTCATGTTATAAATGATGCAGAAGTCCCTATTTCGATACCTTCCTACCACATCAACAGCATTTCTCAACCTGAGGTCCATACAGTCACCCGTTCTGGAGAGAGGGGAAAATGTTTAATTACAAAATTAAACAGATTTTCTTTTTTTACCAATTTTCATAAATGTTCATTTTTAATTAAATTTATTATTTAAACATAGGTGATCTTGAGAAATTAGGTTTTAATAACATAAACTAACCTTCTCAAGTTTACCTATTTAAATTATATAAATTATTTAATTATAAAACAACACATTATATTGAATTTTATATTTTATAATTTATCACGAACTATAACAATTTTTTAATATGAAAAGAGAGGATTTATCTTAATAAAGCAGATTCAACATTTGATAGTTGTTCTCACTATACCTACTTAGTTTACTGTACCATAAGCCTTCTTGGTCATTGCATCGAGTGAGGCTGCTCCCTGGCAGTAAACTCTTTACTTTAATCCCGCTGCTTAACCAAGCCGAGTTAAGCAAGTGTAATTGTCAAGCACAGCTTGCACAATGTACGAAAATGCCCGATAATAGTGGATTTAAAAAACCAAGGGAAAATTAACTCGAGTTTTAATTTTTGTTAAAAGGCTATTTTCACCCCTTTGGAGGAAGTGCAGAGTGGTTCTACACCATATGCCGAACCTCCACACCACACCTCTTATTTTGGTGTATCATCCGATATTGTATTACAAATAGGCAAGCAACAAATCATTTGGGAACTGACTAGAATCAAAAACATTTCTAAAAAAAAACGAGAAGATGGTATCGTTTTAAATATAAAAAAATAATTTCAGTTAGTAGGTCCAATATCTATCTAAAAAAATGTTTCTCTGTAGATCAATTTGTGATCATTTTATCCAAACACGTATTTTTTAAAATCCACCTATTTGGAACCTACCAAAAAGCCGCGTTTTACAAAATTTACGCTTTGCACTATAATTAAACATAAAGTTATAAATACAATACTTACATTCTCTAGTTGTTTCTTGGTTTGTTAGATATCCTTCTTCAAGTGGCATTAGAGCCCCTGGTGTGTTTTCACCTGATTAACCAGGGCCCTCAATTCTGCACTTTATGGTACGATTTTTCACCACCTTTCCATTCCCATATTCTTGATTTTAACTTCGACATCGTCTTCCACCTTTTTCGTTGCCTCCCTCTTACTCTCCTGCCTGCCTTCTTGGTGTTCTTATTTCATTTATTATATAGTAGTCAGGGGATTTTCTATTTGCAAAAGGTCAAACAGAAATGAAATTGATGGTGTGATGGTAGATATAGGTCCTCTGATAGTACATCTAAGTTTGCGACCTCGGGTGGTTGCCGCTCGAGGGAAACGAGGATGAAAACTCTGCATCGCGGCGCTTGGAGGAAAATAGCACCGCTGGACTAGCTGCTATAAAAAAAATGTTATATTAAAATATGTAGAGAACAAAATTTATCACAACCCAGGTTTTATGGATTTTTTGCTCCGACTAATAGTTTTTGCTTTACGGCGCGCGAAAGTTGGAGGGTAGTTTGCAAGTTTTAAATTATTTTTTCTCTAAGTAAACTGATGTTTGATTCGTTACATTTGACCTTTTTTTATAATAGATATGATTTTTTGAAGTTCGCCCTTACATATTTATATATGGGCATTTTTCATTTATCATGATCTAATTTTCTTAGAAACCAAGCTTTTTGTGAAAAAATGATGATATCCTTTTTTGTAGAAAATAAAATTTCCATTTTAACTATGTATCACTTAGTAGGAATAACTTTATTCCTAGCGGCCCAGTGGCATCTATATATGTAGGTGATTTACAGAAACCGTCAAAAATCTACTGAATTTTTAGGTGTTTATCCAATTTTTTTAAAAACAAAGCCCTTTAGGAAAAAAAATTACATCCCTTAATTGGACGATAAAATTTTCTTTACGACGATGTGTAATATAATCTGCTAAAGATTATGGCTAACATTTAAATAATGTCCTTTAACTGGGATCAATTTCAAAAACAAGACTAAAAAACTTTTTTTATTTATTTTTTAAAAACTATGCTTTCTACCAAATTACTTTTAAAATACTTTATTAAAAAAACTAAATTTCCTTTTTAACAATGTATGATTTAGTAGGATTACATTTATAACTAAAGTCACAGTGACGTCCTTAAATGGGGTTACATATAGAAATCAACAAAAAATCTATTTTAATGAAAAGTTTTTCTGAATTTAAAAAAAGTAAAGCTTCTTTAGAAAAAACAATTTATGCAGTGTTATAGACAATACATTTTTCTTTTAAATGATTTATTACAACCTTATGTCAGCATTACAATTAATATTTCAGTGGCTTTTGTAAAGGAAAGTGCCTTTTAAAAATTACGAAAAAATATTTTTTATTATAGGTTTTTTCAAATTTTTTGAAAACCCAAGATCTTTATTAAAAACTTAAACGACAGTTTTTTAAGAGAATAAAATTTCCTTTCCAACTATGTATAATATAGTGGGGTTGAACTTTCAGCAAACGATACAGTATTTATTTACAATATTTTTAATAATTTTTTTTACTAAAATGCTTAGTTTTTACGAAAATTGCAAAAAACATTTAATAAAAATTTAGATTTTTTTAAAAGATTCCCAGTTTGCGGACGCCACTGGAGCTTGGCCCACAATACATATCGCGCTGAATGTTATATGGTTTAAATAAAAATTTTATTTTCTACAAAAAGTAGACTAACACTTTTTTCAAACACGTTTTTTTTTTAAATTGGTTAAACATAAAAATGTATTTTAAATTAGACGTGCTAGAAATAAGAATATTGTGGATACTTAAGGGTGCATATCTTTGCAAGGGCAGTACATACGTAGTTAGATAGGTCTTTTGATGGGGTTTAATATTCCTTTCCACACACTAAAAAAATCAGTACTTTTTGAGTAAAAGGTTAATAAAAGAAAAAATAGTCAAAAATCCAAGATGGCGCTGCCATTTTGACACTGTTCCTTAAAGGAGAGGAATGGGGAATTTTACTATGTTTAATGGGAACTCAATAGCTATCGTTTGCGCCTAGTTTTGATTTTATGTTTTTGAAAACTTTTTATTTTTTAGTTTTTTTATCCGTCATCCCATATCCAAGTATGTAAGGGCGCTTTTCAAAAATCATATCTTTTATAAAAAAAGGTCAACTGTAACAAATCAAACATCAGTTTACTTAGAAAACCTTACTCTTATAGAAAAAAAATATACCAGAATTGTTTGGTTCATTTGTTTTAATCTGCGATTAAACTCTGAATAACCCCCAACATTGGCGCGCCGTAAAGCCAAACCTATTGGTCGGAGCGAAAAAATGCATAAAAACATTTTTATTAAATTTTTTTATTTTAGATGTTTTCGCTTGAGGCACAGTTTTGATCATTTTTACAATAAAAAATCCTTTTGTGGCGCCAATTTTACAACAAGTACCGATTTTTTATTTTAATTTCGCCAACGGCCATCCTTTTTTTTGTTTTTATCAAAAATTATCTATTTTAGACCAATTTTTTCCAACAAGTACCCAATTTTTCTAAAGATTTCGCCTGCAGACCCATTATTTTCAAAAATAACTTTAGTATTCCGCACCGCGTTTTTTTCTAAAAGGTTTTAATTTTTCTAAAATTTTTACCTGCGGCGAATTTTTTTTAACTATTAGTTTGTTTAAATTAAACAAATTTTTGTTGTGCGGCGTGGTTTTTTCCAAAAAGTAACTAAACTATTTTATTTTGCATGTGGCGAAATATTTTTAAATTTCTAAGTTTAGTTTCCTTACATTCAACAAATTTTTTGTGCCATGCAATTTCATTTTCCTAAAATTTGACCTGTAACTAAAAAAACCGTAGCACTATTTTTTTTAGAAAAGTACTTCATTTTCTAAAACTCTTGTCTACTGAGCAATTTTTTTCAATTTTCTAGTAGTTAATTTATATTGTAATTTTTTCCGTAATCTTGAGATGTGTTAAGGCAACCTATCCCTCTCCCCTGTAGTCGTATTTTTCGCATTATATTGGTTAAATTTTGGGCTCAAGTCCTCAAAATGGCGGAGATAGTTGGCCCCCTGATAATACGTAAAAAAATATTTAAAAATAGAAAATAGGGCGCAACAAATTGAATGCACGCGGGCGACATAAGCTCAAGCAGCGCCCCTAAACATCAATATCATTGTATCAATCATCCTTAGAGAAGCTTCAAGGCTCAGACTAAACAGTTGGTGACTACTTTCCCCTGGCGGAGAACTACGAAATCAAAAGGTGGATTCGCAACGCACGATGTCGTTTGTAAAGTTTTTTCTCGAAGTTGGTGGAATGGTAATTTTTGAGAGAAATCTGGAAGGCATCCTTAATAGAACACTACGGGTTAAGTAAATAAATCTAGGTTTAGCTAACTCTTTAGCAGGACAGTTAAGTGACCGACTAGGGTCGCTGATGGATACCGTTGATAAATCCCGTCCTCTTAACCGCGAAGTTGGTGAAGGCAACTGGAAGTGGCACCAAGACGACGCATCGCGACAGAATCAATTTCCAGCCTTAACTTAACAAATACGACGACGGCACTTAGGTGACTCTAGGGTTTCCACCTGGTCTTCGTACGGATAGTCCCGCTTTTTGATAACATGTCGTGGTATAGTTTAAACACCTTAAAAATCAATTTTCTTATAAAGAAGCCCTGAATTTCAACAATCTTTGTGGGTAATTAGTTACGTTGAAAATAATTTTGCAGCTGCAGCCGTTTTCGAGAAATCGTGGGCCCCTTGGTTAACGGTTAACCTATTTTTGTATATTTATTTGCATTTAAAATTATCCTCATTGCTTTATTTTGTAGAATCTGTATTTTTTCCGAAAAGGCTTTAATTTGCCGAATATAAAATTGTGGAACAATAAATAAACTGTGGTAATATAATTGTATTATATATAACTTTTTGTGACCATGTACTTAAATTTTTACTAGCTCTTTTTAAATAACCGATTTCACTAGCAATTTTGTTTATTTTTTTCATGCTGTTGGTGGAAATTTAATTTTAATTCTATTATAATACCAAGACATTTAAATAAATTAATTATGTTCAGTTTACTCCTCGGTTTACTCCTTTCAACAAAAATATTTAACTTTAAATTATAATTACAATTTCCGATTAATAAACATTTTGTCTTATCTGTATTTAATTTTATTTATTTACTTGTAACCAATTGTCAATAATTTCAAGTCCAGAATTCATAATTTTTGTAGCTTCGGAAAGATCTATGTGTTTTACATAAATTAATTTCACCTGCAAAAAGTTGTATAAAGCAATATTTTAAATTTAAAGGCAAATTCTTTATATATAAATTAAACAATAGTGGCCCGACTTACTACCTTAAGGAACCCCAATATTTATTGACTTTTCTTTAGAGTAAATATCCAAAATTTTCGTTTTCTAATATCTGTCACTTAAATAATTTTGAAACCATTTTAAAATATTATCTACCTTCTTTTTCAGAAAGTTTAACTAATAATTTTTGTCTATCAATTGTCTCAAAGGTTTGTTTAAAGTCTAAAAACGCATTAAAGTGCTGCTTCAGTAGAATATCCTTTTCGAAACCCTGATTGAGAGTTGACTAAAAATTTTTCAGATTCCAACAGTTTTTCGATATTCCATAGTACATTAATTGGTCTTAGTTCATTCCATTTGTTTGTATTTGCAATTTTTGGAACGGGTGTTATACTGGAACATTTAAGTTTATCTGGTAATGTACCCTATTTCAGGCATAAATTAATTAAATTTAGGAGACGATATCCAATAGTTTTAAATGTCAATTTCATTAGATTTTTGTTTAAGACTTCACTATAATTTTCATTTGAATTTAGATTCCAGACTTTTTATTTAATTCGTTTAATGAGATTAGTCTAAAATGTTCAAAAACATTTTTATTAATTTGAATTTCTGCGCATTTTTCAGAATCGGAATCAATGGAGTCTACTATTTCTTCCATGCTTTTAATATAATAACTATTATTTTTTTTTGCTATAACTTTCTTATTATCGTCCTTTTTAACTTCAAAAATAACATCAGATAATTCAATTTTTTGTCCAGGATTCACTATAGATTTTAAAGTTTTCCGCATTTTTTTGCTATTGTTTTTATTGTTGTCAATCTTATCTCTATAGTAACTTTTTTTTCTTGAGATATTAACACAGTTATTTCTTAATATCCTGTATTGTTCCCAATCATTTGCGTCATTTGTTAAATTGTTATAGATGAAACTAATCTTACCTTATGACACATCGTTTGAAAGGAAAGTTTATTCTCTACAATAAAATGTGGAAAACATTTTTTGATATAAAGAGTAAAACATTTTATAAACATGTTTCTTTTTTAATTTTTTTTTACGTTACCCCAATAAACCGACGCTGCAAAAAGGTTTTTCATTAGTCGTACCCCACTGACTTATATATCTTTAAAAAGGCAATTGCAATTTTATTCTATACAATAATGATAACATAATGTAACATAATTTTATTTCCCAAAAACCCTTAAAAAATTTACATATCATTTCATTTCAATTTACATAGATGACGGGAAATAAAAAGTTCCCCACTGAAACCACTGTTGCAGCTTGTGCGTGGGGTAAATGATAATTACGTACTTGTCCCTAAGAAGCTTACTTTTTGACAAAATTTGAAAAAAAGCTAAACATTTCAGGTTTACGGGGGTCTGAAGTGTTTTTCTAGGTAAAATTTAAAAAACTAATTTAATCTTAATTTTGGGTTACATTTTACACAATTTTGATGCATTTTTATGTCATTGTGGCATTAGGGCTTCAACTTAGAGTTAAATTGTCAGAAATCCGAACACGACTATAAGAGGAGGGTCCATAAAAAAAAATTGGACCAAAAACTGGCCCGACAATATACGGATCGTTAATCTGTGACCTATTCTCAGCTAGAATCTATTGTCAAACTGCGGTCCTCATATTTTGCATACTCAACTATTTCTAGCGCCTGCACTATTATAGTCTTATTTCTTTACTGTAGAGCGTGGCCTTGAAACTAAAAATGTCTTACGGAGCCATCGGCACCGTAAGTAAACTCGCGCGCTGTATATTAGATCCGTTGCCCTTGCCTGTCTATGCTAATCTTGTTAGGTTAAGAAGGTTTCTGTATATTACGGAGCTTTGGCTAAAGGCGGGGGTCGCCGGGCGCTTCGCCGGATTAGTTGAGAGCTTACTCCGCACACCCCAACGAACAAAGGCCTTTAAGGTATTGTAAGTCGCTCCTCGCCTTATTTTCCTTTTATTAAGGCTAGTTCCGGACGGTCTTAAAAGATGCAGATGCGGTCTCTCAAAAGACCATATACGAGGGTCATGCCGAAAATTTTTAAAAATAGAAATTATTATTTAATCATGTTCTCTTCTTAGCTCTTAAACCTTGTTTATTTAATAAAATCAAAAACTTCTGAGCAGCACTTCTTGGAAAAGTGTACTGCATTCAGCGGCTGAAAGCATAGCGGTTGAATTTTAGCCATAACAATAAGTTTTTTTGCCAAATATAGGCTTCTGTCGCTTAGGTAGGTTCTGCCTCAACCGCCTTAGTTAAAGTAAATCGTTATAATATTCCTGATGTACAGACAGGCTCATTCTACTAGGTACATATAAAATTAATCTCCCAATTGTTTCCTTGTTTTTAAATTAATTTTTGCAAATAGGCATACATCCAATACGCATCGTGAATGTAGGCAGACTGAGAAGCAACGCGCTTGACACAAAGCACTAGCAGCTAGCTGTTTGGGGCGGAAGAAAATTTGAAGGTTAACTTTATATGTACCTAGTAGAATGGTCCTGTCTGTATATGAAGCATGCAATTTTTGGGTTGTTAAAGCACGGGGCATCATCAGCGGTTACGACCACGTTTAAAGTTCACCACTTGTGTTACTACAGCTCAGCTTTTATTTCTGTCGGATTTGAAAATATTTTGTAACGTTTTTTTTCTGTCTTTTAAAATAATTGACAAACTTTATTAACAATTTAAAACGCTTAGTGCGCGAAATACTGTTGCACTTACGTCAAACTTTAAGCATATAAGTTATAACAGCGTTAAACTGCACACATAAGCTAAACCAAAATAATAAATCGTGCATGGCTACCATGGTTCAAGCAGGACTAACTAGATCTCTGTTTTGGCACTCTTTTAAAAGAGTAACACTAAAATAGAATAAAGGCTACCTTGCATCAAGACTGGGTTATCTAAGCTTGCTTTTAGCGGACTAAACTGTCACTATTTGTGACCTAAAGTCAGGATAAATCTAGTTTGATAGAAAATTCAATTACTAATTCTGTTCGCTTTGAAACGGTGCACAGTGGGCTGAATAGTTTTAATATGGACGTTAAAGTTCAAACTTTATTGTGTTTATTAAGCCACTGCGCAAATTTATAAAATAATAAAATCCACTTAATTTAGATCCACAGTTTTACAGCACTCCAAGTACCTTTCAACCCTAGATTATTAACGCGAACAAGGAAATAAACGATCACTTTAGCAAATAAAAAGGAACGGAAGGAGGACCTAGTCTGCTTCACATACGACTCTAGGTTTATTTGAGGGAAATGCGACAGAGTCCGAATATACTTAAAGAAAAATTTATCAGATTTGTAAATTCAGTTCTCAGGTTTCATTAAATAAACAGCGGTGCAGCGAACTTCCCGACTACACCTACACAGTAATTTATTAGGGCCTTTTAGTTTGGGTATAACCACTTGTATGATTCTATGTTGGTATGGTAGAGGCCGGCGATTAGCACCCTTCGTGCACCACATACCTACTGTGTTAGACTCAGATGATAATTAAAGTACCATCTTGTAAATAGAACCCAGAAGACTTGAAATATAACCACTTGCCAACATAGAAAAACTTGGCATAGCTTCTTTGATAGACAAAATTTAAAGTTTATAAATGTATAGTTTATTACCCATTAATAAAAAAAAGTTAATAAAAGTTTAGTAGGTACCCATGAATATCTTTCTATACCCGCTTAGCCACGAAAAAATGTTTTTTTTTATTCACGGGTACTAGTATATACACGGTATCACAGGCAATAGCTGCCCATACACACAGAGGTTGATCCACCGGTTTGGAACGGCGCGGTTCAAACTGGCGGATTCGTCTTTCAATTAGTGGACATTCCACGCGCCAGTTATAGCCGGTATAGATTTATCTGTGAGTTCAGACCGGCGGGCAAAACTTGTGGGTTCCGCGCTCGATATTTTAACCGGCGCAGACTTGTCTGTCGGTTTGTACTGTGCCAGGGATAACAGACCGTTCATATTTTAATTTATTAATTGAATATTATGGCACATATTTCCGGAATGATATAACCAAGTGCCGGTGCAGAAATTCCCACTGAAAATGTCAGATCTTCATATGATTTTCCCATGGCAAGGAAACGAAGGGCAGCATTTAATCGCTGTTCTGGTCCAATGACATCCATCATTTGGGTATCTTGTTTCGTAAGATCCTCTCTTACCAAATTCAATAAAAGGTCATATGTGTTAATAGCCATTCTTAAATAATTTTTAAAATCATCTGGATCATTTTCTCTTAACTCTTTTAATAGAAGGTCTATGCACTATTTCCATTTTAATAATCATTCCCATACACAGAGCCTGCTTCTTTTTAGCTCCAAACATTTTACATACACTATGCTTAAAATACCGTGCCGCATAAAACTTTCGACTTGATGAAATTTCACAGTTTTGGTTTAACCGGCAGATAAATCTTGAGTTTTCGCCCACTAACGCGCGGCTATGTCTGCCACAGACCGATATGAAGGATCGATTCGAAAGATTTTTTTGTGTTAGTGGACTGCTGCAGTTTTAAACCGTTGCGGACAAAACGGTCAGACTTATCTGTGCCGTTTCAAACCGACGGATCAACCTCTGTGTGTATGGCCAGCTAATATTAATCATTTGAAACGAACCAATATCGTAAGATTAGATGTATATACCGTCTCTCTAGCATTACAAAAGTTTCACATTCACCATGCAGTGTTCTGAAGACTTTCTTAATACGAAACAGTTAACTGTCAACACTTAATAGGTGCTTAGCTTAGCCACGAAAAAATGTTTTTTTTTACAGTTTATGTTTTTTTAATACAATTTTTTTTACAAAACAAAACAAAATTAAAATGTTTGCTCAACAAAACAAGGAATAATAATTAATAACACCACAAAAATAAATACAATTTACTACTACTATGTCGGTTTAGAACGTTTTTCTACGTTGTCCGACGCCTATTCTCCACCCCCTTGGATTGACTATTGCCATTCCAGTTTAGGACGCCCTCTTTTTCTGCGCCCTATTGGTTGCCATTCTAGGACCTGCTTTGGTAATCTTTTGTCGTTCATCCGTTGTACATGGCCGTACCATATCAGTTGTCTTTTAGTGATGTTATCGGTTATGATTATTGATCTTCTTATTGCATCGATTTCGACCCTCTTCATTTTAGCTTTGTATTTTTCTGTTACGCGACAAGTCTCTAGTCCATACAACAGCGTGCTTTTCACCAATGTTTCATATATGTGAAATTTTACATTCTTTTTTATCTCTCTGCTCCTCAAAATACTGTTAAGACAACCAATAATCTTTTTTGCTTTTACTATTCTTTTTTCCAGTTCTTTACAGTCTGTTTCTGTCTTATTAAATATTGTTTGTCCATTGTCTAGTTCTAACTCACTTGATTCGTTTCCAATACAAAAGTACTGTGTCTTGTCCACGTTCACTGTTAACCCCCACTTTTGGTATTCTACCGTTAACTATCTAATCAAATACTCCATGTCTTCTTTATCGTTAGCTACAATACTTGGACGTCAGCAAACTCTAGTGTGTATATGGTAATGCGGTCGTTAAGTTGTATTCCCATGCCGTGTACATTACGTTTCCAGTTTTTTAGAGCTACTGCGATATATATTTTGATATAATATATAAAGACTTGAAGAGATACAACATCCCTGTCTTAAGCCTTTCGTTCCCATTAATTCTTTTGAAAGTCGATTCCCAATTTTCATTTTAGATTTTGACCCTTTAATAGTTCTTTTATCGCTTTTATATACACAAACACACCAAACCGTACTATACCATTTTTCCATATAAGAATAAAGTCGAAACTGACGGCCTGCCGCCTACAACTTGCGTTCGATTGAGAAAACCGCGTAATCGATTACTGAAAAATACCAGCATTTTTCGGGGAATCACCGATAATATTCCGGTTTTAACGTATACTCGTACATTGCAACCAGAATATTATAACAGAATTAGTCAAAATATGGTACTTTATAACCCAAGTAGAAGGTATAAAAAGTACGTAATATAGCTGGTGAAAAAAGAAGAGTTTTTTGACCGGACCAATGAAATATCTACGTAATAACCGAAAGTACGTTATAACTAAGGTACGTTATAACCGGAGTACACTGTATGTATGATTGATATAAGTTTGTTGAAACACTGGTCATAATTTTTCTACTGGAACGGTATCATATGCTTTTTGAAGCTCCACAAATATTGCACGAAACCCACTTTGCTCTTCTTCTTCTTAGTCACGAAAATTTTTCTCTATTAGGTCTCTAAGAATCCTACCGTACAATCTACTTACAGTACTGGTTACTGAAATTCCTCTGCAGTTGTTGCAATCCAGCTTGTTTCCTTTTTACCTTTCTAGCCCGCGCCGCAATGGCTAGAGCCGGTATTATTTTCGACGATTTTTTTTTTAGATAACTCTAAAAATATGTTATTTGGATGTAGAAATGGATTTCCATACTTCGGAACTCTCCCTACCTCCTACGTGTGTATTTACATCGTGGCATTTGCGCTCCAACATTTAATTTTTTCCTTACATATCAAATTTCTTAGCTGTCTTCTGGTTTCCCTGTAGATTTCTAGGTCTCTTTGCTCTTTAGTACTGAACCATTTCAAGTATGTGCGTTTTTATTCCTTGGCCAATTTCTATATTTCCATATCTTATTGTTATTTCTATTATCTTGGAATCAAACAGCTTCTTTGCTTGCTTCCTTTACTATGTTTGTATATATTTCTTCTGCTGTGTGTTTATTAATTTTTCATTTAATCGTTCCTGATTCAATATTTGCGTACTTTCAATTTCTAGACTTCTAAAGTTGTATTTTTGATTTTCTTCGATGCATTCTATTTGTTTTTCTTACAGAGAATAATACTTTTGCTTTTACCAGATGGTGGTCAGATCCACAGGTAACACCGTGAAGTATTCGCATATCATACCCACTTTAGATCCGAGTGTTGTCCACCTATAGCATAATCAATGATTGATCTAAGATTTCTTGTTGGCTGAATCCAGGTATATCGGTGAATTTCCTTATGTTTAAAAAAACCATTATTTATTTTTAGATTGTGGGTTTCACACAATTGCATCAGTCTCAAATCTTTAATATTTGTTACTTCCTCTCGAAATGGTCCTACCACTTTGCTTTGGGTTTCTCTACCAGTTCGACTAATAAAATCTTCAAGCATAATTATTTCCGTGATTAGTGATAGTCTCATCAAGTTGGTCGAAGAACATTTGTCTTATAGCCACCGTTTTGTCATTTGATGGTGCGTGGGCTGTTATTATGCTTATATTGTGTCCAAGCATCTTCATGTTAACTCGAAATAAGTTTTCGTTAATGCACTCGTAGTCTCTAATATTATTTTTGACGTTTTTCTTTATTAATAAGGATACCCCTCTGGCTGCTCTCCTTTCTTTTGGGACTCCAAATAAAATTTGCTACAAAAAAAGTTTTACAAATACTAAACGTAAAAAAACAAAAAGAAGAACTACGTAAAAATCCAAAAATTTGAATCATAGTCATGTTGAATTTAAAGGTGGGGGACAATTATTTCTAAAGAGGACTAAGTGATAGTTCCGGCATCAGCCTTCGTCGTTGTGACAGTGGCCGAAGTATACTTAGATAAAAGTTTATTAGATTTTGTATACTTAATTCTCTGTTTTACCAAACAAGCAACGGACTTTCCAGAGGAGTAAATAGGAGGAAAAACGACATTTACATCGCCTTAGAGAGCCTAGGGGCACAGAAATCTGTGCTTGTCTAGGAATGCACTAATGTACTTCAAGTACTATTTAAGAAGAATAATGTCAATTTCCTGTGTGTTCCAGGACTTATGACTCAACAAAAATATCGATTTGTTATATAAATTAATATTCTCACGTTAATTAATAGAATAAAAATAATTCCTTACCACCGTCACCGTTTTCTCTTTTCAATATATTACTTACGTAGTATGCCGCAAACATATAAGTGGTAAAAGGTACTATTCGGCGCAAGCGTACAATCCGGCGCAGGGGTACGATTTGGCGCAATGGTACGACTCGGCGAAAGCCGGTTCATTTTCATTTTCAATCAAGATTACCTCGAACAGTAACTTGCGCTTTTATGAGAGGTTAACAACTTTATCCTTGGTAGGTTTTCTGATAAATCAATGGCTAGCTTACTTAACCCTCGATCCATGCCTAAGTTTAACTACCAGTCAACTCCTTAACCCCTAGAACGCGAGCTAGTTTAACCCAGTGTTAACCTGCCATTAAGAAACCGGCCTTTGAGGCCGGTTTATCAATACAGGTTTACTTCATAGGTTAGGGATAACCCTGGGTAAAAGTTGTTACAAGTGTTTATTCCTCCAGGGTTAATTGTTAAGTCAAAAGTTATTCCAGGAGGCTCTCACGGCAAGTTAGCGTATTTAGCCCTGTGTTAACCTTATTTCGAATTATTTTAAAAGCATAATATTTTTATTGTGTACTTCAATTTTATAAGTAATAAATAAACTTCTCCTAAATGTTTAGAAAACTAGCGGCGATACTTTTAATGGATTGAGAATGAGATGATGGAATCCCGCATAGACATGAAGATTTTTGCAATGACATTCTCGCAAGCAAGACTGAAATAAATATTCTTTTTTCTATGAGCAAGACCTGACAACCTTTTAGCTTGATAATAACCCAATTAATATACCACCCGCCAAGAGACCTCAAGCTATACCTACCTAATATTATGTGTCCAAGTTTTATTATAATTATTAATTTATGTATATAGTTTTAAAACTTTTTATATTTATTTAAAAATGCAAAATCAAAAGTGAATGATTTTTTTGGCGGCACCGGAAAAATGACTATCAAGTTTTTTTGTTCTACATACGACAGTATATTAGGAATCAGAAATAATTAACAATTAAGTTATAGAGTAACATCAAGGTGTTTAAACATTTTCGGGTCAGGAAGGAAGCATCTTGCTCTGCACAGAGTTTCTGTAAATTAGTCCAGGATAAAAGTTTGATGTGCCAGAAACTAGTACCTATAATTTTTGTGTTCAAGTTTTTTGGAGAAGTTTCTTTCCTAATTAGGAACAAAAAAATAGGTGTAGTTGTTTAAAACTAAACTTTAAAAATGCAGCAATATGGTCCAATAGAAACATTAATCCATTTGGTTTTAACTTATTTTATCTGTTAAATTATGTTATGTATAAATCTAGCATTAATAGGTACCTCTAGATGCATTTTTATTTGCAAATTTTATTCTTAAGTACCTAAATACCAGATACATTAATGTCTGTGATAAGTACCACATAAACAATTTACAAATTTGGATCAAAGATGCATGAAATCTTCATACAACCTTGGCTAAATGCTAATTTTTATATAGATAAACTATTTTTGTCATACATAGTTAGACTTACTGGCTAGTGTACAATAAATGAAGAAGGTGACGAATTTTTTCGCAAATCAATTTTTTTAACAACACACTTAAAACCAAGATTACAAAAAATATATCATTATAAGCAGAAAATGTCAAAAATACCACAGACTATTAAATAAGAAAAGGAAACTTTGATGGCTGATTATTATCAGTATTGGCAACCTGTGAGTTTCGTAGCTCTGGGTTAAAATGTATCGATAAACACTTTTCTCTTTAACTTGCGGGTTGCTCTAACATTAGAGTTGACCCTGGGCTAGCTAACACAACGAGCTATTTTTCCATTGTTATACCGGCTCTTGGTTAAGTTTGTTCCTAAACCCGGTTGCGTATTTACGTTTCCGTGCTCATTTCACGTCGGCACGGTTTTGAAATATTCACGAAAATGTTACAATATATTTGGGTTCAAATACGTGTTGATTTTAAGAGTTTTGATCTCGAAATAAGCACGGATCTGTAAGAGAACATCGCTCATTAAACTATTACAAAAGCGTATTCAATTGTCAGGTAAAAACGCTAACATAACGAAAGCTAATCAATTAAATCTAACCAAACCGAACCCAAGCAAACTGAACCAATAATTTTTTTCAAAATAAAAACTTTCCTGACTCCCGGGTAGGATTCACATACTCTAGGATCCCGGGTAGGAACTCAGGAAAGTTTTTTTTTAATTGTTGGTTCAGTTTGCTTTGGTTCGGTTCGGTTAGATTTAATTGATTAGCTTTCGTTAGGTTAGGTTTTTGAAACTTTCTAATTTCATGTGGTTAGAAATCAAGTGAAAATCATTTAAATCATTAAAATTTATTAATAACAGAACAAGATCTGTCTTCGTAGTTGCCGGTGTAAGACTGAACTTTGCAGGTATAGTTAATGGAAGAGTGTTCTTCAAACTTCAAAGAATTTCAAAATCTTGAGTAATATTAGTAAAAATACTTTTAAACTGCTCCATAATTTTCATATTATCAAACATATAACCTCAAAATCAAACTAATAAACAACGTGAATCCAATTTAAGTTTCAAATGTGCATTAATAAGTAAACCCCTGCGCTGCGTAATTCAATACAAATCCGTGCCTTGTTCGAGCCTCGGCGCCTTAAAATCAACACGCATTTGTAACCAAATATATTGCAACATTTCCGTGTCTATTTCAAAACAGCGCTGCCGTGAAATCAGCACGGAAACGTAAATACGCAACACGGTTACCTAACGCACCGTTAACTGCCGGGCACTGTGTGCGGCGAGATTGGCAACGTTGCATCGAAAATCTCAGGGGTTTGTCGTCGGAGGATTCGAAACGGCACTAATCCCAAGGCTCACCACGCTGTGCATAGTCCACTAGCCGCTAATCCCGGTGGCTCTAATCCAGGCTGGCTGACCACCGTCTTAACTGGGGGGCTCATATTGCCTTCCGGTGCTTTGTTCTAGCGGCGCTGATCAATACTGCAACCTTATAAATAATAAGACCGACTATAATAACTGTGTGTCCATCGTAAAGCTCTTTGCCTTGCTTGCTTGGACCGAGATTTCCCGCACCTATATAGATATAGTTTACGTACGGTAACAAGAAATCTTAAGTTTTGTGCACGTATCGTTAAAAATAATTTGCAGCTGAGACTACGATTCCATATTCGACCTATACAGATTTGACACATCGGATTCCTTCGTAAATAAGAAGCTGCTGTTTTTTAAATTACATTTTGCTTTATTTTAGAACGTATTGAAAATTAAAGCTGTACCTAGTTTTCAACAGAAAAGTATGTTGTTAATTATACCTCTTAGCCATAAATTATTTGGGTCAAAATGGGCCTAATTACCAAATTTTCTGATGATATCTCTCTGTCTTATTTTGTGTCTGGAACACGATAACTCAAAACTTGGTTAACCGATTTTAATCAACATTTTGTGGTACCCCTGGATAAGGCCATTAAATTATGTTGGTGGTGGTGGGGGGCTACAAGAGGTGCGTAGGAGGGTTCAAGAAGTTTAAAAAATCAAAATTTGAGAACCACAACAGCCTGCTAAACGAGATTTTTAAATTTAGATTGGGAATTGCATTTTCAGCAAAATTTGTCACAGTGTCAGTTTGCCAGTAACAATTTGAAAAAAAAGAAAATTGTATACAGTTGACAAGAGGAAAAAATCCTTTATTTTTGATTTTACGAAAAAACTCACTGTTTATAAAAAATTCTGCTTGTTGAATAATTAAGATTACCATAATAAAATCTTTGATCAGATCTACAGGGTATTATCAAATTAAGAAATATATGTAATAAATAAGAGAAAAATCTTTATTTTTAATTTCACGAAAAACATCACTTTTTATAAAAAATTCTGCTTGTCAAAAAACCGAGATAACGATATTAATATCTTTGATTAGAAGTACAGGGTGTTATCGAAGTAAGAAACATAAAATAATCCAAGAAGAAGAGGACCAAATTTATTCAGTAAAGCAAAATGTTATGTAAACAAAATTGTTTGTATCACAAGGAAAACAAAATCTATCCAGGTTTTATTTTTAAAAGTTAAACATTTGAAGAAAAAACAATATAACATAATATGAAACAAAATCAATATGACAATCAACAAAATAAATCTTTCAATGTCACATTATAAAGAGTGATGTTTTTCGTGAAATTAAAAATAAAGATTTTTCTCCTCTTATTAATTACATGTTTCTTAATTTGATAACACCCTGAGCATTTAATCAAAGATTTTATTATGGTAATCTTAATTTTTCAACAATCAGAATTTTTTATAAAGAGTGAGTTTTTTTCGTAAAATCAAAAATAAAGGATTTTTTCTCTTGTCAACTCCATCCGTGGACACAATGTATACAATTATCTTTTTTTTTTGTTGTTACTGATAAACTGACACTGTGACAAATTTTGCTGAAAATGCAATTCCCAATCTAAATTAGAAATCTCGTTTCGCAGGCTTTTGTGGTTTTCAAAATTTGATTTTTTAAAGTAATTGATCCCTCCTACTGCACCTCTTGTAGCCCCCCACCACCACCAACATAATTTAATGGACGACAGCAGCTAGAGTACATAGTTTTCACAAACTGATTAATTTTATTTTTAATAAAAATAAAGCTACTTTCACACTTAGAACGACTACGTCTTATGGATGCTGAACATGCTGGCGCGAATTTTTTTATGTTTAAAATAATTAATCCCAAAAAATATAATATAATCCCTCGAATCAAATAAAACTCTTGAAGTTTTTAGAAAAGGTACTAAACACTGTGGCCGCATTTCCTTAAAATGCCACACTAATTGTCTGATTGATAAAACCAAAAAACCCGCCCCCTTTGCTCTATCGCCCCAAGAACCTAGATTCTTAACTGCACACGAAATAAAATCAAATCGGTGCATTAACTAATAATGTTAATTTAAAAGCTTTTTGTGCAAGCTGCATCTCATAACATTTGTTTACCGCAGCTTTACAAGTTTCGAGAGTCATTCCGGCACGTTTGCCGTCAGGTATTCAAATTCAAACTCTATCAAGAAAGTATTTTGCGTCATTGCATACGTTCTCAGTGCTTTATATTTAGCTTCAAGCTACTTGGTCCGGCTATACTGGCCAGTATACTTGAGATGTTTAAACATGCTTAATCCAGGTGTTTGCATCGTTTATTCCCAAAGGGAATTTTTGAAAGATGATAACCCCTTTTCTTGACATAAATTCTTCGTGCCTTAGAACACCTTGTCCTCAACAGAATATTTTTGATTTTCTGAAAATATATGTGGATATCAAAATAGTAATTCTTCTTCATTTTTTACAAGACAACAAACAATTACTTATAAAAATATGAAAAATGCACGTGAGACATTAAACCTGAAACCCTTTTTAGTTTAAATGTAACGACTTGGTGACATAAAAAAATATATCAGAGCTTCTTTGACTTTTTTCTTCTCACAATGGGCTTGACTTTTCAGAAATAGATAAAGTTGTTCACCGTTTCATAATTTAAGATGGAGACTACAATTTATGTTTTTGTATTACCAATTTGTTTACAAATAAGAACAAAATCCAGACTTTAGCTTTACCCTATAAGGATAATCATTAAAATCGAATTAAAACATCTTGTCAGTATTGTTACGCATGTACTCAAAAATAAAAAACATGAGCAAGTCCAAAAAAAAGTTTAAATTAAATAATTAAATTATAAATGTACAATTATTACAAATACAAAGATAAAAATGAAAGAAAAATTATGTGACTAAGAATTTTTTAATCAAGGAGGTGTTACAATTGGGCGAAAAATACGTTACATAGACCTCGTTGTTTAAGACAAACATTTCTTTTTTTTCTAGTATTTGCGATTTAAGGGGATATGACTTAGAATAAAATCCTACAGTACGCTTCTTCAGTACACCATAAAACTTCGAGAAAATTAAATAACAAATGTTGCAATTTTTCGCGCAGACAAAATATGTTGCACACAAATCTGAAAATTGCAAAAAATTGCAGTTAGGAAAATGTATTGAAAAAATGATGAATGTAAATCTGGATTTATAAAGTAGTACTGCGCAGTGGTTTTTTTTAAATTGAGGTTAGTCATATTTAGAATATATATGACATATTTTAAAGAATTAGAGAAGCGACAAACTTATCAAAGTCGAATTTATTTAAGTCAAAATCAAAGGAGGGAAATATTGGTCCTCTACACTCTAGCCTTGTTTAAAGAGAGTTTAAGCGTCGGAAAATAAAAAGAAACGATTTTTGACAAATATTTGCTGGGGGTAACATGATAATAATTAATGTCACTCATCGGTGACAACATAAATTATTTTATTCAAACTCCATTGAACTTGGCAAGAAAGTAACATAACCAAAAAATGTGAGTTTGAGTGACTTTGATGGATGCATCGCGTCTTTAAAATATGTATATATAATAGGATGATCTAAAAAATTGTTATTTCCATATCACGTACGCTCTTTCGATTAATGATAATTTCAACTGGCAGCGCCGCGCGTCGACCCGAAGTGGCCAATTCTGGTGGTAAAAGCTTAAGACCGCAAAAAACAATTCTTTGTTCACGGTTTTTGCGCAAAGTAAACCGTGCCCCTGCAACAAATTATGATGTGCCCCTGTCCAGGTATGCCACGTGGAAGCAGAAGTCGCGGTCGTTGAATCTCCTATGGGCTATAAATCAGCCCTTTGGAAGCGAGGTTCAACAACGTAATCATCCTAGGGATTGGCATAATATATTATTCGCATTCTATGCAGCAAAATACATGTACATTTTTTTTAAGCACGTCATTATTATTTGTGCCTGAATAGACCACTTCCGGTCGGCACCGAAAGTTAAACATAGCTGCCGTCATTCGGATGAGGGAATTTGAGTAGTTTTCGTTATAAATATCCATTTCTAGGTTTTAAAATCGAATTCTGCCTCAAATTAATACATCGCTTAAAAAAAATTAGGCCCGGCTAAAAATCACACAACCCATTATGTTACTGCTACACTTTTTTAATTTCTGAGGCAAATATTAACAAAATCACTTGGTTAAAATAAAAGCCTTAAACATTCTCTGTTAAATGAGAGTATAAAATAATTTATAAACCATCCCTTTAAGGGCATAACCGACCTGTCAAATGAAGTTGTGATAAGAAATGAACAATACTGTCAAGTGTCAGATCATTTAAAATGCGATAAATCCCGCCTCGAGGTAGCTAATTACATGGAGCCTTAAACGAATTTAAAGAAACGAACAGATAAATCGGCAGAGGGTCCTCTTAAGAACGTTCTAGGCCCGATATGGACATTCCTGTTGAAGGCACTTTGAGGAAAACGCCCGATTGCAAAATATTTCTCTTCCAAACGGTTTTAGTTAGCGTTTTCTCAATAAATATTTGTTTGCTGCTATCTTTTTCTGGCGACAGCCTTTTTACTAGGTCGGTCATACAGTAGACTCGCGCTGGTGTGAACACACTTTTTCAGCAGTAACTTATAGATTTCCTCCAAATTATGTGTACAGTTCAATTTAAAGGTAGGTAGTAAAAATGTATAATATCTAACTTAATGTTTAGCGTTTTTAAAATAGACGTACGTAGTCACAGTCTCGACAGACGGTATCGCAAATAATTTTTTTTTGTGTTCACACTAGCGCGAGTCTACTGTACATCCATCCATATGAGCTTGAGACCTGAAATTTCCTTTGAATACAGTTTGTTGCGGTGTATTTATATTATATAGTACTATTTTTATACAAAACATTTAAAATGGCGACTTTAAAATAGCGGACTTTCTTATTCATAAACCCGTTTTTACCTGAAACTGTGAAAATCAAAATAACGTATCCAAAATCGAGTACTCTTCAATTTTTGAACCGATTTTGAAACTTTGGTGTTTGTAGGGTCGCTGTTATTATGGGCGAGCCGAGGTTTTTTTTAGATATTTTTCACACCTTTCATGGATAAAACAATAAAATAGCATCATGGATTCTCGCCCTCCAGACATATTCCTAGGTGCACGACTGTGACTATCCTATTGTTACAAATTTAAGTTATTTAAATTTTATAATGGGAATTTATTTAGGTTTAGTGTAGTATTAGGTTGATTTATCTTAAGGTTGTATTCTTAGTCTAGGTTTTAGTTGCGTTATCTGTGACTTGCGGTCGCAATAATACGAGAACGGTCCGGACGTCGAAGGCTGCCGGAAAGTTCGAGAGAGATGGACGATCCTATATATAGGGCCGGGGTCGCGCACCAGGCAGTCAGTCACAGATAACGTACTGTAGTGGTCGTGAGATATTAACACGAAGTTAATAGACCGATTATAGTAGTGAATTATCAGCGAGTTATTAGTAAGTGTAAGTGCGTGTTTTTGTACATAATTATCGAAATAAATTGACATATTGTTTTCAACAATTGCGAGTTTTAATTTGTCGTTGTGAACCCGTAACAATTGGTTTCAGAAGTGAGATTAAAAGAAATAAATAGTGCAAAGACTATCCTTACATAGCACCACCGGCTAGGACAATTGAAAAGAAAAAGAGTAAGTGATTTTGCCAGAATATTCAGAACTGAATAGTGCAAAGACTACCCTTACATAGTACCACCGGCTAGGACAATTGGACAGAAAAACAGTAAGTGATTTTTCCAGAATATTCGAAGAAGTTCGATATTGATTTATTCAAAAAACCAAAAGAGATATTTAAGAATCGACTTCGATATTAGTTAAAAAGTAAGAATTAGAAATAATTTCTAGAATATTCCATCACTTTCTACGACGCTCTATTCGAAAACCAGAAGAAATATCCAAATAGCGACTTCGACATTAGCTTAGTAATTTCAAAAGTAAGAACCAAAAATAATTTCTAGAAGATTCCATAACATTCTACGACGTTCTATTCAAAAACTAGAAGAGATATACAAATACCGATTTCGACATTAGTTTAGTTATTTCAAAAGTAAGAATTAGAAAGAATTTCTAGAAGATTCCATAACATTCTACGACGTTCTATTCAAAAACTAGAAGAGATATACAAATACCGACTTCGACAGTAGCTTAGTTATTTTAAAAGTAAGAATTGGAAATTATTTCTAGAATATTCCATAACATTCTACGACGGTCTATTCGAGAACCAAAAGAGATAATCAAAAAGTGACTTCTACATTTGCCTAGTAGCAGAAAGAGTAGCATTTACCAGTATATTCCAGAGCATTCCATTAGGTTCTATTTTAGAATTGGAAGAGATATTGAAAAACCGACTTCGACATTCGCTTTGCAGCCCTAAAATACACGTTTTAAGTGATTTATCACGAAGTTGATGCTTACTAGACAAAGATCGGCCAAGACGGAAGATTTAACTAAAATGATGCAGGCTCTAGCAACTCAAATGGCTCAAAACCAGAACGACATGAAGCAGACCATTGAACAAAACCAGGGCGATATGAAACACACCATGGACGACATGAAACACACTATTGAACAAAACCAGAACGATATGAGACAGACATTAGATGGCATGCAAGAAAACTTCGATCAGATAAAGAGCAACTCCGAACAGCTGAGAGAAGAGTTCAAAGCAGCAACTGAAGATCTTAAGGAAGAAATAACTCAAAGAATGCAGAATGTAGAAGAAAATGTACAAAACCAATTGCAGAATGTAGAAGAAACGGTACAAAACAAATTGCAGAATGTTGAAGAAAAAGTGGAGACCAAGCTACAGAATGTAAGAGAAGAAGTTTTTCAAACAGTGGAAGAAAAGCTCCAGGATGTGCCAAACAGCTTATACAGCTCCAAAAAGAACACAACAAAATGAAAGCTCAGGGATGTGTTGTGAATTCCAACCAAAACATTAAGCCTCCAAATTTCGATGGTACGTCTTCCTGGTCTACTTATAAACAACAGTTTGAAGCTGCCGCTGCTGCAAATGGTTGGGATGATGAGCAAAAAGCTAGAGCATTGTTAGTAGCTCTACGAGAACCTACTCTGGGACTTTTACGGTCCATTCCAGTCGAACAAAAACAGAATTATAACGCTTTAGTGGCAGCGTTAGAAAGAAGGTATGGAGACGAACACTTGCGAAATTTACATTGGTCAGAATTAAATATTCGTCAACAAAGACCAGGAGAATCATTGCAAGAGTATGAAGCAGATATCAGGAGGCTGATGTATTTAGCTTACCCAGAAATGCCAGAAAATTACAGAGATCCCTTCACGGTAGATCGCTTTATTAACGGATTACGAGACACGGACTTAGCAAAGTTACTTCGTCGAGAACGCTTCCATAATAGCAGTGAAGTGTTAATTCGAGCCCTTGAAATCGAATCATCAAATAATATGTCCAGGCCAAAAGTAAGAGCTGTTTCAATTCAGGAGGGAGAAGAAATGAGCAATGGACATGAGGTCAACTCAAAAACGCTAAACCAAATGTTTCAATCACTGATAGAGAAGATTGACTCTTTGAAAGAAAGCAGACGATCCCCTCCAAATGTAAAGTGTTTCAGATGCGGACGTACAGGGCATATTCAACGCGATTGTCGCGTCCAAATAAGGTCTCGATCGCCATCTAGCGGGACAGAGTACCGAAGAAGAGATCAGGAAAACTAAAACTATTCAACGCAGAGGGGCGGGTGTTGGGTAAAGGGAATGTAGCCCCCAAAATTTATTCAATTAAGAGCTTAAAACATACTGCTGACAGTCTTAACATCGACGGACTTATAAATGGAAGACAAGTTAACATAACAGTAGACACTGGTGCTGCCATATCATTGCTTAAGTTCAAAATTGCAACGAGATATAAAATTCGATCAACAGAAAAGAAAATAACACTTAAGACTGTGACTGGAGAATCCGCAGACGTGTTGGGGCAGACAGACATAGACCTACAGCTGGGAAGATTAAAGATTCGCCACACTGTATTGGTTGCCGAAATAGAAGATGAATTTATTTTGGGAATGGACTTGATAAGTAAACATGGATTTGCGTTTGATAATAAACTTAATACCCTAAGATTTGGGAATGAAGAGTTCATTTTGTCAAATAGTCACTTTAATAAGGAACCAATAAAGGTGGTGGCAGTATGCACAACAAGACTGGTCGGTAACAGTGAGACCATAATTTTTGGGAGGCTAGAAAGTAAAACATCAAGCTGCGTCGGGCTCATAAGCCAACAGAATACACCCAACACCTACCTCGTTGCAAAGTCACTAGTTAAAACCGATAAAGACATCCCGATTAGAGTCGCCAATATTTTCCCAAATAGTGTCAAAATTAATAAGGGGGAGGTGGTAGCATTATTTGAGCCAGTCCAGAAAGTAACAAGATGTGAAGAGCCAACTTCAGAGGATAAAAGCAAGTTACCAACGGAGGTACTTCAGCAATTTCAGTCCACTTGGCAACATCTCACTCCAGAAGAATTTAGTAAAGCGAGAGAGTTTATAGAAGAGCAAAGCAATATCTTTGAAACTAAGAGTAGTTCGGGACGCAAGAACCTTATTCAACATGCTATCAACACTGGCGATGCTCAACCGATAAGACAGCCCCCAAGAAGACTACCAATTGCCAAACAAGAAGAAGTTCACAATCTCATTAATAAAATGCTCAGCGACGGTGTTATTGAAGAGTCATCAAGTCCTTGGTCATCTCCTGTGGTGTTGGTCACTAAAAAGGATGGAAGTACTAGATTTTGTGTCGACTACAGGAAACTTAACGATGTGACCAAGAAAGATAGTTACCCACTGCCAAGAATAGACGACACATTAACAACGTTGGCGGGATCATATTGGTTTTCTACTCTTGACCTGAAAAGTGGGTATTGGCAAGTAGGAATCTTTGAAAGAGATAAAGAGAAGACTGCATTCTCTGCTGGAAGTGGACTTTATCAGTTTAATGTGATGCCATTTGGCCTATGCAATGCCCCAGCTACATTTGAAAGACTAATGGAAGTCGTTCTACGAGGCCTTACATGGAAAACCTGCTTAGTCTATTTGGATGATGTCATAGTAATGGGAAAATCATTTCAAGATCATCTAGACAATTTACGAGAAGTATTTTTAACAATCAGGAACGCAAATCTTAAACTAAACTCAAAGAAATGTTTTCTAGTCCAAGAAAAAGTTGAGTTCTTGGGTCACGTTGTTTCCCGAGAAGGCATCCATACTGACGAAAAGAATGGCCTCAACCTCGTGACAAACATGAATTGAGAAGCTTTTTGGGTCTGTGTACATACTACAGACGATTTGTAGAAGGATTCGCCAAAATAGCGTCTCCATTACATAGACTTACAGAAGATAAAGCTTCTTACAAATGGAATACCGAATGTGACCAAGCATTTAGAAGACTAAAAGCAGCCTTATGTTCTAGTCCGATTCTTGCATATCCCATTCCCAAAGGTAAATTCATATTAGATACTGATGCGAGCAACGATGGCATAGGAGCAGTACTCTCCCAAGTACAAGATGGAGAAGAACGGGTCATTTTTCAGCAAGAAGCTATCCAAACCAGAGAGAAATTATTGTGTTACTAGAAAGGAGCTCCTAGCCATAGTTAAATCCGTAGATCACTTTCACAAATATCTCTACGGACAAGAGTTTCTGATTAGAACGGATCATGCTGCGTTACAGTGGCTCATGAAAATGAAACAACCTGAGGGGCAAGTCGCGAGATGGATAGAAAAGCTACAACAATACCATTATTAAATTAAGCACCGAGCGGGAAGGGTGCATAATAATGCAGATGCATTGTCCAGAAGACCTTGCCCTGAGGATTGTAAACATTGCAGGAAAATTGACCAGAAAGAAGGAATTACCTACGTGCGCCAGATAAAGTTAGAACCAGATGAAGAATGGATGTCGGCTTCGATTAGAACCACACAACTTAACGACAAAGATGTAGGACCTATCTTACGATTGAAAGAAGATAACAAGCCACGACCATCATGGCAAGATATCGCAAACCAAGGGGTGATATTCAAATCACTGTGGGCACAATGGCATTCACTGATAGTAGAAGAAAACATCCTTAAACGTGCCTGGAAAAGTGCCGATGGCCTTACTGTGATTAATCAAATAGTGGTTCCTAGGAGCATGGTAGACAATATAATGGCCGAATGCCATGGTGGAAAATCAGGCGCGCACCAAGGCATAAATAAAACCATGGACAAAATTCGAAACCGATTTTATTGGGTCAATTACTTTCAAGATGTGAAAAACTGGTGCCGCCGATGTTCGACTTGTGCAGCCAGCCAAGGTCCCAAAACAAGGTCCAGAGGTCAAATGAAACAATATAACGTAGGTCTGCCATTCGAACGCATTGCTATTGATGTGGCCGGACCGTTTCCAGAAACTAAAAAGGGCAACAAATACATCCTTGTTGTCATGGATTACTTTAGCAAATGGCCAGAAGTTTTTGCTTTGCCTAACCAAGAGGCCGCTACAGTTGCAGAAGTTCTGGTAAATGATGTTTTCAGCCGATTTGGCATTCCTTTGGAACTACATTCAGATCAAGGAAGAAACTTTGAATCAAAGCTCTTCCAGAATCTCTGTGACCTTTTAGGAATACATAAAACACGGACTACGGCTTTACATCCGCAGTCATCTTCCATGAAAAATTTAATAAAACAATAGAAGAACATCTGTGCAAAGTTGTTGATGAGCACCAAACAGATTGGGACCAATATATTCCATTGTTTTTGATGGTCTATAGAACCGCCATTCACAATACGACAGGAGCTACTCCATCTAGTATCCTGTTTGGTAGAGAACTGCGTTTACCATGTGATATCATGTTTGGTTCACCTGAAGAAGCACACTTAGAGGTTAATGACTATGTCGAAAGTTTAAGGCAAAAGCTGCACGATATCTATGAAGTGGTTAGAGAGCGAATAGGAATAGCCAGTGACCGCATGAAAGCGAGATATGACCTGAAAGCAAACTCTTCAGGGTTCAAAGAGAATGATCAAGTCTGGCTATACATTCCTCAACGCAAGAAAGGAAGATCACCTAAGTTGACACCACCATGGGAAGGGCCTTATAAAGTTGTTAAGAGAATTAATGATGTAGTCTACCGAATCCAGAGAAGCCCGAGGTCCAAGATGAAAGTTGTTCATCTAGACAGACTAAAACCTTACCTGGGAAATGTTGATCGAGACGATCAAACCTGAAGAGGAGGATAGTGTTACAAATTTAAGTTATTAAAATTTTATAATGGGAATTTATTTAGGTTTAGTGTAGTATTAGGTTGATTTATCTTAAGGTTGTATTCTTAGTCTAGGTTTTAGTTGCGTTATCTGTGACTTGCGGTCGCAATAATACGAGAACGTTCCGGACGTCGAAGGCTGCCGGAAAGTTCGAGAGAGATGGACGATCCTATATATAGGGCCGGGGTCGCGCACCAGGCAGTCAGTCACAGATAACGTACTGTAGTGGTCGTGAGATATTAACACGAAGTTAATAGACCGATTATAGTAGTGAATTATTAGCGAGTTATTAGTAAGTGTAAGTGCGTGTTTTTGTACATAATTATCGAAATAAATTGACATATTGTTTTCAACAATTGCGAGTTTTAATTTGTCGTTGTGAACCCGTAACACTATATATGAACCGATTTGGGTTAAACGTTGTACACTCGCCCACTATTTTATTATAACCTTATATTTTACCTACATTTATAGAATGCAAATAAAACAGTGCGTTTTTGGTCAACACCGGTGCTAAGAATTAAAATGATTCCAATTTTTTTGCAAATTATTATTCGGACCCTTTTGTAGTATTTTTTTACTGTTAAATGTACGTTCCACATCTGAAATATTTAAAGCGATATACATATAGTTGTTAATTTAATAAATGGCATCTCTAGGTGTCTGGTACCTGTGTGCAAAATTTCTTCACTGTACCCAAAAATGCAGACAAATCCCTAAGCATAATTTTGAATTTGGAATATATTTGGTATTTTTAACTTTAGGAAAAATACTAATTAAATTAAAATTGGTTTTAAGTTTTTTGAAAAATCGCTAAAATTCTATAAAACACTAAGTCGGATCTGAATTTCGATACGCTTTTTGGTTTCGCTATCAGACATGTTGTTATGTTTTGTGCTTTATTTTTGATGTGCGGTTTTCGTAATTGCAGTAAAACCCTCGCGTGGTATTTTTAGCGCGTTAATAGGCTGCGCGTGGTATTTTTAGCGCGTTAATGGGCTGCGCGGTTTTTATTTTACGCAAGTTAAAACTTGCGTGGATTGGGTACGCGGTTCATTATTTTGGTCCGGTAAAAACCTTGCGCGGTGTTTTTTGCGCCGTATTTTTTTTGGGCGGTTTTTGTACATAGGTGGTAAAAACCTCGCATGGTATTTATTTGCGCAGATATAGGCGGCGCAGTTTTTAACCTTGTTTGTATTGTTTTTGGACGGTATTTAGACGCGCAGTTATTGTATTTTTTGCACGGTAAAGACGCAAATAAAAATTACAAAATTCTTACCATTGCAAAAAAAGTGCAGAAATCTCGAAAACCCTTGCTCTGAACGACATCAAAACAGTATCAGTTTTTTACAAATTACAAAAATTATATTTTAAATAAAAACTGGTATACACCGAGGCACAAAAAAGTTACACCGCTTTTAGTGTAAGGGTGGTGGCCAAGAGAACACTCTGTACAATGTAAACCAAATTTTTTAAGTGTAGCTACATCTTAATATTTTGATCCAAGGAATCTACACTTTTACTATGTCGTCCAAAACTAAAAATTACGTTTCTTAACATTTTAGATTGCTACAACTTTGTTAATTGTAATTTGAGGATTTTTTTAAAGATTTTTGTTAATTTGTTTGTCGAGAACTTTTGCCAGAATGGCAATTTTTATTTCGCACACTATCTAAAAAATTTCACGTTTCGGACATTACAGATTTTTTTGTGTCACATGTCCGCGCTTGTCTGTCATATTATTTTGAAAAATAAGTAGTAATAATACAAACAATAACAGCGTATTGCCGGAAAGTTTAACATAGGACTTTTCATTTGAAAAGCTTCAAGTTAGCTAAACGTTAACATTGCCCCCACAGTTTTAATTTATTTAGAGAAAATTGTGATGTTTTTGAGGATTGCAAAACCATGGTGACAAACAATTTTTTTTTAAATATTGAAATAAATTTTAGAACTTTAAGTAAAACGTGGAGGATTTAGACATCTAGAAACTTTAATGTTTAATTTAATGAACTTAAACAAATGTTTTCTTCTTGTTAAGGTAGTTTACAAAATATACAATCCAAATTTTCTATTGGTTCTGATAAAATGAACAAATATTTTTTTTCTTGAGTGTCGTGAAATTTCGTATTTTGCCTTGCTTTCAATGTTAGAACTTGATATGTCGATGACGGTATGATGACTTAATGGTGCCAGTACGTACAGTATGAATCGCGCCTAACAGTTTAACGAAAACGGAATGTCCAAAAGAAGAATATTTTCCTTAAGAAACCTCAAAAACCGACTTCATCTTTTACGTGAAAAGGAAATAAAGAGATGACTCCATTAACTGTCATCTGTTCACCGCGCTATCAATTGATCTGTCGCTTTTATCACTCCCTTACTTTTCCGCTTTCTAAACGCTCTTGGTTGACAAAGCCATGGCCTCCTAGGACTATAGGCTGCAACCTCCTACAAGAACACGGACACTTAGGGATATTCAAATGTATAAAATCTCTGCTGCTACATGATCGTTTACTTTATAAAAGAACACGGCGCCGGAGTAAAAAGAAACAGTCTGATTTATTACGTAAGTGGTTCGTAAATTTTTAATTGATTCTTCTGTAAAAATTTTGCATATGTTTTAGTATTTGTGAATGCCGCTTACAGTTAAGCAAAAGCTCACTCGTATGGCCTTTCAATAGAAGGTTTTGACACTACTCAGACATCATCCAGGCTAACTTTTTACGTAGAGACATATTTACAATTACATACTGAGTGGCATAAGATTCGTTAAAGAAATGGACAACAATGGGCAAATCAGTTCCCGAGCAGGGAAATGCGGTAGTCTACTGAAAAGGTCATGACAACGGTTTCGTCAAAGGATACTCCGCATATAGTTAAGGCAAGATTTCGGAAAATCCACTTTCTAGAAGCATTTTATATTACTTTTTGGCAAATTGTCCGAATATCCCTGTAGCCACTTCAAAATGTTGACAGGGGTTGAGATATATAAATATGGTGGCGAAATTTTAAATTACCGCTGTAAATTTTCTTCAAAACTAAACTTCTAAGTGAAATATTTATAATATATTTATTTTAGACAATAAAATGTTCTTATTAACAAAGTATAATTCAATGAAGTTAAACTGATAACAAACTCTCCAGCGGCGTCTAATAATTGAAGTTATTTCAAAAAGTTGAAAAAATACCCATGTTTTTCTCAAGATCTATTTGATTCTTTTTAAAGTAATGCCAGCAGGCAAACATGTGTTATATTTTAATATAGTCAATAAAATTTCCTTTAAAATGATGTACGACATGATCGGATTGGTTTTACAATTAAAACTTTAGGGGCATCCGTAAATTAACTCAATTAAAAAAAAAAGAAAATAAACCATTTTGGTTACAGGTTTTATGTAATTTTCTCAGGAACTAAGCTTAATCTGAAAAAATATATAACATACTTTATTGTAGACAGTGAACTTTCCTGTTTAACAGTGTGCAACTCGATGGGGTTTGACTTATAACAAACTCTCCAGCGACGTCCGTAAATAAGGGTGATTTAAAAAAAAAACAATCTTTTATCAAAAAATGTGTTTGATACTTTGAAACGATGTATAACAATGTGCAAGTTATTGCACAGTTACCGCTCCAGTGGTATCTTTAATTTAGAGTAATTATTTAAAATCACCAAACTAATCACTTTTTTTACAGGTTTTATCCAATTTTCATAAAAACTAAGCTTCTTACGACAAAATGTCTTTTCAGTGGATAATGAAATTTTCTTTTAAACATTGTGTCACAAATTGTAATAAAAAATATGACTAACTTTCCAAGGACGTTCGTGTAATAGGGTCACTCTCAAAAATTACTTAAAAAGGTGGAAAATTAAGATCAACCCAGACAAGACTCAAACGATTGTCTTTACACGGAAAAGGGGCAATCCGCGAACAGAGCTTGCTCTCGGTGGTCGAAGGATACCCTGGCAAAGTAGGAACGTGAAATACCTGGGGTTAGATTTCGACAAGACAGGCCAGGGACCTAAAAAAGGCCCCTGGATGTCTGGAACAAAGTTGCACCACAAGGGCGCCAAATTGAGGTTTTAAGGCTCAGGTAAATCCACATGGAAAAGTAAAGACTAGAAATGAAAGAGGTACATACCCATCATGCACAAGCATTTTATCTTAGTAGTAGTAGTAGTGAATATAACGACCTGCCATAGGATATGGATGTGAAGATCGTACTACCAAAGGCGGACGATGCACTCGACCCTCAGAAAGAAAATTTATCTAGGAGTTGGATTGTAGTTTTGATAGTTTTATCAACAGTTTCTATATTTAAATATCAGTAAAATTTACTATCCCTTATATACCAAAAAGTATTCACCATGTTTCTTTCTACTTTAATGTTTTGAAGTCTTGAGGGAGCAGATTAGAAAAACTGATACTGAAGTAAAAAATCGACTAGGATAAGGCGCCATTATAGGACACAGCTTTATGAAACATTAATCGATGATCTTGCTATTGAGGCACATCAAACTGGATCTTTGAGAGCTTATATGAGAGCTTGTACTGAATATGTACCACGTGTAAATTATTTTATATCTTAAGCTGCATAGTACCTTTATTCCATTTTTGCCATTTATTTGGTTTTGATTTTGAACCATACTATCACGTATTTGATTTTGTATTTTTTTTAACCTTAAATTAGGTCTCTTTTGTTGTGGCATATCTGTTTGCTCCTTTATCCACACTAAAATTCTCATTGCTATATGCAACAAGTATAGAACAATTATTTGAATCCAATCACTTGCGTGTATATCTAAATGCGATACCATGTTCTATTTTGCTTGAATTTTGGTTAAGCTGTTTTAATAGATATAAGGTTTATAGAAAACCCAGTTAATGCGATTAATAAATTGAAAGCCATAGTATAAAAAATCGTAACAAGTGATACTTTACCTGTAGATAATAAGTGGTCTGACGCAAAACCGTTTTTTTTTTCTAATGAACTTAATTACGGTTTACATGTGTCGTCTGTTAACAATTAACAGCGAGTTGAAACCGAACGAAATTTACATAGTGATTGGCTTTAATGCAATTCAAGTTGTCTGTTTCGTTAATTTTTGCCAAAATGCAGTATTTAACATTAGCAGTACTAAGATCCTTTCTTTTGTTAAGGTGTATGATGTTCTTTCGAAGCGCTATAAAAATATTTTTGTTGTATATTTTCTTTTCTGTTTTTGTAAAACCATTTAGGTTTTTAACATATTCTGGCATAAAACACTCTATTTTCCCACTATAAATCTTCAACGGTGTTGCAAGGGCTACATAATATTTTAACTTTCAGTGTTTCTAATTCTATAATTCTAAATTTAGTATTTGACTAAATTTATTAAAAAATATACTTTTATTCATTAATTTGACAGTAAATTAACAAAAGTGTTATTTAAGGCAAAAATTTTCCTAAAAACCATAGATTTTAGGTTTTATTTTCTAATTATTTTGTTTGGGTTTTTTCTGTGCACACAGGATTTAATTTCTGGCACAGCAGTACACAAGGAACAAAAAAAAATCAACAAAATTAGAAATAAATAAATAGAAAATACAAAGAAAAGAGGTCGACCATGAAAATGGACTAAAGGTTATTTGAACACCTTTTACAAAGGCTAAAAATGGTATGAAAGTAGGAAAATATATTTTGTGTATTAATTGGAGGTGCTAGCAGGTGTAGTTGACAAATACTAAAATATAAAAAACGTTTGTTTTGAAATAGCCTTTGGGTCGCCTAATGTCAGTGTTTATATGAATATTATGTTTAAATTTAGGCCATATATTGCAATTTTAAATATAGTTTTTGACTAAATTTATGAAAAAAGAGACTTTTGTTCATTAATTTGATTGTAAATTAACAAAAGTGTTATTTAACGTGGAGCAAAAATTTTCTTAAGAACCATAGATTTAGGTTTTATTTTCTAATCCTTTTGTTCGTGTTCGTTTTTTGCACACATAATTTGATTCCTGGCACAACAGTACACAAGAAACAACACATAAAAAAAAATCAAGGAAATTAGAAATAAATAAATAGAAAATACAAAAAAAAACCTCAACCATGAAATTTTTCTAGAGGTTATATGAACACCTTGTATAAAAGCTAAAAACGGAATGAAAGTAGGAAAAAATATAATAATATAATAAATAAATATATATATATAGATATATATATATATATATATATATATATATAGATATATATATATATATATATATATATATATATATATATATATATATATATATATATATATACAGTGACTCCTCCTATAAGCGGACACCAACGGTTCCGTCGATTTTGTCCGCTTATTGGAGGTGTCCGCTTATGAGAGGGAACTGCGAAATTATAATATATATTTATTAACAATTTCTGCTGCTTGAGTTTTTCTGATATTAAATTTTCAGCGATCTTTCGTGCTGATAGATGTTCCTTCTTCGAAACGTTAACAACTTCCATTTTTTCACGTAAACTAAGAAGTTTTTTACTAGGCGCCACTTCACAGAGATCTATTACTACCCAACTGAACAATAAAAATCAAACATACAGTCTCGCCGAATAAAATATGTTGCAAATACGAGAGAAGTGTCTCCGCTATAAAACGGAGAGAGATAATTCTCTGGCTGCAGAGTGCGTTGTTGCCAACAAACTACATAATATTTATGCCCATGAGGTGCAGCGCTCCGTCTCGTTTTCGGTTCGGTTCGCGTCCGGTTAAGGGAGGTTTCAGAATTTTTTAACCAAAAAAAATTGTCCGCGTCCGGTTATTGGAGTGAATTTTACAGGTAATAACTTAGGGAAAAGCTTGGTTCCAACAAATTTGTCCGCTTAAAGGGAGTGTCCGCTTATTAGAGGTGTCCGCAAGGAGAGGTTTCACTGTATACAACGTTTGTTTCGAAATGGGCTTTCGCCTATTCACAATAATGAAAAGTTAAATGCTTAATTTTCTGAAAATATAAAATTGCAGATATAGCAATTTTGCGTAAGTGGCGGCGATTTTAATAGGTTGGTAATTTCACTGTGTAAGTGTAAAGTGGTTTTTGATATCCTTTAATTCAGTGGATGCGCTTATATGTCTAGTTCAAAACATTGTAACCCCCAATTTTAAATGTTTGGGTTGATTTATGGTGTTATGTTCCAAAATACACACCGTCCTAAGGTTAATTTAATGCAGATGGAAATTAATGGCACATACCTATTTCTATTATTAACTAATCAAATACTTAAAATCATCTTGGTTTAAAGGATTTTAAAATTATAAAATGTAATCATCTAAAATAAGAAAGAGACGGGCGCCTGTGCACCCTGACAACAGTGTTTATTAGAAGTGGAAGGGGTGTTTACTTAATCCGCTAATGGGTACTTACATTTATTGGGTCTATTTTAGCAAAGGCGTGCCTAACCTTTTGGTTGCCTGAGGCAAAGAAAAAAACTGCTGCCCTTCATTTAAAAACAAACACCTCGAACAAACGTTCTTCTCTGCACCCTTGGAACTAGAATTCCTTTTCTTTACTTTATAGATTAAAAGTGACTTTTAATCCCTCTTTCGAGGTAATAAAATAATACTTTTTAATGCTTCAGGGATTAAAAGCAACAGCAATAACTCAGTAAGTATATATCTACGAAACTTTAAAGGTAACCTACTCTCGGGCTAAAACATTTTCGCCTTGTGATAAAATATGAACAGTCTTTAGGTTGTCAATGTACTATTCTTATCCGACATCAAATAGTGATTTCTCAAAAGAAATTCTAATCCTTTCCCAATTCCTCCCAACTTAGAGGCGCAACTAACCAGGCCAGTTTGATGAGCTTGAGCCCCAAGCTTAATACCTAGGGAATGCGAAAAATACTACTACAGAAGGGGCTGTAAAATAGTTTTACACACCTTAAGATAAAGAAAATACCTTCAGTATACAAAAAAATACTATAGAAAAAAAAATTGCGGCGCAGGCGAAATCTTTAGAAAAACTTATATTTTATTTCGAAAGAAATCGCGCCGCGGAAAATATTTTGTGTAGGTCTATAACGAAAAAAATGTCTGAAAAATTAAGTTTTTTTCAACAAAAATAGCACCGCAGATAGAAGAAAATGTTTGCAATATCAAAAACTATTTGAAAATTGGCAGGCAAAAATGATGTAAAATTCAAATGCTTTTCGGAAAAATTGAAAAATATTTTGTAGATATGACGATATTAAAAATCTGAGAAAAATCAACTATTTTGTAAAGAAATTGGCGCCACGCCACAATAAAAAAAATTTGCTGCAAAAATAGGGGCAATTTCAAATTAAAAAAGTTTTGCGTAGTTTTAAAACTTATAAGTAAAGTCATTTATGCTCATTTCGTTTGCGGAAGCCAATCTTGAGATTAAAAGAGCCAAGCCCCCCCTTAATCGCACCTATGCATTACGTGTGATATGACACTAATAAATATAAGAATCAAATTTTATTTGCTAACATTTCAAATGGGTTAAATAGATACAAATTTGTACAAGGTGTCTCATTATATTTTTCCCACCCTTTTAGACCATTAATAATTGATATAGAAATATAAAAGAAATTTTTACTTTACATCTTGACTTTATTCCTGATGCTTACCATATTTGACAAAATAAAATATTTGTAAAATGAATGCTCCTTATATTATTTAATTAATAGATTAGGCTTGGCACATATATTCCAAAAATACCTTATATGCCGTAGTTTAGAGCCATAGTTTCTGAGATATTAGCAATTATTTTTTTAAATAATAAAAAGATAACAGTACCGCTCTTGTGTTAATTTTAGTATCCTTATTCCAAATCATGTTAGTCCCCATGTATCAACAGTGACAATGACATGATATGACACGACATATAAACTTTGTTGTCGTTACCGGTTGTCATATTGACCGTCATTTAAAAAATTATATATATTTGTCACTGTTACTGTTTATACATGGGGACTAACATAGTTCGAAATAAGGACACTGAAATTAACACAAAAGTGATATAATATTTATAAAAACTGCGATATTTTTCCAAGCCTAATCTATTAATTAAATAATGTAACGAGCATCTAATTTACAAAAACTATAAATTTGAGCGCCTGTCAAATACGGTAAGCATCAGGAATAAAGTTAAGATGAAATTTAAAACTAAAAATTTCGCGAATTCGAACACAATTACTTTTATATTAATATATCAATTATTAATGGTCTAAAAGGGTCGGAAAAAATATAATGAGACACCCTGTACATACATAGATTTAAATATGCATGCTAGCAATGGCGCACCCAGGAATGTGTCTTAAGGGGGCCCGAGGCCTCTTAAGGGAGGGGGGGGCGAAGCCTCATGATGTCAAATTTTATGCTATTTTTTGTGTTTTATCATGAAATATGTAGAAAATATGTAAACAAATCTAAGGCTTGGCCCCCGGGGCCCCTCCCTGGGTGCGCCCATGATACTAGGTATGCATATTATAAAGCATAGGAACAATCTGCTTGCAAAAAAATATGCCTAATGTTGCCCAGAAGTTTTGGGACCCTCGACCTTTTTCTCTGCAAACTCATTTATCAGTTTAACTCTTTAATAATTCTTCACAGTGCTGAAAAATTTTGAAAATGTTAATATTTGGTTGCCCTCTATGGTTGCCTAAAGAAGCTGTCTCGTTGCCTAAGCGTTTTCCACCATACGAAAAATCCAAATGCGCGCACAGAACTAACCGAGAATTGTTTTCAAACAGTTTTCGTCTGATAAAACAACCAAAGAACTAGTCCAAAGAAACGAATGCTTTTTCTTTTAGGTAGCGTAGTGATTGATTTACTTCTATCATGTGATCGTATGCAAGAGAGCTAAATTGAAAGTCACGTGACTAAAAAAAGGAAAGGTTTCGTAGTATCCTTACAAAATCTGGTTTAATGTTCGAAGCTCTCAACTCGAGAGCTCTAATGCTATTGCACACCAAAAAAATATATTTGTGAAGTACTTTGCGAAATTGCTTATTGTATGTAAAGGACTACGCACAACAAAGTTTCATTTTTATGGAGCTGTTTATTAAAGCAACAATTAAGCCAACTTTTGTTGCGGATATCGCAAACAATTCCATATGTTTGAATAAATATGCATCGAATTGAAATAGGATAAGATTTTTGTGGTTTATAACCTAAACATAAAACGTTTACCGTCTATAAACTTAGTTTAGAAGATGGTTTGTAGAACCGTCTGCTTATAACTCCGGAAGTTTGAGAAACAAAGCGACGACAGGGCTTTATTTTATCCATTTTCTTATTAGCTTAGCAGTTTGCTCGTCTTAGTTAAGTCACCCTCATTTAAAACATATAATAATCTTCGTCAAGCGCACATTAAAAAGCTAATTATACCTATATCGAAAAAAAAATCCTATAGATTATCGTGGGCATATAAATATTATATAAAATACTTATTTTCAGATCTTTGGTTTGCAAAATGCCGGAGTGAGGATTTATGGGAGAGTGGGGTTTTATGTCTTTGTTTTATGATTTTACACTAAAAAGTAGATCTTGAGGAGTTAAAAAAGTCCAAAAATGGGGCTCCTGTGGGACACAAATTTTACCACTAAAATTATTCAAAAATGTTTTTTGTTTTGTACGTTTGAGTGCATCAGCCCTTAGCTTTGCACAATTCCCATCCGTAAGATAAAAATTATTTTAAGTAACAAAACTTCAATTTTTTATTACAAGTGAATTTTAATAAACTTTTTGGGCCAAAAATTAAAAAATAATATTTTTACGTAATTTTGTTTCTACTACTTTAAGTTAAAAAAGAATATAACGCCCACTAAAGTAGTTGGCTGGCTCTTTACAGTTCGCACTTCGAAAGTTCATCGAGTCAAATTGATCAGTTGGGTATTCAGATCGACTGTGGAAAGTCTGTTGCTTTAATTAGGAAGTGACACGTTTCTTTAAAATAACCAATGTATTTTGTTTTATTTTTATAAAATATTTTAATTTTAGTTTAAATTATTGACTACATTTCATTAAAATGTTGTAGTTGAGAAGGTATTATATCCATTTGAAAGGTACTCTGATTAAAACAAATAACAAATTAATTCAAAAACCATAATTTATTAAAAAAAATAATCATACAAAAGATTAATTCTACATAACCCGGTTAACAGAAAATATAAACTTAAATTGTATGGGTACTAATTGCGCTCCTGAGATTTCCTCTTTTTATAACATTTGAGGTCCTTTCAAATTTCTAACCAACATAGTCCTGACCTCTCCTAGGGTTACTACCATTATTATGGCGTTCGTCTCTACCTGAAAAACAGTAGCCTGCTCTCCGCTATTTTTTTGAAGTAGACTTCCGCCCCTGTGGTTTTCCTCGTTGCGTTGCATTTTTGGTCGCTCTCCTTCCCCGGGAGATAAACCTCACGAAGATGTCGAAAAGACACCCTACCGAAGGCTCCAGCTTCCATCTAGCCTTTTCAGGTACGTGAGTTCCGGATCACTGCTTAGTATTTTGAGAAGTCTTGTAGTCCCGGAAAAGAATTAATCTCCCCACAGTAGGTGCGTGACGTTTTTAAAGGAAAGGCCTCCTTATAACTAGCTATGATTTTGTTTTTCAAGTCGCCGATTGCTGTTCCAAGTTCTTTATTGTCAATATTTGTTTCTGGAGGATCGGCACATCGGTCGAAAGTCGACAGATAGCGTCCCCAGTCCGTGCTTGTAGGGTTCCTTCTGAGTTCTGGGGTTTCTCGTCGGTCACCGTCTCCAATCTCATTATAAGTTGATCAGACGTAACGATTTCCTTCGTGACCCTCCAGTTTTTGTAGATATCTTCCAAAACCATTGTGATGTTTTTTTTGCTAGTTCCAGGTTCGAGTTCTAAGTTCTACACAGTCAGGTCTTTTGACATCTTTCTGGTGTTCCTCCTTCGTCCCGGTTTATACTGATACCCTTAGTGTCCCAGCTTTGCTACTTTTAGTCACACTAAGACCTGAACCAACTTTGTACCATTATCCTTAAACCCGGTACAAACACTAAACGCATAAACCACCGCTATCATTGAGCAACCCATCAAAATCATTTTTATTAAAAAAAAATATATTCCACAAAACTATTTACTGATTACTAGGCAGACCGATCCTATATTTTGAATATTTAAAATCAATACCCAATTAAGAAAATGCAAAACCAAAATTGAAAATTGCAATCTTTAATATTATTTTCTCTGCACTAAAAACTATTTACCATATTTGCATTAATATTGGAGAATAATTAAAAATCCTAAAAGGAAGAAATGGAAAACTAAAACAAAATTTAATTATTGTGTCTATAAATAAAATAGAGTGTTTTCTTCGGAATTTTAAGTTAATTAAATATATATTATATTACGATTTAAAAAGTGTCCATTTGGCTTTTGTGAGTTGTTTATTCGTGGTTGTAGAGTAGAAGTGCTGAGATAAAAAATTCTTAAGATCATAAAATTTGTATACAAGGTGTGTCAAAAATTTGTTAAAAAAATATTCATCAATTTTAACATTTGCAAATATCTAAACTGTACGTATGCTTTTTTTAAGCTGCTTTATTGATTTATTAAAATAATAATAAGTTGGCAGCTTAGCCGATTGGCTTAGTGCATTGATTTGTACATATAGCTGCAGTGCTTGTTACAGTGAAAAAAGTGTTTTGTAAAATTCCAGCCCACCAATGTTTTTTACTGTAATTTACATCACAGGATTAGGAAAATTACATGATATATTTTGTAATTTTTTTTATGGAAAATGAACGTTTACAAGACAATTGCTTTTTTTCAAATCCAGTTGTGTAAAAACCCAATGTGTTCTGTAAAAATGGAAAATACATCGACAGTACTAAAAAAGCACATTTACATTATATTTTATGTAAAAAATTACATGATTTATATTATGAAAAATTGCAAAAAAAATTTTTGTGTACCTATAGCGTTCGAGTCCTACTTGGGCACACTGTAACATTACAACAAGGCATATTTTGGCATAAACTTTTGCGAAAAACTAGGCGATTGATCCTAGCTATTGACGGAATATCCGGGTAAAAAGAATAATAATAACAAGAAACCGAACCGAACTTTGTAGCTATTGTAGTTTTAAAGCTATTTCACCATCCAGAGAAAGAATGCAGTAAGACGTGATGAGCTGTAGTACAGTACATATAACTCTAATATTCTGGCTCTGAGGATGACGCGGAAGGCATCGAAACGTTGGCTGTTCATTTAAAATATAAGTCGAAAAAAGCTGAAAACTACCATTAAAAATAATGTTTGTTAGATATTTCTGGCGACCAGGTATGAAGGTTAGGTCTAGATCTGCTACAGGGTGAACTCAAAAACTACTATAGATTTGTAAAAAAAATCTAGTTTCTACTTCTACAGGGTAATATCGAAAATTGTAGTAACATTCAGTAAAATTCACTTTCTCAGGACTTCTAGTTAGCAAACACGAGTTAGGAATACGTTAAAAAATCATACTATAAATTTATTGTGTGACCTTTAAATCCAGGTGACCAAATTAGTAGTAAAATTTTGTAAATATCACATTTTTAAAATACAACGTTGGCAAAAAATAGTTAGCAAAAAATAGGAATACGTTAAATTATCATACTATTAACCGACTGTATGACATTTAGGTCCAGGAAGTAAGCTACAGGGTGATATCTTAAATAGTAATAAAATTTAAAACAAAATCTCATTTTTGAAAAACAACTTTGTCAGGAATTTTGGTTAGAAAAAAATTGTTAGGAATTTGTTAAGCAATCATACCATTTAATAATTGTATTACATTTGGGCCCAGACAGTGAGCTATATTGAGATATCTTAAATAGTAGTAAAACAAAACATTTTTTTTAAACAACTTTATCAGGAGTTTGGGTAAACAGCAAATGATTCTTAATACGTTAAGCAATCATTGGTCCAGGAGGTATATCGAAATTAATAGTAAAATTTTGTCAAAATCATATTTTTTAAAATAACTGTCAGGAATTTTGGTTAGCAAAAAATAGTTAGGAATACGTCAAACAATCATACCGTTAAATGAATGTATTACATTTAGGACCAATAGGGGAGCTGCGAGGTGATATCTAAATAGCAATAAACATTATTAAAATACACGATTTTAAAAACAAGGAGAAGGTTAGCTACAGGATAAAATTAATAAATAAATCCCGAATCTTGACATTTATTTACGTAAAAAACGTTTTACTTTTTATTTAACAAAAGTTAATTTGATTAAATCTTGGATTTAAAATACATAACAAATGTAATTAAACCAAACCGCACCAAACTCATATGATTAAGTTTGGTCAATATAAAAATTTACAAATACACATTATAAATCTGAAAATCTACATTTATTTACATGAAAACAACCTGCCTTCGATGTTATTTTACAAATGCACATGCTTATTTCACGAAATGTTGGCATTCAAAATATACATTTAACAGAGCCAAACTGAACCAGATGGTCAATATAAACATTTACAAATATTTTATATTTATTTTATTTGTTAATTAACTAATTTATTAGTTATTTAAAATCTTGTATTGTTGGAACCCACTATGAAGACAAAAATGTTTTGGGCATCGGGTCTAACCTGGATTTGGGATATATAAAAAAGTTTGTTGCTGATTTTAGTAGGCAAAGGGTTCGAATTTAGGAATCGGGTTGACGCCACTCTGCCACCGTTGAGCATTTTGAAATTTAAGATGGCGGCTGATTAAAGTTAAAAAAATTAAAAACAAAAAAGTTTTTAAAAACATAAAGCAGTATAAAGCATAGGGCAGTAATAGCTATTCCATATTCCATCAAATCTAATACAAGCCCCGACCCCTTTACCATGAGGAACATTACCAAAAATGCTCCGCCATCTTTATTTTTCCCTTTGTCAGTCTTTTAGTAAAAAACTGCCGACTTTTTGAGAAAATATTTTAAAAAAGCGTACTAGCCTTCCAGAGATATGCACTTTTACGCATTCACCACATACACATTTTAATGAAAATAAATACATCAACATTTTTGAATTTAACCAGTTTTCTTAAAAACATAGGCCTTTAGGAAGAAAAGTAGAAAATACTTTTTTGTAGATAATTATATTTTTATTTAAAACGTGTATCACTTTGTGCACTTTAGATTTTGAGCAACGCTCCAATGGTGTCCGTAATTTAAAAAGAAATTTAGCAAAATATATCCAGGGTGTTAATAAAGCATGTCGCCAAACTTCAGAGGATTATTCTTTGAGTAATTTTAAGAAAAAAAAACAAGTTTCCGAGATACCGGTTGTTAAAGTATAATTTTTTGTTGGATTTTTCTTTATAACTCGTGCAGTTTTTGAGATGTTTAGCTCCAAATTTGAAACGTGAATTTAGCTACAAGGCGTACCTCATTAAGTATGCCAAATATTGGAAAAAACTACAGGGTGATATTTTTCCGGGGTAATGCCCCCTCTTTTCCCCCCGAAATTTTTCGCAGTAAGTCCCTGGCAGATTTACTACATCGTAAAAAAAATTTTGAGGATTTTTATACATACGAGTATATCAAGTTACTTATTTTCACTATCTTAAAAAGTTGACTAACACATAATTTCTAGGTTATTTAAAAGTTCCCAGAGTAGAAAAGTGCTAATGAAAATATTTTATGTTAGAAGTAGCATACCTGTTCAAGTTGATAAAGAGTGTGTACAAACTCGTTAATTATTATAAATTTTGCCAGGTTAACCATATTATTATTATATTATTATGAAATTCATCTGGCTATGAAAGTGTTTTCCCTCCTAATCAAATTACTTTAAAATTCAAAATTTTAAGCAACACTTTAGACGATTTTCAGACAAAACAATAAATAAGTAATTTAAATTTGATAGATTTTGGCGAGGTGGACCTTTTTTCTTCTTATTTATGAAAATTGCTTTTTGGAATAATTGGCTTGAATTTATTTCCTACTTAATAAGTAATAGATACCAACGGTCTTTTAGTGTGTGGATCTGGGTCAGAAACTGTAAAAATAAGGGAATAGAATGGTTCACTAACCAAGTGCTTATACAGGGTTTACTATGAACATCGTAAAAGAGCCGCCCTTTTAGGATTTTGGGAATACCCTCATACCCAATGATTTGGTTTTTAACAGGGACACTTTATAGTTCATTGAATATTTTTAAGATCAACGTGGGACAACGGCGGTTCTGGAACAAAAGCCTGGAGGGGTAATGGTAGAGTGGTGACCACTGACTAATTGTAAAAAGGGCACACAAAAAACCTTATAAAAGAATCGAACATGAATAGACGTAAACAGGCGCACGTCGACTAAAGCGCACATTTAACATAGCGCACTCAGAAAAACAGCGCGAAATTACGCCATCATTGAAAAAACAAATCTATGTTATATATATATATATATATATATATATATATATATATATATATATATATAATGTAATCCTATAATCCAAAAACTCATTTATTGTGTCTGGTTCAATCTTAATTAATATTTCTTTTACCGTTTTTTAAATTTATTTAAACTATTGATTGATTGAACATTGGGATTCAAAAATGTCGCAATAACTCTCATAATGTTTTTCTTTTTAAAAATCCCTCGACAACTATCTTTGAAGTTAAGCTTTTTTATACGTCTGATTGTGCTCTTTTAAATTATGAATACAATGTTTATGTCAGAATTTTTGCCCCAGTTATGCTACTCAGCTTATTGCAAAACTTTTTGTCTATGATTTCCCCAATACAAAAATTCATGAATGTGAATACATGGGAATTCAGTTTCTTTTAAGTGTTTGATTTTTGTCTCATGAAGAATAATCTCACTTTCTGGTTCGATTTTTGATTGCTTGGTTTGAAATAACACCGCATTTATTTTATTTTTATTTAGAATAAGTTTATTTTGTTCCAGCCAGGTATTTATTAATTTGTTGCTTTTGTCTAATGTTGTGTATAATTCTAGTTGTGCTGTTAGTGTGCTTGAATTCTCTGCAAATTTTCTTAGTATGAAGTCTTCTGCCACAAGAACGAGATCGTTAATGAAGATCATAAAAAGAATTGGATCGATAATTGATCCTTCTGGGATGCCTATTGAGTTTTCTGTTTGTCTGATTTTAGTTTTTACTGTAGTTTGCTCTTGTTCCAGTAGTACTTTTTGTGGTCGGTTTGTAAGGTAAAATTGAGCAAGGTTATGTGTCGGTTTACAAATGCGATATTTTAGCTAGCAGTTTTGTTAACCAAATTTCATGATCAAGGCAGTCGTAGGCTTTGGTTAGATCGAGAAATAAACCAAGTGTGATATTTTTTATTCAAGTTGTTTTAGGATGGTATTTACGAACTGAAAAATTGCTGTAGAAGTTGATCTGCCTTTAAATGCTGTGTTTTTGTAAATAAGTTCCATTTATTCATAAATTACATTAGTCGGTTACTAATTACAGTTTCAAAAATTTTTAAAGAGCTGAATAACAAAATTATAGGTCTAAAAATATCAGTTGTTTTTACCTTTTTTGTGCGAAGGCTTGATTAGTGCAACTTTAAGCGGGGCTGGAAATATCGAAAACTTCAAAGAATTGCTGATGATGTAAACTAATACAGTTGCTATTTCGGAGGTTGCTAGTTTAACAATTTTGATGGAAATTTCATCATCGCCCACACTAAAAACTCATTAAATGCATCAGATAGTGTTCTTAGGTCTTTCTTATAATCTACTGAGAAAGACTTATTATCTTTACTAGTAATTTGGTTGCAAAGTTTTAAATTGTCAATTTTTTTAGCAATATTTTTTTTTGTAAATTGTAAATTTACTCAAAATTTTGGTGGCCTACGGGCAAAACAAACCCCGTATTGGACTCGGCCGGCGGCGCATTAAAAGGCATATAAATAGTAGGTGGCCTCAAATGTAAATACCACTTTTTTATTTTATGTGCTGGTGTTATTATTGTAAGTTTTTCCTCTGTGCAATTTTTTTCGTGTGCACTTTCGTCCTGTGAAGATATTTTCTGTGAATCCTGTGTGATATTTTGCAAGTCAAGCATGCCCACAAATATAACTTTCAGCTTTAGCTTATCTGTAAGTAGCTACCAGTCTTTATAGAGTGCAATCTTTTTGAGCTCTGGAGGGTAATTACCCCCTTTATCCCCCCGTAAAACCGCCGGTGAACTGGGTTATTTACCTATAGAGTTACTATATCTCTGATCTTTAATAAATGTGTATTTCTCTATTATATATTTACTATCTACTTTGTCTAATAAATAGTCGTACAATTTTTTTTCTAACCTATTACTATTCGTCTATGAAAAGGTCTTTCGCCAAAAGTATTTTCATTAATATTACATCACCTATGCTTCCTATCCCCTTCCCCTCGTCGTTACATTTTGACGGTAGGAACATTTTATGCATCAGGCTAGGTGTTTATGGAGGGTGTTATCTGATTTCCGTGACAAAATCTGTTAGACATCGCCGCATAGTAATATCAGGCCTGTACTTCTGGAAAATGCCGATAGCACGCACCAATGGCCTAATACTTAATCCACGCCTGAATTAATCATTACACCATTTGGATTAGATGCGAGCGAGTTGAACAGGTTTACTGCTTACTTCAGGGCCGACTCTGAATATTTTGTAGATCAAATCCAAAGGATCTTATAAAACCCAAACGAATCAAAAAATACTCAACGAAATTCTCGTTTTTCCTTCTAAGCTTGCAAGCAACGGCTAGGGAAGGTGTGGTGGTTTTTGTAGTGTTTTTTTTAGGTTAGCACCCAGTCTTGCTAATTCATCACCCAAAATGTTTTAGCTCCCTCTTGTTCCTGAAGTTTTTTATTTCGGTAAGACACCCTTATAACTTTACAATCTTTGAGGTCATCCCGCCGTTGAAAATACGTAAAGATATATCTAGATTTTAACAATTTTGCAGAAATCCGTCTTTCAAGTATATGCCCTTAACTTTTCATGTGAACAGTGCGTTTTTGAACCTAAAAAGCGTTCAAATATGTGCCTTGGCGTATCTAACCAATATTCACCAAATTTCGAGATACACACTTACATATTTTCGACGGCGATCTTAGGGTAGCAAAATGCCTTAATGACTTTCTCGCCACCAAAGAAACAAATATCTGATTACCAGAATAAGGATTTCAATAATTTTCATTTACGTATTACTTGAAGATTTGTCAAATATTTTTCTTATTTTGTAGGCATTTCCTTATTTTTGATCGACTTTCCTTAAGAGTCCCTCTAGGCATGAAGATGAGGGTTTGGATTCTAGCCGCACCTACCTTTCTAAAATCACTTGAAATGTAGTCCATACAGATATTTAAGGGACACTTGGTTAGTTTGACTTGATAATTCCGGATGTATACGTTAAATCAAATAGGTGATCACATACAACAACGTTGTATATATTTCTTGATTTTAATAGTATGGGATGTGTGTTGGACTACTCTAATGACTATTTGATACTTTTTGTAAAATTCTATTCTATTAGATAATTTTACTCTGCAAACTGGCTGGTTGTCGACGATTCTCTGTGAGTTTTCTATAAATTGAATTAGCAAAGGTCTTGTATACATACGATTACTTTATAATTAACTACGCTTGTTGCGAGATTTTTCTCAGATTGTTTTGCTCCTGGTTAGGAAACTCTATGACGGGTTCTGATTGTATTCAGTGCCGTGCAACCTCAACATATCGGCAGATTAGCGGTGCCTCTCAATCCTCGATTCTCGATAAAGGATTTACCTCTGCACAGTTTATAAGCCGATTCTTTTCGATAAAATATCGAACAAAGAGAAAAAGAGGTTGAATAATACTAATGCTTGTGTCGCGTATTGGTTCGGTATTATAGAGCACCTACTTTTTTATTCTAAAAAGTGTATACTGTAAAATTATAGACTATTGATTATTCAAATCAGTTTCCATTAGCGGTCCTACGGAGGGGGGAGCTCAAAGATGGGGGAATTACCCCCCTCAAAACCCGAAAAAATATGCAGAGTATAAGGGGGCAAGCTAGAGGCTGAGTTGACTTGGTTGAACAGAAAGCACTCAAGGAAGAAATCGCCTAAAAATACCCCTGCGGCAAATAGGTGGCAAATAGACGGCCATTCCCAACTCACAACAAGGATGCAACAAAAGTGATGACACCTTGTTCTATCATGATAATGATTCTATTCTTGTATCGACTATTGAGTGACCTTTGACATCGAAGAGTAACTGGTCTTTTTTTGTTATCTTTTATAAGATTTTTTATATTTATTAAAAAATCTGCTCTTCATATTTTATTAGCATTGCCATGTAGAGCAAGTACAGTAGAACGATTTTTTAGTACTCTCCGTCCGCGCAGAGTTAAAACTTAGTTAGGATCCACAATGACAATGGATAGATTAAGCGGTTTGTGCATGCTGAGTGTACACCGGAATTTATTTTCAGAAAAAAATAAACAAGTAGAAGAAGGTGTTTTAAGTAGATTTGATAAAGGTCCCAGACGTTTCGTTTTACTGTAATAGGTTATGTATGACGTTTTCTTTTTTGTTTATTTCAATTTAGTTTTTGAATAGGGGGGTGTTTTTGTACTGAGTGCTATCATTTTTATATTTTTATTTAGTTTTCATTGACAGCATTTCGCCATCATCAGTGCCTTGAAAATAGGTTTACACCAAGAAAAATTGTATCTGGTTTAAAGTCTAGTTCATCTTACTACTTCTTATCATCCACTACTACTATTATGTGTTAATAAAATTGAATAAACAAATGTCGGCTCACTATAATGTAAAATTGTTGTTTTTTTTTATTAATTTTTTTAAAAACTCTAGTTTGTAACAGCATACACAAAGCATGAAAAAAAATTTTTTAAATAGTTTAATGTGCCAGAAACTTTGTCTTGGTTGGTGTATTTTTTGTCATGTTTGTGACAATTATGGAAAATGGGGTGGTTTTTATGGCCGTGTTTAATTGCATGAAAATGTTATGTCTAAACCTAAGGTTGTCAGTGTTTTAATGTTTTTCAGCCTTAGGATTTAAAGCGATATACACAAACGAATTAAAATAATTTAGCTATTTGTGTTGTACACATCTGTTATTTGTTTAATAAATCACAATTGGTTTTGAGGGTTTTTTTCATCTTACTGACTACTCCAATTTTTTTAATTGCGTCACTTTTTATTGATTTTTCAGTTTTTTGTTATATTTTTATTCATTTCAAAGTACAGTTAACGCAATCACCCCCTAAACTGTTTTAGTTTTTTGCATTCCCCCCCCCTTTAAATTTTATGCTGGGTACACCCATGATGAGATCGACAAACTTCAACTTTATATTCGTATTGTTTTTGTATAGTTAATCTGGCATGGATAAATCATGAAAAGCGGCAACTCTGTTTTCACGCTCTTCCTGTTCTCTGCTGGCGACATCCATAATAAGCATTTCATGAGGATTTCGTCGTAAAAGAGATTAGGTTTAATAAATAATTAAATAGTAGTTAAATACGATCGAATGCTCTTATGTTTGAATAGGCCAATATTAAAATCTCGGAAGTGTCTAGGATGTTTAACTCGAAAACGCAATTTTAAAAATCGCAAATCCATCAGATACCTACATTTACAACTTGTATCATTCATTATTGTCAATGCACTTTTTTTTTAGGTAAGTCCTCGAATTTTTTTTATAATTCGTTAACAAAGTTAAGAATGTCCACAATAAACCTTACAATAATAGAATAACTTAAATTTTTGACAATTCTCAAATAATACAGTGACGTAACGGAGTATGTTCCAAAACCATCAAAATTGACGCATGCGCCGTTACCGAACTTCTGTCTAACCGAAAAGGGAACATTGAGAATCAAAGGGGTCCTGGCTACAAGCATCGGGTGTTAGAATGCATCAGTATACTCGGTATTTATGCCCTGAAAATTTTTAAATTTCTCAAAAATTCTAAAAGTTTAAGGGATCTGAGGGTTTTTTGGGGACAACTACACACTAAAATGCTTCTCGAAAGTCGGCTGCTTTTGAAAAACTGCTTTTTAAAGCAGTTTTTTGTTTGACGTTTTCGAATTTTACCTTGAAAAACGTAATTTTTTCAAAGCTTAAAAAACTTGAACCCCAATACTTTTCTCACAAAAAAAAATTCTGTACTTAAACGCTGCTTTTTTAAAAAGTTGGTTTTACTTACCACTGATAGCAGTTAAAAGCTGCTTCGTCCGAAACGCAATTTACAATAAAAAACCCATCAGTAACCAGAACTGATAAAGATATGAAACGATCCCCTGTATATAGACATAAAAAAGCAATATTTTTAGGAATTATCTATGGTTGGTTTAAGAGAAGAGGCAGGCAATAGCTTAACAGCTCTGGCGGTCCTTAGGTGATATTCTTTACTACTGAAGCTAAAATATCAAATTTAAATATTTTTTTATAATAACATAAACACACGAGGATAAAGCCACAACCCTAAAGGATCCCAATTTTTAGACGATTAAATATTTTTGTCATTTGACAACGGTTTGTTTACGGCCTCGGAGTTTTGGGAATAACTAATTAAATAAACTACCTACTTAACCAGCCTATCCTATACCTATAAAAATATATCCTATAAAAAATAATAATCTGCGGAGATTTGCAAAGGATAAGGAATTTAGTTATCAAAATAAGAAAAAACAATAAATAATCTGGGACATATAATTTCTTACCGTTAAGATGTTTGATACATCCTACTTAGATAACACTTTTAACTAAAGACCTTAAAGAACGTCCAAACCGAGCAACATTTGTTGAAAACGTTTCTCGAGCGATTGAATTGCACTTTAAAGCAAGATCTTAAAGAATTTTTTTGCGTGTTGCAATATTTTGTTTTTTAATTTGAACCAGGTTTTACGCGACTAAATGCTACTTAATCTTGACTCTCCCTGATCCTTTGGGAGTCTGGGGCGGTCAGTGAGTCCACACACGTATATTTTCGTTTCTATTCTTGGTAAACTATGCAAATAGGCCTCTATTTTGCTAGCTAGTCTAGTTCCAACTAGTCTTACCGAAGGATAGTTTTTGGTATTAGGAAGACTGTACCCTCCAGGTGGATCAATGCACATTTTCAACTAGGTAGAAACTTTTACCGCAATCGCAATAAAAATCAAATTATTTTTTTGCTTCCATTTTATTTAGACATATTTTTGTTTTTTGGCAAATAAATAAATATGTTTTTATACAAGTTATTTAATAATTACCAATTATGCAAAAGTTATGCTAAAAATTTAATTGGGTTTAGCAGACCGCGAGGGACCCTTGACGAATATATTTAATCGTGACCACTGAGGGCTGAAATAGTCTGGAGTCCAAACGCTTAATAATACTACTCTGCATTTTATGGACAGTTGAGGCCCTTGGCATAGTTATTGGCTAGATCCTTCTCTCGGTCGTTTCATAGCAGATGGTATGTCGGGTTATAAATTTGCTTTTGACGAAACTAATGCTACACCACTCATCTTTCATAAATCATAATCAATAACTTCAAATACTCCAAACTTTTAAAGTTAATAGTGTAAAAAGCAACTGTTTTTATTTGCCTGCATCAGTATGAGTGTAGAACTGCGCGTTCGAATAGCTGCGGCACTCGTAGGGTATTTTTGATCCTAACAAGTTCTGTCTTCCAAAACGAGATGGTTGTAACTGCATTTTACGCGAAACTGAATCCCCTTTAAAGTTAAACTTTAGTAGTTGCGTCATTTTGACAGTTATATAAAATCTATACATCTCTTGAGTTTCAAGGAGACAAATAGATCAACTAGAAGTCCAAAATGCCAATTAATTAATTTTCAATTTTTTAATTTTTCCATTTCGCTTTGGACGAACCGTAACGTTTATACGTGTTTTTTTAACTTTTTTACCTCATCACCTATTAAAACTTGTTACGGATAATGATAATGATAACTGTGCAAAATTGTATTGCTGCTTAAATGTTTTTAAACTTTACTTAAAAAATTGTAGCAAGATTTAAATCAAAAATAGCAAGAAAACAAATATTCGAGATCAAACTAAATAAAACAGTTTATAAAGGCTCGTTTCTATGTGACAAAAATGTTGCGACTTTAGTGCCATGATACTAAAAGTCGCGACACTATTACACATGCAGATTTCAAGTCACGTTGTCGCCGCAACAAGTTGAAGCCGTGGCATTAGTGTCGCGATATCAAAATCATATTGATATTTTTGTGCCATTTTACATTAGTTCCAAACAACATACCTCGTGAAAATAGCCACATGTGAACTAACCACTAAAAATGTCATATTGTCATGACTTAAAGTGTCATGACATTATTATGTCGCATGAAAACGAGCCTTAAAAGTAAAATTGGTTTTATTTTTTTCTGTCAGCTTAGGGTTGCCGTAAAAACGGTTTATATTCAGGTTTCAATTTTTCTATATCTGATCCCTAGTGAATGTTAATCCGTTGCAACAGTATAATCTCCCGTTTCCCGTCTCAGAGTAGCACTCCGGCGGGGTAGAGGGGAGAGGCCAGGGACCCCATAAACCCAGGCTTTCTCTAATTCCCTACCTTAAAGCCTAATCCAGCTTTAACTGGCCGCCCGATGTTACTGTTGGATCGGTTCACAGGAAGTTAAACAAATAAATAGAATAGCCCATATTTTTTTAAATTTCTAGATTATTTTTTTTCGGATTTACGCAAATTTCCTAAATTAAATTTAATAAAATTTTTAGAAAAAAATTGAGAAAGGATCTGCTAGCAGTTTTAATAAAAATAAAGTGCTTTTTAAGGTTACATTTGGAAAAATACAATTATATCAACACACGCTTGTATGAACCTCACAGTATACAGTGTTACAAATGGTGATGTACCAATCAGCAGTAACAGTCCTTTGATCTTCCAGAGGATTTGATGCTACATGACCTGCTTCTGAGACAAATGTCGCGGCTAACTTTTTGAATAAACTTCGAGAACGGATGACTTTTGTTGGCTTTTCCTCATCTTGAAACACCGAAACAGACGACTGACGTTTATTTTCGGATTCATATGAGTAAATCCACTATTCATCACCACTGATAATGCTGTACCAGTTTCTAGAGTTTTCTGCCTGAAAGCGGTCTAGAGTTTTCTGAAGCCAATTGACCCTAGCTTCTTTCTGTTCTTTGGTTAACAGATGCGTTATCCATCGCGAAACCAATTTTCCTAACCCTAGCTTAATAATTTTAATTTATTTAAAAACAATTTTTCTGTCCCTAAAAAATTTTTCTTTTATAGAAAAGAGAGCTACTTGAAAGTTGCGGCTACGTATCACGTAACACTTTTGTGACTCTTGTTTTCTTGTTCTAGATAGCACATTGAAATATCTACTTATCTGTCGCTAGAACGTGGTAGCCACTGGTTTCCGCAACTAAAAAATGACTAGAGAGTGGTAGCAACCACGCGAAAAAGCAAATCACGACGTTCAATTTATATGGCTGACCGGACAGTCAACCAGTGACTTCACTTGTCATTTGACATTTAAGTACTTACAACAAAAAAGTTTTACAATATTTGGAACAAACTCATAGGTAATACAACTTTAAAAATGAGAGTAATAGATTAATATTTGATAACAAAAATGAAGAAAAACACATAGCCAATTTTTACGCTTTTGCAATAAGTCCCACTTTATGGACTCGTCATGGATGCCTCGTCTAACCTAGTTGAAAAGTTATTAATTGGAATGAAAACAAATAATTTTAACTAAAAGGTTGGCTTGTTTATCACTTTTTTCAGTTTAGATTTATCAGTGCTTGGTAATAGTTGATTTTTTGGTGGTCGAGTCTAAGCGAAGGTGGTTAGTAGGTTTTTTGGTGGTAGAAGCTAAGAAAACGCGTTGGTTTTTGGTAGTAGAATCTAAAGGACGGTGATAGTAGTCGGTTTTTTGGTGGTAGACGCTAAGCGATGGTAGTAGTTGTTGGTTTTTTGCTGGTAAAGTCTCAGAGACGGTGGTACCAGCTGGTTTTTTGGTGGTAGAAGCTAAAATAAGGTGGTAGTAGTTGGTTCTTTAGTGGTAATTGTTTATCAAAGGTGGTAGTAGTTGGTTTTCTGCTTATTGAAGCAAAGCGAAGGTGGTATTTGGGATAAAACTGAGTTGAAACTAAGTAATAGGTTCGGTTCTTTCTCTCTCTTTCTCTCTCTCTCTCTAAAAGCGAGGTATCAAAAGGCGCAGCCTATGAAATTCCATTAGCCATAATAGAAACTAAATCATGCTTCCTTTATGAAAATTATATGGAGCGCCTAAGTATTAGGAAAATATAAGATGTGAATGCATTTAATAAAAATGTCTCTTAAATAAAAATAATTTTAAAAATGCTTGTGATGCATATTTTTGATGGATATTTTATCAAGGGTCGGCTCCATTATATTCACACCTAACTAGAGTTGCCAAGTTTCAAGTATTTGTTTTTCGGGGCAGCAGAACCAAATTTTTTAAACTCTGGACATTTACAGGGTCTCTCTACTATAATTGTTAGTTCGGTGGGGTAACATTCATAAACAATAAATTACGTAACGCAAAAATTCAGGATTTTCGACTTTCCCTATTACATTCGTAACGCATTTTCAAGAAAAAACACATTAAAAAAATATTGCGTGTAACACAAGCCTAAAGCCCTCCACCCTCCTTGTGCGGTACGTAATTTAAGTACAGGCCCTAGGACAAGTCTACTACAAAAAAATAATTTATTTGTTAAGGATTTCAAGATGGCGGGCAGTTAAAATTTTTCGAATTTCGTAAAAATCAGGTACCGAATTAAAAGTTGGTAATTTGCGTTTTAAGGCTTGTGGCAAGGAAATATTAAAAAATAAGTTTGGTTGACCCCCGACCTTGAAGGACTTTGAAACACGCGCTTAAAGTTTTTTGTGTTTTTTTTTAGTTTTTACACAGAAACACCTTGACCATAATAACTAATGGAATGAAAGGGTAGAAACAAAAAACATAAATTGTTTCTGGGTCTTGCTCCCACAGTGTTTTTATTGGTAGACCGGTTTCGCGTTATAAAGGCATCTTCAGTACATTCAACACTACAAGTAAAAATCGACAAAATCCGGAAAGTGTTTGTCAAGAAATTGCTCTAAATATTATTAAGTTTCTCTAGTTTACCCCACTTGTCATTTAACCCCTGAAATTTTCTTGGAAAAATGAAAGTTATCACTAATAAAAAATAAAAAAAACTTACCTAAAATATCAAGTGACATTTAGTCAACAGTGGATGATTGTATGCATGACATTTATTAAGTTTTGTCATTGAGAAAACTATTTTTGTTATAATTTTGAAGAATACAGCGATTTTTGTTGGACCAGCTTTTTATTTTTGTTTAAGGTTATGTTAGTTTGTAGCTTGTGGTGCTATCTTGTGAAGGATTGCTGAACTAATTTTTAAGCCTCAAGTTTTTAATACATTAAATTAAGTGGCCTGAGGAAAAAAGGTACACTGATATTTCAGGACAAAAACAATTAAATGATTTGGTTTTTATATTTTGATGAAAAGGAGAGGTTTAATTTTCAAAAAATAATTTTAGTAAGCTATTATTTTCTAAGCTAAGTTGTTGGTTTAGAGTTTTTGTGGGTTATTTTTGTACAACCTATATATTTCTAGATCTTCAAGATTCTTCTGGGTGTCAAGATTTCCGTTAAAATGTAGTATTTTATAACCAGATTGAAAATCTGGGGGATGGCCTGTATCTAGAACATGTAAAGCAAACTTACTACCACCCTCCCTGTTCAGTCTAATGTCCCTAAAATGGTCCTGGAACCTGATTTTAAAGTTTCTTAGGGTTCTACCACATAGGCAGATTGACAGGTGTTACATGTCAGCATATAGATTCCTTTGCCTTGTAAGGTGTCCACTTTATCTTTGTTATTTAAAAGCATGTTGCCTAGAGTGTCTATTGATCTAAATGCTACTTTTAGGCCTTTATTTTTGAATATTTTTGCTATTTTATATGAGCTGGGGCCATTAAATGTAAGAGTGACATAATAGCTCATATTGTTATTAGGTTGTATGGGTTGTAACAGGTTGTTTTGTGACAGATTGTTTGGTGACAAATTGTTTTGTAGGGGAAACCGGGGAGAAAATGGGGAGATTGGAGGGAGAATGGGAGTTGAACAAGGTGAGGAAGGTGGTTGTGGAGGTGGGGGTCGTGAAGGAGGTGGAGGTAAGATTTGGCTATAGCTGTTTTTAAGTTTTCTTCTTTGGACTAGTTTATCTATCAGTTGTTCTGAATAATTATAAGTTGTTGCAATCTGTTTAATTGTATTAATTTCGTTTTTAAGGGCAATTTCACTCATGGGAATCGTTAGTGCTCTGTATACATAGCTGTTTAGTGCAGCCATTTTGTGTTCATCCGGATGAATTATCTTATATTACCCCAGTATTTGAAGGCTTACGATAAATAGAGAAGGAGTGTGTTCCATTGCCCCTGGAAATGGTTAAATCTAGAAAATTTATTTGAGAATTATTTTCTATCTCCAAGGTAAATTTAATTTTTGAATGTATTAAATTGAGAAAATCTAGAAATTCCTTAAGAAGTCTAAGGCCTCCTAACCACAGACATAGTATATCATCGACATATCTGTAATAGTAGCAATAGGTGTTATTTTTTAGTATAAAATTATTTTCGAGATGGTCTAGAAATAGATCAGCTGCTAGGGGTGCCAGGGGTAACCCCATAGCCAGCCCATCTTTTTGTTTAAAGTGGGTCTGGTTCAAAGTGAAAAAATTTTGCTTAAAACAAATGTCAAAAAGTTTATAATACTCCAAGACTTCATTATCAGACATGTTGCTGTCAATTAGTTTTTGTTTTATAATATCCAGGACCTCACTTGTGGGTACATTGTTGAATAAGTTGCTTATGTCAAATGAGACTAAAATAGCCTCTTCCGGAATAGGTATGTTAATTCTAGTGTCATAAAATCAATAAAAGAAAAAATTTCCCAAGACAACTTAGTTGCCACCAGAGCAAACAAGTGTAACTGCACAATCGTCCTCACAAAAGGCAAGACCCAGAAACAATTTATGTTTTTTGTTTCTACCCTTTCATTCCATTGAAAAGTTACCCACATGGACACCCTCCACGAATTCATAATAACTAACCTAATTTGTGCGATCCTTAGCTTAAGAGTTATCAGTAAAAATAACTTTAAAATCTTCGCCGTAAATACCACATTGCCATACAGGCATTAAACCTGACACCTTAGTAAAGCGAAATTTTTCCAGGGATGACCTTTAAGCTATCCTTTTTTAAAGGTAAAAAGGGGTTAATTATCTAATTATTTTCCTCCAAAAATTTTGTTTTTATTTTGGTAAAAAACTACTTTCGGGTCGTGAGCAATTTACGTAACGGTCATACTGGGATGGTGATGGCGAGAGGGTAGCCGAAGCGTTACAAAATATTACGTGCGGGGTGAAGGGGCTTGCGTCAGAGTTACGTAATACTTTTTACCAATAAAAATGTTATTGGTTGTTTTTAAGGAACTTTATTAAAAATACTAAAAAATGTGGTTATAAATAGATTGTTAACTGATAACATATTTTGTGAAAAGACAAATAATATAGATATTTTGCATACACTAGGTGGGTTTAGTCTGAGAAACAAACAAACAGGCATTTTTGTAAAATTTTATTGGTTAATTTTTTGCTGAAAACTTTTTAAAAAATTTATTTAAGGATCATTTTTTAAAGCGACGCTCAAGGGCCACACTTACTACAATACTAAAGATCATCAACACTAAGATAGTGCCAACTTCCAAAGCTTTGGGATCATTTGTACCCAAACTGTTTTTTATGTCTTAATTCGACAATAAATCGAGTACTCTATTACTGTTTAACTTCTTTGATCCAGTGCTTTCTGCTACTGCTTACTAACACTCTTCTACTAAAAATAAAATTTAATAATCGCTTTGCGCTATTCCTGATAATCCACAGTAGGCCAGTAGATACAAAACATTAAGGCACGAGCGTTGATTTATAATATTTATAATATAAATGGCTGCGCGGATACTAGTACTACCAAGCGTAATTAATTTTATTTATAAATCCCACAATAAGATCTAACAAGTTTTCGTGGCTAAGCGGGTAAAAATAAGGGTTTTTTTTATTTCCCTCATATTTTTTCGTGGCTAGCTCAAAGCTTACTTGGGGGTCCTAGATCTTATGGACACCTAAAGTATTTAAATCTTATAACATAACCCATTTTAGCCGGCCTAAGTTCTATTATCTCACTAGTGATGTAATTAGTTCATTCATTACATCACTAGTGATGTAATAAGCTCCTTACATAACTCATTGTTATTAATTAGTTACCTGCATGTTATTCTGATTATTTTTGTTTACTCAGTAAATCAGTTAGTCAGTGGGGCTCCCTGGTGGTCCAGAAAGGAGATTTGTCTGGAATTTAACGGTGTCAGGCGTGGACTGTAATTTTAAGGGAATAAGGTCATAGGCTAAGCTGGTACAAGGGATTCTGAAATGGTCTAGTTTACCTTCTAGGTTAGTGTAGCAATAAACAAATGTATGTAAGGTAAAAAAAATGCATTTTATGTAAAGTAAATTAATTATAGCAAATTGTAATATTTGCCTTTAAAACCGCGGGAGTTTCAAATGCAAATAACCCAGTAATTTTAAGTACTTAATTAGTTAATTAATACTAAATAAACAAAAAATAGAAAATGCTCTAGTGAATCACCAAATAGCCTAATTCGAACCAATTTGGTAAATTATAGTAAAAAGAACATATTTACAAAAAGGAAGGCGGGACGAACCATTTCCCACCCCCCTGAGAATGCCCAGGGGCATTTCAGAGAGTTTAATTTGTAGGCAGGGCGCATAGTTTTACCAAAGGCCGTTTGTAGGTACCTTTAGTAGTCTTTACAATAGCAACCCGTGGAACGTTATCAGAACCTTTAATAAGGTCTTCAATGCGGCCTAGGGGCCAATCCAATGGAGTGGAATTTTCATCTTTGATCAGTACCATAGTACCAATATCAATGGAAGCAAGAGGTTGGTGCCATTTGGCTCGCTGTTGCAAAGTGTGCAAATATTCGCGATGCCAGCGAATCCAAAAATCGCGGTGCATTCTTTGCAACAGTTGCCACCTGGACAGCCTGTTTAACGCAATATCGCAGTAGTTTGGATCGGGTATTGTACCTGGAGGCCTCAAATTTAAAAAATTATTAGGAGTCAAGACCGCCAGATCAGTAGGATCGGTGCTTAAGGCACATAAAGGACGTGAGTTCATTATGGCTTCAACTTGGGTTAAAACCGTATTTAATTCCTCATAGGTGAGTATTTGATTTCCAACTACCCTGTGAAGATGAGTCTTTAAAGATTTAATGTTTGATTCCCAAATGCCTCCCATGTGGGGAGCAGCAGGTGGGTTAAAAGACCAAACTATACCTTCCCCCTTCACGCAATCAGAAAAAATTTGTCGCAAGTATTTTTCAGAGGCCACGAAGTTGGTCCCGCAGTCTGAAGAGATCTTTGAGCATAGTCCTCTTCTAGCTATGAAGCGGCGCAGAGCAGCCAGAAAGGCTTCTGATGTCATATCAGAGACTAACTCTAAATGCACGGCTTTAACAGCGCAACAGATAAATAAACAGACATATGCTTTCATGGTTTTTGCACCTCTGGTCCGACCAAGAGTAATCGTGAACGGACCACAAAAATCTATACCTACATTTTCGAACACCTTTGCTTCGGAAACTCTAAATTTCGGTAGGTTACCCATAGGGGGTTGAAGGGAGTTAGGTTTAGTTTTCCAGCAAGTATGGCAAGAACTTAAAACTTTTCTCACTACCTTTTTAGCAGACAATACCCAGAAGTTTTGCATTAGTAAAAAAGTTGTGGTCTGTATACCACAATGAAGATTGCTGCGATGCAAATCTAAAATCAGTAATTCAGTGAATTTTGCACTAGAAGGCAAAAGAATTGGAAATTTTTTTATCGTATGATAAATTTGAATGGCATAAACGGCCTCCAACACGAAGCAAATCGTAGCTTTCATTATGCAAAAATGGACATAATTTTTGAAAAGCTTTTGGAAGCTGTTTCTTATCTTTTAGTAATTCAATTTCTTTTTGGAAAGAAAAAGATTGTACGCATTTCGAAATAAAAAGTAAGCTTTTGTAGTAATCCTGATTTGTAAGGTAATCAGTAGCAAAATTGTATGAGGGATTTTTAAACTTTTGTAACCCTCGCAAAAAGTAAGCAACTATTCTCTTAATTTTAAAAAGAGAACTGTATTTTTCAAACAAGTTGTTTACATAATATTCAACTGTTTGTTCGCAAGTAAAAACGTTAAAAATATTTTTTCGCTGTTCTTCCAAAACTGCATTCCCATCGTAAGTAACTGTCATAAAATCCCAAGTATTTGTAGGTTGGTTTAGAAAAGAAGGCCCTTCTAACCAAAAATAAAATCTTTGTAAATCAGAGGGATACATTTCCCTAGTACCGCAGTCAGCAGGATTTTGTTCAGTAGGAACATAATGCCAAAACTCAGGGCTAATTCTTCCTTGTATATAGGCAGTTCTATTCGAAACAAATGTTTTAAATTTGTGAGGAGATCCCTGAATCCAAGATAAGGTCACTGTGCTATCAGTAAAAGCAAGAATTTTATCAAATTTAATTTTTTCCGAGAACGTTTCTAGTAAAAAATCCATTAATTTAGCCAACAAATCAGCTCCTAAAAGCTCTAGTCTTGGTAAAGTTAGTTTACGACGCAACGGTGCGACTCTAGATTTACTACAAACAAAAAAAACTTTAATGTTTCCATCAGAATAAAAAATTCGAATATAAGCGACAGCACAATAGGCCCGTTCTGAACTATCGCAAAATCCTACTAGCTGGATTTGACTAGCATTAGGCAAAATTATTTGACGAGGAATTTTAACAGAATGCAAAAACTTTAATTCATTTTTAAATTTTTCCCATTTAAAAACAATTTCCGGACTGACAGGGTCGTCCCAGTTTAAGTCTTCTGCCCAGCAGTATTGAACAATTAATTTTAAAATTAAAACTATTGGCGCCAAAAAAGACAGAGGGTCGTAAATGCGGGCCAAATTACTTAAAATTGTTCTTTTAGTGCATGTTTGGAGAGAACAGTCGAAAGTATAAAAAAATTCATCAGTATGAGGGTTCCAATTTAAACCGAGAATTTTCAAAGTTGAATTTTCAGCATCTAAATCGAGAGAAAGAGCCTTCATCGAAATGTGTGACTCAGGAAGATCGGATAGTAACTCGGGACAATTGCTCGCCCATTTACGCAATTCGAATCCACCTCGGCTAAGTAGCTCGATTAATTGATTTTTCATCTCAGTGGCCTTAAAAAAGTCATCACTTCCCGAAATCACATCATCGACAAAAACTGCCTCCTCAATGATTTTTGAGGCAAGAGGAAGGTCCTCATGCTCTCTAGCAAGTTGCAGCAAAGTTCTGATAGCCAAAAAGGGGCTACAAGAGACCCCGAATAAAACTCTATTTATTTCGAAGTCTTGAATAGGCTGGTTAGGATCAAACCTCCAAACTATTCTTTGAAAATTAGTTTGACTAGGGTCAACTAAAATCATCCTGTACATTTGACGGATGTCGCAACAAAAGCAAAATTTATGCAAACGATAAAGTAATAAAATTTTTTGTAAGTCCCTTTGTAAAGGGGGCCCAGTATAAACAGCGTTGTTGAGCGAGATTTTGCCAGGGGCGTGCATGCTCGCATCAAAAACCACCCTCAGGGGGGTGCTAGTAGAATCTTTTTTAAACACCGCATGGTGTGCAATATAAAAATGATTTGAAATTTCGGTCGGCAAAGGTGCAGAAACCGGTTGCATATGATTATTATCTAAATAATCTTGTAAAACAGAGCTGTAGGCAGCATAAAAATCAGGGTTTTGTAGCAATTTCTTCTCAAGGGAGAAAAAACGACGTACGGCAATGGATCGAGTGTCGCCAAAATCTGGAGCAGTAACTTTAAATGGTAAAGATACAATATATCTCCCCTCCTCATTTTTTGAGGTAGTTTTCAAAAAATAATTTTCGCAAAACTCATCTTCGGGGTCAATGGCCTTGACATTAGGTATGTCATCTATTTGCCAAAATCGTTGTAGATTTTTATCTAAATTGACAAAAGAATCGTTCATTGACGTAGTAAAAAATGTTTTAATTTGATTTGTAGTTGAAGGTGAAAGTGAAAGATTGCCCATTATTCCCCAACCAAAAATAGTATTAATGCAGACGGGGTTGTTGGGTCCCGTAGACAAACGACCATCTAGCAAAATGTAAGGGTACACATCGCCGCCCAACAATAAATCAATTTTATCGCTTTTATTAAAGCCTGGGTCAGCTAGTTCTAAGTTGGCGAGAAAAGGAAAACTTTTAATCGAAAATGAGGAATGAGGTAAATCACTACAAATTTTATCGAGTATTATCGCATCAAAATTAAAAACAAAATTATTATCACGCAAAGAGGATATATTGCAATTAATTCCAGATTTTGCCGGAGTTGTCATTCGATCTAAGCTTTGTAGAGTCATGGCGATATTAAATTTAGGAAGGCCCAAACTATCAGCACATGACTTAGATATAAATGAAGATTGAGCACCAGAGTCACAGATGGCGCGCACTGTGTGCCAATTTTGAAAAACATCCTGTATTTGTATTAAAGCGGTACAGAGAAGTACTTCGCGATCATTTAAAGACATACCAGTAACAATGGTGTTAGTGGTTCTATTAAATTCGGTAGCCACGGGGCTCCTCGGGGGTTGCACTGCAGAAGTAGAGGGGCTACTCGCAGAACTAGGTGTAGAATTAATAGGAAAAAAATGTAAGAGACTGTGATGAAATTGGCCACAATGTAAACATCTTTTTTCTGATTTGCATTGCTGGGGTAAATTATGCTTTGAGGCCAAACAGTTGACACACGCTTTATGTTGTTTAACAATCTCAAAACGTTGCTGGGGAGTTTTCGCCAAAAAATTAGGACATCTGTATATTATATGATCGCCACTTTTACAGAGAAAACAAAAATTTTGAGGGTTTGGAGTATTATTTAAGCCACTTTGGCCATTTGGAGACTGGGAGGCATTTTTGGAGGCTCTCTGAGTATTAGCAAACAAAGCAGATCGATTTTGAAACTTTGCTTGATTTTTCTGACTTGAAATTGACAAATCTTTATTTTTTAAGTAATCTTGAGTTTGTTGTATTTGTTCCAACGCAATGCAATGGCTAGAAACAAAAGCACGAATTTTATCATAAGAGGGGATCTCATTGGAGCAATAATTTTGCTCAAATGCCTTGCGCGTGGTTAGGTCCAACCTATCCAAGAGCATTTGTGCCATAATATAATCCCAAAACTCCGTTTTAAAACCCATGACTTTTAAAGCACTTAAGTTTTTCGAAAAACAATCAAGCAAATTCCTCAAATTCGTAGCATTCTCTTTAGTAAGAGGAGAGAAGCCTTCAATTGCCTTCCAGTGAAGGTAAGCTTGTAATCGTTTATTTGTATACCTATCCACCAAGGTGTGGTAGGCATTTAAATAATTTTCAGCAAGGATAGGAATGTCAGAAATGACATCCAGGGCAGGGCCCTTTAAATTAGAAAAAAGCAAATTGAATTTTTCAAAGTTTCCCAGCGACCTATTATTGTGCACGGTAGCATTAAAGGCTTGCAAAAAGGTTGGAAACTCCTTAAATTCCCCTTGAAAAAGAGGTATTTTTATCCTAGGCAGTAAACCATGCTGGTCTGTGGAGGCACAGGGACTGCCCATGGGATTTATCGTACTGCTCAAAAGCCCTCCATCTTCAAAGGGTAGTTCGAAAAGTTCGTAAAATATAGTGGAAATCTCGTCACAGCGTTTGCAAAAGTCCATAAACACTTTGTTTTCTACTACTAAGCGATCCTCATCAGAGGCTACCAACGTCAACAAAGTATTATGGTGCTTTTCAAAATCTTTTTTGATTTTTGACAATGTCCGAAATTTGACTTTAAAGCCGCTGTGATAGGCAGGGTCATTTTTTGCGAGGGTCGCGGATTCAATGATCAAATTTAGCTGTGAAATCGCACTATAGCGCAAGGCTTTAGCCTTTAAAATTTTATCCGAACTAGACATGATTTAAAAAAAAATCCAAAAAATAATTGACAAAAATTAGGTAAACTGAAAAAAAATCAAAATTTGGACACCCTGTATAAATATTAATGTCCTACGTTTAATTACAATAATCAAACTATAAGCGCACAAAAGTAAAGAAAATACCCGATGCAAACTAATGATAACAAAAAAAACTTGTGTATAAGTTTTTTTATCTTCGCCTCGCGAATTCAAATAAGTAGGTACCTATATGTATTAAATTTAAAAATAAATACCTACAAATCAAAAGCATTTAATTTGGTAAAACTATTTATCTGCCTTTACACGAAAACAAATTCTCAAGTTAAGAATTAAATTTCCTTCAAAATTTATTATGCACGCAAAAAATGGATACAATCATAGCCATTTGCAGACAGATATTATAATAGTAAATTAGAAATAGATATATTCATAGCAATTTTTACGCAAAAACGAATATAGTAAAGCATCCGCAATCGGATATAGTCATAGCAATTTGCAATAAGCAAAAATGAATATGGCAATTTGGAGATTTTTTTCGAGCAAATTGGATATAATTATAGCAATCCACAAATGTGAAGGCACAACGGCTAAAATAATAGCACTTTGCAGACACTATTTTAAACTATTTCCAGTGACAAACAAAAAAACACCCAAATTCCATACGGTTTTTTTTTTTTACAAAAAAGAAACGAAAAAACTTGATTTATTCGAAACAAAAAAAAGCATAGTAGTTTACAGATTTTATCTGTGTTTGGTTTTTCGCATGAAAAGGCTAAATTTATTGGTAAAAATATTTAATTTTTACACAAAAAAAATCGCAAAATGTATTTTAGAAACCTAGGGGTTTTCTAAAGTAGGCATGTAAGAAAAACAAGGGTTTTTCTTGCATTTGTTTTTACACAAAAAAAAATCGCAAAATGTATTTTAGAAACCTAGGGGTTTTCTAAAGTAGGCATGTAAGAAAAACAAGGGTTTTTCTTGCATTTGAAACCAGTAAAAAAGGCATTTAGGAAAAACAAGGGTTTTTCTTGCATTTGAAACCAGTAAAAAAAACTAACCTAAAAAGGCAAAAAAAACGATTCCAGAAATCCGGGTCGCTAAGGATCAAAAATGGGGCTCCCTGGTGGTCCAGATAGGAGAGTTGTCTGGAATTTAACGGTGTCAGATGTGGACTGTAATTTTAAGTACTTAATTAGTTAATTAATACTAAATAAACAAAAAATAGAAAATGCTCTAGTGAATCACCAAATAGCCTAATTCGAACCAATTTGGTAAATTATAGTAAAAAGAACATATTTACAAAAAGGAAGGCGGGACGAACCAGTCAGTGTCATTCTTTGTGTAAGGCCACAGCATAATATCACAGGTTCGATTCGGTTCGGTTCGGTTCGGGGATAATATATTGTGAAACAATTTCCTACCTACAAAACAAAAAATTGTAGAAAAAATTGTGTATGTTACACGTACTGTAAGGCACATTACAGTTGCATACATCTGGTTACCACGACTCGGTCTACAAACTCGTCGTAGCAATATTTCGCACTCGTTACTGTAAGAAAGCTCACACCGTAGTAGTAATATAAATAATTTGTGGTATAATATCACCAACATAAGGAATTTTAAAAAAGTTGTTTTTGGTCTAAAACTTTCTGTTTTATCGCATAAGTGACCTTAAATGTCACAAAAGTAGATCAATTCTCAATGATTTTGCACCAAAGGTCATTGCAATGCATAAGCCGAAATGAACGCAAAACAAATATCCGTAATGCCAAATAATGCCAATAGAGTGTACACCACATTATGTCCATTCATCGACTCCTTGGACGTACTTGAAAAAAATTACTTATTCAATCAACTTTGTTTTTGTTTTTTAAAGCACTTATATACTCGCGTAATACTAAATTTTAATAATATGTTACTGCTTTCTTAGTCATTTTGGAATAGTAATATCACCCTTTAACTGCAATTTTTGTGGTAATTTCGCAACAGATTATTACACTAGTTGAAAAATAATTATCTCAGTTATTTTTCTGTGGTTATAATTGAGCAATTTAATTTTTGAACAAGTGCAAAAAATAAAACAAAACCATGCTGTTTCTTTAACAGTAAAGTTAAGTACGAAGTCTTTTGACTATGTTGTGGACAGTTCCAGTGGAAACTTTAAATCGTTTTCCGATTGCAAATAATGTTTCTTGTGTGGCCATGTAAATACAAAAATTATAATTTCTAGTTTCGATTGTACATAGTGATGGCCTCCTCTATGTTGTCTTGCCAAAATTTTGGTTTCATCAACCCTTCCGGCAATGGCTTTCCCTAATTTTTCCAATGTAGACTTTGATACACTGTGTACTCCTCTAACCACTGTTCTGCAGTGTGGAAAAGAGAACAATCCTTAATTTTTAAGTAAAGTTTATACTTAAGTTTTTTCCAAATTATGTCCATTTTGAATCAAATACGCCAGTATTTCAGAGTTGGTCGAGAAGAACTCAAATTTAATAATGGCAAGAAGATTGTTATTTATCTTTCAAAAAGCGCACTAAAACCAACTAAACTTCTTTAAAAAATCGCAAAAAGCAGCAACAAACAAAAACCGGTTATAAAAAAAGCTATTCAACGGTGTTTCTGTGGTAATAGGCCCAAACAGCTGATTCTAAATGTCAACCAAGGAATAACCAGAGGCAATTACTAGTTATTCGCTTGAAAACGGCTATAGTTTTAAGATAATTGAATTATTTCTTTTGGTTGATTTGAATTTGTAATTGGGATTTTGGGATTTGAGTTTTTAAACGCGGCAGCGTACAACGCGTAGCTTTATGGCGACGATTCTGCGCCTGCAAAGCTTCTTGAAAATGTTACAGCTATAAATTTAAAATAAGAAGCTAATTTATATATTTTAGTAGAGCGGCCGGCGTAGGGCATAAAAAAGGGGTTCGCCAAGCTATATTTTTTGAAACTTGGATGTCTCCTGACTACGAAAATATATCTTGGCCGAACCGAACCCCCCCTCTCGGCCATGCCCCGTCCACCCGTTGTTTGTTGTTGTATCTCAGCAACCAGCAGAGATACAACGAACCGAACCGAACCGAACCCAAGATTCAAAAAATATACCTTGGCAACATCATCATTTAAGTGCAGCCGAAATGCCCTACGCCGCTCTACTGTTTTGTAGGTAGTTTTAGCACGGATCACCTAAGTTTTAGTCTCTACAAGATGGGTCTCAACCGAGGGGTCATCAGCTTTCAACAGTACTGTACAAATTTCACACCAGTACCCGACAGTACCACGACAGGATCCAACAGTATTCGACAGTACACGACAGTACCCAACAGTACTCGACAGTACACGACAGGACCCAACAGTACCCGACAGTACCCAACAGTACACGACAGGACCCAACAGTACCCGACAGTACACGACAGTACCCAACAGTACTCGACAGTACACGACAGGACCCAACAGTACTCGACAGTACACGACACAACCCTCTTACCCGAAACAGTGGCGTAGATGTGAAAAGACAGGATGACCTTTTGTTTTTTTTTTTTTTTGTTTGGTCGCAAGTTTTTGGAGTGCGCGCTAAGGCCTTGTCGGCGTTCCCCAAACAGGATGACCTTTTTTGTTTTTGTGGGCGCACGATTTGTGAGCGCGGCGCGGGTCCCCAAAGATGATGACCTTTTTTTTTTTTTTTTTTTTGCTCGCATGTTTTTTGAGGGCGCGCTAAGGCCCTGTCGGCCTTCCCGAGGAGGACCTTTTGTTTTTTGGTCGCACGATTTGTGAGCGCGGCGCGGTTCCCCAAAGATGATGACCGACAGTACCCAACAGTACACCGACAAAACCCAACAGTACTCGACAATACACGACAGTACCCAACAGTACTCGACAGTACACGACAGTACCCAACAGTACTCAACAGGACCCAACAGTACACGTCAGGACCCAAGTCCTGTTGGACGCTGTACAAAATTTTAGGGTGCCGATGACCCCTCGGTCTCAACAAGTTTTTTCAAAAAATTGTTGTGTGTGTGAGTTGAGTTTTATGGCCTGGAACTCGCCACTGGCCAGCATCTCTTTATAATTAAATTTATTTAAAAAATTGTTTATTGAAAAAAATCACTTTACTTTTAAGAGACTACCCCTAACTTGACACCCTGGAGGGTTGTTATTTTTCGGACGATATAGATAAGCTTTACACCAAATGAAAGCTCTAATCCTGTACTTTTGAGTAGTTCTACTAAATTTTATCAGCATCCATTTTTCAAGGGTCGTTTTTAGACTTAATTTGAGGGTTGCTGAAACCCCTATGGCGGGTAGAACGTTAAATTATGTTCGAAAATGATGAAAAATAGTCTAATCCGAGTTTTAATTTAAAAAAAAAAACGCCCCCCGCCGCCCTATATTCTACGAATTTTTTTGAAAATTGTGATGTTTTGATGATCACACAATTTTGTATCACAAATAGGCAAGCAACAAATTATTTCAGAACTAACTCTTATGTGGGGGCACGGCAGTGCCCCGCCAAGTTCGCGTAAGCTGCTTTACCATCTTTTCTTGAAACATTTCAGCCCATATTTGACCTATCTAAAACTCCACTTGGGAGTGAGCTACGAAACTCAAACACAGTCGTAGGTCTTCATAGAGTTAACAACCCCTTCAAGTTTCATGGACTTCCATAGAGTAGTAAAGTAGTTACAAAATTTCAAAAAACGTCGAAATTGCCACTTACTTACTCATGTATACATCTTCAAAATTCTACTTTTTCGCAGACTGTTAGAAATTATGACCAAACCCTTGAAAAAAATAAAAGAACCCTAAAATTCTAATTTACTCCTCTTCCCTATATATTCAAAGTTATGTAAAACGCCAGAGAGCTGAGCTTTAACAGACTGATAGGAAATATAATAAAACTATAGAAAAAAAATTAAAATCCCCAACATTTTAATTTGCTTCCCTCCCCTATAAATGTAAAATTATGTAAAAGTAACATTGCCCACTTCCAGAAAAGCTAGAGAGCTGAGCCTTGGAAAGCCGATAGGAACTATGATAAAACTATAGAAAAATTTTAAAAAACCCCAAAATTTTAATTTACTTCCCTCTCCTGTAAATGTATAGTTATGTAAAAGTAGTTGTGCCCACTTCCAGAAACGCTAGAGAGCTGAGCTTTGGAAGACTGATGGTAACTATGATAAAACCATATGAAAAAATTTAAAAACCTCAAAATTTTTAATAAGACTGCAAAAGTTTTGAACAATATCCCACTTATTTTACTACTTTAAAACTTAAATATTATTTAAATCCTTTAAAAAAGGAATGAAATCATAACAATTTTTTTAAAAAAAAGCCAAGTACGCGAAAATGGTATTCCGTAAAAAGAATTGAAATAAAAGTAAAGCCAAGTTCTCCAATACAAATTTCAAAATGCAAATTTTATTTACAGTTGTAGTAGCCTTAAGTTTAGAAAAACATTTCCAAACAAGTAAGAACCTTCCATTTTGAAATTCGTATTGCAGAACTTGCAATGATTTTTATGTAGCATAAAAGCTTTTTCGAGGGTCGTGAAAACGTTAAAGATGATGGGGTGTTATTCTAATTGAATGGGCGCGTGAGGGTCGAACAATCAACCAACATTTATATTTGGAAGTATAGATGTATCTCAGGGAACGTGTAATGAAAAAACATCCAGATTTGTGGAAGAACAATGCGTGGCATGCTCTACGAGGACAATGCACCGGCCCACAATGCCCTTTCCATTAAGCAGTTTTTAGTTAATAAGAAGATCCCCATCGTTAACCACCAATCACATTCACCAGACTTGGCCCCTTGCGACTTTTATCTGTTTCCGAAAGTGTAGAAATCTTTAAAAGGAACCCGTTTTAAAATATTAGAACACGTCAAGGAAAAAACGGCAACACTTGTTAACAGCCTCTCTTCTGATGATTTTTAAAATTGCTTCCAACATTGGAAAAAAACGCGTGCAGCGCAGCGTCGATAGAGAAGGGGACTACATTAATGGGGAATATCATTAAATAGTATAAGTATTTAAATAAAGTAGATTTTTTACAACAGTTTTATAATTTTGTTGTCATCCCTCTTATGTACCTACTTGGTAAAAAAGTATATAAAACAACGGAAAATAATTACTAATTTTAATATTTAGTTAGAAAAATAATAATCTTGTAGTAAACGTTAATACTCCAAAATTTTTAATTTAAAACGTCTTATTCCAATTTAATCCCGATTAGATGTTTATAACTTACAAAAATTAAATGTCTCACTTATCAGTGGCGGATAAAGTTACGGTGCGTGAGAAAAATGCTTAGCCTAAAAATCAATCTTTGTATTTATTTATTTTAGTTTATACTCATTGATTTATTTATCTTAATACAACATTTTTACTAGTAACAACAGTAAAACAGTTTCTAAAATAATACTTTTGTTTGATTTTAGATTTTATCTCTATTTTCTTGGGAACGTTCTAAAATATTGACGAGCCACATAATTAAGGGCCACTTCTAATAATGTGATTATAATGAAAATTATCATACACATTCAGTGAAAATTTTAGCCCACCATAAGAAAACTAGGACAAAAAAATCGCATTGGCCATAGTTTTCCTGAATGACCACGTACTTCTAATAAAGTGGTTGCAATTACATTTGCCATACAAGTTTGTGAGGTAAATGCAACCATTCAGTGACAATAACCCCCCGTGACTTCCAATATAGGACCTATGGCACTGGTCACTTAAATAAGGACCACACACTTGGCATACAAGTTCGCAAGGTAAATGTAACCATTCACTGAAAATTTTAGCTCGCCCCGCCCTTCATTTTTCACTTTTAAGAAAGTAGTTTTAATTAAATTTGGTATAGAAGTTCGTGAGGTTAATGGAACCATTCAGTGAAAAATTTAGCCCTCCACAGCCCCCCTTGTGCACTAGACCACGCACTTCTAATAATATGGTTGTAAAGAGATTTGGCGTACACGTTCGTGAGGTTAATGCAACCACAAAGTATGCAAACATTCAGTGAAAATGGTTTACCTAGCGAACTTATATGCCGAATTTAATGATAATCACATTATTAGAAGCGTGTGGTCCTTATTCAAGTGACCAGTGCCGTAGCTCCCTTACGGAGAGGCGTGGGGTCCTAAAATTTTTACTGAATTGTTGTATTTACCTTAAGAACTTATATGCCAAATTTCATAACCACTTTTTTCAACCCTAGCTTTTTTCTGAATGATTGCACTTATCTTACAAACTAGTATGCCAAATTTCAATACAACCACTCAATTAAAAGTTGTCAATGCTATTTTTTCCCCTAGCTTCCTTATAGGGGGGCGTGGGGGGCTAACAGTTTAACTGAATGGTCGCATTAACCTCACGAACACGTATGCTAAATTTCATTACAACCAAATTATAAGAAATGTGTAGTCCATCAGAAAAATTATAATCAATGCAATATTTCTGCCCTAGCAGTTACTTACTGCGCGAACTTGTAAGCTGAATTTCATTATTATCACATTATTAAAAGAAAAACTATGATCAATGCGATTTTTATGCCCTAGCTCACTTATGGAGGGCGGGGGAAGCTTAAATTTTCATTGACTGGTTAGATTTACCTCACGAACTTGTATAAACTTTATTAAAATCACATTATTAGAAGTGGGTACTTCTTAATAAAGTGAGTCAATTTTTTTGACACTTTCATAAAACTTGCTGCACAGGAGGAGCAAAAGCACCTTTTACCAAATAATTTAAGGATATATTGCTGATGATCGGCATTGCTATAACGGTTTATTTGAGTCAACCACTTAACTTGAATTCATGTGAAAATATGAAATTTAATTTTTATGGACGACGAATTTCAGCCGTCTAACTATCATAACTTGTGTATGTTCATCGAGTTCTCATGAACGTCAACGATTTATTATCAATTTTGGTAACCCTACTTTCGGTGGCATTAAAACGTTTTTTGAATGCAACACTATCCTAGCAGCAAAGAATCAGCCGCGCCGATCTGTAGTCGTAGCCATTTCATCAATCATTGGGAGATAATCTGCTTAGTCTAATCTGCTTAACGCCACACTATCCGCCTAACAAAGCATTGGAGCCCAAGAGGCATGGCGGGGTGGATAGATGCAATCCGGGATCAACATATACACCGTGTACAGAAGTAATTCTTAAATGCATTAAAGTAGGAGAAATAAAGGTTACACGACAATGTGAGAGATTTCTATCTACTTTTGTGCAAGTTGCAAAAATGTTATATGGGTTGATTTACAACTAATAACAAGAAACATTATTCTGTCAATTAGTAATTTTTGCTAACTCTTGTGAGCTATTGTAGACCTCTAATATTGCTGAATTTTGATTACAGGTACCATTGTTTTTGAATATTTGCCATAGCTCACATTTGTTAATTAAATGTGTAAGTAAATTATTTTAAGTGTTATACAGTTTACTTTATTCGACTATTCTGGGCCCGTGTAACCATTTTTTTTATTCTTTCCAATCAGCGTTGAAACGGGTACAAGTGTTTACTGAGTACAGCCTTCTACATTTGCTTTCAGCCATGGGCGCACCCAGGGGGGGGGCGGGCCCCCCCAAGCCTTCGATTTTTTTACATATTTTCGACATATTTCAGAAAAAAACACAAAAAATAGCTTAATATTCGACATCATGAGACTTCGGGCACCCCAAGAGGCCTCGGGCCCCCCCAAGACATATTCCTGGGTGCGCCACTGTTTCAGCAATCAATCAATTTGTATGAGACGGTAAAGGGATAGTATAAAGGTGATAAGTTTTTGGGTTAAATTGGTAATAAATTCAAAAGCATTACATCAGTATCCTCCTACAGACCAATACTTCTTTTTAGCCAAACCCTTTGAAAAAATATTGCATCTAGGGTTTCACACCAGTTTCGATATCGACACAAGCTCTATACACTAGATTAACTTCCTAGGATAAAAAAATTCAGAGACTAAGTAATGAAAGATAAAAATGTTTGTTACTGTAGCCCTAGCTTTTGACAAAGCATGGCGATCCAATTTATATATGTAAACTATTTTTATACCAACTACTCCGTTATCTCATCAACATACGTATCGGACAAAAATATCAGAATAAAAGAAAAAATGCCTATTCCAGCATATGATAAATAAGAGCGGGAGTACCACAGGGGACTGAACTGATCTGACACCAAGAAACTGCAACAAAGTTTTCTTTGCGCACAAAAAAAGGAGAAAAACTACAGAATGCCAATACCAAAATTTACACCTATACAGAAATATACCACCTCAGACTAAATGATAGTGAATCGATCCTCTTGGTTACATTTCAGCAACGATAAACAACCCTCACACACATCATACTTCAATCAGGCTAGATACTTCGGCATGACGCTGGTAAAGGGAACTTGACTAAAATACAGAAAAATATAGTGGTTGATAGAAAAGTTTTTAAAATTTGTCATACATAATAAAACATTTTTTTTATAAACAAGTGATCAAACTTGTCTGGACTTGAAAAAGGGTATTAAAAAATTAAACGTTGACATTATTAATTTCAGTATTCAAAAAATATATATTAATAAACATGGTAAATGATCCTTGGTACATAAGGAGTAGTGAACTTCCCCGAGAATAAAAAACAGACACTGTTGACAAAACAATCAAAAGTTTGCAAAATTGTCGCATGGTAACATTAAAGCATCGATTAAATAGGCATATTTGAGAAAATTTACTAATATACATATTTCATGAAAATAGGGAGTGTAATTGTTTTTAAGTCGAAGTGACGACCTCTAATAACTTAGGATAAATGAATATTTTAAAACCATACCCACAAATCAATTCTGAAAATTAAAATAGTACAAAGGAACTGCTTACTTATATTTCATTTATTCGCTTTGCTCTATTATTCTTTAATCCAATAGTGATATATTCAAGCGACATTATGTATATGATCTCGGGAATCGGGTACCTCGCCAATCCGAGGATAAGCCAGATAACAACAGACGGTTGAACCACGTATCTTTTTTCTGTAAAAGTAAAGAAGATATGGGTTGTTACGGGGTTTTTAACTTTATTAGTTAAAGAAGTGTCCCACAAAAATAATAAACCAACAAAGAACACTGAAGAAACGCCTGACAAAAAAAACGTGGATAATTAATCAGAGAATAACACGACTCTTAAGAACTTATAGTATCTCGCGCGTAAACGAATACCAGTTGTACAAAAAACATAAAAACTCATGAAAATATACTATGTCAAAAAATTATCGACATATAAAAAAAAACGAAAAAGTTAACCGGGTGGGCCAAAAAAATTTACATTAGGTTTATTTTTTTTAAATTTTACCTTGATGTTTTTTTAAGATGTCTTAAAATAATATATCATAACAAAAACATTTCATGTAAAAAAAGGCCAAGTACGCGAAAATGGCATTCCGTAAAAAGAATTGAGATAAAAGTAAAGCCAAGTTCTCCAATACAAATTTCAAAATGCTTTGCTATTACAGTCAAACTTCTTTATGTTTAATTTAGCACTGTGCCTAAGAGTCATTACAGCCGTAATAGCCAAGTTTAGAAAAATATTTCCAAACTAGTAAGAACCTTTCATTTTGAAATTTGTATTGGAGAACTTGGCTTTACTTTTATCTCAATTCTTTTTACGGAATGCCATTTTCGCGTACTTGGCCTTTTTTTACATGAAATGTTTTTGTTATGATTTCACTTCTTTTTTAAAGGAATTGGATAATACCTAATTTTTAAAGTAGTAAAAGATGCGGAATATTGTTCAAAACTTTTGCAATGTCTTACTTAAATTTTTGAGGTTTCCAAAGCTCAGCTCTCTAGCGTTTCTGAAAGTGCACAATGTTACTTTTACATAACTTTATATATATAGGGGAGGAGAGTAAATAGAAAATATTGGACTTTTTAAATTTTTTCCCATGGTTTTATCATAATTTCTATCAGCATTCCAATGCTCAGCTCTCTAGTGTGAAATGTTATTTTTATATAAATTTACATTTATAGGAGAGGGAAGTAAATTAAAATGTCGGTGTTTTTAAATTTTTTCATATAGTTTTATCATATTGTCTTTCAGTCTTAAAAAGTTTAGCTCTCTAGCGTTTCTGGAAGTGGGCAGTGTTACTTTTACATAACTTTACATTTATAGGGCAAGGAAGTAAATTAGAATTTTGGGGTGTTTTAATTTTTTTCTATAACTTTATCATAGTTACCATCGGTCTTCCAAAGCTCAGCTCTCTAGCATGTCTGGAAGTAGGCAATGTTACTTTTACTTAACTTTACATTCATAGGGGAGGGAAGTAAATTAGAATTTTGGGGTGTTTTGATTTTTTCCTATAGTTTTATCATAGTTCCTATCAGTCTACCAAAGCTCAACTCTCTAGCATTTCTGGAAGTGGGCAATGCTACTTTATCATAACTTTAAATGTATAGGGGAGGGGAGTAAATTAAAATTTTGGGGTTTTTTGATTTTTTCCTATAGTTTTATCATAGTTCCTATCAGTCTGCCAAAGCTCAACTCTCTACCATTTCTGGAAGTGGGCGATGCTACTTTTATATAACTTTAAATGTATAGGGGAGGGTAGTAAATTTTGGGTTTTTTTTCCCAGGGGTTTGGTCATAATTTCTATCAGTCTGCCAAATTTCAGCTTTGTAGCACGTCTGGAAGTACAGTAGAATATTGATGATCTATGCATGAGTGAGTCAGTGAGTGAGTGGCAATTTCGACGTTTTTTGAAATTTCGCAACTACTTTACTACTTTATGGAATTTCATGAAACTTGGAGGGTTTGTTAACTCCATGGAGATCTACGACTTTGCCAAGTTTGAGATTCGTAGCTCATTCCGAAGTAGAGTTTTAGGTAGGTCAAATATCGGCTGAAATGTTTCCAGAAAAGATGGTTACGGCGCACGAACTTGGCGAGGCACTGCCGTGCCCTCAGATTCATAAGTTCCTCTACAGTCTCTTCAGCTTCAATTTTTGCATCGAAAAATCACAAGTGTGAGATATAAGTTATACAATTCAAAAGTACATCAATTTGCTTCCTCTGTCTTGCACACTTAGACAATTATTTGTCAGCAACAGAAATTGTAATTTTCTATTAAAAAAAACGCACAATTGTTTATTTATAAAAATCTTAGATTTGTGCTGTTATATCTCCAAAGATGATAAACCAATTTTAAGGGCCTAGCACTTTGTTAATTTAAGCAGGAATTCGTTTTGTCTAAATAAAACTACGAGGTTAACTAAATTTATCATTTTGGAATTGTTCGTTAATTTGTAAACCAACAGAAATTATTCTTTAATGTGATAAACAAATACGTTCTTTTGCTAACCAACGACGTTTGATTTTTGATTTGGTGGAGTAGTTAACACTAGAAGCGCCAAAAGGGTCTTTATCATACTTTTTAGTTTTTAATTGCAAAAGATGTTGGGTACTATTTCTTTATATAGTTGATAAATACAAATTCTTAAGATAAGTCATATTTATTATTTTATTAACTAAGACAAGTAATAATAATAATTAAGTTTAAGTGTTTACATAGACGGATGGTCCTAAACACCGCGTGCCAATTAATCAGAAAACAGGAGCCACTGCTATACATGGTGCATAACCATGAAACATTTGGGGTGGGGGCATTTCTTTTTAAAGCAGCACAAAGGGCAACAGATGGACTCCAAATAGTTTTCGAGATAAGTCGGCAGAGGGAAAACTATATTACAGACTTGACCATAGCCAAATACTTAAAACCACCTTAACGATTGCAGAGGTAGACTATTTAATGAGCCTACATATGAATAATGAGTGCGTTCGAGTAGGCAACCCGGGCGCCACGAGGTCCATTTTTCCGTTCGAGTTGACGCTCGGAGAACGCCCTTTTGCGTTCGAGATGCCACCGAGCGAACCCTCGGGGCACGCTCGATATGACCCGAGCTTGAGGATGAAGAAAAGCGGGCGTATTACATAACTCTACTTTTTTAAACTTTTGTTTACATTTTTTTACGACAGTTTAGTTTGCTGTAGAATTATGGTTCCAAGATTCGAAAGAGGATGAAAAAAAAAGACTACCAGGGTGCTCCAAATTTGCCGCGATGCGGAGCGCTAAGAATTATTCGCGATTGCCCAGTGAGGCTCTAACCATCGGTCAGCGGTTTTCTGTATCCAAATTCTGGTGGGTAATGGCAAAGCGGCGACTATAAATAAGTGTACAGGAAAAAATCGCGTAGGAACAAAGCGCACAGAAAATGTCCACACAGGAAAAGAGCGCACACATAAAAAAACACACGCACTAAAAGAGCGCACAGGAAAATTATACCTAAAATGAGAAGTTTTGGCTAATAAATTAATCATGAAATAAAATAAATACATTATCTTAACTTTGCCCATAAAAAGAGGGGAGTTATATTGACTATTTCCCTCAGAACAATATTGACCAATAAAATCAATGTGACTGGCAAATTTGCACCAAAAGGGAACGAATTACAGCGATAATTTGCACTAGAGCAAATTATCGGTAATTTGCACTAAAACAACTTATCGGTAATTTGCACTAAAGCAAATTATCGCTGTATTCTTCCATAAAAAGCCAATTTTATTTAAACTCATTTTTCAAACTTTTGACGCTTTTTTCCATTTATGTACAGAGTGATCCAAATTGGACACTTGATAGGAAACGCCCATTTCCAGAGGAGTTAGAAAAAAACGAACATATGTTAGGAATCCGAATTTGGTAAAAAAAGTTATGCCGAAAACCGCACATCGATATCTTGAACTACTTACAAGATATAGGGTAAAAATTAAAGACAATAAAGAAATTATCTGAAAAAAAAAATTAAGATCATTTTGGATGGTGACGGATAACCATCCGCTCCAAAAACCATTAGTGATGGATCCAGAGGGGGGGCACCAGGGGCAAGTATACCCAATATTTCTAAAAAAAAGTTTTTACTGCTTAAAATGAAAAGAATTTGCCTGCGGCGCCTAAAAGCGTCTTTGTTCTTATTAATATTGTACCACTTAATGGTGTATTGGTTCAAAATTATGTATTTATCCTGAATTTGTAGCTTAACACTGAGCTGCCACAAACTACCTGCAATATAATAAAAACAAAGGTAGAGTGAAGTGAGTTAATTACACTATTTCTACACAAAAATACTGTAAGAATATACAGCTTTTTTCGCCTTTTAGATAAAAAATTGTCACTTTCACCTCAGAGCAAAAGCAAAAAATTTGGGTTAAAAACTGACAGATCATAAATAAAAATAATAGAGATTTTGTATTTAAAAAAATCTAATGCTGGGTAACAGATAAAAATTAAAATTAAAATAAAAGTTGACTCTATGGGAATCGGTGTAGGTGTTTATACAGAACCAGATAAAAATAAAAAATTGACCAATATTTAACTTTAATTAGTTTTATCTGAAAACGGATTTGTCCATGTGCGAGATTTTGTCACGTGATCTTTGTTGTTGTCTCTTTTTTCAGTTTTTTTGTGTTTTTATAACCCTTTAAAAAGCCATTAGTTTAACCCAAAAATACTTTTTTTATTTGCCTGTATAAATAGCAAAATATATTTTTTTTTATCTGTATAAACCCAGCAAAAATCCCCCATAAAAAAAGGAAACCTTGGAAGAGTTCAAATGTGGAAAAATATCCTAAAAATAAACCGCGTGATCAAAGTGTCTTTTTATCCCTCAATAAATTGTATCCTTGCTACACTCATGTACAAACTTAAAGGCGATTTTAATCTAGGGTTTTTTATTTACAAACAGCTTTAAATTGCAAAAATAAACAAAAATTTTCTGCCGAAAATTTTGGGTTAGAAGTTTGTAACCAGTGAATGCCTTTTCCATTCGAGTCGAACCGCGAAAACCAGAGCGTTCAGTCCGTGACGTCAGTACGCTCGCTCGACGGGTTTTCTACTCGAACGCACTCCAAATAGTTTTCGAGATAAGACGGCGGCAGGAAAACTCTATTACAGACTTGACCAGCCAAATACTTAAAACCACCTTAAAGAGTGCAGAGGTAGACTATTTAATGAGCCTACATTAAAATAATTAAAACATGTTAGCAACACAAGAATAAACGAGTATCTTTAAAGGGTACATTTGAGTTTCGTTCGCCCTTGAAATTTGAGATAGCGGACAAAAAAATATATTTATACCAACTCTGATTAATTCTCTGGATGTGCATTGCCATTAAATTTGATGGTATAGTTTAAAAGTTATAATAAAAAAAATTGTCCGGTTTTTTCTGGCCCCACCCAGTACATTTATAAAAATTATAAATATATAAAATTATTAAGTTTTATTCTTGTAACAATCACCATGATGACAGGTCCGTTACATATTCAGAAACTGTAATTTTAATTCCCTTAACAGCTTTAATACATAGTATATATTTTTTTTCTGTTTTTTTTCAATTTATTTTATTTTTTTTTTAATTATTTTTTTAGAATTTATTATTATTTATTGTTTTTTATCTAAATTTTCTTTAAATTCCTATTATTTTTCTTTTTAAAACCATTACTATTTATACATTTATAAAAATTGTAAGTATATAAAATGAATAATTATTTTTTCTTCAAACAATCACCATGTTCAGTTACATAATATTCATATAACGTAGTTTTAATTTAATTTATAACTTTAATACATAGTGTGTTTTTTTTTGTTTTTTTTTTATTAATTTTATATTATTTTATATTAATGGTTTGTTACTTAATATTGACGTTCATTAGGTCATTATACATGTTTTCCAATATTTTATTTAAATCACTATTGTTATTTATATATTTCTACTAATTTTAATTTTTAATATTTTGTTACTTTTTATCAGTCGTATGTTGTTGAGATCTTTCAAAATGTGTAATAAAGTTGTAAATTAAAAACAGACAATTAACTTAATAATAATTATATACAGAGGACCCCACAACTGGGTGGAATACGACTAATTCACTTATCACTTTATACGCCATATAGACAGCAGCGAACAAAAGCAAAAATCTGCCAGAGATATTTATGTACGAGGCACATGATTATCTCTGGACTGCACGGGATAGAAAGAGAAATATAAAGAGTTTTGGTGCAGTCGCGGTATTTTCTCTCTTAAAATAAATGTTGCTGCCATGGACCGCGCCCGTACGGTGCGTTTTGCAGTAATATAAAATAAGTTATTAAACACGCGAATTATGAAAAAGGCAGAGTAAATGGTATTGGTAAAAGAATAATTTAAAAATTAGAAATTTGAAGAGCTCGAAAACTATTGTAGTAGAACAATCAAAACGTCGCAATATTGTTGTTTGTTAAAAATATAAGTTTTTAAATTTTGTGAGGCAAATATTTCTTTTTCTTATAAGCCACTGGCAAATTAGTTAATGATTTTTTGTCAAGAAGAAACGTAAAAATTTCCTTAATAGTGGCGTAATACCCAAATAAAGTTTTGTTTTATGTTGAAGTTTAGTGTTGAATTATGCTAATCTATTAATTAATATCTTCCGACAATATAAAATGTAAAAATTGTAGGGAGGAACACATAAAAGCAGCATCTTAACAAATTCTAAAAGAAGCCCTCCCAACCAAAAATATTAAATTAAAATCTCGAAAAGTCCTCCTTCTTCGGCTAGACATTATCCGACCCTATTATTAAAACCAACTCTTTACAAGAATATTAGAGGCATTAGTTCAAATTGCCTCTGTAATTTTAATTCGAAGTTTTTCCAAATTATTGGCCCTGTCAGAGGTGGCGCGTGGGGGGGGCTGGTCCCCCCTTTGTTCAAACCGAGTTCAAACCCTATCATAATCTTTCAAAACGCATAATATATTTCTTTGTAAAATGTAAAATTTTATTTTTATTGCTCCCCGTGTGCTTATCAATTGATTGTAAATTCGGCGGAATATTCTTATATTCCTAGTTGTGTAGTCCTTTTGATATATCAATACGAGACAGACACTTTTAAAATAAACTTAAACACCAGTATTTACTAAGACCTTAAGATTTAGCATTGGAGACCGGGTTTAAGTATCAAGTCTATAGACTTATAGATACCGACCGGTTTAAGTGTATTTTTTTAATACTTACAGGTCAAATAACTGCAAAGATTTGGTTCACCCTAATGTGCAATATGATAGTAAGCATTTCTCAGTGAGTTCCATCTCATATAAATTCAAATTAACTTTACAAATAAAGAAAAACCACATAAAAATTTTGTAACCAAATGTCATTTTTTGGAAACTTAGTCCGTGCAGTCGTAGGATTCGCGTTAAAAATAGTCTCAAATTGTAGTACCACCCCTGAGGGGTGGTTTAAAGTTCGAAAAACAATAGAAATAATCCATGATTGACAAAAAAACTTACATACAAAAATATTCAGAGCTAAATAATACATAAATAACTTAAAACTATATCTGTAGTTGCATTACCGTATTAAATACGTAGCAATATTTAAATACTGTAAAAAGCACAAGATATATTAGAATCCCTTTTCAATTACTCATTCTCTAAAACAATCGACCATCGGTTTAATCGTCGCTAACTTGTCTAAAAAATTAACATGTAAAATATAGCGGACAGCTGACACTGACTTACACAGTTTTTATTCGACATTTCCTGGTGACATTTGGAGGTTTAAATATGGCTCCCATTGTTAAAGCAAAATATTTAATTATTTTTATTTATTTAAAGCCTTTGTGTGGAAATAATGTCTTTGTTACAAGGAAAAAAGATGACCCATATCCCAAAGTATTTACGAACAATTTATATGTAAATATTAAAAATAAGTTAAACCTTCAACCAAGAGCACTTAGCACTGTAGACCCTTTAGTAAATACTGGTGAAATTGTTTATACAAATTTGTAAAACTATATATTGGCTTAGATATACCAGAGGCTTTCTGAAACAGATCTTTTAATTATCGCGGTATGTTTTGTGGTAGTTTTATTATTTAATTATTCTTTGTTGCCTCTGGACTAGTTGCGAAAAGCCAAAAAGCGACAAAGCTCTTATAGCATTCTAAAATAAAAACACAACAAAAAACCTGGCTATCCTGAAGACAATAGCTAAAGCGACTTCGTGGCTTAGTGACAAGGCAAAATACTTGAAGGACTTAATCTTTATTGCGAAGACCATCGAGTTGACTCCGAAATTTTAAGCTAAAACCCTCGACGACTTTTGTATTTTGTTAAGGCTAAACTTTGTGGGTTTCTTTCGCTGATTTTAATGAACTTCACTGATTTGCTACGCTACTTAAGTCTAAGGATAAGGTTATAAGAATATATTTTAAAAAATTCAATCGAACAGAATTTAATTAGATTTTTATACACGAAGTAGTAACCACAATTAATTCATTATATTAATAATTTATTACAAATAATTTAATAAATTTAAAAAAATACTTGCCGGGTGAAAAATTTTTTCCTTAAATGTAAACAAAACTCAAGTTCTTAGTCATCTTAAACTTTAAGGAAATAATTGAGTAAGATCGAAGCTCAAAAATAAAGTTTTATTCAAATGAAGACTTTTTTATTTTAGTCAGTAGTAGCATTTAAGCTAAAAATGGTTTTTTAGGTCATGCGTATAAGTGTGGCATATTGTGAGCTATGGTGATTGTGTCAAAAATTTAAAAAAAGTTGCTTCGATTTCAAAAACTTATATATATTTGCGTTTGAGATGCTTTTGAAACTTTTTTGTCGCGCCGTTTGTCTGTCTATATGTATGTCTGCCGGTGTGTAACGAGCAACGCGCATAACTCAAAAACTACTTGCCCGATTATAATGAAATTTTGTACCTGGGTTAAGTTTTGGGTCTAGATGATCCTGTTTAAAAATAAAATCCACCAAACATAAGGCAAAAAAATCTTGTGAGTTTAGGTGCCCATAAATTGCCAGAGTATTTTGTTTGGCGTCAGAAACTACTTAACAGATTCTCATGATTTGTACCTTATCAAGTTGGATAAGCGATCAATTTAACCGTTTCTGACATTTTGAAAAAAATTTCCGATCAAATAAAATAAACGATGAATGGCAGAAGATTTATTTAATTTTGTTAAAAAACTTGACTTTCTTGCGTGCCAACAAGATTCGTTTTTCTGTATAAAAAGTTAGTAAATTAATTTAGGGTAAAATATTTACCCCACCCGATATACAGTCTGTCTCGAGGGGTGGCTCGGTACTTCCTTTTGGTGAACAGGTTAGGGGAAATACCAGGAAATACTTGGGAAGTACTAGGAAATATACTAGGAAATACCATTAAAAATACTGGAAGGAAATACTAGGAAATACCATTGCTTGGGAAATACTAGGAAATACCATTGAAATTTGAGGAAATGCTGGGAAATACCAGGAAATACCGTAGGTCTTATACCGTAGGTATTTCCTTTTGGTGTACAAAAATCGCCGATCGAGCCAACCCTCGGTCTGTCTACCTAAAAAAGTTGAAACCATATGAAAAACTTTTTTATTACTAATTTTAGGTAAAAAAGTTAATTTTCGTAAAACGTTCTGCATATTCTAAAACCTAGGATACAATCAGCAAATATAAAATTTTTAGTCTTTTACGAGGTTTGTCAAATAAGATGAATTTTTTCAATAATAGCAATAAAGAAAAGTTGATCAGAATGAAAAACCAAGTTATTAATTACATCCATTTATAATCCCAGCACTATTTTTCTGTGTTTTATAAATTTTAACGCGTTCATTTGACTGGGTTACGTGTAACTACAGTTAAATTTGCATTGTAACTTTTTCTTTATAACATTTTTTCGATATTGGCAAAAATGAATGTACTTTATTCTTGGGCAAAAATCATATTTTTTGACAAACCTCGTATACGACTAAAACATTTTGATATCTGCAGAACTTTTTATAAAGAATAACGTTTTTTCTAAAATTCATAATAAATAACTTTTCCATTATGGTTCCAACTTTAGCTAGACATACTGTGTAGGTATATACAAATACAGTGTGTCCCTGTAATTCAAAAAACATAGCGCATCAATTTATTTGCTCTGGCTTATGGCAGTTGAAAATAATAATAATTGCCAGCCCTTCTTAGGACAAGACAATAGCTTTTAAGGGCATTCTAATGGGTGCAAATCAGAGCGAGTATTATTAAACTATACCTTCTTCCTACTTCTGCAAACAAAAACGTACTTAAATTGCGTATTTCGGCACTGCTATTTCCTTGACCAGAGAAAATAAGTAGGACGGATTTAGCAGTGGTTTTTTTATAAACACAGATAAATGCATCACAAAAGTAAGGTTCCTAGGTGTCCCTTTACTACTGAGCGAACTATAATTAATTGTTATTATAAAATACTCTGCCAATATATTTGCACCTAGGCGCACATTATGTACTATAGTTATAGGGTACGTGTGAGCTAATATAACTAAAAACTGAATTTAACTTAATTGGCTTTCGTTTGATACCACACAAGCCATGATTTGACTTAAACTATAAGTTTTGAAATCTACCCTTACCCTTTTTGTTTAACTCCAGACACAATTGCCTTTCGTTTGATATCACACACGTCATATTTTCACTTAACTTCTAATTTTTGAAATTTACTCCCACTCTTTTATTTGCCTTGTGTTCGGTGGATTTTGTTCACTTTTAAATGGGACCATCTCGACCCAAGACCCAGCCTAGGTACCAAATTTCATTCAAAGCGGGCAAGAGGTTTTTTAGTTATGCGAGTTGGTCGTTACAGACAGACATACAAACATACAGACAGACGGTGCGACAAAATAGTTTCATATTCATCCGAAACGCAGAGATATATAAAATTTTTGGAAATCAGAGCAACTTTTTTTTTCGAAAAAGTAGTAGTAGTGTGAGCTACAATAACTTTCTGCCTTGCGCACGAAAATAGACATTTTCCGGTAAATTGTTTGAAGCGGTCGAAAGGTGACATCCCAAATCGCCGTAAACCTTCTGAAATACTCATAAAATAAACCGTATTCTACTAAAGATTTTGGTTACTAGATTTACTACTTTGATAAGAATCACTTTTTATTACCAAAAGTCACTAGTTTTACGATTAAAATTTGTCATCTATTAGTGTTTTTTATACTTTTAATTATTTTTTAATTTATTGAGAAAAACACTAACATTCAAATTTTAGAGGTAGGTATAATAAAAATCCGCCGTTTGCCTATTTTATGTTACACCTTGTTTTGTCTTTGTAAAATTTTTCTACTTTTCAGAAAGTAGTTAGGTACCTAGGTTAGGTAATTAAGTGCACCTGGGAGTTTTTTTTAAATGGCCAAAATGCGAAAATTCATTACACTCAATTTCTAATGGAAAACCATTATCACGATCAATTCTATCAGAGCCACTAAAATGTCAGCATCTGAAACTGTGTTATTCGGTTTTATTTTTAAACCTGCATATTTTGTAAACTACCGTAACAAGAAGGAAACATAGGTACATGAAATTAAAACTTGAAGCTTCTAGAAATCTAAATTTACTTTACATTCTAAAACTAACTGCCGTATTAAAATAAATATTATTTTGTCATCAAGGTTTTGTAATCATCTGAAACCATATAATTTTCTTTAAAGAAATTAAAACTGCAAAACTTTGACTTTTAGTGGCGTACGCAGAGAGGGAAGAGGCTTGAGGGCCGAAGCCCCCCAGAGCCACTGAATCCTGACCATTTAAACAGGATTTTTCCCCAATAACCAAGATTAAAATGTATCGATCTGCGCTCATCCCCCCCAGGATCCATCTCTGCGTATCAATCCGCGCTCAAGCACCCCCCTTCAGGAAACATTTCTGCGTAAGCTATTGGTAAACTTAAATCTTTTCCTTAAAAGACAATTGGCAAAGTTGGCACCAACTAAAATATTAAGAATCCTAATTGTCCGAAACAAAATCTATCCGTTCGATCATTAGTACTACGGTTCAGTAGAGTAAGTAAGTATTAGCTCCCACGTATACTTTAAGTATTGTGAGCTATGGTGATCATGTCAAAAATGAAAAAAAAAAGTTGCTCCGATTTCAAAAATTTTTATATATCTTTGCGTTTCAGATGATTCTGAAATTTTTTTGACGCGCCGTCCGTCTCAAAAACTACTTATCCGATTTTAATTAAATTTGGTATCTAGGTTGGGTTTTGGCTCGAGATGGTCCCATTTTAAAATAAAAATCCACCAGACACAAGCCGAAAAAAAGACGATTAAAAAAAATTGAGTTCTGGTAAAAATAATACTTGTGTGCTACTATATTAAAGGTAACTGAGCATGAAGATAAAAAAATACATTATAGTTTGTTTTGTGCAATGGTGTTACACTGGGGGGGGGGGGGGGTATTTTCAATTGGACTTGTCTCCGGGTGCCGGATAGAGGCGTATTTTCGCGAACCAAAATAGATGAAAACTACATTCTACATTAATCGTGTCACCTTAGGTGCCCATATATTGGCAGAGTATTTTTCGTGTGAGCTTAGGTATCCATATATTGGTAGAGTAGGTGCCCATATATTGGCAGAGCAGGTGCCCATATATTGGCAGAGTATATTTATTAAGAAGATATTATTGAATAAAAACTAATTGTTTTTCAAATTTGTAAGATGAACACTAATTATTGTCTGTTTTTATTATAATATGTAAGATGAAACACACTAATTATTACAAAGAAAAACTGAATGTCTTCTCCACTAAAGTCTTTATTGTTTCGGGTTTTATTTAGGACATGTTTCGAGTCTAAAGAGACCCTTCATCAGCTAAAACAAGTTAAACAAAGAAGTGTAACTACATCCGAAGCAACTTCTTTGTTTAACTTGTTTTAGCTGATGATGGATCTCTTTAGACTCGAAACATGTCCTAAATAAAACCCAAAACAATAAAGACTTTAGTGGAGAAGACATTCAGTTTTTCTTTGTAATTTGCAAACTCCACTTTGAGAAATGGACTATTTTTTCAACATTAATTATTGTTACTCTGAACTATTGTAGCTTTTGATCTAAAAGTTTGATGTAGTTTTGGGTTCCAAAAAAATCATCAAAAAAATTAAGCTCTATAATTTAGTGATATCGACATATTGGGTTAGGTATGGAAAAAAATATTGGTCATTTTAATATTCGAAATTTGCGCGGTGTTTTTTGTTTGCGGTCTTAAATGTACAAAATGTAGAGGACACGCCATGACCGTCCAAAAAACTACCGCGCATGGTCAAAAACAGCGCAACCTATTACCCGGAAAATACCGAGCAAAGTTAATATCGCGCAAGTACAAATGCAGCGCATGGTTTTCACCGCTCAAGATAAAAACCGCGCAGCCCATAACTGTGCAAAAATTACCTTGCAAGGCTTTAACAGCGTCAAATAGTAAACCACGCAGCCCATTACCGCGCACAGCTTTAACTACGCAAATATAAAAATACAAATAAATATTTGTGCGCAAATACACTCTTATATTATTTCAAATCAATGCTTTTATAATTTAAGGGTAAGTATTTAAATATTATTTCTTATGCATCTTACATTGACGAACCCTTTCCACATACTCATTACTGATAAAATATAACAGCTTCAATCAATTGACTGAAATCCTGTTATTAATTAAAAATAACATTACTAATGGTTTTTATCCACAAAATCAAAATACTTTCCCTTTAAATTACGTGGGGAGATCGTAGGCACTTCTGCGCAAGATTTTTTCGTTTTATAAAACTTCAAATATGACAAAGAAATACACAAAATTTACAAAACATTACAATGTAAGATAAGGCATCTAGATTATTCAGATAAATAAAAATAAAAAAAAAACCTTTTAAGTTAAGCGGCTAATTTTAAATCATAAGCTCTATGGTTTTCCACTACTTTATGCTACATAAAAACTACCATAAAATTGGCACGCGCCACCCTAATCATAATAACCATTTTGGGATTTTCAAGAGTATGTGCAAAAATAAAAAATTCATTTTAAAATTTTTGGGAAACTTTTGAATATTTTAAGCATGGGTACGTAATCAGATCACGGATGTAATGTCTTTAAATAATGAACATTACCTGCGTGATCAATCCCTTCTTGTAAGGCTTGACAGAGGCTATTGACATTTAACAATGGATTTCACCAGTGGCGTATATATGGGGAGCCTGGGGGGCCCGGCTCCCCGAAGCTAAGATAGCATAAAATACGTCCTCATGAGGTATCGGGCCCCCCCTGAAACTGTCTCTGCCCCCCCCCCCCCCGAAACTTTTTTTGATATACGCCACTGGATTTCACACTGCAAATATAAAGACCTTTTTTATAAGGCGAATATGAATGGGTCAGCTTTACCAAAAACTAGAAAATAATTAAGACATAAACTTTTAAAAGACTAAGTGTGCGTGTTCATTTTGAGAAATAATGGATAGGCACATTTTTTTTTATATTTTTTGGAAATTTTAAATAGGGCCTAGGATTTTGAAAAAGTTACTTGAGCTTGGAAAAATAAAGTCACGAAACTTTACTAAAGAAGATCATTTCCTTTTTTTAAATTCTTGTTCCCTGACCTAATTAAAACGTATGAAGAAGAAAATTAACTCATTGGTTCCACAATTTAATATTTAATTTGTTACAGGAAAATCGATCCCCGTCCACTGTATAGTAGAAGCAATTGCAACAGTCGAAGAGCACCGTTTCCAGCAACCAATATGGCGACGCCGACCCTGCATAGAAACTGACACATACGTTATTATACCTACCATTACTCCATTCCACAATTTGGTGCAAGCGGCCCTGTTTCGATTGGGATACTCACCAGAAAGTGCCGCAGCAGCAAAGGGTCACGTGATCATTAAAAACTGGAAACCATTGAGCTTCGATCAGATTTCTGGTATGTCTAACCCGAATTCAGGCGTAATTGGTTCAATTTTTTTTACCTATTGACTGTTTGTTATAGGAGGGGTTGCTATAAAATACCCGCTAATGTTTCAAGAACGCCGAGGCATCTTTAAGCATAACTGCATCTGGTGTTGCCTTCCCCATCCAAATTCATTGGAGAAGCTTGCGTGATCTATGCACAAGTGATACTTTGACAAAATGTCAGGTGTTCACATAAATAAAGAAACGGGCTTATCTTAAGTTTTTTGTCAAATTGTCCCCGCAGCGAATCCACCGCGACAAATCAACATTAACAATGTTACAACAAAAATCTATGTACAACTAGTAGGGATGCTGCTCTATTTAGTGCAACCCATTAAATTATAAGTTAATTAGACTTCCTTCAAAATAACCAGTACCTATACTTTATCCCAAGTTCTTGATATGAGCTATCATACCGACATAGTTAAATGAATTTCAAGATGGTATGGGAATATTGTTAATTGTGATTTGTTTGTGATTCACAATTTTATTTGTGGATTAAACATTTATTTGGATTCATTTAATTTTATTCGCTATTTTTTGTTCCAATTGTGAACTTGTAGTTTTTCTATTGATTTCTACATTTTGTATAGTTAATAAATCAGTATCATGCACAAGTGATGCTAAATGATAATTTTCTGTTTTTAGATTATTGGAAGCAGTGGCGTATATAGAAAAAAGTTTCGGGGTGGGCCCGAGACAGTTTTGGGGGTGGGCCCGAGACCTCATGAGGCTGTATTTTATGCTATTTTATGTTTGTATTCATGAAATATGTGGAAAATATCCAAAAAAATCTTAGCTTCGGGGGGGGGGGGCAGGCCCCCCAGCCCCCCCCATATATACGCCACTGATTGGAAGTGCTATCTTTTTCCTAATTTTAAATTTGGATTTTCGTGTTTTGAAGTATATATGAGATAATTCCAAAATATTAGAATATTTTTTTAGTCCAAATAATTACATACAGTGCGGACCTAAATAGACCCCCCCCCCCCGTCTAACTTTTGAACAACAAGCGATATCGTGTTTTGGTAAAAAGTATTTTAATGGGACTTTTTTTGAGGATATTTAAGCTTTGTCCAATTAAAATGTCAAAAATTTGACATAACATCAAAATTTTTAAATTGAAAAAGGGGGCATGTAATCTGCCTTTCGAAAGTAATTTGGATTCTCTATACAGCACATTTAAAATTTTTTAAATCGGTTTAGTTCCTACAGAGATATTTTTCTTCGCGGTCGACTAAAAAAAATCAATTTTTTATCAAGCAAAAAAAATTTTCATTGATTTAGTTTATCATAAATTGAATGTTTATGCTTCTAAGTTATGTCAGAACCTAAAAATAAATTTAAATAGGAAAACGTGCTGTATTAACTTTTTTGTTTATTGTAAATTTAAACATAAATAAATGAATCCATGACGGCCTTCCTTCTGTTTAAATTTTTAAACTTATTTTTAGGTTTTTGTTATAAGGAAGAAGCATAAAAAATCACGTTATTACAAAACAAAGCATTTTAAAAAAATTGTTTGTTTTGACTTTTTGAAAGTCGACCGCGCACAAAAATAACGATATCTCCTATAAAAATTAATCGATTTTAAAATGTCCTGAAATTAAAATACCTTTCAATTTAAAAATTTTATTGGTATGTTAAATTTTTGACATTAGGTTATTCTGACATGACTGTCACTTAGCTCAAATATCCTCAAAAAATACTTTTTACCAGAAATCAATGTTTCTTTCTGGTCAAAAGTTACTATATATAAAAAAGTTGCCACAATTTTTCAAAAAACTTTTTTTTCCACTAATACTTTTTCGGTTGTGTGAAAAATTTTGTAAACTTGATATATCAAAAATGCTGATCCCGAGACCCAAATTGATGAGATGGGCATGGGATATTGTTTTCTTTTTCTATGATTGGTTTTATTCTTTTAAGCAATATTGTTTCATAGGGTTTGGATATAACTTGCAGCAAAGATATTGGCCTATGTGATAGCTTATCATGCCTTTTTCGGTACTATGAAAATTATTTCTGCAACTTTATAAAATAAATATTTTAAATTAAAAATACGACTTAAAGCAGGCTGTGCGGCCTTGGCCTGTTTTTGCTCGATATTGCCTCTTTCCCATGTTTCATTTCATAACAACAAATTGCGACGGATGTTTTCAACCAGCAGAGAGAAACAGTCTTCAAGCTTTGCTTTCACCAATAGAAAATTTGGTGTAGAGATAGCCAAGATGGGTACTTTAAAGGCAATAAAGATTCTGGTCGATTGTTAACGAAAATTTTAATTGTTTCAGATGATCCGATGGTTACGGTGGGCGATGTACTAAGCGAACTTTCCACTCTGGCAACGCTGCGAATACAAGTGTTTAGAGGAAGGCCGGGATCTGTAACAGACATAAAAGACAAGTTGCTGAGATACTTGCTGCTGCAGTCACATGGTGTACTACTTTCGTCAGGTTGCCCGTTAGATGAGGTAAGCAGCTACCCTAGCAGCTATTAATTTTGTGGCTAGTATAAAATAAGTCATATTTTTTTTACAAATACAAAATTAACAGAAACTAGATCTTACATTTATTGCATGCGAACTCTTTTGGGTAATTAAATGAGCAAGTAGGAACTCATCATCAGAATCGTAAGAAGTTTGCCAAGTTATCAAAAAATAACCTAGGTTTCTCTCTCTCCTCCCCGCCGAGTGATTTTCAAGACCTGATTTAATTTATTGCGAGGTGCGTTTTGCATGGGGGTTTTTTTGTAAAACTTTTGTTTTCACTTAGTAATATAGCATTAGTATTTACACCAATGAGATCATCACGAACAATGGGATTTGACATTAGGCAGCATATATGTAATTTAATAATTTATCGATCGTTAGTACGTTCTGACGTCAGAGCGCACACGCAGGACAGAAACTACAATATTATGCGCAAAGTACAAATGTTTCTAACACGTTCATGCATTATTATGTAGGCGCAATCGCGAATCGCTATTAGTATTTATACTGATCTATAGCCTATGACTAGTCAACGATGTAGTAGATTGAAACTTATAAAATTAAAGTCGAGGATCCAAGCTCACTTCCGCCATGTCTTACGCATCTTACGTAGGGTTATGGAATTATTCTGGTTTTACAAACCAGGTATAACATCCAGTTCTCAAGCAGAATCGATGTAAACATCCGACCCGGAAACCCAGGCGTAAAAACCCAAGAGGAGTTCTGGGTGAGTCAGGTGTGTAGGGTAGGTACCATGTGATCTTCCTCTAATCTACCTATCTCTACCAGAATTAAACAACCGAAAGCAGCCCAGTTCGACATACCCACTAAGGCCTTTAACCATAGTGCTAAAATAAAGTTGTACTTACTTAAAGTTGAGTGTTTTAAGATTTGAAAAAAATACGGAACAGAAGGAAAACTAATTAGTTGTTCCAACTAAACTAATTACGATGGAAGTTTGTAATCTTTCACCAAAATTGCCTACTCCAGTTTTGTAAGGAAACCTCGTATAATGGGAACTCAATATTTTCAGAAATTTATGTGGTGCATTAAATGAAAATTAACCTGTTACACCGAGCCCTCTTGCCCCGAATAATACCCTAAAGCGGCGCCGCCGCACTTTGGTCTGAGACCCCAATATTTTGGCCAAAAATAGCAAAAACTAACTTCACAATAAAACTGTTTATTTATATATTTTTTAAAGCTAAATAATGGCACCTCAAAATTCCAGCATGATTGACTTCATTGCCAAACCCGGCTTCGAAATATCGTTGTTTGAATTTGACATTTCCTGACAATGAGCAATTGTTTTTTTATTGTTCATTATTTTTCACAAACTTTAATGTGCTATTTCTAAGAAGTGCGAATGGTTATAAAAAATTTTAAAAATGGCTTTTCTAACTAAAGGTAAGTAGATTATTTTTTGATAATTTCAGTCACAGGGATTTTAAACTTATTCTTTAAATACGAGTGATAGAAAAATTGTGCAAGAAATGTATGAATTTTTTTTTCGAAATTTCATTGCACTAACAAAAAAGCTTTTACGAACTTTTATATTAATTTTTGTAAAAATATTTTCGTCTTGATTTGTGCTTTCCGGGGTACATACACTGTTGGTGCGAAAAGGTGCGATAGTCTCAAAATTCTTTATTAATCATGACCGTACATATTCTGATAAACGCTGAGTACCTATACTAGTGCATTTTAATTTGTGTTTCCGTGTGTCTTCTATATAGATAGTAATGAGCAAAGTACCTTAAAAAAAGCGGAATGAATCATAGAGATCAAAACTCCTGTCTTAGCAATAAACTTTAAAAAACAAGGAAAAAATTCAAGATGGCCGCCAAAATATATAGAAAATTAATAGAAACTGCAAACATGTAACATCGGTTTCAGGGTATTAATCTTTATTGGAGGAGGGAAATGACAGTTTATAATGGAGGGGGGGGGGGGTTAACTAGGTTAAAAAAAATCAAACCTGACATGTGTGACATCGACTAATTAAGGTGCTGAAACAAAAAAAAATAGGTTTGAATTATTTAACTTCCTCCTATCACTCCTCAAACTAAAATATGATGATCAATATAAATTTTTCCTCGATTTAAATCATTCATCGGATTCATTCTCTCTTTTACACCCTGTATGTGGAGGTAAGAACTTCACTTTTTATGAACATTAAAAGTTTTTAATGCAATATTAGATATTCGCTGAATCCAACCAGAACAAGAAAAACTGTTTAGCATCCCCCTGGGAGGGGGAACCTGGGAGTGGGAGTCTATAAATAAATTTTGTATGGAACTTACTATAGGCACGACTAAACTTCTATATGAATTTTTATTTTAGTCTCTACGGCTTCTCCTCTTAGGGAGGGAAAAGGGGTGCTGGGGCTAGGTCGTATCCAACCCAAAACAGAAGAGGGGGCAGGTTTCTGAATTCCATGGCCTTCTTAATTTAGAGGGGGGGAATTCATTTTCTAATTGAATTTTAATGTCCGATTTTCAAAAACCTGGTTAAAAAGGGGGACAGCCCAATAGCTGATTCGATAATTGAAAAAAGAATTTTGAGAAACTCGGTTTTATGCACCAAAATTAGGAGGATTTGGATGGATAATAAATTATTTTAAAGGGCTTTTAGGTAGCATAAATCACGAAAATGGTAGTGGCAAGAGTGGGGGGTAGTAAAAAATTTTAATTCTATATCAGCGTTAGATTTCTTTATTGATTTGCGTTTAAGTGATTAGAAAGTTTAACTGCAAAAGTCTATTTTTGGCCAAAATACTGATCCCTCAGACCATAGTGCGCCGTATAGTACCTTTCCCATTTTAAACAAACGCGACAAAGTTTAAATTCGGATTGTGCACTACAAAAAACATAAAAACCGTTAAAAAAATAACCCCGTATTTTTTTTTCGTAAAAAAATTGCTTTTACCTGTTTAACAGAGAAAATACCATTACTTAAAATGGCATGATGTACAAACATTCAATATTGAATGGGCAAAATATTAGCTTTTCCATGAAGAAAATCAAACCGAAGGTATAAGAAGGGTTGTAGCAAATTCAAAGATTCGTTTCTAGCCCCGTAATTCTGGGAATATACTGAATTTGTAAAAGTATTACTTATATCAGTAGCGACGGCGCATCGTTCATTGAAGTAAGGGTTTCGCCCGTTTAAATCTTGGCTATAAGAAAGCAGCGTTAAAAAAAAAGTTTTGTGCCTAATCGCACAAAAGTTCAACCAGTCTATATTTTTGAAGAATAAAATTTAAAGTTACAGCACCGCTACAAAAAAACTTTGGGTCTCAGAAAGTAAGGAAGCTTGGACGTTATATCTCAGAAAATGTTTCTGCTGGCATTGACATGTTATATATTTTAGAAATCAGAACGAAACGGGTTAACTAAAAAAGCGATAAAATAAAGAACATCTTGTTAAAAAAAAAGAAACCTTCGGTCTAAAATTTGACATTTGACAACGAGCATAGATTTGAAAAGGTCGCAAAAGTTCAAACAAGCTTTGTATGTGATTTTTTTTATATTAAGCATATTTTACAAGCGCGGTGTTAAGGCGGGTACCGAGGGGTTCGGTTATAATTACGTGTCACTAGAAAAAAAAAATCTAATAAAAGGAATCCCTAATAGATAGAATTTCATCATAGATCCGCGTTTGACAATAACAAAGCAAAAATGCTCCGTTATAACACAATTAGTCTTTATAGTTCAAGCGCGGATTTGAGGGGGGGGTAACGGGGTAATTACCCCCCCTAGAAAAAATTTGCACTTTTACCTAATAATTTTAAAGGGAAAACAGAAAAATTACCCCCCCCCCTAGAAAAAGAAAATTATATTGTAAAAAAAATCGTAGACTGCTACCCCTCCCCCTAGATTTTGACTCAGATCCGCGCTTGTTATGGTTAAAGTTTCCTTGTCATACCAGAGAAACTATTACTTAAACTTTAGATAGGTATATTTTACTTTACCATTCTTAACAAATTCGTTCTAGTTCCTTGATAAAATTATTGTTTTCTGCTTTACAGTTTAGCAAACGTCTTAGTTTAAAACATCCTCATTAACAGATACTTCAAAGCTAAAACCTTCGAATTTTAAAGGCTTGTGTTTTCTTAAATCGGGGACAAAGTTTATACATTTTCTTAGCAAGACATAATGCAAATGTTAATTGACCCCAAACTTTCGTATTACTATAAAATGCTTTACTTTTATTATAGCGAGCACGACCATACGGATTCGTTCGCGTAGTGTAAACGGTAAAAACCACACCTATGAATAAATTCGTTTACTTTGCCACTTGGGTTGGTAGGCCAGCAAATCATTAAAATAAACTCGCATTTAGTGTAAACGGCAAAAAGCTTTATTTTGTTGTGTTTTGCGAATATTCAAAAAGAGGTCTCAATACGAACGCACAATGTGTGAACAATCGAACGTTTTACAAGCGCAGTCATAAAAATTGTTTTAAATAGCTAGCTTTAAAACCATAACAAGATATCTATACAGGATATCCCGGTTAAAGCAACTACATGGGGACTTCAAAAATGGTTTATTTTTTCCAATTAACCCATTAGAACCCATGGGATCGTTAACGACCCACGACAATTTTCTTTGAGAAACAATCTTTTGTATAAACTAAGTATCAAACTTATTTTACTATTACAGTGTTTACCTATTGCAGGAGGATAACTTGTCACGAGATTTTTAAGATTTTCTGGTTGTGCAGATATAATTTTAAATTAGCAATTGTTTGTATGACTACATATCGTAAGTGGTATTACTATTTTATTATGGTTTCCTAATGGAATTGTTATATTGCGACCTGATGATGCTGATGAGAAAGCGGAAGGTTTAGGAAACGAGAAGTGTAATGACCCTTTGTTCCGCACAATTAAATGCAAAAGCCGAGCTCTTTTTTGATAATAATTTTACAAGCCCAGAAGAAATCTACGAAACAACTCACAAACAAACCTTACTTTTACAAACAATACCGCAAATTGAACATTGTAATTGGCAAGCAGCGGGAGATTTTCAAAAACAAGACTGATTTAAAATTTTTTAAGCCGCTAACTCTCTTCAATGTGAGTGACCATTTAGATTGTACCCCGTAGGTGAATGTGCTGAAAGACCAGCCAAGAAGCGCATAATCCTCTGGTGGCCAAGTGACTGGGCAGAAATCGCTTTTTTGAAATATCTTCCAATTTACATGTAGCTGACAATACCTTGCCTGAAAATGATAAACTTTTAGATTTCACGGGTTCGTAACGACCCTCATCAAAAATCAAACTATAAAAGATCAAGAATTAAAAGAAACTAGTTTTTTGTTATATCTTACATACTGAAGCAGTTGTTAACATTTCGAGTTTTGAAAAGAATGTTCTGGGCCTTAATAAGTTAACAAAAATTTTATATTTTCAAAATATCTAGCAAAAATTAAAATTAAAATATCGTGGCTGTGTAATTTATAGGGCATCAGCTTGAAATGACCTTTTTCTTGTTCGGAAAGTTGCTGCAATCTTGGTATTCCCAGAAAAAAATATTTTTGTTGAATTTGTATGGCTGGATGCCTTAAGATTTATGGGGTGAATGTATATTTGCGAATATAGCTAGGGAAGATGGAAAACTTGGGTTGCCAGCGTGCCCCCCATTGTAAGAACGGCTTTTGATCTTATTAATACTATAAAATAATGCTCGGTAATCTTATTAAAAGAGAGGTTACCGCTTCTTAAGGCTTAATTCTAAGATTTAACAAAAAGAGGCGAAAGGAGCTTATGATGATGCCTTAAAAACTAGGTACCTACCTACATCCTCTTAGGATTTAAACGAATAAAATTTTTTACCTAATACTTTGGTACACTTAAGCCCCCATTACACCGCGTGTGGAGGTTCGCGCCAGGCGTCCATGATGACAAGCATATACGCGCTAAACCTCGGGAGTTTAAAAGCTCCAGTACACATGTGGCAACTAGTTGGCCATATTAATACAGGACCAGTCGATTGAACCCGGCAGCGCTTCTACTATATTTTACCTCTCTCGCAGTGTTGCCAGATTACACGATTTCAGTTCTTGTTCCACGAATCAAAAGCCATTTCCCACGATTTTCAAACTCTGCTAAAGAAATCGTCACTTTTAATAAAAATCTGAAGAAATTGCTAAAAAGTTATCCACTAGATGATACTGAAAATGATGTATGTACCATTTTGGAAAGAAATTACCAATGTGAAGATTTGCTAAAATTTCCAAATTTAAATAAGTTTATTTTTAAAGTTCTTTCTTTGCCTTATTCTAGCGCGGCTTTGGAGAGGATATTCTCCCAAATCAATCTGATCAAAACAATCAAAAACAATAGAAGGTCTTTTGTACACAAAAAGTTTTATGGAAAACAAGACATGTTATGAATTTACTTTAAATACAAATATTACCAAAAAACTCGGTAATAGTAGGTATCTTATTTGTTGTTTTAAAAATAATACCGTTGTATTAGCCTTTGTAAAAATAAAAAAAATATGTATTATGTTGTCTGTCAATTTGATATCGCAATAAAGTTTTTTTCGATAAATAATATGCATTTTACTTTACATGATTTTACACGATTTTTGGCAGCCGAATTACACGATTCTCTCCGCACTTCATCTGGCAACACTGTCGTCAAAATGCACTATATAATAATTTTTTTGCACAAAAATGATTCTTTGGACAATTTTTAGGCGATTTAGATACAGAAAATCAAAACAACAAGTTTGGGGTTTTCTTCGAGTTGTTTTGGTTGAAAAAATCAACTTCTATCAATGCATCATTAAATTTTCGACATAAATTAGTAAATTAGCTTAGGATTAACTATTCTACAATTTTAAATTAACCAAATACCTAGTCTTCCGTGTTTTTTGTGCTTTTTTCACATAATTTTGAAAATTTGTACAGTTGACCTTTCCTCAGCTATTTTGACATTTTGACAAAATTTCTGCCATATCATATTTCCTAATTCGATTTGCTTACTTACCCTCAGATGCACCGTAAGCACCTAAGCGCGATCATAGGTTTAATTGCGATTTAATCCTTGTTGCTCACATCCAAAACAAAAACGAGGGAGAATAATTAGCAAAGCCTTGTTACGGTGCATCTGGGGGTTACAGACGTAGATTCGGTTCGGTTCACTTCGGATCGGTTCGGTTCTGTTCGGTTCGGTTCGGTTCGGTTCGGTTCGGTTCGGTTCGGTTCGGTTCGGTTCGGTTCGGTTCGGTTCGGTTCGGTTAGGTTCCGTTCGGTTCGGTTCGGTTCGGTTCGGTTCGGTTCGGTTCGGTTCGGTTCGGTTCGGTTCGGTTCGGTTCGGTTCGGTTCGGTTCGGTTCGGTTCGGTTCGGTTCGGTTCGGTTCGGTTCGGTTCGGTTCGGTTCGGTTCGGTTCGGTTCGGTTCGGGTCGGGTCGGTTCGGTTCGGTTCGGTTCGGTTCGGTTCGGTTCGGTTCGGTTCGGTTCGGTTCGGTTCGGTTCGGTTCGGTTCGGTTCGGTTCGGTTCGGTTCGGTTCGGTTCGGTTCGGTTCGGTTCGGTTCGGTTCGGTTCGGTTCGGTTCGGTTCGGTTCGGTTCGGTTCGGTTCGGTTCGGTTCGGTTCGTTTCGGTTCGGTTCGGTTCGGTTCGGTTCGGTTCGGTTCGGTTCGGTTCGGTTCGGTTCGGTTCGGTTCGGTTCGGTTCGGTTCGGTTCGGTTCGGTTCGGTTCGGTTCGGTTCGGTTCGGTTCGGTTCCGTTCCGTTGGTTCAGTTCGATTCAGTTTGATTCAATTAAGTTCGGTCGGTTTGGTCCTAGGCTAGGTTTGTTGTGTCTTAAAGTAATATAGCAGGAGTCGGCTGCAGCCAGTACTATTATTATTGTTATTTCCACCTTTCAGGAAACGAATATAACTGTTTTAATTCTGTCAATCAAAGGTTCATTTGAAATGGTTTAGACGTGGATAAATCGGTGGCTAATTTTATCCTGTCCAGATTCCTATTGTTTGTCAAATGGAAGCTTGGCCTAAAACACCTATCAATTACGGCCAATTTGTTGCGATTAAGCTACATGTAGAGGCAAACAATTTAAGTAAGTAAGCAGCCCCATGTTTTTTTACCAAGAGACGTTTTTATTATCAGCTTTATACAGAGTGTCCCAACTAAAAGGTAAAAGACGTGTTTTTCGTGCGAATTTGGAGAAACGCTTGGACACGTCGATTTTATCTGCGAGGGGGACACTTTTTGACTTTTTGTAGCACCATCTTCGAGGGTTATACTTTACCCCTATATTTTGAATAGGGAAAGTGGGTCTAATGATACCTTGTTTTAAAGGCCTCTTAATAGAGGGCTTGGTGTTTAAGATAATCGGGTAAAACTTGTGACAAACATGTAGTTTTTTTAGTTTTTTTTTTTACATTTTCTCAATAAACGGACGCCGCTGGAAAGGTTGGTATTAGCCTGATCGCACTAACTTATATATTGTTAAAAATAAAATTTCATTATCTACAAAAAAGTGACAAATAAAATTTTTCCCAAAAAGCTTAGTTTCTGGTAAAATTGAACAAACCTTGTAAAAAAAGTTTAATGATTTTTCAAAATTGATGTACTTTACGGAAGACCCTAAATTGTTATAAATAAAAATAGCCTTGCCTTGTTACAGATCATTTTGAAGAAATTTTATTGTCTACAATCCACTACGGGATATAATTTTTGATAAAGAGCTTAGTTTTCAAGAAAATCGGGTAATTCATGTAATAAACATGTTTCTTTTTTTCATTTGAAGAGTTTCACATTGGTAGTACCTACTAAATAATACATCGTTGAAAAGAAAATTTTATTGTTTATAATAAATGTAATTATATATTGTTCCGTAAGAATTTTAGTTTTTGAGAAAATTTGAATAAAACCTTCAAATCTCAGATTTTGGGGGGTCTAGGGGCTTTCTGGGGGTTTTTGCAGCTAAAATTTAACAAAATAATATAATTTTATTTTTAGGTTGGATTTTACATAATTTTTATACATTTCTCTGTCATTGTGGCTTTAAGGCGTCAACTTAGTTAAATTTTCAGATATTCGAACACTACTATAAGAGAAGAAGGGATAAAAAAATTAGACCAAAATCTCGCTTGGCAACATCCAGATCGTTAACATGTGACCTTTTGTCAGCTATTGTCAAACTGCGGTCCTTATATTTTGCATACTAAACTACCTAAAACGCCTGCACTAATAGTAATGTTCTGTGAGAATACAACCTACAACATATACATAAAGAGAATGATAATAAATATAAACTTTATAGATTTTCGCATTACACGTTTAAATGCTGATTGAATTAAATTAATTAGTTAAGACATACTTAAAATTCATTTTTATAATAACTGTAAAACTTCGTGTCACATAATGGAGAGTCTTAAAAATCTATAAAACTTTAGGTTTATTGAAGAATTATGGACTACTACATTACGTCTAAAATGGATTGTATATCTCGACTAAGTGTCTAAAACGTTTTTTATTCTATATTTATGATTTTTATTGTTTCTTAGAGTGTCGGAATTAGCCATAATGCTGGATCGTAACATTTACATAATTGATTTTCCTATCGATGCGTCGCATTTTAGTATCCCTAAACATCCAACATTTTACGAGAAATCAACTGCGGCTTTAATTAGTCGACGATTACTTTTTATAACCCAAACACTTTGTTTCAGGTGCAACTTAATGTTTAAAAGAAACAGTTAAATAATATATGTATAATATTTATTATAGTCAACTTTCAAATTCTTTTTTAGTTTGTTGACATTTTAACCCGTTTTTTCTTCAAATTATTTTATTGTCAACAAACTACCAGAGATACTCTTCATATTTGGGTAAATTTGTAAAGTATTTTAAGAAAAAGCTGCAAAAAGTGTATACTTGTTATATTTGGCATGTAACCGAACCGAACCGAACCTATCAATCAAAGCTAAATTAATATTCGAGGACTTTCCGGCTTCAAAATCCAACTGCTGCTGCCAAAGTTAAGAAAAAAAACTAATTCCCTGTATTACGATAAATTGATTGAATTTTGATGGATTCACTTTAGGCGGGACAATTTAACAGTTTAAAAAAAAATTGACCCCTGTTCCTTCAAATCAAAATGGCAAAATATTACGAAAAAATATTTTTTCTTCGATATTTCCTTTATTTTTTGTGCGATATTTATTTTTAACGCCTCATATTTTTTTGCTAAAACAATTTACCAAACCAAAAAAATACATTTGAAAAATCAGCTACCTATAACCCGTTTTTAGTATAAATTGATATATATTATACGCACGTACATCTTAAATATATCTGTACTGCTAAAGCGTATTAAAACCATTAATGGAAAATGATTGCTACACGCATTCCGCCATATTGGATTTAATTAAACCCAAACGTAAAATTTGAAAAGAACTGCTTTCAAATGACGTTAACAATTTGAAATTGGGGTTAAGTTTTATTTTCGATTTAAATTTAACAAAGTTCCTTGTATTTTGAAACTTGGAAGACAAATCATTATCTTGTGTTGAGGCAGCCGCCTACTTTGCATTTCTTTAAACAAATTAAAACGTATTTAAGTTAAGGTAACTGATAAGTGGTTTTTTTAAAGAAAAGAGATGGCGTTGAGACTGTGGCACCCATTACCAGAAGCCTGAATTTATCCAAGCCACTTTTGGGTTCATTTGAAATTCAACATGCCAGCACGCTTGTAGCAGTTATTTTTAGAGGCCCTAGTACAGATTTATTTAAGACGTACGTGATTACACGGCAACTTATGTCAAACAAGAATGAAAAAATAACTTTTTTACTTGGACTTCAGCCACCATTTGGTCCAAATGCTTACAAAAAATGGCTTATTTTTAAAAACTCTTTTTCTATTTACAAAAATAAAATTTGATCTAGGTATAGTTTATCGAGGTCTCTTTTATCTTTGACATATTAAGCGCCATCTTTGTGTCGCCTGGCGTATGTTTAAAGAGCTTAAAAATTAAAAAATAACAAAGAAAAACAATATATCGAAATATAGCCGCCATTTAGTGTTAAGGTAGCAGAACAATTTTTTTTATTTTTTTTATAATTGAGTAGGTTTCGGTTAAAGTGAATCCATTAAAAATAATTTTATTTCTACAAAAACAGAGAATTATTTTAAAACTTTGGCAGCCGCCATCTTGGATTTTAAATCCGGAAAATCATGGATCTTTGAATAAAAATTTGGTTTTAAATGTTAGGTATGACCATGTCAAATCAACTTTACACTTTTTGCAGATTTATTGACAAATTTATTCTACTAATAAAGCTCCTCTACAGAATGGTAAATATGTTTATTAGGGCACGCCCAACTAGGTGAGCTATGGTGATCGTGACAAAAATGAGAAAAAAAAGTTGTCTGTATGACATACATAAACAATAGTCAGTCAGTTCATGATAAATTAATATAGGTATTTTTTCCTCTAAGCATTTGCGTTAAATGTAATTCGTGCTTCAAATTTTGTTCAAAATGTTATCCAACAAGATTAAGTAAGCTGAGCGAGTGATTCTAATTTTGTTTGTATTATAAAAGAAGACTTATCTTAGGACGTTAAGGAGAGAGAATAATACGAGATGTATATTAGCAACTGTTTGCGGCAGGGTTTTTCGAGGGAGATTAGAGCATTTACAAGCAGACGCTTTGAAGCAGTGCCAGCTCGTCCCTGTATGCTTAGCAGGGCTTGCTTCCGATAATCCGACAGCAAAAATTTTAAAATTACAAGCCATTGAGTGAGGTTAACCGCACAAAAGCTATCTTGACATCTACTTTTAACCGTTTATCCAGTCGAGAGTACTATCATGAACTAACCTCCTGAGAGCTGTCTGTTGCACGACTTCTGCTACAACGCATTGTCTCCTAGCAGTGCAGTTTTTGAGAATATTTCTGCATATCATTTAAAATTAGAATAAAAATTTAACTATTTAAATTTATTAGAGTCGCTGTCCTTCCCTTTCTCAAAGTGCCTATGGTGAGAATACAGACTGACCTTCCTACTATCAAGTTTTTTAATATAGTACACAAATTTTAGCAGTTTTTCTATGATTTCAGTGTGTTTGTATTGTTTCTATTGTCGAATGATCAAAGAAGAATACCACCAGTATTAACAAAACCGCCTAAACGAGAGCTCAGGCAGACAAAATGTGCAAATTTGCAGAAAACTATAGTACACGCGTGCTGTTGGCGATGTAAGTAATACATATGAGGTGACTACAGTGTGGTTCTGATGTTATCGTACGATGTCAAACAGCACTCCACACTTTTTCTTTATTTTTCTGGAACTAGATAGAACGTAAGCTTACTTGAGATAATGTAATGTAAGCTCCGTTTGTTTCTTATTTTCTTTATCATATGAAAATGCAAATTAAATAAAAACAACTTCGCCGAGAAACAATTTTTTTCAAGGATTCTAGATCGAATTACCATTCCATGGTAGATTCACTGAATTTTAGGACTTATGAAAAGTCCACGGATCGATTTATTCTAGTGAAATCTTGGTTTAAACATAATCCTAATAATACTAATTAATTATAATCATAAATTTCTAATTGCTTTATAAAAGCAGTGTTATTTATATCTTAGCTTATATTAGCCCGTTGTAGTTTAGAGCCAGCACTAGTCTCACCCGGATTTATTTGGGTTCAGCTACATTTGGATGAAAAGCGTGCGAATATTATGATTTATAAGCCCTCGTTAACTCGTTGCTTTTTATCTTTTCCGCGAAAATCCTCGCCACAGTACAAAAATTTAAATAGTAGGGACAAAACATTTATCCATAAACCATAATTTTAAAATCCGAATGAAAAAAATTTGTCGAAACATGGTGCAAATATTCCAAAATAATAAAAACTATACTACAAAACTAACCAATATAAAGTATAAATAATGAAAACTAACCAAAACTGATGGATACTAACTATAATAAAGCGAAACCGATGGACTGTGATGATGATTAAATAAAAAAAAATTGTCTGCAATTCCTCAAAAAGAGGTCAGGTTAACTCGCAATATTGGCTTTACGATATAATTGTCTCACTAAATGAGGGTATTAGACACACAAAAATTGGACGGGAGAATGTGAAAAAATAGTTAAGCTCATACCGGTGTATCCCAATGAGAACGAAGCATTCATGTCTGCGAGCCACTCTAACCCTTCTTTGAGGAAATGGCAAATATTTTCTTTATAACTGGATCGACCTAGGAGCCATCCCAACAAACATTTATAGTAGCGGCTACATGTTCTAAAGGCTTTGCTACTTTCTTATAGTAGAAATGTCGTGATCCCAACCAAAATTTGCTACTTTTTAGTTCTGACTATTATTTTGTATCAGGAAATAGTAGATGTTTCGTAAAAACGACCCTCTAAACTACTTCTTAGGATTGTTTCTTGATAGTCAATTCTGATAGTCTTCTCTACCACATAGGACGTTACTAAAGTTTTACTTTCTTTTTAGTCGTTATTTCGTAGACTTTTATATCTTACTTAATTACCACTAGAAAGTCAAGCATCATTGGAGTCCCAAACAAGTGTATCCGACAACTACATTATAACTTTAATTTTTACCACAATAGTTTGTGTCATCATAGTAACATCTGATGTAACAATGTAGACAAAATAACTTTTTGCATCAATTTTAATTGACTTTTTTTTATGTCGATCTTTTAAAGTAAACTCTACTTCCTGTTTTTACTTTGAAAACGTAGACTTTTTGGTCGCGTCCATTCTTAACCCTACTTTATGTGGCTCCTTCTATAATATGGGAATATTAGGAATAAATTTGCGAATATTTTTTAACTGGAGCAGTCCATGTTTTCGACCTCATTGTTGGTCTGCTTGACCATTGTTCAAAACAATCAAAATGCAAAATATTGATTCAAAGTATATCGAGTACGCACACGGATTTTAAGAAATCCCTGGTCCATGCTTAATCTCCATCCTTAATCTTTTACGCTACTTGTTGTTGGCATTATATTCTTGTATATTCTTGTACTGTCTTTACGGTCGTTCGTGGCTTGTGCTGTGGCACCACCCTCTTGTGCTGACGTGTCGTGTTTCACTGTGATTCATTTTATGTGTTGAGCTGGACTTTAACTTTATATATCCCTCTTCCAAAACAAAATATTTTATTTTTAGTTTATTGCTATAATGATAATGATTACAAATTAAAAAGAAACCTTAAAACTAAACGAACTTTTGCAAGTTGCGGTAACCTTGCGGCTAATAAAAAGACAAGTTACGTGCGGATTTCTAAGCGATCTAACAAGTCTCAAAGATTGTTTTTTTACTTATAGGGCTTATAGTAATAAAAATTACTGAATATTGAGAATGTGAAAATATTTAAAAACAATAAAAAATACTCTGCCAATATATGGGCCCCTAAGCTCACACTAGGTACTATAGTTATAGTGTACGTGTGAGCTAATATAACTAAAAACTGAAATATATTTTATTTAACTCCAGACTAAATTACCTTTTGTTTGATACCACACAAGCCATGTTTTGACTTAAACTCAAATTTTTGAAATCTACTTCCACCCTTAAAAAAAACAAAAAACTAAAATGTATTTTGTTAAACTCCGAACTCAATTACCTTTCGTTTGATACCACACAAGCCATGTTTTGACTTAAACTCAAATTTTTGAAATCTACCCCCACCCTTAAAAAAAACAAAAAACTTAAATGTATTTTGTTAAACTCCGGACTCAATTACCTTTCGTTTGATATCACACACGCCATATTTTTACATAAACTCTAATTTTTGAAATCTACCCCCACCCTTTTATTTGGTTTCTGTTTGGTGGATTTTCTTCATTTTTAAATGGGACCATCTCGACCCAAGACCCAGCCTAGGTACCAAATTTCATTAAAATCGGCCAAGCGGTTTTTGAGTTATGCGTGTTGGTCGTTACAGACATACAGACAGACATACAGACAGACATACAGACAGACAGACAGACAGACACACGGCGCAACAAAAAAGTTTCAAAATCATCTGAAACGCAAAGATATATAAAAAATTTTGAAATCGGAGCAACTTTTTTTTTCTCGAAAAAATTAGGATCACCATAGCCATCACCAACACTACTATAGTATAGTATATGTGTGAGCTAATACTACATACGAATTGTGAAAGCAATGCGTAAATAAAAAAAGTAACTTTTAGTTCCTCGACCATCAATTCCTAGAAATTCTAAAATAGGGATCATGCTCTCGACTGCAACATACATTTTTGAAAAACACTTTTTATTGGCACTTCATTTATTGTTATAATGGAATTTAATTTATCTTGTTTTTGTTTTAAAACCTACCACAAATTCACGTTCGTACATAACCTATAAGCAGTGGTGCTGTTGTTGGCAGAAACGGCAAATGACAAGTGGCGACACCCCAATAACTCGAGGGTAGTAGTTTTACTTATCGCGTGGTTCCTATCACTCTGTAGACGTTTTCTAGAAGCGAAAGCCAGTTAATAATACGTTCCCGCAACGAAGGAGTAGAAATTCGAGTGTGTTATCTAGAACTAAAAGGGAATGCCGACATAAGTGTCGTACGTGACTCGTTGCCGTAACTTAGGCTCACTTTCATGTAACCCTTTCGACTATCAGGGAATATAGTTTGGGACGCCATGTTTTTTTGCAAGAAAGAAAATTTAATATTTTTATTGTTGTTTTATGAGCTCATATTAAAGATACTATTTTATAAACAAATTAGTTGAAGCTTACCAAAAATGCTCTTCTTAAGTACCATTTGTTGGAGTTAACTGTCGATTATGGAAACATAACCTCCAAAATCACAACACAAAAATTCTATCAGCTACCAGAAAACGGCTCAATTTTACGGGCGCACCGGTTTTTTGCAATATATATAATGCATGTTATACAAAAAACTTTTCGTCGCACTCGAATTTTGATCCTTTGCTCGTAAATTCTCATACTTTTGGATAACATAGTACATATTATAGCCATAACCAAACAAAAAAACTTAGCGAGTCTGTCCACCATATTGTGTAACAATTCTACCAAAAAGAAACGATTATATTATTTGCAACTACATTGCTACTTTTATGTGATTACGGAAAAAAAACAGCCTCTACGATGTAGTAGATACCTGGCTACGACGTAGTAGTGTAGTTGTTACTACAATGACTTTAAACACTTGGCCAAGTAGTTATAACCAGAAATTGGTTGCCCACTTATTGAATTAACACGTCGCTGTATGGTATACTGAGACGTAGCGGGAGTACGTTGCGGTTACTTTTAAGAAATTCTTTTTAGTTGGGGTTTCGTCGTTACAACTTTAAATGTTTGTTGGGATATTAGTAAGGAACCGATAGGAACTAAATGGAAGAAAGTAAAACTACCCGAAATTGATTTTTGATCTTAAGCCAAGCTAAACTTCTATATGACTCTCATTATTTTAAAATTTTGGAAATTTTTTTACGTCTCCGCATCTTAACTATTAGTAGGGGAGGCCGCGAAGAACTTGGGAACTTATTTTCTTAGTCAGAAATTCTAATCAAAATTTGTTATATAAATAGGGGCGGGGGGTTGAGTGCCCTTATTTTCTTAGTTCTGAAAGTTTATGAGTGCTAAGTGCATTTTCCAACTTTGTCAATCAGCCAGAGTTGTTTTTCGTTATATAGTGTACATTATTACATAGTTAGCCTAAGAAAATAAGGGCACAAATCACAATTCACAATTCCACCACTTGAGATGAGCCAGAGTACTTTTCTTATAATATTCATGATTTCTTTTTCTTAGTGATTAAAGATTAAAACCTAAGAAAATAAGTCGACTCATATCAATCACTAACGCTTTGAACCCATCGGAAAATTATTACCAGAATACTTATTAATACACACAGACTAAGAAAATAAGTTCCAAAACATATTGACGGTCTCCTCTACTATACACGCAGATGTAAATATTAGAGAATAATTAGTTGTTTAATATGTACACTTTAGTTTAGGGTCTGAGAAAAACAAAACAACGTAAAAAAATCAGCGTCACCGATAAATTAAAAGTATGTTCCACAGTCTCCTTTATTTTTACTCAGTAGTTAAATTTTGAATTGTCATGTTTTCGTGTGAAAATTTAGTAGATCACGAACCTTGATTTTTAATTGCCTCACTACCTGTCTCTACTATACTTTGAGCTATTTTAAAAGCACACGAAAGGGAGATTGAATTGACACAACAAAATTTATATAGTATTATATAATTTTACAATACTCTTTACACTTTTATATAGAATTTTTATTCTATCCTGGAGCACAAATAAACTTTTTATATTTTTTGCTCTTCCGTGAATGTCTTTTAAAATGCTTGATATCAGTCGACTAATACGCACTTGTTGTTGTTGTCGTTAGTAACAAATATAGTAACTATGTTTTCGTAGTAACGACAACAAAAACGAAACAAAATTGTATATTTATTGTTATTTAGTATTTAGTGCTGTCAAAGAGTTTAAGATATTGAAATATCTACCATATTTTGTAAGGAAGGAAATTTATACTATTAATGTTATATATTTTTTAATTTGTTTCAGATTTTTCTCTCCAACTTATGTCGCAGCACATCTTCTTTGAACAGCCCAGAAATATCTGAAGAAACCAGACGCAAATTTGACATTTGGTGTGCAACCCAACTTAGCGCTCAATTGCCGGCTAGTCGTTCCCAATTTATTCCATCCTATCCTAGTCAATATCCTGTACCTCCACAACCGACTCCCCCTTTAGAAAGACCACTTTCTGAATCCACCCACCCCGCAATGCAAAATGTTCATAGTCAATTCCCTACGCAAAAAACTCGCATGAGAACAAGTTTTGATCCCGAATTGGAATTACCCAAACTGCAAAGATGGTTTACTGAAAACCAACACCCCAGTAGACAACAAATTCAACAGTACGTCAAGGAATTGAACAATTTAGAATCGAGGAGAGGCCGAAAGCCTTTAGATATAAATAATGTTGTCTATTGGTTCAAAAATGCTAGAGCAGCTCAAAAACGAGCTGAAATTAGGAATGTTACTCCAAATTTACATTTGCCTTTAAATGGTTTTGGAAATCACTCTTCAACTAATGGCGGATTCTTGTTAAGCGAAAATTACTTAAGCTCCGATAGACTTCTTGACGCAAGACTAAAAAGTAATTTAGACAAAGTTCCACTTCAAAATTCTCATACTTCAGACGAATTCTCCAATAATGGCTCAGATATGGAAGATGAAGATATTACTGAAACACAAACTCCAAGTCCTTCAGTGCCCCTTTCACTGACCACAAATGACCGAAAATCTGACATAAGGAACGAGAGTCCCAAAGACCTGAGTGCTCATTCACCAGCTCCTGATATACAAGTAGGTAAATAGATTTAAACTTTTTTATTTTTGTAAATATTGCATTATATTAATTTCATGTATTTGTTGTAACGTTGTAATGTAACGTAGGATACGCCGATATAAGATATAACCGAGGTGCTAACAACCATTCACATCACAACTTTTTATTATTTTAATAAAAAAAAATGTGTGTTTCCTAGAGGCGCAAGGGGGGCGGAATGTGTTTTTAAATTATACCTTAAATCTTGTACACATACATACATTTGTACGGTGCCTCCATTTGATAACTCAACTGGTTGGCGAGCACAGCATGGCGTATGAAGAGCGGGCGCAACGTTGCCAAGTGTTGCTCAAAATATGGGTTTTTTGTAAAAGAGCACGCTATCTACTACGCTTACGAGACTTCGAACAAGGCGCACAGATCGCTTCGTCCTGTTTCGGTGTAAACTAGATTTTTCTTGTTCATCAGTCTTATGGACCGTGAGTCACCACTCGAGGGTTAAAAATTAATAATTTTAATTGTGAATTTGCTACGGTATATTTTTTATTTATTTATTTTTGAATAATTTACATGCACACATTATACAGGGTGTTCGGCACATGATCCGTCAATATTTTTTGGGATATTGTTGGGGTCATTTACTACCTTTTTAACCTTGGAACTTGGGTCCTAAGAGTCACGGCTAAAGAGATATGAATTTGTAATTTTTTTTTCTCAAATTATCCAAAATCACACCTTTAAACCCTCGTAAGCTTTCTATTGTCTATTATATGTCTGGAAAAGCACCAATTTTTAAAATAATTCTGTACTCTTATGCTTCTTCAACTAATTAATAGATTTGTTAAAATTGATGTACCAAAAGGATACACGAGGTTTTTTATTGAAGAACATTAGTGATTTTGTGAAAGAAAATCAATTTCAAAATTAAAAATAAAAAAAGTTCTAACGGTATGCTACACATTGATCAAAAATATTTGTATTTTAAAGCAGAATTGTTTTTTTAAATCAAAGTGTAGCATACCGTTTGAAAGGTAATCAACTAGAGAAGTTTTTAAAAGAAAATGAAGTTATCAAGTGCTGATACTTTTTTTAATTTTTAATTTTGAAATTGATTTTTTTTCACAAAATCACTAATGTTCTTTAATAAAAAACCTCGTATGTCCCTTTGGTACATTAATTTTAACAAATTTATTAATTAGTTAAAGTAGCATAAGGTTACAAAATTATAAAAAAAAAATGGTGCTTTTCCAGACATTAATAAAAAGCTTACGAGGGTTTAAAGGTGGGATTTTGGGTAGTTTAAGAAAAAAAAATAAAAAATTCATCTCTTTAGCCGTGATTCTAAGGACCCAAGTTCCAAAGATGAAAGATAGCAAATGACCCCAACAATATCCCAAAAAATTTTGACGGTTCATGTGCCGAACACCCTGTACTTTTTTATTTAAGTAATAAGAGACAATGCAATAAGTTTTAAATAATTTTTTCTATGCTTTTTCATTGAATTTGGGAGTGCCAAATTTGACCACATTAGTATTTATTTTGAATGCTTTCAATTTCTTTTTACATGTTTTCTTAATATTGCGAGGTAGATTTCACTCCACCTTACGTCCCGCAAAAAAAAAGTAAAAAGTAGTTATCGATGCGAGGATTAAAGAATATTTTGCCTGTAATGCCATTAAATTATATTAGTATTGGAGTAATAAAACGCCAAAAAAATCAGCGAATTTCGGACCAATTTTGCTGTATGATAATGATGAAAATGCGCCCCTGAAAGGTTTAGAAAAGCTATCTGCCTAAAAAATTGCCTTCTTGACCAGACATGAAAGTATATTTTTACAAAATTTCAAGTTTATAGAATATTTCCCTGAACACTTATGCTGTACCAATGAAGGTACCACTTTTTAAAACTTTTCGATTTTTTCGAAAATTAATTTATATCTGGAATATTAAAATGCCAATTCCAGTGTTACTCAAATATCCGATTTCTTCCGCTCAAATTGAATATATAAAACATTTTCGGATTGATCTCGTTTCGCTTGGGATAGGCTTTTCATCCTAAACCAAAACGGTTTTGGATTTTGTATATCACTAACTTAAAAATTTTTTTGTTACAGACTGAAAAATGCAAAGACGAACCGTCGGACGAGCCGGTAAACTACTCTTCTGGCGACCACATAAATAACAACAAAGTTCTTTTTAAGGAAGAAGACGATCAAGAAAATGAGACTGAAGATGACAGCAAAAGTCATTATGACAGCAGCACCGCATCTCCCAGCCGTTCTATATCACAAAGATTTTGTAACTCACCGGAAATAAATACGCGAAGTATTATCCCTACACCCCACGAACTAGATAGGTTGCAATCGGGATTTCCTTTAGTACATAATGCGATGTTTAGTCATAATATCATGTACATGAGTCCGTACATTCCAGGCTTTGCTCATTCTCAGAATGCGTGTTCTAATGCTCTAAGTATGTCAAGTTTATCGGTTGATGAACGTAGAAAAAGAAACAGAACCTTTATAGACCCAGTCACAGAAGTCCCAAGACTGGAGCAATGGTTCTCTTTAAATACTCATCCTTCTCATAACCTTATTATAAAATATACGGAAGAACTTAACTGTATGGCTTACAGGCAAAAGTTTCCAAGGTTAGAGCCTAAAAACGTGCAATTTTGGTTCAAAAATCGACGAGCCAAATGCAAGAGACTTAAAATGTCTTTATATGATGGAGCAACTGGGCAATACTCACACGAACGTGAATAAGTTTTGCCAAAGTTTTAAACACAAGACAATAAATTTAACCGACGTTGTTAATTTAGTCCAATTGGTTTTAAAGAAACTAAACGTAGCTGTGTGATTCCACGTACACACTAAATATTAACCTGAGCCCGTTTCCTTTTCTGTGAAGTGACTGCAAGCGCGGATTTGAGGGGGGGTAACGTGGTAATTACCCCCCCCCCCCCTCCCTAGATAAAATATGCAATTTTTCCCATTAAATAAAGAGAAAACAGGATTATTACCCCCCCTAGAAAAAATATATAACAGATAATTTTTTCCTCGACTATTACCCCTCCCCTAGAATTTGACCCACATCCGCGCTTGAGTGACTGAATGAGCGCATATCTTCTCGTCACATTTCACAAGTGCAAAGATACTCACCCACGGTCACGTGAATTAAAAATAAAGTCGCAGGTTTTTAGTATCCCCCGCGAATGATGCAATATTTATTTACATTATTACGTACACTCGTTCGTAAAAATAATAACGTCTTGATTTTCCTAGAATCAAAAGATTTAACGGATTTAGACAGAGCCAGAATTCCCTTTATCCCGTGTATAAAATCTAAGAACAGTAGGTTATCTTGACCTAAACAATTTTCAAATCAATTTACGAGGGTAAAATTTTATTTAAGCATAATTATATTGATGTTAAGTATATTGTTAAAAGCTCATATCGGAATAAACATTTTAGTAGACCCATTTATAAAATATTTAATAATTAAAAATTAATCAAGATAACCCACAATTTTTTTCTTTTCTTCATATATCAAAATCTTTTAGAAACAGGAGAACAATTTTCAGCCTAAAAGGAATCATTTTATATTTAGGTTTACTGATTTGCCTTTTTTCAAAACAGCACTTTCTTACTTTTGAAATCTTTGTTAAGATACAAAGCAAAAAGAACTATCTTTTATTTTTAAATTGTCATTTACGGGACATGTTGCAGTCTAGAGATATCAGACAAAAGACTGTGCCTCAATAAATGTACAACATAGGTTTTGTTTGATTTGGTTTACTCTATTGGTTTGGTTTAAATTATTTTATGTACGAAAGTATGTTAAGTTTTGTTTTGGGAATTTACTGGTTAACTGGTTCCCGACTTCCTGTCTCATTCCTAGAAAAACAGATGCATGCATGTAACTAAGCAAACCGTATTTGTAAAGGATGGGTCAAAATGAGATCACCTGACTGACTGAGCTAGACGGGAGATGCAGTGTTTTGAAGTTAGCTTAATATTATATGTACAGATGTTTGCGAGACGTCATTATTTATGAGACCGAGAATACAAGGTGTCCCGCTATATTTCGACCACCGCTAAGAGGCGCTAAATTTTAAGTAGCTTCCAATTATTGGAAAACGGCATTCAATTCAAGTAAATTATTTTATGTAAATAACTAAAATATATTATTTTGCACTCCCAGAAATGCTTTGCAAGGCAAGCCATTACTGCGATATGTTACTGTATATAAAATATAATAAAACATTTCTTATAAATAATAAAATAAGGGGTTAGTGGGCTTCAAAAAATGTAAAGTTTATTATTTAGGAATTTTATTTATTTGGCGGACCTTTAAAGAATTTTAAAAAACCATATGATGTAAGCGCCATTTTAGATTTTTACGGGGTGGAGGGTTAAATAATTTATTCATTTAAATAAAACCACGAATCAAGTTGAAATTTATAGGTAATGAAATTATGAAAAATTTAAAATGGAGCGATTTTTAAATAAGAAATATAAAAACACATGCTTAAATAGTTTTAATAAAACTGTGTCAGTTAAATATTCGAGATTCTTTTTATAAACGCACGTGCCCTGATAATTTTAAATATTTTATACATAGGGCCACAAAAGAACTTTAAATTTATTTTTCAATAGTGTTATAAAAATGCTGGGAAGAGTTCAAGGGTATAGAGCTAAAACAACTTTGCAACTAAAAAGTGTCGTTTACTATGCAGAAAAAAAACTAACAAAAAGCTAGTTTAAAGTTAGGCCCAGATTGATTGACATTCAAAAACTAAAATTTCCACGCGTCCACTTTGCACAGGTATCCAGTTTTTTTACCCAAAATTGGTATAATTCTGAAAAGTGGTTACATTCACACTAAAAATGGATGGTTTAACCTGTAGGATGTCTCAAAGTATTTAATTAGCCGACTTTGTAAAGCAATTTTTTCCGTCTTTTAACTAACAGGTATTATAGTTACTTTATAAATATTCAGCTTAAAAAGAAAATATTTTTACTAGTTTATATCACAAATTAGATTATAGAGTTGCTATCTATTTCACAAAAATTAGTTAAAAATTAAAGAATTCATGATTAAAAATTTTTTGAAGGTAAATAAAATTGGACAAGGAGGGTGTTTTAATGCGAATAAACATCTGTGTTTTTTAGTGGCGCACGGTTTTTTCAAACTCTACGAATGGTTCATCTATGCAAAGTCAAATTTAGAAAGGGCTGTATGTTTATAAGTAAGAATCTTGCTTGCAATAAATTAAATTGGTCAGTACCTACCTACATTAGTCATGTTAAAATAGTAGTAATAATTGACTGTATACAATATATACACTTGATACCAAAGATTGTTAAAAAATCTAAGGATTTGTAATAATTAACTCTTATTTAAAAAAAAAAGTTAGTTACTTAAGTATATTAAATATACTTAAAAGCCCTGTAATAAAATATGTAAAACAATAACATTCTTCTTCTTCTAAATGTACTATTTGTTTTTGTGAATATGACGTGTGATATAAGCCATATTATTATTGACTTTTTTGTTACGGCCGTCGGTCTTGTTTTTTATTTATAACATAATTTTTATTATAAAAAAATATTATTGAATAAAATTTTATTCCATGAAAATGTATAGTTTATTGCGTTTTTCTTTTACCTTTTCATCTTTCCTGTAGACGTCATACAAACGCCTACGAAAAGTTCTAACCTTCGGGTAGAGTCTAAAGACTTTTCTTAGGTCTGTAAAATTAGCTGTATTCTCGCACAAAACTACCCAAGGTTCTGCAAAACATAACGTATCTACGCAAACCGATTTGACGCAAGACGCTATAATCAAGTAAATAATATACTGGGTGGGCCAAAAAAAACCGAACAATTATTTTTCAACTTTTGAACTATTCTATTGATTTTAATGGAATAAACTGAACTTGGCAGAAAATGAACCAGAGATTTAACCAAATATATGTTTTTGTCCGCCATCTCAAAATCCAAGATGGCGGACGAAATTAAATTGTACCCTTCAAAGATGCTCGTTTATTCTTGTTTTGAACATGTTTTAATTATTTTTAAATCAGTAAAAAAACTGCATTCGTGTCACATACAACAAGGTGCAAATTAGCCAAATCGGTTTGGTGGTTCTAAAAAAAAATATTTTTGTTTTAACCATTGTTTTTAATATTATACGATTGCCTTGCCAATCATGTCTGCATTTATTTCCTTATTAATTTTTTACTACTGGACCGATTTCAATAAAATAAAAAACGTTCTGGTGAGAATTGATTGCTTTTTATAAGTTATAATTTATAAGGTTTGTTCCATAATAGAAAAGTTTTTTGGATATATTATGGAACAAACCTCATAAATTATTTTCGTTGGCTTGGACATAACCCAAAAAAATTAGATGGTTAAAAACAAACCACAAAAAAACGAAAAATTTTGTTAAAAATTGAAAACTATCTTGCATAGTTATGAAGAGTCGTAAATCCTTGATCCATTTCGAACGGACTCTGAAGACAATAGTTTGAGTAAGTACCTTTTAGTAGAGGAAAAACTTTGTTAATTTTGAAAAAGGGATGGAAGGAAAAAAAAACAACAATATTCTTTGTACTGAGTGCCTTCTTCTTTAGGGCTTGAAAAAGAAAAAAATATATTCCGAAACGTTGCCAAAAACTTGATAGTTTTTTTTGGTCCTGTGTTCTAACCCACGGATAGTCAAATACTTATTTAGAAAGACACGAAATGTTTACACACAAAAATATTTTTTTAGAGCCCCTAAAGAATGCAGCGTTTTTACTAATTTAAAAAAAAATATTAAAACATGTTTGCAACACAAGAATAAACGAGCATTTTTGACTTTGAGATGGTGGACACAAAAATATAATTGGTCAAAATTCTCATTAATTCTCTGCCAAGAGCAGTTTGTCCCATTAAAATCGATTGCAAAATTGAAAAGTTGACATGACAAAAAAATTGTACAGTTTTTTCGGCCCACCCGGTATATATATATATATATATATATATATATATATATATATATATATATATATATATATATATATATTTTAGGTTTGTAGGTTTCTTGGGAATGTGGTTCATTAATCAACTAGCAACTTTTAATTTACATTTAATTATTAATTAAAAGTTGCTAGTTGATTAATGAACCACATTCCCAAGAAACCTGCAAACCTAAAAAATATAAAATATATGGTTCAAGAAAACAGAAAATCCAAATATATATATATATATATATATTTATACAGTGTGTCCACTGATAGAGTTCTTGTAAGGCATAAATAACAAAAAAATCGATTTAGATTCTGATTTTCTGGAAATCGCTAATGCTATATATATATATATATATATATATATATATATATATATATATATAATATTTTCTGAAGTATTAAAGGTAACTCAACCATATTTGGGAAGGGCGGGTGTGTTGCCCGTACATTAGGGGGCTGCATAGGGGCGGTCAACTTAAATTTTTTAAATTGTAACCCCTATCGAAGACACCTCGTTTTAAATGTCTTTGAAAAACTAACATCTTGGCATAACTGTCGATTGTCTACGTCAAATCTGTCAAAACTATGGGCTGCCAAGTTTGTTGTTTTTAAACAAAAACCCTATTTAGTGATATCTTGTTAGAAAGGTCTTTAAAAAACCAAAATTTTGGCGTAACTGCTTCTCGTCTATGTCAAACGCATCAAAATCTATCGACTGTTATACTTATTAATTTACTATTTTGGACAAACTTCACGCCAGCCAAAGCTAACAGCTTTGACGAGAAGGGGAGTACAGACTCAAAATTTCAAGTCGGCATTTCCAACAAAAGAGGCCTAAATTTTATTGGGCCTCACTAAAATTCACTCAAAACCACAATTTATTGCCAACCCTTATGGCGTTTAACAGACCTAAAGGATTCCTTTCTTCGTGGGAAAAATCCCCGTATCAACTCCAAGTTTCGCGTTTCTTCTCTGCGCATTCAGGTTGCCAAAGTTACCTTTAAAGATGAAAACACACAAAATCTGAAAAGAAAACTCAATGACCAGAGAGCACAAACTCACTCTGTTTTAGCCTACTTGTTCTAACAAAAATATATCAAATCTAAAAAAAAACATTTTCTTTTGTCTGGTCTCTAAATAAAATCACTCACGGCAATCTTGCACTTCCACAGAACAGTTAGACCACAGTCCGCGGTACCAAACCATGGACCGGGGGCATTGGGGGGAAGCACGGGGAAGCCAAATATCGCCAGTTAGTCTGGGGAAAATCGAAATGACAGTTTAACGGTATGTTGTTTTTGATTAAAATTCGGGAAAACCGGGATATCACTAACTAAATTTACAATCGTTTAGTGCTAAAGTGAAATCATAACGCCTTCTGAAATTATAAAGTTCCAACAAAAGTGTACCAGTTCTTTATTTAAAATCAGCGGATAAATATCCTAAGGATTTCAGGCAAAAGGTAACAACACAAAACATTAAGGGTGGTTCTAAAAGTGAACCATTACTTGTTTGAAACTTGCTAAGTGTGTGAAAAACCGATTTTGCTGATGCGTGGCAAGAATGCAGCTTTTTTACTCATTTGAAAACATAATTTAAAGATGTTCGCAACACAAAAATAAACGAGCACCTGTGAAAGGCACAATTTAATTTCGTCTGCCATCTTGGATTTTGAGTTGGCGAACAAAAAAATATAAACGCATTATTACTTTTGAACTATATAATCGATTTTAATGGAACATACCGCACTTAACAGACAATTATACAGAGTTTTGACTCAATATATTTTTTCTGCGCCATCTTAAAATCCAAGTTGGCGGACTCGTTCTTTCTTATACTGCGAACATGGTTAAATTATTTTTTTAAATAAGTAAAAAAGCTACATTCTTGCCACGCACAACAAGGTATGAATCAGCAAAATCGGTTCAGTGGTTCTAAAAAAAGATATTTTTGATTCAACCATTGTTTTGCATGTTATACGATTGCCTTGCCAGCATATCTGCATTTATTTCCTTATAAATTCATTACTACTGAACCGATTTTAATCAAATGAACAACATCCTGTTCAAAATTGATTTCTTTTTAAGGAACATGATTTAAGTTTATCGCCGTCTTAAAATTTAAGATGATGGACACAATCATACTTGATTCTCCAATATGGCGTGTTTATTCTTATTTTCCGAAAATCTTTTAGTTTTTTTTATTAATTTATAGAAAAGCACTACTTTTCCCCCATAAAACGAGGTAGAAACTAATAAAATCGATGTGACGGCTCTCAAAAAATCTATTTTTGTTTCAACCAGTGTTTTACAGATTATACGATTGTCTGCATTCATTTTCTTATAAATTCGTTAATACTAAACCGATTATAGTGAAATATTTTAGCCATTTTAGAATTTAAGATTTAACATATATGAAACAATGGTGAAAAGCACGCTGTTGTATGGAATAGAGACTTGTCGCGTAACAGAAAAATACAAAGCAAAAATGGAAAGTGTCGAAATGGATGCAATAAGAAGATCAATAAGAATATCTAGAACAGATCATATAAGAAATGAGATCATAAAAGAAAGAATGGAAATCGAGGGAAGCATAACGGATGACATCACCAAAAGGCAACTGATATGGTACGGCCATGTACAACGGATGAGCGACGAAAGATTACCAAAGCAGGTCCTAGAATGGCAACCAATAGGGCGCAGAAAGAGAGGGCGTCCTAAACTGGAATGGCAACAGTCAATCCAAAAGTCAATGAGTCAAAAAAACCTGACGGAAGATGACTGTCAGGATCGAAGGAGGTCGAGAATAGGCGTCGGACAACGTAGAAAAACGTTCTAAACCGACATAGTAGTAGTAGAATTTAAGATGTCGCACAGAATCATACTTGATTCTCCAAAATGGCCTGTTTATTCTTATTTTCCGAAAATGTTTTATTTTTTTTTAATTTAGCGAAAAACTCTACTTCTCTTCCGCATAAAAAGGTACACATTAATAAAATCGGTGTAGTGGTTCTCACAAAATCTGTTTTTGTTTTAACCATTGCATTGTTTTACAAATTACGATTGAATTGCCAATACTGTCTGCATTCAGTTTTTTTCTAAATTCATTATTATTAAGCCGATTTAAGTTAAATAAAAAACATCATAGCGCAAATTGATTGATTTTTAAAGTTTGTACTAAGATGCTTTTATTTCACTAAAATCGGTTCAGTAATAATGAATTTATTAAGAACTGATTGCAGACAGGATTGGCAATGCAATCGTATAATTTGTAAGACAATGGTTTAAAAAAAATCAGATTTTGTAATAACCACTTAACCGATTTTGTTACTTTGTACCTTCTTAAGCAGGAGAAAAGTGGTGCTTTTCTATAAACTCAAAAAAAAAACTAAAACATTTTCGGAAAATAAGAATAAACTTGCCTCTTTGAAGGGTGAAGTATGATTCTGTCCGACATCTTAACTTTTAAGATCGCGGCAAATTTCGACTATAACCTGTAAAGCACGATCAATTCTCACTAAGATTTATTTTATTTCACTAAGATCTGTTCAGTAATAGTGTGTTGATATGGAAATTATCTGTAAAACAATAGCTGAAACAAAAATAGATTTTTTGACAACCACTACACCGATTTTAATAATTCGTACCTTGTTGTGCGGGGTAAAAGTAGTTCTTTTCTATGAAAGACGAACTAAAAAATATTTTCAGAAAATAAGAATAAACACGCCATTTTGAGCAATCAAGTACGATTTTGTCAGCCATCCTAAATTTTAAAACGCCGATAAATTTTGATCATGATCTTTAAAAACCAATCAATTCTCTCCAGGATATTTTTTATTTCATTAAAATCGGTTTAGGAAATAAAAGCAGACATGATTGTCAAGGCTATCCTATAATATTCAAAACAATGGTTGAAACATTTTTTTAAACCAATGAACCGATATTGCTAATATGTACCTTGTTGTGCGTGCCAAGAATGCAGCTTTTTTACTGATTTAAAAAAATATTTAAAACATGTTCGCAACACAAGAATTAACGAGCATATTTGAAGGGTACAATATATTTTCGTCCGCCATCTTGGATTTTGAAATGGCGGACAAGAACATATATTTGATCAAAACTCTGATTAATTATCTGCTAGCATTTTCTTGCATTAAAATGATGATATAGTTCAAAAGTTATAATGAAAAAAAACCGGACAATTTTGTTTCAATATAACTTTTGTACTATAGAATCGATTTTAATGGGACAAACTGAACTTGGCTGAGAATTAATCGGAGATCATATATATATTTTCTGTCCGCCATTTCAAAATCCAAGATGGCGAACGAAATTAAATTGTACCCTTCAATGATACTTGTTTATTCTTGTGTTGCGAACACCTTTTAATTATTTTTTTAAATCATTAAAATGCTGCCTTTTCGCGACGCACAGGTACGAATTAGCAAAATCGGTTTAGTGGTTCTAAAAAAAATATTTTTGTTCCAACCATTGTTTTGAATATTACACGATTGCCTTGCCAATCATGTTTGCATTTATTTCCTTATAAATTCATTACTACTAAACCGATTTTAATGAAATAAAAAACATTCTAATGCGAATTGATTGCTCTTTAACGGTCATGATTAAAATTTATCGCGGTCTTAAAATTTAAGATGGCGGACAGAATCATAATTGATTCTTCAAAATGGCGTGTTTATTCTTATTTTCTGAAAATATTTTAGTTTTTGTTTTCATCAATAAAAAGGGTCTACTTTTCTCCCGCACAACGAAATACAAATTTGTAAAATCGGTGTAGTAGTTCTCAAAAAATCAATTTTTGTTTGAGCCATTGTTTTACAGATTATACGATTGCAATTGCCAATCCTGTCTGTATTCTATTCCTTATAACCTCATACTCCGCGCAGCAAAGGCTAGAGAAGGTATTATTAAAAACTTTTTTTTTGTAGATCAGCTACAATTTTTTGTGGGTCACATGAAAAGTGTATCCTATTCGCTGTTTCATATAAGTGCCATTAATGCTATAGTTCATAGCATTTTAGTAACCAGTCAATAGCTATCTGCGTCTTGTACATTTATTTTAATATTTTCGTTAGGTATTTAAAACTTTTATTAACTAACTAACTCGCTGTATGATATTTAGCTTTTCATAAATTTCAATAAAATTCTTTACGCCATTTCCCGTAATCGGTGGAGGTAATGGAGTTTTTTAACCTTGGTAGAGAGTTCTGCATTTTTTAATTCATTGGAGGACTTTCCAGTGCCCGAGCTTTTTTGTAGTGGTGAGAGTGAAGTATCCATTCGACGTTTTTTCCAACCCTTTCCTTTTTTTCTGATCCACTCAGTTTCCCTTGCCAGATGGTCCTCATCAGTCTTGCAGTCCATGTTAGGCTCTTCTTTCTCAGTGACTTTTATCTCTAAAAATGCAAACATTGTTTGCATACTTTTCAGTTGACTTCGGAGATTATCCACTTCTATACTAAGCGATGTTTTTTCGTTTTGGGATTTTTTCGATTCGCTATATAAAACTTCTTTGATTTTTGTGTACTACTAGCATAGTTATCCTAAAATAATTCGGCATTATCCATTATTTCTTGATTTGGTTTGGGTTTTTCGTCCTTTTTTAAAACAAGCTCTGCAGGTACACATTTTGTTGCTTTTAAACTTGATATATCATTTATAATAAACATTGTTTAAGTATACTTTATTATATAAACAAAAAACCAGTGACTTTGATTTCGTTCGCACTATTATGTAGGTACGTCTCAATACAACCCTATCGAACTGCGATCGAATGAACACTGTTTGTCTCAGTTATATTATTACATTTTGCATCCACTTGCACCGACTTGTTATTCTTTCCTCATTAAATGTCCACATTTAATTTTTTTCCTTTGAAAATTTCTCTGATATTAACTTACATAGTTTCCTTTCCATCGTTTATACGCGGATTGGTAAATCCTTATAGATGCGCAAATCCAGTGCAGGCCAGTGCTATTACTTTAACTTTTCTTTACCAAATATTGATATGGTGGGTTTATAATACTAAGCTTTAATATGAAGCTTTAATAATTAATATTGCTACAAATGTAAGTTATTTAAATTTTATAGGAAGAATTTATTTAGGTTTAGTGTAGTATTAGGTTGACTTATTTTATGGCTGTATTTTTAGTCTAGGTTTTAGTTGCGTTATCTATGACTCACACTGGTACTCGGATGCAAGCCTACTAGCAAAGACTAGTATACTCGTGAATCGAAAAAGGACAAATAGTTCGGGAAAGTTTGACGACCTTCTATATAGGGCCGGTCATCGCGCATCGAGAGTCAGTCACAGATAACGAACTGTAGTAATCGCGAAATATTAACACGAAGTTAATTGTGGCCGATTTCAGTAGTGAGTTATTAGCAAGTTATTAGTAAATTTAAGTGCGTGTTTTGTACATAATTGTCGAAATAAATTGACATATCCTTTTTGACATTTGCGAGTTTTATTTGTCGTAGAGAACCTGTAACAATATTTTTATTTCTTAACTCTTGAAGTAGCTTTATGAATCGTTGAAACTATGAACAAAATTCGAAATCACCAATCATTAATATTTTTTATAATCGAACAATATCTTATTAAAGTTCTGGCACATGTCATCAATGAGACAAATATATAATAGAATTTAATATTACCAGACAGACGAGTTTTGAGGGATAAGACAATATAACAAACCTAACTAACACCGCTAGATCTCCCCTTATTTAATTTTAAGGGACTAAGCTCTTTATATACCTTTTAGACCGGGAGTTAAGATTCATTTTACTTCTGTAGTGATGTTGACTTTTTGAAATGAAAATTCTCACTGATTTTTCTAAATAATTTATATGTATGCAGATAGAGAATATTCAGTGGATGTTATAAAAAGTGATATCATATCACTGTTATCAGTACCACAATAAAATTTTTATACAAACTTCCATCGAATTTGGCTAATTATTGATATACGGTAATTCGCTTTATTTCGGAAAAACCTACACCATTTCTATAAGCAGTTAGTCCATCATAGTGCGTCCATACGATTTTTTCAAACCTTTTTAGAGTTAAGAAACTGCATCTCCTGATCTAGTGGTAAAACACAAAATATCTACATCGTTCGTGCATGCTTGTTTAATAAAGAAAAAAATACGTTAGGTTTAAATTACGCCTTGAAATATAAATTTTGCATTTATTCGTTTGCGAAAATCACTATTAACATTACTAATTGTCTTTAGTCATTAAATTTAAGTATATTCTTCGACAAAAGGCGTACAGTACCTCTAGCAAGTGTATTGAGGTCTCTGGATATGGGGACCTATTTGCTAAGTTTGTAAACATCGCAAGCCCAAATATAGCTGGATTTAGGGAATAATATAAGTTAATAGCAAAGATGAGTAATGTCGAAAGTATTGTATACTATTGGGGTTTGCAAATGCACATAATTTTCTATTTAATTTTGTCAAAAAAATTCATTTAATAAAACGCAAATGCTGATTTCTGACAGAGTTAATACTGATTTTTATACAACCTAACCTGATAGTAACCATACAATAAAATGCCTCCGAACAGAAAAATATTTACTGGAATTTTTAGTGATACTTATAATAATTTGCAACACTGCGCCTCCCGGGTTATTGGCTATTTCTATTACGAGCAGGCCACGTTATCAAAAGCCAACTGACAGATTATCATTCGTTGCCATCCTATTTTCCGGTAAAGTGGAAACTAAACTTGTATCATGCGCGCTTTGTCCGGAATACACTCGACACTCAGATATCTTGATCTAACCAATTGAGACATCTGAAAGACGCGGTATTTGAAAACATTTGAAACTCTCTTCTGATATACATTTCAGCAGTTTTACATACAGGGTGTCCCAAGTCAATTCTTTATTTAATATTTTTAAATTAATTACGAGTGCGTGAGACTAAGAGTACACGGCAGAGAAAGCGAGCGACGTGCAGACAATGAAAACACAGGTAGCAAAAGCGCAACTGCCTGGCTATACTTTTCAGGTATTTTCGAATTATACACGTCAAACCTCGCACTAGCGACTTCTAGCTGGAAGAACTGCAATGGGACAGGTATACATACTCGTAAACAGTGGCGGATCCAGGGGGGGGCACTAGGGGCACTTGCCCCCCCGAGAATTTTTTGATCATACAAAAAATGAGTAAAAAGTAATGTTTTTGCTAATAAAAATTCAAAATTTTTGCCTGCGGCGCATGAAAGTGTCTATTGTTATTATCATCGAAATTACAATAAAATGCTGCTTAAAAAAATATATACCGTTTTTTACCAACAGAGAATGTCACCTAAAGTGCGTCCCCCCCCCCCGAAAAGCACCTCTGGATCCGCCCTTGCTCATAAACTAGTTACATTTGAAAATTATACAAAGAACATTTGCAAGCAAAACACCAGTTATGATTCTTTGTTTGAAACTCGTAGACAATGATTGTGTAGAAATAAAATTTCGGACTACCATTGTCTTTATTTATTTTAAAACACGACGTTTCGGTTAGTAAGTATCTCTAACCGTTATCAAGTGTAAACTAAACAATCTAGTCTCTAGGCTACTACTTATACTACTTGGTGTGCAGTCAGGTGTGACGGCCCGCCCCCTTTTTTTTTTAAATTCTAAGACGCCTGTTTTCCTTAAGGAGTGGTTTCCATATGTTTGGTATGTCCGTGCTTGGTTGACTGAAAACTTCTTTATTCTGCATTATATACGCAGCTTCAATAAACTTTCGTTTTCGCCAATGCGACTCCTTATGTAAAACTTTAGCTTCTGACCACTGAATCCTGTGATCATTTGACCATGCATGATCTGCTAATCCGGATTTTTCAATATCCCCTAATTGGGTACTTTTTAGATGTTCATTTACTCTAACCTGAAGAGGGCGTTTCGTTTCACCTACATATGATTTACCACACTCACACGGGATTTGGTAAATACATTCCTTATTATTTAAGGGATTATCTGGTTTTGTTTTAGTTACAAAACTTCTTATCGTATTTCCCGAAGAAAATACTGTTTTTATATTATAGTGTTTAGCTATTCGTCTTATGTTTTCTGAAATCCCTTGAACATATGGAATGTTAATAACACCTAACGGATTATTATTTTGAGAATTTGGTACATTTAGTTTGTTTTTAATTTTAAATATCGTTGAGTTTATTAATTTCTCGGAATTACCATTCTGTTGTAAGTCCTTTTTAATGTTGTTAATTTCTGTGGTTAATTCTTCATTATTACTACAAATATTTACGGCTCTTAAATACAAACTTCTTATAACTCCTTGTTTTGTTGCAACAGAATGATTAGACTTAAAATTTAGGTACTGTCCCGTGTGTGTAGGTTTCCTATATACAGTGGTTTGAATGTTTCTGTCTAATCGTTTGACAAGAACATCCAAAAAAGGTAAGGCCGAATCTTTTTCAATTTCCATGGTGCACTTGATTGTTGGTTGAAAACCGTTCAAATGGTGTATAAAATTTTGTAGTTTGTCATCATTTTCCGGCCATATAATAAATGTGTCATCCATGTATCGTAGCCATAGTTTTGGTTTGACTCTTGCTGTGTTGATCGCATGGCCCTCGAACCACTCCATGTAGATGTTTGCTACCACTGGCAAAAGAGATGAACCCATTGGGAGTCCATCATTTTGCGCGTAAAACTTATCTTTCACTTGAAAGTAAGAGTTACGGAGACAGAGCTCCAAAAGATCCATCACCCCCTCCACCGATAGCGTTGTTCTCTCCTCTCCATAAGAAGGATATACCACTGCGACCAATTACCAGCTCCAGGGACTCACCGACCAGCACTTTGTCGAGGTTTTTGTTGGACATAATTTCAACCACTACAGGGTAAGTCCGAATCTTTTGTCAAAAACTCGGAACATTTTGTGGAGGTTTTAAACGGTATCGAATTAGATCCCGGCGATAGATTTGTAAATTTTGATGTAGAAAGTCTCTACACCAACGTGCCAATAAATGAGTCACTCAGTATCATTAAAAACAAATTACAAACTGATAATATACTTCACGAGAGAACAACGCTATCGGTGGAGGGGGTGATGGATCTTTTGGAGCTCTGTCTCCGTAACTCTTACTTTCAAGTGAAAGATAAGTTTTACGCGCAAAATGATGGACTCCCAATGGGTTCATCTCTTTCGCCAGTGGTAGCAAACATCTACATGGAGTGGTTCGAGGGCCATGCGATCAACACAGCAAGAGTCAAACCAAAACTATGGCTACGATACATAGATGACACATTTATTATATGGCCGGAAAATGATGACAAACTACAAAATTTTCTACACCATTTGAACGGTATTCGACCAACAATCAAGTGCACCATGGAAATTGAAAAAGATTCGGCCTTACCTTTTTTGGATGTTCTTGTCAAACGATTAGACAAAAACATTCAAACCACTGTATATAGGAAACCTACACACACGGGACAGTACCTAAATTTTAAGTCTAATCATTCTGTTGCAACAAAACAAGGAGTTATAAGAAGTTTGTATTTAAGAGCCATAAATATTTGTAGTAATAATGAAGAATTAACCACAGAACTTAACAACATTAAAAAGGACTTACAACAGAATGGTTATTCCGAGAAATTAATAAACTCAACGATATTTAAAATTAAAAACAAACTAAATGTACCAAATTCTCAAAATAATAATACGTTAGGTGTTATTAACATTCCATATGTTCAAGGGATTTCAGAAAACATAAGACGAATAGCTAAACACTATAATATAAAAACAGTATTTTCTTCGGGAAATACGATAAGAAGTTTTGTAACTAAAACAAAACCAGACAATCCCTCAAATAATAAGGAATGTATTTACCAAATCCCGTGTGAGTGTGGTAAATCATATGTAGGTGAAACGAAACGCCCTCTTCAGGTTAGAGTAAATGAACATCTAAAAAGTACCCAATTAGGGGATATTGAAAAATCCGGTTTAGCAGATCATGCATGGTCAAATGATCACAGGATTCAGTGGTCAGAAGCTAAAGTTTTACATAAGGAGTCGCATTGGCGAAAACGAAAGTTTATTGAAGCTGCGTATATAATGCAGAATAAAGAAGTTTTCAGTCAACCAAGCACGGACATACCAAACATATGGAAACCACTCCTTAAGGAAAACAGGCGTCTTAGAATTAAAAAAAAAGGGGCGGGCCGTCACACCTGACTGCACACCAAGTAGTATAAGTAGTAGCCTAGAGACTAGATTGTTTAGTTTACACTTGATAACGGTTAGAGATACTTACTAACCGAAACGTCGTGTTTTAAAATAAATAAAGACAATGGTAGTCCGAAATTTTATTTCTATACAATCATTGTCTACGAGTTTCAAACAAAGAGTTGAAGAACGGTACGGACCCGGAATCAACAATCTATTCAGAGGCTACGAGAAGACCAAACTTAAAGTGATAAAGGAAGAAGAACACATTTCATTCTTGTGCGAGGCGCGCGACAGTGGTGTCATTCCGGTTGGTTTCCGCCTAAAAGCCAACTTTCCGGGAGTGAGAACGAAGAAGATCTTAGAGAGGACCAGCCAAGCACTAATCCGATCCCAAATCAGTTACCATCGATGGAGAAAAGCCAATTTCAACGCCGACATAGAGGAGCGATTTGACAAAATTAGACGACACACATGGGAGGAAGACTACGAACCGATACTGAGTAAAATTGACAGTATGTGCAACAGAGAACGACAGAAGATACGATCAACTCACCGAGAAAAACTTAAGAAACTACAGACACGTACTCAAGATAGAACAGACTCAACAACACCAAGCACTATAGTGAACATCTCCAAAAGGACTCTGAGCACCAACGAAGAATTGGTACTCAGTAAGGGACTTAAGTTCGCCATTGCACCGGCACAGACACCGACACTGGAAATTATTGCGGCAATAGAGACCGTTAGTCTACCTCAACCCGAAGCTGATGAGTTTCGCCATAAAGTAAGAACAACGTTGGACAGAAAGACGCAACAAAAGACAAACATCACCAGTCAAGAACAACGGGCAATCAAGAACCTGCAGGCTGACAAATCAATCAAGATTCTACCGGCCGACAAAGGAAACGCAACGGCGATCATGGATGTCGAGACTTACGACAAAAAGATCCAAGAAGTTCTGGAGAAAGGAGACTACAAGCAACTACCCAAAGACCCAACCACCACCATAGAAGGACGCATCTACAGGACTTTGAAGAAGTATGCTGAAAATATCCCGGACGCTGCTAGATCCCGCCTGACTCCACACCACAGTAAGGCACCACATTTTTATGGATTACCAAAGATCCATAAGAAGGAAGTACCACTGCGACCAATTACCAGCTCCAGGGACTCACCGACCAGCACTTTGTCGAGGTTTTTGTTGGACATAATTCAACCACTACAGGGTAAGTCCGAATCTTTTGTCAAAAACTCGGAACATTTTGTGGAGGTTTTAAAAGGTATCGAATTAGATCCCGGCGATAGATTTGTAAGTTTTGATGTAGACAGTCTCTACACCAACGTGCCAATAAATGAGTCACTCAGTATCATTAAAAACAAATTACAAACTGATAATACACTTCACGAGAGAACAACGCTATCGGTGGAGGGGGTGATGGATCTTTTGGAGCTCTGTCTCCGTAACTCTTACTTTCAAGTGAAAGATAAGTTTTACGCGCAAAATGATGGACTCCCAATGGGTTCATCTCTTTCGCCAGTGGTAGCAAACATCTACATGGAGTGGTTCGAGGGCCATGCGATCAACACAGCAAGAGTCAAACCAAAACTATGGCTACGATACATGGATGACACATTTATTATATGGCCGGAAAATGATGACGAACTACAAAATTTTCTACACCATTTGTACGGTATTCGACCAACAATCAAGTGCACCATGGAAATTGAAAAAGATTCGGCCTTACCTTTTTTGGATGTTCTTGTCAAACGATTAGACAGAAACATTCAAACCACTGTATATAGGAAACCTACACACACGGGACAGTACCTAAATTTTAAGTCTAATCATTCTGTTGCAACAAAACAAGGATTTATAAGAAGTTTGTATTTAAGAGCCGTAAATATTTGTAGTAATAATGAAGAATTAACCACAGAAATTAACAACATTAAAAAGGACTTACAACAGAATGGTTATTCCGAGAAATTAATAAACTCAACGATATTTAAAATTAAAAACAAACTAAATGTACCAAATTCTCAAAATAATAATCCGTTAGGTGTTATTAACATTCCATATGTTCAAGGGATTTCAGAAAACATAAGACGAATAGCTAAACACTATAATATAAAAACAGTATTTTCTTCGGGAAATACGATAAGAAGTTTTGTAACTAAAACAAAACCAGACAATCCCTCAAATAATAAGGAATGTATTTACCAAATCCCGTGTGAGTGTGGTAAATCATATGTAGGTGAAACGAAACGCCCTCTTCAGGTTAGAGTAAATGAACATCTAAAAAGTACCCAATTAGGGGATATTGAAAAATCCGGTTTAGCAGATCATGCATGGTCAAATGATCACAGGATTCAGTGGTCAGAAGCTAAAGTTTTACATAAGGAGTCGCATTGGCGAAAACGAAAGTTTATTGAAGCTGCGTATATAATGCAGAATAAATAAGTTTTCAGTCAACCAAGCACGGACATACCAAACATATGGAAACCACTCCTTAAGGAAAACAGGCGTCTTAAAATTAAAAAAAAGGGGGCGGGCCGTCACACCTGACTGCACACCAAGTAGTATAAGTAGTAGCCTAGAGACTAGATTGTTTAGTTTACACTTGATAACGGTTAGAGATACTTACTAACCGAAACGTCGTGTTTTAAAATAAATAAAGACAATGGTAGTCCTAAATTTTATTTCTACCAGCTATGATGCTTTACCGCTCCAGGGAAAAAAATTATAAAACCAATGTAGTCCACCAATGAAAGACTATATAATAATAAACTCTTTCCTACTCTAACTTCACCATTGTAAAGCAGAAAACCATTGTGAACCCTATGCAGATAAATATGTTGACAAATCGATATACAGTCGAACCTCTATAACTCGAACCTGAAGGGACAACCAAAACAGTTCGAGTTATGGAGGGTTCGAGTTATAGAAACTCGAGTTACATGGGTTAAAATACATGTGAAAAGTGCACGGACCGCTTAAAAGGTTCGAGTTATAGAGAGGTTCGAGTTATAGAGGTTCGAGTTAGAGAGGTTCGACTGTATTAGTTTAAATCGTACACTAAAAAAAACGGACATGGAAAAAGCGCACAAAATAACAGTATATTTTAAAATGTGCGTCAACAATTTTTAAAATTCAAATAATTTAAAAATGTGTATATATATTTGCATCTTTTGTATGTATGTAACTTAAATCTTTATACAGGGTGTCCCAAATCAACTATTTATTTAAAAACTCAGAAGTGCGCGAGACAACGTACGTGAAGCAAACGAGACGCTTCCAATGAAAACGCAGGTAGGGAAAGCGGTTGCTGACTGGTTATCATTCCCATGTACTTTTGAATTGTATACCTTATCACCTATACCTATCACCACTTGCGATTTCTAGATGAAATAATTGCAACGGGACAGGGAGTATGTATATTACGCTATTCCGTGTGCAAAGCTAAGGTGATCACATAACCTTATCTGCATATTATGCAGGTATTATACTCCCCTATTTTTCTCAGGAAGGTGAAGGTGAATAAGTAACCTAACCCGTGTATGTATAGTCCTCTTTTTTTATAGGCAAAGTTGAGGTGAACAATTAACCTAATCAAACAATAACATAAAAATTAATATAACCATGAATAGCCCTTACAAAACTTTTAGTAATTGTAAAAACATAACTTTATTTAAATGCATGATTTTTCTATAATTATTGTTTATGTTCCTTCTATGTGCTTTCTTTAGTGTATACTTTTTTCGCTCATAAAGAAAAAGTAAGAAATTATTTCCTATTTGCATTTTTTCTGTGTGCTTCTGCCATCATTATAATAATACATAAAAATGACCAATTTTTGCGTCCTTTTTTCACTTTGTGGGTTAAAAACATGTTAAAGTTTGGTTCGGTTAAAATATTATTTATTAAATATTTTGCTTATTCTATAATTTTTTCTTTCGCCTGGACGCAGCATAAATAAATTTTATCTCCGCTCCTATATCTTTGTCTGCGACTGCTGACAGAATTAAATGCGAATCAATAATTCCTAGTCACTCGGTTTTTCATGCCGCAAGCCATATTGCGGCCCCGTGTACTTCGGAAACTGGATGGGGACGTTCAGGAGGCAGACTGCTATATAATTCCATGAAGGACGCACTTATTTTGCGGCCAGTCTGATTAATTTAACATGATAAGACGATTTTTTCAATATTACGAAAGAAAATTGTGGTATTTTTTTCTATGGTAATGAAAAGAAAAAATCAGAACCCGCACTCTTAAGCCATTTGCACCCCTCCAGCTTGACAGCTCACAGGCCGCCACTGTATCTACCATATACATAATATTCTTATGTATAAGTGTTATTTACTTTACAATAAGGGTTTGGTCAATTCATACACAAGAGTTGTGTATTCATTGGTTTGGTCTAAGCCACCCTCACTATTAATTTAACGCGCCTTGTGCGATGATAGCAAGGTTGCCGAGCTATGCTTAAATTATTGGCCTTTAGGGAAAGCGCGTCATGCCTGTTATCATTTTTATTATAGTGATTGATTTAACTACATCAATATCTTTTCTTGTACCGGGTGGCAAAAAAATATTTGGGTAAATGCATAATGCATTTGATATATGCCGAATGCCTAAGATATGAAATTGATGACAGCATGGTTTTAAGTTAAATGCAAAACATAAGTGATTTAGATGAGAGAATAGCTCTTCCTTCCAAAGACATTTTCTAAAACCATGGTGTTCTCCGTTCAAAATCAGCAGTCATTTGGCATATATAAAATGCGTTATGCATTTGCGCCAAGGATTTGTTTTTTCAGTGTAACTTTTTCACCACTGTTGGTGCAAGCAATAAATTGCCTATTTTTCATTTTCTTTTCCTTTTCTGCGTGTTTAAAATAATTTAAATTTTCGCGTTCTTAAATATGCATATGGGTTTTCACGGCACCGCACACGTGCGAGGACAAGCAGCGCCGCGATGAGTGTGCAAGCAACCACCGTCACAACAAGACACTAGAAAAATCACGTTCCCAAAAAAGTGAATTCTGAGGTGAAAAACTGGACGTTTAAACGTTGACTGGAGCCGCAAGAGAGTCCGAGGTAGGTGCCTTTTCATATAAAATTCCATATGTATCGTAACTTTCCATTTACAATCGTCAATACCGACAATTATTTTTAAATGTGCTTCTAAAGCCAAACCGGCGACCTGTCGAAGGAAATTCCATTATTTTTCAGTACTTGCACGCACATTTAATGGTCCTTCGAGCCGGATAATAGTTTTTCCAACTACCTATATTCCTGTGGTTCACCAATTTCCTACAAAAATTCAAAATTTCCATATATTTTCAAAATTTCATTTCCAAAAGTGAGTCGGCTATTTTCTTATCGGTAATCACGCCATATTGATTCGCACCGGTTGGACATATTTTCCTAAAAGTTGACCGAAGTTTTCATTACGTTTCAAAAATAACTATCGCCAATGTGCATATTTTCAAAGTTGATCGCTTTGTTCATTAAATTTTCAGTAAAAGTGGCGTCAATACGCCGAAAGTGAAATTTTAAGGCGGTTCTTCCATCTACTTTTCTTCAATTATCGATTTTACAGGTGTCGCGTTAACGCGCAGGTGCAAGTGTCGCCGTCACCAGGGTCATCCCGCTTGAATAGTGATGTGGGTCTCAGGTTGCGCGCTCGTTGTTTCTTCGAATACCGACTTTTCTTAAAAACTTTCAAACAGGACCGCTAGTCGTATGCACAGAGTGTGCGACTTGGAATCGAGAGGTGCGGGGTTCAATCCTTAGTGAGACATAAAAGTTTTTTTTAAAGGATATGTTCAAATAATAACATACAGACAAACTTACAAACATTTCATTTCAAAATTTTCGAAAAAAGTTAATAAAATTAAAATAATAAAATTGTTTAATTTTTGCTAAAATTCGGGTTATATTTTAAGCTATATTTTAAGCATTTTTTTTTTGGGTAATTTTAAAAACAAATTAACTTTCAAAAACAAAAATGTCTACGCAAAAACAGAAAAAACTTTGCGACAAAAGGCTTTTGAGCTTCAACCAAATGGCGGAAGCTCACGAGGTAGCTTTGAAAGCGAACTCGGATACAGCGTTTCACTTTTTGTTTAAATCCAGATATGAAGACGTCGAAGAATGTCATGCTCAATTCTATAATTTTCATAACCAAATTATTGGCTCTCTCGAAGAGTTTAAACTTTCATTTGACGAGCAGGATAAAACTAGAAAAGACTTTGACAACCTTTATTATGAATGTAAGGGTATTTACTACGACCTTTTTAGGGCCAACCTTGTCAATTACGTAGGCAACCCTAACCAACAAAATATTGTTCAGAGGTCAAATACAAGATCATTTCCACAACCAAGGTTGCCAATTTTCGATGGTAATTATAAAAACTGGCAACACTGGTTTGACTTATTTAAAGTCATGGTACATCAAAATTCTGATTTAAGTGATATAGAGAAATTTCAACAATTGCGGGGTTCTGTTCTGAATGAAGCCCTTTCTCTAGTAAAAACCATTCCCCTCGCAGATAGCAATTATCACATTGCGTATGAAACCTTAGTAAAGAGGTATCAAAATAAACGAATTATTGCTACTACCGCTTTGAATGCTATTAACTTTCTTTCAACTAAATCCAGTTCTGGGAAAGAATTACGTTCCATGTTGGATACATTTTCTGTGAATCTAGCCATCTTAAATGAGCTTGGTTTTCCTACAAAAGAATGGGACTTTCTTACTTTTAACATGATGCTCTCAAAACTTGAAGTCAAGATGAGGACTGATTTCGAACTTTACTATAGTAGAGAGAAAAACAATTCAGAAATTCCGTCCTACACTGATCTTTACACGTTTATAGAAAATCATTGCGTTGCGCTCGAATCTGTAGTGCAAATGCCCAGTTTTAGTAGGCAAAATCAAACCCCTAGACAACCTCAAACTACGCGTAATTCTCAAGAGAACAGTTTTCAGAGAAACAGTTTTAATAATTTTAATTCACCTTCTGCTTTCAATACAACTATTTCAAATCAAAGTTCAAATTCAAGAAATCAACAAAATACTTTACAAAATAGCAATCAACGCAGCAACCCTCAAATACAAAATAATCAGAACAGAACTTTTAATCCAAAAATAAAATGTTACCTATGTTCTTCGAATCACGCATTATCGAAATGTATCGAATTTCAAAACAAAAGTCCACAGAAAAGGATGGGTTATGTTCGGCAGGTGAATCTATGTCAAAATTGCTTACATTTTGCTCACCAGACCGTGAATTGCCCCTCCTCCTACAACTGCATCACGTGTGGAGCCAGACATCATAGTCTTCTCCATGTTCCACAACCAGTAGCGCCCTCTGTGAGTGTTAATTCATATCCTCCAGAGAACGCTAATATTCCACTTTCCAATTCCAATAGCACCCCTATGTCAGGAAGCCATTCCACAAACTGTCATGCGACAATGATTTCCAAAAATTCCACTTTTCTACTTTCTACCGTTGTAGCTGACATGTTAGACTCAAGGGGACATTACCAACCAGTTCGTATCTTACTCGATTCTGCCTCAGAGGCAAACTTTATTTCAGAAAAATGTCTAAATCGTTTAGGTCTTTCGAAAAGCTTCTTTTCTACTTCTATTCAAGGCTTAAATCAAATGACATCTTCCAATACCAAAGGTAAGACGAAATGTCTTATCAAACCTCAAGGTCAAGCGGGACCTACCTTTGATTTTGAGGCTTTAGTACTTCCAAAACTTTGTACAGAGATTCCTTCTTGCGCTGTCGACTCGAGCAAGTGGAATCACATTCGCAATATCAAACTTTCTGATCAAAACTTCCATATACCAAGTTCCGTTGATGTCCTAGTAGGTTGTGAACTTTTTCCGCATCTCTTACAAGAGGGAGTTATCCACGGAGAGCGTGGACAACCTAGTGCTTTTAATAGCATCTTTGGCTATGTGCTGATTGGTAAAGTTAAAACTTCAAAGCAACAAAATCCACAATCACTCAAAAGCTGTTACACTTCCATCGAACCATCTCTGGATATCTGCCTAGAGCGCTTCTGGGAGATAGAGCAGGTTCCACATAAGGTTCGTCACAGTCCTGAGGATATTATGTGCAAAAAATTATTTTCACAATCAGTTTCACGCAACGAATCAGGTAGATTCGTCGTTCCATTACCTTTCATAAACTTAGAACCCCAGTTGGGTGACACCTATCCAACTGCTTTAAAACCTTTCAAGCTTCAGGAAGCTAGACTTCTCAAAGACTCAGCTAATTATCAAGCTTACAAAGATTTTATGCAAGATTATTTAAACACTGGTCACATGATACCTATTCCTACGCCTATATCTAAAGATGTCTTGGATAATTCCTACTTTATCCCTCATCACAGTGTCTGGAACACTGGGAAGATAAGAGTGGTCTTTGATGGGTCTCAACGTAGTCCCAGAGGTGTCTCACTCAACGAGACGTTGTGCGCAGGTCCTAAACTGCAAAATGATGTCCGTGAAATTCTACTTAATTTTCGAATTCATGCTGTAGCTTTTGTTACTGACATAGTAAAAATGTTCCGACAGATTTTAATTATTCCTGAGCACACGCGTTATCAAAATATTCTATGGAGATTTTCTGAGGATGATCCTGTCCAAACCTACTCCTTAAGAACAGTTGTTTATGGACTTAAGTCATCACCTTACTTAGCTATTCGTACTATACAAGAACTAGCTAAACTTGAGTCTGAAAGGTATCCTAATGCTTCCAAGGTGCTTCTTAAAGACATTTACGTCGACGACGTGCTCACTGGGCAGGATTCTGTGGCCTCTGCCACAGAACTTCAGTCGGAGTTATTCTCCCTGTTGCGCCTAGGAGGGTTTGAACTTAAAAAATGGGCGAGCAACAGTCCGGAACTTCTCTCCTCATTCTCAGAATCAGAAAAACAAATGTCCATTCGTTTCGACAAATCCGAACCTAATTTTGTAAAAATATTGGGTCTCCAATGGAATCCTATCTCAGATTCGTTTACTTACTTGGTCGTACCAGAAGATAAACCATGCACCAAGCGAGGTATCTTATCTCAAATCATGAAAATTTTTGATCCCTTAGGTTTCTGTTCTCCCGTTTCTTTACTTGCTAAGCATCTCATGCAAGATCTGTGGAAGGAGAAGCTGGACTGGGATTCTTAGCCTCCTCCGCATATCGTAAATGTTTGGAATCAATTTCGAACCGAACTTCCAAATCTTTCAAATATTCATTTACCTAGACGCCTTTCCATTGATCAACCATGTAGCATTGAACTTCACGGCTTTTGAGACGCCTCTATGATAGGTTACGCGGCTACGGTCTATTTCAGAATGGAGTCAGTTTCCGGAGAAATCCATACCTTTCTTGTAATGGCCAAATCTAAGGTCGCACCAGTGAAAACAGTCAGTCTTCCGCGACTGGAGCTTCTTGGTGCCACTTTACTTTGCGACCTAATTTCCTTTATTCAAAACACTTATTCAGATATTCTTAACTTCAACCAAATCTGTGCATGGTATGATTCCCAAGTGGTTCTATGCTGGTTAGCGGCTTCACCTCACAGGTTTAAAACGTTTGTGGCAAACCGTATCTGTCACATTCAAGAAACCATTTCTCCTACGGCCTGGAAATATATTCCATCAGCGCTAAATCCAGCCGACTGTGCTTCGCGCGGTCTTATGCCTAATCAACTTGTCAAACATGACTTGTATTGGGAAGGTTGTTTTCTTAGGCTACCAAAAGAGAGCTGGCCTGATGATTTTCGCTGTCCAGACCCTCCGGAAAACGAGGTTATTCTGGAAGAACGAAAATCAGTATTTCAAACATGCACAGTTGAACCACACATGCTTGATACTTTTCTTTCTCGTTACTCTTCCCTAGAGAAAATTCAACGCATAATTTCCTATATTTTTCGCCTTACCGAAAAGAAATCTAAATATCCTAACGAAAATATTACCGAAGTAGAACTTCAACATTCTCTTATTGTTCTCGTTCGGCATGTTCAACGTTCCATCTTTGCTGATCTCATTTCACGTTAGAATGACGCAAAGCTACTTCCTAAACAATTTCGTAAACTTTCACTTTTTCTAGATACACAAGGCTGCTTAAGAGTTGGGGGTCGATTACCACATTCTTCCGAACTCTCTTATTCAGTAAAACACCCTTTACTTTTACCACGTTCTCACCGTCTTACTCAACTTGTCATTGAGTACACTCACAAAAGGTACTGTCATCCCGGTCAAAAAACGTTGCATTACCTCTTGAGACAACAATTTTGGATCCTTTCCCCTCGCTATGCAATCGAGAGTATAACTTCTCATTGCATTTTATGCTATTGATTAAATCCTAATCATGGGCAACTTGCCTGCTCAACGCATCTCTCAAGTAAAAGCATTTTCACATGTTGCCATAGATTATTGTGGTCCCTTTCCAATTACAATGGGAAAGTACCGAGGTGCAAAGGTATCCAAAGGTTATATTCTTGTCTTAGTCTGCTCCGCAACAAAGGCAGTTCACCTAGAACTTACCTCCGATATTTCCACCCCTACCTTTCTTGCGGCTTTTAAGAGATTTGTGGCAAGAAGAGGAAGAATCTCTGACATTTACTCAGATTGTGGTAGCGCGTTCTTGGGAGCTGATCGTTTACTCAAACAGTACTCCCAGGAAGCATGTCACAGTCTAAAAATTACCTGGCATTTTTCAAGTCCTGGTAGTCCGCACCTAAACGGACTAGCCGAGGCAGGAGTTAAATCCACGAAGGCAAATTTAAAACGTGTAATAGGTGAGCAACGGTTAACCTATGAAGAGTTTTTTACTTTTTTGTGTCAGGTCGAATCCATACTAAACAGCCGGCCTCTGTATTCGTACCCTGGAACCGTTGAATTCCGTACCAGAAACCGAATTTTCTGATTCCAAGTTGAACACCCTGTCCCGCTGGCAGCTGGTGCAAAGGCTCCAGTCCGGTTTTTTGGAAACGCTGGAACTTGGAGTACCTAAACACCTTGCAACAGCGTTCTAAATGGACAGAGGCTTCTAACAATATTAAACTAAATACTTTAGTCGTGGTAAAAAATGAACAAAAACCGCCATTGCAATGTGCTGTTGGGCGAATTGTCGACGTACACCCTGGCTCAGACGGTCATATTCGTGTTGTGACCGTTAAAACAGCTACAGGAACATATCGTCGACCAGTAGTGAAACTATGTCCTTTGCCTATGCCCGACGCATAAGGCAAAATTTTCTTTTTCTTTCGTAATTTTTTCTAAGTATTTTTTTCTTTTCTTTTAATTTTAATTTACATGCATAATTTAATGCATATTTGGGTTAATGTTAAATTGTATCGTTTAATTGCTAATAGGCGAATATTATTAATTTTCTTTTCCTTTCCTTTTCTTAACTAAGTAAAAACACACGTGTTTTGGCGACCGGAAAATGTTGGTGCAAGCAATGAATTTCCTATTTTTCATTTTCTTTTCCTTTTCTGCGCGTTTAAAATAATTTAAATTTTCGCGCTCTTAAATATGCATATGGGTTTTCACGGCACCGCACACGTGCGAGGAGCGCCGCGATGAGTGCGCAAACAACCACCGTCACAACACACACAAGACACTAGAAAAATCACGTTCCCAAAAAAGTGAATTTTGAGGTGAAAAACTGGACGTTTAAACGTTGACTGGAGCCGCAAGAGAGTCCGAGGTAGGTGCCTTTTCATATAAAATTCCATATGTATCGTAACTTTCCATTTACAATAATTATTTTTAAATGTGCTTGTAAAGCCAAACCGGCGACCTGTCGAAGGAAATTCCATTATTTTTCAGTACTTGCACGCACAACCACATATCTGAAAAATAACATATTTTTAACAAAATAGTGTTTCTATCTCCATGTTGAAATTCAAGATGATGAAAAGTTTATATCGTGACCGGAAGAGTTCACCACCGTTGAGTGGCCCCGCATGACAGAGGATAACTTTTAGTTTGCAATTTTGTTTATGTTGCATAGTCAAAAGTTTTGGGGATAAACTAATTTTTAAATCTGTGGAAAAGATTGAATAATTTAACGTATTTTTTATTTCTTCACTTTTTTTGAAAAAGTTGTTACTTTTCGAGAAAATCGCTAAAACTAAATTTTTAGTACATTTCGGACCTTAAATTGCGAAGCGCAGCTTAGGGAGGATTTTGACGGAGAATATATGGGGATGTGTTGAGACAAGGAATAAGTATACCAAAATTCAGCAACCATCTATTTTTTTACATTTTTTCCTTATTTGACTTACTTTGTAGATCCCAAAAGCCTTCCTATTGCTATTGCTTTTGGAGTGATAAAATTGATTATGTAGCAATTGACGTGATCACCTAAAGTTTATAATTTAAAAATATATATCTTCAACACAAAAGCACCGTGCAACACAAATATTATCCTATGAACGGTCACCTCCAAAACTTTTTATAAAGTAAATGTTGTTACATTAGCTTTTGTTTAAAATTCGACACAATCAAGTATTAAGAGGCTTTTAAATTGGGTCGTTAGGGCCATACCTTTTCTTATGTAAACTCGCCCACTTTTTTAATGTCACTATATTTTTTCTACAATTGTGGAATACAAAGAAACAGTACGTTGTTGGGCAAAAATAAGTGTCATGATTTATTAAACGACTTTCTAAAATTCTGAAAAAAAAGTGAACGACCGCACATAATACCATGGAATTATTTCTTCGATGTTAATACATAAATTTTCGTAAAGTCCGGCTTCGAAAATGTACCCTTGAAAAAAATAGATAGCAGCATCTCCTCAGTGGAAAAATAAATGCTATTTGTGATTATAATGATATTTTTTTGTACAAATAGTCATTTTCGTTATTTTATGGAAAGTGACCTTAGAGGTAAAAATACTTTTACGCCCGCAAATACGTCGATAAATTATCAAAATTTTCGAAAGCAAGTATGCGTAGTAAACAAATGTAGTCCAGTGACAGGCCATAAAATATCAAATCCTTTCCTACTCCAATTTTGCAATTGTAAAGGAGAAAACTATTAAGAAGCCTTTGCAGATAAATATTTTGCTATATCAAATAGCAGTTGCGTATATAGAAAATAGTTTTGAAGTGGGCCCGAGACAGTTTTGCGGGAGGTCCGAGACCCCATGAGACCCTATTTTCATATACGTAATATTCCAATACTCCCCGTTACCTATTTACGCAATGAGAAGTTTTGATTGTCACAATAAGAAATGAGAATACGAAAATTGCATAAGTCTGTCCTTTACACTGACCTGAAAATAACCCGCCTTCCAAAGTCGATCAACACGCCTCTGCGTGAGTTAGAATCAGTATAACAGGTTGCTTAACTAGGCTATGAGATACGAGGTGCTTATCTCGGTCCTGGACCTCAAGGGGCGCCAAACTTGAAGAATAGTTTTTTAATTATAATGTTTTAAAAACTCCATAAAAAAATTTAAAAAGTTTATAGAATTATTTATTAGATTCTAAACTTTATATTACGCTACATATACACTCTTGTCTTTAAAGTGGTGCTGTATTAGTTTATATTAGAAGTGCGAAAACTAAAGCAGTTAATTTTATGGTTTCCTATATAACTAATAACAGTGTAAAAATTACCTTTCGCACCAAACTTATCTAAAAACAGTTCCCAAAGTAGGTAGTTTCTGCATGCGAGCAGAAAATAATAAAATACGTACGCATTTACAAATGGCCGAACAACGCGTTACTGGTTAGTGGTTTAACCAGCAATAAAGTGCAGAAATGTTACTTACGCGTTTTAGGTAGGTAGGTATATTATTTTTCTACAGCCGTGAAGAAAAAACTGCCTCTTGCAAATGTCTGTCTGAAAAATTAACAAATAATATTATTTTGTATCATCATGCATTTTTTGTGTAGAAAGTTGCACTTTTCCGCACTAATTCGGAAAAAATCCTTTCCGTAGCAACAAAGTTATAGTAATAAAAATAACTAAAATCACCAACTTGACAAAATTTAATACAAATAAATCTCCCCTTTGGTATACAAAGAACGGTCTAGGACAACTGGGCGCCAAACAAACAAAAAATATATTTCTACCTCTACCCCCACCCTCTCCTTCCCCCAATAGAAAAATGAGTTTCCAAACAACTTACGATCAGCGATTTCATTATAATCTAGAATAAACTCTTCTTTATTTATTTACCTCTGCATTTTTCTGCTAGATTGATTCTTGCAAATAGTAATATTTAATTGATACGGATATCTTATCGTGCTAACATCTTCAAAATTTCCATCAGTCGGCCATCGCTTTTATTATTATGATAATATTAGACTGTTAAAAAATTATTTTTTAATTTTTAGTGCATTTTTTTGTCATCGGATCACTATATGTATAGCAAATTTCATCCAAATCGGATAACGGGATGTGTGTCAAAAACAAATTTTTCTATGGAAGGGGGTGGGGGTAGGGGTGGGAGGATATTTTTTCTTATTGTTGTATTATCATCGGACTACTATGTGTATACCAAATTTTATCCAAATCGGATAACGGGAAGTGTGTCAAAAACACATTTTTCTATAGAAGGGGTGGGGGTAGGGGTGGGAGGATATTTTTTTCTTAATGTTGTATTGTCATCAGACCACTATGTGAATACCAAGTTTCATCCAAATCGGATAATGGGAAGTGTGTCAAAAACTCATTATTCTATGAAAGGGGGTGGGGGTAGAGGTGGGAGGATATTTTTTTTTAATAATATATTGTCATCGGATAACTATATGTATACCAAATTTCATACAAATCGGATAACGGGATGTGTGTCAAAAACATTTTTCTATGGAAGGGGGTGGGGGTAGGGGTGGGAGGATATTTTTATCTTATTGTTGTATTATCATCGGACCACTATGTGTATACCAAATTTTATCCAAATCGGATAACGGGAAGTGTGTCAAAAACACATTTTTCTATAGAAGGGGTGAGGGTAGGGGTGGGAGGATATTTTTTTCTTATTGTTGTATTATCATCGGACCACTATGTGTAGACCAAATTTTATTCAAATCGGATAACGGGAAGTTTGTCAAAAACACATTTTTCTATAGAAGGGGTGGGGGTAGGGGTTGTTTGGATATTTTTTTCTTAATGTTGTATTGTCATGGGACCACTACGTTTGTACCAAATTTCATCCAAATCGGATAATGGGAAGTGTGTCAAAAACGCTTCACAAGATTTGATAGATAGTTAGTTAGAACATCTGAAGCTAAATAAAGATTGTAAAAAATTGCGTAGGATTTTTTAAAGATGTTTTTGTATAAATAATATATTTTATTTTTCATCTACAAATTTTGTAAAAAAAAAATTTTTTAGTCCGGCGCCGCGTTGGCCGGCGCCCAGTTGGCGGCGCCGAGTTGGATCGGCGCCCAGTTGGCCCGGCGCCCAGTTGGCGGCGCCGAGTTGGCGGCGCCCAGTTGTCCCATTCCGACTAACGGTGTAAGTCACATTTATTACACACGTAACTTTCGCCCTCACTGTACCAAACCAAGGATGTTAGTTGCGTGTGTACCAAATGGAAGAAATACATTTTAAAGTTTTTTTTCCATATATATTACTTATTTGGTTTTTTCCGATAGAAAAAATAGGGTACCTAGCACGCGCGTAATGTGACTTATTCGTATTTGTTAGGTAAACTACTAATTACCCGAAAGAGCAACGCTACCAAAATTGGTTTTGGTACTGTTTTAGGGGACAGGATTATTTTTATTTTGTTCCTATGATGATTCAAAACAAGGCAACTAAAATTTTTCCTAACAACCTCATTTTCTGTACGAGACTGCCTCGTTAACGGCACGACGCGACTTAAGAAGTGCGGTCAAGCAGTCGTGTGTGGAAAAATTGTTTATCTAAGAGCGTTAGGAAGTTCCGATATAATTTTATTACTAATGATTTGCATTTAGTTACTTCTATATACGAATGTAAGTAAACTTATGCAATAAACTTGTTTTAATATTGCGGTGCACAAAAATCTATGAGATCAACTTGTGCCAAAAATCAAACAAGTTTTATAGCTAATCGGGCAAAAAGGAGTTTTTTGTTTCCCTTATATTTTTCCGTGGGTAGCTTGAAAGCTTAACTTCACGGGGGTCCAAGATCTAATGGACACCTAATAAGTGTTGACAGTTAACCGTTTCGTCCTTGTGGGACTCCTCAGAACACTGCTGGTCAAGTGACAAATCTTGCGAAGTTAATCAGACGGTGCAAATCAAAATGGAAATATTATTTTGAGGTTTTCAAGAGCTCCTCTTATTCAAACAGCTTGGATAAGTTTTTGTGGTATAAGGAGGCAAATGCGTCTATCTGTAAGTTTTTGTACCACGATTCTTTAAAATGTCAAATGTCAAATGTACACTTTGTCCTTAACCTTAGCCTGTTTATCTACATTTAGTATACGGAGTAGATGGCTTTTCAGATTTCAAAAAGTTTTGTTGTCATCGTCGGTTGACCTCGACAATGGTTTTTCCAGTAAAACATACCGGCATCGTACACAGAGAACATTGTGCAAAACAATTAAAACAAAACCCGAATCAGAACCGAATGTAAACAATACGCCGCTCACCGGACACTATTTCACTAATGTACGCAGGTTCGACACCTGATTCTTTGCTCTGTCAAATACCCAACGGACGTCTTCACCCCGCGGCATATCGAGTAGACACAGGCTAATGAAAAACAAAAACCGTTTTTTATCAGTTATTAGGTAAAAAGGTGACCAACTTTTTTCACTTTTGTTGACGCAGCGCGGCTTCGGTTTATAATTTTTTGTCCTGTCTCAGGTTCTTAGATTATTATATTTAGTCTGAAAAAAAAAAGTGAAGCACTTCACCTGCATCATTGGACGAGCAGATACTGAGCGGACTACCAGACCATGCGAAGCAAGATGCTAAATATTAACTTATTAAAAGCCTATAGCAAAGCCCAATGCACGTATTTATGTTGTGTAACCATTAATATTTATTAATAAATTTTTCTTGGGGAAATATGAATAATAAGCTATAGATCTTTTGGTACAATATGTAAATGGTAAAATTAGTACTTTTGCAGCTAAAAGGAATTTCAAAATTATTTGTTTTATTTCAGAATATTTTAGTTACTTATTTCTTGTTCATATTTTTGCTATTATTCGCCATAATGCCGTCGCAATCAACAGTCAGATTCGCGCAAAAATGTTATACTTCACGCCCTCTGTAAAAAAATAACTATTTTGATCATCAAAGTACATGTAAAAATAAAACAGATTGCATTACAAAATTTTTCACTAAAATATTTTTGGTACAATTTTACAATACTAGGGGTGGCCGTGAAGATTTTAGGAACTTATTTTCCAAGTCAGCAAACATCGATAGAATTGTTCATTGATCAATTCTAAGCAAAATTTGTTATATGAATGGGGTTTTCCGATGGGTTTAGGCGCAATATACAAAATATGATATAGATACGGGGAACTTAGTTTTTAGTAATAAAACTAGTTGTACTAGTAAACAATAGCGTGTCGTGGATAAAAGGGCGGGGGGGCGAAGACCTTAAGGGGCGCAAATATAGGTATGGGAGTCAAATAAATTACAAACCTTTTTTTAAAATAATAACATTATTAATTCTATTTTTTTTTTCAAAGAACGCTAGGGGCGCCAGGCGCAGAGGGGCGGGGGGGCGTTCGCTCCCCCTGGCCCTTTATACGACACGCCACTGCTAGTAAAAGGTATACTTAAGTTAACTAAAAAATATATTCTGGCTAATCTCTAAGATTACCAAGTATTCCTGACAAGTGAAAAACGGTATGAAAATGATGATTGGATGTATTATAACAAAAGCTTAAAATACTATCTGGCTGTTATTTAAACGCCTTGCCAGAATTATCTGATGCCCGGCAGTTTGACACATTCGATTATGTTAATATTTCTTAGACCACGCACAAATGAGAAGGAGTGATTATTTGGCTTATTTTAAGGCTTAAAGTTTCCATGCACATAGGTCAGCAAACGCTTCGTTGGTGATTTACAGTCTGTTTATATTATTTATTTTTTAAAATATTTCGTGGTTAGCTTGCGCAGTTTTTAAGATATTTAGCTTAAACCTAAAGCCTAAACTAAGCTACAGCATGTACGTCATAAGGCATCCCAAATAATAATTAGAATCTAAAAGAAAAGCGGGAATGCTCCTTTTTCACCTTCCCCTAAACCTGGTAGTTATTAATAAATTCAAGATACAAAATAAATTCTTGTTTTATCTATAAACTTTTTTTTATTGCATTTTTTGTATCTGCGATTTTTAACGAGCCAAAAAATAATTAACTATTTTTTAGACTGGATCTTGGAACTTTTCTGACAAGGCTTTCGTAATTGTAAATAACGGGCTGAATAATTTTCTCCATGATATTTTAGTATAATCTTAAATGTGAAAATAATTCAAAAAGAAAAAATATAAATTCTTGGTTTTTTGAGATGCCACTAAGTGCATTTTCCAACTTTGTTAATCAGCCAGAGTTATTTTTAGTTGTAGTGTATGATAACATCAGTTTATATATTCAAGACTGAGAAACTAAGGCCCATAAGCCCAATTGTTGGATCCGTAAATTTTCCACCACTTGAGATGAGCCAGGGTACCTTTCTCATAATGTTCAGGATCTCTTATTAGTGCTAAAGATTGAAAACTAAAAAAATAAGTCGACTATCATTTAATGACTTTTTGAAACCATCGGAAAATCATCACCAGAATTAAAAATTGTTGATTATTATCATTAAGAGATCATACTTATTCATATACGACAAATTATCGGCCTATCCTACTAAATGAAGCTCTGAAAAGCTCCTTATTTTCAAAACGCGATGATAAGCGGCATAACGACGAGGCCGTTTTATTTTTTTTAACGGGCAGAACCAACTCTGGCAGAACAACAAGTCATTTTAAGATTCTTCGAACTGAATAACCTTCGACATCAATCATACGAAACTGTTGATGCAGGGCCGCTCCAGGGCAGGAAAACCAGGGCGGGCGCATATAATTTTTAAAGGTCATCAACTTTAGTTAAATTAACGGCCAATCGCGATTTTCTACCAGTTGTTCAAAACATTTTTTGGTTATTTAATTAATGTTTTACGTATCTTTAAGTACCTATACCTGGGAAGTGTGCTTTAAGTCGCCACTCTATCTAGTATGTTTTTTAACGGCATAATATTTATATTTTTTAAAAATCCAAAATAAAAAGAATCTAACAATTTAATAAAAACATTATTTTGTTGTGTATATTTTACTCAATAACTACATCTGTTAATATTAATCACATAATAACATTCGAGACTGTACCTAGGCCCCACCCCTCAAACTTGTCGATAAAGTGTGTTAAAAGAGATTTTTTTGCGACAGAAAGAGGACAACACAATTACATAATATTGAAATTTATCTTGAATTTTTTTAATCGCTTCTCACGTAATTTTTTCCAGAGTACGGCCCTAATAATATTAAAATTGCCAAAGTTTTAAGACAAATATAAAATGTTAAATTCTTAGAAAACCTTTACTGTAGGGTAGTATTGACATATAATATATTTTTGAAATTAGAAAAAAGAAATATCTAAAAATTTTAAAATATCAACAAATTAAAACCAATGCCAAAATTTAACAACAGAAAAATTCCTACCATTTACGACTTTCATTTAAAATTTTCAGAAGTCTATATTTCCGTTATACAAGGTATGTGACTGCACAAATCATTTTAGTCATAGATTTAAAGATGGGACCCTGCCATTGATCTGGCGAAAATTTTCCGCAGATATGTATTAGAGAGTTATCGAAATACAGCCAGGGTATAATTGTGCCAGGCACTAATTTGACACATTCACATTGGAAACTGACAGTTGATCCTTCAGAATTGACATACAAAAGTCGAATTTAAAACTTTTGTCGTTTATTTTCAATTAATAAAAGAAGGCGCTATATATTCCGGTTCATATAGTAAACAAAGGCCGTGTGTTGAAAGATCACAGCTGATATTACAATCTGAAGGTGTCAAAATTGTGCCTGGCAGTAGTATAGCCTGGCTTTATTTCAATAATTCTCTATTTATTAAAATTTTGTCACACATTATAATCTTAAAAATCTCAAAGGAAAATTTGATTCAATTTAATATACTTTTGCAACTTTGGCTTCTAAAGATATTGGTGATATTTGCGCCCAAAAATATAGAATGGCTGCTTTGGAGGTATACTTAATTTTAATATAAGGATTAGTTACGTATTATTAAACTAAAAAGTAAAAAGCATCTAAAAGAAAACTCAAAGCAAAATCGACAACTTTCTTTATAATTTAAACTGCTTATTTAAATAGAATCCAGGAAAAACGGGCAATATTGCATTGAATCTGAGCTTTATTTTGTTTGATGAATAGAATTAAGATGTTCCTTTACATTTTCCCAAATGAGACCAATCGGATTTAGCCAATTAAAAATTTTGCCGAGAGAAAACGGCTGATAATTCTATCGCAAAACTACTTTAACCCCACATCTATGCTATGTTTTCAAGTCTCGAGCGTCTGTTCTACTCGATGTAATGTTACTAGTGGTTGAATGGGGGGGGGGATACCATAAAAAAATAAATTTTACCAAAAAAACTCAAAGTTCAAAAGCTTTCATTCGATAAGTCACACACTTACTAGGTTTATGGCAAAAGGGGTGCCAGACCAACGATCAGTCGCATTAGGGGGTGGGTATGATGGAGGGGGTTCGGTTCTGGTGGCGCCTGTTTTTTTACCCAACTGCAGCACGGCGAAAGGAAGGGTAATGTTTTTTGATTAGGATATGTATGTAAGTAAATATATATGTTTATGTCAAGGTGCTAAACGGCTGAACCGATTTTGACAAAAAAGATGTCGTTGAAATGCTACTGATCCCGAAGGTGCTATAGGCTATATTTTTTAAACAGTAATCAACAAGGCGATCTTTAGACGCCATTTTGTCACATCACATTTTTAGGCATACAAATTATCTACATTACAAGCGATTTTAATAAAATTCCTTTGATTACCCATTGCAAATGTCCTGTAATTTGCCGTAGTTACTTTGTAGCCCTTCCTGCTCCCACCCATCTCCCCTCCTGTCATTCCCCCCACCCTATTCGCATAATTTTATCAAATATAGGGCGATTTCAAAAATTCTTTCCGCATACGATTTTAGATTTGTTTCCAACACCATTTTCCTAGCCCCCCCCCCTGTCTCTCCTCCCCGCCCTCTTTATTAGTAATAGTTGTAGCTATAACTGTCACAAATATAAAGCGATTCCAAAAGTTCTTTCCGCACACGCTTTAAGACTTTTTTTCCAACATCATTTTACTAGTTCCCCACCCTCTACTTCTCTTCTCCCCACCCTCCTTTCACTCAATGGAAGGTAACACTGTTTGCGTCCGTAAAAAATCTACACGTACTTTTTGGGTAAAGGTAAATGAATGGTAAATGCATATTGCATATGTACCCAACTTCGACTAGTAGTTACAAGTAAATATAGCAGTTGAGTGTTTTTTATTCAATTTTTTTTTAAATTCAAAACCCACTTTTGCCTAAGGGCAAACAAAAATTGGAAAACCTATACCTAGTTAAGTTAGTACTTGCCCAGAAATATCCCACTTCTGCATCAAGAAGGTGGTATAGATTCTAAGGGTTAGAAGAATAACGATTTTTATTTTAATTTACAAATGTTTTTGGGTTTATTGAGTTCCTTCTCTAATGTTTAGTTTAGGGGGAGTTTATTTCACTCAGTTTTAAGTGTTACAGTCGAACCTCTCTAACTCGAACCTCTATAACTCGAACCTATCTATAACTCGAACCTTTTAAGTGGTCCCTGCACTTTTTATATGTATTTTAACCTGTTTAATTCGAATTTCTATAACTCGAACTTTCCATAACTCGAACTGTTTTGGTTGTCCCTTTGAGTTCGAGTTAAAGAGGTTCGACTGTATTAAAAATTATGGTTGGGCAGAATTTCCGAAGTTGTGGTGATTTTGATATAAATTGGTACGATTAATAAACTTATGACGACATTTAAAAAAATCATTTTTTTTTTGCGGCGACGTAATATATGCGGCGTCGCGACGCTTTCAAATGTGACGTGATATTGATCCAGATTTTCTAAAATAACTTAATAACTACATTAGGTAGGACAGTTCTAATTTCACTTTTTGACAGACAATGAGTATGCCTTTCTAACAAGGTATTACACTTTGGAAGCGTGATTAAGTTCCATTAAATAAAAATTGTTAAATTTAGTTTTTATCAAAATTTACATTTTTGTATTTTTCCTTAATTTTGATTTATCTGAAGCGGTTAAGTGGTTTTAGGGGTGAATTTGGGTTTGGTTGCAAACTAAGATTCCTTTTGAGTCTGCCTATAAGAATATGTTATAACTTAGATTTTTTACTCGCAGGAACTGATGCAAAAATTTTTTGAATTTGGTCAAGTCAGTTTTTTTAGAGAGTCCAGGGATTTCGCTCATAACAAAAACATTTTTTTACTACACTTTATTTTGAACTATTTTTTTCTTAAATTTTTATTATTATGTTTTAGAATTTAAAGAAAATTTTAAAAAATATATTGCAGTTCAAAAAAAATAGTCAGGGAGTTTGGGAATTTAATCCAAACACAAGAAATGATACTTTAAAAATCCTTGAATTTTGAGTCAATTTTGGCACCTCTTCATTCATGTCCATGGGATTCTTATATTTCCCGGGTGATTTTGTTCCTCCAAAAAAGAATTTACTTTCCCAAGGAACAAGCTTTCCAAATTTGTGTAAATCTCCAAAAACCATATTGAAGTTTTCATGCCATTTGCCACCAAAAATAGCTATTTTTAGAGAATGTATGAAATCCCATAAAAACAAGTCATTACTGTTATTAACTTGCTGTAGATCTATAACTTGAACTTAACTATAGAAATTTTTGTACTTCTATTATATAAAGCATTCATTTTTTTTAATTAGTGGGGGTGCTGACCATATACTATCATCCAGTTTATTAAAATATCGGGTGAAGCAAAAAAAAAACGAAAAAAAAAAAGGAATTTTTTTTCGTTATAATTCTTGCACTATGCTATCAATTTTATTGAAAAAAGCTGATGGTTGCAGGAAATGAATCAGGATTTTAAGAAAAAATAATTTATCCGCAATCTTGATCAATCATGCTAAAGGGTTTAGCATTTGCTTGTTGAAGTGTAAACTTCTTTAGGCGCGTTTAGCAGTTTTTGTGTGTAGCGAATTGAACTGAGCTGTCAGGCTCGGCTATGTAACGCTCATTCGGGTGAAGTCGGCTCGAGGTGACTAACTGCGAGAGGAACATTCAGCGAGCGATATGATGATGCGGATGAAGGCCAGTATTATTAATTTCGACTTGTTGAAGTTTACACTTCTGAAGTGTGGTCCTAAGCTAACACACTTTTTTATTTTTATGTTCCAGATCTTTTTTTAGTTTTTTCTTTTAATTTATAAAAAAATCCTATTTCTGCCACGCACGGACGAGGTACGCATTACGAAAATCAGTTGGATTGTTCCAGAAAAATTAATTTTTGTTTTAACCTTTATTGTACAGATTTCAATTCTGTCTCCATTCATTTCCTAATAAATTAATTATTACTAAACCGATTTTCCTCAAATAAAAAGTTTCAAGGCAAAAATTAATTGCGCTTTAAAGGTCCCTATCGAAATTTATCACCTTCTTAAAATTCAATATGGCGGTCAGAATCAAACTTAAACTTTCAATTAGGCTTAGCAGTTTTGGAAGTATTAATTTTTATATTAACCATTGATAGGGCAAAGATGTTTCACAAACTATACTATTGCCTAATTTTGTCTGCATTTCCTCACAAATTCATTAAAACTAAACCGATTTCAATTAAATGAAAAGTATCATAGTGAGAATCGATTGCTATTTAAGCATCACCATAGCAACTTTCGTCAATTTTTAAATCAAAGATGGCCGACTAAATAATATTTGTCTCTTTATGAAGGATCGCTATTTTTAGTTGCGAGTAATTTTCACCCCCTATGGATGTTAACCATGATGCTTTTTTGTTCATTAGAAGCCGTTCATTAATAAGAAATTCATAAGCAAAGAAATGCAAGCAGAATTAAAAAAGCAAACAAGAAATCCATCGCAAATTTTTAGGCTCATAGATTGTTTGGTAATTTCCGAAGAAAGTGTATTTTTACCATATGATAATATTATTTTTTTTACTTCCTGTTAAACTTTGATAAATTATTAAAATCCAAAAAACTATTTTGTCTGGGGGTAAGGCCATCAACGACGCAGTCACCTAAGGTGTGTTATATGAGTGCAGCCAAATGCGTACAATAAAACGAAAAATTTATTAAAAAATTAATAACATCACTTGCAAAGTGCAATTCACCCTATTAAAATCGAACATTTTAAAAAATTCTATGATCAGGAGAGGTATCAAAATAGGCGACCAATACTCCAGCCCCGGACCTGAACCTAATAATTATAAAAACATGTAATTTAACATTCTCCAGTTTCGGTTTGTTATTACCGAAATAGAAAAGAAATACTTATTAACTTAGATATTTATGAAATAATAAACTCCGCTAGCGATATTTTTAAAATACCGGTAGTTTTATAAAAAAATGCAACTTACCAAGAAGCCTAAATAAGTTTTGTTGCGAAATTTTATTAAAAGATTCTGATATTCTTCTCTACGAACGCACAGAAAAAGATAATTACACAATGTGTTGCATTGTTTTTGACACATTTATTCCAAGCCATCAGATTTCTAATTACTTGGAGCCATATAACTATGAGATACTTGAAATAATACTCTAGAGGTGGTATTGCATAGAGTAGGATTTCCTTAAGGTCGATAAGTATATCAGTCGTAACTTAGCTGACCAACAAATTGGGAGGAGACATGATGACGCCTCCGCGATGCTTAATTTCAAATTCACTATTACAGGTATTATGGGAAGTATACCAACATTTTACAAATAAAGCCTTAAAATTACTGCCTATATAAAGCATTCCTAAAATTGTCTTATTATACTATTTTTACCCTAGAACTAATATAGTACAATAAATATACGTACACGCTGATCTAGAGCTAAATAGAAAACATTTGTAGGTACTTGCAAACCCCAAAAGCCGCATAAAACAGCCAGTAATTTATTTGGGCAGGGCCCGTAGTTGGCACGGGCAAACCGAGCTTCTGCCCAGGGGCGCCCAATCATAAGGGCGCCAAATCAGAACTCTAAATGTGCTAAATTGTACATCTAGAGTAGCCGGATTAGATGTATTTAGAAGTATGAGTATAGGCGCGCCAATTTACCGTTTCGCCCAGGGTGCCTAAATATCTACGGCGGGTCCTGTTATGGGCTTTAGTTATTTAAATGTATTGTAGGTTCTAAGGTTATATATAAATTCAAAGCATTTTGAGACATAAAACATATTAATATTTTGACAGCAAATAATTAAAGTTTTTGTAGTCGGCACCCCTACTAAACATAAAAATTTTGGTTCCGTTTTCGAGAATAAAGGTTCTCTTTAAATTTGGTATGGCTGTATGATTTTAAAAATTATAAAATTGTCATTTGTAAAACGATATTTAAGGTAAATGGTGTATTTTGGGAATTTCGACAATTTTTTAAAAAGTGCTATTTTTAAATATGTTTGGCAGTAAAACTCCGGCACGATTTTTGTAAAATTATACAATTGAATTGAAAGCTTGTTTCTTAATATAACTAATTCCTTTGGAGGATTAAAATCACCCAGAAAATATAGAAATCCGAGGCACACAAATGAAGAGATGTCAAATTGAGCCCTAAATCCAATGTTTCTTTTACATAGCATTACTTAAGTTTGAATTTTTTTATTAGACACCCGGTCTATTTTACATTAACCGCAATATTTTTTTAAATAATTTTGTTAAGTTTTAATAATATTTAGATAAGAAATAAGGATAAAAAAATTAGTAGTAGTACTTAAAAAAAATTATTTAATCTTAAGAGCATTTTTTAAAATTTTTTTACAAAACGCGATGTTGCTAATTTTGTTACTTTTTTGCGCGGTTCTGTGTAAAGATAATATATAAATTTAAGCACATTGTGATAGGCTAACTTAAAAAATACAATAATTATTATACGAGATCAAAATCACCACTAAACTGTGTTCAAGGGAAGCAAATAATCCAAAAATTTTAAAAATTACATATTAAATTTTTGGTAAAAATTTCAATTCTAAAATTTTTTATAAAAAAACTCAAAATATTTGTTGAGATTGTTATAGAGCGATAGATAGATACATGTACTGGCTGCATAAAACTGAAAACAAAATTGTCCTACAAATTACCGTTTTTGAGATATTTGACAAAAAGTAGGTTACTATCAATCTTCACCTTTAGGGCGTCGCGACGCTACCTATAATGCGACGCCGAGCAAATCACTGTTTTTTCTAACTTCGCAGGGAGTCCTTAAACAGCATGCCAAGTTATATCAAAATCACCCAAAAATTGAATATTTCCAATTTGACTGCCCGACCATTAATGAATAATTTTAGGTACTGATTAAATTTTAAGCGTACTTTGCTGTTGACAAACTAGCAAATCAGGGAGCAGATACATTTTCTCTCGTATGTGGGGTGTCGCAAAAAACTTAAAAAAAAAACAAGTCGCATATCCTAAATTAAGGAAATAAACATTTCCTAGAGTTTAAAACCAAAAAAAATAAATTCAACTTATGTCAAAATTAGTTGCTCAGCTATATAGCTAAAAGTTTGTTCACAAGTGAACAGAAAAAAAAGGGTTAACAGGGTTTTGCAACCTTCTGAGGGGTTGGCGGTTCAGCAATCTATTGCAGCCATCATGAAATTCCCAAACCAAGCAAATTCTTGACTTCAGAACCAAGGGGGAGCTTCAGACCAAAATCCAAAACCGGAAAAAAAACCCTGAAACGAGTAGAAAAACCTGTATCAGTACTTACTAACCCGTTTTAAATTTGGTGGGTCTTTTTTTTTATCAAATAAATATTATATACAGAAAATTATGTACAAGTGTTATACCTCATTTAGAATGTCACCAAATATGCATCTCGAAGGCAGCGAGCACAGCCGGAGGTAGGTGGCCAATTCACAATGCAACACTCTGCCAAATCACAGCAAGTCTGCTAGCAAAGAAAAAGGTCCTTTAGGCCTCTTATCAAGGACTCAAGTATAGCCTTCCTAGCACATTAAATATTATCTAATAAGCTAATAATAATTACCTATTCCAAATGTCTCAACCGGCAATAAGTCATGCCCCAAGATGTCTAGCTTCGTGGTCAGTAGAGCAGCTTAGGGTTTAAAAAGAAATCCCGAGACTAATCGGTAATAGTTCCCCAATCAAAAATAATCTCACTAACAGAGACACCACCGTAGAGTGCTTCCCTTAAAATCCCATCCCCAAAACGGAGTCCCTTCAGGAACGATTATTAAAAAAAAGAAGGCACTTACACCCGTCGACCACCCTTCTTGAAGGAAATTGGGGCCCCAAAGAATCGGGCAACCGCCTTCTTAATTTTGACCGTACGAAGGCTCAAGCCTTCATTCAGGATCTTTAATAATATTTTACTACTTCTAATTAAACTTATTTTCCAACTCGTATCTTGTTGAACAGGAAAGGAGTGATCACAATTTTTTACTAAATACAATATTCCTGCTCTATGCAGCTATATTTATATAAAAATTACAAAAAGAAAAATCGAAAAGGCAAATTTTACTGGATTTTTCGGCTTGCGCAACTATATCACCTAGGCGGATTTTATAGAATGCCCCATGTGTTCGCGAAACAGACACCTGAGTTCGGAAACTTGACATAGATCAGATGTTGTGCGTCACACTTCAAATATCAACCCAAAAGAAAACATTTTTCTGTCTACTCCTATATTAGCACTCCCTGCAGAAACATTTTCACTTGCTCTAAAAACTAGAAGAAGAATAATGGGTAATAATTTATTAATAAAATCAGCTACAATGAAAAGACCCTATAATAAAGAGCCTTAAAGAATACTTCATTTATAAATAGAGTTAAACAAAAATAAAAGCGTCAATACTTCTTAAATCATATGGAGCGGAATGGGACAACTGGGCGCCGCCAACTCGGCGCCGCCAACTGGGCGCCGCCAACTCGGCGCCGCCAACTGGGCGCCGGGCCAACTCGGCGCCGGGCCAACTCGGCGCCGCCAACTGGGCGCCGGCCAACTCGGCGCCGGACTAAAATTTTTTTTTTGATAAAATATGTGGATGAAAAATAAAATATATTATTTATATAATAACATCTTTAAAAAATCCTTTAGCTTCAGATGTTCTGTCTAACCAACTAACTATCTATCAAATCTTGTGAAGCGTTTTTGACACACTTCCCAATATCCGATTTGGATGAAATTTGGTACACACGTAGTGGTCCCATGATAATACAACACTAAGAAAAAAATATCCTCCCACCCCTACCCCCGCCCCTTTTATAGAAAAATGTGTTTTTGATACACTTCCCGTTATCCGATTTGGATAAAATTTGGTATACACATAGTGGTCCGATGATAATACAACAATAAGAAAAAAATATCCTCCCACCCCTACCCCGACCCCCTTCCATAGAAAAATTTGTTTTTGACACACATCCCGTTATCCGATTTAGATGAAATTTGGTATACATATAGTGGTCTGATGACAATACAACATTAAAACAAAATATCCTCCCACCTCTACCACCACCCCTTCCATAGAAAATGCGTTTTTGACACCCTTCCCATTATCCGATTTGGATGAAATTTGGTATTCACATAGTGATCCGATGACAATACAACAATAAAAAAAAATCCTACCACTCCTACCCCCACCCTCATCTATAGAAAAATGCGTTTTTGACACACTTCCCATAATCCGATTTGGATGAAATTTGGTATACATATAGTGATCCGATGACAATACAATATAAATAAAAAAATATCCTCCCACCTCTACCCCCACCCCCTTTCATAAAAAAATGAGTTTTTGACACACTTCCCATTATCCGATTTGGATGAAATTTGGTACACACGTAGTGGTCCCATGACAATACAACATTAAGAAAAAAATATCCTTCCACCCCTACCCCCCCCCCACCCCTTCTATAGAAAAATGTGTTTTTGACACACTTCCCGTTATCCGATTTGGATAAAATTTGGTATACACATAGTGGTCCGATGATAATACAACAATAAGAAAAAAATATCCTCCCACCCCTACCCCCACCCCCTTCCATAGAAAAATGTTTTTGACACACTTCCCATTATACGATTTGGATGAAATTTGGTATTCACATAGTGGTCAGATGACAATACATTAAAAAAAAATATCCTCCCACCTCTACCACCACCCCTTCCATAGAAAATGCGTTTTTGACACCCTTCCCATTATCCGATTTGGATGAAATTTGGTATTCACATAGTGGTCCGATGACAATACAACAATAAAAAAAAATCCTACCACTCCTACCCCCACCCTCATCTATAGAAAAATTTGTTTTTGACACACTTCCCATAATCCGATTTGGATGAAATTTGGTATACATATAGTGATCCGATGACAATAGAATATTAATAAAAAAATATCCTCCCACCTCTATCCCCACCCCCTTTCATAGAAAAATGTTTTTGACACACTTTTTATTATCCGATTTGGATGAAATTTGGTATTCACATAGTGGTCAGATGACAATACAACATTAAAAAAAAATATCCTCCCACCTCTACCACCACCCCTTCCATAGAAAATGCGTTTTTGACACCCTTCCCATTATCCGATTTGGATGAAATTTGGTATTCACATAGTGGTCCGATAACAATACAACAATAAAAAAAATCCTACCACTCCTACCCCCACCCTCATCTATAGAAAAATGTGTTTTTGACACACTTCCCATAATCCGATTTGGACGAAATTTGGTATACATATAGTGATCCGATGACAATACAATATTAATAAAAAAATATCCTCCCACCTCTACCCCCACCCCCTTTCATAGAAAAATGTTTTTGACACACTTTCCATTATCCGATTTGGATGAAATTTGGTATTCACATAGTGGTCCGATGACAATACAACATTTAAAAAATATATATAATTTTGACGATGTTATTACGATAAGATATCCGTATCAATTAAATATCACTATTTGCAAGAATCAATCTAGCAGAAAAATGCAAAAGTAAATAAATAGAGTTTATCGTGAGTTATTTGGAAACTCATTTTTCTATTGGGGGAAGGAGAGGGTGGGGGTAGAGTTAGAAATATATTTTTTGTTTGGGCTGTATTGCCATCGTGCCTTTATGCATATACCAAATTTTATAAAAGTCATTTGAAGTGAAGTGTGTCAAAAACGCATTTTTCATGGAAAGGGGGTGGGGGGTAGGGGTGGGAGGACATTTTTTCATTATTGTTGTATTGTTATCGGACCACTATATGTATACCAAATTTCATCCAAATCGGATAATGGGAAGTGTGTCAAAAACGCATTTTTCCATAGATGAGGATGGGGGTAGGAGTGGTAGGATTTTTTTTTATTGTTGTATTGTCATCGGACCACTATATGTATACCAAATTTTATCCAAATCGGATAATGGGAAGGGTGTCAAAAACGCATTTTCTATGGAAGGGGTGGGGGTAGGGTGGGAGGATATTTTTTTTAAATGTTGTATTGTCATCGGACCACTATGTGAATACCAAATTTCATCCAAATTGGATAATGGGAAGTGTGTCAAAAACTCATTTTTCTATGAAAGGGGGTGGGGGTAGAGGTGGGAGGATATTTTTTTTTATTATTGTATTGTCATCGGATCACTATATGTATACCAAATTTCATCCAAATCGGATAATGGGAAGTGTGTCAAAAACTCATTTTTCTATTAAAGGGGGTGGGGGTAGAGGTGGGAGGATATTTTTTTCTTAATATTGTATTGTCATCGGTTTACTATATGTATACCAAATTTCATTCAAATCGGATAATGGGAAGTGTGTCAAAAACGCATTTTTCTATAGATGAGGGTGGGGGTAGGGTGGGAGGATATTTTTTTTAAATGTTGTATTGTCATCGGACCACTATGTGAATACCAAATTTCATCCAAACCGGATAATGGGAATTGTGTCAAAAACTCATTTTTCTATGAAAGGGGGTGGGGGTAGAGGCGGGAGGATATTTTTTTCTTAATATTGTATTGTCATCGGATCACTATATGTATATCAAATTTCATCCAAATCGGATAATGGGAAGGGTGTCAAAAACGCATTTTCTATGGAAGGGGGTGGGGGTAGGGGTGGGAGGATATTTTTTTCAATGTTGTATTGTCATCGGACCACTATGTGAATACCAAATTTCATCCAAATCGGATAATGGGAAGTGTGTCAAAAACTCATTTTTCTATGAAAGGGGGTGGGGGTAGAGGTGGGAGGATATTTTTTCTTATTATTGTATTGTCATCGGATCACTATATGTATACCAAATTTCATCCAAATCGGATAATGGGAAGGGTGTCAAAAACGCATTTTTCAATAGATGAGGGTGGGGGTAGGAGTGGCAGGATTTTTTTTTTCAATGTTGTATTGTCATCGGACCACTATATGTATACCAAATTTCATGCAAATCGGATAATGGGAAGGGTGTCAAAAACGCATTTTCTATGGAAGGGGTGGGGGTAGGGTGGGAGGATATATTTTTTTAATGTTGTATTGTCATCGGACCACTATGTGAATACCAAATTTTATCCAAACCGGATAATGGGAATTGTGTCAAAAACTCATTTTTCTATGAAAGGGGGTGGGGGTAGAGGCGGAAGGATATTTTTTTCTTAATATTGTATTGTCATCGGATCACTATATGTATACCAAATTTCATCCAAATCGGATAATGGGAAGGGTGTCAAAAACGCATTTTCTATGGAAGGGGTGGGGGTAGGGTGGGAGGATATTTTTTTTAAATGTTGTATTGTCATCGGACCACTATGTGAAAACCAAATTTCATCCAAACCGGATAATGGGAAGTGTGTCAAAAACGCATTTTCTATGGAAGGGGGTGGGGGTAGGGGTGGGAGGATAATTTTTTCAATGTTGTATTGTCATCGGACCACTATGTGAATACCAAATTTCATCTAAATCGGATAATGGGAAGGGTGTCAAAAACGCATTTTCTATGGAAGGGGTGGGGGTAGGGTGGGAGGATATTTTTTTTAAATGTTGTATTGTCATCGGACCACTATGTGAATACCAAATTTCATCCAAACCGGTGGGAAGTGTGTCAAAAACGCATTTTTCTATAGATGAGGGTGGGGGTAGGGTGGGAGGATATTTTTTTTAAATGTTGTATTGTCATCGGACCACTATGAGAATACCAAATTTCATCCAAACCGGATAATGGGAATTGTGTCAAAAACTCATTTTTCTATGAAAGGGGGTGGGGGTAGAGGCGGGAGGATATTTTTTTCTTAATATTGTATTGTCATCGGATCACTATATGTATATCAAATTTCATCCAAATCGGATAATGGGAAGGGTGTCAAAAACGCATTTTCTATGGAAGGGGGTGGGGGTAGGGGTGGGAGGATATTTTTTTCAATGTTGTATTGTCATCGGACTACTATATGTATACCAAATTTCATCCAAATCGGATAATGGGAAGGGTGTCAAAAACGCATTTTCTATGGAAGGGGGTGCGGGTAGGGGTGGGAGGATATTTTTTTAAATGTTGTATTGTCATCGGACCACTATGTGAATACCAAATTTCATCCAAATCGGATAATGGGAAGTGTGTCAAAAACTCATTTTTCTATGAAAGGGGGTGGGGGTAGAGGTGGGAGGATATTTTTTCTTATTATTGTATTGTCATCGGATCACTATATGTATACCAAATTTCATCCAAATCGGATAATGGGAAGGGTGTCAAAAACGCATTTTTCAATAGATGAGGGTGGGGGTAGGAGTGGCAGGATTTTTTTTTCAATGTTGTATTGTCATCGGACCACTATATGTATACCAAATTTCATGCAAATCGGATAATGGGAAGGGTGTCAAAAACGCATTTTCTATGGAAGGGGTGGGGGTAGGGTGGGAGGATATATTTTTTTAATGTTGTATTGTCATCGGACCACTATGTGAATACCAAATTTTATCCAAACCGGATAATGGGAATTGTGTCAAAAACTCATTTTTCTATGAAAGGGGGTGGGGGTAGAGACGGAAGGATATTTTTTTCTTAATATTGTATTGTCATCGGATCACTATATGTATACCAAATTTCATCCAAATCGAATAATGGGAAGGGTGTCAAAAACGCATTTTCTATGGAAGGGGTGGGGGTAGGGTGGGAGGATATTTTTTTTAAATGTTGTATTGTCATCGGACCACTATGTGAAAACCAAATTTCATCCAAACCGGATAATGGGAAGTGTGTCAAAAACGCATTTTCTATGGAAGGGGGTGGGGGTAGGGGTGGGAGGATAATTTTTTCAATGTTGTATTGTCATCGGACCACTATGTGAATACCAAATTTCATCTAAATCGGATAATGGGAAGGGTGTCAAAAACGCATTTTCTATGGAAGGGGTGGGGGTAGGGTGGGAGGATATTTTTTTTTAATGTTGTATTGTCATCGGACCACTATGTGAATACCAAATTTCATCCAAACCGGTGGGAAGTGTGTCAAAAACTCATTTTTCTATGAAAGGGGGTGGGGGTAGAGGTGGGAGGATATTTTTTTCTTAATATTGTATTGTCATCGGATCACTATATGTATACCACATTTCATCCAAATCGGATTACGGGATGTGTGTCAAAAACAATTTTTTCTATAGAAGGGGGTGGGGGTAGGGGTGGGAGGATATTTTTTTTATTGTTGTATTATCATCGGACCACTATGTGTATACCAAATTTTATCCAAATCGGATAACGGGAAGTGTGTCAAAAACACATTTTTCTATAGAAGGGGTGGGGGTAGGGTGGGAGGATATTTTTTTCTTAATGTTGTATTGTCATGGGACCACTACGTGTGTCAAAAACGCTTCACAAGATTTGATAGATAGTTAGTTAGACAGAACATCTGAAGCTAAATAAAAGCTTGTAAAAAATATTGCGTAAAGGATTTTTTAAAGATGTTTTTATATAAATAATATATTTTATTTTTCATCTACACATTTTATCAAAAAAAAAAAATTTAGTCCGGCGCCGAGTTGGCCGGCGCCCAGTTGGCGGCGCCGAGTTGGCCCGGCGCCCAGTTGGCCCGGCGCCCAATTGGCGGCGCCGAGTTGGCGGCGCCCAGTTGTCCTAGACCGCATATGAAAGAGAGAAAAGAAAATAAGTTCTGCCTTGTTATAGAGAGGAATATGAAATCCAAATCCAAAAAATATCTACATTAGACATAAATTTAAAAAAAAACACAACAAACTTATTGAAAAAGTTGGATATAGGGTCCGTATTCAAAAAATCAAATACAATTACTCAAAAAGAGGAAAATAACAAGCGAGTGGGCCTAGAGCTGTTTTAGAGAAACAGATTTTACCTTGTGTCTTGGTTTTCCCGAAAAAATCACTTTTCTTGCTGCTATGTACATTGGTAGTGCCCTGGTATTCTCGTTTTCCTTACTTTCCTATTGTGTACCTCTATCAAAACCAATATGAAATCATATGGCTGTCCACTGTAATATATATGTAAATCTGAATCTAAATCTGAAGCTAACTTCAGGCACGTATGATTAATTCTCTGTCAAGTGCAGTTTGTCCCATTAAAATCGATGTATTGTCCGGTTTTTTTTGGCCCACCCGGTATATGTTTTGGTATGATTAAACATCTGCCTATGTTTGCCAATTTATCCACTTCTACGTTTCCTTTAATTCCAACATGTCCTGGGATCCATGGCAATAGGACTTCTGTATTTTCGCTATATAATAAAACTAAGGTTTTAGTTGATAAGGTTATAACATCTAGTTTTAAGTCTATTGTATTCTTATTAAGTATCTCAATGGAGCTTTTGGAATCGGTACATATGATTATGTTTTTCAAATTATTTCCTAAACAGTATGTCAATGCTTCACTCGCTTGTTATTTTCCTCTTTTTGAGATTCAAAGACCACCCTGAAAGAAGATATTTGTCCATATCCCTCCAGGAGTTCCATAACAAAAACAACAAGTTCTAGAGTCTCTAGCAGACTCTTATGAGTGAGAATATGTTTATTTAACTGTTTACTTTAATTGTGAATTATAATTTATTAAGTTGGTTACATAATAAAGCCACAAATGGCATGAAAATGAGTTTTACGACCAACCTATAGAGGCGCTGGACCGCCCAGTGGTGCTACGGTGAAATGAAAAGGTAAATTTCAGTGGTCTTAAAATCAGAATACTGAGACTTTGCAACACAATTAGTATTTAAAAACTGAAGAAAACAAAAATAACTCTATAACATTGTAACGCGAAATTTGAGCGTTACAGTGATAATATTGAATTGTATACAATGTACATAATAAATATGTCTTAGGTGGGAGGATCATCTTTTGATAAGGCAAAATCGGTGTTAACCTTACCCACATAGCGCAATCACGTGTTTAAAATGTAAAAAACGCGTGAAAAAAAAACGTTGATTTTAAAAGCTGCTCGAAAAAAACGTTTATTTCATATATGAAAACAAGCTTAATAGGTCAATCATTAACGTTATAAGAAATACTGTTGCTAAAAACGGGGTTGTATTAGTTAACGACATTATAAAATAAAAAAGCAATGTTTTTACGATTTTTATCAACGTCTAAATCACGTTAGGTTCGCGCCTTTTCTACACGAATTTTAAAACGCGAATTGCATGTATTTTTTGCCGAATATTTTTGAGTTTTTACTAGAACCAGCGCCACCTATTGGTAGCATTTTTCACCTCGACCAAATCTGCCCGGGAGTGCTTTGGCCTCTAATCTCCAGAAACCAGTTAATGCATAAACTGATCCCTGATTCTTCACGATCACGACGCATCAGTTATTATCCTGATAAGGACACAATAACATTGTGTGAAAGTGTTTACTGTCGAAAAGTCTTGTTTAGCTTTTAAAGAAATTATTTGCCTTAAGCATCATCTTTTACTAGTGCCTTGAATGTTGTAGTCTTAAACTAGTAAATTTTTAGAACTTTCTTTCGCGTCACTTTTAAGTTTAAAAAAATGTTATTAAAAAAAAGTGAAACAAAAAAGAAAGAAAGTTAGTAGGTTTGAGATGTCATAATCTAGTGGCGTTCTAGAACATGTTGTGGAGGACTTTTCAAGTGTGAATTTGGCACATAAAAATAACGGGGGTAAAAAAGACGTTATACATATACACAGCACTAGAAACTTTAGCAAAAATTACATTTTTTATAGCTTGATTCCGCCTTGTTTTTAAGTTATCTTTAAGCATATCGATTTAATAAAACAAATGTTAGATGGTATGAGGTTGTTTTCTAGTAAAAAATAACTTTATTATTTTTAAAATAACTTTATTATTTTTGTTAACGTTAATATAACGTTGATGTGATTTTTGTGCTATGTGGGAACCTTGGTTAATTGATCGGAAGCATATCCCAACCTTGGCTTGTCTGGACAGATTATGATACGTTGTCGCATAATTGACTAGGGTTAGGTTTGCCCGATTTCGGAAAACCAAATAAGGACAGGGAAGCTAATTTTAAAAAGAAATATTTTACGTGGCCTGCAAGTTAAAATCGATTTTATCCAGTTAGCACACCTGCCCCTGGCTCTAAACCTGTCAAACTTTATAAGTAGCACAATAAATAAAAGTGTCACCCTGTACAAATCTTAAAGCAGACCAAGTGTAGCATCGCGATCATACGGCGCATCAGTAACACCCTGAGTAAAGCTGGTAATTACTCTTTCGATTTATTCTTAACATAGCCATACTAAAACGTTGCAAAAAAATCTATCGTCGTGAGAAACATGACAATAATGTTAAAAATTAATTGTACTTTTTAAATATGCATCCCTTTCTGACTTCAAAACTAGTCATATAAATTCTAGTTTCTGTTTTATCATTTTTTAAAACTTTTTTCTAGCTTACAGAGTATATCTTACAGTTAGTTCTAACAGCATGGGTGTTTTCACGCGCTTTAAACCAAATTTCGACATTTTACCAAAGAGATCACCAGATTTTTTTTTCTATTTTAAACAATATTTTCTCTACACAAATGAAGTTAGACATGCAATTCAAAATAAAAATTATTATAATTTTTTGATTATTTAAATAATTCAAAAATCCAAAAATATTAAATTACTAAAAAACCTTTTCATAAATGTATTATAAAATAAGGGTTCACACACAATAAACGCGTTCTGAAATCTTACAAGTACATTTAGCAGTTGGGTGTTTTTTTTATTTAATATTTTTTTTATTCGTTTGTTTAAAGTGCTATGTAAAAAGTATTAAAAGTAAAGATGATTGGGCTTTTACTTTAAACAATAATTTTAGTAAGTACATCACAATCACCCAGCATTACAATTACCGGTACGGCGATCATTTGACAAAAGTTAGGTTTATTTCTTTCTAGAAAACTGGAAAAGAAGTTAGGATGAGGTTCCTGGGTCGAACCAAATCAAACTAAACATATACGCTAACATATTTTCTCAAAAAGATACTCTACTGACCTCTTTTCCTGGACTCCAGAAATTATAAAACCTAACCTTTGTCAAATGATAGCTAACGTAACCCAACCTTGTCAGTGAAGACCACGGTGGATAGAATAGACTGGTGTTCGGATCTTATAAATATATGTTGAATTTTCCCGTCTACTGGTGGTCCAGCTGATTTTTTTAAACAAAAGTTAGATATGAAATGAACAACTAATATTTTTTGAATTTTTTGGAAACCGAGGCAATTTTCCTACTATGTTTTAGTATATTCTTATAAAATAATATTTTTCAGAAATACCAGTCGTTATTTTTTTTAGCCGGCTTCATTTCTCCTTACACAAAAATTTAAATTCGTAGAAAATAATGTGTTCGTTTTAGCTTCAAAAATCATCCGCTGACCTACATCTTTGTTTACTACCCAATAGTCCTCGGTTCACCTTTGATATTAAACGATCACATTCAGATTGACTTGTGAAATAAAAAATAAAACGGGCTAAAAAAAAATAACGACAATACGTCTAGAAAATTACATTTTATTAGTATGTACTAGAAAACAGTAGGAAAATTGCCTTAGTTTTCAAAAAATTCAAAAAATATTAGTTGTTCCGTTGTTCTTATCAGATCTAACTTTTGTTTACAAAAATCAGCTGGACCACCAGTGACGTGAGAAATTCGACATATATATATAAGATCCGAATACCGGTCTATTCTATCCACCGTGAGTTAAGACCCCTCACCATTTTCTGATAAATTCTAGATTTTTCCCCGCGGTTAAATTTTGAGCATGTTTTGGTCGAACCCGATATTAAAATATTCTGGTGGTTAAGTTCTCGAGAAAATGTACGTTTTTTTTTACAAAAAACATTTTTGCCACACTTTGACTGTGGTTTATTTTTGAGCCAACGTGTTAAGCCTAAATAATTTTTTGTTGTAAACTGCAGAGGTTTGCTATGTACTGGGTGGAAAAAAATATGCCACGTTATTCAAACATTGTAGGTACGTGGGAACAATAGACCCAAATGTAGCCGCGGTGTATGGAAGTCCAGTATGGCTTTATCACTTTAAAATAAAATACAATACAGTGTCAAGGCCTATGCAATTTAGTATACAGATCATGCTTTTGCGTCACAATTAAGATAAGGAATTAAATTATCCTTTTCAAATCGGGGGCCATTTAGATATTCTGCGTCAGGATTTAAAAAAAATATCTATCCTTTTTTTTTTACGGGTATGCGCACTCGCAAGGAGATCCCTATCACGCTCGACAAGCGGCAAGTGCGCGGAAATGTTGGTGTGTGTTGGTTTTGAAACGGTTCAGGTTGTAACCTGCAGGGAAAACTGTCGCAGGGAGTTTATTCCACAGCGATGCTGTTCTCCAGAGATATGAATTCTGATATAATGAGGTTCTTGGTGCCTCTATTTTGACAGTAAATTGATGGTTACCGTCTGTTTGACGTGTTCGCCTAGTAGGTGCTACTCCCGGGGGGATCATACGTGCCAACTCTTCAGAGCATTTTCCGTGATAATACCTGTAGAAGAGAGATAAATCGCCCACAGTTCTTCGATGTTCGAGACTATCCAAGCTACGGGTAAGTGCGGGGTCATTGATCAGCTTGATAGCTCGCTTTTGCAAGGTGTTCAAAAGCATTAAGGTATGTTTGGGTGCCGCACTCCATATATGTGAGCAGTACTCCATAGTTGGTCGAATCTGGGCTTTGTAGAGTGTCAGCAGTTGGCTTGGTGTATACAGATGTCTTGTACGAAATAGCACCCCAAGCTTTTGGGACGCCCTTTTAGCTACATCTGCCACGTGACTGTGCCAAGACATGTTGGTCTCTGCAGTGACTCCTAAGATGTTCAACTGGCTCTGCAATGTGACAGCACTTCCAGATAGCATGATGTTTGGCTCACCGGTGCTGGTCTTTTTTGAAAACAGGGCTGCTTGGGTTTTCTGCGCGTTGAACTGTACAAGGTTTTTGTTGCCCCAGTCCTCTATTATCTCCAGGTCGTTATTTATCTGCGATATTTGAGTTAGTCTAAGATGATGGAATTCACGTGCGGATAGACACTGAGTGGGTGGTATGACTGAGGAGACTACATTGCGATCATCTGCAAAGCAATAAAGTGGATTTACTGTTTTATCTATGAGGTCCTTTATGTAAATCAGAAAAAGTGTTGGCGAAAGGATTGCTCCCTGTGGCACACCAGCATTTATTTGGTAAGAGTTGGAGTTCCGGCCATCCAGTGCAACATAAATGGATCTATCCTTAAGGTAACTTTCAAACCAAGTGCAAAGTCTCGGCGACAATCCCGTTGCTTTGAGCTTGTTGAGCAGATTTTCATGCCAGACTTTATCGAATGCTTTAGATATATCTAAGGCAATTGTTCTTGTTTCACCTCGCAACTCAATCGCTTTTTGCCATAAGTGAGTGACGTATGTAAGTAAATCGCCAGTTGACCTATATTTTCGAAATCCGTATTGCTTGTCGTTGATAATTTTGTATTTTTCCAAGTACTTGGTTAGGTGATTGTTCACAACTCTTTCCATTACTTTTGATATCACCGGAAGTAGAGCAATTGGTCTATAGTTTAACGGATCTGTCTTTTTTTCTTTCTTTGGAATGGGTTGTACTGCGGCAGACTTCCATGATGATGGATATACTCCTTGCCTATAAGATAAATTGAATAATTTTGCGAAAGTTGGGGTGAGTTCGCTAGCACAATTTTTGAGTACTATCGCGGGAATGCCATCTGGACCCATTGCTTTGTTTGTATCCAACTTTTTAAGCGATTTTTGTATTTCACTGTGACAAAAGGGTACCTCTGGCATACTGTGGGAAACCCTTTCAATGAACGGTGGAGTTTCTCCATTTGGCACTGTTAGGTTTGAGTTGGAGGAAAAGATTTTGGCCAGCATATTGGCTTTTTCCTCTGATGTTGTGGCTAAGTGAGTATTTTTATCTGTAAGTGGTGGTATGGATGACTTGGTGAAGTTTGATCCAACGGCTTTTACAAGAGACCAAAAGGACCTAGAACTACTTGGACAATTCAGCAACCTGTTTTTTATTCTTTGATTGTATGTTTCTTTGGCGGCGTCAATAGTAATTTTGCAACTATTTCTGGCTTCTATAAATTCTGTGTGGTTTTGAGCGGTTTGTTGTCGTTTCCAAAGGTTATATGCTCTGTGTGCAGGTATTATGCGATAAGTCGATTGTTAAGCGCTGATTTATCTGAGTTTCTATATATATAATTCAATAGACTTAATCCAACACAAAGCGTATCTATGTAATGCCCAACAACTTTTGTTAACCTAGTATCAGTAGCGCACCCAGGAATATGTCTTAGGGGGGGCCCGAGGCCTTATGATATCGTATTTCATGCTGTTTTTTATGTGTATTCACGAAATATGTGGAAAAAATATACAAAAATCTTAGGCTTGGGGGGGGCCCGCCCCCCCCCCCCCTGGGTTCGCCCATGCTAGTGTACAGTGCAGCCGTAAGCGACGTTAGAAGGGAAGGTTCGTTCGACGTTTGCTAGATAAATAAACCAAATACAAAAGGACCAGTTATATTCACTTATATAGAGACAGGGCCAACAATGTGAGTGCCCAAGATACCCGCGCACACGTTATCTTTTTGTGGCCTCTGATTATGAATTTTTTTTAAATACATGGCCTGTGTACAGATCCATCTAAAAAAAATGTTGATTTGTCGCTCAAACAAATGGCGTGCAAAAGTTGCGGATTTCGTAGAATCCTTTCAATATAACTTTGCGAAACTGCATTTTCCTATCAGAATCGTCTTCTGTGTTTGTGTTTTTGGACCAGGTATATTTTGTATGGGTAACACTTATATTTTTTGAGTTATTTTTTTACACTTGTTGTTGATACTCCTATATCACAATCATTTGCAATGAAAGGTCGTTTGCTAAGGTTTATTAGAGCCAAAGACATAATATTGATCTGTTTATCCTCGGGTTAGCCCTCCCTTTTTTTAGCCCCTTTTCTCTTGTGACGTGCCCTCTTCGTTTAAACTTTTGAATAAGATTTCTAGTTATTTTCTGCAACTTTGGTTTTCCAAATATCATTCATTGAAAATTTGTTTAGCTTGGTGGTAAATCCAACCGACCTCAGCGTAAATAAAAATGGCAGCAACTTTTCTTCTAAATGCCGCACACGAAATATTTTTGTCAAACAAAGTAAACCAACAAGATAGTTTTAGGTTTGACATCACTTTATTAATCAACAACAGTTGCTATGTCGCTTAAAACAATGTTTACCTACTAGAATTTTTTAGAGCTTTTAAATAAAAAAATTTAATTATTTTAGAATAGTTATTACACAACACTCTTTCCCAATAAAATGTTTAAACCTATTTTTAGATGTTGACATAACTAATAAGCATAATAAATCAATTTATTATTGATTGCTTTAAACTAATTTTTTGTTTGAAAAAAGTTTACCTTTTGAGAGTCGACCACAAAGAAAAACATCTATATCTCCTAGAAAAATAAACCGAAATAGGAAATTTTAAATGTAATGTATAGAGAATCAAAATACCTTTCGAAAGAGGTATTACATATCCCCCCTTCCAATTTAAACATTTTGATGTTATTCAAAATTTTCCTCGAAAAAGATTCCATTCAAAAACTTTTAACCAAATATCGATATCTTTTTCATTCAAAAGTTAGAAGGATGGAAGGGGTCATTACTTAAGTGCTGTATATAAAGTAGCGTCTGCTGATGATGAAATTAAAACAAATACAAATAGGGAGATCCTTATAGCTAGGCGATGTTGTCAGGCATACAACTATAGCTTGAAGACATCCATGTCATCTATAAGAGGCAGATTTAGGAACCAGATTTGGTAAGGGGGAAATATTATAATAAATATTGCATAAAAACTACTTTGCATAGTAACTAGAAAGTGTATTTTTTGTGTCAAAACTATCCGCATATAATTTGAGATTTAAGGGGGAAATTTTCCCGTTTTCCTCTCCCGTAGATCCGCGCCTGCTTCTATTAAGCGATTGTTATATCTAAACAGCGCCATATTATTCACATATCGCTAAAGTAGTTCGAATATTCAAAACTTGTATTGAACTTTAAATATTTTTTTGAAATAATTCATTGCCACTGCAAATTAAAGAGAGACCTACTATCTACAATGTTGCCAGAAACTAGCCAGTCTTTGAAATCATTGTCTGCAGGTTTCAAACATGTTGCCTACATGTATTCAAATACAAGCTGATTTGTCTAAAACAAATATATTGCCAACATCTGCCAACATAATGCCAACAATTGGCAATAAGCTTTGGTCTGGTTTGTAAATAACTTAAGGTATATTTTAAGTTGTGTTCAGACTTGAGCACAAATGACCTAAGCATATGCGCAAAACATTCGTTGGTGTTTGTTGAAATATAATAAAATTTTTGACGCATTGGCTGATCCAGTTATACATGAACACACTGAAGTCACGCGCAACGTCAAAATTACAAAGTGTAGTCATTCATGAATATAACGCACGTTGCAAGGCCCATCTAACCAATCATACGTCAAAAATTTAACCTTTTTCCTTAAGAAAATTGCTTAGATGTTAAAGGTTTATAGGATATATGATAAAATTTTACAAATTCTTTGTAACATCTAAGCATAGGTAATTCTACTTAATAGTTAGGTATGAACTTTGACTAAGTACGCCTCCTCTACTTGTTCTAACATTGGAAACTTAGGCGGACAATCGGTTTTTAATCATATAGGTGAACAAACATCTCAGCTGATCCCTAAGGACGTGGCAAACTTTAAGCCAGGCTTACTACTTACGCCGCTAGCTTCATACTTGATCATATTTATGCGGTATAAAGGATTATCGGTAGCCCAGTACTGATAGCGCCACTAGTATGCTACGCAGGAGGCCTAAATTAAAGTATTATTATTATGTAGCAGCAAATTAAAGAGCGATCAAACTTTAATTCGAGTGACATACAATTTTTTTTAAATTGTTATTACAAATTAAAACAAGGGTATACATTTTTTTGATATACCTTATAAAATTTCAAAAAATGATTGCCGTAATATTTTTTTTTACATTTCTATTGATGAGTGGCAACAAAAATTGTAGCATTTTTTTTCTTCTTTTAGTAGTTTTTACATGATGATCATACCACAATTTTAAAAAATATAAACAACTATACCGTTGTTTATACGTTTTGTCTAGAAGTGACGGGCTGCTAAATAGTTTGACCAAAAAAGTTTTGTTAAGTTCAACAAAAGCATTTAACTTACATTGTTTATAATGGTGTCCTTAGTCTGATATTTAGAAACTTATTGCAATTTTCATCATACACTTTTAAACTATAAAATTTTTAAGAAAACGAAATTTTAACTTTTTTCGTCTTGTAAACAAAACCATTGTTGCTTCTCTTATAATGTTATTATTATCTTTAATTTTTTGGATTGGATTGGATTGGATTGATCGTATAACTGCCGCCATAACCTCCGAGTTTTGACTGGCCAGCATCACACAACCGTTTTTTTACGGACTGTGTGGCAGGAGGAAGGTAGACTGATGATAACATGCTAGCCATGGTTTTGGGCAAATACTGGTTTAGAAAGGAAACTTTCTCATTTGTTTTCAATTATTTATGATCAGATTTTCATAAACAGAAGAAGATATACAGAGAATCCCGTTTGTCTGGGCTGTTTATACACTTTTTATACAGTCTACCTATAACTCTTAATATACTAAAGCAGTACTTATAATACATAGTACAGCATTTAATAGGATATAATAACATTTTCCTTATTATTATTACCATTCAAAACACAGCAAACTTAGGCCTCATTTACCCTTTCTTTTAAGTATATGTTTAGTATGAATTTTATAAACATGTTGATACCCAGACAGCAAAACTGTGTCCTTTACGCACATTGGACAAAATCATTGGACTTCTATCTGAGATATGTAAATTTTAGCTCTATTTTCGGTCCAACCATTTATGATCCAATGTCCAACCATTTGTAAATCCGAGGGACGTCCATTTTATTGCCGAAACTACCTAAAATGGACACCAGTGACATACCACGGATATCATATCATATCAAATCAAATTTATGATGAGAAACAAACTTTTTGTTAAAAGTATACGAATAGGTACCGATAAAATGTTGACTGCTGCGCCTACTACTACATTAGTGTACATAGTACGTCACAGGACGTAAAATGGACGTAAAATGTAAGTCTCTGAGACAAAAAGAGCTGATGGGTACGTACTTCATACAAATGTTTTTCGACATCTGCGAGACGTATTTAGCATTAGGTTCCGGCTGGTACGTAGACGTAATTGGTACTTACCATCCCGTATATAGATTTAGTGGCATTAAAAAATCGTAAAACGTACGTGTCAATCACTAAGTGCATATCTTGGACATTCGTGAGATCTACTTATATGGCCCGTCCGGTATTCTCGACCATCTCTGGTACGTACCTTGTAGATACAAATTCGTACGTGCATTCAGTGGCAATATAAAAGTTCAGATATATTATTAGCTAGAAGATTAGCTCTCAATTACAACTTATTCCCTACTCTATGTAACAATTAACTTACACATTTGCATTTTTGCTTAAAACTCTAAAGAAACTGTGTATTTTTAATCATTAAGCAAGCTGTTGAAGAATACTAGTCCATTACTAAAAATAGTTTCAACTACCTATGTTATCTAAATGGTTAACATACAAGTTATATTTCATACTTGCGCTTGTGTTATACCCATAAATGTCCTGCTCCTCACTTTAAGAAATGAAAATGACGTAGAACATAGTACATCTTATAATGTATGAAATACGGACGTATGTTTTAGGACATCCGTGAGACGTACATAGCCCGCGCTTGCTCGTACATTTTTGGACGCGCTTGAGACGTACATGATACGCATTCGCCTTAAGCTGGATTGCATAAGCTAATCTAAAAAAAACGGGGTATACCACTGTCTGATTTTACAGGCTTTTAGCTTCTTGGAACTAAAAGCTCTACGAGCATATCACTAAAACTGATATTTCTTTTAAATTAAAGATGGCGCACACATTTCATCACCGCTGCAAAAAATTTACACGTTATACTTTCTTTACTAATTAGACTCCCTTATAAAGCCTCACTTCTTCCGTAATAAATAAGGTATCAATCAATTGTTAAAATTAGTTCTAAAATACCAAATAGAGAATGAAATAACCAAGGTTAGTTTTAAGTTTTGGAAAAATTAGTATTGTTGGGAACTGAGTAAGATTTGATTAACAATTGATACGATTGTTTTCAAATGTAATTATTTTGGTAGCGGCACTAATGATATCCTTTGAAATTCGTTAGTATGCTGACGAGAATCAGCTGGTTTTAGTCTTTACAGCGGATGTTTAAGGCAGACTTGATAATATGTATTTTAATTTAAAATTTTTAAAGTTAAATCTAACTTTGTATAATCTATTTTATTTAGTGTTCTTGTATTTCAGAGGTGGCATCAGCATACTTCTGAACTTTCCTATTCGGCTAAGCATCTGTTGCTCCTTTCACGTTCACGCCAGCTTACATAATTATTAAATATATAGGTTTAAAATGATGATTATGATGATTCATATGCGTTTGGGCCTTGCAGCCCTTCCACTGCGACCACCAGTGGGTTTATTATGGCTTACTTTTGAGTGGTTTCTCACGACTGTATGCCTAGTACTCCAAAAAGGCCGGCTATTAGTTTGGATGAGACACTGTTCAGATCTTCTGAGGGCCGGTTTTTAAGTAGAGGGTGAGCCCTGACGTGTGACATGTTTACCAAATGCTTTAAAAGGACCGCTATCAAAGATAACCCACGGTTCAGAGCTAACCCTCTATTGAGAAACCGGCCCTGAGAGAATCTGAGGTTTACCGAAAGTGTTTTGACGTAAAAGTGCATAAGCCGGACATTCGCACAGTACATGTCTGACTGTTTCATCATCCTTTATACAGAGTCTACATTTGGTCTCTTCTGTTAGTCCCATTCTGTGCATGGGTACTCTCAGTCCACAGTGAACCGTAAAAAGACCTCTCACTATACGTATCTCCTGTCTGTTATGTCCAATAATGTTCCTGGCTCTGTTTGCACAAGGTCCTTCAATGACTCTTTAGAGTGAGCCACTTCTGGTATATTTGTCCAGTATTGTTGAAAGCTATTTTTTATATTTATTTTAATATGTTTGATTTAGCAGCATTGTATTATTTAAGATACTTTCATACAGGTCTTAAACCACTATCTCCTAATGCAACAATTTTTGGTTCTCTCATCCATTTAATTTCGTTTCTCAGTTAAAAGTACTTTAACTTGTTGCCGTAGACTATATAATATATTTTATATATTATTAGATTTATTTGTGTTTTTAATAAAACAACATTTTAAGTGCAACTGAATTTATTTCTCTAAATATAAATCAAGGTGAGCACAAGTAGGTATAAAGAATATGATAAGAAATAAATACAAAACGATGTGAAATATACCGAGTGTTATTTTAATACACAACATCTCCTATTTTTTTAACTTTGCACTTTCACCTATGAAAACTTTTAATAACACCAAAACTACAATTATGAATACGAACTATTTAAATCCTAACCTTTCTGGTTTTTTCACTATTCTCCCAGTCCTTGTCATACTAGGGACATCAATATCAGACATATTTAAATCTACGGTTTATCAAAATTAACCAACATACTTTCCCTATTATTGAACTCTTTATTAGACTGATCATCCAAGGAAGAATCTTGAGGCTCAGTAAGATTATTTTGTATTTCGGGAACTATTTCAATAAATATTCTATTTCTAATTAACTGTTGTCCATTTTCAGCTTCTACCCTGTGTGTTCTAGGTCTTATATTTCCTACTACCTTTCCAAATGACCATCTAGAATTTGGGTACTTCTGAAATCTAATTTTTTGTCCATTTTTTAAAGGCACTAATTCTTTCTTTCCCTTATTATAATAACATTTAGATTTTTGTTGCTAATTTTTAGTGTTTTGATAATATTTTTTATGATGTATAACATGAGGTTTTAATTTCTTATTCACAACTGGAAGCAAATCTCTTAATTTTCTAGACATAAGTAGTTCAGAAGGAGAAAATTCCTGATAATCAAGAGGACTATTCCTATAATTAAATAAAATTAATTCTAAATCGCTTTTTTGATCAAATGCTTTTCCTAAGATATTTTTAACTGTTTGTTTAGCACAGCATTTTTTAACAACAGTTTCAGAATGTGCATTTTCTTTTAAATAAATTAATTCTACCCATTTACTGTAGTAATATATAACTAATATATACATTTGTCTACTCATGTAGAGAATATCACAACCAATCTTAAACCAAGAAGTCTCTGGTACTTCATGGTTTAATAAAGGCTCTCTTTCTTGTTATTTTGGTAAGTTAAACAAATTCTACAAGAAGAAATGACATCCTCTATATGCTTAGACATACCTGGCCAATAAAATGATTCAGCAGCTCTATTTTTGCATTTTACTATACCTAAGTGAGCATAGTGTACTTTATTAATTATTTCCGCCCTTTTACTTTGAGGTATTATTATTTTATCACTTTTATAAAGTAAACCACTAAATTCAACAATCTCATGGCGATATTTAAAATAAAGTCTAATTAATAATGGTACCTTTTTGCTGCTATTTGGCCAACCATTTTTACATACTCTAAAAGTAATTTTAAAGTTTTATCTAGCAAAGTGGCTATTTGAAATTCTTTTATTTTTTCGTCAGAAAATCCGATAGATAAATCAACTATACAGATTTGTGAGTCCATATCAAAATTAAAATCTGTATCATTTAAACTTTTGTGAGTTGCTCTTGACAACGCATCTGCTATGAAAATTAAATTTCTGCAAAGCAAGAAGCATTTTTTGAAGTCTAGGGGGACAAGATGCTAAGGATTTTTCAATAATATAAATAAGTGGTTTGTGATCGGTCTCCACCGTAAATTTCATAACATAAACATACTCCACAAAACGCTCACAACTAAATAAAATAGCGGCTAATTCTTTTTCAATTTGAGTCCACTTTTCTTGGTTGCTCCTTAAAGATCTCGATGCGTAAGAACAAGGTAAGTTTTCTTGAAGCAACACGGCTCCTAATCCATTTTTAGATGAATCTACTAAAATCGTTGTAGGCTTTTTTATGTCAAAATATTGTAGTACAGGTTTTTGTATTAATATATTTTTTAATTTTTTAAACGATTTTGTGTGAATTTCATCCCAAATAAAAGAAACATTTTTCTTTAAAAAATTTCTTAATGGCGAATTTATGTTAGCCAAATTTAGCACAAAACGACCAACATAATTAATTATTCCTAAAAATCTTTGAAGTTCAGGCTTATCTTTTGGGATATCCATATTTTTAATGGCATCTATTTTTTAATTGTCTGGTATGATTCCATTTTCGCTAAGTTTATGACCCATTAACTTAATTTCTGTAAGACCAAATTTAATTTTTTTTAAATTAAAAGTTATGTTATTTTCTTTTCTTTCTTTGATTCGAAATCAAATGGGCTATGCCCGCACAGGTTCGAATCCTGTGCGCAGCGCCATATAATATATTTTATTTTAGGTGCAACTGAATTTATTTCTCTAAATATAAATCAAGGTAAGCACAAGGAGCTATAAAAATATGATAAGAAATAAATACAAAATGATTTGAAATATACCGAGTGTTATTTTAATACACATTTGTGTGGCATTTAAAAGATTTATCTCCAAAGGTGGACGAGTTGCACACGTATACTCCGATGATGGTACCTCCTTTGCTAGTGTAGATAGATTGACGTAATTTACTTAAAAAAAGCAAGCTAAACTTAAGTATTTCGTGGCACTTTTTCGGTCCTGGCAGTCGTCACTTAAACGGTATAGCCGCTGGAGTGAAATCCACCAAGGTTTACCTCAAACGGATCGTAGACGAGCGATGCCTAACGTATAAGGAATTTAATGCTTTCTTGTAAGTAGTTAAAGCTTTATTTATGAATCGGTAGGCCTAAAGTCTAGACACAATCCAAACCAGACATTTCCTAAGGCTACCTGCCCTTAATACCAGAACGTAATTTCTTTGACCTCAAGCTTAACACCTTGTTCCGCCGGAAGCTTGGTCTAAGGCTGCTACGACTTTTAAAGAAAGTAGCATTTATAGTACCCAAAAGCATTGCAGTAACGTTTTAGATGGACATAAAAATTCAATGACATAAAAGTCAACACTTTGGTCGTTATTAGGAACGAACAAAAAAATCTATGCATTGATCGTGGTTCAAACTACTACCAGTGGTCACGTGATCCTCTCCATGCCAGACCTTTTCTTTCTAATTTACTAGAATTAATGTAAGTTTCTCATGCATACCAGGTTGTACGTTTTGAAAATGTTAATGCAGGAATTCTTCACCTTTTGGCTTATTTCAAATTTTTCATTATTCATTTTTATATCAAATTTCGCGTAGTTTATGCATATGGCTCATACCGCACTGATGCGCCGCGCGAGTGTGGACTAGAAATCGCAACGGAAAAAGTGACAAGCCGGCAAGCAAAACGCTGATGTTGAAAGAAAATTCGCATTTCCACCTATCCAAATGATAATTAAAGACTGCAACAAGCTAAAAACAAAAGTAGGTTTTCAGTTCCGGATTTTAATAAGTATATATATTTTTTTAAATTTGTGTCATACCGACCGTTCTATCCTTGTTGAACATCAACAGTATCGCCAAAGGCGTTCATTGATCGCTTAAGAGACACTGTACAGTCAGGAACTTAAGTAAATTGTCAACATATTTATTTTTCAGGCAAAATTTATCACTTAAAGTTATTAAAAACAAGTGTTTGTTAACTATGTACACATACAGACAGGGGTTAGGTTCACATTTTTTATTTTCTATATAAAAACTCCCTGAATGTATTCGTTTGTGCAAAATAAAAAAATATCCGGCTTATATTGAAAATGTTCTTGTTACACTTTGATAAGCTGCCATTACCAAGCGCAACATGTATTGTGTTGAGCTAGGTGTCCAGAGCAACAAGTGCCGTTCTAATGGCATGTGGTGCGTCACCTTACACTCTAGGCGTGATACTCTACAAGCCATAGATTGTAACGTCGCATGATTGAAACTAAAAAAGGTTTAATTTATCAATTCATTAATTAAACATTTATTTAATTGCAATCAAATAAATTAAACAAATATAATTTATTTTAAATAGTTTTTTTTTAATGAGTTAAACAATTTTAGATTTCTTTAAAAAAATTATTTGTTTTTGATATTCACGTTGCAGGAAGAAAAAATCATGAGCGTGGAAAAATTTTTGAATTGTCTGTTGATATTAATTTTTCTGACATTTCGGTGATTAGTCCAGTCATTATAGATTTTTAGCTTGCAAGAGGTCGTGATTTTGACATATGTTGTTGACATTGGAGTCCTAAAAACAAATTTGAGTTTTCAACCTTGGGGGACACCGCCGGCTCCCCCCGCCATCTTGGATTAAGCGTGCATAAAAAGATTTTTGGAAAATGACTTAGTTACTGTAAGTTTTAGAAAAAAAGGTTTTAAACAAAAGTTAAAGACAATAAATTTTTTTATGAAAACACTTTTGCACCTTTTTTGTCAGACGAATAGTTTTTAAGTTATAACGCTAAACATTTCGCCGCCTATTTGGATTTTCACCAATTTTTTTTAATGGCCTTTAACTTTATTATTTTTGAGAAAATCTGTAAAACATAAAATAAAGAACAACTAATAGCTTATAATATATTACTGAGATTTTAGCGGTACACCCGTTTCCTATGTATTTCCATAGTATATGCAAAATAAATTATTGAAAATTATTCAGTATAATGTCATTTTCTTAAAAGGTAAGCATTTAACAAAAATTATGTAATCAACTTTATTGTAGAAAATTAAATTATCCTTTAAACGGTGTATCAACTAAGTGTACCAAGGCCACAGTTAGCACCTAATTGACATCCATAAATTGGGTATATTTTTTAGGATCACGAAAATTTTTTAAAAGTTTTATTCAGTTTTCAAAAAAAAACTAGGCATTTTAGGGAAAAATTTTATATTACCTTTTTTAGAGCAAATAAAATGTTCTTTCATACGGCGTATCACAAAGTTGGGCTAAGACTATTATTTACACTCAAGGGGCGTCCGCATATTGAGGTTACTTTTTTCTAATTATCTTTTTTTAAATATTTTATTTGTTTTATTTAATTTTCTTAAAAACTAAGCTTTCTAAAAAATCTTCTTTTACTATATTTGGTTGAAATAAAATTTATCTTTAAAACGATATGTATCCTTTAAGTTTTTGTGAACACTCAAAGAATATACGCATGTATGGTCAATTTTTTTAATTCAGTTTTTGGACACCCCTAGTTTATTAACCGTTTTCTTAATATTATAATTATACACATAGTTCGAAAGAAAATTTAGTTATCTATAACATAGAGTAAAACGTTTTTCCGGATAAGGCTTGGTTTTTAAAAAACTGAAAAGTAAAATTATTAATAGTATATATATATTATTTTTTATCCTTATTTCAATTTATTCCACCTGATAAGGTCATAAAATAATTTTCTCAAATTAGTAAAAGAACATAAAATACATTATAAGAACAGATATAACTGAAGACAAATTACATTAATATATAATTTTATTATTTAGTTATTTATAAAAAAAAATTCTGTTTGTTGTTTTAAGAGAGTTTTAGGTTTTAAAAACAATATTTATAATGTTGTTTGGTCATACCTCGTGTTTTGTTTGACTGAATGTTTTCAGTAAATTCATAACAACAAGAGCTCGTTAATTTCATCTACCTAGTAAAAATTATTCTTTCTCCATTATCAGCACATAGTTACTTGGTTTAAATTTATCTTCCGTGAGACCAAGTAATTAAAAAACCCTTTTCGTACACACTAAATCCAAGATGGCGGGAGGAGCCGCCCCCACCCAAAGTCGAAAACTCTTTTTTTTAGGACTCCAATGTGAACAACATTTTAAAGTCGCGACTACACCCCTTTTTGCAAGCTGGGGGTCTTTTTTTCGCTTTAATGACTCGCCTAGATGGTTTTTTGCCTTCTTCAGAGCTAAAAAGACCTTACAGTATTGGAATAAAATCTTAATTATAAAACGATAAATATATTACAAACACAAGTGGTAAAAAAATATTTAAAATAAAAAAGGGCGAAGAATTAAAATTACATCACAATCAAATGTTAAAAAATTCAAGCAAAAATATTTTAGGAGATAAAATTAACATTTTTTGAGGTGATATACTATATATTTTCACCTTCCTAACTTTATTTCACCTGACACAGGTTATAAACTAATTTTCTTAAATTAGTAAAAAAAACGTAAAATATATTATAAATACATCACGAACCATATAGACAAACTGAAGACAAATTACATCTTAATATAATTTTATAATTTATTTATTATTACTATTTCTATTCTATATTTTATAAGATTTTTAGGTTTTAAGAACAATATTTATAATGTTGTTTGATCATAACTCGTGTTTTTTTTACTGAATGTTTACAGGCAATAAAAAAATATGCCAGTCCAAGAGCTCCGTTATTATCTTCTTCCTAATATAAATTATTATTCGTCTATTATCAGCACATATTTACTTGTATAAAATATATTTTTTGTAAACTCTATATCGTTTTTTCTCTGTAGAGCAAAATATAACGCGAAAAAAAAGGAAAGCTCCAAAATGATTATCAGGCCCTAAACAAAATTTACAAGAGGTAGTGAGCTTCTCCTTCTCCAAGACGGGCGAAATCGATTTATGGGACACCTCCAGTACTTAAAACGATAACGATAAATCCTTATTAGTAAGTAATTAGGTGGGGTTACTGGAAGGAGAATTAAGCGTCTCTGTACCTTCAGTAAGAGTTTTGCCCAAGTTATAGTCCCTGTTTTAGATAGTTCAGTTAAGCATTAGGAATTAGGCGTTAGGTATAATGCTTTTCTTATTAACCTATTTTTTTAAAACTTTTTAGGTATCTAACACCAACTAATTCTAGGACCAATATTTCATAATCAAATTAGCACCTTGCCATCGTTTAAAGAAACGAGTCTCGTGGTGATTTGAATTTAAAATAATTTAACTATTGACTTACGGATAAAGCCTTTAAAAAGGCTTATCCTTCCTGAGTGCGGAGCGCGGTTCCTAGAGATAAATCCATTTAGCAGAGTGGGGTTTTTACACAAATTTTAAGAATATCTAACTATTAAAAGACCCACCGTATTTATAAGTGCTCCTGGGGTAAGCTAAAAACAGTAAGGATAATCAATTTCAGATTAAGACAGAGAGACAACTCCAGAATTTGTTTACTTTCAATGCCAATCAGAAACTAGATTACTGACTGATTCGGAAAAAAAAGGGACGACAAAGAGGTTTAACTCTTAGAAAATTTAATGTTAACATTTTTGTTCTTATGTAACAACATTAAGGCTAATACGATGTCTACATAGAAGCTAATTAACGAAATTGTAGGAATGAATTATAAAAATAGTTTTAGGTTGACAATAAAAAATTTAATCAACAGAATCTGATTTTTTTCTACAGGGAAAGTTAATGCGTTTTTTTATCAAGGTTTAAATTAGTAAATTTGATTGATAAACTTTTAGACTATATTTTTATGTATGCACTAGCGACAAAATAAGCAAGATGTGTTTTTTAACCCAGATAGAGCCAAAAAGTTTAAAAAAAGTGACATTATATTTTGCCACTGTCCTTTTAAAAGCCATCGTAAATTAAGCACCTGTGGTACAACTTCCGATGCGCGCCGATGGATGGCACTACTTATTTAGTTATCGACTGTCAACTGCATACATGTGTGGCGACTGGCCTAATGTTTTCCGCAATTGATGTTTTGTCTACATGTGATTTTATATGTTGTTTCGGAATTGCTGAAAAACATGAACTTTTCCAGGTATGTTATATCTTAAAATTTTTCAAAAATAAAATAACAACTTAAAAAATTGTATAAACACAACATGGGTGTATTTTAAAAACAATAAGTCATCCTGATATAGGTATATGGGTTTTTAGTTAGGAGCGTTTTTTGATGTGTGTTCTATTAAAAGGACAGTGGCAAGCACTGCCAAAATTGGGGTTTTTCAAAACATATAATTTTTCATAGTTGTTCTAGAAAATTATGTTTTTTAGAGATTACTGGAAAAGGTCTTTGATACTCAACCAACTTTTGGAAGAGGCTGAGAACTTGGATATCAATGATGATCTAATTCCATCCGAAATTTTCATTTTCCCACCTGATAGTGATGACATAACAGATGAAGACAGTGGAGATGAAAGTACTGTGGACATAAGTAACCTACCTGGAGGTCAGCTTAGAACTGACGCTGAGGTAAATTTGGACAATATTGAGTCCGATAGCGAATGGGATAGTGAAGATGATCTTCGATTGTCTCGTTTTGGGAAAAAGATGGGCAAGCCAATGAAAGAAAAAAAAATAATTCTCGTGGACTAAAAAAGATATAGAATCTGATTTACCTGCTTGGGATGCTGTTTGTGGACAAAACAACAACAGACGCCTGTGGGCACGTTTTTCTCATTTTTCGATGATGAAGTGATGAGCTTGCTAGTCAATCACACCAATTTGTACGCCAGTGGTAAAAATCGTGATGCTGATGTTACAGCTGGTGAGATGCGTTGTTTCATTGGGATATTAGTACTAAGCGGTTACAATTGTCTTCCGCGACGGGAAATGTATTGGGAAAATTCACCTGATACTAACAATAAATTGGTCTGTAACGCAATGACAAGAAACAAATTTTGCTACATCATGCAACATCTACACTGTTGTGAAAATGCTAATCTTACTGCTGATGATAGGTTTGCAAAACTTCGCCTCTTGATTATTCTATTGCCGAGCATCACAGTGTAGACGAGTCAATGGTGCCCTACTATGGAAGACATATTGATTGGTTCGAGCCATATCAAGGCGGAAATACTAAACTGTTAGATGAATATAAGGCTCCAGGATTAGGTGCAAGTGTTGTCCTCGAGTCTCTAGATACTTTGAAGGCTTCTGACAATAATATGAATTACCATATTTTTTTTGGCAATTTATTCACTTCTTTGCCATTTCTTTCCGAATGGAAATCAAGAGGTGTACAGGGTACTGGGACAATACGAGAAAATCATTTACCGAAGAGTTGCCTATTAGTGTCATCTAATGAAATGAAGAAACAGCCACGAGGAAATTTTGATTATGCTTCAACAGTGGATAATGAAATTGTCATGGCTTCAAACCATGCTATGGTTTTTCCAACTATACAAGTCAAATGATTTTCTAAAAAAGATAAGAAAGTTATTCTTGTTCCACAGCCACACATTATCAAAATTTATAATAAAAATATGGGAGGAGTTGACAGGGCAGATCAAAACATAAGTTTAAATAGATCGTCCATTCGAGGCAAAAAGTGGTATTTTCCCCTCTTCAGTCACTTTGTTGATATGGCTGTACAAAACTTGTGGCGGCTTCACAAATTTGATGGTGGAAAATTGGATCATCTCAGTTTCAGACGAACCGTTGCGGTGGGAATACTAGAAACCTTCAAAAAGAAATCAGAAGGAAGGACTAGTAGACTTCCGAAAGAAGCACATTCCTACTCCAAATATGATGGATTAGATCACCTGGTGGCTTACCAAGAAAAGCGAACTCGCTGTAATTTTTGTCACAAAAAATGCGACTTTTTTTGTAAAAAATGTACAGTAGCCTTACATTCCAAGGATTGTTTCCAGCAATATCATACAAAAAAATAGTTTTTTAAGCGTTCTGATTTAAGTGATCTGTGATTTATTTTATTTTTAGGGCTAAATATACTTATTTCTTAACATATCTACTAGTTTGTTTTCAATATCGGAAGAAAAAAAATTGCCTGATTAAGTAGCCCATTTTGCCATTATCCTTTATGTTGACTTTTAATGGCTAAGAGTGTACTTTATAGTGTTCAAACCAATTTTTGAAAAAAAAATCAAATCTGGCAAAATGACAGGTTTTACTTTTAAAAGGACAGTGGCAATATCTGGGTTAAAACAACACGGAAAAAAACATTAAAAACCATAGAAGTTTAAAAAGTTTCGAAGGCCCCTAAGTTAAGATTTTGATTAAACAACAAGAATTTAAACTGCAGAGTTGTTAAAAACTGACATACTTACTTTGAGTGACAAATAATCTGTGCCTTGGACCCAAGCGATAGATTTGTATGATGCACTGCAAAAAATTCAAAAGCTCGGGTGGTTGTTACAAGCAATAAAAATATTGTGGCAAAATATATTTTTTTTATAAACCCTAGAAAGAGCAGGCTGCGGTTGCTGCAGCTTCCTTTTTACTCAATAAGATTTTTCGTATTTCAGTTACATTTTATTTCCAAGTAAACAAATTACACCTATTGGATATCCACAATCTTAGGGATTCACCTAAAACTCTTATAAAAACTCAGTGGCGAAATTATCAATTTGATTTTCGCCAAACAAAAAAACCTTGTTTTGAGGGGATCTGTAAATTTATGTCAATTTAACCTAAAACTTTGAGTCAATAAGATTTTGTTTATTTTTGTTTATGCTGCTCCTATAGGGAAAAGTAAGCTATTTGTATAAAATTTATTGCTGCTTTGCCACTGGCTCCTTGACTTTAGTGTTGGCGGCAATGTTGTAGATATTACGTCTCTATATTCAATTAAAAAAAAATCTAGTGTAAGGGAAGCCCTCAAGATATGATTGTCATAATAATTATGGAAACCGTGGCCGACCGACTTAGCGTGTTGGTTCGACTCGCGGCTACAGGGAAAAATGCACTCTGGCTCCTTCGATTTCACCTCTATAAACTTAGCATTACCATTTAAGAATTGGATATTCGCAATAAATGCATTAATTGTCGTAAATTTGTCGTAAATTTGTCGTGAAAGAAAAAAATTTGTCGCGCCACCCGTTTTCCTGAAAAGGGTATGTAATGCTAAGTTGAGTCTCAACTTAGCACTACCACCCCAGAAAAAATTAAAATTAAAAAAAAAAACGAATAATTGTCGTAAATTTGTCGTAAATTTGTTGTGAAAGAAAAAAATTTGTCGCGCCACCCGTTTTCCTGAAAAGGGTATGTAATGCTAAGTTGAGTCTCAACTTAGCATTACCCAGAAAAAATTCAAATTTTTAAAAACTAATAAATGCATTAATTGTCGTGAATTTGTCGTAAATTTGTGGTAAAAGAAAAACAATTGACGCGTCATTCGTTTTCTTGGAAACGGGCAGTGAGCAATTTTGAGATTTCTCAGCAAAATCTTAATGATCTTTAAGCTTTTTCACAATACTTACGAAGATGTAGTATATTTATCCTTGTCGCGCGATCTATCTATCTATATACTGTCGTAAATTTGTCGTAAAAGAAAAACAATTGTCGCGTCATCCGTTTTCCCGGAAACGGGCAGTGAGCAATTTTGAGATTTCTCAGCAAAATCCTAGTGATCTTTAAGCTTTTTCACAATACTTACGAAGATGTAGTATATTTAACCTTGTCGCGCGATTGTAACTTTTTTGTGATACAATCATTATATTACGTCCCGTTTTTACTTTTCAATATAACCCTTTGTGGTGTTAATATAAATATTCATTGTTTGCTGTTTTCAATGATCAAGCTAACTCCAGGATTTTGCGGTGTTTTAGAATTAACGAAAAAAAGCGAACTTCTCAAGAAATATTATGTTGTCCTTTTAACAATCATAGGCATTTTGCTACAAAGAACGGATATACATAAATATGTTTCATACTAACAAAACACCAGATTCTAGTAATACGAGGTACCTACTAGTTGTATAGCTTTATTTATTTTATTGTAGGCAAAAGTTGTTACCTAACAAAGTCGAGAAGCCCTCCCTACCCCTTGTTACACCTTGCCAAACTTTTAGGAACCCCTCCAAATCCTGTTACGTAATTTATAGACGACCCCTAATAAAATAAAAATCAAGCATAGCATCGTCAATTGTTACGAAAAAACTTTTCGGACGCGTGTAAACGTGTTATGTCGACCTGGCAACATTGAAAGCCCTGCACCAAAGCATCGAAAAAATAATATCTTTGACCAAAGTTCTTTGAGCCGACGTTTTTGTTTAATTTTATTTATTAATTATTCCGAAAGTACACAATGAAAAGAGGGAAACCTCTTTAAATCCCACAGGAGGCTATCGAAAAGACAGTGTTCAGATATAAAAAACGGACGTAATATAATGATTGTTTCAACAAAAATTTACAGTCGCCCGACAAGGTTAAATATACTACATCTTCGTATTGTAAAATCTCAAAATTGCTCACTGCCCGTGACCGGGAAAACGGATGACACGACAATTGTTTTTCTTTCACGACAAATTTACGACAAATTTACGACAAATTTACGACAGTTAATACATTTACTAATTTTTTAAATTTTTAATTTTTTCTGGGGTGGTAGTGCTAAGTTGAGACTCAACTTAGCATTACATACCCTTTTCAGAAAAATGGGTGGCGTGACAAATTTTTTTCTTTCACGACAAATTTACGACAAATTCACGACAATTAATGCGTTTATTAGTTTTTGAAAAGGTTAATTTTTTTCTGCGGTGGTAGTGCTAAATTGAGACTGAACTTAGCATTACATACCCTTTTCAGGAAAACGGGTGGCGCGACAAATTTTTTTCTTTCACAACAAATTTACGACAATTAATGCATATAAATGTTTCTTGAGAAGTTCACTTTTTTTCATAATTTCTAAAACAACGCAAAATCCTGGCGATCAATGAATATTTACACAAACACCACAAAAGGTTATATTCATAAGTAAAAGCGGAACGTAATATAATGATTGTTTCACCAAAAATTTACAATTGCGCGAAAAGGTTAAATATGATCACCTGCATCTCCGTAAGTTTTGTGAAAAAGCTTAAAGATCACAGATTTGACTGAGAAATCTCAAAATTGCTCACTGTCCGTTTTCGGGAAAACGGATGACGCGACAATTCTTTTTCTTTTACGACAAATTTACGACAAATTCACGACAATTAATGCATTTATTAGTTTTTGAAAATTTTAATTTTTTCTGGGGTGGTAGTGCTAAGTTGAGACTCAACTTAGCATTACATACCCTTTTCAGGAAAAAAGGGGTGGCGCGACAAATTTTTTTATTTCACGACAAATTTACTACAAATTTACGACAATTAATGCATATCTTGCAAATATCCAATTCTTAAGTGGTAATGCTTAGTTTATACAGGTTTCGATTTCGCGGGTTAATTTGATCCTATATTTTTAAAATTCGTAGTAGTTCGGGGCCTAAGAGGGAAATTTTGGGGTTTGTCTGCATTTTCGCGCACCGTAATGAAATTTTACACAGAGGTAGTAGACACCTAGAGATGTCATTTTAGAAGTGGTGCTCCGATGGAACCCAGTGCAGGCCAGATACAGGGGCGTACAAATTAAATATGAAACTTATTTCGCGTAGTTTTTTGTTTGTTTCACCTTATAGCTTGTAAATCCAAAAAAATTACAAAAAATAAAGTTTTGAAAACGGGTCTTTTCAGGGGGGGAGCAAAAGGAAGGAGGACAGACATTGCTAAAATCTTATTTCATCTAATGTGGTCGTGTGGGGTATCGATTTCTGGGTAATTTCGTATTCTAAACGAAAATAGATATAACTTAAGTCAAAACGTCAAACTGCATGTTCACATGATATGTCAAAAACTGACACCTTAAATGTACCTGTTCTGGGATCTACGCCAGAGCATATTAAAAATACCTAATCAAGCCCAACTTAAGAAAATTTGATAAATTAATTAAAAATGAAGTTTTTGGAATTTTTGAATTTTATTGTGGATGAAATTTAGTGACATGCCTCTTTAAATTAGAATATTTAGCAAACCGTTTTGAACATTTGTTACACACTGCAACACATTTGAATGTCTATTTTGGTGCAATTGTGTGGAGTTTATCTGAAATAGTAGGAAACAGAAATCGAAAACAGTTCCATTAAAAAATACTCTGCCAATATATGGGCCCCTAAGCTCACACTAGGTACTATAGTTATAGTGTACGTGTGAGCTAGTGGGTGTCTCTAAAAGGTCTGTACAAAATCTTAGCACATATTCCTGAGGTTGAAATAAGTCGATTTAAAGCAACTTACCTTAGTCAGAAATTGGTGGTGAATTTAAAAATTAAAAATCGATTTTATTAAAATTTATGAATATTTCTCAACGCATTACTTTAAAAATTGGTATTTGGGGGTTTTTCGGGATGCGAAACCTAAATATGGATACTTTTTTACTGTGGCCGTTAGAGGGCGCTTCACAATGCTCTTTTTATGGATTAAAATGACTATAACTTTTTTCTCAGTATAACTTTTAACTTTTTTTGTTAAGAAAATATTTTCCTGAATTTTTCTAAGCTAAAAAGGTACTTTTGTTAACATGCGCTAAAGTAAGTAGTTTTCGAGATATTTCCGTTTTTAGTGTTCGATGCCGCAACGGAATACTGAAATTATTTTGAATGGCTATTTCACTAGTGTTTTATACTGGCAAAATGTCATCGCAACGGCCAGTTTTCTACTGACTATTGTTCTCAAAGCTTTATTCAAGTTTGTTGCTTTTCGGCAAAATCGATTTTTAATTTTTAAATTGACCACCCTGTATCTCTGAAACGGAGCAATTTTGGACTAAGGTAATTTGCATTAAATCGACTTATTTTGACCTCAGGAGTATGTGCTAAGATTTTGTACAGACCTTTTAGAGACACCCTGTATAACTAAAAACTGAAATATATTTTATTCAACTCCAGACTAAATTACCTTTCGTTTGATACCAGTGCGGTATCATACCACACAAGCCATGTTTTGACCACCCTAAAAAAAAACAAGAACTAAAATATGATTTGTTTAACTCCAGACTCAATTACCTTTCGTCTGATATCTCGCACGCCATATTTTCACATAAACTCTTATTTGGCTTGTGTTCGGTGGATTTTGTTCATTTGCAAATGGGACCAGCTCCACCCAGCCTAGGTAACAAATTTCATTGAAATTGGGCAAGCACTTTTTGAGTTATGCGCGTTGGTCGTTACAGACAGACATACAGACAGACACACATACAGACAGAGCAACAAAAAAGTTTCATAATCATTTGAAACGCAAAAATATATAAAAATATTTTAAATCGGATCAACTTTTTTTTTCTCGAAAAAATTAGGATCACCATAGCTCACACTATTATAGTATAGTATATGTGTGAGCTAATAAAAAGCATCAGGGTCAAAAATTTACCTGGATGAACTTTTCTTAAATGAGCTCTTAAATTAGACTTTTAAGAAAACTGATCAAGTGAGTGCACTCGGTACATTCCATATTTTTAGGTCGATATATGAATTGAAACAATAACATAAACTAAATTTGACCGAAATAAAGACAAATATCAAACACAGACTAATTTTCAAAACTGGAAAGGACTTAAAACGTCAAACACTTTAATTTAAACAAAAACAAAACAATTAAAACATAACCTCGAAATCGAAGGAGCTAGAGTGCATTTTCGTCTGTAGCCGCGAGTGTTGGTTCGTGCATATGACTGCAGTACCCAGCAAGGCATATCTCGGAGAAAAATTGAGGGATTAATCCTAGCTATGGATGAAAAGAACTGGATAAAAAAAAGTTAAAAGAAATCAAAAATATAATGTAAACGTATTTCGAACGTATATATAGAGAGTGTTGTTGTTGCTGATAAGTGTCCATCATTGATTCATTGTTAACTTTGTTATTATTAAAGATAAAAAATAGTTTAAATTAGTAAACTAGTAGAAGTTTTGAAGCTCTTAAATTAAAAAAAACTATCAAGCATCGTGTTTGCAAGTTTCCAAGTTTGTTCAAAAAACATAAAACAAAATTTAATTAAACAATTGACCAAGAAAATGGCTTTTGTACCCATTTCTATAGAAACAAATTGGCCTACGTTATTTCTGCAGTCGATAAACGAAATAAGTTGAATTATGAAGAAAACTTTACTATAAAAAATGTGTTTTATCTTTTTATCCGAAACGATATCTAAACGGAGCTTATTAATTTCCAAATAGCAAGTTTCTAGAAAAGCATAAAGAGGTGTCCGACATTTTTTTTCTTAATTACAAAACACAAGTTTTCAACAAGAAATGTAAAAAAAAAAACAATTTAAAATCAATAAATAAAGAACCTAGTATATTATCAGTTAAAAGTTTAATTAAAATTTGTCCTTTATTTGCCACCAAACAGACACTAACACTTCAAAAACGCAAAAAAAACGAATTCAAATTTTAAAAATAAATTCATAGCCGACAAAAAACCTCCTTATTTAATTTATTTCGCGATCGACGTTCACATTTATTTGTGCATTATATACCTATTGTAGGTAATTCCAAATTCCAATAAAACAAACATATTTTTTGCCTATTTATTTTTAAAATGCAAAGTGGAAGAACAAAAAATTAATTAAAATTTAATTGCGGTTCAAATGCTGGTAGATTTTTTAGTTTTTTTTTCTGATAGGTCTTTCAATTCTAAACAAAAATTCTTTTTGTTTTTTTTCCTTATGTTAAAAATAACCAAATTCAAAATTACGCTTAGACATCTTTCTACCAAATAAAATTTCAAATTTAATTTTGAATTTAAAAAATCTTCGTAATTTTTTACTTTTGGACAAAAAAATCTAAATAATACAGGGTTCAATTATATATATTTTTTTTTTAATTGAAAAAACTCAAAAACTTCAAAAAGCGATGCTCTATTTTTTTTATTTAAGTATCTTACAGAGCATCAAAAACTCTATACTAGTTTGTCCAATTAAACTTTTTTCTATCTTTAATAATAAAAAAATTAGCAATGATGGGCACTTAACTTGGAACACCCTGTAAAAGTGCTTCATATTAGCTTTAATATTTCCTAACGTTGGTATATTAGAAAAACCAAATAAACAAAATTTAAAAACACTTAAGAGTGAACACCATACAATGGATTAAAAATGGGCTAAACGGCTGAACCGATTTTGACAAGAAAGGTGTAGTTGAATTGCTAATGATCCAGAAGGTGCTACAGGCTATATTTTTCAAATAAGAATCAACATGGCGCTCGTCAGACGCCATTTTGTCACATGATGTAGGATTTAAGGCATACAAATGACCTAAAGTTCAGGCGATTTTAATGAAATTCCTTAGATCACCAATTGCGAATGTCTTCCAATATGCTGAAATGGCTTTGTAGTCCTCCCTGCTCCCATCCATCTCCACTTCTGTCATTGCCCCCCACCCTCTTCAAAAACCATATTCGCATAATTTTATCAAAGGTAGAACGTTTTTAAAACAAATTTTGCACATGCTTTAATTTATTTTTTTCAATACTATTTTACTAGTCTACCGCTCCCTCTCCCTCTGTCCTCCCCGCCATCCTTATTAATATAAATTAAAGCTGTAACTTTCACAAATATAGAGCAATTTCAAAAAATCTTTCTGCACACGCTTTAAGGTTTTCCTCAACGCCATTTGACTAGTTCCCCCTCCCTCTCCCCACCACACCTTCACTTAATGTTTGTAGAAACGCACCTATCTACCCTTTGAGCATATTTCAATGTTTGACACAAATGCATGGTTTTTCATACAAGTCTACTGAATAGTTTATGCCAAAATCTATACGTACTTTCCGGGTAAAGTGAAATGAATGGTAAATGCATAGTGCTTTCTATCAATCTAGATTTAGAATTCCGTAAAGTAAGCTATGAACTAGGAAGTAAGAGGTAAAAAGTAAGAAGTAAGCAATAACGAAAATGTTCATATTTTAAAAAACGTGTTGTTGTTGGGCAACCAACCAAAATATGATTTCTGAGGTTATGTTCACTGTCAAATGTTATTAAAATGTCAGTGACTGCTGTTCTACAATCGGCCATTTTCTTTCTGTTTGGCTATAAAAGGATAATGTTTTATCATATCCCTTTTGATAAAAAGATAAGCAAATATTTCAAAAAATATTTACAAAAACTTTCAAAAAATTACTGCTACATAACCTTAAAATCAAAAGTACCATAAAATAAATTTTGGTTGATTCGAAAATTCAAATTTCGCGTGTTTTACATAGCTCTGAATGACAGACGGGCACGATTACCTCCGAGTGTAGCCGATTCCGTAAGCCGTAAGCCACAATAAATTAAAATAAACCATTTCTTGCTTTTTACTTTTTACCGCATACTTCCTACTTTGTACTGTGAACCACTGCGTGTTTAAAGTATAGTTTATTTTCATTACGTCTTACTCCTTACTTCATACTGCCTACTTTACGAAACTCTCATTCCAGCTTATAATTTAACCTAAAAGTTGAAAACAAAAAGAATAATAATAAAAAAACACCCAACTGTTTCATGAAAATACAAAACTGTATAATTTCGTGCGCTTTGGGCATCAAAATTAAAAGTTGAAACATGCCGTACATTACAGGTATACCTATCAATTTTGTATCCAACTGCGGCTGGTAGGTACAAGTAGATTTAGCAGTTGGTTGTTTTTTTTTTATTTAAATTATTTTTTATTTGTCTGGTTTTATGTGCATATCTTACTTCTCCCGATAGAGACCGTTCTATGTTGTTAAATACAAAGGAGGCATAGTTTGTTAAATAAATATGTGTTAACAGTCAAAATTTTGTTTTTTTTTATGTATTCCTACAAGATTATTTATATTTAAGGTTTAAGATAATTCGTAATATTCGTTTTGCATAAGAAGTACTTTTTAAACCATGATATTGTACTTCAGAACCGAGTAGACCAGGGAATAATAACATGACAGAAGTTCATTTCCACCAAGCCCTTGTCGTAATTTAACAGACCAAAGAAAGTCTTGGACAATTTTTGACAGACCACTTGTATTATCGTTTTAAACGTGAGATTATTATCTATAAAAGTTATCAAAAACTTTACATTTTTACTTGGTTTTATAATATTACAAATTGTTTTTGAATATTCAACATTTCCAACAGTGAAGCTGATCCTTTCAGTTTTATCTAAATTTATTATCATTTGGTTTCTGCAACATCACCCTTTATATTCCTCAATAATTTGTTTAATGTTTATTTCTAACTCCTCGTATGTGTACAGCAGTTTATTGCAAACTTTGCTATTTCAATTCTTTAACGTAAATCAATGGAAAATAATAAATTTTATCGTAGTCGTTAATAAAAGTGGATGTTTCTATAATCCATCACCGCAGAAGGAGAGTGTATAATTTTATTCCACGCCATTCCAAACGCTTATCTGCGGCTTTGCGGTTATCAACAGAATCCGGTAAAGAAATTACTAAAGGGGCGAATTCAGCAATCACATTTGGCTCTAAGGAACGGGGATATCGCTCTAATTCTATTAGCAATGATTCTTAAAAAGGCAGATTTTTAAATATGCATAATAATTAAATTGAATAAAGATGTTAAGACGCTTTTTTTAAAATTAGGTTATTTAAAATAAATAACCAATAAGCCAGTAAGTTATAAAATGAGAACCCTTGACCACTCACAAGTATATTTTAAAAATTAGAGAGAGAATGCAAATTTCAAATAAGGTAAGTAAGCCAATTATTATCATGTTCCTAATATTGTCAACCGACCCAAAATCCTGACGTCAATACTCTGGTGACCGGTATTTGTATTTAATCATTCCACGTGTTGAGATCAACTATTCCAACGCAACAGAAAAGTGTCAGTCGGCCCAAAGCACCCGAATAAGAACGATGGATGGTTTTTTAACCTCGCTATTCTTATCAGCTTTTGAACCAAGATAAAATAATGAAAAAAATACATAATGTAAGTCCTAAGGCACATGTTTTTTTGTTGTAGTGTTTTGGTCTTTAATATGAAGACGTTTATTGATATCGTCAGGTTTTCAATAGATTCACGGGTGTCTAATATTGCCATCCATAGGTAGATCTGCTTCCTATGCAATAAGCATAGGCAAATCGATATGAGGATATGTTCTCTATGCCTCAGATATGTTAATGAAGAATGTGTCGGTCTTACCAAGTTAGACAAGAAATATTTATTTATCCAGACTGGATCGTACTGTATTTTTTTAAGAATCTACATTTTTTTTGAATTATTTTCTTAAAGAATATTTCTTATTATTTTGTACGATTTGATAAAAATAAAACTGCAATTAAAGTTTTGATCTGTGTTAATTTTAGTGTTTATAACCATGTTTCTTATATCGCCACTACCTGGCAATAATTGGGACAGATGTTCCAAATATTGTCATTTCGCGATGTTTTTTAAAACGCCTCTAAAAAAAAATATTAAAATTAAAAATAAGTGGTATACCTTCCTGTTGAGAAAACATACAGTAGAATGATTTTCCCAAATTACAAATTAATCTAGCTAAAAATGTTGAAACGAAAAAATTTAATTCCTTAGGTACCTTATGAATAAATTGAAGGCTGTTTTCTTTTAAAAAAATATATTAATTAATAATTTGGCAAGGGATTGATATATATTATTTTTAGCATCAGATTTCAGCGATTTAGGAAAAATTTTACAAACTTGTCGATTTTAACTTTATTGTGTGACCAATAATGTTAACGAAGAGCTATTGAGTATGTAATATATGATTCACCAACATGTATATTACTTTAGTAAAAAACAAAATATAAGTGTGTAATGTAGCAAAAAAAAATAATTTGTTTTTGGACAAAACGCTTCCAAACAAACTGCATATTTTAAATTATACAAAATGTGATGATGTATGTACCGGGTGGGCCAAAAAAAACCGGACAATTTTTTTTTTATTATAACTTTTGTACTATATCATCGATTTTAATGGGACGAACTGAACTTGACAGAGAATTAATCGGAGTTTTGACTGAATATATTTTTTGTCCGCCATCTGAAAATCCAAGATGGCGGACAAAATTAAATTGTACTCTTTAAAAATGCTCGTTTATTCTTGTGTTGCGAACATGTTTTAATTACTTATTTAAATCAGTAAAATAGCCGAATTCTTGCCACGTAAAACAAGGTATGAATCAGCAAAATCGGTTCGATGGTTCTAAAAAACAGTATTTTTGTTTCAACCATGGTTTTGAACATCACACGACTTATTTCCTTATAAATTCCTTATAAATTCGTTACTACTGAACCGATTTTGATGAAATAAAAAACATCCTGGTGAGAATTAATTGATTTTTAAAGATCATGATCAAAATTATCGCCGTCTTAAAATTTAGGATGGCGGACAGAATCATACTTGATTCTTCAAAACGTTGTGTTTATTCTTATTTTCTGCAAATCTTTTAGTTTTTTTAATCTATAGAAAAGCATTACTTTTCTCCCGTTTAGCAAGGTACAAAGTAATAAAATCGGCTAAGTGGTTCTCACAAAATCTGATTTTGTTTTAACTATTGTTTTACAAATTATATGATTGCATTGCCAATCCTGTTTGCATTCAGTTCTTTATTGATTCATTATTATTCAGCCGATTTTAGTGAAATAAAAAACATCATGGCACAAACTGATTGATCTTTAAATGTTGCGCCATGATGTTTTTCAGTAGTAATGAATTTATAAAGAAATTAATGCTTACAGGATTAGCAATGCAATCGTATAATTTGTAAAACAATGGTTAATCCGATTTTGTGAGAACCACTTTACCCACTTAACTAATTTGTACCTCTTTGTGCGGGAGAAAAAAGTGCTTTCTATAAATAAAAAAAACTAAAACATTTTCGCAAAATAAAATTAAACACGCCATTTTGAAGAATCAAGTATGATCCTGTCCGACATCTAAAATTCCAAGAGGGTGGAAAATTTCGATAACAATCTTTAAAGAGCAATCAATTCTCACCAAGACTTTTTTTATTTCATTCAAATCGGTTTAGTAATAACGAATTTATAAGGAAATGAATGCAGACAGGATTGGCAATGCAATCGTAGAATCTGTAAAACAATGGTTGAAACAAAAATAGATTTTTTGAGAACCACCACACCGATTTTACTAATTTATACATCGTTGTGTAAGGGAAAAGTAGTGATTTTCTATAAATTAAAAAAACTCAAACATTTTCGGAAAATAAGAATAAGGCCATTTTGAAGAATCAAGTACGATTCTGTCAGCCATCTTAAAGTTTAAGATGGCGATAAATTGATCATGATCTTTAAAAAGCATTCAATTCCCACTAGGATGTTTTTTATTTAATCAAAATTGGTTTAGTAGTAATGAATTTATAAGGAAATAAATGCAGTTATGATTGGCAAGGCAATCGTATAATATGCAAAACCATGGTTCAAACAAACATATTCGGAACATGAGAATAAACGAGCATCTTTGAAGGGTACATTTTAATTTCGTCCGCCATCTTGAATTTTGAGATGGCGGAGAAAAAAACATATTTAGTCAAAACTCTGATTAATTTTCTATCAAGTGCAGTTTGTTTGTTAAAATCGATTGTATAGTTTAAAAGTTATAATGAAAAAAAAAATTGTCCCGTTTTTTTGGCCCACCCGGTATGTCTGTGTCGCGCCTAAGGCTAAATCGTTTAACCGATTTTAACAAAAAAGGCTATATTTTTTTGAACGGGATAATGGCGGTAATTGCAAGATTACTCAATGCAAATGTCCTCGAATTTGCTATAATTACTTTGTCGCCTTTCCTGCCCCCATTTTCCCTTCTGTCTTTCTTCCCCACCCTCTTTAATAACCATATTTTCATAATTTTACCATGGTGCCACATGGTACCACTGCTCGCGTCCGTAGAAAATCTACACGTACTTTCCGGGAACGCTAAATTAGTGGTAAAAGCTTAGTTCTTTCTATATGGCTGAATAAGAATTAAACCTAAAAGTTGGAAAAAAATTAAATAAAAAAAACACCCAACTCCTAAATCTACTTGTACCTACTAGTTGCAGTTGCGTACAAAATAACCCAATAACCTGATTCATAAAAATACAAAACTGTATAATTTTGTAAGTGCGCTTGGGCATCAAAATTAAAAGTTGAAGCATGTCGTTCATTATAGGTATAGCTATCAATTTTGTACCCAACTGCTACTAGTGGGTACAAGTAGATTTAGCAGTTGGGTGTTTTTTTTATTAACTTTTTTGATAAGTTTCTTTGTTTCTTTAAATTCCAGTTCATTTTAAAAGTAAACTGTTTTATTGCCTTACCTATTTCTTAATCGTCGGTTTTCTTGGCAATAACGAATTAAACAGATAGTTTTAGTCCTTAACAAATCGATAAATCTATATCAAAACTAATGTCGTACCTAAGTAATTCTGCTCCTTGGCCTTTAGTGTAGACCAAATAAATTTTTTTTCTGCAATATAAAAAATAAACATAAATTAAACGCGTTCCCTTTACTTCTTTGGAGCAACAGATAAGGTCTCAAAATGTGGCATAAAGCTCCCAGTTGCGAATAAAATACGCTGTTTTAGAGCTTCCCTTATGATATATGCTTAAATGCAAGTTTTGGTGCTTTATTTCATTTTAAAGGAGATAAACGTACCGGGTGGTTTTCAAGGAATGATGCGAGAGTTTTATAGCCACTATACATAATATACCATTAATGTTTTGGATTTAAAATTTCGCCGGCTTATATGAAAAAAAAAAAATATAATTTGTGAGGACTTAGTTTAAAGTACAAACAGAAAAGTTTGTGAGCCAGTTATAAAAAGGGTAAGGGTGATGATGATTCATATGTGAGTGGGCCTGGCAGCCCTTCCACTGCGACCACCAGTGGGTCTATTCTGGCAAAAATACTTTTTTTACTTTTTTTACTCAAAACCTCAAACAAGAATTTCAAACCATGGGTAAAATTAAAGAACAAAATTTATTATTTTTTACAAAATTTTTCGTTCTTCAATTTAACTCCTTATTTGAAATTGCGGTTTACGGTTTTGAGTAAATCCTTGCATTATTTCATTTTGGTAAAAATTAATATTGGCATCCGATTAGAAATTTTAACTTACAGAAAGGTGATGTCATGGTGTCAGTAGTTGATACTAAAGGTCTAGGACAACTGGGCGCCGCCAACTCGGCGGCGCCAACTGGGCGCCGGGCTAACTGGGGGCCGGGCCAACTCGGCGCCGCCATTTTGAAATAATATATTTTATTTTTCATCTACACATTTTATCAAAAAAAAAAAAATTTAGTCCGGCGCCGTGTTGGCCGGCACACAATGGGTTGTATGGCGGAGCTAGCACGACATTAGCCCTGTATATATTTTTTAAATTATGATAACCAAACCCACCCAATGTATTGCAGATAGTCCAGTTAATAAAAAAAATGCAATTGAAAAAAAAAGTCTTAATGTATTTCTCTGTAACAGAGCCCTAAATTTGAAAAATATTTTGGGAAAAAATTTATGTATTTTTACAGCATTTTTAAATAAAAAAAATGACAATACAAACAACACTTTTTGGGTATATGGGTATAAAGTGGACATAACCAGTAACTGCACTATTAAAAACTACTAGTAATTTCCTAATTCCAAAACCGTTTTAATTATTTAAAATTTTTGAAATATATTAAGTTTATTTTCGTCTCTATTTTTCTTTGTAAAGCCTGCAGAAACAAGCTTGGCAAGACTTGGTAAAATCTTCACCAGAATATTAGAGAGAGGGGTCTATTTTACTAAAAAAACAAAAAATTTGCTGCCCCTAGCCGCCCCGTGTTTTTGGGGTAGCCCTAAACACTGCCATGTACGTGGTCTTTATACAGTCGGTGTATCAGCCAAATGGAATTAATTCGTCAGCGGATTGAATTTAGATTATTCTGAAAAATCCAAAAGTACGTCGACAGATTTTTAACGAGCAATATTTTTGTTCGATTTTTTTTATAGACGCCCGCAAAGGGGTCTACTTGCATACAACTTTTTTTTCAAATAAGATAACCCCACTTGTTCGAAAGCTTATCAAAAACGAAAAACGATGAACTACTTTTTTGTGACACGTGTCAAATATTTAAAAAAAGCTAACCTTTACTTTTTTGCCATTTTTAGACAATAAAAATATCCATTTAAGTAAAATTTACAATTTAATTAAAAAAATTAAGTAAAAAGTTAGTAACATCCAACCTCTTTTGCAACTGGTAGACCCAACTTGTGGCAACTTATTCGAATGCTTATTAAATAAGAAAAAATATGGTGCGTGATCCTAAACCCCTAAAACCCCTCCACCATCCTTAAAGGTGGAGAGTTTCCAACTTTAGAGCTTTATAACATTGTATTGTCGCTGTAACTATAAGTCCACACCAAAGATGTTGATCGGATATGTACAAGTTGGTCAAAATTGACTTACAAGAGGGACAAGGGCGGCACCAATTCCACAATTTTAAAAATATAATTAAAAATTCGTGATCCCTATCCCCAATAGTCCCTACATACCAATTTTGAACGAAATCGGACATACTAAGATGGTCCCCTTCCACCCTCTTCAAAGGGGTGGGGGGTTGCCAACTTTAAAGCATTATAATATTGTATTGGCACTGTAACTTATAATAACTATAAGTCCACAACAAATTTGATGTTGATCGGATATGTACAAGTTTGTCAAAATTGTTGAAGGGGGAGGGGGCGTCACTTTTACATTTTAAAAATGTAATTAAAAATTCTTGATCTTCATCCCCAAAAGTATCTGCATACCAATTTTGAGCGATATCGGACATACTTAGATAGTAGCCCCCCTCCAGCATTCCCAAAGGGGTGGGGGGGGGCTGTGAACTTTATAATATCATTATATTGTATTGTCATCAGAACTTTAGGTGTGTACCAAATTTGAAGTTGATCCGATGTCTAGAAATGGGTTAAAACTGAGTGTCGCGCTAGTTCTCTCATATAACCCATTGTGCGGCGCCCAGTTGTCCCATTCCGGATACTAACGTCTAATTTGATTTCACACTTTAACAGTGGGAGTGAAAAATAATAAAATGGCTTGGTCGAGTAAATACCCTGAGAACCAGTGTTCCTACACTGTGACGCTGACCGTAATAAAATTTTAAAAATTGTTTAGAACCGCTGATACTTTTTATTTTAAAATGAAACTAATTCATTGTTCTGAATCCACTGTTGGGAATTTTCGTTTGTGTGTTTTTATCAAGTTTTGGTTTGTTCGGAGCACCATACGCAAAGCCAGAGAACACTTCACTTTGCTACAAATCGCCCCACGAGTCACTGAATTTTTTGTGATAAAAGAAATCATGCACGTGCCAAGGAAATTGTATAAACAAGCTGGGAAACTGCGGAAGAAAGAAATAAGGTACGGTGAGTCGCAATTTTAGTCAAATAATTTCATAATTGGCCTGCTGGCATAATTTCCATTGTTTGCAACTGCTTTGAATTTATGCTGAAGCTAGAATTTCCTATAATTTGTGAATATTTTTCAGTTTTGTAAAGCTAAAACCAACGATAAATCAAATTCAACAAATCAATTCTCAGCAATCTGCCAAACTGCTTTGAATTTATGCTGAATTTAGCTCGAATTTTCTGAAATTTGAAAATTTTTCAGTTTTGTAAAACTAAAACCAACCCTTTATGAATTTCCAAGGGGGGTGATAAGTGCTAAAGAAAAATTTACGACTTTCCCTAATTTGGTATCCAATTGACTCATTTAAATATTTTATATTCATGGTTTTAAAGGACCAATTGGTAGTGCGTTAGCGTACATAGCCAAAGGTTCGGGTTTAAATCCCGGTCGAAGCACAGGAAACTTTAGATATTTTTTCGTTCTTTATGGCCAACCCTGGCGTGGCACTAAAAAGTAGGCCAATATAGTAAAACATTTAAAAGAAAAGACAATAGCAAATTCGTTTTTAAAAAATTTGCAGTGGGTGTCAACAGTGCCAAAAGACATGATAAATGAATATTTCTGCCAAAAGTTATAAAGGCTTCGCAGCTCGGAACCATCTAGAGCCAAAATCCAACCCTAGTACCAAATGTCATTAAAATCAGAGAGAGCGACAAAAAATTATCAAAATCATCTGAAACGCAAAGAGGTTTAAAAAAATTTGAAATCGGAGCAACCTTTTTTTGGTCAACATGTACCTGGTTGAACAGCTAAAAAAATGGGCTATATTTTTTACATTAGCAAGTATCTCCTTGTAGTTTTAGTCCTTGCCGTTTCTAAAATATTCCTATTATTTTTAAAAAAAGAGAAATATCCTATGCTCTATTTTTTTAATAGTTAAATACAGTGGCGGCGCGTGATAAAAAGCTTTGGGGGTACACACCAAAAAAAAATTAAAATTGCGGCGCAGGCGAAAATCTTTTTTGAGTGCCACGCTAACTTTTTGGGCCTTCGAGTGGGCCGTCATATCATATAATTAACAGCAAATAATTAAAAAATGAGATATTTAGTTAGATATTAGTTACCTACCTATTATTATTGTTTTTATAAATAAATAATAAATTATCACACCTAGTTTATTTTCTCTTCTAATGGCAAAGATAAAAATTTAATTGTTTTTAAATATTGCACGCTAATGCTATCAGAATTAGAAACTTCCGCCATTGTCGTAAATACCAAATCGTCAAAATCAAAACAAACCGCCCGCGCCCGACCGATAATGCCAAGTTGTCTAAGCGTGTGCAAATACTATCTACTCGATACTTTAATAATATCTGATACATGGACGGATTCGAAGTAATCGAATCCTTCGACGCCAAATACCCGTTACTCGAATCCCGAATGGGACCGAAGCCGAAGTGTTACTTTCGTATCAATCATATCGGCAACGGCCGTATGAGTAACGAGTTGGAGTACTTGTAATCATTTGGACCGATATTTATTTACTTAAATATTTGTTAATTTGATTCAATACCTGTTGATGTGTTATGTCTAGCGGGGCGGCTTATCTGGCGCAGTGTTGCCAGGCTCAGAAATGTATTTTCCCCAGAATGTATTTGAAAACTTGCCAGATTTTGAACAAAATTCCCCAGATTAATATACCTACATTTTTGTAATAAAAAAAAATTGTGTGTGCTTAAGAACACACGGCAGAAGTGTAAACTTCAACAAGGAGAAGTTAATTATACTGTCCCATAACATATTCTGCAAAGCGGACCGAACCGAGCTCTTCTGTGTACTGGCCTTCATCTGCATCATCATATCGCTCGCTGAATGTTTCTCACAGTTAGTCGACTCGATCCGATTTCACCCGAATGATCGTTATATAGCCGAGCCTGACGGCTCAGTTCAATTCACTACCCCCAAAAAACTGCTAAACGCGCCTAAAGAAGTTTACACTTCAAAAACTGCAAACATGTAAAACATCAATATTTTTATTTTTTGCATACTTAGTACTTAAAATTTCAATTCTACTCAGTATTTATTGGATTTACCGATAATATAATGATTACTTAGTACCGAATACAAAATATCTGATACTCGAATAGGAAGTATCAGTATCTACTTGATACTTGGAAAAGTAATCATTGCACAAACTACTAAGCGCACGAATTAAAAGTGCCCGTGATCTGCTCTAACATGCAACGCGAACCGATGACGCAGGGGTCATCACGGGGGTGCGGGCGGCATAGAGGCTGGTTTTTTTATACGCGCTGTGCCGAAGGAAGGTTCAGATTCTCTGTACTGTAAAATTCTATTGGGACATGTCGTCCTCTCTTTCTATATTTCGTAATTAGCATGCGACATTACATCTAGGATGCATAGAATTTGGTTCCAGTAAATAAAAGCGTTGTTTGATGGAGAGTTTAATATTTTTTAAGTAAAATTTGGTGGTGCACGTGCACATGTGCACTTATGGAGAAATCGCCACTGGTTAAATATTATCTTCCAAATTTTATTAGGAATACGCTATTGGAAAGACGATTACTCCATCTTATACGGTTTAGGAGCCATAACTAGAAGAAATTTGAAACTTGGTCTCAATCATGTTATAACTTCGGTGTTTCTTAACCGCTCAAAAATTCTTATTCCAAAATGTGCGTAAGAATATGGTCACTGAAATATTAAAAAGTCGAACTTTTCAAATGTGCCAGTTCCTATGTTTTAATTTTGAGCAGTCGAAGTTGTCACACTTTAAGAGGGGGTGAATATCTGTATGTTATATCCATTTACAAAAATTGCCTGTCTTGTGGTTACTTCACTAGTGCTATTATCGCTAATTTTTTAATTCTAGTCAACAAAAATTCTTTCCAGCTTTACCTGCGGTTTTTTTAACTTATAAAAAAAAATCTCTACATATTTTATAAAACTATAGTAGCCGAATTCAGAGTTTAGACCTTCTAAACACTTCCTAAAGGGTTCAAGAAGGTTAAATTCGCTTCTGAAGATATGCAGCACAGATTCAACAGTCTTTATATTTAACTTAATACAAAAAAAACACTTATTATTTAAAGTGGGTCGCAAAGATATTAGAGATAAATCATCGGCGAAGCCCCCACTTTAAGACTGTGTTGTCTCGGTAACATCGGAGTCGGTTCGGTAGCGGCACCTGGCATCGAAATCCGAAGATGCATGGTCTATGGAATCTTAATTAATTTCGTTCTTATAATCTCAGGGCAATTAAACGCTGATACTTATTCCCCGAGAAAACATAAAGGATTTTTGCGAATGGGAGGGCGCGCACGGGAGAACGAAATCTGCCCGGGCTGGGACAAATAGTCGTACGTGCAAATATATAGTTTCAAGATTATACCATATATTTAGAAAATTATTACTATTAATTTTACACATATATATTATTTTTGTTGATCTTTATAATTAGTAACTTTAGCTCTCGGCGGCTTCTAAAGTGGAACTTCCACCAGGGCGGGAGTAAAATCCACGGGATGTTTGCCGAAAAAAAAGAAGATTTTTAGAGATGTATGGATTTGGATACATCTCTCTGATACTAGGGGGTGAAAACCCCTTTTTCAATGTGTTTTTATGGCGAAGTGTTTGGGTTATAGATGTAGGTTTTGATCAATAGTGGAACTCTTACCAGGCCCTCAAGATTAGGGAAAGGAGAACATACATATGGGGTGTCTAACTGAATATTTTTTAAATTGTGGCGATATTGGCATCGTTAGAAATTAAAAAAAAAGTAGGACAGTTATACAAGGTGTTTCACAAACATCGAAACAGAGCTCTTTTTGGGTATTTAGAACATTCTTTAAGCATCTTGACGTTTCGGAAGAACGCGCCTCCTAAGCAGGGTAAAAATAACCCCTTGAATTTAAATAGGGAAAGTGGATCGAATGGCACTATTTTCTGAAGGAGTTTTGAATACCTTTACAGCCATGTTAAAATTTCAAAAATCTATCGATTAAATTTTGAGATATTTGAAATATAATTTCCCATCCCACACTTTAATACAATGTCCGTGGTTTTTCTCACAATCGCACTCTAAATATCTCAAAATAAATGTTTCGATTTTCGTGAAACACCCTGTATACAAGATACCTATCTTTATTCAAATGGTAGGAAAATTCTAAGTAGGTACCACTTTCCTAATTAAATAATTTTTACTGTAACCTAAATGCTTCAAGGAATGCTGTTAAACTACATAATTATATTCGTCCTCGTTTTTGAGTAAAAGATTTTGGTAATCTTGGCAAAAAAAGAGCAAAGTGTAGTCAGTAAGAACCTTTTGGCAACTTGCTTGCAAAACTTCTGCCTATCTTTTATTTTGACATTCTCTATTTATATGTTTTACAAACAGGAGTGCATCAGCAGGCCAGATTTGGACAAGATTCTCCGTTATATTGAGGCTGGACACAAGAGAATGGACAATGGAGGTCTTTGTGGTCCACTAAGCGAAATATTTGGGATGAGTGTCGGTCACTTGTTAGATGTGGATGCAATTCTGATTGTGCATCTTTAAAATCTTTGTACAAAAGAAAGGAGCCTGCCCTCGGGGCTGCCATGCACTCCTGCTTGTAAAAATTTTAGAGAAAAATGTCAAAATAAAAGGTAGGCACCTAAGTTTTGTAAGAAAGTAGCAAAAAGGTCTATACTTACTATACTTTAACACAGTAACAGTAAAAATTATTTAATTAAGTACGTGATACCTACTTAAAATTTACCCCACCATTTTAATAGAGATAAGTACCTAGTATATAACTGTTCGTAAGTACATTTTTTTTAATTTCTAATGGTCGGACGCCTTTAAAACCATGCCAATATGGCCACCATTTAAAAAATATTCGGTTAAACACCTATATATGTTCTCCTTTCCCTAATCTGGAGGGATTGGTAAGAGTTCCACTATTGACACCTACATCTAAAACGCCCAAACAAAAAATAAATTAAGAGACAATTAGTCTATTAAAACCGTATACATTTCGTCATAAAAAACTGAAAAACGGGTTTTTACCCTCTATTACCACAGGGAGGTATCCTAATAGTCAAATGCAATTTTTGGGATTTGTCACCCTCAATAACCTATAAAAATACCAAAATCTAAATACATTAGAGAAAACTTATTTAACGTTTAACTCAAAATTGTCTAGATTTTTCGACAAACTCAATAAAAACCCTCAAAAACAGATAAATAGATACCAACCTTGCTCATATCTTGCAGGATAAATTTTTTTCTTCTTTCTTTTTTAATTCCTAACCAGTGGCGGCTCGTAAAGTTTAAAAGTGGCGGTTCTGCAAAGTGGGGAACAAGACAATTTTTTAAAAATCCGGTAAACGGTTCAAATCGTCAACATCGGAAATACCCACATTGAGTCACCACCAAATATCAAACAAGGAAAACCAAATAATTTGTTTTTTACACTGCACCCACAAATCCATTTAAAACGCTTATAAACATCGCGAGAGAATTTTCTTGTATAGTTTTTGCCGCGACTTTTTCCGTCATACATTTTAATATATTCTGGACTTTTGACCCCCTCCTCCCTTTGTAACGCATTTTCAAGAAAAAAAACACATTAAAAAACCATTGAGTGTAACGCAAAGCCAAACCCCCTCCGCCCCTTGAGCGTTACGTAATTTAAGGATAGGCCCTAAAGGACAACCTTTTTGTTTGATTTTTTACTTTTCGTTAAAAACAAAGGTAAACTTTTAAAATCCCGGAAAGTAATGGTTATAATATCGATAGTTTCCATGTTTTATTAAAGTTTTTTGTACCACACACCGTGTGCATGCAAGTACTGAAAAATAATGGAATTTCCTTCGACAGGTCGCCGGTTTGGCTTTACAAGCACATTTAAAAATAATTGTCGATATTGACGATTGTAAATGGAAAGTTACGATACATATGCAATTTTATATGAAAAGGCACCTACCTCGGACTCTCTTGCGGCTCCAGTCAACGTTTAAACGTCCAGTTTTTCACCTCAAAATTCACTTTTTCGGGAACGTGATTTGTCTAGTGTCTTGTTGTGACGGTGGTTGTTTGCGCACTCATTGCGGCGCTGCTTGTCCTCCCACGTGTGCGGTGCCGTGAAAACCCATATGCATATGTAAGAGCGCGAAAATTTAAATTATTTTAAACGCGCAAAAAAGGAAAAGAAAATGAAAATAGGAAATTCATTGCTTGCACCAACATTTTCCGGCCGCCAAAACACGTGTGTTTTTACTTAGTTAAGAAAAGGAAAGGAAAAAAAAATAATAATATTCGCCTATTAGCGATTAAACGATACAATTTAACATTAACCCAAATACGCATTAAATTATGCATGTAAATTAAAATTAAAAGAAAAGAAAAAAATACTTAGAAAAAATTAAGAAAGAAAAAGAAAATTTTGCCTTATGCGTCGGGCATAGGCAAAGGACATAGTTTCACTACTGGTCGACGATATGTTCCTGTAGCTGTTTTAACAGTCACAACACGAATATGACCGTCTGAGCCAGGGTGTACGTCGACAATTCGCCCAACAGCCCATTGCAATGGCGGTTTTTGTTCATTTTTTACCACGACTAAAGTATTTAGTTTAATATTGTAAATGTTGCAAGGTGTTTAGGTACTCCAAGTTCCAGCGTTTCCAAAAATCGGACTGGAGCCTTTGCACCAGCTGCCAGCGGGACAGGGTGTTCAACTTGGAATCAGAAAAATCGGGTTCTGGTACGGAATTCAACGGTTCCAGGGTAAGAAAATGACCAGGGGTCAGTGGAAGAAAGTCATTCGGATCCATACTTTGGGCATACAGAGGCCGGCTGTTTAGTATGGATTCGACCTGACACAAAAAAGTAAAAAACTCTTCATAGGTTAACCGTTGCTCACCTATTACACGTTTTAAATTTGCCTTGGTGGATTTAACTCCTGCCTCGGCTAGTCCGTTTAGGTGCGGACTACCAGGACTTGAAAAATGCCAGGTAATTTTTAGACTGTGACATGCTTCCTGGGAGTACTGTTTGAGTAAACGATCAGCTCCCAAGAACGCGCTACCACAATCTGAGTAAATGTCAGAAATTCTTCCTCTTCTTGCCACAAATCTCTTAAAAGCCGCAAGAAAGGTAGGGGTGGAAATATCGGAGGTAAGTTCTAGGTGAACTGCCTTTATTGCGGAGCAGACTAAGACAAGAATATAACCTTTGGATACCTTTGCACCTCGGTACTTTCCCATTGTAATTGGAAAGGGACCACAATAATCTATGGCAACATGTGAAAATGCTTTTACTTGAGAGATTCGTTGAGCAGGCAAGTTGCCCATGATTTGTACGGAAGGTTTAGGATTTAATCGATAGCATAAAATGCAATGAGAAGTTATACTCTCGATTGCATAGCGAGTGGAAAGGATCCAAAATTGTTGTCTCAAGAGGTAATGCAACGTTTTTTGACCGGGATGACAGTACCTTTTGTGAGTGTACTCAATGACAAGTTGAGTAAGACGGTGAGAACGTGGTAAAAGTAAAGGGTGTTTTTGCTGAATAAGAGAGTTCGGAGGAATGTGGTAATCGACCCCCCACTCTTAAGCAGCCCTGTGTATCTAGAAAAAGTGAAAGTTTACGAAATTGTTTAGGAAGTAGCTTTGCGTCATTCAAACGTGAAATGAGATCAGCAAAGATGGAACGTTGAACATGCCGAACGAGAACAATAAGAGAATGTTGAAGTTCTACTTCGGTAATATTTTCGTTAGGATATTTAGATTTCTTTTCGGTAAGGCGAAAAATATAGGAAATTATGCGTTGAATTTTCTTTAGGGAAGAGTAACGAGAAAGAAAAGTGTCAAGCATGTGTGGTTCAACTGTGCATGTTTGAAATACTGATTTTCGTTCTTCCAGAATAACCTCGTTTTCCGGAGGGTCTGGACAGCGAAAATCATCAGGCCAGCTCTCTTTTGGTAGCCTAAGAAAACAAGGACCTTCCCAATACAAGTCATGTTTGACAAGTTGATTAGGCATAAGACCGCGCGAAGCACAGTCGGCTGGATTTAGCGCTGATGGAATATATTTCCAGGCCGTAGGAGAAATGGTTTCTTGAATGTGACAGATACGGTTTGCCACAAACGTTTTAAACCTGTGAGGTCAAGCCGCCAACCAGCATAGAACCACTTGGAAATCACACCATGCACAGATTTGGTTGAAGTTAAGAATATCTGAATAAGTGTTTTGAATAAAGGAAATTAGGTCGCAAAGTAAAGTGGCACCAAGAAGCTCCAGTCGCGGAAGACTGACTGTTTTCACTGGTGCGACCTTAGATTTGGCCATTACAAGAAAGGTATGGATTTCTCCGGAAACTGACTCCATTCTGAAATAGACCGTAGCCGCGTAACCTATCATAGAGGCGTCTGAAAAGCCGTGCAGTTCCATGCTACGTGGTTGATCAATGGAAAGGCGTCTAGGTAAATGAATATTTGAAAGATGTGGAAGTTCGGTTCGAAATTGATTCCAAACATTTACGATATGCGGAGGAGGCTGAGAATCCCAGTCCAGCTTCTCCTTCCACAGATCTTGCATGAGATGCTTAGCAAGTAAAGAAACGGGAGAACAAACCTAAGGGATCAAAAATTTTCATGATTTGAGATAAGATACCTCGCTTGGTGCATGGTTTATCTTCTGGTACGACCAAGTAGGTAAACGAATTTGATATAGGATTCCATTGGAGACCCAATATTTTTACAAAATTAGGTTCGGATTTGTCGAAACGAATGGACATTTTTGATTCTGATTCTGAGAATGAGGAGAGAAGTTCCGGGCTGCTGCTCGCCCATTTTTTAAGTTCAAACCCTCCTAGGCGCAACAGGGAGATTAACTCCGACTGAAGTTCTTTGGCAGAGGCCACAGAATCCTGCCCAGTGAGCACGTCGTCGACGTAAATGTCTTTAAGAAGCACTTTGGAAGCATTAGGATACCTTTCAGACTCAAGTTTAGCTAGTTCTTGTATAGTACGAATAGCTAAGTAAGGTGATGACTTAAGTCCATAAACAACTGTTCTTAAGGAGTAGGTTTGGACAGGATCATCCTCAGAAAATCTCCATAGAATATTTTGATAACGCGTGTGCTCAGGAATAATTAATATCTGTCGGAACATTTTTACTATGTCAGTAACAAAGGCTACAGCATGAATTCGAAAATTAAGTAGAATTTCACGGACATCATTTTGCAGTTTAGGACCTGCGCACAACGTCTCGTTGAGTGAGACACCTCTGGGACTACGTTGAGACCCATCAAAGACCACTCTTATCTTCCCAGTGTTCCAGACACTGTGATGAGGGATAAAGTAGGAATTATCCAAGACATCTTTAGATATAAGCGTAGGAATAGGTATCATGTGACCAGTGTCTAAATAATCTTGCATAAAATCTTTGTAAGCTTGATAATTAGCTGAGTCTTTGAGAAGTCTAGCTTCCTGAAGCTTGAAACGTTTTAAAGCGATTGGATAGATGTCACCCAACTGGGGTTCTAAGTTTATGAAAGGTAATGGAACGACGAATCTACCTGATTCGTTGCGTGAAACTGATTGTGAAAATAATTTTTCGCACATAATATCCTCAGGACTGTGATGAACCTTATGTGGAACCTGCTCTATCTCCCAGAAGCGCTCTAGGCAGATATCCAGAGATGGTCCGATGGAAGTGTAACAGCTTATGAGTGATTGTAGATTTTGTTGCTTTGAAGTTTCAACTTTACCAATCAGCACATAGCCAAAGATGCTATTAAAAGCACTAGGTTGTCCACGCTCTCCGTGGATAACTCCCTCTTGTAAGAGATGCGGAAAAAGTTCACAACCTACTAGGATATCAATGGAACTTGGTATATGGAAGTTTTGATCAGAAAGTTTGATATTGCGAATGTGATTCCACTTGCTCGAGTCGACAGCGCAAGAAGGAATCTCTGTACAAAGTTTTGAAAGTATTAAAGCCTCAAAATCAAAGGTAGGTCCCGCTTGACCTTGAGGTTTGATAAGACATTGGTATTGAAAGATGTCATTTGATTTAAGCCTTGAATAGAAGTAGAAAAGAAGCTTTTCGAAAGACCTAGACGATTTAGACATTTTTCTGAAATAAAGTTTGCCTCTGAGGCAGAATCGAGTAAGATACGAACTGGTTGGTAATGTCCCCTTGAGTCTAACATGTCAGCTACAACGGTAGAAAGTAGAAAAGTGGAATTTTTGGAAATCATTGTCGCATGACAGTTTGTGGAATGGCTTCCTGACATAGGGGTGCTATTGGAATTGGAAAGTGGAATATTAGCGTTCTCTGGAGGATATGAATTAACACTCACAGATGGCGCTACTGGTTGTGGAACGTGAAGAAGACTGTGGTGCCTAGCTCCACACGTGAAGCAGTTGTAGGAGGAGGGGCAATTCACGGTCTGGTGAGCAAAATGTAAGCAATTTTGACATAGATTCACCTGCCGAACATAACCCATCCTTTCCTGTGGACTTTTGTTTTGAAATTCGATACATTTCGACAATGCGTGATTCGAAGAACATAGGTAACATTTTATTTTTGGATTAAAAGTTCTGTTCTGATTATTTTGTATTTGAGGGTTGCTGCGTTGATTGCTATTTTGTAAAGTATTTTGTTGATTTCTTGAATTTGAACTTTGATTTGAAATAGTTGTATTGAAAGCAGAAGGCGAATTAAAATTATTAAAACTGTTTCTCTGAAAACTATTCTGTTGAGAATTACGGGTAGTTTGAGGTTGTCTAGGGGTTTGATTTTGCCTACTAAAACTGGGCATTTGCACTACAGATTCGAGCGCAACGCAATGATTTTCTATAAACGTGTAAAGATTAGTGTAGGACGGAATTTCTGAATTATTTTTCTCTCTACTATAGTAAAGTTCGAAATCAGTCCTCATCTTGACTTCAAGTTTTGAGAGCATCATGTTAAAAGTAAGAAAGTCCCATTCTTTTGTAGGAAAACCAAGCTCATTTAAGATGGCTAGATTCTCAGAAAATGTATCCAACATGGAACGTAATTTTTTCCCAGAACTGGACTTAGTTGAAAGAAAGTTAATAGCATTCAAAGCGGTAGTAGCAATAATTCGTTTATTTTGATACCTCTTTACTAAGGTTTCATACGCAATGTGATAATTGCTATCTGCGAGGGGAATGGTTTTTACTAGAGAAAGGGCTTCATTCAGAACAGAACTCCGCAATTGTTGAAATTTCTCTATATCACTTAAATCAGAATTTTGATGTACCATGACTTTAAATAAGTCAAACCAGTGTTGCCAATTTTTATAATTACCATCGAATATTGGCAACCTTGGTTGTGGAAATGATCTTGTATTTGACCTCTGAACAATATTTTGTTGGTTAGGGTTGCCCACGTAATTGACAGGGTTGGCCCTAAAAAGGTCGTAGTAAATACCCTTACATTCATAATAAAGGTTGTCAAAGTCTTTTCTAGTTTTATCCTATTCGTCAAATGAAAGTTTAAACTCTTCGAGAGAGCCAATAATTTGGTTATGAAAATTATAGAATTGAGCATGACATTCTTCGACGTCTTCATATCTGGATTTAAACAAAAAGTGAAACGCTGTATCCGAGTTCGCTTTCAAAGCTACCTCGTGACCTTCCGCCATTTGGTTGAAGCTCAAAAGCCTTTTGTCGCAAAGTTTTTTCTGTATTTGCGTAGACATTTTTGTTTTTGAAAGTTAATTTGTTTTTAAAATTACCCAAAAAAATGCTTAAAATATAGCTTAAAATATAACCCGAATTTTAGCAAAAATTAAACAATTTTATTATTTTAATTTTATTAACTTTTTTTTTGAAAATTTTGAAATGAAATGTTTGTAAGTTTGTCTGTATGTTATTATTTGAACATATCCTTTAAAAAAAACTTTTATGTCTCACCAAGGATTGAACCCCGTACCTCTCGATTCCAAATCGCACACTCTGTGCATATGACTAGCGGTCCTGTTGAAAGTTTTTAAGAAAGTCGATATTCGAAGAAACGAGCGCGCAACGTGACCCACGTCACTATTCAAGTGGGATGACCCTGGTGACGGCGACACTTGCACCTGCGCGTTAACGCGACACCTGTAAAATCGATAATTAAAGGAAAGTAGATGGAAGAACCGCCTTAAAATTTCACTTTCGGCGTATTGACGCCACTTTTACTGAAAATGTAATGAACAAAGCGATCAACTTTGATGAACTAGTAAACTATACGAAATATGTGCATTGGATATAGCTATTTTTGAACGGTAATAAACACTTCGATCAACTTTGAAGGAACATATCACCAACCGGTCGTAAATCAATATGGTCTGTTTGATTTATTACTGATTGTAGAAATAATTGAAATTGTAAATAAATTTTGAAAATATATAGAAATTTGGAATTTTTGTAGGAAATTGTTGAACCACAGGATTCTAGGTAGTTTGGAAAACTATTAATTTGGAGAGAAGGACCATTAAATGTGCATGCAAGTACTGAAAAATAATGGAATTTCCTTCGACAGGTCGCCGGTTTGGCTTTACAAGCACATTTAAAAATAATTGTCGGTATTGACGATTGTAAATGGAAAGTTACGATACATATGGAATTTTATATGAAAAGGCACCTACCTCGGACTCTCTTGCGGCTCCAGTCAACGTTTAAACGTCCAGTTTTTCACATCAAAATTCACTTTTTTGGGAACGTGATTTGTCTAGTGTCTTGTTGTGACGGTGGTTGTTTGCGCACTCATCGCGGCGCTGCTTGTCCTCCCACGTGTGCGGTGCCGTGAAAACCCATATGCATATGTAAGAGCGCGAAAATTTAAATTATTTTAAACGCGCAAAAAAGGAAAAGAAAATGAAAACAGGAAATTCATTGCTTGCACCAACACACCGCACTTATAAAACTAATTATTACAAATCCCTTTGCTCTGGCAAACACTAAAATAAACATTTATTCATTAAAGTACCGTAATACACAAGCGCGGATCTGGGTGAAAATCTAAGGGGGGGGGGGGGTTAATAGTCGACGAAAAAATTATTTGTAATTTAATTTTTTTTTCTAGGGGGGAGGGGTAATTCGCCTATTTTCCCTTTAATCAATAACAAAAAGTTCATATTTTTGGTTCTAGGGGGGGGGGTAATTACCACGTTACCCCCCCCTCAAATCCGCGCTTGGTAATACCGTAAATTATGTCAACCCTCAACTAGGTACAAATTTGCAGTTGCCACTTGTTCATAATATAAACGGGTGACTACCCCGATTTTCTAAAATTTTGCATAGCTGAGACGTCAGTTGAATAGTTCTATCCTTTTTAATATGTGGTACAATCTGTATTCATCCGTCCATTATTCGGGGGAGTTTGGTTAACAGACCCGACGAAATCCACGGCGCATCTCCACAGCGCAAACCCGAGAAGAGCGAAGCTCGACGCCCACCAGAACAAGACAAGAGCTCGAATAGCAACAGGCTTGCCCCTCGTACCAATTATACAAATTTTGTAGGCATGTGCCTTCCTAATTAGTGAGAAAAAAAAGGACCAAGAATTTCTGTACTAAAAAAATATATTACCATACTCAAAATTATCCAGTGCTGCAGCCCCGCAGCCCTTATTGAATAACCGCCACTGTTCCTAACCCCTTGCAGTTTAACCCCCTCTACAGGGTGTCCACACGGGATGTCCGGATATTTCCTCGAGTCAAATTGAACATTTTGGTCTAAGAGGAACTGTGGAAAATCTGTTGCTTTCATCACGAAGTAACACGTTTTTTTGGGTAACCGACCAACTAATACTGTCGATTCATGAACATTTTCTTATTTTTACTATTTTGGGTTTTTAATGTTTTGCTTTTTGAAAAATTTTGCTTAATCAATAGGTATTTTTGCGCTCGATATTTGGTTTAACCAAAAATGTAACAGAACAAAAATTTTTTGGTTTATAAATATACTATACGTACTACCCTAGCATTCAATACTCCATTAATAGAGTGTAAACACTAACTTACTTCTGGAGAAGGTATCCTAAATAGGTTGAAAACCAGATAAATAAAATCTATTCCAATTTTTGATGAAGACAGACGCATATTCTTTGTGAGCTTTTATGATTATTTATTTTGTTTAGTTGCAACAACCGCAAATTTTTCCAAGTTTCTTCTACCTTCCTTTTATGCAGTGTTAGAATTAGACCATTTTTGCGTATACAATATTATGGCTGCATTACGGGAGGTAGAAATGGGACCGGGAAATACCGCCATAATTCATCTATCCTATAAGATTACTGATCTTTAATCCCCTTTCCTTTCGTAGCTCCTACTCTCTTTAGCGACTCGCACACTTCTAAAAGTTGAGATTTACTGCCGCCTTGGAATTATATTGTTGGCTTGCGAGAAAACTCATAATAACTCTGTTTACAGAAAGGCCAATTCGTCAGATACAAGGCCTTTAGGCTCAAAGTTAGTAGTTACCAATTTAGGTGACTCCACCATCTATATTTTGGAAAAAAAAACAAAACACAAAATACAGTCGAACCTCTATAACTCGAACCTGAAGGGACAACCAAAACAGTTCGAGTTATAGAAACTCGAGTTACATAGGTTAAAATACATGTAAAAGTGCAGGGACCGCCTAAAAGGTTCGAGTTATAGAGGGGTTCGAGTTATAGAGGTTCGAGTTAGAGAGGTTCGACTGTATACCTATTTTGCGCAGATGAAAAATTGTAAAATCGGGCAACACACAAATCTAAAAACAAACATCAAACAAGTTTCATGGCTAATCGGGCAAAAATGAGTTTTTTGTTTCCCTTATATTTTTCCGTGGGTAGCTTGAAAGCTTAACCTCACGGGGGTCCAAGATCTAATGGACACCTAATAAGTGTTGACAGTTAACCGTTTCGTCCTTATGGGACTCCTCAGAACACTGTTGGTCAAGTGACAAATCTTGCGAAGTTAATCAGACGGTTTTGTCTCTAATTAAATGTAATTAGTGAGCGAACTATAGCAAGAGGCGCCATCTACCGAGATACGAGAGAAACAAAAAACCAAAAGCAGGGAACACTGCTATACAATATCGATCAATGAAAAGATCGAATGCAAATAAAAGAAAACAACTATAGTCCGTGACCTACGACAGCTCTTTGTCTTTTCAGGCCGGATCAACGCATTTTGCATTTTTACCCGTCATCAAGACAGTGAGCGTCAATCAACGGAATTTTTAAGCCAAATAATACTAACAAACGTGAAATTTCATACCCGTGAATTTAAAAATCAAACAAGTTTCATGGCTAATCGGGCAAAAAGGAGTTTTTTGTTTCCCTTATATTTTTCCGTGGGTAGCTTGAAAGCTTAACCTCACGGGGGTCCAAGATCTAATGGACACCTAATAAGTGTTGACAGTTAACCGTTTCGTCCTTATGGGACTCCTCAGAACACTGTTGGTCAAGTGACAAATCTTGCGAAGTTAATCAGACGGTTTTGTCTCTAATTAAATGTAATTAGTGAGCGAACTATAGCAAGAGGCGCCATCTACCGAGATACGAGAGAAACAAAAAACCAAAAGCAGGGAACACTGCTATACAATATCGATCAATGAAAAGATCGAATGCAAATAAAAGAAAACAACTATAGTCCGTGACCTACGACAGCTCTTTGTCTTTTCAGGCCGGATCAACGCATTTTGCATTTTTACCCGTCATCAAGACAGTGAGCGTCAATCAACGGAATTTTTAAGCCAAATAATACTAACAAACGTGAAATTTCATACCCGTGAATTTAAAAATCAAACAAGTTTCATGGCTAATCGGGCAAAAAGGAGTTTTTTGTTTCCCTTATATTTTTCCGTGGGTAGCTTGAAAGCTTAACCTCACGGGGGTCCAAGATCTAATGGACACCTAATAAGTGTTGACAGTTAACCGTTTCGTCCTTATGGGACTCCTCAGAACACTGTTGGTCAAGTGACAAATCTTGCGAAGTTAATCAGACGGTTTTGTCTCTAATTAAATGTAATTAGTGAGCGAACTATAGCAAAAGGCGCCATCTACCGAGATACGAGAGAAACAAAAAACCAAAAGCAGGGAACACTGCTATACAATATCGATCAATGAAAAGATCGAATGCAAATAAAATGAAATTTCACGTTTGTTAGTATTATTTGGCTTAAAAATTCCGTTGATTGACGCTGTCTTGATGACGGGTAAAAATGCAAAATGCGTTGATCCGGCCTGAAAAGATAAAGAGCTGTCGTAGGTCACGGACTATAGTTGTTTTCTTTTATTTGCATTCGATCTTTTCATTGATCGATATTGTATAGCAGTGTTCCCTGCTTTTGGTTTTTTGTTTCTCTCGTATCTCGGTAGATGGCGCCTCTTGCTATAGTTCGCTCACTAATTACATTTAATTAGAGACAAAACCGTCTGATTAACTTCGCAAGATTTGTCACTTGACCAACAGTGTTCTGAGGAGTCCCATAAGGACGAAACGGTTAACTGTCAACACTTATTAGGTGTCCATTAGATCTTGGACCCCCGTGAGGTTAAGCTTTCAAGCTACCCACGGAAAAATATAAGGGAAACAAAAAACTCCTTTTTGCCCGATTAGCCATGAAACTTGTTTGATTTTTAAATTCACGGGTATGAAATTTCACGTTTGTTAGTATTATTTGACTTAAAAATTCCGTTGATTGACGCTCACTGTCTTGATGACGGGTAAAAATGCAAAATGCGTTGATCCGGCCTGAAAAGACAAAAAGCTGTCGTAGGTCACGGACTATAGTTGTTTTCTTTTATTTGCATTCGATCTTTTCATTGATCGATATTGTATAGCAGTGTTCCCTGCTTTTGGTTTTTTGTTTCTCTCGTATCTCGGTAGATGGCGCCTCTTGCTATAATTCGCTCACTAATTACATTTAATTAGAGACAAAACCGTCTGATTAACTTCGCAAGATTTGTCACTTGACCAACAGTGTTCTGAGGAGTCCCATAAGGACGAAACGGTTAACTGTCAACACTTATTAGGTGTCCATTAGATCTTGGACCCCCGTGAGGTTAAGCTTTCAAGCTACCCACGGAAAAATATAGGGGAAACAAAAAACTCCTTTTTGCCCGATTAGCCATGAAACTTGTTTGATTTTTAAATTCACGGGTATGAAATTTCACGTTTGTAAAAACCAACAGTTTGCTCTTCTTTTTAAATTATTAACACTTGTTATTCGAAAAAAAAATGTAGCAAAGTTGTTGCGCTGCACTACATATGGAAGGAATGGGTAGAAAATAAAATTATTTATCCATAGGGTTCTTATGTTGAAATTAAAACGCACACCAAAATGCACCACTAACCTGGTTTTCTCCTGCAGTCAGTCTTAGGAATCACCTAGGTCAGTTTCCTTTACAGCTAATAAATGACCAAACCATCACCAAAATCAAGTCTTCTTAAAAGCGGCCCTTATATTTAGTTGGAAAATAGGAAAAATTACCGATGTTAGAGAAATTGACCTGATATTAACACGCGATGTAGTAGTGTCCTGTTTCACTGCGCGCAGCGCTCGTAGGTATTGCAGTGCACAAAAAATTCGAAATTGAAACAGAAATAAAATTTGAATTAAACGAAAATTACTTTATAATTATATTGCACAATTTGCGTTAACCAATTTTTTAAACCAAAAAAAAAGCATTTTTTTTATTTCCAGTTTTAATTAAAATACTTGCACTTATTAAATAGTTAAGTAGTCTTAAACTGAAAATATTTTGTCTCACTTTTTTGCACATGGGCGTAATTAAGGGGGGCTAAGCCTCCCTAGCTCCATGATGATAATCCAGTCACTCAATCAACAACAGCTATTTTAAGAGGAGCTGTTGGAGTAATAAAAGGCGTAAGAACCACTTTAGAAGCCATGCGTCCTGATGACAGTTATGACAGCATCAATGACAAAATTAGTGACTTTGCGACACAGGTAGACGTTTGGAACCTCCATCATCCAAAACAAAGAAAAAGTTGTCAGTGAAACTAAAGATTATGTGGCTGACTCGACAGTTTAAGCTGCACAAGGCAATCTACGCCTCCCAATGTTCTTAAATATTGGAGAGTCAATGTCTTGTATAGGATTATAGATTCTGTGGTAGGGTTTTTAAGTCAAGATCATCTCAGGAGAATCTCCAAATCGCGCCAGCTACAAAAAATGCGGAGTGTTTCAGTCTTGAAAAAAATGTCATAAAGGCTGAAATGACAGTTCTAAAGAGTAGTTTAGCTAACAAGGGAAAGGAAGCACAATATAGAACTGTCAAAAACGAACTTAAGTTATATAATATGTGCTTTTTCAAGAAGCAATAGCATTGCCGGTATCTTCTGCTATATGTGAAAAGTCATTTTCCATAATGAGGTTGATCTTTAATTGGTTGCGAATTTCAATATACCAAGAAAGATTCTCATCACAATAACATTAAGCTAAGTTTTTGCTAAAATTATATTTCTGTGATAACCCCCCCTAATTTATCGAGCTAGTAGCACAATACGTTTCAGATATTTATTTTTTTATATCAAAATGTTATCATCTTTTTGTATCTTTTGGAAGCAATATAATTCAATTCAGCGAGGTATACATCGGGAAGATCTCTTAAGGCCATCATTATTTTGTTTGGTTCTCCATCCGATGGTTTCTATTTTCAAATCAAATTTTCAAAACAAAGGCTTTTTCTGGAGATTCAAATACTTCATGATCTATGTTCAAAAATTGGCCTTCAAATTAATTTAAAAAAATAAGAATTCAATCATGAACTAGATATTCCATTTTCTATTGTATATCCACAACACTAAGATACCATCGCTATATTTTCTTTAGTTGATGTTAACAATTTAATTCTTCATGAATTCCATTTTATGAGAGATAGATCTGTTTTAATTTCTAAATCAGCAGAATATTGAATCTTCTGAGGCATACTTTTGTTTTTCCTACCATAACATATCTAGTTCTTTGTACACCTTGCTCGAAAGTTTCCCGTTGTTTAAAAAACTTTGACGTTATGCTTCGATAATGCCTGGAAAATATTAGCAACAGCAAACTGGAATCAAATGAATAGATTCTGTTATCACAACACATATAATTAGGTGGTCTTGGAATAACAGATAACAGAACCTTTTTTCAATAATTTATTATTTTTTAAATCATTAACAAAATATTTTGGACGCTTCTAAAATATACTGCTTTTTAAAAAACACCTAGCATGGGTTTTCTATTGTAGGCGGACAATTTTTTTTTGATAAGTAGTATATTTTCTGAAAAGGATTATGACATAAGTTTATGTCAGACTTTTTTAAATAATTTTTTATTCAATGACACTGGCCCTAAAAATAAAGCTCAACTTCTTGCATTACAAGAACCTCAAATTAAATTCTGACTCAATACCTTGCCCTTATCTTCCTTGGGAAACCTGCTAGACAACTTATCATTCCTATCGCTCTGAGATTGGGGCATCCTCTGTGTAAGCCAAATGTCTGCACTTGCAGCCAAACATCAGATATTAGATATAAACCAGAAGTTTAGGAAGTTTGGCTTCACACAGACTGATTAATGACATTATCAGGCGGTCCTTTAATTGAGCAGATTTCCCTTCAATTTTGGACCCTCTTAGTATTTTCATAACTTTTCCAACCAATCTCTCGGGTCTAATATTCTGTGAACACAAGGCGTTCTGTGAATCCCCGGCTTGCCGTGCGCCTTGACTGCAGTGCGCCGGGAATTATTATGATATATCTAGAGAAAATCTTTCCAGCGTGGCAACGGGCTTGCCGAGCTGACACCTTTTCCACTCTCAAGAGCCGCTATCATTAGATAAGGAAGCATTTTCCGCAGTTTTGCATATTATGCATATTTACAAGCTTCATTTGCGGCTAAAATACATAAATGCATTTAATATAGTCCAAGATCTCATAACACTGACGTGCCACTTTACGCAAAGGCTAATCTGGCTACTACAAAAATGCTAGACTACCTTAATATCGAAACGTAATGTGAATGCAGGTGCTTTCAAATCAATAAAACTATATATTTTTTACAAATCTCAAAAACACGAATTATTAGAAATTAGCATAATTGGCAACACTGCATCTCTTGTACGAGTAAATTAAAATTTGTATCGCCTATAATAAATTAAGAGAGATTAGGTTTTTTCTTAGAGGTTTAGTTTTTTAGAAAGTAAAAAAAACGCACTTGAGCAAAACGTCTGCTTTTGTAATTTGAAAAACATATTCCTAATTTCAGGTAGCGCCTGATAATTAGTTTAAAAGAAAATCTTTGTCTATAACACAGTTTAAAATTTTTTACTATAAAAATTTGGATACTCTACATGACAATACAATGAGTTTGACTGACTGACGCCCCTGGAATGTTTCGTATTACATGGATTCACCCAGAAGGGGGGGGGGGCTAGTCAGGCTAAGCTTTTTTTTGATATTTTCCACATATTTCATGAATAAACACAAAAAATAGCTTAAATACGAAATCATGAGGTCTTGGGCCCCCCAAGATACACTCCTGCGTGCACCACTGCTCATTATGATAATTTATTAAAAAATAACAACAGCATCTTAAATCTTAATTTTTCGAAAAGCTTTGTTTTATATCAAAATTGAATAATATCTATTAAAAAATCTTTATTTTTTCGGAATGTAAAAAAATTACGTTAATTTGCGAATGCTCCTGAAGTGTTTCATTAACTTTAAAACCACTTTGTGGTACATTATTTAAAAAAATCTCCTTCTTCAAGAGCCCTCCATTCTGCCCTCTTTGCTACGATTCTTCGCCACCTTCTTCTTCTTGACGTCATCTGCGACATTGTCTATCCACCTTCGTGGCCTTCTTCTTACTTTCCTTCCCCTGCAGGTCTCCAGTTCATTTTTTTCTTGGTGTTCTTATTTCACTCATTCTCTGTACATATCCCAACCAAGATAATCTTCTACTCTGGTGGACAACGGGTCAAAATTTCCACATGGTATCCACTGCCAGTCGTAAAAGGCGACTAAAGGACAACTCTAACTTGTAAAAAAAGAGATATATATATTTCGCAGGATGAAAAAAAATACTATCTACAAAAAAAATCTTACGTACTGGTGTCAATTATTATTAGTTCATTATATTTTTTATGTAGTTATGCAAAATGAAAAATAAATAAAATGACATTAGGTCATTTTATTAAAAAAATAGTTTAAAACAACATTAAACAGACACCAATGTTAACAAAGTATAAAAGGCAACTTCAACCTCGGACACCGGTGTTTCGGAAAAATGCATTTCCTTCCTCAGCGTGGCTTGCGTGACACAAGGTGGAACAAACTGACTACAAGATACACGGTAAATAAAAAAAAATGAAAAAATAGGTGAAATCTATTTTTCATTTTACTAGTGAGACGACATCGAACCAATAAAACTAAGTCCATGGCGGGACGAAAACCTCAACCGGTCTATAAGAAAGAAAGACATTTCGTCACAGTTCAACCAGATCATGCTATCACCGCCTCCACGGTATCGACACTGCTGATCCTTGTGCTATATTGGTTTATGTTAACTGGCCTACAGCCCATCAATTTGGAGGCCCATGAGAGGCCGGAGTGAAGCATATACATAATATTCCAATACCCACGGTAACTGCCCATTCATGATGCAAACACGAGGGCCTTGGGGTCTTTAAGCAAAAAAGACCTGATTGATTGCTTTCAAAAATATATATATATATATATATATATATATATATGCATATTATTTCCAGATAATACGTATTATTGCAATACCTACGGTACCTTACGATGCAGAATGCAAACATATTTGAAATAGCAACATCAATGGGTATAAGTCTATCCTTTTTGCGGTCCTTAAGATAAAATGTCCTGATTGGTTATACTTTCACTCATGAATATTATTTTATTCTTGTATTTGTTACGTCAAATCATTGGCGTACAGTTGACAAAACTCTATCTATGTAAAGGTATCTGTGCATTTTTCGTGCCTTTATTTCAAATGCCAACCATTGTGTAAATAGGTAACATGGAGTATTGGAATATTACGTATATGGAGTAAAGTCAAGTAAAACTTATCTTCTTCGTGTAATTAGTGAGCAAATTCCCACATTTGAGTTGTACATGTACTATGTTGTGTTAAGTGGAGACAGTTTTGAACTCCAGACCATTGTGTAGCCTCAGTAGTGACCCCAACGATTTTGATAGCCTAACTCTAGGTAATTTCCTAACTCAGGCGCTCCTTACCGCTCCCCCGGATAAGGACTTGTCAATGGTCAATATTAATCGACTTAATCGTTGGCAGCTTGTGTAGCAGTTACATCAGTCCTGTTAATCGCGGTGGCACAGGATATATCTCAATACAACAGCATTATAAATCGAGTGTTCCAGGTGGGTCGTTGGCTGTACGTGACCTTGTCGAAATACGTGACGATAAGTTACCCCCGCTTAAAAGGTTGCTTGGACGTGTGCAAAAAATTAATTCCAGTCCCGATGCGCGATGGACATTCACGCAATGCTCAAGTCAATACGATAAAAAGCAAATTTTATAGGCCTTTGGTCAAAGTGTGCCCCCTGCCAAGGGAATAAAGCTGGGTTAGTGTTGCCATCTAGTTGTAAATAATGTGCTAAATACCTAACTGTGCTAAAGTACATAGGGATTAAAACGTGGAATTTTTCTTTTGATTTATTTTTTATTTTTCTTTTCTTTTGTTTGCTAGAAATGGCGTTATTTACTTTTAGTACATATATATAGAACCTTCAAAATTAAGTGTAATTTTGAGGAGGCCGGAATTTTAGTATTGGGTGTTTTAATAATACTTTTAAATTTGCTTGGAATTAATCACTAATGCATTTCCATGCTCCTTAATAGAGTAGCCAGAAGGTCACGTGAGGAGTGTAACATTTGTCAACCGTCAAATGACGGTATTCGCATGGGAGCACCCAGGGGGGGGCGGGGCCCGGTTCCCCCCCAAGCCTTAGATTTTTTTACATATTTTCTACATATTTCATGATAAAACACAAAAAATAGCTTAAAATTTGATATTATGAGGCTTTGCCCCCCCCCCCCCCCCAAGAGGCCTCGGGCCTCCCCCGACGCATTCCTGGGTGCGCCACTGGTATTTGCATCAAAATAGTGGTGGGTTCAACCATATACGTAATATTCCAATACTCCCTGTTACCTATTTACACAATGGTTGGCGTTTGATGGCGCAAACATTCAGAAATAAAAGTACGAAAAATGCACAGATACCAAATTTACATAGATAGAGTTTTTGTCAACTGTACGCCGATGATTTGACGTAACGAATACAAGAATAAAATAATATTCATGCGTAAAAGTATAACCAATCAGGACATTTTATCTTAAGGACCGCAAAAAGGATAGACTTATACCCATTGATATTGCTATTTCAAATATCGTCGTTGATCTTACAAACTTTAGGGAAAGTTTAATATTGGATTTATATCACTAAAAATGTTTTTGGATCTAATGATTTTACGACACTTTGTGATATGAAAGAACGACACAATTAAGGTAGTATTATGGTCATCTCAAATCTGCATTTTTTTGAGATACGTCAGTTTGTAAGATCAACGACGATATGTTTGTATTCTGCATCTTAAGGTACTGTAGGTATTGCAATAATACGTAATAATATGCATATGTCTTTGAAAGCAACCAATCAGGTCTTTTTTGCTTAAAGACCCCAAGGCCCTCATGTTTGCATCATGAATGGGCAATTACCGTGGGTATCGGAATATTATGTATATGGGTGTAACACGTGCGACTTGTGAAACTAGCGACTTCTGTGGCGATCTTGTGCCAACCCAGGCTACGCCCCATCCAGCAAGACATGGAAAGGTGTATCCAGTGCTTTCAGGATAATCGGTGATTGCCTATTTCGTAATACTATCCTCATTTTAATTTTTTTTTATATTTTACCCTTATGTTATGTTGTAAAAGGAAAACTACACCCCCTAATATTCACCAGTATTATTTTAAAAACTACTTTATAAAAAATTATTATTAAAAAAAATTGTATTTTTTTTAGACAAACATAAAGTAAACTAAACTAAACAAAAAAATTCTTGATTTCCACCATTTTACAAAACAAAACTTGTAATAACTACTTCTCACACAATACGAACAAAAACTGAGCAGCTTTCTGGACTTTCCACAGTGAATTGGGTAGGTTGAACTCAGGGTCAAAAATCATATCTCCAGAACCGCTGACCGGATTTTAATAAAACTTGGCAATACTGTTAACAGGTCTTTTAGCTATTATTGGTGCTACTATGAATTGGATCGCTGGTACGTAAAATTGGCCAAAAGGAAATGTTCAAAATTGGCCAAATACTGGAAAACTGTGAAATTAAAGGACAGAATGACATGACATGGAATGGATAGGATGAGGTGAAATGAGACGAGATAAAACGTGATGTGACGGGGTGAGACAAGACACATAGCTAAATTACCAAAATTGAGAAAATTGCTAAATTGACCAAACTTGTACTAAATTGGGCAAATTGCCAACCAACCAAAATTTTTCAAAATGACGATTTTTTTTTTCAAATTTTAGGTGAAAATTTTCCTTAACCAAAGGAGTATCCATGAAGTGCAGTTTTTTATATTTTTTAAACAGTTAGGTTTGCGAAGCTATAGATTGTAAATTATTAGAGCAGAACTCTCGGGGCCCTGTACATACATAACGATATAACAGCTGTAGGCCAATAATAATAATAATAATTGTTTTGACCTTTATGCAATAGCAAAGAAGTTAAAATTTTTTTAAACACAATTAATAACTTTCGCTAGAAAAATTTTTACATTTATATATTCCAAAACAAGCATTTAAAAAAATAATTAATATATAAATAGTTTCATGCTCGCGACGTTGCTATGCTAAGGGGCGATATCATTATCATTAATAAAAAAACTGAAAATTACTTAATTAGAGAGTTTTTAGCAAAATGACTATAACAAATTATATCAATAATAAATTTTATCTTTCGATTAAAACATCTGTAGAAATTTCAAAATGACCTTTCACACAGGGCATTTTATATAATCTACATAATTAAAAATAAACACCTTGTAAATGACGCTATAAGAATAACTTTTTTGAGTATATTTATGTTTATGTTTCAATTTATGGAGTGTTTTACCAGGAGTGGCTCGGTATTTCCTTTTGGTGTACATGTTAGGGGAAATACCAGGAAATACTTGGGAAGTACTGGGAAATATACTAGGAAATACCATTGAAAATACTAGGGGGGAAATACTAGAAAATACCATTGCTTTGAAAATACAGGAAATACCATTGAAATTTGAGGAAATACTGGGAAATACCAGGAATACCGTAGGTATAATGTCGTAGGTATTTCCTTTTGGTGTACAAAAATCGGCGATCGAGCCACCCCTAGGTGTTTTATGCAGGCAACCTAGAAGCATTTTTTTTTTAGTTTTTTTTTCTTATTTAATAAATTTTGAGAAAAAATATATCAAACGGTTTTCTTTTAACTTGAATATTTACATATAAGTCTGGAAAACTATGGACAAGCCAGGATGGAAGGGAATAGGATGACACAGAACGAGACGAGATAAAACGTGACGTGACGGGATGAGACAAGACAAATAGTAAAATTGGCAAAATTTGGCAAATTACCAAAATTGGTCGACTGACAAAATGACCAAACCTGGGCAAAATTGGGCATATTGCCAAAGAACCAAAATAATTGTCCAAAATGACCGGTTAAATTACCAAAATTGGATTAAAGGCCAAATGACCATAATTGACCAACAATAGCCGAACGGCCAAATGGCCAAAATTGGCCGGGAGGCGAAGTGACCATAATTGGTTGAAAGTCTCTTGCTTCAATTCAGTGTTTTAATCCTACTTGGTTGGTTGGTCTGGAATAATTAATTTATATTTTCAAAATCACGAATTAAAGTTTCTAACTCACATTTCTAAGAGATTTTCTTATGGAGATTGGAAATAAGACAAAACTGTGGTATTTACCACGTACACTAATAATTACCAAATTAACCTAGGATTTAAAAGGGCTAGACGTATATTCTTGGACACCCTTTAAATTATAAATATTTAATATTTCTTCCTTCTTTATGACCAGATGACTGTTAAAGCTAAAATTAAAAACAAAAATCAAAGTTTAAAAGTCCAAAGTTTCATCCCCTAACCCCAAATAACAAACATTTTTTATTTGCCACATTAGCTCCAAATAAAACCAAAAACCTCTTTCTCAAAGGAAGGTTTAAATAAAACTCCTGCAAACTCTAATGTAGACACGAATCAAAACCGAGTACCTACTTATTGAGTACAGACCACTAATATACACTTAGAAAATTGAACTGGTTCAATGTTCGAAGAATATAAGCAATCGTGAAGGGTAAGATTATGCCATGATAGTCCGGGGCCAGAGCGTCTTTCCTGGGCTTTATATCAAGATCTAACAACAGCTATTCTATTTTATTCCAATACTAAGAATCCCACCAACACTGTCTGACCTGTTAACAGACCCAAAATTGTCTCAAGTCAAAAAGTAAGGTTAAGGTGTCAAAATATTTTTTAAATTCTGAACAGTTCAAACAAATGAAACTTGGCACGCACATCGACCTTCACGTACTGTGGCTGTTAAAGAAAATTACATAAGGGTCCCTAGGGGGCAAAATGTTTTTAGATTATGACTTATATCTTGTAAACTATTGCACCTGCACAACTATGTCTTATAAAATTGGTAGCTCATACAATTGCCCATAGGTCGGCTATATAAAACAAAAATTCGAAGCTGTTACCGAGGCCGCCTAGGTTAGGGCAAAATTTTTTGTAATTTAAAATAAAAAAAGCTTAATTGAATTATACTTTGCCCTAGGTCAGCAAATTCGTACCAAACGGTTGCGGTTGACTCCGTCTTATTTTTGTTTACTTTATACTTTGCCTCCGGCTTCTAGAGGCTGTAAGAGGGACGGCCTCTACATAGGTGTTATAAATTTTAAAATTTAAGCAATTTCATCATATGACATCGTTGCAAATTTCTAAAAAGGTAATTTTTAGGGGTAATTTGTATCGAACTGCGGGTATTGGTCCATTATATGTGGTAAAAATTTATCTGTATAACCCCTAGGGGGTGTCAGGTGTTACATCCAAAGGATCAATACCCAAAGGCTGATATAAATTGCCATAAAAATTAGCTTTTTTTAAGTTTTCGACGATTTCATTTGATAACATTGTTTCAACTTTATAACCCCTATGTAGGGGCCGCTCCTAAAGATGAAAATATTTGTATTTTGTGATATGTGACCGACCCTATAAAATATCTTAAATGAGTGGTGGGGTCCCAATAAGATGTTGGCCCCTAGGAGCCGGGGGTAATGTATAAAGTATACAAAAATAAGAATGGGTGAATATTTTTTCAAAAACTGCTAGCTTCCGATATATTTAGGTGTTCAGCTACCTATGGTACACCCTGTGTATACATAGGTAGGAAAAAGAAATAACAACAAAAAGGTTATTTTGGAGTTATTGCCAGTATATAAGTGGAAACGTTTTTCTAGGTTAGGTATATAGTTTTGGTTATTCTTTATTTTTTTGGGTTTCTCTAGGTATTAGGTTGATTGCACAATAAAAGAATGTATCAATGTTGGTTTTTTGTAACAGTTTACTGTTAAAGCAAAAAAAGTGGAATTTTAGTAAAATATTTGTGAAAAAAAATGAAAAATATGGTGTAAAATTTCTTTATATAAGATAAAAAAAAACGTCATTACTGAGTGGTTTTTGGCGATGTGGATTTTACCTACATGGATCCTCCACTTACTCATTTCTTTCAATGTTTATTGTTGTATGTGGGGCGTGGCATCCTGTAAAAATTTTCAATGCTCAGCATTGAAAAGGCGTTTATCCTGTACAAATGATGTTTAAGCTGGCGTGTTATCCTATACAAAACGATATGATAAATTAAACGTTTTGTCAATACATATTCGAAATTTTCCTTTAAAATAATAGGCACCTTTTTTTTGCTTCTTATTTGACACCGACAGTGTTTTGTATCATCTAAGAAAAATATTTTGGACTACAAAATTGCTAAACGGCTCAGCGTTTATTATTATATGTTTTTTTATATAGAATAGCGTAGGATAATATCAGGAGAAAGAGAGAGGGACAGATAGAGAAAATTGGTGAGACCCACAACATAACCGGTAACCATGTTTATTATGATTTACATATCAACGTTTTTTTACATGTTGAAGTGTTACATAATCCCTGTTTTATAAAAGATAGATTTTTTTATTTATATATCTTTTATTTTTTTAACATAGGACTTAAAAACTAGACAACAAAACTAAATATCACATATTTCAAAAGTTTTGCAGTAAACTAACTAGAAAATGTATGCATTGTTGTATATTTTGAAGCTTTTATTTACTGTACCTTCTCTCCGTGGTGTGCAAGGGAAGGTGAAAGGGTTTTTATTGAGGATATATGGTTCAGTTATTAGTTCTATCCTAAATGTTAATTTTTGACACAAAGCCGCCAAATACCTAAGATAAAAGGAAGTAGAGTTAAACCTAAGGCTTTCAAAATAGTCATCAATAAAAATTTCCTTCTTCTCTGAAAGCAGTACCTAAATTAAAACAAATGTTACCATTTTTGGGCGTGCATTCTCACATATTTATCTAAGGTAAGATAACACATATGAACCTTTGACAAAATCCTTTTTTTTTTTAATTTAATCACTTTTTAATAACTCAACATATTATAATCCAATAATATATAAGTTTAAAAAAAAAACTCCCAAATACATAAATAAACAAAAGTACCCTTTGACAAACACTTGATTTTTCTAAACTAGAGAACGAACTGTCTAACTGAAACGTTTACGAAACGTGGCCACTTCATATTTGTTATTTTACCTATGGTCAAATTCAATCCGTTTTACTAACTACATGTGAATTTCGAAAACGGTAAAAGATACAATTTTAATATTTTAAAGATTAGGTATATCTCTTACCGTTTCCGAAATCTCTATGTAGTTACTATTATCTCAGAGACCCTGTATATATTCTGCATTCCAATCAATTTAAACTAAATTCTTATAAGAACTTTAGAATAATTTGAGAATATTTTTAAATAAATTGTTTCTTACGAACACACCTTGTTTTTTTCTGGTACAGTCCGATCCTGATTTTTAAAATGTTTGTAAATATAAAAATAATAAAATTTAAAAAAATGAGTACCGTACCTGTAATTCCTGGAAAAATTTCGCTTTCGAATTTTTGCTGGATAGGTAAAATTACCGTGAATTTAAAATTTAGGTAAAGAAATAAGTGTAACATTAATTTTCGAAGAGTACTTTAAAAAGACAATCTTAAAAAATACTCTGCCAATATATGGGCCCCTAAGCTCACACTAGGTACTATAGTTATAGTGTACGTGTGAGCTAATATAACTAAAAACTAAAATATATTTTATTCAACTCCAGACTAAATTACCTTTTGTTTGATACCACACAAGCCATGTTTTGACTTAAACTCAAATTTTTGAAATCTACCCCCACCCTTAAAAAAACAAAAACTAAAATGTATTTTGTTAAACTCCGGACTGAATTACCTTTCGTTTGATATCACACACGCCATATTTTCACTTAAACTCTAATTTTTAAAATATACCCCCACCCTTTTTTTTAAATAAATTAAAATGTATTTTGTTTAACTCCAGACTCAATTACCTTTCGTTTGATATCACACACGCCATATTTTCACTTAAACTCTAATTTTTGAAATCTACCCCCACCCTTTTATTTAGTTTGTGTTCGGTGGATTTTGTTCATTTTGAAATGGGACCATCTCGGCCCAAAACCTAGCCTAGGTACCAAATTTCATTAAAATCAACCAAGCGGTTTTTGTGTTATGCGCGTTGGTCGTTACAGACATACAGACAGACAGACAGACATACAGACAGACAGACAGACAGACAGACAGACAGACGGCGCAACAAAAAAGTTTCAAAATCTTCTGAAACGCAAAGATATATAAAATTTTTTGAAATCGGAGCAACTTTTTTTTTCTCGAAAAAATTAGGATCACCATAGCTCACACTACTATAGTATAGTATATGTGTGAGCTAATATATATTGGAATTTTGATGAGGGAATAGATTTTTTGAGAACCACCACACCGATTTTAATTTGTACGTCATTGTGTGGAAGAAATGTAGTGTTCTTGTGGCCTATTAAAATGCGTTGTGTGCCATTTGTGGCAGCTTAAAGACGTTGCCGCCATTTTGTGACACAAAAAAACCCACTGAATAATTAAACAAATATCTGGAAGCAGAACTGTATTTTCCAGCTAGGTAAAACATTGATATGCCCGGTAACTTTTATACAGTGGAGAAGGGGGGGGTTCAGAAATAAGAAAATTTTAAGTGCGCCACATTATTTAATACCAATGTTTTACAAAGGTCTTAAACAAAATACAGTCCAACCCAAACGTTGTAGCTAAACAATGAAATTCTACCTACTTCCGAGGCTTCCAGAGTATTTGTGTAATAAAAAAACCAAAAAAAAAAAAAATTGACTAGTAAACAAAATAAAATTTAAAAGATTTCCCAAATGAATCAAAATGTCAAAACTAGAAGCACTTTACAGGTAGATGGACTCCTTTAACAGGTCATAGCGTACCTACATCAGAGTCAGTAGTGTGAGACTCAATTATATAAATGATTGTTAAAGAAAAATATATATACTTCCAAAATTATTCCGTCATAGGGGAGATCTGGACCAAATATCCGCTGTCATCATTCTACGCTAGGTAGAATGAGACAGACAGCAACCCAGTCCGAGATCTACCCCATGAGGTAAAACAGTGTAAAGAAACCGCTAAAACATGTAATCTCATCTCTCTTTTATCTCCGCAAAGTTGGTCATTGGGTTGTACAAATAACGCAAAGATTTAGTTCATCTTGTATATTTTGATTGTAAAACCTGAGAAAAATACCAAACAAGTCAGGGACAAAATAGCAAGGCACTTTAAATAGGGCCAAAATAGCAAGGCACTTTAAATTTTACAGTAAAATTATCTTAAATAAATGAAATGAAGGAAACAAGTCAATGTAGTAAATATGCCGCAAAACTAGGGTTATGACGTCCTACCTTATCTTGCGTTTACAAGAGGTGTTAAATTATACTGTGAAAATTATATATGAAAAAAAAATTATAGTTAAGGCTTGCTCCTACCTTGGTCCTTGATTATTTTATGTATAAATGTGTGTTCTAGTTTGTAAACCTGGAGTTGTCCAGACACCTCCTCACTGCTACTGCTGCTCCTGGTTTGCCCGCGCCTCCCCTAAAGATCCCTTAGCACATGGTACTAGGGCAGCACATGGTTGTAGAAAGGTTGTGGGATTCCTGCCCGAGCGTAGAAAGCCTGTGAAAAATGAAATGTTTCAGTTTCCTGGAGAACCCCATGTCGACTCAATAAAATACAGCAGATTTAAACAGATGAACTAAAATAACCCTACGTACCTTTCCCAGGGTTACAACTGGCTCGTCCGGCTTCCCACCAGCGTCCAGCACAGCTGTCGGTGGAATGGACAGGGCTGTAGACAAAGGAGAAAAACAATATATAGTTTTTATCCAACACGTGGTTAAAAGAAAAATATAAAAACGCCAAAAATTCCCCACGCCTTTTGTCAAAAAAAAAGTACATTTCACAAGAAAAATAATTACAATTTGGGAGGCAAATATTATCTTGAAGAGTCCTCAAATAATAAAAAAATTAAAAAATTAAAATCGAACTTACCAATGCTCTTCCCCGTAGAAATGGCGTAGGCCGACTTAAATCCCCTTCAAAAGGGTATGAGCGTCACTTTAGATTTCGCCTAAACACGACGGACTCACTTCTACAGTTTCTGGGATATCTCCTGCAATTCGCTGCAGTGCCAAAAACCAAAAACAAAGGCGATCCCAGAAACTGTTGTCGACCCAGCCAAAATTCGTTAGCAAGAGACCAGGCAGAACACAAAAAATGAAGTGGCCGGAAACCGTTTTGTAAATGTGGTGGGGAGTGGGGACAGTAAAACGAGACTGGAAGAAAAAACCCGCGGTTTTCAAACTAACCAATGAGGAAATAAACGGGTAAAACGCGCATTGAGATGTTGTCGGATCTATTTCCACGGTTGGAATTTTTATAACAAGGACGTCGAGACACCCTCTATACATAGACCGAACATTTGCCTACCGGACCCCTGCCAACATATCAAGTAGAAGGAAAATAACCAGACGGACTATAAGAAGCTCAGCATTGAAACCATCAACTGTAAAATCAATTACTGGAGATCAGAGCTTGCATCAAACCCAGAAATATTCGAACACTCAATCAATTCCCATACGAGTAAAGCTATACTAAGTGTAGAATTTAGTTGTATTCCACAGTTTTAGTCAAAAGTTTCCTTTGCTCTTTATAAATGTTTTCTCTAATATTCATCTGGTTTAACGCCATTTTTGTAAAACATTTCTACAGTAATAAAGTTGTTTCTGAACCTGAACCTAAAAATACACATTGAACTACTGCTCAAACTCGGCACAAGAGTGTTCAGATGTTAACTCACACGATTTCGTTTATTCTTTTAGTCTTGGTTTTTATCCCTCGTTTATCTCCCATTTACAAAAGTGCATAACTCGTATTTATTCCATCTTCTCCTCATCAAATTAATAAAGATATCAAAGGGGCGGTGCCTCGGTTGTTCCTGGTCGACCCAAATATGTTTTCGTACTATCAAAGTTCTAGTTAATCCGTGAAGGATATGAGGTTCGGATTGTCCCAATATCCTCGAAAATAAACGTAAGGGAATGAAATGTTCATCTAAATGTTTCCTTCCTGTTACTGAAACCATTTGTGATGCGGCAACGCCGCCATTCCCCAGCAGAATCGCTGTTCATTGTCATGACAGTCAACGAAAACTATGAAATTTCAGATAAACAAAACAGTCAAATGTTTTTATGTGATTTTCCCGAAACCTGTGATGTTAAATTCCAATTACGATGTCCAGATAATACGGTGTGCGTAGTGTCCACAGTAATTCGATGGAATGTCTCCTTTATAAGGTAACTTTTTGGACACTATATAACCTCCAAACCTAGCTCTATAAAATACCCTTAATTTGTGTACAGGAAGACGAGTCGAAGAGCCTTGATTATGTACCTAAATAAACAAATATTTAACGTCACCTTAAACGTAAAAATGACACGTTACATTCTTCTATAAATTAAAAAAAAACTAAAACATTTTCGGAAAATAACAATAAATACGGCATTTTGAAAAATCAATCTGTATGTCATCTTAAACTTTAAAATGGCGATAAATTTTGATCATGATCTTTAAAAAGTAATCAATTCTTACCAGGATGTTTTCATTTCATCAAAATCGGTTTAGTAGCAATTAATTTATAAGGAAATATTCAAAACAATGCTTGAAACAAAAATATATTTTTTAGAACCACTGAACCGATTCCGCCGATCCGTACCATGTTGTGCCTGGCAGGAATGAGGTTTTTTTACTGATTTTAAAAAGTTAATTATAACATGTTCGCAACACAAGAGTAAACGAGCATCTTGAAAGGATACAATTTAATTTCGTCCGCCATTTTGGATTTTGAGACGGCGGCGGACAAAAAAATATATTTAGTCAAAATTGTCTGCCAAGTGCAGTGTGTACCATTAAAATCGATGTTATAGTTAACAGAAGCTTCACGCTTAACTTCGCTGAGTATAAAATAAAGTCCTTTTTATTTATTTATTTATTTATTATTTATAGTTCAAAAGTTATAATAAAAAAAAACCGTTTTTTTTTGGGCTACCCAGTATATTTTTTAATTTGTCATAGTAGTACCTATGACTCAAAGCTCAATATTCATTTGAGGTTCCCCGATTTTCTGACTTCTTAGTCCAAGATGGCGGCTGCCAAAGTTAAGAAAAATTAATTCTCTGTTTTAGGAAAAATAAAATTAGTTTCATTTAAGCGGGGCGAGACCTACTTAGTTTAAAACTGTTGACAAAAATTACTGCTATAAAGCTAATGACAATTTCTTTAAACTCACTAAGAAAAATTTTTGTTGCCTAATATGTAAAAAAAAGAACTTCATACCTATAGACCAAATTTGATTTTTACAAAAAAAAATTGGATTTTATTAAGAGTGACCAAACTTTTTATAAAAAAAGTATTTATAAAATTTACCATTCAAGATGGCGTCAAAAGTTTACAAAAAAAAGTTATTTTTTCATTTTTAAATAAATGACATATGTCTACAGTATTTTTCCGGTTTGCTGAAAATTTTTATCAAAAATTGTATTTTATATTATCGTAAACTACTTTTAAATTATAATGTATAAAAAAAGTACATTATTATTTACTTTTTAAAGATGACAGCGGAAAAAGGAACGAAAAATCATTTTTGTTTCTTTTTTGGAAGTTAGGGAAAAAAATCGAACAAAACAAGACATCTCATTAAACAAAAACAGATTTTTTAAAAATGTCAAAAAAGTTATGTCACGTACCGTGTGATTAACCATATTTTATTTAATACCTATCTTCGGTGACATTGATTTGACAGTTAGCAAAGTTAAATGATTTTTTCTGAATCATCAGAATCTGAAAAATGACATATGTCAAACAGTTGACAAATTTTTGACATATTGTTTGTTTTTTTTTAAATAAAACACCCTGTATCAATTTTTTTTTAATTGGTAGAGTTTGACATATGTCATTTTCGACATCAGATTCTAAAGACAAAGGAAAAATCTTTAACTTTAATTTAAACCTTACTTTGATCAATATTAAGGGAGATAGCTTTTTGAAATTTTTGAAAAATCTTAGTCCTTTTTAATCTTGTTTTGTCTGGTTTTTTCTGTAACTCTCCGAAAAAAGCAAAAATACTTTTTCTTTAATTTTTCCGCCTACCTTTAAAAAGTAAATGAATTGTATTTTTTTTGTACATTATAATTTAAAACTAACTTAGAGTAATATAAAATTAAATTTTTTGGTAAAAAAATTTACCAAACCAAAAAAAAATACTGTTTTTTTATATTTTGAACGCCGTCATCTTGGATTATATTGGACATATATCACTTTTTATAGAATTTTTAAAGTCAGCGACCCTCATTTAGTATCACTCATATACTACACGGTAACACTAGTTCTGTCAAGCAAGAATGAAGAAATAACTTTTTTATCTAAACTTCGGCCGCCATCTTGAATATTTAATGTCAAATTCTAACTCTTTATAAATATTTACAAAAATTGGATCACTCCTGATAAAATCCAGAATTTTTTCTCCTAAAAATAAAATGTGGTCTATAAGACATATTAAGTGTCGCCTGGCGAACTGATTTTTTTTTCAGTAAATAATGAGCTGGTCAATAGCTTTAATAGGAGGTGCTAAAAATAAATCTTGCACAAAAATTAAATGAAATATCAGAGAAAAACTAATTTTTCGAAATATAGCCGCCGCTTTGTTTTGAAGTGACAGGTGTCAAACTTTTTTACGGTTTTAAATTGAGTATGTCCCGCATACAGTAAATCCATCAAAATTAATTCAATTTCTCTTAAAACAGGGAACTCATTTTTTTCTTACCTTTGGCAGCCGCCACCTTCGATTCTAATGTCTGACAATCGGACATCCCCGAAGAAAAAATTAGCTTTGGGTGTTGGTACCATCATGCCAAAAATTAAAAAAAAAACTTATTTTGCAGCTTTTTTTAAAAACAGCCGACAAATTTACTCAACTATATTACCTATCTATCAAAACGGGGTAAATTGTGAAAGCCTCAACAAATAAAATCATTTTCCAAATACTAGCAAAAAAAATCGAAGTACAGATATCATGTCATTCTCATAGATATTTCAGTGGTTGAACTTCATCCCCTGTTTTGCGTTGATACATTATTATCTAATCCATTTATTTGCATGAAATCATTCAAGTTTAACCGACATTACTGTGGGGCGAAAGGTCTCATTTTTGTTCCCCGCGTGCGAGATTAATTTGCAAGCACCTTCCCAAGGTGTTTATGCCGTTTTAAACACTCTGAATGCTTCCGCAATACTGTATATATAGGTATGTATATATTATACGGCCCCGCCGCTAGTGCTGTACTTACCTACTCATCTATACAACACGTGTATGCATTATGTGCATATTTGTGTATATACATATGTATATTTATGTATGTCTACATTTTCTCATCCACGTTTTCCTGAAATATATCTTAGTTACTGTGTTCATATATTTGTTTAATGAGCGCGTCATGCGAACTTTCGGTCCAAATCAGCCTGGCTACCGAGCCACGCAGTCAACGCAGTTCACGCAGGGCAACGATTTGAAGTAAGTACCCAGACGGCACTGGACGTCGAATATATGTGAATTCTAGGAAAGCGTCCAGAACGTCCAATAGACGTTCAGTATAAAAACGTCTAATAAACGTCCAAAATCGACATGAGATAGACGTGCTATATAGATGTGTGAATGTATGTACGTCTACATTTAATTTTCTCTTTCACAATTTCGATAAAATATATCTTAGTTACTGCGTTCATATATTCATTTAAAGAGCGCGTCATGCGGACTCTCGTCCACATCAGCCTGGCTACCAAATCATGCAATCAAAGCCATTCACGCAGCGCAGCTACTTGAAGGAACTACCTAGAGAGCATTGGACGTCCAATATATGTCAATCCTAGGTCCAGACCGTCCAGGACGTTTATTGGCCATCCAAAATGGACACAGGATAGACGTGCAATGGATGTATGAATGGATATACGTCTACATTTAATTTTCTCGTCTACGTTTCCCAAAAATATATCTTAGTTACTGCGTTCATATATTCGCTTAAAGAACTCGCCATGAGGAGTTTAGTTTCAAATCAGCCTGGCCACCGAGCCACGTAATTCACGCAGCGCAACGATTTGAATAAACTATTCAGACAGCATTGGACGTCAAATATAATATGTCAATTCTAGGTCCAGACTATCCAGGCTGTCGGTGTTCGGACCTTATATATATGTCGAATTTTTCACGTCACTGGTGGTCCAGCTGATTTTTGAAAACAAAAGTTAGATATGATATGAACAACGAACAACTAATATTTTTTGAATTTTTTGAAAACTAAGGCAATTTTCCTTCTGTTTTCTAGTACATCCTTATAAAATATAATTTTCTAGACGTATGGGCATTATTGTTTTTTAGCCCGCTTTATATTTTATTATACAAAACTTAAACTACAACTCACACTCAATATGATCGTTTAGTATCAAAGGTGAACCGAGGACTTGGGAAGTAAACAAAGATGTAAGTCAGAGGATTATTTTTGAAGCTGAAACGAACACATTATTTTCTTCGAATTTTAATTTTTGTGTAAAGAAAAATGAAGCGGGCTAAAAAAAATAACGACTGGTATGTCTGAAAAATATTATTTTATAAAAATATACTAAAAAATAGTACGAAAATTGCCTTAGTTTTCAAAAAACTCAAAAATTATTAGTTGTTCATATCATATCTAACTTTTCTTTACAAAAATCAGCTGGACCACCAGTGACGTGAAAATTCGACATATATATATATATATATATAAAATCCGAACACCGGTCTATTCTATCCACCGTGGTCTAGAACATATGATTGACGTTCGTTGTGAGAATTTTAATTGGACATACAAAATTGTACATGGTATGCACATGCCATGGATGTACGACGTACACTGGATATCCGTTGGAATTAGACGACTACATGATATTTATAGAAATTAAAGTGTTTTTGTTTTGGAGAATAACAAAAATAAATTAACGGCATTACACGGTTTGATTCGGTTCGGATTCACATCCTCTAAGATCCCAGGAAAGAAGTCAGAAAAGTTTTTTTTTGAAAAAAATGATTGGTTTGGTTTGTTTTGGTTCGGTTTGATTCGGTTAGATTTGATTAGGTTTCGTTAGGTTAGTTTTTTGAAACTTTCTATTTTCGTGTGGTTAAGTCAGATTAGGTTTAGTTAGGTTAGGTTAGGTTACGTCAGAGTCAGGTCAGGTTAAGGATTCGAAATTTTCTATTTTTGATTTTCGATATTTTGTAATTTCGATATTTTGTTTTTTCGATATTTTGTATTTCCGATATTTTGTATTTTCGATATTTTGTATTTTCGATATTTTGTGATTTGATATTTTGTAATTCAATATTTTGTAGTTTCGATATTTTGTAATTCGATTAAATGTAGTTTCGATATTTTGTAGTTTCGATATTTTGTATGTTTTCGATATTTTGTATTTTTGATATTTTGTGTTTTCGATATTTTATTTTTCGATATTTTTTCGCCTTTACTGCTGTCGTAAATATTAATTAATTGACTTCTTGGAACGATATTAAAAACACCCTTATTCGAAATTTGGTTGCTCTTACAAAATATCTATGCTCAATAAAACAAGATCCAAATGAAATTTAAACACATTTTTATAACAAAGTTTTACACATTCCTAATTTGCTCCCCTCGTACATAAACACCTAAAGAGACACTAAAGAAAATTAATACAAATTATTTGTAATCGATCTTTTCATTGGTCGATATGTACAGCAGTTTATTTTCGCCTGCTCTTATTCTTGTTTCTCTCGTATCTCGGTAGATGGCGCTTCTTGTGAGGGTTTTCTCACTATTAACATAAGATTAGAAACAAAACCGTCTAATTCTGAGGAGTCCCATAAAGTTGCTACTTGAGAGCTTGGATATTAAATGGATTAATTATTAATTAATAACCCTTAAAAATTTCCCAAAAACTCTGGGGCAAAAAATAAAAAAAAGCAATGAAGTTGCCTGTTCAAAAATTATGTAATAAATATACTCGGATAGAGGCTGATAATGTGAATAATCATTCATACATATTAAGTGCCCCTAACTGAATAACAAAATGGCAAACCTGGGAGTGATGGCTGGGTAAAACTAATTTGACAAATTTAAGACTTTTAATGGACTCACTTTTTATACGGACTGTGTACCGATTGTGAGATTTTGAGGAGTAAAATTCACGATATTGAAATAAATTTTATTGCCTATCAAAATCTCGAACTTATTATATTGAAAATTAAAAATCCAAAAATGTCGAAGAATTAAAATATAGAAAATTAAAATATCAGAAATCAAAATCTTGAACAATAAAAAAAATAAAATGTTAATATTGAAAATTGAAATGTCGAACAATTAAAATATTAAAAATCAAAATATAAAATGTAGAAAATATTGAAAATCGAAATGTCGAAACTACCACAATTACCTAACTAACCTAAATAAATAACAACCAACCTAACCAGCCAACTTATTAAATCAACCAACCAAGCCAGTGAACCTAACCAATGCACCCAAATGCACCTAACCTAACAAATTTTGAATATTTCAGCTTCTGATTTATTTATATTTAATAGTTTCGAGATTTTCATCTTTTGATATTTTAAAATTCAATATTTTAATTATTCCACATTTTTTAATTAGACATTTTGACTTTTAATTAATAAATGATTCAACATTTTGGTTATTGGAGATTTTGATTGTTCGAGATGCTAATTTTCGCTAAAATGTATTATGATATTTTTGAGAAATGTGTAGTAGTACTGACGGACCATTCTCAAATTATGTAACACTTAAGGGGGAATGGGGGGTGTAGCCTAGCATTACACTTAACGTTTTTTTAATATGCTTTTTTCTTGAAAATGGGTTATGAAGGTATGGTATAAGATTTTTTTTTACTAATTTTGTTAGTCAACGTGCTCTGTATTATTAATCCGAGTGATGCCACTCTGGCACTCTTGCACATTTTAAAAAATTTAAGGTGGCGGCCATTCTAAAGTGAAAAAATTAGAGACAAAAGTATTTCAGTTGGCTTTTGGCCGCCGGAATTTAGATTCCACACTATTTTTTTGCTGGTGCATGATGTTCGTCTTATACTTTTATCAATCATCAATTTTTGAAATTAAAGATGTTAGGGGAAATTTTCAGACTGTTAGGGGAGTTTTGGATACTGGATCGCAGCTCTCATTTTTATCCCTTAAATGTGCAAATAATGACGGTTACCCCGCGTATTCGTGACTACTGAAGTCCAGGGGATTGGTGCCACGCAATTACCGTCAAAATTGGGTTCTGCAAATTTAATTATCAGGCTTTGTAATGACACGCAAATTTTATCGGTTAATGCTATAGTTTTACCGCAAATATGCTCTTCAGCTCCTAGCAGTGAGATTAAAATGACTGAAAAATAGTTAAAAATTTGAATCTCGCGGACCCGAACTTTTATAGACCTTAAGCTATTGACATTTTAATCGGAGCTAGTTGTGTGCAAGCTGTGCTTGACAATTACACTTGCTTAACTCGGCTTGGTTAAGCAAGTTGTTTCCTTACATAATTAAAGATGGGTAAATTTTTTAAAATAATCAGGTAACCATTGCGTTAAATACCATTTTTAGATATGTTTTAATGAAAAAGGTTAATTCTCTCGCTACGCAACAAATTTCACAATCATTTTTTTGTCAAATTTCAAATAAAATGCTAAATGATTCGCTTATAAAATTTTAGGAAATAGAAAATATCCCTGAAACAAAACGTATAATTTCACCTCAAGATGATATGTGTGAAAAAATATTTCAAAATACAGTATCACGTAATGATGAAGGACGCTATATTGTATCTCTTCATTTTTGCGATAATATTGAACCGATTTTTTCAAATAGTCGTGATCTTGCGCTAACGAGGTTTCTCTCACTAGAAAGAAGGTTAATAAAAATGCCGGAAACTTATAAAAAATATTCCGATTTTATGGAAGAATATTTGACACTTGATCACATGGAATTAATCGAAAACCGGGAAGTTACAGAAAAAAGTTATTGCAATCCTTATCATCATAATAAACGTCCTTAAAGTTTATCAACTTAGCTTCGCGTCGTTTTTAATGCAAGTACAGTTACGTAATCAAATAAGCAAAACCTCTCCTTAAATGATACTCTTTACGCTGGTCCTAGATTGCAAAAGGACATTTGCAGCATTTTACTTCATTTTCGATTACACACTCTTTGTTGCGACATTTCTAAAATGTTTCGTGGAATCTTAACTTCATCTCAGCACCAGGATTATAAAAGAATCCTGTGGCGTTTTAATAACTCTGAACTCCTACACCCGCTCCTTATTTAGCTCTTAGAGTTTTACAGCAATGGCCGAGGATAAAAAACAAAATTTCCCTTGCGCTTCTCAAGTTTTGATGTCTGACAAATTTGTCGATGACTTTGTAACTGGCGCTACCTCTGTACAAGAAGCTATTTTGCTTCAAAAAGAGCTATCTTCTTTGCTTAACTCTGGAGCTTTAAGCTACATAAATGGGCTAGTAATAACAAAAAAGTTTTAGAACACTTGTCAGAACCCGATTTAAACCCAACCGCGCTTTCTTTAGATACGGACGAGCCAGAAAATTTTAGGTCTTAGATGGCAGCCTTGTTCTGATTATTTTTATTACTCGGTAGAACCCTTGAGTCGTGAATGTACCAAACGCAATATGCTTTTTGAAATTTGAAAATATATGTCCCTTTGGGTTGACTCTCGCCAGTAACCAGCACTTTCTTGGATAAAAGTGCACCCTTCTAGGTGTAAAACTTCCGTTCAAAATCGGGTTTTTAACAGATTCAAGCTAAAGTACCACTCAACGGCACAAAACCTCGCAGATGTTGCTTCAAGAGGAGTTTATCCCAGTGAATTAATTAATCACAATTTATTTTTTAACGGCCCTGATTTTTTGAGCCAATCTTATACTATGAATACTGGCCTAAAGACTATGAACTAAATAACTCTCCTGAAACTCTTTTAGAAGAAAAATCATTGCCTATAACTTTGATTGCAACGCTGTACTCCTAATTTATTGATGCTTTTAATTGGAAACTCGAATTTTTCTAAAATGTGTAGAGTTTTAGCCTATGTTTTACGCTTTTTAAATAATAAATTTTTCTTAAAACCGCCTGGTTTAAAAAATAATGAAGATTTTCTGACATTAATTTAAATAACAACAGCAATTCATTTACTCATAAAAAATTAAGAGTCAATTTATTTCTCAGAAGAAATTCACGCTTTAAAAAATAACCTAAAACTAAATAAATCAATGCAAAAATTAAATTTATTTTTAGATTCTCACGATTTAATCAGAGTAGGGGACAGATTGCATTACTCCTCGCAAAAGTAAACACCCTCATGATTATCGAGCACTTTCATATAAAATATCTTCATGCAGGAGTGAGGACGATACATTTTTTATTGTTAATCAATTATATTGGATCATTGCCGCAAAACGCGAAATTGCATATGTTTTATCAAAATGCATGATATGTTTTAAATGAAATCTTAATCCCCGCGTATCTCAGTTGAGAGCATTTTTGCACACCTGGGTTGACTACGGAGGTCCAATAAATATAGTAATGAGTCGACATCGTGGAAATCTTATTAGAAGGCTTGCATAATATGTCTGTTCCACGTACTAAGTGCATTCAAATAGAAATAGCAGCGGACAGCTAATTGTTTTATTGCTGCGATTTGGATGGGATAAATCAAGTAGCCTCTAAAGGATAGTTTGTTAAAGAGACCAATCTCTAAACTGTGTCCTTTACCTATTCGCCCCTTGGAAAATGCATAGCATTTTCGGCCGCCAGTATGTTTCACAAAAAACCTCTTTTTGTTTAATCTATTATTTATTAATTTTTCAGTACATTTTATTTTTATTTTTGAAACTCAAAATTTGAGTAACATTTGGGTATAATTGGGTTATAGGTTTACTTAATAGGTTAAGTTAAATTTAAAGCTTACAAACTAACTATAAACTATCAATTTGGCAGAGTTTATTATTTAAATTCTAAACGCATTTAATAATGTATTTCTAATTTTAGTTCAGTCTTCATAATATTACCGCCCTCTGCATATCTTAATTTAAATCGCGTTTTTATTATTTTTTATAAAATTAGAATTCTAAATTCCTTTTTATCAGAAGTGATGCGATTTTCCTATAGCGGTCGAAAAAATACGTCGCAAAAAGTGAACAGAACCTAAAAAGAAAATGTCGCCATACACACGTTCTCTCAATCGGAATATTTTGAACGATCAACGCTTTTATATAAAAAAATGGTGAACTCTAAAACTTAAAAATTCCTCTAAAACTTAAAACATTGAAGCTCGGAAGTGCTGGACCGCTATAGAAGAGGCGAATCTGTAGCACCAGTTGAAAGAGATCAAGACATCACCGGTAAGTCCCTCTCCTATAAGATCCCATCATTAATATTTTTTCTATTATTACTGTTATGTCTTATTGAATTTTTCACATTAGAAAGGTACAATTTCGCGTGCGTTCTTATACGCTTCAAATGAAAGTGAAGGACTTGTCTGAATACAGGCCATTAGGTAATCCAAATTTTCTGAGCTATCGGAGTAAGATCTTATGTTCTTTTTTTAACTTTTAATTTTTTTCTTCTTCTTCCAAATCACACGATTTATTTATTTTTTTAAAATAATAATTAATAAAGTAAATTCAAAACATAAACATTAATAAAAAATAAAACAATAAAAATTTTTAAATATGCATATGCCTAATATAAAAAATTGAATAAAGTTACTAAAGAGAGCGATTATATAAATATAAAAATTGGATAAAAATCTAGATGCATTAAAACAATACAATACAATAAAAGTGGGCCTAAAAATAAAATTATACATAAGTAAGTTACAGAAGCCTAAAATAAAAGTTTATCAAAAAATGCCATAAAAGAAGCAAAGCGTAAACATATCATGATTTTAATAAAAATAAATAACATAATAAAAGCAGAAAAACAGAAAAACAGAAAAAGCAACAAACAAAACACAGCAAGGAAAATGGGAATAAAAAAAATATTTAAAATCATCTACAATTTCTTATCAAAATATTGAATTTAAATTATAGTATTCCTTTATAGCTAATAATTCTTTGACCGTGTTTCTAAATATTATGTATGAATCTATGTTTCTAATATAATTTGACAGTTTATAAGAGGTCAAAATACGTGTTAATCTAACCTCTGTGCCCCGTTTGTCAGGCTTTTTCCTTTCGGAAATCTGACAACTCTACATATGTCTGGCATACCTAAATGGATTAATTATTTCATATCATAAGCAATTTTTACACTGATACGAGGGATGCATTGGCGTAGCTAGGGGGGCCAGGGGGGGCCTGGCCCCCCCCTGAAGTCCCTCAGGCCCCCCCTAAGATATTTTAGGCCTCCCCTACCGACTACTAGTAAAAGAACATGACGCTGAAAATACATACTTTTCTATTATTATTCGGGAAATATTCAAATAAAATAGGTGCATTAAAATTTAAAATCATTCAGATAATGTTTACATTTCAGGAAAAAGCCCTTGTCTTGCGGAATTAGGCTCTTTGTCTTTAAATTATCGCTAACTTTTCTGCACTTATGCAATTTCCCGAAAATATTTTTTAAATTTAAACATAATTATGCATATTGAATATTTCATTCATATTGGCGACATCTTGTATAATATTATAGAAGTGTAAGTTAAATTTCGCATTTAATAAAGACAGCGACATTTGCCCCTCTGTTTCCGAAATCGGGTTGTAGATGTCGTAAGGTTATAAAAGACCTTTTTAAACTGTTTTTCTAAAATAAATATAATAATCTTTTTAGTTTTAGCTCACACATATACTATACTATAGAAGTGTGAGCTATAGTGATCCTAATTTTTTCGAGAAAAAAAAAGTTGCTCCGATTTCAAAAATGTTTATATATCTTTGCGTTTCAGATGATTTTGAAACTTTTTTGTTGCGCCGTCTGTCTGTCTGTCTGTCTGTCTGTCTGTCTGTCTGTATGTCTGTCTGTCTGTCTGTCTGTGTCTGTAACGACCAAAGCGCATAACTCAAAAACCGCTTGGCCAATTTTAATGAAATTTGGTACCTAGGCTGGGTCTTGGGTCGAGATGGTCCCATTTAAAAATGAACAAAATCCACCGAACACAAACCAACTAAAAGGGTGGGGGTAGATTTCAAAAATTAGAGTTTTTGTGAAAATATGGCTTGTGTGATATTAAACGAAAGGTAATTGAGTCTGCAGTTAAACAAAATACATTTTAATTTATTTAAAAAAAATGGTGGGGGTATATTTTAAAAATTAGAGTTTAAGTGAAAATATGGCGTGTGTGATATCAAACGAAAGGTAATTGAGTCCGGACTTTAACAAAATACATTTTAGTTTTTGTTTTTTTGTAAGGGTGGGGGTAGATTTCAAAAATTTGAGTTTAAGTCAAAACATGGCTTGTGTGGTATCAAACAAAAGGTAATTTAGTCTGGAGTTGAATAAAATATATTTCAGTTTTAAGTTATATTAGCTCACACGTACACTATAACTATAGTACCTAGTGTGAGCTTAGGGGCCCATATATTAACAGAGTATTTTTGAGGTTAGCGTTTAGTGTATTATGGAAATTTTCCGATTTTGGTGACAATTTCATAACCATTTTCATATTAAGTTTTCCCACGTCGTTAAATGGAATAAAGTCGTCCAGCAATACCGGGAAATTTTTAATATTAATACTTCTGCTCTAAGAGCAGAAATGACCGTTTTAAAGAATTGTATTTTTCGGTTAAATCAAACTGTTGGTCATGATTCTATCAAACAACATATAGCAGAAAACACCTATCCAAACCTCTACCAACTTTTTAAAGTTGCGAGTATTCTTCCAATTTCAAGTGCAACTTGCGAGAGATCTTTCTCTGCCATGAGGAGAGTTTTTAATTGGCTTAGAACAACTATGACTCAAGAGAGACACTCAGGTTTGTCATTGTTATTCATAGAAAAAGATGTTGAGGTCGACTTAGACAGTGTGGTAGACGCTTTCAGTCAGCGACTTTCTTTGTAGAATTGCTGAATTACATACTTCCTGTGTATACATATAAATAAGTTGGTAAATGTATTATTAAATTTGTTATATTAAAATATTAGAACATTTAATGCGCGTATTATTTTTTATTCATTGCACACTTTGCACGACTCTTTAAAACCTATGTTTGCTTTTTGTTCAAGATAGACCGGGGCCACGGCCCCCCCTGAAAAGCAAGGCTAGCTACGCCAATGGAGGGATGCATATACAGCTAGAATAATACAGCAGATATATTTTAAAGTATTTATTGTTTCTCAATATATTCTCCACGACAACTAATGCACTTTTGCATGCGCTCAAACCATTTGTGAAAGCTGTAATTCCTCTCGTCTGTTGGTACTGTCAAAATTGCGTTCTTGAAGACGTTGACTGCTTTCTTTGGCGACTGAAATCTCTGACCATGCAGTTCATCCTTGAATTTCGGAAAAGTATAGGAACATTGGTTCTTAGGTCGAGGATTAAAACTAAAATGTGCTTTTGTGATGAGCATGCGCACAGCTTTCTTTCCTATTTCTAGCTCTTAGGAATATAAATTTTTGCGTTTTGGAACAATATTGCGGATAGCCCATAAACCGTGTATCGTTCAGCGCATAAGGGATATCTTAATAAGATTCATGAAAGGACGCCATATTTTATATCTTCCCTATCTAACGTAATGCCCCCGTGAGCCGCTTGCCGCGAAATGCCCGTTGCGTCTTCTAGATAAGCTCGACTCTTTCACAGTATCTGCGCATTTGTCTCAGAAGTCTCCCTCAAGTAACCTTCCCAACTAAAAAAGTTTACTTTTTAAATTATATTTTCGCATTTTTTTTTTAATTACCTCTAAAACTAGATTTCTTGAAACCCATCCGAATCAATATAAATGCGGAAATCAATTGAAATCGCGTGCCAAGTTTCATGCATCCCCACTTTTGTTCATTTTGTTATGTAGTTTGTGCTACCGATGCTGCTGTTCTGGAACAAAAGTCTGGAGGGGTTAATGGAGATTTTTTTAAACGACCAAATTCCAAATTTGTTAAAGCTTCAACTTTACTAATTACTCAAAGGCCCATAATAGCTATTTGCTGTTGTTGGGGTAGAAGCACACCTATATTTTCTCGCATAGAAAAATAAGATCATGAATAAGAATGTAGTCTTCGGCAAGTGTTTAAATTAAACTTTTATTCTTATTATTTTATACAAAATTGAAAGTGCTGATTTATTTAAAGAAATGTGAAAGTATAAGACAAAAACCGTTAAAGAAAAATAATAATATTTGAATCGTTTGTGAATTTTCTTACCTACTTGAACCAGACGTTAGAATCTGATTCCAAAACATTTGTATTTGATTCCTTAATCTCTACTTAATTGGATAAATTTAAAATATATATACAAATATACAAATAACATTGTAATAAAAGACAAATAAATGTGACAGCTCAGGGGTTTCGGATAATTATACATCTGTTTCGGACAATTACATAAGAAGATAACTGATCAAACAGAGAGGATGAGGTTAAAAGTTTAATAATATTAATAAATTACAAGTTATAATAATAAGTTAAGAACCAAAATCATCTTTGATTAAATTATTTATTTTTTCTTTAACTGTTAGGTAGCGTTACAATAGGTCGGATCTTTTTGTTTGAAACTCGTAGACCATGATTGAGTAGACAAGACAATGGAAGTCCGAAAATTTTATTTCTAAGTCGGATCTTGATTTCGAAACGGTTTTGGTTTCCCTTTTGGATATAGACTTTCCTAATAAAGTAATTTTTGCGCGGTAATGGGCTGCGCCATTTTTATCCCTGCGCTTTATTTTTGTTGCGCCGCTTTCGTAATGCGCGGTAAAAAGTTTACATCGTATTTCTGGCGCGTTATTGAGCTGCTTATTAGCAAAAAAGTTATGAAGGAAAATCGCGATGAAAAAACAAAGTTAAACACCCCGTGTCTCGGTTAATATCAACTTTTAAACTGAAACAAGTGTGGCTGAATCTTAATATTTTGATCCAAGGAATGTACAGTTTTACTATGTACCATTTAGTCCTGGGACACCTTCTATACTGTCGTCCAAAACACCCAAAAATTGATGTTTCGGAAGGATACATTCTGTTTCGGACAATTACGGTTTTTAACATTTTTGGTCAAGGCAGAGCTGTCAATTGGAATTTAGAGGGTTTTTTGAGGTGAGGGTTTGTTCTTAAATTACGTAACGCACCAAGAGAGTGAGCCCTATGTTGCGTTTAATGAGCTACAGGGAGATGGGTAGTGGATTGTGAGTAATTTAAGGATGAGCCCTTATGCAAAATGGTTTGCCGAGATTTCTTGCCAAAAGGGATTTTTTTAATTATTTAGCACACTATCTAAGGAATTCCACTTTTTGGACAACACACATTTTTTGTGTCACTTGCCTTTTCAATTATTTTTTAAAAAAGTAGTAATATTCCAAAAAAACCGCCACTTACGGGCAAAATTCACGATATGCCTATACACATATTAAGCTTTAAGGTAACTAAAAGTCACTGTTCCCACTACAGTGTTTATTTCTTTAAAGAAAAACGTGTGAATTTGGAAGATTAAAAAATCTGAGTGACAAAAGATTTTTTTAATATTTTTTAGGATTAATTAATTTTAGAAACTTAAAGGTTTAATTTAATGTACCTATGTTTCTTGAAATTAAAATGAAACCTGAGTGACACGGTTTTACACGGTTAACTAGGGTGTTTTTATTAGTTTTTTTTTGTGAACATGCATATTTTGGCCGTTAAAAAAAAACTCCTAAAAGAAAAAAATGCGCATATGAAAAAGCGCATACCATGAAAAGCGCAAACGGTAACTCAGTAAAACGGCGCACATGATGATAATGTTTCTACTATGTACTACTATGGTACCTCAGTTTAAACAAAAAAAGGACATTATAAATAAAACTTTTTGCTTATAAATATGTTGTTGATCTCATTTAACTGGTATATCATGCTCTAGGAATTCTAGGACGCAACACGTTGTAAAGAGAATAACTTGTATACTGGTGTTTATAATTTACCCACTCACCTCGCCCGCGGCATGAGCTGCGGCTGAGTAGTGTGTACCTTTGTTTAGACCTATCCATCCAAATCCGCAAATTTTCAAAAATCCTCCTCCTTCAGCAATTCCTAAAAATTCTAGTAACAATATATATTAAGTAGTTCTGCGTAGTTGTCAGAGAGGTCTTAGTTTTTTTTTTTTTTAATTGAGGTATAACTTATCTAAACTAATATAAGTTAAATAAATTATTTTTGGGCTTTGAAAATGTACCATTTTAGATATCTTCAGCATTAATGAAAATTTTTCGAAACTTACTTGAAATTTACCCACTTTTTTATTTTTTGTGCGGGTGGTATTATTTAAGTTTTTTTTCCTATTCTATTTGCATTTTTAGTGTGCGTTTTTTTTCCTGTGTGCATAGGTCTTGTAAATTCTTAAAAAGCAGGGTAAAAAAAATTATTTTTTCAGCTTACTCCTTTTATCTTATTTTTTCGTGAACTAGAGTATTTAGCCTATTTAGCTCCCCCTTGTGAAGTTACAGTTGGTTTGCGCGATAAATTTTTTTAATAATTTTTTTAAATTAAATTATACTAGTAGCTTTAATGCTTAGATCAATTGCTCAAATATCGTATGTATCCAAACTTTTTAGACTAGCCAACGTAGGTAAATGTTAAATAATTCTTTGTTGAATTTTAAAATATTGTTTGTATAGTAATACCAAATATGAGAAACAGGACATAATGAAAAACATAGATTATGGCCTATGTATGTATAGGTCATTAGACATTGAAAATGATACGCTTGGAGCTAAAAAAACGCATTTAGGTTCTTTTATGACCATGTCAAAATCATTATTGCAGCGTATCGATCGACGAAATATTTTTATTTTGATTAAAAATTTTACAATAAATTTTTAATGTAAATATTTTAGAACCCTCCATAAATTTTTTAGAACAATAAGGCTAAATTTGTCAAACAAAGATTTACAAAAAAATATGCCCTCTTTTATATTAAAAGGAGCTTCGAGTTAAAATCACATTTCACTTATTTTTTTAACTACGGTGATCATGTCAAAATCAAGAGGAGGATAAAGAGACCTTATTAAATTATTAGAAAGGGAAATTACTCGTTTGTCAAGTGTAAATATGCTGTGAGTTGGCTCTGCGTCCCGTCCGTCCACGGGCAGGACATTCGTATGTAACAGACAACCCCCAAGCCGCATCTTCAAATAATTTATTAACAAAATAAAGCATAAGATTAAGAAATCTTTGGCTATGTGTCTTAAAACTTTATTAATTTTTAAGCGTTCAAGAAGTTGCGGGTGATAAAGAATAGCTCCGTGAATTTAAATCATTTTTAATTTCCGTTGCTTTTCTTACGTTCTTTTGTATCATTTTTACATCTCTTTATTCGCGGCTTTCGAATACATTAACTTAAGGTTGTTTTGTCAGTCCGCAAATGCTCGCCCCACACTTTTTTGATTTTGTCTTATGCCTTTTCAATACAATCAAGTCAAGCATAATAAATAGCTGTTTTTTGGAAGTAGGTAGGCAGTATACAAGATTTTTTCTCATTATGCTATTTTATTTTTGAGGTTGGCAATTCAATTAACTATCTTTATTATAGATCACGGGCATTTTAAGTATACTCGTATTCAGGAATGTCGCAACTGATATTTTTAGGGACACAAATTTATGTCAACTTGACAAAAATATCGACCTAAAAATTGAAATTTTATGTAACCTTTTGATTCATTTACAAATATTTTAAAAATAAAAGAGACTAATACTAATACAGTATTCGTATTATCAGGGTTTTATGTGCGAACTGTATAGCTGTCGTCTGACGTTTATACTTTATACTTTTCTTGGATTTATAAATAGATCGAGTGACTTTTCTGTTTCTTGAGTTTGAAAACAAAGATAGCCACAAGGTTTATACAGTTGAGGATAGGTACAAAGTAATTATGCAATGTTACACAATCAGCTGATATTGATATTTGTTGACCTGTGGTTTTAATTATTATTATTCTTTAATATTTTGAATTTTAGTGTAATAATCTAAAAATGAATCTGTCACTTCTTTTGTGCAAAATGAATGTGGAAGGTTTATTTATTTTTCTCCCAGAATGGGGATTCTTAATTTTAAAAGATCTGATTGGTGGAAGATATGTTGCCAGGCCAATTTGTGAAATTTGGGAGAAATATCGTCCTATTTTTCGTTTAGCTGTTGTCAAGAAGGGTACCAAAAAATTATGTTATAATATAACCTCCATGATTTTTTAGACCATATGGGAAATTTTCGTATTTAATTTTTTTTTTCCTAGAAGTATGATTAATTATTTTCTTGTAAAGAAATATGCAGTAGGCAACTATCTTCATATTTCTATCTTTCATGTTTGAATATGTTATAGCATATTCTGTATTTTTTTATCCATATATTTTATTGTTATTATTATTGTTATAGAGTTTCCAATTTACTTACTGCTTGGACTACTTAAGTACATTTTTTTTCTTGTCTTGATAATTATTAATAATTATTATGCAGTAGTGCACCTTTAAATTAAACTTTAGGTACCTATATTATACAGATTTAAATAATTAATTCCACACAATATTTTTTTTTATGCCTTAGTACTATTGAGAAGATTGTCTACCTATAACTTTTTTCGGGTTTGATATTTATATGTTATTTCTTTATTCTGGTTCTCGACAAACATTTGTATTATTTTTTCTTATAATGTACGTTCTTTTGAATTACAATACACAACTTTTGCTACTGAAAATCTTTTATTTCATTTCTACATAGATGCACTAGGAACCAAGTTAAAGTAAGAAAAATCTTTTTCATGGTTACTGACTGTGTTTAAGTAAAGAGAAGACTTATTTGAAAAATAAAAGGTGAAAATTTATTATAATAGAAATCATGCTCAAAGCTACATTACTATAACAAAGTTTTTATAACAAAATGGCGTGCAACGGGTCCAATTAATAGAGTTTATAATAAGGTTTCCCTTGTAAAGCCGGCGTGGATCTACGGGGTTATCATCATCAAGTGAAGATGACTGTGGTGAATTTGCTTTTTACCTGAATGTACATTTTACCGGCGTTTTTGCGTGGTGCCGTAGTTGTGACGTCAGGCAACCATGGCAACGGTGAAAGGCCAGGCATTTGACTGTATATTGGCTCTTCATTTGCTCCTGCCTTACACTTTTGTGGCTTCCTTCGCTTCAATTCACGGTCTGTCGGCGTTGCGTTGGCGCGATTGGTGTATTTTGGATATTTGGATACATGATTTATGTAAACCTAATGGTGGCTAAAAGTCTTACATTGGTAAATTAATATTTAAAAAAAATTTCTGTTTAATTTTTTTTGTTTTGATGCAGCGGCCCTTCACCTATTACACCCGACGAGCCGCCACTGAAGGCGAGATGCCAAATTACGCTATTATCCTAAAAATGACCCGAATCGAGGAAAGTTTTTGTGACATTATTCATGAATAAGTGGGTTGGTACATGCACAAGGCTTTTAGTATCAATAGTATTTCTCACAACATTTTATTTTTATATACCAACAGAAACTTAATAATATGTAAAAATAAAGAGGGGTGATACAACTCTGATATTCTAAACCATCCATACCGTGGGTATGGATGTAGTGGGGTATGTAGGGGGGGCGTTCCCCCACCGAAGCTATGATTTTTTAGATATTTTCCACATATTTCAAAAATACAAATATAAAATAGCATAAAGTAAGGCCTCATGGGGTCTCGGCCCATCCCCCAAACAAAACTGCCTCGGCCCCCGCCCCCAAGACCTTTTTGTAAATACGCCACTGTATGGAAGGATATTGAAATCATCAAAAAAAACTTATTCTGTCTGTCTGTCTGTCTGGTACAGGATAATTCAAAAACTGATGAACTGATTTTAACCAAACTTGGCACAAAAAATTTGCGGCACTTGTTGATAAGGCCATCAGATTTTTGTGGGAAAGGGGGCAGCTGGTGAGAATGGGTTCAACATTTTTTTTAAATATCATAACTCGAGTACCACAGTAGCGAACAAAACGTGGTTTTCATAGATAGATTAAGAATTATATTTTCAACAATATTTATTATAATTATGGATCGACCGGTACGGTTTTTGAGGCCGATACCGAGATCGACCGATACCGGCATACGCATGACCTATATCGGCCGATACCTATAAATCCTTCATAAAATTTTACTATGAAAATTAGGAAAATTTGACTTACATAAAATAGTAAGTACCGTTACAATACTTTATAGCTTTGTCAAAGATTACATTTACTCATATCAGCATTTTTGGTTATCGATAAAAAATTTTTTTTTATCCTTTTAACGCCGCGTTCGGTAATTATCATTTATTAATTAGAAATTAATTTGTTCTTAGACACAGATAGCAAAAGGATATTAGACACAGATAGCAAAATTATATTTTAAAGATATCTTTACAATGTCCATTCGAGGACGTAATAGATACATCTTAAAGATATCGCGTATCTAGGAAATGATATCTTAAACATATCCTGAAATTGTCGTAAGTAACAAATCCTGATATCTTTATTATGTGTTTTAAAAGACATCTTCAAAATATTTTAATATTTCGGTGAGAACTTGGCTAGGTGCCATCTAGTGGCAACAATATAACGTTAGTTTTCATTCAATGTAATTAATTTAATGTGTCTAAAGGATTTTATAGGATATTATAAATATCTCACAAAGGCTATTCAGACATAAATACGACCTAAAAAATACATCCCTAAGACGTCTTGTTCTATCTGGATAGGGTATTTTACAAATTTTAGAAAAGAGTTTACAATGATACATAGATCGCTAATGTGCTACGCAAAATTATTAAAATAGTATATTTTATCATGACAACATTTAAAATCAAGTTTTTATTTTTTCCGATTTGAATTTGCCGCTAAAACGCTCATTTCTAGCATGGCGTTGCAATGACGTCACAGCGCAGTAAACTCGCGGACAGTGTTTATTTGTTTTTGGTCTGTGTGTTTACTATTTTTTATGTAAAAAAATTTCCTATAAGTGGTGTGTAGTGCCTCAGTGTTCGAATACTAGCATAAAAACACCTGAAAAACTATTTATTCATGTACCTACAGCAGTAAAAGAACAGAAAAAGTGGCTAGAACTTGCTCGAAGAGACCCAAGCTTATAAGATAAGATTACTTTGATGTGAGTATAACTAAATTGTTTCTATTAATTTTTCTCACGTTGTCTATAATATATACAGTGTGTCCGTAAAGTCTGGAAACAGTGTGTTCGTAAATTCTGGAAATATCGAATTTCCGAGAAAATCGTTAGAAAAAAGCTCGGACACGTCGATTTTTATTTAAAAAGGGGATTCAGAAAAAAAATGCGTTATTTTACAGGGTGTCTCAAAAAAAAAGATATGACATAAACTTAATTTTTTTTCAACCCTGTATATTGCTTGACAAAAAATACTTCAAATGACTTGGGGTATCCAAATATGTAATAATATACAGGGTGTTCCATTTGAAAAAATGCAAGTTTGTGTCATATCTTTTTTTAGAGAGTATAATAACGCATTTTTTTTCTAAATCCTCTTTTTAAATAAAAATCGACGTGTCCGAGCTTTTTTCTAAAAAAGTTTCGATTTTCTCGGAAATTCGATGTCTCCAGACTTTACGGACAATTGTATACCTATTTCGTAAATGACGAAGAAATTTTTGAGGTTATGTTTATTGCAACGGGTGAACAAGTATAATAGGCAGAAAGATGTATAAATTTTTAGGCGGTGCTAGGCAGTTATTAGGCAGGACTAGGGAGTACCTCTAAGTGCAGGATTAGGCAGTGCGCATGCAGGCTAAATGCAGGACTGAGCAGTGCATATGCAAGACTAGGCAGTGCATAGGCAGGACTAGTATATATGTAGAATGTATTTAGAAAATTTTGTTTTAAAAAAGCAATTTTTGATTGTTTCTGAATGCTTAAGATATTAATAATTGGGTATTTAATTGAATCTATTGTAAGTGGCATATTAAACAAAAAAGCAAAACATATAACCTAACCTCAAAATATAAATGAGTAAAAGTAGGTGAAGAATATCGTAAAAAAACTTTCAGTTATATAAACAACTCATCAAATACTTACATCAACATTTTAACGTTTTTAAATTCCGCAGAACAAAAATCACTGTTGTTGGCAAAGAAGCCTGCCAGCATAAAGGAATTCAGAATTGGCAAGTTGGAGCTATCGGCTTTGGAGAATCCGTTTTCCATTGAAAATGTTTTTTATAAGCAAAACACAAAATAAAATATAATTTAGGACGATAATTCGCACTTTAAATCAAAGCAAACATTACCATCCATAAGAAAATAACACAGAAAATAGGTTCGTTCCAGGCGTTTACTGTTTTGTGACGTCACTCGCAGCTGATTGGTAGATCGCCTGTTTTGAATCACGTGGCTAATTGTTTTAATTCAATGAATTTATTTAATTAAAAGAACTATGAATTTGAGAAAAAATTAAACAAAAAAGTTTGTTTTTAGCATTCCCAAGACCTAAAGAGATATCTAAAAATAAATATATATTTATTTTTTACTAGTGTCAAACACCCTATTGTGGTTTATAGCAAGGCCAGTACCTACTTCATAAAAGAAGATATAATTGTTTCCTCTCCTGTCACTTTTTTATGGTTTTTGTTTGGGATGTTTGCGTTTTAATGAAGGTGTAAAAAATACCACTTGTGGCTAAGCTGTGCATTACTTACTTAAAGCTAAGTTTTTTTTTTTGGATATTTTCGTATATTTAATGAATAAAAAGATAAAATAGCATTAAATAAGACATCATTTATTCATTCAAATTTTAAAATTTAATTTTTAACCCAACCGATTTTCAACATAAGTTTATTTTCAAGGGCTTTTTTCATCTAAAAACGATACACAAAGTGTAAAAACCTAACACTAAAAATTAACTAAGACCATAAAATTTGTCAACATCAAGTTTACAAAAACAAAAAAACAAAAAATTTACACACAAATTTTGTAAGATATAAAAAAAAAGATCTTAAAAACAGTCTAGCACATTATATCTAATCAGTATGCCACTATGATAACTAATAAATAATCCTCAAAATTTTTTTTTATAATAATTAATTTATATTTTTGAGTTACTAAAAGTCGCTCAATAATTATGAACGAAACTTATAAGAGTAGGTCAAATAAACTTAAAAAATAAGGTCACTATCCTAATAAACTATCACTAATAAATTTATATGTTATACATTTTCATGTAACTTTAAAAAAAAACTGTAAATAAATTATTATTGTTATTTGAAACAAATATTTTTCAGTCACAAAAAGAAAACAAAAATAAAAATAAAAAAGAAATAAAAAAGGGTGGACAAAACTTTCTGTTAAAACAACGTTAAATAAAAATAAAAAATAAAAGCACAAAAAATTATTATTAATAAGTTAAAAGTATATTAACATAAAAAGCAAACAAAAAGACTAAATATTGTTAGAAAAAAACGTGTTCCCGAATTGCTTAAAAATGAGTCTCTAGGGAGACATAATAATAAAGTAGTTTTGATATTTTTTTAAAAGAATAAGCAAACAAAAATAAAAATTACTATTTTTTTATAAATTTTTGGAGGATATTTTGACTGCCTCTTCAACCTTTAATTTTATCAAAAAAAGAAATACCTCATTTTTGAATCACAATTAGTTAAGTATTCATTTGGCTGTGACAGATTTTTGTAAAACACTTTTTCGCCTCACTCCTCTAACTTCTATATCTTAAAAACAGATGAGAGTTGAAACTCTGTTATAAAAAAAAATTATTCAAAATAACCGCCTCTATTACCTGGTGCACTATGACCCCTAAGTTATGAGACACCCTCTATATATTGTATAAATATAATGTGAAGGCCCTATATAAGTCCCCCATAGACTGACATGCTTGTCGTACGTTTTACTTGGTAAGTGAAACGTATGACAATCATGCGTATTGATGGAACATACACAGTTCAGCTGGCACGAGGGCTTAAAACTGTACAATTAAAACGTTAAAACGTACAAGAAGCATGCTTATCTATGGGGACTTTACAGACAAGTATTTATTTTATCCTGACTGTTTAATATTTCTAGATGCGACTTGCGTAAGACGCAGACCCGTGCAACTTTTTAAAATAACAACAACTGTCTCAAGAAGCTTTATTATTTGTTGAATTCTCCTGTTATACACAGCAAGAAGGCGGGAAAACTTACGTAAGAAAGGAGTATAGGAGGTTTATAATCCTTTCAGCTATACCGCCATTTATCAACCGCCTAAGTCCTGTTAGGAAAACGGGATAGATATTTATAAGTTAGGCGCGGGTGCCAGCCAGCCACCTCACTCTGTTTATTTAACTCAATAACCGTTTATCATGGCGATCAGTGGCGGCGTCTTGGCGGTTCCGCGGCCTAACCGACCTTGATGTTCTAATTTGGTTCTTTGCATAGTAGGACAAGAAACTGTCGCCTCACCTCAAACACCCAGAAAAAGCTGGATTAAGTAATACACTGTCTCGGGAATCCCTTCAGTTTTGTAAAGCTTGTATTTAGAATGGTTAAGTCGAGCCGAGAAATTCATCTTTTTCCTATCTGCGGTTAAATTAAATTTATTTTGAGGTAGGCGTCCTAGAGTACTTAGCTTAGACGAGAACTGAAATTAAAAAGCGTTTTAAATTCTGTTACAAATACCTATATTTTAATTTTTAAACTCTAGTACGATATTTGCAAAAATCAAATCAATGTTAACAAAATATTTTCAATAATAACATCGATTAACAATTTTAAACATTTAAACCCAATTTTTTTCTACTGTCTAACCAGAATATAGATTTTAATTTGGGTCTAGCACATAATTGTTCGATTTAAGCATATTATTTCCTTTTAAACACCAAAAACACTGGTATTAGAGTCTAGGTTAACTCTCTAAATTACCTCACCAAATAATGTCCAGGAGCCACATAACAATTACTGTTTCTTATGTCTTGTGATTTATATATTGTAACGTGTCATTTTTACGTTTAAGACAACGTTACATATTTGGTTATTTAGGTAAATAATCAAGGCTCTTTGATTCGTCTTTCTGTACACAAATATATAGTATTTTATAGAGCTAGGTTTGGAGGTTATATAGTGTCCAAAAGTTACCTTATAAAGGAGACATTCCATCGAATTACTGTGGACACTACGCACATCGCATTATCTGGACATCGTAATTGGAATTTAAGATCACAGGCTTCGGGAAAAATCACATAAAAATTTTGATTGTTTTGTTTTTATCTGTGGAATTTTGTGATTCACTTGACGTTCATAAAGTTAAACAGCTGTTATGCTGGGGAATGGCGGCGTTGCCGCATCACAAATGGTTTCAGTAACAGGAAGGAAACATTTAGGTGAACATTTCATTCCCTTACGTTTATTTCGAGGATATTGGGACAATCCGAACCTCATATCCTTCACGGATTAACTAGTTTTGATAGTACAAAAACATATTTGGGTCGACCAGGAACAACCGAGGCTCCGCCACTTTGATATCTTTATTAACTTGATAGGGAAAGGATAAAATAAATACGAGTTATGCACTTTGGTAAAGGGGAGATAAACGAGGGATAAAAACCAAGACTAAAAGAATAAACGAAATCGTGTGAGTTAACATCTGAACACTCTTGTGCCTTTAAGCAACAGTTCAGTGTGTATTTTTGGGTTCAGGTTCAGAAACAACTTTATTACAGTAGGTAATGTTTTACAAGAATGGCGTCAAACCATATGAATCTTAGAGAAAACATATATAAAGAGCAAAGGAAACTTGTGACTAAAACTGTAGCTAAAATACAACTAAATTCTGCGCTCAGTATAGCTTTACTCATATGGGAATTGGTTGAGTGTTCGAATATTAATAATGTGTATGGAGGGTGTCTCGACGTCCTTGTTATAAAAATTTCAACCGTGGAAATAGATCCGACAACACCTCAAGGTTTGTTTTACGTACTTCCTATCCCCTTGGTCGGTGCTGCCCCCTATATACCTGTATAGAACTATGCGGTATCTCCTGATTGGTTAGCGGGTTTTTTCTTCCAGTCTGGCCACTGAATGTAGAGATTTATTTTTGGCGGAAAAGTTTTTTATAAATAGGTTTGCATCCTTTATTTGAATTTCACCGGGAAGATTAGGTTGGTACTATTGCGTTTTACCGTCCCCACTCCCCACCAAATTTACAAAACGGTTTCCGGCCAATTCATTATTCTGGTATTCTCGACGAAGTGGTTGGTCTCTCTGGCTAACGAATTTTGGCTGGGTCGACAACAGTTTCTGGGATCGCCTTTGTTTTTGGTGATTGGCACTACAGCGATTGTAGGAGATATCCCAGAAACTGTGGAAGTGAGTCCGTCGTGTCTAGGCAATCTGGAGTGACGCTCGCACCCTTTTGAGGGGAATTTTAAGTCGGCCTACGCCATTTGCACGGAAAGAGCATCGCCCTGTCAATTCCAGCGACGGGACAGTTGGGCTGGACGCTGGTGGGAAGCCGGACGGGCCAGTTATAACCCTGAGAAAGGGTTTCTACGCTCGGGCCCCACGTTGGGCGCCAATTTGTGGCCTTAAAAAAAGTTAAAAAAAATGTGGGCGCCAATTTGTGGCCTATTAGAATGCGTTGTGTGACATTTGTGGCAGCTTAAAGACGTTGCTGCCATTTTGTGGCACTATAATTAGAAATTTGCCAACTTGTGACACAACAAAACCACTGAATAATTAAACAAATATCTGGAAGCAGAACTGTATTTTCCAGCTAGGTAAAACATTGATATGCCCGGTAACTTTTATACAGTGGAGAAGGGGGGGGTTCAGAAATAAGAAAATTTTAAGTGCGCCACATTATTTAATACCAATGTTTTACAAAGAAGATCTTAAATAAAATACAGTTCAACCCAAACGTTGTAGCCAAACAATGAAATTCTATACTTCCGAGGCTTCCAGAATATTTGTGTAATTAAAAAGCCAAAAAAAAAATAAAAATAAACAGAATAGAACAGAAAGCACTTTACAGGTAGATGGAGTCCTTTAACAGGCCATAGTGTACCTACATCTGAGTCAGTAGTGTGAGACTCAGTTGTATAAATGATTGAAAAAAATTAATATATTTCCTTACATTGTTCTACTTCATGGGGTGGATCTCGGACTGGGTTGCTGTCTGTCTCATTCTACCCAATGTAGAATGATGACAGCAGATATTTGGTCTGGATCTCCCCTATGACGGAATAATTTTGGAAGTATATTAATTTTTTTCAATCATTTATACAACTGAGTCTCACACTACTGACTCAGATGTAGGTACACTATGGCCTGTTAAAGGACTCCATCTACCTGTAAAGTGCTTTCTGTTCTATTCTGTTTATTTTTATTTTTTTTTTGGCTTTTTAATTACACAAATATTCTGGAAGCCTCGGAAGTATAGAATTTCATTGTTTGGCTACAACGTTTGGGTTGAACTGTATTTTATTTAAGATCTTCTTTGTAAAACATTGGTATTAAATAATGTGGCGCACTTAAAATTTTCTTATTTCTGAACCCCCCCCTTCTCCACTGTATAAAAGTTACCGGGCATATCAATGTTTTACCTAGCTGGAAAATACAGTTCTGCTTCCAGATATTTGTTTAATTATTCAGTGGTTTTGTTGTGTCACAAGTTGGCAAATTTCTAATTATAGTGCCACAAAATGGCAGCAACGTCTTTAAGCTGCCACAAATGTCACACAACGCATTCTAATAGGCCACAAATTGGCGCCCACATTTTTTTTAACTTTTTTTAAGGCCACAATATTCACTACTAAAAGTTTTTATGCAGTTCTACAACCTGCATCATGTTACGTAAAATACTGATTTTTTACTAGATCACTTCACTACTAGGAGTTTTTAATTTAACACTTTAACTGCAGTTTGGTACTCATCCTTTTTATGTTAATACTTTCACTGCGTTTTTAAGACTGATCTTTTTTTCTTTATATTGATAGTTTCACTACGTTTTTGATACTGATTTTAATATTCGCGACTTGTCCTTTTATATCCCAAAATCTGTTGTTTTTTTAATGCAGATGTTCAGAATTAATTCGCCAATTTGAATAACAAGGTAATAAGTATTTTTTATTTAATTTTTGTTTGACATATTCACTAATCATTATTAATATCTATTTGTCTTATATTAAACAAACCAACGGATGTGTTTATTCTTATTATTAAATTGTTTTTTATATTTAAATCAAAAAGCTTTTAAAATAGGTAATAATTATTAGGAAATCAGACAGGCTATTGTCTTCCTACATTAATTTTTAATTTGTTTAAAACTAATAGTCACGACATGTTTCGTAAGCAGAAACTTACATCCGCAGATGACATTACTAAAAGAATCACAAAAGAAAGGTTAAAACTTAAAATTAGAAAATATTTTTGTGAAAATAATATTTGAGAAATTGCCTACATAAAAAATCTAATTAGAGGACTTACCCAAACTAAATAAGCACAACATTTTGAAAAACTGGTTAAAAACTATGTTTAGCTATTGCTTAACGGTTAAGTCATAGAATAAGAATTGACGTTATTGACAGACATTGATTTGACCTGTAAAATTAGTAAACTTTGTTGCTTTTTAAATCTACATAAGCCTTTGTAAATTTAAAAGGCGTTTCTATGGGAGTCTCTAATTAAACACCTAAGAATATTTAAAGTATTTCTATAGAATAAACAAATAAAAAGTTGATCATATAAAAATAAAAATGACATATAAAAAGATATAAAAATATAAAAAAGTCAAAGGAACTTCTGCTCATTATTGACTTAACTTGGGTAAAATTATTAATGTATATAATTGCACAACAAACAAAAAACAAAATAAAAGCTCATAAGAACCACAATTGCACACTCTTACAGGAATAAAATAATTAAAAAACTAAAAAATTAATTCATTTTAAATTATGAAAAGAAACGAAGTTTATTATTATTATAAAATAAGTTTTAAATTATTGAAATAGATGGTGCTAATGTTTAAATTTGACTGATATTTATTTGTATTTGAAACAGTCAGTGGTACTTCACCACTCGCAGCGTAAATCACAGACCCAATATACCATTAATTATGTTTGTTAGAATACCTATGTATAACAAGAGGGCGCTATATGTTATACTCAACTGACAATCGTCAAAATTAAAATTGGTATTAAAATAAAATGTAAAACTATAAAGTTAGAAATTTGAAATGCACCACAAACAATGAGCAACCACGGCCCAAACAGTCAAACTACAAAATAAAAGAAGTCAAACACAATATTCAAAAACAAAAAAAAACCAAACCAAAAAATGCGGCTTTAACTAACGTGCTTTACTCCAGTCCCAAACGAAATATAACCGGATTCTTAAACTTAAAATTTTATAATTAGATTAAATATAAATATTGGAGTGCTTTAGTGAATTAGGCTAAAACTCGATAAAAGTTTTAATGAAGAAGAAAAAAAAAAGACCCACTCAATAAATTAAAAGAAAAATAAGATACACTTCTAGACCACTGTGTGTCGAACCGCGATGTTCGAAGCTGCCTCCGCACGATACCGCGTAATCACCCTGGTCTTATCCCAGGTGATATACTGCCTTTTTCGAAATTTTATTTACTGCCAAGTTGCCATCCTTATAATCCACAGCTGTAGCACACTTTTCTTGGATTTTTTGCAATAATTTATAATTATTAACAAGCAGATTAAAATACTCATTTTAGTGCAGGCGCTAGAGGTATTGAGTATGCAAAATATGACAATGGATTCTAGCTGAAAATAGATCACAGATTACACACAAGGCAGGTTTTTGTCCAATTCCTTTTTATCCCCCTCCTCTTATAGTCGTATTCGAATTTCTGAAAATTTAACTAAATTGACGACTTAAAGCCACAATGACACAGAAATTATTTAAAAATGTGTAAAATCTAACCTATCTATCTAATAACTAATTATATTTGTTTTTTTAAATTTTAGCTACAAAAACTCCCAAAAACTCCCATACCAGCGAAAGCCTAAGATTTTAGGTTTCCTTAAATTTTTTTTAAAAACTAAGCTTCATATAAAATAAATTTTTAATTTTCACGATGAATAAGTCAGTGAGGTACGACCAATGACAAACTCTCCAGCGGCGTCCGTTAATTGAGGGAATGTAAAAAAATGAGAAAAAGAAAGATGTCTATTACATGTTTACCCCATTGACTTAAACAAGGTCTTTATCAAAAATTCTGCTGTATATTTAATTGTAGACACTTTTTTTAAATCGTTTATAATAAGCTAAGATTAATTTTATTCATAACAGCTATCCTTAAATTACGTAACGCAAAAATTCAGGATTTTTGAACCCCGTGCCCCCCACGTAACGCATTTTTAAGAAAAAACACATTAAAAAACATTAAGTGTAACGCAAGGCCAAACCCCCCTCCCCCTAGAGCGTTACGTAATTTAAGGACAAGCCCTTATCAATTTTAAAAAATCACTAATCTTAGCAATTTTTTTACAAGTTTTTATCCAATTTTCTCAAAAACTTTAGGGAAAAATTTTTTTTTACCGTTTATAGTAGAAAATGAAATTCTCTTTTTAACGAATTCTTTGGCGTCTAGAGCTGTTGAAAAAGTAACTATTCGTTACTCGAGTACTCGTTACTTGACAAATAACGGAACAACGAATACGGATCCGAAAATTAAATGATTACTTTGATTCCTTCGATTATTTTAGTATTCAGTAATCACTCGAAAGTCGGTAATCCAAAATCAGGGAGTAACTATGATAACTTAAGTAACTAACTAAATATTTTTTGAGTTATCATCTAAGATTGTTATTTTTGTCTCTATTTTTATTTACTTTTAAATTTTAAGTATGTATTTTTTTGTATTGAAGGCATTAGATTTTTAAAACAAAGTTGTACACAACAGTTCCTACGTAATTCCTACCTTTATTTTTTTTAAATTTTAGCCAGCATTTACAAAATTTTAATTGAATATTTCCATAATATCAACAACAAAAATATACCTGTAAGTAAATGATCTTCGAATTAACGACAGTCCGAGGATTTTGCACTAATTGTATGATTGAATTGAATACAATTACAGTAATCAAAGTAACGATAGTAATAAATATATAAAACTACTACTTAGTAGTCAAGTAACGATTAATAACGAGTACTCAAAAGTAACGAAAATCAACACCTCTATTGGCGTCCTTTAACTGGAATCTATGTTAAAGATAGCAAAAAGGATTTTCGTTTTTTTATTTGGTTCCTGCATTTTGCGTAACAACTAACCTATTTAAAAAAATATTTGGAAAACACATTATTAATAAAATATAATTTTATTTACAACAATGTATCACTTAGTGGGATTGAATTAACTACTAGCGATACAGTGACGGCCATATATGGGGGGTTATTTACAGAAATCGTCTTTTAATTATTATAATATTTTTTCGATTGTCTTGGAAAGCGCCACTTAAGTAGCCAAGTTTAGAAAAACATTTCCAAACTAGTAAGAACCTTTCATTTTGAAATTTATATTAGAGAACTTGGCTTTACTTTTATCTCAATTCTTTTTACGGAATACCATTTTCGCGCACTTGGCTTTTTTTTCATATGAAATGTTTTTGTTATGACTCCACTGATTTTTTAAAGGATTTGGATAATATTTAATTAGTAAAATATGCGCAATATTGTTCAAAACTTTTGCAATGCCTTATTAAAATTTTGAGGTTTTATAATTTTTTCCTATGGTTTTATAATAGTTCTATCAGCTTTTCGAAGCTTAGCTCTCTAGCGTTCCTATAAGTGGACAATGTTACTTTTACATAACTTTACATTTATGGGGGAGGGCAGTAAATTAAAATATTGGTATTTAAAAAAAAAATTCTATAGTTTTATCATAGTTTCTATTAGTCTTCCAGATCTCAGCTCTCTAGCGTTTCTTGAAGTGTGCAATGTTACCTTTACATAACTTTACATTTATAGGGGAGGGAAGTTAATTAAAATTTTGGGGTTTTTTAATTTTTTTAAAAAGTTTTTCCATAGTTCCTATCGGCATTCCAAAGCGCTTTAGCGTTTCTGGAAATGGGCAATGTTACTTTCACATAACTTTACATTTATAGGGGAGGAAAGCAAATTAAAACTTTGGGGTTTTTCAAATTTTTTCCTACATTTTTATCATATTTCCGATCAGTCTGCCAAACCCCCTGAGTTTTAGATAGGGCGAATATAGGCTAAAATGTTTTAAGAAAAGATGGTACAGTAGCTTACGTCGCGAACTTGGCCGGACACTGCCGTGCCCTCAGATTACACTTTTTTTTCCACAAGAGCCTTTGTTTTTTAGGAAATTGGTTAATCTTAAAAATGTTGGTTAAATTATTAGAATTAAAATGTACAAAATATCAGAATATTGTGGCAGTGGCGGCTCGCGATTTTCGCAATAAATGACGCAGATGCCTATTATCCTATAAAGAATTTACTAAATTCAGTAAAATCAGTGAAATCAGGTAGGTAGGAGGTTCACGATGATGCAATTGCAATTTAATGTAAATTTTACTGCTTGTATGTAAGGCAAATCGCCTATCCTTTCTTAAAATGTCGAATGTACACTTTGTCTTTATTTACGTTCAACATAGAGGACGGCTTTTTAGCGTTTAAAAAGTATTTTCTGTCATCGTCGTTCCACCTTGAAAACGGATTTTCCAGTAAAAAACATACTGCATCGTACACAGGAAACAATATGCGGAATAATTGAAATAAAAACCGAATGTAAACAACACACCGACACACAGATTACCAGGAAATCCAGGCGACCTAACCAAGCTATTTACTGTGACCGGACACTATTTCAATAATGGACGCAAGTGCAACACCTAAGTTTTTGCCCTGCAACAGCAAGTGACGTTGTCATGACGACCAACGGATGCCGGGGCATATCGAGTAAAAACAAGCGTCTGTATGCTGGGCCCACACCCTCTCGATATGGTTTATTGCCTGCTAATTACAAATAATAGAAAGAGAGTACAGAATCGTTTAATAAGGTGACCAACCGCTCGTTCGGTTTTGTTGACGATGCGCGGCGTGGCTCCGATTTTTAATTTTTCGTCCTGTCTTAGATTCCTAAATTATTATATTTAGTCGGGAAAGAAGAGGTAAAGCAGCTTCACCTGCGTCATTGGGCGAGCTGCCACTGGATTGTGGAAAGGGTACGTTTAGTATTGCATAGTATCTACTTAGGTAGTCTCGTTTAATAGATATTTTAATCGATTTTAAATTTCAATGCATATCCAACATATTTTTTGAAAAAATTAGTCCTTCTTAGGTAAAATGCTAATTAATAAAAATAAATAGTCAACAGATCAAGTTGATACTGTTCCTGAAGACAGACGGGGCTTTTCCTATGTATATTGGAACGACCAGGAGGGCTAGTGACTGCGCGTGTCTTGCTTTTATATTTTATATACCCACCTACGCAATCTTGTATATTCCAAGATTTTCAAGGGTGCTATGGTGGCATCAACAGAATCCTTAAGTACGAGGGCTGTCTCTTGTATTTTGCATATAGGAACATCCCAGGTAGCAAAGTCACGTTTTTTAAACGTCAAAAACAGGTAATTTTTAATGACCATTGACGTCTCTAACCTGACGTGTAAATGACCTTTAAATGACGTTCAAAAGACACACCCAAAATGACGTCATCTTCAGACGTTTTAAAGACGTCAGCAATATGACGTGTTTGGGACCAAATCAGAATATCAGACACACACACAGACCTATTTATGACTTTTTTTAAACTCGCCTGAATATATGAAATATTCCCTGCAGTTGAGAACACTGAAGAAAAGACACAAAAGGCGATTCTTCTGTGATTTAGACCTGGAAGTACTGGAACAGGTACAGCGGTGTTCTGTGAGGGACAGATCAAAATAGAACTAAACCTAGACACCTTGAAGCGAAAGAAGCCTCGAAGTTTGTCTTGATTTAATATTTAATTTATTTTACATACGTACCCCAAGATTTCGTGTAAATCCGGTCAAGTACTGACTGGGGCACCATCTGTGTAAGTATGAGTGTATATCCCTTGGACAAAGTGTGCAGTGAGGGTAGTGACCAATATATGACGTTTTTCAGATGTCAAAAACTGCACTACGAAAAGACGTCAAATAATTGACGCCTTAAAGACAACATTTTTTGGTAGATGACTCATATTATGAACCCAGAAATAAATGTCAGTCATCTGTTTGGGTGTAAGAAGCCAACAAAAGTCATCCGTTCTCGAAGTGTCTCCAAAAGGATGGTTGCCACATTTATCTCAAGAACAGGTCATGTAGCAACAATTCCTCCGGAAGATCAATAAACTGTTACTGTCGGTTTGTACATCACCATTTGTTTGCCTAAAGTTATCGCTGAGCTTCGAAAAACGAACCATCAACGACGAATCATCCTCCACCAAGACAATGCAAGTTCGCACAAAGCACAAAAACAATTAATTGCTGACCCAACAAAACGTCAAATTTTTGGACCATAACTCCATACCGTCCCGACCGACCCCCGAAAATCAAGAATGGACTGCGTGGTCAAAGATTTCTGTCGCCAGATGAAGCAGTCGATGCCTTAAAAAATGCGATTTTGACAGTATCCACAAAGAAGTGGAGTTACAGATTTGACAACTGGTCTGAGCGCATGCAAAAGTGCAATAGTTTTCGTGGAGTATACTTCGAAAAACAAAAAAGTCTTTAAAACATATTTACTGTTTTATTCAAGTTGTATATGCAAAACTTTAAAGACAACCCCCGTAGAAGCTTTGGGTTACTGGAATCGGTAATTAAATCGGGCCCGATTTCGGCATTTCTCTTTCTGTCTACAAGCAGTTTTTACTTCCAAGATTTTATAAGTGTGATTTTAAAAGCAAAATTTATATGTACATTTACCGCCACCAAAAAGCTTTTTCACCCGCGGCAAAATGCGATTTCTTAGACGCCATAGAAAAACCAGATAACACGCCGATAAATGCCACCGCCATCGTTGACTCAATGCTGATTGAATTTTAATTAAATTTTTCAAGCCTCGTTGCCATCATTTGTAAAGTAAGACGATTGCTCCAGAGAACTGCTTGAGAAGTAATTAAAGACAAAAATTCCCCACTATGCATAGGCGAGCATTTTTTTTAACAGAATTTAAATAATAGTTTTCGTCAAAAGTCAACGACAGAAAGACTCCATTACAAAATGAACCATCCAAAGACTATTTGGTGCGTGTATGCGTCACTTTTATAGGTATCCTAACAAATAGCCCTGTCAGTTTCCAAGAGAAGAATGTCTATCTATCTCCCCAATTATATTATTACAAGCCTTAAATTGCTCCATTACAACACACAATCTATAAGAGACATTACAGAAGAAATGGATGCATTTGTTCGTGACAAGAACATAAGTATACTATGGGTGACAGAACATTTTCTTAAGGAAGATAAAATTGAACTTTTAAAGAAAGGAAATCTTGAGGTGGCAGCTTTTAATTTTAATTTTAATTCAAAAGGACTCTAGTTTTAAGGAATTATTTGAACTAAAACAAATGAGAGTGGTGAAATTTATAGAAGTATGTGGTGTAAAATGGTATGACTATAATATTACAATAATTTGCCTGCTTAGGTGTCCTTCGGAAAGTTTTGACACCTTTCTTGATATTCTATACAAAATTCTCAGAAGTATTAACATACAAACTAAACTACTACTTGCAGGTGACTTCAATGTTAGATTCTGCTGAAATGAAAAAACTTGTAGAGATCTAGTAGACCTTTTAAGCCCTTATGGTCTGGTTCAGATGGTCTTTGAACCTACACGGGGGGAAAATTGTTTGGACAATATTTTTATATATTTTTCAAAGGCTGAATTTATTGCAAGCATTGTCAAACCTAGCAAGTCCGCAACAGAAAACAGACTGCAATTTTACAGAAAGATTGTGCCAGCCTATAACACAAGCTGGTAAAAATATATTTTATGAAAAAATATCTAAAATAGATTATAGTTTTATTGTTAATGATTTACAGGCCGGGGAAAAACTTTAAACCCTTATGCATTCTGTTGAACAAGCTCTAAATAAATAATTTCCTAAAAAAAATATAAAAAATGTGAAAACCACACAAATGAAATAAACTGGTTTAATAATAAAAAAAACCGGAATAATGATTACATAATGAATTTTAACAGTAATCTTAAGAAATTTGTAAACGCTATTAACAATAATTCAAAAAACTTCCTTGACTATATTGATATTAACACCGATAAAGAGTTCAAACCTAGAAACTGGCTGATCGGTAAAATGGTTGCAGAGTCAATACAGGTTAATTCTTTAGAATCTAAAATGCTTAATGAAACACTTTTAAATATCGCAAAGGGAAAGAATTCAAATTCTACTTTAAATATGTCATCACATCCGGCAACCAATTTACCAGCAGACATGTTACCCCTAGCCTCTATTCAATGTCAAATACATAGCTCAAATGTTGTAAACAGTACCCCTCATACGGTGAGTCTGTTTGATGAGCTTAATAATAGCAGTTGCAGTGGAAGCAATATAAACTCGAATTCCTCGCGTCATTTTTTAGAGAACAACCTTCCAAAAACCAGAAATCATCCTTAAACGCCATAGAACACGTCTCAGTCATGCTTCTAAACATTCAATTAGCAAGAAGCAAGGCCGATGAACTATTTATATTCTTGGAAAGTCAATATTTCCCCCATCTTGTTCTTCTTACGGAGCACTGGCTTTAGGATGGAGAACCTTTTTACGTTCCTAATTATCAAATTTTATCTAAATTCTGTCGCACCTCTTTTAATAATGGGGGGCACTTCTATCTTAATAAATTCAGAATTCTCTTTATTCTCTGACTTCTGCAATTGCGACAAGTTCGATTTTCTACTCTCTGAAAGAACATTTGAATTTTCTCTTCTTTACTTAAAATTCCTTAATACTTACATTCTATGCATCTACCGTTCTCCAAACACCTGTGTGTCAAGCTTCTTGAATAACTTTGAACTTCTGTTGTCTAACTTACCAACTCACTCCAAACTAATAGTTGCCGGAGATCTTAACATCGATTTTGGCGACCCCGAGGCACATTCCACCATTCTTCTACTTAAATTCTTCAATCTTACAATCTTCAAATGCATGTAAAACAGCCTACAAGGATCACTAACTGTACATGTACAACAATAGACTATATTTGTTCGAATCTTAATTCTGATCTTGAGTGCAATGTTATAGATCCGGATCTATCGGATCACCATGCAGTTCTTACCCTGCGACCTCTAAAAGTTAAACCTGTTAAGAGTCACAGCAAACCAGGAAGAATTTTCAGTAAAAAGAATTTTAATAATTTTAAACAAACCTGCCAAAATACTCTTTGGCAGCCACTTCTTTTAAAAGCAGATCCCCTTGAAGAACTTCACCTGCTTCTAAACGAAATCGTGAATAAATCTTTTCCTTTAAAGCCCCTTCGAAAAAAAGGACAAAAAACACTGGCTCACAAAAGGCTTAAGGATCTCTGCAAAAAATCATTAAATATCCTAAAAAAGCACTTTATCGACAGTTCATTTATCCGTGACTATTATTCCAAATATCGTAAGCTATATCGGAAATTAATAACTACAGCAAAAAATATTTTCTATTCTAATCGATTGAGTAATGCTACGAATAAATCTAGAAAAACATGGAATATTGTAGAGGAAATTACTGGAAAAACTGATAATCAACCACACGAAATGAATGTCGATCCTGAGACATTAAACACGTTTTATTGTAATGTGCCTAAAAATCTTACCACCACAATTAAATCTAATATCGATCCCATAACATATGTTGAAAATTTACGGGTTAATGATTCTTTTAAATTTTTACCTACTGATATATATGAAGTAAAACGAATTCTCAAATCCTTTTAAAAACAAAATGCTGCTGGCTCTGACGGCATCTCAACAAAAATTCTTAATGAGCTTCCTGATCAGGTTTTATATGTTCTAGCGGAGGCAATAAATTTTTCGTTTTCTTCCGGCATTTTCCCATCTACCCTTAAAAAAGGACCCATTGTTCCAATTCACAAAAATGGTGATACGACGGATCCCTCAAACTATAGACCTATATCGTTGCTTTCAACCATCTCCAAAATAGTAAAAAAACTTGTTAAAAAACGCATGATGGACTTCTTAATACACCACAATACTCTTAACCCTGCTCAATTTGGTTTCCTTCCCAAAAAAGGTACCAATGACGCCATGTATCGAGTGATCGAACAACTCTTTCAACACTATAATGATGGCCATGCTACCGCGGGGCCCTTCTGTGATTTGTCCAAAGCTTTTGACTGTGTCAGCCACAGAACACTCCTGCGGAAGCTGGAAGTCTACGGATTTCGAGACGGGGCACTAGAGTGGTTCTGTTCGTACTTGTCAAGTCGCAGCCAGCGTGTGGCCGCGGGTGGCGTGTGTTCCTCAGAGAGTCAAATCAATTACGGAGTTCCACAGGGCTCAGTCCTCGGTCCCATTTTCTTCCGTGTTTACATTAATGACCATTTAAATCTTGATATCTCTGGGATTATCACGGCTTTCGCGGATGACGCCACGGTGGTGTGGCATAGTAAGGAACCTGAGTATCGAGATAATATCTAGTGACCCTAAGGCTGTCAAATCGTGGTGCGATGCAAATGGCCTTTTACTCAACTTTAGTAAAACACAAATAATGGGTTTTCGCTGCAATATTGAGGATATTGATCTTGATCAAGTCCCAATCAAATCCACCCAAAATTCAAAGTTTCTTGGACTTCAACTTGATGCTGATCTTAAATTCCAGTCACACATAATCTCTCTTAACAAAAAACTTTCATCTGGTTGTTTTTGTGTACGTGCAGTGGCAAGAAATCTCAATATTACTGTTGCAAAATCTGTATATTTTGCGGTTATTCAATCGCACCTATCTTATGGCCTTCCTTTCTGGGGCTGCTGCAGCGACTATCTTTTCCAATCTGTCTTCAAAATCCAAAAACGAGCCGTCCGCTTTATTACTGGTGCTTCACCAAGGGATCATTGCCGACCTTTATTTCTAAAAACCTTTATTCATAAACATAAAGACCTAATGGCTATTCAACGTACCACTTCCTATTCCGCATTCATCACTAGTTCAGAACTCTATAATCTACAAAGCCATTAAGCTTTTCAATCATATTCCTATAGTTATAAAGAGCATCCCTGATTCATCAAAATTCCGAAAAGAATTAAAAAACATCTTGGTACAACATACCTTTCATACCATTAATGATTTTCTTTCTCACTCTTTCTAATCTGTTGTTTGATCGCTTTACTTGAGACTATAAACAAAAGAATTCCCCTTAAATCATAAACTCCTGTTCCAACTCTATATTTCTATATTTCTATTGTCAGCTGCCATTCTCTTTTGTTACTTCCAGCTACTTTCTTAAGTTCTTTGTCATTCTCGAGATTTCTTTTTTTATGTTTCTTCTTATTCTTCTCTCCCTCTAGTTCTTTCTCTTCTTTTGTCCCTGCGTTTTAAATTTCGTTTTAAATTTTGTTTTTTATTATTTATGTTATTTAAAAACTTATATTTTTTTAAATTATATTAATTGCTTCCCACACAGCTCATAGTTTAATCATGTGATTAGAGTACCTATAAATCTAAGATTGTTTTAAGTTTTAAAATTGATTTGTTTCTTTTTTGTATAAATTTTTTAATATTTTGTGATTTTTGACGTCTTACAATATGACTTGGTTTTTATTTTATTTTGAATGTTTTTTACTTTAACCTTCATTGTATAAACTTGTGTTTTTATCTTTACCTGTAATCTGTTTTATGCTAATGTTTTTGACTGATTTTAGACTAGTTTTTATACTTAATGAATTTAGTTTGACTAAAATAAGAAAAGGAACAGGTTGTATTTGGTACCTATAATAATTTCATTTTAAAAGTTAACAAAAAATACTTAGACTGGCTCAAGGACTTGTAAAAACGTGTAAATTTATTTGGCCTAATATTTTTTATAATTATTTAATTTGATTTTGTTATTTTTGTTTGTTTGATACTAAGTACTTATGTCATTTTACTTTTTTCCTAAATCTTTTCTAGATTGAGTGTTTTGGTGTTAGAGTTAATTAAGCTTTGTTAATAAGATTTTTTGATATCTTGAACAATAAAGCATGTTTGAGCTGAACTGAACTGAACTGAAATGATCTGAGAAACATGAGAGAGCATCTTCAATATATGAATGATGTATATAGACATAATCCAACTCAGCAAATAAAATAAAAACTATCAAAAATAAATTGCAATGAAACAAAAATAAAAAATGCTAGAAATCCAACAAAGTGCATGTGGGCACAAAAGTTTAATAATTTTTTCATAATGTTGCAGTTGACACAAAGGCACAAATTTAATCTACAAATAAAAACCCTATTACATACATGAACAATACCAGTTTAAATAATCAATCCTTCTCCTTTAAAGAGTTGTCTTTCAATGAAGTGCGGGGTGTAATTGATCAACTAAAAATTAACTATAATTTAAACATAACTATAATAAACGGGGTCTGGGACCTGTTGTTGTTACCGCTAACTAAATTAATAAATAATTGCATCAGAGATGGTGTTTTTCCTGACTGTCTGAAAATTGCAAAAGTAACTTCAATATATAAGAAAGGCAATCCTGATGTCCCAGGCAACTATAGGCCAATATCAATATTGCCTGTTTTATCAAAAATTTTTCAAAAATGTCTAGCAAATCAAATTACAAACTACTTAGAAAAAAATTATATACTTAGCACTGGACAGTATGGTTTTAGGACAGGGAGGAACACTACTTTGGCAATTTTGAGGGTTGTTGAGAAGATTATGGAAGGGTTTGAAAAGTCAGAGCATACTGTCACTACATTTTGTGACCTAAGCAAGGCTTTCGATTGTATTTCGCACGAAATATTGATAGACAAACTACCATTTCACAATTTTATATTAGACAGCGTTCACCTTATTAAATCTTACCTTTTGAAGTGTCAGCAAATTGTTAATTATAAGAATATATCCTCCAGTAAACAAGAACTTACCATAGGCGTCCCGCAAGGGTCGATTTTGGGTCGAATTTTATTCTTGATATACATAAACGATCTTCCAAATATTGCCGAAAATGAAAATGAAACTGGAATGGAAAATTTTGCAGATGACACAACAGACCAAGGACGAGACACAGATCTACAGACAGCGCTAATAATGTCGGGCGAGGCACATTCGAGAGCGGGCCAATGGTTTGCATCAAATAAATTACACCTCAATGAATCCAAAACACAAAATGTGGTCTCTTCACTTAAAAAAGTTGAACCTGTGAGCGACAATCTAAGATTTCTAGGGTAATTATGGACCAGAAATTACTGTGGGATGCGCACACTAAAATGATCTCAAACAAGATGAGCAAAAATACCTTTCTACTACGAAATTTGGCAATGTGTGTCATGTCTCCCTCCGAGTGCTGAAGCAAGCATACTTCTGTCTTGTGCATTCCCATCTGGAATATGCTCTTTTAGTGTGGGACCATGCAACAGGGGCGCAGAGGGTGTTTGCAATGCAGAGGAGTGCAGTCCGCATTGTTTCGGGTCTTGGGTATAGGGACAACTGTAAAGAAGCCTTCATCAGCGGTGGGATCCTAACTTTGCTTAGTGAGTTCATCTTACAAAATTTGCTTTATGTGAGAGATAACTTTTTTCTTTAGTTCAACTGTAAGAGTGATATACACAGCCGTAACACTAGAAATCAAAACAACTTAAGACCAAATTTTTATCGACTTCATAGGTGCTAGAATGGACCGTGATACCATACCGCAAAACTGTTTAATAAACTCCCAGAGGAGGTAATTAACCTCAATAAAACTTAAAAAAAAAAAGATAAAAGAGTATTTGTTAAAAAAAGCATTTTCTTCATTTGAAATTTTACAACTCTACATTTACTTGGTCAACTAATAAAATTGAATAATTCTGTTTCTTGCATTGTACTTTTTGGCTGCAATTTTTCTAGTCCCCAAATTTTATCAATCTTTATGTAATGTGTCGTTTTTTATTTCCAAATTTTCTTTTTATGTCACTTTTTTATAGTATGTACTTTCCATAAAAAATTAATTGTTGACTAGGTGTATTTTTGAATTTATTTAAGTACTAAGTACTTCCCAAATATTTAAAAAATATATAGTGTGAAACTATCTAATATTTTAGTAGTAGACTTTTTTACAACTTTTTTATATAAATTTTAGATAAATTATAGTTTTAAAAAAATTATGACTTGTGTAAAAACCTTGTGTGATTGGATTTGACTTGATTTGATATCATCATGTTTATACCATGTAATTTGCATTTCGAAGAAACTGTCTATAGTATATAAGTATATTTAAACCTTCATTTGCAGCAATTTCCGACAAAACACACGGATTGTAATTTTTTTTATAAAATCATTCAACATAATGGAGACTGATTAAGACCATAATTATTTTACAGTTTTGAGAAGTGCGAAAGTGACTTTTTTTTAGCTCGTATAATAGGTTTCGGTTACTTTAGATCACCTGTCATTTAATAATAATAATAATCATAATAAGGTCTCAAAAAATACATTACACTATTTGACCAATGTTGGCGAAGTTCAGTTCAACAATTTCGACCTAACCCCTTTTAAACCTTAATTATTTAAATAAATTAGCACATCGCTTTTATTTTTAACTATGAGCTTTCGTAGCTCAACCCTTTGAAAAAAAATTATGTCTAGGTGTGTAATCTATTTGTTTTCAGGCTCTTTTGAGATTTCCTTAAAACATTGATTTTTTATTGGAGTTTATTTATGTGGTTATTCGACTGATTTGTTTTCCAAATCTTCATTCTGGAATCTTGTGTTTCTTTTCTTATAGCCTTATTTTTACTCTGCAGCTGGCAACCACGCTTTTTTGCATCCAGTTAATATACTTATGATGCGCATCCTTTCTCACCCCAGAGTTTTTCTTATTAGCCCCCGTCCGAACATTCATTGGTGTGGTTAGCTGTCGAAACAGCGATATTCCTAGGAATGAGGGTCATGGTAACCGTGCTTAGTAAGAAGAAATCTATAAATAAGCTAATATCAAAATAAAGTTAAAATTGTTGAGACTTTAGAAAATAACAAATAAATATATTTTTGCTGTTCAAAAAGAGCATTTCTTTGTTTTTCTGCCTGCAAAAATTAGGCATATTAAGTATTATTAGGTGTTGGTACTTTGAGGGTGAGGTTGAGGATTGGTAGGGATGCAGAACTGCGCGATGGTTGTGTTTATAATATATATATATATATATATATATATATATATATATATAATATATATATATAATCAGTTAAAAAGTGGTGTAAAAATATTATATTTTCCGAACCACACAAAGACAATATTAGAGGATTGGCACTCACCTTGTCGTAGGTTTTCGTTGTCCAGAATAGTTCCTATCATTCGTCCAGGTGTTGCATCCGAGCACACTAGAAACTATGAAACTATAGTTATGTGGTTTCGCAGGTCCGATCTTCACTCTGGTACAGTAAATTCAGCTACTGTAGCGTGGTAACTAATGGCACTAGAATTAAACCTGTTTAACAACTCCATTGTTTACTGCGGTACAGTAAAAAGCATGGCTCTTGCAAGTGTGAATTGTTAGAACAGTTCAGGCGAGTAACTAATGTCGCTGTTAATTTAAATTCAGTTGATATGACAAACACTGTAATAAAATTAACAAGAGCATTGAAATGTATAGAAACACCTGCTACTTTATTACATTTATTTCATTCTTCTCTCGAAAAAGGCAAATAGGTGTTTAACCTACTTCAATTTCTAGAAGAAAAATTCGACCTGGCCTTATATTAAGAGCAAAAAGTGTTCAAGCAGGCAGACCTTCGAAACATGATAATAGAATATATACCTAAACAAATCAAATGCCAAATCGCACAAAAAATAACATAAATTAAAATTTACTTAAAAGGTCTTTACAAAACCTTTCCCCATTTTTTTTGGGATTCCAATAGGGCGATAAAAAGCATAAAAAACAGGTGTTAAAATTAACAACAACAAATGGAATTTTTTAAATATGTATGATGAACCTAAGCTAAAACTTTAAATTACTTTAAAAATTAGTACCCGGGGAGTTTTTGAATGCGAACCCTATATTAACATTTTTCCTGTGTCCGTAAGAGGGTGCTTTACACTGGACTCCTTATTGTTTAAATTTGCCATAACTTTTCTATCTATCTATCAGTGTACTTTTTACTTTTTTTGTTAAAATATAATTTACTAATCATTTGAAAGCAAAAACATAATTTTGATAAAATCTGCTAAGGTAAGTTGTTTGCTGGATATTTTTGTTAAATTTAAGAATAAAACTCGGTGAGTCAATTAGTACTTCTAGCTAAAGTTGCTTTGACTTTGATATTTTTATGTTTTAAAATAATAAATAGTGAAATCTCTAGAAAACGGCTTATTTTAGCAGACTTTTTTAACTTATTAACTTTTTTGCTTTAAAATGTTTCACAAATAATATTTTTTATTGAAAAAGTAAAAAAGAGCACTCAATAAAAAGTGATCTAGATTTTAAACCATTAAGGGTCCAGTGTTTTTAACATTTAACACGTGAATTTGAATGCAAACAAGGCTTTTTGTACTTCGTGTAAAATTTATTAAAATATTCTTGGCAAAGCGCTTTCGGTCTATTCGGACCATCATCAGTGCCTTCAAGCTAGTTAAGATCTTAAAATCTGGATCTTCAGTTTATGATTGGACATCGCAGGACTGCACAATTTTAAAAAGACTTACAAACTACTTTAAAAATTTCAGGTACATTTTACAGCTACGGTACTATAATTATTTATGTTAAAATTGACACCAAAACTCTACTGTACTTCCAGACATGCTACAAATCTGAAATTTGGCAGACTGATGGAAATTATGACCAAATCCCTGGAAAAAATCAAAAAAATCCCAAATTCTTATTTACTCCCCTCCCCTATACATGTAAAGTAAGTAACATTGGCCACTTCCAGAAATGCTAGAGAGATGAGTTTTGGCAGACTGATAGGAACTATGATAAAACTATAGGAAAAAATTAAAACATCCCAAAAATATAATTTACCTCCCATCCCTATAAATGTAAAAGTAAAACTGCCCACTTCCAGAAACGCTACAGAGCTGAACTTTCTAAGACTGAAAGACACTATGATAAAACTATAGGAAAAAATTTAAAATCACCAACATTTTCTTTTACTTCCCTCTCCTATAAATGTAAATTGCCCACTTTCAGAAACGCTAGAGAGCTGAGCATTAAAATACCGATGGGAACTGTGATAAAACTATAGGAAAATATTTAAAAACACGAAAATTTTAAGTAAGGCATTGCAAAAGTTTTGAACAATATTCCGCAAATTTTACTACTTTAAAACTTAAATATTATCCAATTCCTTTAAAAAAGAAGTGAAATCATAACAAAAACATTTCATGTAAAAAAAGCAAAGTACGTAAATAAAATTTCGGAAACGCTAGAGAGCTGAGCTTTGGAAGGCTGATAGGAACTATGATAAAACCATGGGAAAAATTAAAAAACCTCAAAATTTTAAGTAAGGCATTGCAAAAGTTTTGAACAATATTCCGCATATTTTACTAAAAATGAAATATTATCCAATTCCTTTAAAAAAGAAGTGAAATCATAACAAAAACATTTCATGTAAAAAATGCCAAAGTACGCGAAAATGGCACTCCTTAAAAAGAATTGAGATAAAAGTAAACCCAAGTTCTCCAATACATATTTCAAAATGAAAGGTTTTAAAAAACATTTCCAAACTAGTAAGAACCTTTCATTTTGAAGTTTGTATTAGAGAACTTGGCTTTACTTTTATCTCAATTCTTTTTACGGAATGCCATTTTCGCGTACTTGGCTTTTTTATATGAAATGTTTTTGTTATGATTTACCTTTTTAGGTAGTAGTATAATGTTCAATGAAGACCTCATAGCACAAATGCAGTATTATAGACATTGTGGCGATGCTGGGCCTTCTTGTCTCCCCTTTTTAAAGAATGCCAAACAGGAAATTAATTCTCAAAAATGAAAGCTGCCAAAGTGGCCCCCAGAACGACGAACGATAACGGCGACGTATTCGTCTTATTTCATTTAATAAAACCCGCAGCAAGAATGGGTTATCAGTGTTTTCTGCCTTTTATTCGAATTTGCGATAACTTTTTTCAAACGGAATAATCACCTATATTTAGAAAAGGAGACAGGGTAGGATGAAATCAAATCTCTTTAAAAAAACTTGTGAAAGTTCATGACATTTTGTAGGAATATCCTAATAAGGTTCGTGAAACACTACTTTCTGGTAAAAACTTATGAATTTTTCCTAGGAGGTCATAGAACTTAAAACAGAAATACATAAAAAAATTCGAACTTAATGGGAGCGTCTTACTTACAGGAAAAAACGAATTTAAATATGTAAATATGTATGTTTGTGTTACGCTAGAAGCTAAACGGCTAAACCGATTTGAAAAGAAAAACGTGTCGTTGAATTACTACTGATCCCGAAGGTGCTATAGGCTATATTTTTTTAAACAGGGGTAACTGTGGTGGTCGTCAGACTCCATTTTGTCACATGATGTCGGCTTGAAAGCATACAAGTTACCTAAATTTCACGCGATTTTATTGAAATGCCTTTGATAACCCATTGCAAATGTTCTCTAATTTACTGTAATTACTTTGTAGTCCTCCTTGCTCCCAATAATCTCCCATCCTGTTATTCCCCCCCCCCCCCCACCCTCCTTAAAAACCATATTTGCTGAATTTCATCAAATATAGGGCGATTTTAAAAATTCTTTCTATACACACTTTAAAACTTTTTTCCAACACCATTTTACTAGTTTCTTCCTTCCTCTCCCTCTCCTCCCTCTTTATTAGTAATAGTTATAGCTATAATTTCTACAAATATAGAGCGATTTAAAAAATTCTTTCTGCAAACGCTTTAAGATTATTTTCAACACTATTTTACTAGTTCCCTCCTCCCTCTATCCTCCCCCACCTTAACTCAATGGAAGGTAACGCTCTTCGCGTCCGGAGGAAATCAACACATACTTTCCGTAACTCTAAGTGAATGGTAAATGCATAGTGCTTTCTATAAGTCTGCATAAGAATTAAACCTAAAGGTTGTGAATGAAAATTTTTTTAAATAAAAAAAACCCAACTACTAATTCTACTTGTAACTACTAGTCGTAGTTGGGTACAAAATTACCCAATAACCTGATTCATGAAAATACAAAACTGTGCGCTTTGGGCATCAAAACTAAAAGTTGAAGCATGTCGTACATTATAGGTATACCTATCAATTTTGTACCCAACTGCGAGTAGTAGGTACAGCTGGAGACTAATTAAATGGCCGCTGCCGTTTTCAGAAGAGCTAAGATGAGAATCCGAATTTAATAGAATTTTGATATTACCCAACCCAGCAATATTCGACTGCAAACCACGAAAGACGTAAATATCCCTGAGTTAATGCTTAAATTAAATTAAATAAGGGCCTACGTGCAAATTTTAAGAAAACGAGTTTATTTAAAAAATGTAATGGTATAATTAAAGAAATATTAATTAAAATATATAATAACGCCCTTAGAAGAACTCTAGCGCAATTCTATCAAATTCTAATCAAAATGTTATTAATTCTAGACATTTACATTTTTGGAATAAATTGCATATTAATTTTAAAAGTAATTTTTTGCAGATAGGTCTTTTTAGCCGTAGAATGATGATTGACGAGTCTGGCAACATTAAATTTGCAATACCTACAGAATTTTCAATTGGGTAAAGAAATATTTCGTATTTTATAAATAATATGTAATATCATACAGGGTGTAGCAGAATGAAGGTGCGTTTTTAAAATATGAATAACTCAGCTAATTACAAGAATTTAAGTTGAGATGTTACGATTTAACTGTTAGAAAGTGAATTTGCGTTTTGAGAGTAATGTCAGGTAGATGACGTCCGTTTTCTACAATGATTGAGTCGTTCCTCAAAGTTCCGCATCACACAAATCAATTTCAATTGCCCATGGGCGTAGTTAGGGTGGTTTGGGTGGAGGTTAAGCCTTCCCGTCCAAAGCTTGTTAAAATTAGCCCCCCCTGAAATTATTCGAACATTACCATAGACACACAAACACAATTCAGAAGAGAAAGTATGACTATAGCCTACCAGATGAGAACACCTAACTACGCCCATGCCAATGCCCTAACTTGTGCTCTGGGTAGTTAATCTGGGTCTTAAATGATGTGTCCACATCACACGCTTTTGACCAATAGCAAACTCTGACTCTCGACCACTAGCATAGTCGCCCGCTCTTTAGAGTTAATGAATTTTACGCGTTTGAATTGAAATCTGTTTTCCTGCCCTATACCGACTGAACGTTGCTCGGTTATATCGTAGGAGAAGCTAATTTAAAGCTTGCTATTGGTCAAAGGGTGTGTTGTGGATAGTCACACCGTTCAAGACTTAGAATAGATACCGTGATAGCTTCTTTCTACTCCTCCAGCCTATCTATTCTCGTTCTTGAACGATGTGATAGTTCCCATCACATGTTCTGACCAATGGCAAGCTAAATTAGCTCCGAACCGTCACGTGGTATGCGGAAAGATCTCTGCGCAAGGTTCTCCTACGGGACGACCGAGAAACGTTCAGTCGGTACGGGGCAGGAGAACAGATTTTACTTCAAACGCGTAAAATTCACTAACTCTGAAGAGCGGGCGACTATGCCATTGGTCGAGACAAGGCATTTCGCACAACACGCAACTGCTCAGAGTATGCTATTGGTGAGAGCGTGGATCGTGTGATGTGAATAGAGCCTCAGGGTGGTTTAAGGTATTTCCCTTAAAAAATAATAATTATTAGCTGTGGTATCATGGAAACGAGTAAGCCACGACACTTTACCGAGACGGGAGATCACGTGACAACCAGGCCGTACCTGGGGGATCAATCTTCCCCCAAATAAAAGTATAAAGTGTTTAAAAAGATTTCGCAACAACACAACTAGGCCAAAAAAATAACACAATACGATAATTTTTATTCAAATTTTTTAATTTTAATAAATTGTTTTCTGGGAACTTTCTCCGTGGCCAGTCTGTTTATTTTCTAATTGTTCATTGTTAACATCTAAACAACAATTCATCGTAACTATTTGTTTTTGTAGTTATGAAACAGCAGTTATTTTCATTTTAAAAACGCTTTTCCATTCCGCTCTACCCTTGGCGCTAGAAGCAAAAATAAAAATAGGTTATTTAAAAAGATATAAATAATTGTTGGCGCCGCAAGGGAAAAGTTTGAGAAAAGTCCGTTTTTAATGTCGATTTTTGGGGAAAATTCATGTTTTAGTGGTTAATATTCAGTGTTTCAGCGTACAAATTTTAATAAAGTTTTTTCACATACATGAAGGAGAAAAATGCAACATGCTTAGGTATATTGCATACTAGCTAAATTTAAAATGTTAAATAAAATATTGAACGTTTGACAATGAGTTTAAAAAGTAACACAAATTTTCCAATTTCTATCTTGTAAAGAAGAGCCCCCTTGCCAATCCTCGGTGCGCCCTTGGTATCTATCCTGACTTCTAGACGCATGATAAATCTTTTTTGAGGGAGCTTGTTTTCGTTTGCCGTCGCAGTTGGGATGAAGATAGCAAGTCATTGGCGGATCTGTGATGTCCGGGGGAGGGAGTGAAGGCGGTTTTGTTACAGGGGTCAAGGAGGCAGCAAAAACCATTTTTGTACGTTTTTAATAAGTTTGACCTCTCAAGTTCAGTGCAACAATACACAGATAAAATGCGCAAAAATTTTTCTGTTTTATACCTTGCCACAAAGGAGCTACGAGGGAATTAGAATCAAAAGGAATTTAAAAAAACAAAAATTAGTTACAAAAAACCTAACTTTTTTCTAATTACATTTTTGCCGAAACAATTATTATATTCTATTTGCTGGCCCACCACAATATTTAAAATTGGCTCGAAAGTTAATCCAAGGCTTATTGTTAGTCAGAAATAAATTGGAAATAAAAGTAACTTTTCTGTTTGTTTTTTTTAAAAGTAGAGTTAATGCATTTGGCATTTTTTTTATCAGAACTAAAAAGTATAAGTTTTATGTCTGAAACGAGGGGGGCGGTTTGAAAACATGCAGCAGAGTTTGTGAAAATTTAATCACGAATAAGTCACTTTGCAGCCATTATTAATTATTATTTTTATTTGTCCTGGAATGAGAAAAATTAGGTTTATGGAAAAATACACATACAAAAAATATTTGCAAACTAGCTGAACTTGTAGATTTTGATTTTGAATCAGTCCACCGCCTTACCGAGGGGAGGATGAAGGGGGGTCAATCCCCCCCGAAATTTTTAGGACTCACAAATAATAAAATATTTTGTAGTGAACAGTAGAGATATGGGCAAATCGCATTTTTTTATGTCAGAATTGACTCTGATTTTTTAGATTTTTGCTTATAACAGCTAAAAACATGCTCAAACTACAATTTGGTTGTTTATATAAACCTAGCCCACCTCAATAAACATAAATAAATTACATTCCAGAAATATGTGCTCTTTATGTGCTAATTTCGTCCACTTTTTAAAATTTTTGTGCTCCTTTGGTTTCCATGGAAATTAAAAAAAATTATTGGTGTGCTAGCTTTATATAAAGCTAACAAGCCCATACAGAAATAATAAATATTTTTATAATATTTATATGCGAAATTAGGTGCTTTTTATGTGCTTCTGTTTGCTAAAACAAAATTCCATTTACCAATTTTTTTAACCTTTTTTTTTAAATGGTGGGCTGGCTAGGTTTATATAAATCTAGCAAGCCCACCTCAATAAAAATAAATATAAATACATTCCAGAATTATGTGCTCTTTATGTGCTAATTTCGTCCACTTTTTAAAATTTTTGTGCTCCTTTGGTGTTCACGGAAATTTAAAAAAATGATTGACGTGCTAGCTTTATATATAAAGCTAGCAAACCAATACAGAAATAACAAATAGTTTTATGCCCACCTCAATAAAAATTTAAAATATTTATTCCAGAATTATGTGCTTTTAATGTGCTAATTTCGTCCACTTTTTAAAATTTTTGTGCTCCTTTGGTTTCCACGGAAATTTAAAAAAATGATTGGCGGGCTAGCTTTATATAAAGCTAGCAAGCCCATACAGAAATAATAAATATTTTTATAATATTTATATGCGAAAATTAAGTGCTTTTTATGTGCTCCCGTTTCCTAAAAAGAAAATTAATTTTCCAAGTTTTTAAGATTTTTTTTTTAAATGTGTGGGCTGGCTAGGTTTATTTAAACCTAGCAAGCCCACCTCAATAAAAATAAATAAAATATATTCCAGAATTATGTGATCTTTATGTGCTAATTTCGTCCATTTTTTAAAATTTTTGTGCTCCTTTGGTTTCCACGGAAATTTAAAAAAATTATTGACGTGCTAGCTTTACATAAAGCTAGCAAGCCCATACAGAAATAATCAATAAAGCTAGAACGTCAATCATTTTTTTAAATTTCCGTGTAAACCAAAAGAGCACAAAAATTTTAAAAAGTGGACGAAATTAGCACATAAAGAGCACATAATTCTGGAATGTATTTTATTTATTATTATTGAGGTGGGCTTGCTAGGTTTATATATATATATATATATATATATATATATATATATATAAATAAAATACATTCCAGAATTATGTGCTCTTTATGTGCTAAATTCGTCCAGTTTTTAAAATTTTTGTGCTCCTTTGGTTTCCACGGAAATTTAAAAAAATGATTGACGTGCTAGCTTTATATAAAGCTAGCAAACCCATACAGAAATAATAAATATTTTTATAATATTTATATTCGAAAATTAAGTGCTTTTTATGTGCTTTTTTTTAAGCTTTTTTTTTAAATATGTGGGCGGGCTAGGTTCATATAAACCTAGCAAGCCCACATCAATAAAAATAAATAAAATACATTCCAGAATTATGTGCTCTTTATGTGCTAATTTCGTCCACTTTTTAAAATTTTTGTGCTCCTTTGGTTTTCACGGAAATTTAAAAAAATGATTGACGTGCTAGTTTTATATAAAGCTAGCAAGCCAATACAGAAATAATAAATATTTTTATGCCCACTTCAATAAAAATTTAAAAAATTTATTCCAGAATTATGTTCTTTTAATGTGCTAATTTCGTCCACTTTTTAAAATTTTTGTGCTCCGTTGGTTTCCACGGAAATGTAAAAAAATTATTGCCGTGCTAGCTATATATAAAGCTAGCAAGCCCATACAGAAATAATAAATATTTTTATAATATTTATATGCGAAAATTAAGTGCTTTTTATGTGCTTCCGTTTGCTAAAAACAAAATTCCATTTACCAAGTTTTAGGGCTTTTTTTAAAAAAAATTTGAAACTCGGTGGGGTTTGACTTATAGCAAACTCTCCAGCGACGTCCGTCAATGGGGGTGATTTCAACAAATCATTAAAAAAAACATGTTTTTCATATGTTTTATTCAATTTTCTTAAAAACCAAGCTCTTTATCAAAAAATGTGTTCCATACTTTGTCATAGCGAATAAAATTTCCTTTCAAATGATGTATAATAAAGTGAAAGTTATTTTATATTTACCGCTCCAGTGGTGTTCTTAATTTAAAGAAATTATTTAAGATCAATCCAAACTAATCAATTTTGTGTCTTATTAGCTTTTCGGTGGATAACAAAGAGCGGGAGATAAGAGGTCGAAAAAATAAGGTCGAAAGTACAAAAGGTCGAAAATACAAAAGGTCAAAAGTACAAAAGGTCGAAAGTACAAAAGATCAAAAAACAAAAGGTCGAAATTTCAAAAGGTCGAAAGTACAAAAGGTCGAAAGTACAAAAGATCGAAAGTAAGGCCACTTTATTTTTAATTCCATATGCTTAAAAAAATAACCGAAAACACCTGTGTCAAAGTTGCAACTTTCTGCACAAAAATATTGCTTAGGGGGGACCATGGCCCCTATGCCCCCTCCCCTTATAACCACCGGTGTTTTTTTGCTTTAAAGAACTTATTTAGATAAATCAAAATATCTAATCCAATCAAAACACAGTTTATTTTAATTTGGAAACATTTTATTTTAGTAGGTATAAATTACGAAAATTTTGAAGTATTTATCATAACATTAACCTCACTTTGTAATACATCATTTAAAAAGAAATATTCTTATCCTCAATAAAGAATAAAGGCACATTTTTTTCCGAAAATTTTAGTTAGAAAAGATATTTAAATATGCAAGAGAAACTGATTATTTCAGTTATTTTTGAAAATAAGTTTATATTAGTACGCCCCTGAAGCCTTAAATATGGCAACAACCCGACATTTTAATAAAGTTTTTAAAAGAAAATGTTATGTTCTACAATAAAGTATACTACATATTTTTTCCTAAAAAGTGTAGTTTTTGAGAAAATTTTGAAAAACCTATAATAAACATGTTTTTTCTAAATAATCCCAATTTACGTACGCCACTGAGGAGCTACTTGCTTTTGCTAACCTTATTGACCAATATATCGTTGGAAAGGGAATTTTATTCTCCACAAAAAACTGTTCTCTGCAATTTTTGATAGAAAGGTTAGTTTTCGAGAAAATTGCATAAAACTGAAAAAATTTTGGTTTTTGGGGGTTTGGGGGGATTTTCTCCGTCCCTCTCGATTATTCGAGTTGGCAACAGAGATATTCGGGTTCAGCGGGGTCAAATTAGGGGGAAATGGTCTGTTGCCAAAATGTAATATGATTTGCTTCTAGACCGAAAACCTTTTAAAATATTATGCTCTGACTAATCTACCAGTTGCTTAAAATTGTCCTGTGTATTACTATTTTTGAGATAAACTGCTGAAAAATTGAAGTGAACCACCCTATTTTTTCGGACATTGTTAAAGTAAATTTATTAAACGAAACGGTTAATTTCCACACAATTTTCTATGTGATATTGCTTCGATTATACTCTTTTAAAGTTTGGTTTTCTTGTTGTCCTGCGCTTGACAGATAGCTTCACAGGGTGGCTACAGCGCAAGTGCAACAAAAGTGCGTTTAGTTTGCGAGATATGATATTTTTCCATAAAATTGTACTTTTTCTGATTTTTAGTTTGATGTTTCTACCCGGTGAAGAAATGAGACATCTGGGAGCAAAATTGCTTTGTAAATAAGGTCACTAAAATTTCTTATCGTTAGTTGTTTTTTATTTGCCGACCAATCTCTACGTATGATACAGTAAAATGCTCAGTTAGCGTAATAGTCTATGGACAAATCAAGTTTCGTGTGCAAGTCGTGCCAACTTTCTGCCGATAAGCTAACTTTGTTAAGGGCATCCCATATATCAGGTTTTGACTTTTTGTCATTCTGGTAAATGCGTTTTTTGAAAGATATAACGGATTCAAAATGGCGGAATGGCGTATCTTTAAAAAAATTGTAACTTTTTTATTTCTTATCCGATTTTCATGGATCAAAGTTTAAAATACTTACTTTGTAATGTACTTAAAAATGTATTGGTCAGAAAATATGTATTTTTTTATATTTGCAAAAAAAATAAAAAAAAGCTAATTTTTTCTTTTTTATTTTATTTATAAAACTATTGGAGCTAGAAAATTTTTTTTTTAAGTTATTTCCAAATAACTGGAAAAAAATAGGGGTCTTTGGGGTATATTTAAAAATTATGCTTTTAATGAAAACCATAAGAACTTTTTGAAAGTAACTTAAATTTGTTTAACATACCTAGCAGATCAGGTTTTGACTTATTGTCATTGTGATAATCGCGCTTTTTTTTAAATATGGCGGATTCAATATAGCGGAAAAGCATATTTAAAAACAAATTGTATCTTTTTTATTTTTTATCCGATTCTAATACAACAAAGCTTAAATTACTTGATTTGAAATGTATTAAAAAAATACTTTTTAAAAATGTATTTTTTTTAATCTTTGAAAAAAAAATGGGTGAAACAAATGACAAATATGATTTTACTTATTTTATTTTTAATTGACCCCCATATACGGACGTCGCTGAAGGGTTTGTCATAATTAAACCCCACTGACTTATACATTGTTAAAAAGAAAATTTTATTTTCTACAATAAAGTATAAAACACATTTTTGCCAATTGAGCTTAGTTTCTGAAAAAAATTGGAAAAAACAGAATTAATTTGTTTGGTGATTTGTAAAAATTGATTTAAGTTGTACAGGCCTGTGAAGTTTTAATCTGAATACAAATCTTAAATTATTATAAACGTTTAAAAGGAAATTTGATTGTCTACAATCGACTATAGGTCACAATTTTTGATAGAGAGCTTGGTTTTTAAGATAATCGGTTAAAACCCATGTAGTTTCTTTAATTTTTGTATATTTTCTTAATAAACGGACGCCGCTGGAGAGTTTGTCATTAGCCTGACCCCACTGACTAATACACTGTTAAAAAGGAAATTTTATTTTCTACAATAAATGGCAAAATAATTTTTTTTTTCCAAAAAGCTTAATTTTTGAGAAAATTGGGTAAAATTTAGCGAAAAATTGATAAATTTAGTGATTTTTTAAAATTTATTTTATTTACGGACGCCCCTAAATTGTTATAGATAAAATTACCATTGGCTTATTATACATCATTTAAAAGGCAATTTTATTGTCTATAACAAAACGTGTATTATATTTTTTGATATAGAGCTCGGTTTTTAAGAAAATCGGGTAAAACCTGTAATAAACATGTTTCTTTTTTAAATTTATTACACTACCTCAATAAACGGACGCCGCTGGAGTCAGTCGTATCTCACTGACTTATACATTATTGAAAAGGAAATTTTATGGTCTACAATAAAGATTAATACATATCTTTCCCTAACCCTAGTTTTTAAGAAAATTTGAAAAAAATCTAAAAATTTCAGGAGGGGGATTTTGCAGCTAAAATTTTAAAAACTAATATATATTTTTTTTTTAAATTAAATTTTAAACATTTTTGATCCATTTCTATGTCATTGTGTCTTTAGGGCGTCAACTTAGATACATTTTTAGAAATTCGAACACGACTATATAAGGAGGGGGATAAAAAAAATTGGACCAAAAACTTGCCCGGCAACATCCAAATCGTTAGTCTATGACCTATTAATGTCCATCAAACAACCATAACAATGATAATAGAAATCAGCTGTTCTACTAGACGCCTCAGCTGCGTAAAGCCGCGCGCTGCCTTATAGGCGTCCGCGTACGGTAATACACCTTCGGTAGTCGTTTTGGTGACAACGAATTGTTTTTTTATTGAAACAAATATAAAATATACATTCATATAAGACTTGTATACACCAAATTAAAGAAAAATGTTCATTCTAAAACTTTTATTTAAACTTTTTTTTAAATTTTGCTTTGGTGTTAATAAAAATGTAGGTTAAACTTTACTAGCTATACAAAAAAAAGTAAAAATTCAGTTATTTTATTTTTTCTAAAAAAGGAAGCAAAATTTTGAAAAATATAATAGAAAGTTATTTTATTGCGGGTGCTTACTGATTCATTTGCCATTTTTTGCAACCCTCTACGACTATTTTTAAGAAAGATACATCGTTTTAAAAAGTATCGTGCAAAAAAAAGTGGTGGGGGCCATATCTTTAAAAAACGCATTTACCAGAATGACAAGTCAAAACCTGATCTATGGAGTGCCCTTAACAAACACGGCTTATCGGCAAAAAGTTGGCACGACTTGCACACGAAACCCCCTTTTAGGCCGATTTGTCCATAGACTATAACCAAAGCATAACATTTGTGGCTCCGACGCAGTTAACATTTCACTTTTTTCCACTCTTAAAAATTTTGTTTGTGAGATACATTTATAGGGGAGGGAAGTAAATTAGAATTTTGGGGTGTTTTAATTTTTTCCTATAGTTTTATTATTGTTCCTATCAGTCTGCCAAAGCTCAACTCTCTTGCATTTCTGGAAGTGGTGCTACTTTTACCTAACTTTAAATGTATAGGGGAGGGGAGTAAATTAAAATTTTGCGTTTTTTTGATTTTTTCCAGGGGTTTGGTCATAATTTCTCTCAGTCTGCCAAATTTTAGCTTTGTAGCATGTCTGAAAGTACAGTAGAATATTAATTATCTATACATGAGTGAGTGAGTGAGTGAGTGGGAATTTCGACGTTTTTTGAAATTTCGTAACTACTTTACTACTTTATGAATTCCATGAAACTTGGAGGGGTTGTTAACTCCATGGAGATCTCCGACTGTGCAAAGTTTGAGAATCGTAGCTCATTCCGAAGTAGAGTTTTAGATAGGTCAAATATCGGCTGAAATGTTTCAAGAAAAGATGGTTACGACGCGCGAACTTTGCGTGGCACTGCCGTGTCCCGTACCCTCAGATATTTGGGTTGCCTCATAGTAAATTTGGTCGCTATGGGTCAAAACGGGTAGAAACGTCAAACTAAAAATCAGAAGAAGTACAATTTTATGGAAAAAAAATCATATCTCGGAAACTAAAGAGAAATTTAAAAAACTGAGAAATAACTTTTTTTGGATTTAGCTGACTGTCATTTTATGTCATTAAATTTTTTTTGAAAAAATCGTACGGGAAATGGGTGCTTTGCAAACTTTTGTTACACTTGCGTTGTAGCCACTCTGTGAAGCTAACTGTCAAGCGCAGGACAACAAGAAAACCAAACATTAAAAGAGGATAATCCAAGCTATATCACATAGAAAATTGTGTGGAAATTGACTGTTTGGATTAGGAATAAATTTATTTTAAAAATGTCCAAAAAATTGGGGTGGTTCATTTCAATTTTTGTGCAGTTTATTTGACAAAAAATAGGTTACTATCAATCTTAAACTTCAGGGCGTCGGCGTCGCAACGGCAGTTATTAAAAAATTAACTGCCCGACTATTAAGGTAGGTTCTTTTTGTTATAACAAATTTTGTTTAAAATGTAATGCAATCTAAATTAGAAAACCACGTTTCGATTCCTAAGATATAATTTTCTCGGTTTTTTTTTATATCTTAAAATCACTGACTCTGACAAACGTTGACGTTATAAAAAATACTGTTGAATCCTAAACTAACTTTGATAACCTCATTCTGCCAGCTGCTGTGGTTTTCAAATTATAATTTTTTAAAAATATTTGATCCCTCTCTTCTACTCACTTGCGTGCCCCAACCCTCACCAAAACAGACAGACAGGCAGCCTCCATCAAAATATTTGGTAGTTTTTGGTATTGGAAAAAGTACTTGTTAACTTATTTTGTCCCAATAGTCTTTCTATACCGTAAAATTTCCATGGCTTAAAATATCCAAGTAAATTTTGCCGTATTCAAAAAAAATGAGAATTGCCTATAAAAAAATCATAAAAATGAAGGTAAGGAAAGAATGTATAGTTTTTCTTTACAAGTGAAAAAATTGCTTTCAAAAAGATTTCAAATTGAAAATTGTAGAAAAGAAAGTGATCTAAATAAAGCACTTTTTACTTCCAGAAATACTGAAAAATGCTGGGCTTAAATATGGAAATAACTGTGGAACTACTTGATGGGATGGCAGACGAATATTTGTGTGGTTACGGGACAAATTATTTTTACCAGAGGTCCAATAACTTTCTTTTCATTAATTTATTTTTGATATTATAACGCTCTTTATAGTTTTTTTTGTATAAAGGGTAAGAATCTGAATGTCGAATGAAATTTTATCTGTCACTTTTTGTTTTGAATTTCTGTTGTAGAATACCCTTCGTCGGCCAAAATACCAATTTTGGCCCTAGTTACCTCAAAGGAGTCTTGTTGGCCCGGTAATCGCGGCATTTTTTTAACACTCACCTCTCTTTGTCCACAAACAAAACAACACTCCATAAATCACACAAAAAAATCTGAACTAATAAGCTGATGATCAACCGTCTGCTCATGCGCGTCTTTTGTCCTTTCGGCATTTTCTTTTATTTTTGCCCGGCAATTTCACCTCTGTATGTCTTTTTACTCACTTCTGCATGAATTAAAAAAAGGAAGAAAAACGGTAGATACCGCGAACACAAAATCCTAGACAAACTGTCTGGAGCCCGAAGTGAATAAAACTGTGTCCCAAAACCAAGGGATCAAATTAAAATAGGAGGTAGGTATTGCTGTAAAGGACAAATAAGTTTAAAAAGTCACTTATTTGGATTTTTGATATTAAGGGTGAGCATTCATACCATGGGAACTTTGCTACAGTTTTTGCATATTTTTAGTGGTGATTGCCGGTGAAACATTTTTCCTTAGTCGGTTGACTTCAACTCCCATAGACAAATGACTTCGGTTTAGTCCGTTCAACACCTTGATGAGTTTCCTTTAAATACATTATAAAAGAACATAATATAATCAGTGACGGATCTAGGCCCCGAAAATTGGGGGTTGCCCAAAAAAAATATTTAATTACTACTTTTTGAAAATTAGTTATGTACTATCAGTTAATTCATGAGAGTATATACCAGGTGGGCTAAAAAACAGGACAAATTGATTTTTGTTATAATATTCTAACATTCGAACTATACTACCGATTAAATAATAATGATCTTAAAATCGGTGGCATAGTTCCACCGTAATTATGTTACTTTAGTGGACCTTTTTAACAAGAGAGGGGTTCGGTTCGAGGGGGGGCGGCCCCCTCCCCAACGCTAAGATTTTTATGCCACATATTACATGAACAAACAAATTAAATTCCATAAAATACGGCATCATAGGGTTTCGCCCCACCCCAGACATATTCGTCGGTGCGCTACTGAGCCACATCTTTAACCCATTTGTTCTCAAACAGTGGCCGATCTAGGCCCTTAGAGTTGGTGGAGCCCAAAAATAAAACTAAATTATGACTTTTTTGCAGATGAAACTGGAGTCGGGCAAAGGTAAATTCGAGGAAAAAATATTTTTTTGTTTTATAGTAAAAAACTTTACGCGTTGCAAAAACGTAGTGCGACGGACAAAACATCGAAACACAAAATATCGAAAGTTCAAAGTGTCGAAACCACAAAATTACAAAATATCGAAAAGACAACATATCGAATTACAAAATGTCGAAATGCAAAATAAATGAATAAAACCCAACCTAACACGATCTGGTCAGGTTAGATTTTGTGTAATAACATAACCAGGACCTGTTGTATATTAACCTAACTAGGTCAGGTTTAAAAACTATTAATATTATACAAAACAGACTAACCTAATCGGGTCAGGTTAATGTTTTATTCATTATAATAACCTAACCAGAACAGGTCTTTTTAATAACTTCGTCATTTTGTACTTTCGTCATTTTGTGTTTAGATGTTTTGGTCGTCGTCCCAAAACGCACTAGAACAATATAAAAAACAATATATTTTTCCTGTCTTTTTAAGTGTTTAATATTTATTTAAAAGGAAACAGCTACTACTAACACCTTTAACACCAACATAAAAAACTCAAACTTTTAGGGGGATAGCATAAAATACGGCATTATCGGGTTTTTGGCCTTCCCTCAAGACGTATTCCTGGTTGCGCTACTACTCAGTTACACGTATTTGAACAAGAGAAATATTAAACACGATCTTCTCGCACAAATTTGATGTTAACCTTAAGATGCACCATCCCAAGGCTTATAATCCATTCTCCCTCTTTGTTGTGTTGTATGTGAAGAACAAGGACTTAATCGCGATTAAACCCATAATTGCGATTAAGTGCTTACGGTGCATCTGAGGGTAAATAGTGTAAGAAGCTATTATTACTGAATACTGATACAATTTTGTTAATAAGAACGCAGGCGAAAGTTTTTGCTTTTTTAGTTGAAAAGATGCACTTGTCCGATAAACTATTACTTGGTTTTTACCAAACTTGGGAAGAGTAAGTACTCTGATACCCCCCTTTGTATACGCCGGTGTTCTTAATAATAACAAATAATAATTTAATTTAACGTTTTTTTCAATATGGTCTCTATTTACGTACAGGCAGCCTACAGACCTAACACGTTTAGATGCGTCCTGCAGGCCGGGTGCCCCGCGTTGTAGAAACAGCCATGATCAAGCTAATGAAAAAATAAGCGGGCAACGTTCGAAATTACGTAAATATGCAGCCCGCATACTGCACTAAAGATGCACTAAAGATTTACCTGCATGAAACAGACAAAGAAAAAACCGCAAACTCACAAAGAAGGATGATTCTTGATCGCAAAGCGTAACGTTCGAAATTACGTAAATTGTCTCAGACTGACCACTGAATATTTAACTGTGTGACACAAATAAAGAAGAACATAATAGGTATCACCAAGTAGCCTATTCTCGATCGTAGAGCCCTCAACTTTCATTGATAAATGCAAAATCACTAATATTTTTAGGCTGTATAGTTTGGTATAGTAACATAGTAAAGCGCCAAATTGATCCATTCATGCTTTTAAATTAAAGGGACTAAATAAAAAGTCCGAAATTCTCATCCCAACTTGGTAGCGGCCATTTAATTAGTCCCCAGCTGTACAAGTAGATTTAGCAGTTAATTAGATTTAGCAGTTGTGTTCGGTTTAACATTTTTTTATTGATATATTGATTTTTATGAATCCTTTTATAAAGAACAATAAAAAAAGTTGATGATGATGATTCAAATGTGAGTCGGCTTTGCAGCCCTTCCACTGCGACCACCAGTGGGTCTATGGTAGCTCGCTTTTGAGTGGTTTCTCACCACTGTATACCTAATCCTTTAAAAAAGCCGGCTATCAGTTTGGGTGAGACAGTGTTCAGATCTTCTGAGTCAATCTGAGGTTTATCGAAAGTGTTCTGACGTAAACACAGTACATGTCTGACTATTTCGTCATTCTCCATACCGAGTTTACATTCGGTCTCTTCTGTTTGTCCCATTCTGTGCATGAGTACTCTTAGTCGTCAGTGACCCGTAAAGAGACCAGTCACTATACGTATCTCCTGTCTGGTAAGTCCAATGACGTTCCTGGCTCTGTTTCAACAAGGTCTCTCTTTAGAGTGAGCCAGTTCTGGTATATTTATTTATCCAGTATGGTTGAAAGCTATTCTCCATCCATTTTAATATGGTTGATTTAGCAGCATTGTATGATTCCCTCGCTGCTTGGTGTGCGGCCTCATTTTCCGCGTGGCCAGAGTGCCCTGGTATCCATACTAATGACATATTTTTAGCGCTACCAAGCGCATTCAGCCATATAACCTGCAGCTCCTCACGGTTCTCGATGAGACCGTCTAGGAATCAAGCGCTCTTAAGGCTGCTTGACTGTCGGAGAAGATTTCTAATGTCCTGTTGGTCCACTCGTGGTCAGTAATCCACCGGGCACACAGTACAATGGCTACGAGTTCGGCCTGAAGTATAGTACTCAATTCGCCGAGACTATGTTTAATCTCGACTTTTTCTTGGGTACTAATAACTCCCGATCTAAAGCCTGATGGCATTTTGGATCCGTCGGCATACCAGAAGCTATCGTTATTTGAAAAATTGGTCCTGTTTTATTAACCACTCCTCCCTCTCCGGGAGGTTAATGTTGTATAGCTTTCTGCTGTACACCGTGTTGGGCATGACGTCGGATATCATTCCTAGAGTTGAGTCCAACTCTTTTTGCCTAATTAGGGCTGTTGATATCACTTTGTTTGCCCTGCCATCCTGGTGGTTTGCCCTTATTCCGTATGTTACACTCTTTGTGCTTCGGCCTCTAAGAAATTGTGAAGCGGAGGTAAGTATAGTAAGCATTCAAACGCAGTCGATGGGGTAGAGCTCATTGCACCACATATGGTAAGACTGGCCTAGTCTCGAACCAGACTATTGCGCCATACGCATCATTGGTCTGATGAATGTTATATACAGTCAATACATTTGTTTGGGGCTAGTGCCTCATGTCTTTCCGCAAATTCTTTTGCACGTCCATAAGGACAGTGTGGCTTTGCAGGTTACCTTCTCCAAATGGGCATTCCAGGTAAGACTTTTATCTAGGTTGACCCCTAGCTATTTCCTCTCTGATGCAAATGGAATTCTATCACCGTTAAGCTCTGGAGGATTCAGGAAATCTAGCTTCCTTTTTCAGGTGAACGGTACAATAACTGTTTTACTGGCTTTTACAGAAATATGTTCCCTGTCACACCAGTCTTTGACCGTATTTACTTTTTGTATCTTTCCAGAGTATTCACTATCTGGAATCTCTTTAATACCTTCCAAGCCTTTTAACAGAAAAGAGGTGAGGCTTATGGGCCGAAGCCAGTATTATCTGCTCGGCCCGCCTTAGCTGTGTAAACTACCTTAACTTCAGGCTGGACCTATACAGTTTCACCTGGCAAGGTACTAGCACTTCCAGCCCCTTTTGTACTAGCACTGGAAGAATACCATCTAGGCCCAGTGATTTGTATTTGCGTTGATAATTTCTTTTCCAATTTTCCAATTCGCCTATTTTGGGCGATATCCATGGGTCAATTGCTCAGGAATATTCTCGTTTTCAAAAGCGTGCTTTCTGGGAAATGATGCTCTGTCAGTACGTCCAAGGATTCCCTTTCAGCTTTTGTAAAGGTACTATCATGATTGCGCCGAGTTTGTTTGCTGGCTCTTAAGACAGAATTTTATGGATTCTTGTTGTGTCCGTAAGCTGTGTGAGCCCTCGACTCTCTTTTGGCACTTCTGATTTGCTTGTTATATTCGTTAAGAGAATCACGGTAGCTTTCCCAGTTGCCTGTCTCCTTTGCCCGATTAAATAGGCGTATAACCTCTTTTCTTTTTTTTTACAAAGAACTGTTCCACCAAGACATACCGCGATTATCAGTTTTGGCTTTAAGAGGGGAATGTTCGTGATACACGGTTGTGATAACCTCCCTTAGTTGTTCAGAGGCTATTTCTATTTTATCACGTTCCCACACGTCGGTCATTGTTGACTTCAGCTTTTTCTTGGAGTGATCTGACATATCCACTCCAATCTGTGCTTTTTGTGTCTCTAAATTTAATTGTTTTTGTAGATCCCATACCGACGGTGGATTGTATATGATTGTGGTATGACAGAGAGGGCTCGTATGTAACCCTCCTGTCAGTGATCTTATTGCTAATTAGTTTTGTGCTTATTGTTAGATCGAGTACCTCTGCCCTATTTTGACCGACAAAGGTTGGTTTGGTTCGGTTCATTATTATTAACAAAAAGCCCCTCCCCTATAATGTAGTGGAATGGATGCTCACCCCTTCTGTTGATGTGGTGCTTCTCATTCACCTGGGAAATATGCCGAGCACACGACTACTTCTGTCATGCCTTGCTCACCGGGGACGATTAATCGTAGTGCTACTAGGTCATCGGTACAGAAATCTAAAATATCTTTTCTAATTTGAATAGATGCTCGTGGTCTAATACCTGAGTTATTTGTAAAGATTACCATGAGTTTGGCTGAGTCCAGCTACTTGGTTCGTATTATAGCCATGGTTCTTGCAATAGGGCAATGTCCAGCCTCTGTTGCTTGAAAACTCTACCAAGAGTGTACGTTGCTGTCTTGGTATGGCGTAGATTTACTTGTGTCAAGTGCAGGCCTTGATGTTCTCGTTGTTGTGGGCCTGCCATGATCCAGACAACTTTTGATTTTGTATATTCTAAATTCGGGCATCCATATTGGAGCCCTTGTCAGTGGTGTCACCATCGCTTTTAAACAGTTCATTTTCCCGCAAAAGGTCTGGGGATGGGGTTGGAGCTGGAGTTGTTATGACCTCCAGCTCCATAGGGGCCTCTTCGGCACTCCTTTGTTGGTTAGATCTTGCAGCCCTATTTAGCACTACTTCTTCTTCGGAGTTTCCACCTCCTCCGTGAGGGTTAATGACTGGTTGACCCTCCCCAGGATCAATGGGGCCAGCGGCAGCAACCAGGGCTTCAATCCGATCTGAACTGCCGGTGAGATTAGTACTCACCTAAGGTACAGAAAATTTTTATCACTCATATTAAGCCGGTCGGCCAGCCATTTTATCCCTACTGCCAGGTCCCCCTAAGACCTCAGGCGTCTTGGGTTAGTTGCAATTAGGTCCGAAAGCGGCGATTAATATCGCCGACATCCAGTGGTGCCGGATGAACCACTCGTGGAGACAGACGCAGCAGAAGTTGGATTCCCCTTTTAATTGATAGTACAGCCTGGGACTCATCAATCAAAGCATACGAATATCAGCGATTCTCTCTTGAAAATACGAAAACAGTTTTAATTGGAAATTACAAAAATGGACCTATCAAATGGGATCCAAAGAATAAAGACTATTTAAAAAAACATTTAAAAGAAGATGCGTGTTAGAAATTGCTACTGTAATAGGCGTGTGATGTGACAAACTTAGAGACGATTAATACAATACCAATGGCTACATAAACTAGGATAGGACGAAATCATAAAAGGAGAACTAACATAATTAAAGTTTAAGATATTAAAAAGTTTCGCATGGAGCGACTCTATGATTACTCTAAGCTGGATAAAAGGACAGCCTAATCGATGGCAAACATTTGTTGCTAATCGTTCCAGTGACATCAATAGATATTTGGATAGCAGATACTGAAATCATGTAAAAGCATCTGAAAGCCCTGCAGACGTTATATCCAGAAGATCAGATCCTGAGAAACTAGCAAAGAATTACCTGTGGTAGAATGGGCCTAGATGGCTACACAGTCATCAAACATTACCAGTAACAAAAGTAATACCTAAGACTGATTAAGAAACTAAAAGAAGCATAACATGTCTACAGACAAAAGTACAAATTACAGAAAACTTAACCGAACGATTCTCCGATTTAACCAGAATGATAAGAGTACTAACTTATTGTAAAAGACTTAAGTACCGAATCAGGTATATGCCCCCACCTCTACCTACGATGACGAGCATATCGAAGCATTCTACGAAAACATCTCAAAAGCCATTGAAGAAAACAAAACCTATCTGACACAAGTAATGGGAGATTTCAATGCCAAATTAGGTAAGAAGATGAACATCGAAGAGACAAACATAGGAGATTTTGGATATGGAGAAAGAAATGACAGAGGCAGAACCTTAATGAATTATCTAGAGGAAAAACAGCTTTATGCAATGAACTCGTTTTTTAGAAAGAAACCGCAACGAAAGTGGACATGGCTCAGTCCTAATGGAATAACGAAAAACGAAATTGATTACATACTTGACTACTGATAAAAATATCGTTATAGATGTAACAGTCCTAAACAGCTTTACGACGGGCAGTGATCACAGAGGATGGTCAGAATAAAAATCTGCATTCATAGCAATTTCGAAATGAAAAGAGAAATTAATATAAACTTACACAAAATAAAGCTATATACAAAGAAAGGCTAAAGGAACAGCTAACCCAAAACTTAGGATGCGAAAATGAAAATATAGATGAAATAAATGATATGCTAAGAGCTATGATCAAAGTAGGAAAAGACATCGCACAAAAAGATAAAAAGAGGGAAAATTGTATATCAGAAGAAAAAAAGAGACTGATGGAAAAAAGGCGGACCCTCGAGAGAGAAGGAAAAAGAACATCTATAGAATACACAGAAATAAATAAAACTATAAGAAGAATGATAAAAGAAAATAAAAGAAAGAGCCAAGAAATTAAAGTTGAGAGAGTTGTAGAAAATAACAAAAGTATGAAATGTCTAAGGCCGATTCTAGGTAGATATGAAATAATTAAAATAAAGGATATTAACGGCATAGAAACTAACGTTAAAGAGGATATCATAAATATCACACAACTATTCTATACAGAATTATACCAAACAAAAAGGGAACCATCACGAGAGACCATGAAGAAATTCCAAACAAAAATAAAGAACATAAACTTAGAGCTACAACCTGAAATAAGCAAAGCGCAGTAAAAGCATCTTTAATTAATAGCTGAATAGATCACAGATATACAGACTTAATAGCCAATATATATAGCAAAGCAACAACATCAATCAAAATCCACGAAGGAACCAAGCCAATCCGCATTAGAAGAGGTGTGAGCAGGGTGACACAATATCCCCTAAATTATTTAACCAGGCCCTAGAAGATGTTTTTAAAAGCTTAGATTGGGAAGAAATAGGCAAGTAGAAGAATATATATACTTGGGACAAATTATTAAACTGAAAAAGAAAAACCAAATAGCTGAAATCAAGAGACAAGTAAGATTGGCTTGGGCAGCATGGGGTAAATTAAGCTATATATTAAGAAATAAAAAATATCCTCAGTACCTCAAAATGAAAGTGTATAACCAATGTATCCTTCCTGTACTAACCTATTGATCCCTGACCTGGACACTTACAAAATCAAACATCGATAAGTTAACAAAAGCTTAAAGATCAATGGAAAGGCAAATGTTACATGTAAAGCTGACAGATAGAAAAAGAAAGTAATGGATAAGAAATAAAACAAAATTAAGGGATGTCAGAGTAAAAAATGTTGACTTTCTTGGAACACAACTTGATCAAATACTTACCTGGGTTAAAACAACTGAGAAACTAGTATCAAGATTAAGCAGCAGCTGTGCTGTTATAAGGAGATTGCGAGATAAATTATCTCATGAAATAATTAAACTTTTTTACAATGCAATTGTACAATCTGCAATAAGCTATGGTATCCTCTTTTGGGGCCCCTCGACCGCTGCAAATCGTGTTTTTATAGCGCAAAAACGCATTATAAGATGTATCTATAATTTGCATCCCCAAGTGTCATGCTTGCCCTACTTTAAAAAGCTTGGAGTACTTACAGCTCCATCTTTGTATTTTCTAGCTCTAGTAACATTGGTTAAAAAAAACCCAGAATTATTTGTAAAAAACTCCAGTCGATATAATAATATGCACATTTCCACAAGATTCAGAGATAACCTACGAATTCCAGCTCATAGCTCCACTTTCTTTGAAAAGGGTCCTCAGTACAGATCAATAAAAGCTTTTGAAACTTTGCCATCAAATATTAAAGAAATACAAGACCATCAAAAATTCAGAAGGGAAACTGTTAAGTACCTAAAACTTAAATGCTATTATGACTAACTTTAATTGAAAAAAAAAACACATTATTTTATTTAATTTGTATCTACTATTTTAATCTGTCTTTTAACCTTTGTACCTGTCTTTTTAACCTGTTATTTATTTGTCTATAAGCCAATATTTTAACAATAGTGACATTTTATTTTGTGTCAACATAGAATAAATAAGCAAAATGTAACAATTTTTTTCTAGATTAGATTTAGGCTTAGATCCTAGTTTTAGACGTTGTCTGTGTGATTGTACTGATCATCTCTTTGGACAATAAAGAAAGTAAGTAAGTAAGTAAGTAGCAAAATTAAAATGGGAATTTGCCGGTCATAATATCAGACAGAAAGAAGATCGATGGAACAAATGTATTGTAAACTGGAGACCTCGGGAAAATAAAAGAAGTAGGGGAAGACCCCAAATGAGATGGGCGGACGATTTGAGGAAACACGCGGGAACTAGATGGATGAACGCAGCGACAGACAGAGAAGAGTGGAAGATATTGGGGGAGGCCTATGTCCAAAGATGGATTGAAGAAGGCTAAATAGATAGATAGACCGGATCAGTGGTACACCAAATTTATCTGTAGACGAAACAGAAAAAAACTTTCCAAGAGGTCATCCAAGACAGTGCAAATCTATGAATTCTCTACCGAGATATTGTCTACTACCAGAAACAAAACCATAGAAAAATCAAGTAAAATATACACACTGAATCCATTTAGATGAAGAAAATATCTTATAGTTGTAGGGAGATTACAGAACTCAGAGTTACCATACAGCCAGAAACATGCTATAATACTACCCAGTCACAAACATATACAGTCGAACCTCTCTAACTCGAACCTCTATAACTCGAACCTCTCTATAACTCGAACCTTTTAAGTGGTCCCTGCACTTTTTATATGTTTTTTAACCTGTTTAATTCGAATTTCTATAACTCGAACTCTCCATAACTCGAACTGTTTTAGTTGTCCCTTTGAGTTCGAGTTATAGAGGTTCGACTGTAACCAAATTGATAATTATAGATGCACACAGAAAATTCTCCATAGCGGAAACCAAGTAACGCTAGCATACTTAAAAAGAAAATACCAGTAAAACCGTATATCAAGAAAATATATAAAGGTAATAAAAAACATAAAACAGAAATTATAAGTATTGTTTTCTATGATTTTTATTAAAATATTGGTTATACATAATAAGTCATTCAAAATATTTTTAATGGCATAATTATGACAAATAAACCAATGTGTTTTCGAGTTTATTTTATATGAATTTAATGACTTATGCGAAAGAAAGCTCTTGAAGTTTACATAGATCAGGGGGGTGAAAGGGAATTCGTTTACTCTTAGCTTCTATACCTAAAGTTTAATAGTTATTTAAACAACAAGGTTTGAAAACGACTCTTTGCACACGATCGAGACACTCTGGTGGGCCGAACCGAAGCGAAGGCGAGGTCCACAAGTCGAGGGAGTCTGCAAAGAGGTCTTCACACTAGTTTTTTTCGATACTTTTTATACGACTGCAAATAAACAGAGGTCAGAAAATTCAATTTTTAATTTGACTCTTTTTTATTCATAAAATGTGTAATATTCTATTTGAAGTATCTAATCAACAACACAAAGGAGCCGTGACGATTGCTATAACACAGCCAACTTATATTGTTGGGTGACAACAACAAAAATCACCATGACGAGAGACCGGTGTGCAAAAATAACGTAAGCGTGCGCAGAACAACCCTCTTTTCAGATCGTGTTCTCCGTCATATAAAAAATATTTTATTATCAAAAATCGGCAAAAATTTAAAATAGGCAAAATTAAGGTTTTTGCTTTCTAACATACTACTCAGTTCTGAAATGATTTGCCGCTTGCCAATACGTCAAAATTTTCAGAAAAAATTGTAGAATACGAATTTTAATGTTAAAGATCTGGCAAATGATTCTAAACCACTCTGCACCCCGTCCAAGGGGGTGGCAGGGTAGACGTTCTTGTCAAAAAATCAATACTCGGGGGTTTTACTTTGGTTTTTTTAATTCATTATTTCTCAGCATTTTCGAAAACACGGTAGCTATCTAGGGGGGGGGGGCAGCAACCCTCAAATTAGGTCTTAGAACGTGAGTTTGTAATTTTATTTTACTTCTGCAAAAAAAACCTTTGAGAAATGAATGCTACTAAAATATAGTTGGTGTGCAGTTCAGGATAAGAGCTTTAATTTGATGTAATGCTTATCTATATTGCCCCAAAAATAACACCTTTACAGGATGTTTTTTTAAAGTAAAATCTTTTTTTAAATTAAACAATTTTTTCTCAACTTTCTAGTTTAAATTCAATTTGTGACTTTTGGTACCAGTACGCCAAAAAACGTCCAATCTACTAATATATAATATAGCTACATACCTGCTACATAGCTGCTACATAGCTATATTAACACAACGAAGAGCGGCGTTGTACATTTTTTTTTAAGTTAAAGATAATATTTTTCTTTGCAGCCGATTTCTGGCATGACGGAAGCATCCGAATAAAAAACGTATAGGTAGGTGCGTCTTATAGCCAGATTAATTCGCTTTTAAATGATGTGCGTAGAAGCTATGTATTATCTTATAAACGTTTAGCTGGCTTACAACATATGTCAAGTGTAGGTTTACTTTTGAAGGCGACGCTCACAGCCTATCGTTTGAGGACATACTGGTTGGACACTGGCCGTTTATGCACAGACTTTTAGGCGTCATCAATTTAGGTGCCGATTTGGGCGCTAAACGTTTGGGCAATAGCCGTAAACAAGAAAACATAATAGTGCCCTGACACCCATGTTTTTTGCAACGACTGTTTTGACGCCCACCATTTGGGCGATAGCTATTTGGGTGCTGATCGTTTGGGCAATAATAGTAAACAATAAAAAATATTAATGCCTTGACACCCTCGTTTTTTGCGAACATTGTTTGGGCACCAGTCAGTTTGTTTTGCAAGGACACTTATTATTTTTACGCAGTCCATTTGCGCGCTAGTCATTTGGGCGTCGACCATTTGGCCGCTAAACGGTTTGGCAATAGCCGTAACATCAAAAAAGAATAATGCCTTGACACCCACTTTTTTGGGACGACTGCTTGAACACCTGCTGTTTTAGTGATGATTGGTGGCTAAATGATCTGCGCATAAACGGTTTGTGTCCTCAACCAAACCAAAACGACAGGCGCAAAAAAAGTAGGTGTCAAAACATTATTATTTTTTGTTTTTTATGGCTATTATTGCCCAAACTTTCAGCGGCCAAATAATCATCGCCCAAATGGTCATCGCTCGAATGGTCGGCGCCAAAACAGCAGGCGTTAAAACAGTCGTCGCAAAAAAAGGGGGTGTCAAGGCATTATTATTTTTTTGTTGTTTACGGCTATTGGCCAAACGTTCAGCGCCCAAATGGTCATTGTCCAAATGATCGGCGCTTAAATTGATAGCCCCTAAAAGGTCTGCGCGTAAGCGATTAGTGTCCAACCAGTAGGTCCTCAAACGATCGGCTTTGAGCATCGCCTTCAAATATATACATACGCGGCACTTCGTTCGAAAGCAAATTGATCTGGCTATAGGGGCCTACAGACACGCGAACATTTCTAGAGATTAATACGCGCGTACAAGTTTGCGCATACTAATCTCTTCGTGTGTGGACAATATCCGCCTAAAATATCTCTTGAAGATTAGTTCGCGCGCACAATGTACGCAAGCAAATCTCTCGGTGTCTAGGCAAAACGCATTGATAATATCGTGTTTATGTTTAGAACGTTTAATTTTGTCTTCGTGTGTGTAGGCAATTCCACCAAACGTACATGTATGCAGAGATTAGTTCGCGCGTACTAATCTCAAGAAAAGCTCGCGTGTCTGTAGGCCCCTTTTGAGATGCATCTATTCGTTTTGGCTTAGGATGCTTCTGTCATGCCAAAAATAAGCTGCAAACCAAAAAAAAAATTCTTTGGCCCAAAACAAATGCAAGTAAAGTGCAGTACATCAATCGATTGAAAATTTTACGAGCTATAAAATACTCTGCCAATATATGGGCCCCTAAGCTCACAGTAGGTACTATAGTTACGTGTGAGGTAATATAACTAAAAACTATAATATATGTTATTCAATTCCAGATTAAATTACCTCTCGTTTGATACCACACAAGCGATGTTTTGACTTAAACTTAAATTTTTGAAATCTTCCTTCCCCCCCTTAAAAAGAAACAAAAATTAAAATGTATTTTGTTTAACTCCAGACTATTACCTTTCGTTTGATATCACATACGCCATATTTTCACGTAAACTCCAATTTTTAAAACCGAACCGAACCGACCCGAACCGAACCTACCCTTTTTTTTAACTAAAATTTATTTTGTTTAACTCCACACTCAATTACTTTTCATTTGATATCACACACGCCATATTTTCACATAAACTCTAATTTTTGAAATCCGTCCCCACCCTTTTATTTGGCTTGGGTTCGGTGGATTTTGTTCATTTATAAATGGGACCATCTCGACCCAAGACTTAATCTAGGTACCAAATTTCATTGAAATCGGGCAAGCGGTTTTTGAGTTATGCGCGTTGGTCGTTACAGACAGACATACAGACATACAGACAGACAGACGGCGCGACAAAAAAGTTTCAAAATCATCTGAAACGCAAAGATATATAAAAAATGTTAAAATCGGAGCAACTTTTTTTTTCTTTAAAAAATTAGGATCACCATAGCTCACACTACTATAGTATAGTATATGTGTGAGCTAATATATTTTAACAATCGCCACATTGCATTTTCAGTATTATGTATGTTCTCACTATTGCAGCTACACTGACTGTAAATAAATTTCTTCAACTATATACTATATAGGTACTAATTACCTTTCATTTATTCATTCTTAATCAATTACTTTATTTTGAAATATCTGTGCAACTCTCTTTAGTTTAACTCATTGTGGCACATATTAAAAGTTGGTCGACATTTGTGACACTTATACTTTTATGTAATCACTCTATTAATTACTGAGTAATTATGTGTAATTAAACAAATATCTGGAAGCAGAACTGTATTTCCCAGCTAGGTAAAACATTGACATGCCCGGTAACCTTTATACAGTGGAAAAGGGGGGGTTTAGAAATAAGAAAAATGTAAGCGCCACATGTGTTTTAATGCCAATATCTTACAAAAAGGATCTTAATTGAAATACAGTTCGACTTAAATGTTGTAGCCAAACCATGAAATCCTACTTACTTCTGAGCCTTCCAGATTATTTGTGTAATTAAAAAAAAAATAACAAAAAAGTCGACCTATTAACAAGATAATACTCTGAAAGGTTCCTAAATGAATGAAAATGACACAAATAGATAACAATTTACAGGTAAACAGACATCTCCGACAGGGTACCAATTCTATTATAGTGTATCCACATTCTAGTCAGTAGTGGGGAGACTTTAATAGTTATAAAGAAAATACACTCCAAAATTATTCCATCACAGGGAAGACCCGGACCAAATATCCACTGTCATCATTCTACGTTGGATAGAATGAGACACACGGCAACCCAGTCCGAGATCTACCCCATGAGGTAAAACAATGTTATAAAAACACTAAAAATATAACCTCATTCTCGTTCACCTTATCCCTCTTTTGTCTCTGCAAAGTTGGTTCAATGGGTTGTACAAATAACACAGAAAATTTAGTTCATCTTATTTATTGTGAAAGCTAAGGGTGAAAAATGAAAATTATCACAGGTGGAAAAAAATAAAAATGAGACCAAGTCGGAACAAAGTAGCAAGGGACTTCTAATTGCACAGTAAAATGTAACTCTTTGTTTAAAACTCGTAGACAATGATTGTGTAGAAATAAAATTTCGGACTTCCATTGTCTTTATTTATTTTAAAACACGACGTTTCGGTTAGTATGTATCTCTAACCGTTATCAAGTGTAAACTAAACAATCTAGTCTTTAGGCTTCTACTTATACTACTTGGTGTGTAGTCAGGTGTGACGGCCCGCCCCCTTTTTAATCCTAAGATGCCTGTTTTCCTTAAGGAGTGGTTTCCATATGTTTGGTATATCCGTGCTTGGTTGACTGACTGACTGACTTCAGGATCCATTAATAAGGCAGTAACTTGTTATAAATAGTTAAATTGGACTTTATTTTAATTAACTAGTATATTTGTTTGAAACTCGTAGACAATGATTGAGTAGAATTAAAATTTCGGACTTCCATTGTCTTTATTTATTTTAAACACGCCGTTTCGGGTAGTAAGTATATCCAAACGTTTTCAAGTGTTTAGAATAAATAAAGACAATGGAAGTCCGAAATGTTGTTTGATTCAAGGAATGCTGTTAATTGTGATTTGAATGCGACATAGATTTTTGATTGTTAAATCAAAATGAGTTGATTTATTTTAATTTAATTTTATTCCTCATTTGATGAAATTGTGAATTTGGGTGAATGCATCCTAAATTTTTTTATTACATGTTCAACATTTTTCAACGTCAATAAATCCGTTTCAATGGCAAATTTAAATATGATTCTTTTTGTTTTACTCTGAAATATCAGATATGTATGATTCCAAAATATCAGAATATTGTTTTGGCAGGGAAAGTTTTAGTTTGTGCTACATCTAGAAAAAATGCAAAACAAACTTCTCCCTCTTCTAGTGTTTTTCTATTATTTAACTCCAAATTGATGAGATTGACAAATTTCCTATCTATCGATGATTGGTTTTATTATTATGAAAATATTTCCCGGTTTCGCGGTTCTTGCAAAAGATCGGCCTTGCCTTCCAGCCTAAACCCATCAGATTTAAATCTGCAATTTCTAGATTTGATATTGGTTTATTTTGAATCAACTTTCAGAGTTTCGTTTTACGGCTTATTGAGTCGTGCAATATTGATTTTGCCATCAGCAACGTCTTGCCTTTTATCTCGCTAATTAGGTTTATTATATAAGGGCGGTTTAAAATAGATCTCAGATTTTGAACTAACATAAATGATGTTATCTTGCAATAACCTAAGGGGATTCAAAATAATCAGCTAAAAAATAATCCACGTCTACAATTTATATTTTTTTAATTAAATAAAATTACAAATCGCCGGACAATCGTACTGCTGGTTTAACTATTCTCTTATTTTTTTTAACAAAAAAACTTTGAATGCAACACGGATCCTATTTTACAAAAATTAAAATTTGAAACATAAATGCACCATTTTAATTATGTAAAACCAAAACCCCGGTGAAAAAGAGTTTTTGAATTTGTTAAATGTTTTAAAATAATCATCCAGCAAACTAAATATGAAAGGAATTTTTTGAGGTTTGGTCATAGACTAAATTAATTAATTTACGGGCTGGTGTTCAGAACATGGTAGTGGTAGCCGTATACACCGATGTTACAGTCTAGTTAGTTTTTCAGTAAGGCACAACCACAATGGATGGAAAGGCGTTGATATGAAACTTCCTACAAAATGTTTCCTGCACTGAACTATTTTGTAATGCGCCGGCGTCGCACCGCTGATAAATTTTTAAAATATAAAAAAATCCTACATTGTTGAGAAACATATTGGTATCAGATTTTTTCTCTGCTACCGTTATAGGGAAAAACATTTTTTGAATTTGTTAAATGTTTTAAAATAATTATCCAGCAAATTAAATATGAAAGAAATTTTTTAAGGTTTGGTCATGGACTAAATAAATTAATTTTTCGGGATGGTAGTCAGAACATCGATATTACAGTCTCGTTAGACATTTTACATTGATGTATACGGCTAGCACTACCTTGTTCTGAGAATCAGCCCGTAAATTAATTTATTTAATTCAGCAAATTGTTCCTTATTTTTTTTAGCTTGATAACGATCGAAGATTCAAAAAAACCGCAAAAGACAAAAAGGTTGTAAATAAAACAAAAAATTCACATTGTATTTTAGAATCTACCAGTAACACATAATAAAAATTTCAGGAGGAGGAGAACACTCATGCTCCTAAACAATTATATCTCTGTAGATTCTGATTATTATTTGACATATTAAATTACTTAGTCTCGTATCTTCATTTAGCTTTCAAGTTTGAGCTAAATCTTATAAAATCTGCAACAGTTGTCTGTTGTTTAAAAAATAAGCTAGAAATTCACCTTTTTTTTGTAATTTGCTAAATGTTAAATAATCATTCACCAAAATTTTTTTGCTCGATATTAAATTCAGGAACAGAAAAAGGGGCACGACTATCGAATGATGCCCTGTACCTTTATTTATGTTCCAAGTTTGAGCTAAACACCCAAAAAACTGCAAGAACTGTAAATAAAAAAGTATCATTTAGGTCGGCAATGAAGCGTTTGTCGATCTATGTTCATTAAAACTTTAAGTCTTAAAATAAGTCAGAATTACCACTCCAGTGTTTGTAAATCGGATTTAGAAACCCCATGTAAAAAATTTTGTGGCTCATTCTTGACTACTTAATAGAAAAAGTGACCTCCAGCTACCTATAGATCCTAAATAATAAGGTTTCGAATTTGGATCTAAATCCCTATAAAAGGCTGGGATAAAACAAAAGCCACAAGTGAAACGCATCGGGAAAGAAAGCTCTAATACCCATCATGTATCCGCATTTGCGGCCTGATCGGAGCTATTTTCGAAAGCCACTACTCCACAAGTGTATAAAAACTCAACTTTAAAGTAGCGGCAAAATCTTACTCCATATTGGAAGAAATGGTTAGTCCAGACACAAAGATCATCTAATTATCGAAAAGCTGCTTTGATCTCACATACAGGGTGTTAATGAATAAGATTCTAATATTAAAAATGGTAATTCTTGGGTCCATCTTAAACGTCTTTACTTTTAAATTTCCTATTTATTAATATCTGTGATACTGCTTTATATATTTTGGTAAAATTTGGTACACATTTTCTATTTATTAAGTGGTATTTTCTGATGTACAACAGTTTTTTTTATCACGACCAATTTTATACCTCACTGTTTTTTTAATAATTGTTTTTTGCGAGTGACATACGGTTTTTGTATTAAAAATTAAACTGATTTATTTGCATCTCGCCGAGAAAATACAATTTATTTAAAATATCGAACGCAACTTCCACACGAAACCGCTGGTCAAAATAATTTTAAAACATTTTTTACATCAGAAAATGTCTATTGATGAATAAAAAGTTCTTACCAAATTTCACATAAATATCAACAGAGAGAGACCCAAAGTTCAGACCTTTGAGACATATGTTCACATAAAGTTTTTTTTTACAATTGACTTAAGATTTACTTCCTTTCATATTATTCAATACTAATAATATTAGTAGACTAACTCTAGAGTAGGAATGTTCAGGAAGCCGGAATAGTTTTAAATGGTACATAGTTGTCCTACACTTTCTATATTTTAATTTGATTTTCTATGTACGTACCATATACGTCTGGCGTACGTACATTTTAGGTTCTATATACGTACCATGTACGTATGTAAGACGTACATTTTACTTTTATTTAGATGTACCATGTACGTACCTAGTACGAGATTTTTACGTACATTCATCCAAAATACGGCGAATGTACGTACATAGTACGTACTTCAGTACGTACAAATCGAAGGAAAATAATCGCTTAAGTGGCGTCTCTACGATGTACATATGTGGACGTAAGTCCAAAAATGTACGTACCATGTACGTACACTACTTCGCAGAGTTACGTACTATGTATGTACATAGTACGTACTTGTGCTGTCTTGGTAGGCGCGTTCAAAGGTACCGGATAAGAGATTTAATTTGATGTATTACTAATCTATATCGCTCCAAAAATAACACCCCTACAGGGTGTAACATTGGGGGTGGTTTTTTAAAAATAAAAAAAACTTGTAATGATTAAAACTGCCTACAAAAAATGTATAACTTAGCTTCCTAGTTTAAATCTGTATCTGTCCAGGACAGCTTTAATTTGTGATTTTGGGAAAAATTCATGTTCTTGTAATATAAAACACAGATTTCTGGACAACCGCTATGAGATACATCAACATTTGTTATGACTTTTTTAATAGCCCGTTAAACTTCCAATCCACTAAGGTATGACATAGCTACATAGCTATATCAACCTAACAAAGAGCAGCACTTATACTTAGTTTTTTTTAAGATCAAAGAATTTTTTTTTGTTTCCAGCTGATTTTTGGGATGACGGAAGCATCGCCAAGTGTTATGTAGGTATACTGGTTGGACACCAACCGTTTAGGCACAGACCTTTTAGGCGCTATCAATTTGAGCGCCGATCATTTGGACGATGGCCATTTGGGCAATAGCCGTAAACAAGAAAAAATAATGCCTTGACACCTACATTTTTTGCGACTACTTTTTGGACACTTGCTGTTTTGGCGACGACCATTTGGGCGATGACTATTGGGGTGCTAAACGTTTGGGCAATAATAGCCGTAAACAACAAAACTACCCCTTCATAAATTGCGAATATTGTTTGGGCGCCTGTCGTTTTGGTTTGGTTAACTTACTATTTAGGCGCAGACTATTTGGGCGCCAATTATTTAGGCGCCGACCATTTGGTCGCTGAACATTTGGGCAATAGCCGTAAATAACAAAAAATAATAATGCCTTTACACCCACTTTTTTTGGGATCTGCTGTTTTGGTGATGGTTGGCGCCTAAACGGTAAGTGTCTTCAACTAAATCAAAACGGTCGGCTATTATTGATCAGCGCCCAAAAAGTCATGCTCAAATGGTCAGCGCCAAAACAGCAGGAGTCCAAACAGTCATCGCAAGAAAAGCGCGTGTCAAGGCATTATTATTAGCTCACACTAATACTATACTATAGTATGGTGGTCCTAATTTTTTTCGAGAAAAAAAAAGTTGCTCCGATTTCAAAAAATTTTATATATCTTTGCGTTTCAGATGACTTTTTTGTTGCACCGTCTGTCTGTCTGTCTGTAACGACCAACGCGCATAACTCAAAAACCGCTTGGCCGATTTTAATGAAATTTGGTACCTAGGTTGGGTCTTGGGTCGAGATGGTCCCGCTTAAAAATGATCAAAATCCACTGAACACAAGCCAAATCAAACTAGATTTCAAAAATAAGAGTTTATGTAAAAATATGGCGTGTGTGATATCAAACGAAAGGCAATTGAGTCTGGAGTTAAACACAATAAATTTTAGTTTAAAAAAAGGGGTGGGGGTAGATTTAAAAAATTAGAGTTTAATGAAAATATGGCGTGTGTGATATCAAACGAAAGGTAATTGAGTCTGAAGTTTAAAAAAATATATTTTGGTTTAAAAAAAAGGGTGGGGGTAGATTTCAAAAATTAGAATTTAAGTCAAAACATGGCTTGTGTGGTATCAAACGGAAGGTAATTGAGTCTGGAGTTGAATAAAATATATTTAAGTTTTTAGTTATATTAGCTCAGACGTACTCTATAACTATTGTACCTGGTGTGAGCTTAGGTGCCCATATATTGGCAGAGTATTTTTTGTTGTTTACGGGTATTGCCCAAACGTTAAAATGATCGGTGCTTAAATTGATAGCACCCAAAAGGTCTGCGCCCAAACCGTTAGTGTCCAACCAGTATGTCTTCAAACGAACAGCCTTAACCATCGCCTTCAAATGTATACCTACGCAGCACTTGGCATATGATGCAGTGCCGCGTGGCTGTCACCACGCATGAAAATTGTAGTAAAGACAGCGTAGACACAGTGTATTTGTATACACTGTGGCGTAGACGTATATAAGCTACATAGCCTTTAAATCCATCGTTCGAAAGCAAATTGATCTGGCTATAAGATGCACCTATTCGTTTTGGCCACAGATGCTTACATCATGCCAAAACTTCGTTGCAAACAAAAATTTTTCTTTGACCCAAAAAAAAATACAGGTATCAGTGCTGCCCTTCGTTGCGTTAGTATAGCTACACAGCTATATAGCTGCGTTATACATTGTTGGATTGGAAATTTTCCAAACTACAAAAAATGTTTTTACCCAATTTTGAAGTATCTTATATTGGTTGTCCCTGTGTTCCATATTACAAAAAAAGATTTTTCTTAAAGTCATAAATTGAAGCTGTCCTGGACAGCTACCAATTCCAACTAGGAAGCTGGGTTATATATTTTTTGTAGGCAGTTTCAATCTCTACAAGATTAGTCTCCACAAAAATATTTTTGAGAAAAAATTGTTTAATTAAAAAAATCACTTTACTTTGAAGAAACTACCCAACTAACATTTATAGAAGCGGCTACATGTTCTAAAGGCTTTGCTACTTTCTTAAAGTAGAAATGTGGTGATCCCAACCAAAATTTGTTACTTTTTAGTTCTAACTACTATTTAGTATCAGGAAATAGTAGATGTTTCGTAAAAACGACCCTCTAAACTACTTCTTAGGATTGTTTCTTAATAGTCGATTCTGATAGTCTTCTCTACCACAATAGGACGTTGCTAAAGTTTTACTTTTTTTTTAGTCGTTATTTCATAGTCGCCCTGACTTTTATATCCTACTTAATTACCACTGGAAAGTTAAGCTTCATTGGAGTCCCAAACAAGTGTATCCGACAACTACATTATAACTTAACTTTAATTTTTACCACAAAAGTTTGTGTCATCATAGTAACATCTGATGTAACAATGTAGACAAAATAACTTTTTGGATCAACTTTAAAGCCGCAACTACTTTGACTTTTTTTAATGTCGATCTTTTCTTTTAAAGTTTTACATTTTTTCGAGATCATTGCTTGACCATTTTGCAAAACAATCAAAATGCAAAATATTGATCCAAAGTATCGAGTACCGCACACGGATTTTAAGAATTCCCTGGTCCATGCTTAATCTCTATTCTTAATCTTTTACGCTACTTGTTGCTGTTCTATTCTTGTACTGTCTTTACGGTCGTTCGTGGTTTTTGCTGTGGCACCACCCTATCGCCATCGTAACTCTCTTGTGCGGACTAAACCGAATTCGTTTATCTATGCCTCTTGTGCTGACGTCGTGTCTCACTGTGATTCATTTTATGTGTTGAGCTTGGGTATTTGTCTTTTTGGTTTTCTTCAAATTTGTGCTGTTAAAGCTTGGTTTGAAGTGAATAACTTAAATTTGTGCTGTGTTTTGTGCCAGGCTTTATTGCAATAGGTCCCTAAGATCTAATTTATGCACGGCCCCTAAAATAACCTCTGGGATATGCTAGACTTCATCTAGGAACTTTTGCGCTCTTTGTAAAAATAAAAAAACAAGTTAGATATATCGTGGTTACATGCGGATTTCTAAGTGATCTAACAAGTCTCAGACATTGTTTTTTTACTTATAGAGCTTATAATAATAAAAATTACTGAATATTGACAATGCCAAAATATCTAAAAACAATAAAAAATACTACATACGAATTGTGAGAGCAATGTGTAAATAAAAAAAGTAACAATAAGTTGATTTCATTGATGTGACTACGTTCTTTTAGTTCCTTGACCAACACTTCCTAGAAATTCTGGAATAGGGATCATGCTCTCGACTGCAACATACATTTTTAAAAAACTATTTTTATTGGCACTTCATTTATTGTTCTAATGGAATTTAATTTTTCTTGTTTTTGTTTTAAAACCTACCACAAATTCACGCTCGTACATAACCTATAAGCAGTGGTGCTGTTGTTGTCAGAAACGGCTAATGACAATTGGCGACACCCCAATAACTTGAGGGTAGTAGTTATACTTATCGCATGGTTCCTATCACTCTGTAGACGTTTTCTAGTGGCGAAAGCGAAAGAAAGAAATTCGAGTGTGATATCTAGAACTAAAAAGGAATGCCGGCATAAAAGTCGTAAGTGACACGTTGCCGTAACTTAGGCTCACTTTCAAGTAACCCTTTCGACTATCACGGAATATAGTTTGGGACGCCATGTTTTTATGTAAGAAAGAAAATAGAATAGAAAATGTAATATTTTTGTTGTCGTTTTATGAGCTCATATTAAGGAGCTATACTATTTTATAAACAAATTAGTTGAAGTTTTCCAAAAATGCTCTTCTTAAGCACCATTTGTTGGAGTTAACTGTCGATTATGAAAACATAACCTCCAAAATCACAACACAAAAATTCCATCAGCTACCAGAAAACGGCTCAATTTTACGGGCGCACCGGTTTTTTGCAACATATATAATGCATGTTATACAAAAAACTTTGCGTCGCACTCGAATTTTGATCCTCTGCTCGTAAATTCTCACCCTTTTGGATAACATACTGTTTACTGTTGTGTCCACCATATTGTGTAACAATTCTACCAAAAAGAAACGATTATATTATTTGCAACTACATCGCAACTTTTATGCCATTACGGAAAAAAACCAGCCCCTACAACGTAGTAGATACCTGGCTACGACGTAGTAGTGTAGTTGTTACTACAGTGACTTTAAACACTTGGCCAAGTAGTTATAACCAGAAATTGGTTCCCCACTTAGGGAATTATAACGTCGCTGTATGGTATACTGAGACGTAGCGGGAGTACGTTGCGGTTACTTTTAAGAAATTCTTTCTAGTTGGGGTTTCGTCGTTACAACTTTAAATGTTTGTTGGGTACCTCTAATTCGACGACGACTAATTGGGACGATATAGATAAGCAAGAAACCAAATAAAAGGCCTTATCCTGTACTTTTGAATGCGTCTACCAAATTTTAATAGCTTTTACTTCTCAAGTATGTTTTTTGCAGAAATTAAAAAAATATCACGTTTTTGGACTTAATTTGGGTGTTGCTGGCCTCCCTATGGGGGGGTCGATGATTTAAATAAGTTCGCAAATGCTAAAAAATAGTGGAATGAGAAAAACTAAAGTGAAACTAACCCGAGTTTTCTTTTTTTTAAACGCCCCCCCCCACGAACCGAACCGAACCAAACCCAACCGAACCCCCCCCTCCAGAACCAGAGTGATTCTGCATAATTTAACAGATCTCCACCTTAGAAATTCATACTCTTTTTAAAAAAACTTGGCCTACACAGTAAAAAATTTTGTCTCCAACGAAAACACGTTCTTTTCTTCAATAAATTGTTTTACTTTAAAACAATTTGTTTTGAATTAAAATATTTCTTTTTACTTCAACGCAGCGTTTAATCTTGAAATGATACTTTATTTTTCTTCTTTAATTGTTTTGATTCAGTATACTCCATTTTATAACAAAGCAAATTGTCTTTATATATGTAATATTTTGCTTCCAGAGAAAACGGTACCTTAGGCTAATTCAGTTCCAACTTATAATAAAACAAATTCTGTTTCACATTAAAATAAAAGGCAAGACTTTTTTGTGCTATATCAAGAAAATATTCTCTTGGTAAATAGGAAAGCACAAATTATTTTACTTCAAAGCAATTTGCTTTGATCTAAAACAATGTTTTTACTGTGTCCTCGAATAAATAATTACATATATAGCGCCATCGTGCAGATAGACAAATATGATATTTAGAAATATACAAGAAATGAAAAAAATATGACCAGAGAACCAGAGAAAAATAGACAAAATTAAAATAAAATCAAAAATCATCAAATAGGCAATTTAAATTTTTCTGATTATTTGTGTGGCTTATCATTGTATCTAGATTTTTTTTTAATTTTGTTTGTGAAAGCACCATAAACCTGCTATAAATTGGTCCTTAATTCATTTAAATAGTTAAAGCGGTTTTACAAAAAATTTGATTAATCCAAGAAAATGAATGCGATTTTGCTGTTTTGTCAGCATAAGAACTTATCGTGTTACCCCTGTATCATATTGAAATTTTTTTTAATGATTTTTTAGAAGTTGATAGATCGGAAAAACTTTTTGTAGTTTCGTATTGTTTGTTGTTTGTTTTCTGCTTTTGAGAATTAAAAAAAAAATTAAACTTAAAGCTTTTTTAAAAATCACAAATTTTTTGGAAAAACTAAATACTTAGCCATATTTTTCGATTTTAAAAAAAAGTTGTAATAGCGTAACACATCATTTTATTAGAAATTTTAACAGCTTTTAAAAAATGTAGGCAGTATATGCAGGGTGATCCCGGTGTAAAAAATTTTAATTAATAAGGAACTTATGTTTGTACGAATTTCGTATATCAGTAAATAGCCTTTGCGCCACAGAAAAGTTAACAAAAATCTTGTTTCTCTCGTATCTCGGTAGATGACGCTTCTTGCGAGAGTTTTCTCAGTATTTACATTGGATTAGAGATAGAAACGTCTAATTAACTTCGCAAGAGTGTCACATTGACCAAGCAGTGTTCTGAGGAGTCCCATAAGGACGAAACAGTTGACTATCAACACTAATTAGGTGTCCTTTAGATCTTGGACCCCCGTGAGGTTAAGCTTTCAAGCTACCCACGGAAAAATATGAAAGAAACAAAAACTTCCTTTTACCCGATTAGCCACGAAACTTTTTTGATTTTTTAAAGAAGTAGGTTCTTAAAACCGTGAAAGGGTACTGTCTATGTATACAAAATTTGGCAAAGACGTACAATTATTTGGACATCTTAAATAACTTTAAAAATTGTTATATGGGATGATTTCACTAGTCCAAAATAGCCCTATGTATGCTGAAAATATCGTTTCTCTTGCGGCATGAGGTATTATCCTCTTGAGTTCTTGTCATCCCGGATGAGAGATCAGCGAACGACGGAAATCGGGGTACGTTTCATTCGAAATCCCCTCTTTGCCTTTTATCCTACTCTATGCTCTAAAAGACTTATACTTGATCCTTTTCCTCTCTAAACATCGGATTAGCTTATAGTTGCGAAGAAAAAATAAAAGTTTATTTTTTCAAACAGTCTTCTGCAAAATAAATAAACATGCAAAAGTGAATTGTAAAAAAAGAACGATTTGATTATTGTTTGGGTACATTATTCAGTTAAACAATTTAAAAAGATCCTAGTAATCCAGTCAGAAAAAGCCGATGGAATCGAGGTTTGGTGATTGACTGTGAGACCTACTGTTAAATGACAATTTGATGACATTTCACCATTATCCTATAGTAGATGCTAATTTTCTTTAAAGTTGTCTTGTACGTATGTCATAACATAAATAATTTGTGTTGTGCCTTCTCTTGCGAAACTTTCTGGTGTAGTTCTTAATATAATATTTTTCTGTCACTAATTAAGTCGAGTAGGCATATTTTGCCAATTTATGGGAGTTTTTTCTCATTGTTTGAAATAAACAGGGTTCGTTTTTAGTTTAAACTATACTTTTAGATTAAGTTTTAAACTATACTTTTTGATTAAGTTAAAAATAGTTTTTCGGAAATTTATGTTGTATCTAAATCTACATATCTGTAGGGTAATACCGAGGTTAAAATTATAGAAAAGGTGATAATTATTTCGTATCCAATAAGATTACACGTGATTCTACCTAATTTTTGATTGTCTGAGGTGAAGGAAAAACAGCTGCCCCTAATTTAAAAACAAATATATCATGCAATCGTTTTTTCCGCACCCTAGAAACTAGAATTCGTTTTATGTACTTTAGAAATTAAAGGTGTACTTTTAGACCCTCTTTTGGGGTACCAAAATATTAGCTTTCAATCCTTCAGAGCAAGCTCAAAAATTTAGTAAGTAACTATACAACACTCGAAACTTTAAGGAGGCCTACGCTCGGGATAAAATGTGCCCAGTCTTTAAGTTTTCAATGTACTCTTGTCCGATATCACGTGATGATTTCTATGAATTTTTTTAAATATTTCTAATACCTTTCCACTCACTCATCCGGCGCAACAAGCCAGGCCATTAACTAGATTACTGGAAAATTGAAAACAATTGCGAGGAAGGCAATAATGTAGTAAAAGTCAAATATATTTCGGAAAAAATCGTGTTGTGAAAAACATTTTGCAGATATGACGTAATGGCGCCGCAGGTGAAAATTTGAGAAAAATTAAGTGTATTTTAAAGAAAATGGGGCAAGCAAAAAGTTCAGAAAAATAAGGTGCCGCAGACTATAAAATTTTCGAGAAAAATGGTATCAAATAAAAAAATACTCTGCCAATATATGGGCCCCTAAGCTCACACTAGGTACTATAGTTATAGTGTACGTATGAGCTAATATAACTAAAAACTGAAATATATTTAATTCAACTCCAGACTAAATTACCTTTTGTTTGATACCACACAAGCCATGTTTTGACTTAAACTCAAATTTTTGAAATCTACCCCCACTCTTAAAACACACAAAAACTAAAATGTATTTTGTTAAACTCCGGACTCAATTACCTTTCGTTTGATATCACACACGCCATATTTTCACCTAAACTCTAATTTTTTACATATACACCCACCCTTTTTTTAAAATAAATTAAAATGTATTTTATTTAACTTCAGACTCAATTACCTTTCGTTTGATATCACACACGCCATATTTTCACATAAACTCTAATTTTTAAAATCTACACCGACCCATTTATTTGGTTTGTGTTCGGTGGATTTTGTTCATTTTTAAACGGGACCATCTCAACCCAAGACCCAGCCTAGGTTCCAAATTTTATTAAAATCGGCCAAGCGGTTTTTAAGTTATGCGCGTTGGTCGTTACAGACAGACATACAGACATACAGACAGACAGACAGGCATACAGACAGACAGACAGACAGACAGACAGACAGACAGACAGACAGACAGACAGACAGACAGACAGACAGACAGACAGACAGACAGACAGACAGACAGACAGACAGACAGACAGACAGACAGACAGACAGACAGACAGACAGACAGACAGACAGACAGACAGACAGACAGACAGACAGACAGACAGACAGACAGACAGACAGACAGACAGACAGACAGACAGACAGACAGACAGACAGACAGACAGACAGACAGACAGACAGATAGACAGACAGACAGACAGACAGACAGACGGCGCAACAAAAAAGTTTCAAAATCATCTGAAACGCAAAGATATATAAAAATTTTTGAAATCGGAGCAACTTTTTTTTTCTCGAAAAAATTAGGATCACCATAGCTCACACTACTATAGTATAGTATATGTGTGAGCTAAAAGTGTATAGTTTTAAAAAAGCCGAGTCAGAAATTTTTACTGACACGTAGTCCGATCGCTCCCGATACATTATGCTCATGTCGTTTGAGGGGGCCAATTTTGAGCTCCCATTTTTTATTTGTAGGTTATTTAATTTTTTAGGGAAAGGCAAAATCTTGCAATTGTTTAAATTTGGTTGCCCCCTGAATGTGGTTGCTTGAGGCAGCTGTCTCAATCAGATAGATGCAAAGTTTTATGTTCATTACTGTATCGTGTTATTAAATTTTATAGTTGTCATTATAATTTATTAATTTTTGTTTTACATTTTAGTTAATATGTCGATATCATGTTTGCTATTTTTGGACGAAATTATAAAGAGAAGCTTTTTTACTTATTAAGAACGGTTTGAGCCAGTCAAATCATCGTCTAAAGATTTTTGTATTTATTTTGCTTTTGATTATGTGTAGTTTGAAAATAAGAAACAGGGTTAAAACGTTTATTTTTGTCATAAATAAACTTCGTCTTAAGGAATTTAATTTCCCATTTATTTACATGCTAGCGCCCATCCGCACATAGAAAATGTGCCGTGATACACCGATCAAACCAGGAAAAATACTCTGCCAACATATGGGCCCCTAAGCTCACACTAGGTACTATAGTTATAGTGTACGTGTGAGCTAATATAACTAAAAACTTAAATATATTTTATTCAACTCCAGACTAAATTACCTTTTGTTTGATACCACACAAGCCATGTTTTGACTTAAATTCAAATTTTTGAAATCCACCCCCACCCTTAAAAAAAACAAAAACTAAAATGTATTTTGTTAAACTCCGGACTTAATTACCTTTCGTTTGATATCACACACGCCATATTTTTACTTAAACTCTAATTTTTGAAATATACCCTTACCCTTTTTTTAAAATAAATTAAAATGTATTTTGTTTAACTCCAGACTCAATTACCTTTCATTTGATATCACACACGCCATATTTTCACATAAACTCTAATTTTTTAAATCTATCCCCACTCTTTTATTTGGTTTGTGTTCAGTGGATTTTGTTCATTTTTAAATGGGACCATCTCGACCCAAGACCCAGCCTAGGTACCAAATTTCATTGAAATCGGCCAAGCGGTTTTTGAGTTATGCGCGTTGGTCGTTACAGACAGACAGACATACAGACAGACAGACAGACAGACAGACAGACAGACGGCGCAACAAAAAAGTTTCAAAATCATCTGAAACGCAAAGATATATAAAAATTTTTGAAATCGGAGCAACTTTTTTTTTCTCGAAAAAATTAGGATCACCATAGCTCACACTGCTATAGTATAGTATATGTGTGAGCTAAAATACTATAAAAGCAGTTGTACATGATATTGTAATAGATCATAATAGAAAAGTTGATGGAAACCAATCAACCGAGATTACACACTCTAAAAAAAAGCAGCACAAATATGGCATTAGAAAACTTAAAAACGAAAATAAGAATCTTAAAGGACAACTCAAGACATGCATGATGCAAACATAAGTCCTCGTGGTCCTTAAGAAAAAATGACCTGATTGGTTGGTACACATATGTATATTATTTTAAATAGTACGTATTATTCCAATACCCACGGTAAAGTACGATGCATTATGCAAACATATTTGAAATAGCAATATCAATGCGCTTAAGTCTATCCTTTTAGTGGTTCTCAGTGGTGTTTATAAGGGGGGCCCGGGCCCTCCCCGAAGCTAAGATTTTTTTAGATATTTTCCACATATTTCATGAATACAAACATAAAATAGCATAAAATGGGGGTCTCGGCCCCGCCCAACACTGTCTCGGGCACACCCCGAAACTTTTTTCTATATACGCCACTGGTGGTCCTTAAGATAAAATGTCTTGATTGGTTATTGTTTTACTTATGTATTTGTCATGGCAAATTATAGGCGCACAGTTGAGAAAAACTCTATCTATTTAAATTTGGTTTCTATGAATCTTTCGTATCTTTATTTCTGAATGTTTGCATCAAACGCCAGTCATTGTATAAATGGGTTACAGGGAGTATTGAAATATTACGTATATACAGTAAATAGACACGTAAAAAAAAACAATATTGAATATGGCATTACTAAAAACAAAAATTGCGAAGAGGACTTAAAATTTCTTGTGTGATAAACTAGAGATTTCAATGAGCTTTGCTTAATAATATCCATAGGATTGGAAGAATGGAAAAACCTAACTGTTAAAAATAGAGCTTATTTTTTTTTTAAGAGACCACTTAAAAAACGCCTTTATACTAAAAGAAAAGGGCATTACAAATATTTACCTAACTGATGATTTAGATAAAGAAGAGCAGGCGCTACATAAATTTCTCAGAGAAACACTGAACAAAGTAAAAAAGTAAAGGCGCAAAGAAAATAACAATTAACAGGAATACTTTGATGTTTGAGGAACAATCCTTTAGCTACCAATTTTTTCTAAAAATTCCAATGGCTAATTGCTCGTCAGAAAAATCATACAAAGAATTGCAAATAGAAGGTGCAAAATCTAATCCAGTATATAAAGCGGTGAAATAAAATAATCTGAAAAAAGAAGAAACGCAATTGAAAATGGAAGAGATAAATAGAAAGAGAGAAGAAAGAAGAAAGAAGAAAGATAAAAAGGAAAAAAATACAAGTTTGTATACACACAAAATAAAAAATAAAAAATCTGCCTAATTATTCTTTACTTTTTCAGATTCTTTAAAAAACCATTTTCACAAAAAAATAAGAAAATAATTTTGTTTACTGGCCTTTTCTTTATGTTTAGGTGGTGAATAATATTATGTTTAAGTTTTTATTTAGTATTAAGTAACTTTTAACTTGTACTTGTACCTACTATTCATTATATTTGTTAAATTAAATTACATAACCCTACGCACAACTTTCGAAATTTTTGCGGATTCCTACCAAATGTTTCCAAAAAAAAAATTATTTTTACGCTTTTTTCTGTATATACTATATTTATTTATGTTATTAATTTTAATAGTACGCGCACCCAGAACCTAAATAATCACACACACAAACTGTAAATTGCTTGTAAACTTTAAAATAGTTCATATAATCACAAAAATACCTCATGTTCACTAATTTGAGGAATTTTGCTTAGTCAAAGATATCTCCATTTTTAGTTTATATAAATTCCTTTTGATCGATATTAGTCCCAGTTTCCATAAACATTTACAATGGTATGTTCAACCAAATGTTAACCACTTATTTTACAAATAAAAGTTCCTAAAAATAAAAGATATATATTTTATCTAATACAATAAATATATTATATTGCAATCTGATGCATTGCTGCATAGAATAGTTTGACCATTTCATAACTAACCATTGATGATCGGTTTACGTAGTTATCTTTGAATATTTCGTGGTCATAATTACTGTTAAAAGCATGTTTCTCAATATGTAAAGCTACCCCTTTTCACGTTGACCTTAAGCTTAATATTAGTCCGTATCATCATTTAGTTTATCATCTTAAAGTTTGAGAGAAAAAACTGCTTAAATTTAATGTGACTTTGAAAACAGTTGGTCCACTTCTTGAGGCAACATTACTGCATCAAAATAGTCAAATCCTTTGATAAGTTATCCAGAACATTTGCAAAGCAGGTGCTGAGTTATCTCTGTTGCGTGACCGCAGAATTTGCAGCAGTTTTTGTTTCCCTTTCCTACATAAAAATTGTAAAAAATGTTGCTGCAAGCAAAAAACTTTAAAAATAGCATAGCATAGTTTAAAAAACGCTGAACAAAAATTTTATTTGTGTAAAGACAAATTTATTTTTAGATTCAAATTCATTTTCGATACCGCCCATTTTGTGTTTTTCTTTGATTCTCGAAGGATTTTAATGGTTTTATTGCAATTTTTTTTCTAGTGACCCATAGAATAGCCACTATGTGCTACAGGGTTGTAAGGGATGTAAAACTCCCCAAATAACCTATTTAGCGACTGTGCATCATAATGTATTAAAAGAAAAATATTTCTTTTTAGAATGCCTTTATTTTAAGATTAAAACCTTACTGGATTTTAGGGGATGAGTGGTTAAAAGAGCCCCCTTAATACAAAATCTCAAATCTACCCTATTTAGAATTACCCTATTTAGAATCTTTGTACATAATGTCTCTATTTTAAAATAGTAACAGTAGTACATTTTAGGGGATGAGGGGTTAAAAGAGCCCGCTAAATATAAAATCCAAAATCTACCCTATTTAGAGACTTTATGCATCATAATATATTTGATCAAGTTCTTGCTTAACTTTGGGATTTTGTAAAGTTTCAATATTTGGGAACAGCGTTGAAATGGAATTGCCTAAAATAAAACATGATTTAGCTTTGTTTGTTTAATTTTGTCAATTAATTAGTTTTATCACATTTTTCTTTAATTGTTTGTTAATTTGTCTCATTTTCACATTTTTATCTTTTTATTTTAAAATATATACTTTGCCTAGTCCAGAAACAAGGCGTTTTTATTTAACAAAAAAGTTAAGGAAACCACCTATCAATTATTTAATGTTAGAGCAAGTTAAGTATACTAGTATATTATTGTGGCTAAGAATTGGTAACAAACTTAATGCAGATTAAATCAAGAAGTTTAGTTAATCTCATTGGCCTGATTTAAATAAGCTTAACAGACAGTTTATACCAGATAAATATCAAAACAAAACAGTGAAATATAGTGAAAAAAAATATCATCTAACGGAGTAGCAGTTATCTAGAGGTTTAAGATAAATTGTTGACTTAACTTATTCTTGTACTTACAAAACTGCGGAACGCCAACATGGATCCAGTTCCGAGAACTACTTTGTTTGTTCCAGAGATCTACATTGTTGCTGATGAAACGCACCGGGAAAAACTGGCATGTGTTATCTTGGTGTATTGTGGTTTCATTCTGTCTCTGTTCTAAAAAAAAAAATCTGAAAACGTTGAAAAACAAAATTCAGAACCACTCCCAACAAAATAACTATCCACACATACATAACTTTCACCCTAGAATTAAAAATATGTCTACAGTTGATTTAAGTACGCAAGAACTTTCTTTTCTTGGTAAAGGTTTGAAATATTCACCAGACATAGGTCTTAATCAAGTAAGTATCACTAAGCTGTTAGCTGACATTGAAATTTTGTTACAGGGTGACTCTAGTCAATTTAGCGACACAATTAGAGGCTCTGAAACTTTTATGTCTTTTTTTGAAGATCTTATTTTTAAATCTAATATCTGTTACTGTAATATGTTAGGTTTTGGCACCGTTATGAAGATGATGTGGTTTGTTACTTTGGTACAGTTTTTCATGTTTTTCTTACATAAAACTTGATTTTGCAAAAATAACTGTATTGTAAGTCGATATATTCTGCCTCAAATGTGTCCCAATGTTACCCCACTATTTGGGGTAACTTTGGTACACTAGCGTTTTATATGAATATTTTAACGTTATGGACCTATGGCCTAAAGATAGACGTTGCATTTTAAAATCTAAATGAAAAAGCATGTAGAAAACATATTTTTGTCATATTTTATATATAACAGAGGCAAAAAGAATACAATTAATTTGTTTAGGAAGCTTTTTTTATCGCTAAATAAGATAAGTAAACAAAAATTTCTTGAGTTTGGAATTTTAAAAACATAGAAACTTAAAGGATATAACACTCTAAACAAGGCCTAAATATAAAATCTGACAGAATAATTCATCGCTAACATGATAAAGGGGCGTATCTAAAAAAAAACAGATTTTAGTTGCGCCCACCATATTTGCTAGTTTTAAGTATATTTTCATACGGCGGCGGCGCGGCAATGAGGCCTATCTTTATTGCAATATTTTATATTAGAGTTAAACAAACTCAGATTGACGTTAATAAAAATCTTTACATTGGATTACTCAAAACTTGTTATTTTGAGACACGCCTGTTCAGTTTATTAACGACGAATTTTTGTAGTTTCGCGCACAAAGTAGACGCTGTTACTTGCAGGGCATTCTCGCTTCTAAAAGAGATAAACTGCAGAAGTATTAAAAAATGTCAACCAATGTAACTTTGGTACACCACGTTTTAGTTTTCTAATTAGATTACACAGCGAACGTTTGCAGTCTAACTTTGGGACATGCACCAAAGTTACCTTGTTATTTTTTATGTAACCAAATATATATTTTTTGTAGGTGGGGATAATTTTTTTCTAATATTATTAAAACATAGCCAAAATATAAGTACATAAAACTTACTTACCTGAGGTAAAGTAGCTATGATCGGTTTGGCTGCACAATAGAAAGTATGTAGAGTTTCCAAAAATGCGCGAAAAAAGCTGTAGCGGTTAAAAAATTACTACAGTTGTCAGAAGCAAGGCAATTTTGCGAAACTTAATTTTTTTCTTTATTATTATCGTATAAACAAGACTGCGTACCAAAAATTGTCATATTTACTGCGTGAATATTTGTTTTAAGGTACAATGTGGAAAAAATACAATGTCCCAAAGTAATACCCAAGTCACAAAGTTACCCCGGTTTACGGAATTAAAATTAAACAAAAAATCTTGGGGCCAATTTTCCCCTACTCGAAGACACAATCCACAGAACACCAATATCGGTTGTTTTTTATTTTGGTTGGTGAAAGTCGTCTTAAAACATCGAATTTGGCACCTCTTGACGTTTTCAATAGACGAGGAAGGGAAGGAGTCGCGTGGACGCACCCAGGGGGGGGGCCCGGGGCCCGGGCCCCCCCCAAGCCTTAGATTTTTTAATATATTTTCTACATATTTGATGATAAAACATGATCAATACCTTAAAATTTGACATCAGGAGGCTTCGGCCCCCCCAAGCCCAAGCAGTGGCGTAGTTGCGAAAAGACATGATGACCTTGTTTTTTGTTTTTTTTTTGGTCGCAAGTTTTTTGAGGGGGCGCTTCGTAGCTGTCGGGCCCCCCCAAGACACATTCCTGGGTGCGCCACTGGGAGTCGTGTAGAAATCGGGACACAGAATACAAAATATGAGAAGCGACATGTCGCTATAAAATTCTACACTACACAGAATGCGTGTCCAGTATGCGAAACTGGTTTTTGGAAGTAGATAGAGACATATAAAATAAATAGCAGTGGCTTATTTAGAAAAAGCTGTGGGTTGGGCCCGAGACTCCATGAGGCCGTATTTTATGCTATTTTATGTTTGTATTCATGAAATATGAGGAAAAAAATTCCGTTTTGTCAGTAGGTTCTGGAAACCTAGAAATACAATCGATTCTGGAAGGATCGATAGAAATTCCCTTATTGAAAATTAAATGTCCAAGGAAAGTAAGTGATTGTACACCAAATACACATTTATCATTATTCAGGGTGATTCCTTCGGCTTTAATTTTATCAAGGACTTAAAATAATATCTCATTGTGCTCTTGGAGTGTTTTCGCATGAACAAAAACGACGTCAATGTGTGAAACGACCCCATTAATGCCAGATAGAATCATATTTAACAATATAGAAAAATACTCAGGAGCACGTGACATTCCAAGCGGAACCCGCTTCAAGAAAAATCTACTGAAGGATGTTATAAATCTCGTATGAAGCTGTGACTCCTTACTTACTCTTATTTGGTAAAATCCCGAATTAGTATCGAGTTTGGAAAAATATTAGGAACCATGTACTTGGGCCAGAATTTTTTTAACTTTTCCGATTGGAAAGTACGGTCCTAAAACTACTTTATTGAGCTTAGAATAATCGACACAGAGTCTTAACTTTAAATTTTTGTTAACAGCAATAATTGGACTCAGCCATGGTACATTCCTCAATTGGTTCGATTATATTTAGCTTTTAAAGCCTTTCAAGCTCTTGTTTTAGAGGTTCTAAGACAGGGATTGGTACTATTCTGGGGGCCGATTGAGCATATGGTTGTACACCTTCCTTAAGTTCTGTAATGTACCTACACTATTAAAAACCTCAGGATATTTTTCTATGAATGAACTGAAGCAACTTTATTGTTAAAATTTCTGAACGCCCTAGAATAGGTTTGGTTAAGTCTTTAATAATCTAAATATCAGTTGTACATATATCATTATTTTGAATAATTTCAACGGGATATGTATCTAACACGTGCAACACATTGCCTGATGTTCCAGTTATAAATTACTGTTATCTACTATTTTACTCGGTATACAACTGCTGTCGGCACCTGAATCTACTTAAATTCTATTGGCTTTCCAAATTCAGTTACTTGCAATTTAACAACCTATTCGTTTGAATCTAAACTATTTATAAAAAGTGAACCTTAAAAATAATGTTTATCTGCAGCTTCAGGTGTCTCATTTTTGAGAACTCTACAAATAAGTGCCCAGTGTCCGACCTTTTTGCACTTATTGCACGTTGACTTCTCTGCAGGGCAGTTGTCCCGTTTATGCTTCTGCTGGAACCCGCAATATTCACATTTATCTGACTTGTTTTTCTCCTTCACTTGACTCTTTTTCTTACCATAGTGACCTCGGCCACTAACTGCTACTTTAGCCACTTGTCTATCACTATTCATCATTTCTTCACTCTGCTGAGCTTATATTTCTGCTTCTTTAGCCATTCCTACAGCATCATCCAGTGTCAGCCTAGCCTGCAACTGCATGTGGTCTGATGTCTTTTTGTCCAATATGCCCTCAATAATTTTATCTCGAATTGCTTGACTTTTTTCGAATGACTCATACGAGCATGACTCCACTAGTGTATACAGACTTTGAATAAAGTTGACTCACCTGGAAGCTGCCTTTAGTAATTGAACTTAAACCGTTCAAATATTACATTGTTTCTAGGAACAAAGTGATTCTCAAACTTTGTCTGCATTGCATCAAATGAGACTGGTTTTGGCTCAAAGGTCACAAGTATATCTTTAGATTCTTCTCCCATGATGTATAACAAGAGGTCAATCTTCCCTGAATCAGGGTTTATATCTTGCCCTCAAACGGCCATATACATTTCAAAGCTTTTTTTCCATTGGGACCAATCTCCCGGGTTTGTAAAATTAAATTTACCAGGATGACTTACGCTAGAATAATATCCAGCAACTGTTGTAACATTAGCAGTAGTACCAGCATTTGAATCTGTGGTGTTAGGCATTATGTTTCTTGTTTTCACCGCAGTAAACAAACAATTTTCCAATATAGATAACCTTTATTATATTGATTACAAACAGTGCAATGTTTCCGAGCCTACCTCAACCACCTGCCTCTTTTCTCTGCACTCCACAGATGTGTACATCTTCTTCTATCGCTAGAAGCCTTGGAGACGACACTATTCATTTTCTCAGGCTGAACTACTCCGAATTGTCCTAACTACCCGTCTCTGTACCTGTACACCGCTGATGCACGTTTCCCTCTCGAGCGATTCGGTTCGTAGACGGATCAGTTTGGATAACTTTACGCTTCTTTTTTAGCAGACTGCCGCAGCCAATGCGCCTTTCTCGCTTTTACAATTTGACCACTTTCTTTTCTGCCACTTATCGCGAAACCTCGCAGATTTTAACACGTTTTGGTTGTAATTTTTCGCGATTTTTCTTCTTTAATAATTAAAAAGATCAACGTTGAGTGTTTACAAAGATTACTTTATTAGCAAAAACATGTTAATTTACAAACGTCAAAACCGAGAGCCAAACGCTCTTCTCTCGAGTCCGAGATCGACTAACTTTTGACAGCTTTACTCTAAAATAATCTACAACAACTTGAGGGCTGTTTTCACTAAGCAAGATTAACTAACAGCACAGTTACCTACCAATATATGAAATATTAAAGAGATACAAAAATTTTCAGAACAAGCCAATAATTACATCTCGTACCATAAACTTCCATTTATCAGAATACTGTGTTCCTAAAAAAATTTTCTTTTCTTTTTCGTAAACCTGCGTTTTTCTAAACTCTGAGTTTGTATTTGTGTCAGTTTTAGTCTGGATTCAAATATATTTATAGTTCTAAGCACATACAGATATTAAGTTACCTAGGTGTTCCTCTTTTCTAATTAGACTTTAATTTTAAACTAGCTTAGTGCTTAATTATTATATTGTTCTGAACCATTTGAATTTAAATAAATATGAAATTTGAAATTTTAAATTGTAGATATGTTTGAAAATTTGGACTTTGCCAAACCTACCCATAAAATTTTATTGCAAAGACAAGTTTACTGATAAAACTTGGTACCTTATAAAATGTCTTTGAAATTTTTAGGTTTTTTTAAATAAAAATTTTTAGTAATTATTTTATTGTCATACCACTTCCAGCAATGCATTTTAGACACCCTCTAGGGACCTAGATTTTATAATGACGTTATTAAAATGGACTAAACATACTTTTGTATCTCAGACCTTTCACTGAAAACTTCTACATTTTGTTTACTTTTATTCAAACATGGCCAATCCGTCGCCAACATTATTGCTAAACAACTACTTTTTCCAATAAAATTCGGCAGAATATTTTCATCATATTTTAGAAAGGGCGAAACTGTACAGTGAACTTACATTTATTACTCAGCATTAGGGTGTTTTTGGGTCAGTTAAAATACCAGCAAATTTGAGAGCTGTTATATACCATTATTTTCAATAAGGTTAAAGGAAACTTCCAGGGCAAATAAAGATTTTAGAACACTAAAGATAAGCATAACACAAATGTTAAGTTAGTAGTTTCACATACCTTCAACTTTTTATTTATTTATATTTGTTTATTTATTTTTATTAGATTTATGGCTTTTTACAAATGAAATTACCGAATATTAGGAAAAAAGTCGATTGCATGAAAAAAAAACAATACAATATGAACTGGTAGTCGCAGTGGAGGGGCTGCAGGACCCACTCACATAAAAATCTTCATCAAGCTTAAAAAATAACGGTAACAATAAAGGACAGCGTCCGTACGTACCGGACGCCAGTATCGTAAATAACAATAAAAGAGGAATAAGTAATGCGCAGACTCAAAATGTCCCTATTAACACAGAACCCCAAATTACTCAACCCGGAACTAAAAATTAAATATGTAGAAAACAGGCACATTAGGACAAATACAAATAAAAATGTTGAGATTCTTAAACTCATTTCCAAGGAGCGATTCCAAGGATTAATAGATATATTACGCCGCGGCTTTTATAAATATTTTGTTTTATTTTGAAAAGGACCAGTTTACAAACACTTTCTGCTGTAATTTTTTTAGCTATATTTCATGCAACCATGCTAAAATAGCAGCTATTTGTCAACAATCAGATATTATCTTTTAATTCTGTTGCATCTTTAAATGGGCGATAATTCTACAGTGTACATCTATGTTTAAAACTTGCTAAAAGAGCAATTATTTACTAGTAATCAAATTTTTTACTTCTTTATGAAAAATTCTTGTTTGTAAAAGCACATTTTGCTGTAAAATCTAAATTGTACATTCTATGTTGTTTTCTTTAGGTCTGTTGCGGTCTTCATCCATCTAGTCCCTGCATGTTTCTTCAAATCGTCTGCCCATCTCAGTTGGAGTCTTCCCCTACTTCTTTTATTTTCCCAAGGTCTCCAGTTTACAATACATTTGTTCCATCGATCGTCTTTCTGTCTGATATGACCGGCAAATTTCCACTTTAATTTTACTAGCTGTTATTATGGCGAAGATTTACAAAAATAATGCTTAGCGTAACCGGCTAAACTAATTTTAGCAAGTACACGTATGGCTTAAGGTATATCGTCATGTCCACTTTCTAGGAAAGATCTATCGAGTCCTATATGGCTACTAATTCCATCTTAGTCGGGACTCAAACGGTCTACCGCAAGTTGAAGTAATGGTAATAGCAAAAGCAGCAAGTCGGGACATTTACTTAAAACTCAAATAGGATAAAGCCTATAAATTGGTAGGTAATTTAATTGGCGAAGTTCGGACAAACTTCATCTATTTCTGATGGATAATATTTTGCTACAATATCGGCGCCAAGCAACCGCTTAAGGAAAAAAATTTGATCCGTCGGACAGACCATGATATTCCTATAATAAAAGTCCCTGACGTCTGTAAGTTTCCACCAAAAAATAGGAATTTGTTTTTTTTGTACACCAAAAGGAAATACCTATTTCCTGGTATTTTCCAGTATTTCCTTAAACTTTAATGGTATTTCCTAGTATTTCCCAAGCACTTCCTGGTATTTCCTAGTATATTTCACAGTACTTTTCACAGTGGCGCATCCAGGAATGTGTCTTGGGGAGGCCCGAGGCCTCTTGGGGGGGCCCGAAGCCTCATGATGTCAAATTTTAAGCTATTTTTTGTGTAGTATGTTTGTGTTTGTATGTAGAAAAATCTTAGCCTTGGGGGGGGCCCGGGCCCCTGGTGCGCCCATGCTTTTCAAGTATTTCCTGGTATTTCCCCTAACCTGTACACCAAAAGGAAATACCGAGCCACCCCTCGGGTTTGGCAGACCATTTCACCGGTTTAATGATTTTGTTTAATGATGTACATTTAAGGATAAAAAATCCCAAATTTAAAATTTTTCTGATTAGTAGTTCCTTATTAAATTTAAAATTTTTTAAAACAAAAAACTTTGGCTCGAACATGTACTAAAATTATTTTAGATAATTGGATTCTTAATCCTCTTTTCCGGTAGAATAAATGTGCCAAACATCATAAAAATTAAAAAGATGATCTACCAAACTAGTTTGTTTTTTTATTGATTCCATATTTCACTGGGGAAAATTTCAAATCGTGTATCTGCATAATCGGCAGTGCCCAGAGCTGTCACAAGTTCATTATAAAAGTACTTCAAGTACAAATACCAAGTACATTAACATTTGTAAAAGTACTTGAAGTACTAAGTACATTTTCTTTTCAAATGTACTTCAAGTACCAAGTACATTATAAAAGTACTTGATTTTCCCCATGAACTGTACTTGAAGTACAATAAACGTACCTCAAGTACAAAACATATAAAATAATAAAAAAAAGGTATGGTAATTTTAAACCTTCAGAAAAACAGAGCGCCCTCTAACACCGATAGTGAAAACATATTCGGGTTTGGCAAATCATAATACCAATTTTCAAAATACCAATTTTCAAAAAAATATGTTAAAAAATGTCAATAAATTTAAAAACAATTGGTTTTTATTGTTTAGTTTTAACACCTTTTATCTTAGAAATTGAGCAATTTTGCTTATTTTGACAGCAACTCGTGTAGCAAGATTTTGTATAGACCTTTTGAAAACCCTGTAAAAACTACATATTTATCAGTATTTTAACTACTTACTTTATTCTGAATTTACCAATACCATCAAACTTCTATAACTTAAAGCGACAACAAAAACAATGAGTTATAGAAAGTTCGAGTCAGTGAGGTTCAACTGTATTTTAAACTTTTAGGGCCTAAAATATTGCAGTCTAAATTCAAATAAAATTTTAAACGAGGTTTAATTCAAAATTAGAAGGGACCCACGTACCCCACCTTTCCTTATTTCTTTCTTGGTAGTGCATTTGGGGCACTGTTCTTACCGTCAATAATTTATAACTCACTCATAGAAAGTACTATTTTTATAATAGCCCACCTAAATCATTCCTACGGAAACTGCTTAAAAACTTGTTTGTCAAACTAAATAAACATAACAAACGTAAATATCCAAGGAATTTTTTGAGGTGTACCTAGCCAAAGACTAAATAAATTTTCGGGTTCTTTAAACCAATGGCCTCAAAAATTACGTCTGCTGCTCGGCGAGTACGTGGATCCCCAAAAATCGAGCCGCAACTCCTGTACTGCACTACCGTTCTACCGACACCCTTCAATAGATGGCATGACAGTGCTGCAGTAGTTTCTCACACTGAATTTGAATTTCTTGTTCCACGAAATAATAAAGCGTGCAAACAATAAAGCCTATGGGCAATATTCTTTGGATAAGTCTGTACCTAATATAACGATTTTTTGGCGATTTATTAAGACCTACCTATCATGGTTGCTAAAATACCAGACTTCACTGCCAGGTTGATAAAAAAACCGTACAGGTGGCAACCCTGAGGTTTCCACTTGTCTTCAACATTTTCACTTTATATCTCACCTATCTACATTGTACTTCAAGTAAAAACATTTTATTGTACTTGAAGTACTTAATGTACTTGAAGTACTTTGAATGTACTTGATGTACTTATAATGTACTTGAAGTACTTTCGATGTACTTGAAGTATATTTTAGTGTACTTGAAGTACTGTACTTGACAAAATCAAGTACATTTCCAAGTACATTGTTAAAAGTACTTCAAGTACCAAGTACAATTTAGTGGATTGTAGATGTACTTTAAGTACAGTACTTGAAGTACTTGTAAGTACTTGGAGTACAATTTCAAGTACTGTACTTAAAGTACCTGACAGCTCTCGCAGTGCTTCCGTTTTTTTCAACTAACCTTAAATTTCTCTTAAAAAAATCACATTATACAATAATTTTACCACTATTTTAGTTCCAGCTTCTATCATAGCACATGGATTTAATTACAAGCACCACCAAAATATTTTACTTCCGGTAACCAGTTTAAAAAGTTTGCACCAAGCTGGTCCATATACTAAAACACAAAAAACGTCGGGAGACATTCGATCGGAGTTACTTGGTACATCCCCCCGCCCACCCTAATTTCGTCATGATTGTATAGGTATGTTTTGAGAAAAATGGAAATCTCTCAATTTTCATTCTGAACTTTTTAATACAGTTGTTTGAGATCTATTATCAAGATATTCCTTAGCCATCAACTCAATAATGATTTAACTTTTTTTAAAGTATGCCCCTGTCTATAGTTTTAAATACTTTCTTGAAGTCCAGAGAGCCCACTACTATACTGATTACTATACTGATTATTATCTATTGTCTAGTGCCAGTTAGCTAAATTTAGTTATAAAGCGGTTTTACAAGCATGTTTTGTTTTAAACCCATATTGGTTTTTAATAAGAATATTGTTCCTAGTAAAGTAGTGTACCAAATGATTTTGTGCTGCTACTTCTAACATTTTATAATTGTTGGTACAGTCCAAATCGGTCTAAAATCTTGAGCCTATTTGGAATTTTAAGCACGAATGGATGGTTAGATTTATTGTCAAAAGATGCCAAAATTAGTCTAAGTTCGTTCAAGGATAGCTTAAATAACTCATCAAAGTGACAATCGTCAACAACATTTATACTTTTAACAATTGCACTAACACTGTTACAAAAATACCCACATTTATTCGCAATTTGTTGACCACGTGAAACTATTTCATCCGTGCCACTGTTGGAAGATGATGCTTTTATTAGTGAATTGGCTATTGTTAGATTCAAGTAATGTTTTCAGAGTTTTCTACACAGTAATTTGATTTTTTTACGCTTTTGTAGATCAAGAACTGTGTTTCTTTTTAGTTAATAGGTATTTCATAGGGTTCTTCCATTGGCTAGTACACCCTTTCTTTTGCCGCAGTATGCACTTCGGAATTATACCATGGTAGATCGTTACCTCTCACTCGTATTTATTTAATACGACAAGCTTAGTTTTCAGTTTAGCCACAGTAATTAATCTTCGCGTAATTGTTTTGTATGTGAAGAACTCGATAGGTACCTAAAATATCACTAAATATCGTATTTATTTTTTGTTTTATGTATTTTTTTTCTGTCAGACTACTAGGTTAGGAACTTATTGTATGCTCGACTGGATGACATCGATATTTGGTATTAGACTGGACATAACGAAGAAAATGCATAGCTTACGTAAATTATTGGGCAAGTACTGTAAAAAATGTAGATTTATTTTCCTACTGACTTTATAAGCCTCAATAAGGTTTAGCCCGATTTTTGCATCTCTCTAGTTTTACCTAGAATTAAACTTTTAAAGTTATATGATAAGACAGTTACCCAAAGGCTATTTTAACGTGGGCGTGAGTTCACGGCATGATGTTGGTCTCTGGGATGAATCAAGTCTGCATAACTTTACTCAATAGCCTTTAAATTCCTAGGAAATTATATAATAAATCAATTTCTGGGTTTAGTTGTTTAAATTATATTTACAGTAAAAGAAAATGACAATAAAATAAAAAAAATATATTTCTTTTGTTATCTAAGCCTAGAACAATATCATTAATATCAAACGTCTCCAAAAACTTTTCTGGATAAATCATGTTCAATAAAAATGTTAACAAAACTCATCCAGTATGTTAACGTCTTGTAAAATCTTACATTTCATAGAGAAAAAAGTTTTTGGGAAAATTGCTCGTCCATATACTAAAAAACAAGAAACGTCGGGAGACATGCGATCGGAGTTACTTCGTACCACCCTAATTTCGTCATCATTGTATATGTTTTGAGAAAAATGAAAATATCTCAATTTTCATTCTGAACATTTGAATACAGCTGTTTGAGATCTATTATCAAGATATTAGCCATCAACTCAATGATAATTTTTTAAAAGTATGTCCCTGTCTATAGTTTGTAATGATTTCCCGAAGTCCAGAGAGGCCACTACTATAGTGCCAGTTAGCTAAAGTTAGTTATAAAGCAGTTTTAAACGAATTTTTTGTTTTAAACCCAAAATAGTTTTCAATAAGAATATTGTTACCAATAAAGTAGTCTACCAATTGACTTTGTGCTGCTACTTCTTACATTTTTTTAGAATTTTAAATTTTGTAAATTTATCCTATCCTGCTAGTTTTAAATAAGTCTGGATATTTTCTCGTCTCAAAAGAGACATTAATAAAGTATTATAATACGTTTCCAATAACCTAACTTACATGTTTTACTATTTTAGGGTTAAGCACGGATGGATAGTTAGATTTATTGTCAAATGATGCCAAAATTAATCTAAGATCATTCAAAGATAGCTTAAATAACTTACTAAAGTGACTTGCAATTGTTGTACATTTATCAGGTATCCAATCGTCAACAACATTTATACTTTTAACAATTGCACTAACCTGCCACTGTTGCAAGATGATGCTTTTATTAGTAAATTGGCTATTGTTAGATTTAAGTAATGTTTTTAGTGTTTTCTACAAAGTAATGTAGATCAAGAACTGTGTTTCTTTTTAGTTAATAGATATTCCATAGGGTTCTTCCATTAGCTCTAGTACACCCTTTATTATATTAATTATACCATGGTAGGCCTTTACCTCTCACTCGTATTTCTTTAATAGGGTAAGCTTACTTTTCAGTTTAGCCACAGTAATTAATCTTCGCGTAATTATTTTGTATGTGAACTCGATAGGTACCCAAAATATCACTAAATATCGAATTTATTTTCTGTTTTATGTATTTTTTTTTCTGTCAGACTACTAGGTTAGGGACTTATTGTATGCTTGACTGGATGACATCGATATTTGGTATTAGACTGGACATAACGAAAAAAATGCATAGCTTACGTAAATTATAGGGCAAGTACTGTAAAAAATGTAGATTTATTTTCATATTGGCTTTAGAAGCCTCAGTGTATGATGTTGTCTCTGGGATGAACTAACTCTGTATAATTTTACTCAATAGCCTTTAAATTCCTAGGAAATTCTACAATTATTTAATTTCTAGGTTTAATTGTTTAAATTATATTCACAATTAACAAAAAAGGATAATAAAAGAAAAAAATACTTCTTTTATTATCCAACCCTAGAACAATGTCATCAATATCAAACGTCTCCAGAAACTTTTCTTGATAAATCATGTTCAATAAAAATGGTAACAAAACTCATCCAGTATGTTCACGTCTTGTAAAATCTTACATTTGATAGAGAAAAAAGTCTTTGGGAAAATTGAATAAATTCATTTTTACAAAAGATATTAAAACATTTTTAACTGTATTGCTTAAACTGACACTTAGTGGGCCCTCTATCTTAAAAACTCGACATTTATATTTATTTTTTTGAATATTTTTTAAGAAAAACAAATTTAGATATATCAAAATTTCAGCAAATTAAATAAGCACCTTTTTGCCGAAATGTACCTAGTCCTTTGAGAATGAATGAATGAATTATAAAGTATTTTTAAAATTTTAATAAATTAAATATCTGCAACAAAATACTCCGCACAAACCAAACAACCAGTTTGTATTGTCAATATGTTGCGCCGAACCGAACCGAACAGGCCAAATATTTTCCATAGTTTGTCGGTAAAACAGAAATGTAAATGAGTATGGTTTATGCCGTGTTTTGAAGAATTTATACTCTTGTTAGGAAAAATGGTACATACCAAGGCAAAATGCCTGGAGCTAATTGACCTACTAGACAAATCAAATTTTTAAAATTCTGTGTAGATATTCTCCTAAAGTTGTTTAAATGTAATAAATTGATTCATAACTTTCATAAATTCAAATTATTTTTCCTTAAATAGAGACATCTTGGCCATGGGTCTACCTAAACAAGGCGGCCTTACACCGAAAGATACGAAAATTCGTTGGTCAGAAAAGTGTTGCTCAGTAAAATAGAAATTCTTCGAACTTTGACCCAGAAATATTTGTAGCATACAGTGCACCGCGCGAGGCGCGTTTCGTTCATTCCAAAGGCTTTTTTGCAATTCAATACCCACCTTTCAAAAGACCGCAACGTCTGCGCATCTCTATTCTAATCTTGTTTTTTCATAAACAGTGGAAACAAATTTGTGTGCGGACTCAAATTTACGTAGGCGTTGGTCAAGGATTTAGCTTGCCTGGTCAATATGGGATTTTATTCGCGAATTTAAATTTGCTGATACTGATATACTGCAAATTGCCCAAAAATACCCTAAAACCTATCCGACTTGCTCGATGTAGCAAGAAAAACGAACCTAGATTTTAAGGGCTTAGGAATTGTATGAATATCTTTTTGACATTAAAAGTAAATTATCATTTTACCCTTCATATTTTATTGAAAAGGAAAATATCTTTGTTTTAAAAACTAAGCATACTTAAGTAACATTTTAGGATATATTGGCAAGCTGCAAGGTCAATCATAATATGCCAGATCTTCTAAATTTTTCCTTAAAAAAACTACTTTAAAGTGTCATAAAACAGATGCAGATTTACGGGAAGGAAAAAAGGAAGATCTCCCCCCCCCCCCCCCACGAATTCCCAAATATATTTTGTTTTGACACACAGAACACACCTTCTGGTCAGGCTCTAGGAAAATTCACCGTTACCGACTTGCCGCGCGCCTAACCTGCCGCCGATCCGATTTGCCTCAGGCTAACTCGCAGCTTACCCAATTAGCCGCCAAGCCAACTTGCCGCCGAGACAAACCGCCGCCACGCGCCGCCCTAATTTTTGTTTGCATTTTTGTTTATTAAATGGCTTATTTATGCAAAGAATGCAAAATGGCGAAACAAATTTGGCGGAGTTTTTTATTTATAAACCAATTGATGTTAATTTTTAAAAAATACGGTGTTAAGGCTACGTAATATAATTTTTTACTTAAACCTAAAAAAAATCAAAATGACTCCCCAAAATGGTGGAATTTTCCATTTAAACACAGGAATATATCAAATTTAGAACTTAGGTAATAAAATTGCAGTTTGAGGTCGGTGATTATGACTTTTGAATTAAACCTAAATTAAAAGTCAAAATAGCGAATCCGAAATGGCAGATCCAAAATAGCGTTCCATATTTAATAAATTTTGGGCTCTAAAGGTTGCCAATCTACTACTATGTCGGTTTAGAACGTTTTTCTACGTTGTCCGACGCCTATTCTCCACCTCCTTCGATCCTGACAATCACCGTCTGTCAGATTCTTTTGACTCATTGATCTTTGGATTGACTGTTGCCATTCTAGTTTAGGACGCCCTCTTTTTCTGCGCCCTATTGGTTGCCATTCTAGGACCTGCTTTGGTAATCTTTCTACGTTCATCCGTTGTACATGGCCGTACCATATCAGTTGCCTTTTAGTGATGTCATCCGTTATGCTTCCCTCGATTCCCATTCTTTCTTTTATGATCTCATTTCTTATGTGATCTATTCTAGATATTTTCATTGATCTTCTTATTGCATCCATTTCGACACTTACCATTTTTGTTTTGTATTTTTATGTTACGCGACAAGTCTATATTTCATACAACAGCGTGCTTTTGACCATTGTTTCATATATGTTAAATTTTAAATTCTTTTTTATCTCTCTGCTCCATATAATACTGTTAAGACATCCAATAACTTTTTTTGCTTTTACTATTCTTTTTTCCAATTCTTTACAGTCTGTTCCTGTCCTATCAAATGTGACACCCAAGTATACATACTCATTGCATGGAGATATTGTTTGTCCATTTTCTAGTACTAACTCACTGGTTTCCAATACATAAGTACTGTGTCTTGTCCACGTTCACTGTTATTTCCCACTTTTGGTATTCTTCTGTTAACTTTCTCATCATATACTCCATGTCTTCTTTATCATTAGCCACAATTACTTGGTCGTCAGCAAACTGTAGTGTGTATATGGTAAATCGGTCGTTAAGTTGTATTCCCATGCCGTGCACTTTACGTTTCCAGTTTTTTAGAGCTACTGCGATATATATTTTAAAAAGAGTTAAAGAGATACAACATCCCTATCTTAAGCCTATTGTTACCAGGAATTCTTTTGAAAGTCGATTTCCAATTTTAATTTTAGATTTTGACCCTTTGTATAGTTCTTTTATCGCTTTTATGTATGTATGATTGATATTAGTTTGCTCTAAAACTGTCCATAATTTTTCTACTAGAACGGTATCATATGCTTTTTGTAGGTCCACAAAGGTAACATGAGTCTTTATATTTCTGGCGCTCCATTTCTCAATTACTTGTTTAAGACAAAAAACATTATCACTACAAGATCTGCCGGCGCGAAACCCACTTTGCTCTTCTTCTTCTTGTTCATGAAAATCATTCTCTATTAGATCTCTAAGAATCCTACCGTACAATCTACTTAGAGTACTGGTTACTGAAATTCCTCTGTAATTGTTGCAATCCAGCTTGTTTCCTTTTTTATGTATTGAGGATATGAATGCAATTTTCCAATCAATAGGTACTGGATGTCCGTTTATGCATTGATTAATAATATATGTGAGATTTTCGAGTAGTTTCTCTGATCCATATTTGAGCATTTCAGCATATATTCCCCCAGGTCCGCCAGCTTTTCCGGATTTAAGTTTTTTAATATTATTCTTTATCATTTCTTTTTCGATGATTACTTCCTCTCCATGTACTTCTATGTCCCTTCTCGGAGAAGCTGCCAGATATTCGGGTCTCGTCTCCTGCAGCAGTCCCTTGTAGTGTTCTGTCCATTGTTCTGGTTTGATTATCTGGATGTTTACTTTTTCTTTTGTTGGGTTTTTTACTGTAGAAATGAATTTCCATACTCAGAACTCTGCCTACCTCCTACGTGTGTGTTTATGTCGTGGCACTTGCGCTCGAACGTTTAATTTTTTTCTGTGCGTATCAAATTTCTTAGCTGTCTTTTGTCCGTCCACCACATCTTCCTGTTATTTCTATTATCTTGGTACCCAACAGCTTCGTTGCTTGCTTCCTTTAAGCTTTTTATTATGTTTGTATATATCTCTTCAAATGAGTGATTTATGTTTATTAATTTTTCGTCGAATCGATTCTGATACAATCTTTGAGTACTTTCGATTTCTAGACTTCTAAAGTTGTATTTTTGATTCTCTTCGATGCATTCTAGGTTTTCACTTTCTCGAATACTTTCGTCCTTATTTGTTTTTCTTAAAGGGAATAATATTTTTGCTTTTACCAGATGGTGGTCAGATCCACAGGTAACACCACGAAGTGCTCGCACATCATACCACTTGTGTTGTCCACCTATAGCATAATCAATAATTGATTTAAGATTTCTTGTTGGCTGAATCCAGGTATATCGATGAATATCCTTATGTTTAAAAAAACCATTATTTATTTTTAGGTTGTGGGTTTCACAAAATTGCATCAGTCTTAAGCCATTATCATTTGTTACTTCCTCTCCAAATGGTCCTATCACTTTGCTCTGGGTTTGTCTACCAGTTCGGCTATTAAAATCGCCAAGCATAATTATTTCTCTGGTATTACCGATTTTTGTGATAGTCTCATCAAGTTGATCAAAGAACATTTGTTTTGTAGCTACTCTTTCATCATCTGATGGTGCGTAGACTGCTACTATGCTTATATTATGTCCAAGCATCTTCATGTTCACTCGAAGTATGTTTTCACTAATGCAATCGTAGTCTGTAATTTTATTCTTTAGATTTTTCTTTATCAACAAGGATACCCCTTTGGCTGCTCTTCTTTCTTTTGGGACTCCAGTGAATATATGGACAAAATTACCGACACTATTCGAACCTGTTCCTTTCTTTTTTGTTTTTTTTTTTGTTTTTTGCTTTTTTGTCTCAGTGAGTGCAATAATATCGATGCTAATTGTTATTTTTAAATAAAATACAGGATCTAAAATGGCGGCCTTTTTCATTTATTACCGGATACCTGCTACATTTGGAACTTTGGGGTGCTCAAATCGCTGATTATGATTTTTGGAAAAATAAATCAAAATGGCAGATCCAAAATTAGGCAAAAATGCCTTTCAAATGTTGTGTTCCTGAATGCCGGAGAAATTAAACTTCCGAAAAAAAGTGCCTCTGCGTCACTGGTGATCCGGCTGATTTTTGTATACAACTAATATGTTTAGATTTTTTTGAAAACTAAAGCAATTTTCCAACTGTTTTTTAGTATTTCCTTATAAAATAATATCTTTTAGACGTATAGTCGATATTTTTTTAGCCCGCTTGATTTTTCTTTATACATCATTTAGTATACCAAGAGGTAAACCGAGGACTTGGAAAGTAAACAAATGGGTGTAGGTTAGCGGATTACTTTTGATGGTGAAACGATCACATTATTTCTTCGAATTATAAATTTGTTTAATGAAAAATAAAGTGGGCTAAAAAAAATAACGATTATACGTCTAAAAAATATTATTTTATAAGGAAATACTAAAAAACAGTTGGAAAATTGCCTTGGTTTTCAAAAAATTCCAAAAATATTAGTTGTTTACTATAAAGATAAATTCTTTCTAAATCTAAAAGCACCTTCTTTAAACAGAACACAACTTTCCTTTTCATCGAGGTGAAGTACTTAGGGGTAATGTCCGTTTAGAACGTTTTTCGACGTTGTCCGACGCCTATTCTCCACCTCCTTTGATCATGACAATCATCTTCTGTCAGATTTTTTTGACTCATTGATCTTTGGATTGACTGTTGCCATTCTAGTTTAGGACGCCCTCTTTTTCTGCGCATTATTGGTTGCCATTCTAGGACCTGCTTTGGTAATCTTTCGTCGTTCATCTGTTGTACATGGCCGTACCATATCAGTTGCCTTTTAATGATGTCATCCGTTATGCTTCCCTCGATTCTCATTCTCTCTTTTATGATCTCATTTCGTATGTGATCTGTTCTAGATATTTTAATTGATCTTATTGCATCCATTTCGACCCTTTCCATTTTTCTTTTGTATTTTTCTGTTACGCGACAAGTCTCTATTCCACACAATAGCATGCTTTTCACCATTGTTTGCTCCATAAAATACTGTTAAGACATCCAATAACCTTTTTTGCTTTTACTATTATTTTTTCCAGTTCTTTACAGTCTTATCAAATGTGACACTCAAGTCTCACTGCATGAAAATATTACTTGTCCATTGTCTAGTTCTAACTCACTGGATTCGTTTCCAATACATAAGTACTGTGTCGTGTCCACGTTCAATGTTAATCCTCATTTTTGGTATTCTTCCATTAACTTTCTCATCATATACTTTTTTTGTCTTCTTTATCATTAGCTACAATTACTTGGTCGTCGGTAAACTGTAGTGTGGTAAATCGGTCGTTAAGTTGTATTCCCATGTCGTGCACTTTACGTTTCCAGTTTTTTAGAGCTACTGCGATATATATTTTAAAAAGAGTTGGAGAGATAAAACATCCCTGTCTTAAGCCTTTTTAATACCAGGAATTCTTTTGAAAGTCGATTTTCAATTTCAATTTTAGATTTTGACCCTCTGTATGGTTCTTTTATCGCTTTTATGTATGTATGATTGATATTAGTCTGCTCTAACACTGTCCATAATTTTTCTACTGGAACGGTATCATATGCTTTTTGTAGGTCCACAAAGGTAACATGAGTCTCTATATTTGTGGCGCTCCTTTTCTCAATCACTTGTTTAAGACAAAAAGCATTATCATTACAAGATTTGCCTGCACGCAACTAATAACAAGTCAATCTGCTTGCAGATAACAGGAGCAATATCAACTTGCCCGACTACAGCCTAAGAGGCGATGTTAACTCTGCCTCCACTACATATATGTGTTAAAGGAGAGGCATTAGCACAAGCCTATAGGCTTCTCCAAACAGAAAAACTAAAACCTGGCAATCTATGCGGATGCCTCAGCATTCTAGAGGTGGTGATGGTGAAGCTAGATAGTATCAACAAACCAACGGCCCAACAAACATTTAAAGTTGTAACGACGAAACCCCAACTAGAAAGAATTTCTTTAAAGTAACCGCAACGTACTCCCGCTACGTCTCAGTATACCATACAGCGACGTTATAATTCCCTAAGTGGGGAACCAATTTCTGGTTATAACTACTTGGCCAAGTGTTTAAAGTCACTGTAGTAACAACTACACTACTACGTCGTATCCAGGTATCTACTACGTCGTAGAGGCTGTTTTTTTTCCGTAATGGCATAAAAGTTGCGATGTAGTTGCAAATAATATAATCGTTTCTTTATGGTAGAATTGTTACACAATATGGTGGACACAACAGTAAACAGACTCGCTTAGTTTTTTTGTTTGGTTATGGTTATAATATGTACTATGTTATCCAAAAGTGTGAGAATTTACGAGCAGAGGATCAAAATTCGAGTGCGACGCAAAGTTTTTTGTATAACATGCATTATATATATTGCAAAAAACCGGTGCGCCCGTAAAATTGAGCCGTTTTCTGGTAGCTGATGGAATTTTTGTGTTGTGATTTTGAAGGTTATGTTTTCATAATCGACAGTTAACTCCAACAAATGGTGCTTAAGAAAAGCATTTTTGGTAAGCTTCAACTAATTTGTTTATAAAATAGTATAGCTCTTTAATATGAGCTCATAAAATGACAACAAAAATATTAAATTTTCTTTTTTACATAAAAACATGGCGTCCCAAACTATATTCCCTGATAGTCGAAAGGGTTACTTGAAAGTGAGCCTAAGTTACGGCAACGTGTCACTTACGACTTTTATGTCGGCATTCCTTTTTAGTTCTAGATAACACACTCGAATTTCTACTCCTTCGTTGCAGAAACGTATTATTAACTAGCTTTCGCCACTAGAAAACGTCTACAGAGTGATAGGAACCACGCGATAGTATAATATAGTAGTTATCTACTACCCTCAAGTTATTGGGGTGTCGCCACTTGTCATTTGCTGTTTCTGTCAACAACAGCACCACTGCTTATAGGTTTTGTCCCAGCGTGAATTTGTGGTAGGTTTTAAAACAAAAACAAGATAAATTAAATTACATTAGAACAATAAATGAAGTGCCAAAAGTGTTTTTTAAAAATGTATGTTGCAGTCGAGAGCATGATCCCTATTCTAGAATTTCTAGGAAGTGTTGGTCAAGGAACTAAAAGAACGTAGTCACATCAATGAAATCAACTTATTGTTACTTTTTTTATTTACACATTGCTCTCACAATTCGTATGTAGTATTTTTTATTGTTTTTAGATATTTTGGCATTGTCAATATTCAGTAATTCTTATTATTATAAGCCCTATAAGTAAAAAAACAATCGCTTAGAAATCCGCATGTAACCACGATATATCTAACTTATTTTTTTATTAGCCGCAAACAGCGCAAAAGTTCCTAGATGAAGTCTAGCATATTCCAGAGGTTATTTTAGGGGCCGTGCATAAATTAGATATTAGGGACCTATTGCAATAAAGCCTGAAACAAAACACAGCAAAAATTTAAGTTTTCACTTCAAACCAAGCTTTAACAACAGCACAAATTTGAAGAAAACCAAAAAGAATTATTGACCCAAGCTCAACACATAAAATGAATCACAGTGAGACACGACACGTCAGCACAAGAGGCATAGATAAACGAATTCGGTTTAGTCCGCACAAGAGGGTTACGATGGCGATAGGGTGGTGCCACAGCACAAACCACGAACGACCGTAAAGACAGTACAAGAATAGAACAGCAACAAGTAGCGTAAAAGATTAAGAATGGAGATTAAGCATGGACCAGGGAATTCTTAAAATCCGTGTGCGGTACTCGATACTTTGGATCAATATTTTGCATTTTGATTGTTTTGCAAAATGGTCAAGCAATGAGCTCGAAAAAATGGACTGCTCAAGGTAGTTAAAAAAATATTTGCAAAACTATTCCTAATATTCCCATATTATAAAAGGAGCCACAAAAAGTAGGGTTAAGAATGTGTGCGACCAAGATGCGACTTCAAAAAGTCTACGTTTTCAAAGTAGAAACAGGAAGGAGAGATTACTTTAAAAGATCGACATAAAAAAAAGTCAAAGTAGTTGCGGCTTTAAAGTTGATCCAAAAAGTTATTTTGTCTACATTGTTACATCAGATGTTACTATGATGACACAAACTTTTGTGGTAAAAATTAAAGTTATAATGTAGTTGTCGGATACACTTGTTTGGGATTCCAATGAAGCTTAACTTTCTAGTGGTAATTAAGTAGGATATAATAGTCGGGGCGACTACGAAATAACGACTAAAAAGAAAGTAAAACTTTAGCAACGTCCTATTGTGGTAGAGAAGACTAGCAGAATCGACTATCGTCATCGTTTTTACGAAACATCTACTATTTCCTGATACTAAATAGTAGTTAGAACTAAAAAGTAACAAATTTCGGTTAGGATCACCACATTTCTACTATAAGAAAGTAGCAAAGCCTTTAGAACATGTAGCCGCTACTATAAATGTTAGTTGGGGGACCATATGATAATCTGTTGAACATAGATAATAAATCATCATCATATAAAAAAAAAAAATTAAGATATTTTTTAAAATGTTAGGTTAGATTTTTTTCTTAACCTTATAGACCGAATGATTTTGCGTATTTTTTTTACTCTTGACTTTTTGAAAAATTATTAGTTTTCGAGTAAATCACAAAAAACTGATTGTTAGAACATTTGGGGCCTAATATCTAGCGAAGCTCAAGGAGGATTTTGGCAGAGAATATGTGGAGATGTGTCCCAGATGCATTCAAAAAGCCAACTTGCACCAATTTTTTTTCCAGGTGAGTTCCTAATATGACGGCTAAGAAACGAAGAAGGCTAGTATAATTCATTATTAATTTGTTGTTGTCATAGTGATACTGAATTTTAGAAAAAAAAAGATTTTTGACAAGAAACCCACGTAGCACAATCACCTGTTAACACATAAAAAATGCAAGAAAAAAAAAAGTTGATTTTAAAAGCTGCTAGAAAAAAGACGTTTATTTCATATATGAAAACAAGCTGAATAGGTTATTCACTAACGTTATAAAAAATAACGCTGCTAAAAACGGAGTTGTAATAACGCGATTATCAAATCAAAACAGCAATGTTTTACGTTATTTTAAAGTGAATTCTAAGTAGATTTTTATCAACGTCAAAATCACATTAGGTTCGCGCCTTTTCTACACGAATTTTAAAACGCGACTTTTATACCAAATATTTTTGAGATTTTCCTAGAAGTAGTGCCACCTATTGGTAAAATTTTTCACTGTGACGAAATCTATCCGGGAGTGCTTTGACCTCTAAACTTCAAAAACTAGTTAATGAACTGATCCCTGATCCTTCACGATTACGACGTATCAGTTATTAACCTCATAAAGACACATTAATATTGTAAGTGTTTGTTTACTGCACAGAATAGTTCGATTCGCTTTGCAGACCAATATGTTATGGTTCAGGGTTGGAAAATCGTGTTTAGCTTTTAAAGAGTTTTTGCCTTGCCTTGAGCGCCATCTTTTAAAATTGTCTTGAAGTGTTGTAGTCTTAAACTCCTGAAATTTTAGCTTTCTTTCACGTCACTTTTAAGTTAAAAAAAGTTATTAAAAAAACGTAAAGAAAAAGACGCAGGAAGTTATTACTTTTAACATCTCTTTATCTAGAGGGCTTTTAGAATAGGTTTTCGCGTCTTTTTTTGATTAAAAAACATATAGAGAAAAAAAAATTACAAAATAATACGCCAAAAGTTAGTCGGTTTGAGAAGACTTAATCTAGCGGCGTTTTAGAACATGCTGTGGATGACTTTTCAAGTGTGAATTCGGCCCAACAAAATAACGAGGGTAAAAAAGACGTTAGACACAGCACTAGAAACTTTAGCAAAAATTACATTTTTATAGCTTCCTTGTTTTTAAGTTATCTTTAAGCATGTAGATTTAACATGATGTGAGGTTGTTATCTAGTAAAAAATAACTTCATTATTTTTGTTCACGTTAATTTAACGTAGATGTGATTTTTGTGCTATGTGCGAAAATTTAGTTTCCATTTTACTGCAAACGGAACCTCCTGTCGTTTTCCAAATAAGTGGCATCTCGGAATATATCATGGAGCTGAAAGAACTAGAAATGTTAAGAAAATGTATGAAAAAAAAATTAAAAACGTCAAAAAACTTTTTTTACAAAAATTATTTTTGAAAATAATACTTTTTAAAACGTGGTTTTTCTAAAAAGTAATTTATAAAAAAAAACAAAAAAAAGTTTTTATATTTTTTTTTAATAATACATTTTCAAAGAGCAGTTTTTTCAAAGACTTATTTATATACAAAAAAGAACTTTTTAGAAAAAATTATAGTTTGAAAACATTTTTGGCAACAATAAGTTTACTACACACGAAACATTAAAATAAAAATTACTTGTTGAATTGTCCAAAGGCAAATCGGGCAGGCGCGAATTGTCCCTGAGACAAATCGGCCTGCTGCGAATCGGCCGCGGCGAATTGTCCCATTCCCACTCAATTACCTCTAGCACCTGCACTAATTATAATGTTTATTTTCTTGAAGATTGAGACGGTGATGAATTTATTTTAAAACTTACATACATTTTCACAAATATCAATGATCCTTGAACTGTATGTCCAAGTTAGAGATTTAATCGTCTGCTTTCTTGGAATCGTTTTATACCCTTGTATATTTAGACCTTTAAAGTTGCTACGCACTCTGCAATGCGTTGTCGCTGCGCTTCGTGCCATGAGATACTTACCGGTTAAGTGTCGTAAAGATACGTGTTGTCGCCCATACGAATGACAGCTACCCAAGCGCGGATTTGAGGGGGGGTAACGTGGTAATTATCACCCCCTCCTAGATTTTCACCCAGATCCGCGCTTGCAGCTACCCAGACACCACAAGTACGTACTATGTACGTACATAGTACGTAACTCTGCCACGTACATAGTACGTACATTTTTGGTCCTACGTCCACATATGTACGTCGTAGGCACATAACTTTAGCCTTTATTTAGCTTCGATTTGTACGTAGTATGGACGTACCGAAGTACGTACTATGTCCATTCGACGTAATGTATGTAAAAAACTCGTACTAGGTAAGTACATGGTACGTCCAATAACACGTAAAATGTACGTACTTCAGATGTACATAGTACGTATATAGTACCTAAAATGTACGTACTGTGTAATTACAAAATTAAACAGATTTTCTTTTTTTACCATTTTTCATAAATCTTCATTTTTAGTTAAATTTATTATTTTAACACAGGTGATCTTGAGAAATTAGGTTTTAATAACATAAACTAACCTTCTCAAGTTTATCTATTTAAATTATATAAATTATTTAGTTTAGAAAACAACACATTATATTGAATTTTATGTTTTATAATTTATCACGAACTATAACAATTTTTTAATATAAAAAGAGAGGATTTATCTTAATAGACAGTTGTTCTCACTATAACTACTTAAGTTTACTGTACCATAAGCCTTCTTGGTCATTGCAGGGAGTGAGTCTGCTCCCTGGCAGTAAACTTTTTACTTTAATCCCGCTGCTTAACCAAGACGAGTTAAGCAACTGTAATTGTCAAGCACAGCTTGCACACGTACCCTAGACGTACATGGTACGTACATAGGACATCAAATTAAAATAAAGAAAATCAATATTTAGGACTAGGTACCATTTAAACTATTTCTGCTTCCTGAATATTCTTATTTAAGAGTGGATCGTCCCGTACTACCTTGAGGCTCAAAATCGCGATAGGTTGGAAGTTGGTTTTGCTTGATTTAATATTTAAGTAATATATCTCTAACAATGCCGTTAAATGTTAACTAGTGTACGCCATCTATTAGCAAAGCCCGTTGTTGAATGTTTGGACGCGAATCTCTAAAATGACCGTATCATGTACGTACCAAGTGTTCGTACTATGTACGTACACAATTGTACGTAAACAGTAAGTACCTTATTGGTCCCGAGAAGTACCGATGTAAAAGGCACGTAAAATGTATGTAGCTAGTGGAAGTAATATGTCCTTACACAATTGTACGTCCATTTAAATGGACATAAAATGAACGTCCCTGGGAAGAAGTGTGCTGTGTGGGCAGCCCCGTAAGCACACTATCGCTGACCAATCAAATTTTCCGATTCACCTCGTCACGACAACAACAACGCGATTCAAAGTGCGTAACCAAAAGTGTCTACTATAGGATACGCAAAAATCAAAATAATAATTTCAATAAATCAAAATAAATTGCAACTTTTTGTTTTTTATTTGCTCTTTTTCAAAAAAGAAAAAGTTTTAAATAAAAATAGGTGCCGAACCCGTCAAATACAATTTTACGTGATAAAACACTATGTTAAAAAACGTAAAGATCACAGTCTTTTGCTACGAAATCTTATACTTAAAACAGTAAAATCTCCTGGAAATCGGAAATTGTATAAACGAAAAAAAGAAATAGTTACCATTATAGTTTATTAACAAAAGGGTTGCTGATTACCCCAGTAAAGTAAATATAGCCTGGCTGATCCAACAATTTATCAAGAAATATTGTTTTGCCATTTTTTTAAAGAAAAGATAGGATAGGTCTCAAAAACTAAAGCTCAAAATAAACGTTTAGTAGTAACGGAGCTTTGGTGACAAACAAATAGCTAAGCATCATTTTTCCCCTTTTAAAAATATCCTGAAAATCAAAGTTCTAGCAACATTTTTATGACAAGGTTTCTTGGAAGATTATGACGGTAAGGGTAGCATACGGGAATTAAAAAAATTCATAAACTTGAACCATTAAGTAGATGATTTGATTTTGGTGTTTTCGGCCGCAATTCTTAACCAGAAAATGCGTGGATTATCGGTTACACCCGTTTTACATAGGACCGATGAACCGCGCGGTTGGTCGGTCCGGTCCATTATTTTTTATTAAATCGGTTGCCCGATCATGCGAAGACACAATTTAAACCAGTGGCCCTTGCGGATCGACCGGCGCTGTTCGTCGGTCTCATCTGAAACGGGACTTAAGGCGTGTATTAACTGGCGGCAGAATTCGCATGCCTGTCTCCGAGGCCGAACGATCATATGTATCATTGTCTGAAGCTGGGTACGCATATGAGCATAAACGCGAATGAGGCAGCCCGTGGACGCACCCGATCCAACTGTTGGCGGTACATCAAAGTGAGGCATCTGCTCCTGTGCTGCTCATATTTATGGATCGATTCCGTACAACGCCTCCTGCGTCCACTATTCAGGTCACCCACAAATTTATTTCTTCCCGAATCCGAGGCAAATGGTTCGGCGTCGGATTGCCTCATTCGCGTTCATGCTCATATGCGTACCCAGCTTTTCGACGTGCAGGAAACAGGATTTGGGTCGGACCCGAGGCTTATGACAACATCCGATCGGATTGGAGCGGATAGGGACGGCAGTTGTTGGCTCAATGCGGTATGCACTTGAGCATTAATGCGATGGAGTCAATTGGTCACTTTAGGTTGACAACGCATAAATTGCAAACTGCGGCTGGTGGCGCACAACCGGTGCTAGCAGTTTGACTACCCGGGCAAAGATTTCGCCCATATGGCACAACAAAAATTAAGAGATATGGTAACGTAAACCCTTCCAACACTTTGCCGTAAAATAAAACGTGACCGAGAAAATTAATAGGTGTCAAAATTCAAAAATGTTGACTTTTTGGTTTGCCAAAAATTTCTTCATTTATTATTTTAGCACTAAATTAAAAATTATTTTCCACAGAAAAAAAAAGGTTCCAGCAAATCAAAAGATGCGAAAACACCATTTGTTTGGTGATCCGGGATAAAAAATATTTTACAGGTTTGTTTATATATTTGTGTTTATTTATTTAATTCATTGTACAGAAAGGTCCGAAAAACTGAAAACTCTAAAATAAAATTGTAGGTCTATCACAGCATCTAGCGCGTAGATGCATGATTGATTTGATTTTGACGAAAATTCAATATTTGTGATTTCTTCGTCACGAAAGTTTTATATTTTTTCCAGCACAATAATTATGGGTACTTTATACTATAAAGAAAAAAATCAATAAATAGTTTTTTTTTACAGTAAACCTTTGACTATGCTCTGTCTTATAAGCCATGCTTGAACTGAGTATAAAAATAATAAAACGGTGTATTCCGTTTTTTGGAAAAACTGAAATGTTGTATTTTTAGTTCAGTTTGGATTTGCTCTTTAACACACAAAAACTCTAGTAATCTTTCAAATGTTTTGAAGCCTGTACCTCAAAGTTTGTACAACAGTTAAAAAATTTTGTTTGAAACTCGTAGACAATGATTGTGTAGAAATAAAATTTCGGACTTCCATTGTCTTTATTTATTTTAAAACACAACGTTTTATGGACGTTTTATAGATTACCAAAGATCCATAAGAAGGATATACCACTGCGACCAATCACCAGCTCCAGAGACTCACCGACCAGCACTTTGTCGAGGTACAGGGTAAGTCCGAATCTTTTGTCAAAAACTCAGAACATTTTATCGAGGTTTTAAAAGGTATCGAATTAGATCCCGGCGATAGATTTGTAAGTTTTGGTGTAGAAAGTCTCTACACCAACGTGCCAATACATGAGTCACTCAGTATCATCAAAAACAAATTACAAACTGATGATACACTTCACGAGAGAACAACGCTATCGGTGGAGGGGGTGATGGATCTTTTGGAGCTCTGTCTCCTTAACTCTTACTTTCTAGTGAAAGATAAGTTTTACGCGCAAAATGATGGACTCCCAATGGGTTCATATCTTTCGCTGGTGGTAGCAAACATCTACATGGAGTGGTTCGAGGACCATGCGATCAACACAGCAAGAGTCAAACCAAAACTATGGCTACGATACATGGATGACACATTTTTTATATGGCCGGAAAATGAAGACGAACTACAGATTTTTCTACACCATTTAAACGGTATTCGACCAACAATCAAGTGCACCATGGAAATTGAAAAAGATTCGTCCTTACCTTTTTTGGATGTTCTTGTCAAACGATCAGACAGAAACATTCAAACCACTGTATATAGGAAACCTACACACACGGGACAGTACCTAAATTTTAAGTCTAATCATTCTGTTGCTACAAAACAAGGAGTTATAAGAAGTTTGTATTTAAGAGCCATAAATATTTGTAGTAATAATGAAGAATTAACCACAGAAATTAACAACATTAAAAAGGACTTACAACAGAATGGTTATTCCGAGAAATTAATAAACTCAACGATATTTAAAATTAAAAACAAACTAAATGTACCAAATTCTCAAAATAATAATCCGTTAGGTGTTATTAACATTCCATATGTTCAAGGGATTTCAGAAAACATAAGACGAATTGCTAAACACTATAATATAAAAACAGTATTTTCTTCGGGAAATACGATAAGAAGTTTTGTAACTAAAACAAAACCAGACAATCCCTCAAATAATAAGGAATGTATTTACCAAATCCCGTGTGAGTGTGGTAAATCATATGTAGGTGAAACGAAACGCCCTCTTCAGGTTAGAGTAAATGAACATCTAAAAAGTACCCAATTAGGGGATATTGAAAAATCCGGTTTAGCAGATCATGTATGGTCAAATGATCACAGGATTTAGTGGTCAGAAGCTAAAGTTTTACATAAAGAGTCGTATTGGCGAAAACGAAAGTTTTCAGTCAACCAAGCACGGACATACCAAACATATGGAAACCACTCCTTAAGGAAAACAGGCGTCTTAGGATTAAAAAAGGGAGCGGGCCGTCACACCTAACTGCACACCAAGTAGTATTAGTAGTAGCCTAAAGACTAGATTGTTTAGTTTACCAAGGGCGCACCCAGGGGGGGGGGGGCCGGGGCCCGGGCCCGGGCCCCCCCCAAGCCTTAGATTTTTAATATATTTTCCACATATGTGATGATAAAACATGAAAAATACCTTAAAATTTGACATCAGGAGGCTTCGGGCCCCTCCCAAGCCCAAGCTGTGGCGTAGTTGCGAAAAGACATGACGACCTTTTTTTTTTTTTTGTAGCGCTTTGTAGCTGTCGGGCCCCCCCCCAAAACACATTCCTGGGTGCGCCACTGAGTTTACACTTGATAACGGTTAGAGATAATTACTAACCGAAACGTCGTGTTTTAAAATAAATAAAGACAATGGAAGTCCGAAATTTTATTTCTAGTTCAAATTTTATTAAAATTCCACCTATTAATTTTTTAAAACTAATTCAAATGAATAATAGTTTATGATTTTTTTAACTCGTTCATTTTAAAGCCTATTTGCCGCCCCATAAGGTTACCGCCACGGGCAAGGGCGGGGTTGCCCGACCCAAGCACGGCCCTGTGAGCAATATGGCGAACCAACTAATCACTAGTTTCGACGGGACCACGAGCGCGCTCGCAAATAATTTTGGAATCGAATAAAACTAGTGTTTTGTTCGCCGTTCGGCTCGTTGCGCAGTTCTATGTTCGTCGAAATGTTCAGATTTGTATACAACCCTTTACAGACAATAAAATTATTCAATCAAAGAATCTTCACTACCAATGACAAACAAATTGATAAAAATAATATCTAATAGATAGGTAGGTTACCTATAAATTTTTACAACACGAGTACACGCACTTACAACAAGCAGTGACGCGCCGAGAAGTTTCGCTTTATATGGTTCCTAATCTGACCTTGTCATACGCTTAAATATTATATATTTTAAAATTTTGGTTTTAAAGAATATAGTGTTATTTTAAGAAATTTTTTAGAAATATTACAAAATTACGCTTGCAAGTAAGCTAGCCACGGTTGGAGTGACGTTCAATTTGTAAACCAGATCCAAAACCTACATTATTGCATTCACTTATTCCAGTCTTGGTTATTCCTCTTTTTGTATTTATACCTACTCTTTTACATGTGCCTACAAAGTGGGGAATGTTTGTTAACTTATTTTGAAAATTGTTTTCGTTTATGACAGCACGCACTTATGGTCGATACACCAAAAGCCAGGATTTATTGAAGAAGGGACAGGGCATTTGAATGGGAGAAAGCTGAGCATCCAGCTAAAATGGTATCACTAGCTGATCTGATTCGGACGTAACTTAAAAAGACATTCTCTGTTTTGAAGCAGATGACCCAGGTAGCAAGTTCACGTTTTTTAAACGTCAAAAACAGGTCATTTTTAATGACCATTGACGTCGCTAACCTGACGTGTAAATGACCTTTAAATGACGTTCAAAAGTTTTAAAGACGTCAGCAATATCACGTATTTGGGACCAAATCAGAACATCAGACACACACACAAACACAAACCTATTTATGACTTTTTTTAAACTCGTCTGAATATATGAAATATTCCCTGCGGTTGAGACAGTGTTGCCACCCTCGACCCTGAGGTCCTCGGTAGAAGGCTTCGAGAAAAATCGGTAGATTTCAGTAGATTGCAATGCTGGATAGTACAGTTTGGATTGATTTAGTAGGTAAATTGTATTTCTACAATTTGTTTTTACTGACAAAATACCAAAATTAAGAATTAAATAAAAAAATTAGGTACATACTAGGGACCTATTGCAATAAAGCCAGGCACAAATTGTGCCGGGCACTATATTGACAGTTTCGCATTAAAAATTGACATACCAAAGTCGACTTTAGAAATCCAGTCATTTATTTTCCATTAGTTGTGGCGTCACTATTAATTCCGTTTCTTATAATACACAATGCCTTATTTTGAAAGAAGACAACTGTTCTTATAATGTGAAACATTCAATATAGTGCCCGGCACAATTTGTGCCGGGATTTATTGCAATAGGTCCCTATTAGGTAGATAATATTATAAAAAAAACCTCTGGGTTTATAATAGCGTGATCTTTAATGCCGCTTGCGGCTGCCGGCTGAGTATATCGAAAAATCCAAGAGATGGCGCCATAAATACACTTTTAAAAACAATGGCTTGAAATAAAATTTTTATTCTACAAAGGATCTTACATAAAAAGAATATTTTATTTATGATGTTTTGTTTTTTTTTTAATTGCGATTACGAGGCGTATAAAAAAAACAAGTTTATATTGAAAAAAAAATCGGTAGAAAACTATGGTAATTCGGTATATCGTAAAGTAAAAGGCTAAATCGGTAGATCTACCGAACAATCCGTAGAAGTGGCAACACTGGGTTGAGAACACTAAAGGAAACTTAGACACAGAAGGTGACCCCTCTGTGGCATAGACCTGGAAGTACTGGAACAGGTACAGCGGTGTTCTGTGAGGTACAGATCAAAATAAACCTAAACCTAGACTTACACATCTCCACCTTGAAGCGAAAGAAGCCTCGAAGTTTGTCTTGATTTAAGATTTAATTTATTTTACATACGTACTCCCACATTCCGTATAAATCCGGTCAAGTACTGACTGGAGCACCATCTATGTAAGAATGAGTGTATGTCCCTTGGACAAAGTGTGCAGTGTGGCTAGTGACCAATATATGACGTGTTTCAGATGTCAAAAACTACACTACGAAAAGACGTCAAATAACTGACGCCTTAAAGACAACATTTTTTGGTAGATGACCTGCTGGTCATCCAAATGACCAGTTTTCGACGAAAAAAAGACGTCATTTGATGACCCCTTGCTACCTGAGGACATTATTTTCGGTGGAATTTGTTCTTTTGGTCGTTTGTAAGAGAAATTAAAACAAACAATTCCATTAAAAATTATGTCGTATGTGTCAAAAGTTAGAGAATTTACATGCGTGGACCAATCTGAGCGTCCATTCGAGGGAGAGAAATAAAATTTCTCCGAAAATCAAGAATACCGCTGAAGGGTAACGTTGTCTTTGCAAAAAAAGATATTTGAGACTAATGACAGTGTTATTAATAGTCTTTGGATTTCTTCAGGGTGAAAGTCAATCATATTGCAATTCAAAAGAAAACGCTGCCCTTCACAAATACATTTTTTATTGCCAAAAACGTATAGCCTTGACAGCTGTCTCATAGGGCCGGTTTATCTATGGAGGGTTACCCCTTGAGTTAGAGATAGCCCTGGGTTAAAGTTGTCAAAAGTGTTTATCCATCCATGGTTAAATGCAAACTCGAGGGTTAACCCTAGGCTAACTTGACCCGCGCTCGAACGGCAGGGTAGTGTATTTAGCTCTAGGTTAACGTCAAAATTTCCAATTATTTTGAAGTGTTTTTTTTATTTTGGTTGATTTTTTTTCAAAAGCATAACATTCAACTTGTGTACTTCAATTTTAGTGTTAAATAAGATACTACGAAATTTTTAAAACACCAGCGGTGATACTTTTTATGGTGTGAGGCTGAGATGATGGAATTCCCCACAGACATGAAGATTTTTGCAAAGGGAGCAGTTTACCAAGCAAACCAAAAATAAATATTCTGTTTTCTATGAGCAAGATCATGTTTAATAGAAAAGCATTCAATAAATATCCCACCTGCCAAGAGAGCTATACCTAATATGTGTAGGTACTGAGCCACAATATAGACCCACTGGCGGTCGCAGCGGAAGGGCTGCAAGGCCCACTCACATATGAATCTTCATCAAAATATGTGTACCAGTTTTATTATAATTACTAATTTATGTATATAATTTTAAAACTTTTAAAATGTATTTAAAAATGCAAAATAAAAAGTGAATGTATATTTTAAACACTGGGTTTTTTTAAGTTTTATTTGGTGGCCCCTGAAAAATGACTATTAATTTCTTTTGTTATTTAACAATATTTTAGGTATCAGAAATAATCAACAATTAAGTTTATATATATTATAGTACTTAACATCAAAATAAAATACTGCAACATGCTAGAGCACTTTTATAATTAAAAAAAATATGCTACAGAATAAATATAATATATCACATCAAGGTTTCTAGATACTTTCTGGTCACCCAGGATGCCTCTGCTTGCTCTGCACAGGGTGGTGTTTGTAAATCAGTCATTCCGGGATAACAGGTTGATGTGTCAGAAACTAGTACCATTATTTCTTGTTGATGTGCCTTGTTGATATTTCTTTATTAAAATGTAGAAGTTTGTTGGTTTCCTTGTAAAGACATGACCTGTAAAAAAAATAAAATAGGTGTAGTAGTTTAAAAATAAACTTAAAAAATGCAGAATTATGATCCAATACCAAAGACATTAATCCAATTGCTTTTAACTTTTTTTATCTCTTAAATTATCCAGCTTTAATAGGTAGATAGGTAGGTACCTATAGATGCATTTTTATTTTAGACTATAATTAGTAGTTAAGTAGAACAGAAACAATTTACAAAGTTGGAACTACATGCTAATTTTTATGTAGCTAAATAATTTTCATCATACATATAGTAGATACTTACTGGCTAGAGTACAATAACTGAAGAAACTGAATAAGTTTTTTCCAAATAATATTTTTTAACAAAACACCCGAAACCAACAATACAAAAAAACATATGATTATAACCACAAAATGTCAAAAATTCCACAGATTATTAAATAAGAAGGCAAAACTTAGATGGTCGATTGTTACCAGCATTGCCAACCTGCGAATTTCGGAGCTCTGGGTTAAAATCGCGTGGATAAACACTTTTCCCTTTAACTCGAGGGTTACCCCAAGGTTAGAGTTGGCCCAGGGCTAGCTAACACGACGAGATACCCCGCCATTGATAAACCGGCCCTTAGTAGTACTTTAACAAGTAGATGCCTTAAATGGCACTTCTTAAAATTATGCTTCTCAATGACTTGATTTTTCTACTCTAAATAAAAAAAGGTACGGACAAAACACAAAAGATTAAAAGAATTTGAATTTTTTTTTTATTTTTTATCAGAACATTACGATGCTATTTTTCTTCTTTTATAGCATCGTTCTTGAAATTCCCACAAATTTAGGGAAAATGATGGAAATCTTCCTCAGATATATTCATTTGATTGGTCAGTGCATGTTATGCCACTCCCATTCCCTTTAACAACACCAATGACCAATAGAACAACTTTTATCGAAAACCATCGTATCAGTGCGTATTCGAAGGAAATTTATCTTTTTCCCTAGATTTGTGGATAACTGAAGCATAGCTAAACAGAACTCCAAACTTTTTGCTTCGTTAAGTTAAATGAATCATTTATTTAATAAAACCTAATTTTTACTTGGATTAAACAAAAATTTGTTTGCCTCAAATTCAATTTTGAGTTACGACACAAGTAAATATTGACCTTGATTCAAGTTTGGATAAATCTATTTATACAAATATTTTAATGAATCAATTCTATTTAACTCAAATAAATGTATTTTTCAGTGTTGGGTATATTATAATAAAACTGATAATTTGCAATATCCCTGAGACTTATACAAATTTTATCCTGAATCGCGTCATCAATAGATTTTGCTGAAATTCTGACTCAAAACGAATATAAAATTGGAATAACGACAAATCAAATATTCAATAATGACAAAATAAGTTTTTGGGCGAATCCTCAAAAATATTAGTCGCTCGTATACTACTCGGGAGTTTAGGCCCTGTTGTCACTCCTCAATACGAGCGTAACTAGTGTTAGGGTCGCCCACAAAATCTTTTTCAATTTATTCAATAATGATGTTGACAATATTTACTATTACTAATCGGTTTAGAAATTTTTTCTATGTTGTCCGACGCCTATTCTCCACCTCCTTCGATCCTGACAATCATCTTTTGTCAGGTTTTTTGACTCATTGATCCTTGGATTGACTGTTGCCATTACAGTTTAGGTCGCCCTTTTTTCTGCCCCTATTGGTTTCCATTCTAGGACCTGCTTTGGTAATCTTTCGTCGTTCATCCGTTATACATACATTTCCGTACCATATCAGTTGTCTTATTTGTTTACGATATTTAACCTGCAAAGAGGAAATGGAACAAAAAATGGAGATGCGCATTGAGCAAAGACGAATGTGGTGTTTAAATTTTAGTATTTTTTAGGGCCTTCAAAAATGGGTGCATGGGTGTTTGATTTACGTGCATTGTTGCGCCTCTGTAACAGGTGGGAATAAAATAATCACCGTTAATTTTAGCTGATAACAATTTTATTATCCTACATTAGGTATGTTCCTCGTAGCCCACATTCTCTTATCTATGTTTTTTATCACAAACCGAATCTCACGTTGAGTCAGATCCACTGGAACCAAGTTTTTAAAATGTGTGTTTTGAAAACAGTGATGAAAATTTTTTAATTAATCATAAACCTTTGTGTCCATTCCAATACTAAAGTGAACAAATTTGTAAACAAAGAGAAAGAAGTCGACAAACGTGCAAAATAAAAATAAAAAACTGTTTAATGTGTGAGTTTTAAAAATTTTAATTTAAGTGGGTCATCGTAAGTTTACATTTTTAAAAATAAAACTATATTATTTTTTCCACTCTGTTTGTGTGTTTTCCTTTTTACCCAACTGCAGCACGGCGAAAGCAAGGGTAATGTTTTTCGATTGTTGGATGTATGTAAATAAATATGTATGTTTGTATCACGGTAGAGGCTAAACGCCTGAACCCATTTTGTGCCATGATGTGGGCTTTATTAAAATTCCTTTGATTACCCATTGCAAATGTCCTCTAATTTGCTGTAGTTACTTTGAAGTCCTCCCTGCTCCCCTCCTGCCATTCCCCCCAGCCTATTCAAAAGCCATATTCGCATAATTTTATTAAATATAGAGCGATTTCAAAAATTCTTTCTGGCATACTCTTTCAGATTTTTTCCAACACCATTTTACTAATTGGAAATAAAAAAAAATTAAATAGAAAAAACACCCAACTGCTAAATTGACATGTACCTACTAGTCGCAGTTGGGTACAAAATTACCCAATAACCTGATTCATGAAAATACAAAACTGTATAATTTCGTAAGTGCGCTTTGGGCATCAAAACTAAATGTTGAAGCATGTCGTACATTATACCTATCAATTTTGTACTTAACTGCGACTAGTAATTACAAGTAAATTTAGCAGTTGGGTGTTTATTTTAATTATTTTTTATTAGAATGTGTATAAAAGCTAAAACTCAAACGCTAGTATTTACTAAAGTCCTTAAAACTCGGTCTAGATTTTTGGTTAAAGGTTTAACTAATTTTTTTGCCTTAATTGTAATAGTTTGTATTTTTAGAATTGTTCATAAATACCTTACAATATATGCCAACTTTTTTCATTGTTACAATGTCCTAGTATCTTCATTAAACTTTTAATTGAATAAAAAATATATAACATTTTGATTTAAAAACGGCAGCCTCTTTTAACGTCGAAACGTCACTAGGAGATGTCCAATAAAAACGGTGTACGTCAGTGTCAACTGTCCGCTATATTTTAGATGTTATTTATTTATACAAGTTAGTGATGAATAAACCGATGTTCAATTGTTTTGGTGGATGTGTAACTGAAAACGGATTCTAATATATCTTCTGCTTTTTACAATATTTAAATATTAATACATATTTAATACGGTAATGCATCAACAGATATAGTTTTAAGTTATTTATGTAATATTTAGCGTCGAAAATTTTTGTAAAAAAGTTTTTTTTATCGATCATGGATAATTTCTATTGCTTTTCGTACCTTAAACCACCCCTCAGGGTTCGGTTCGGTTCGGTTCATTCAAATTTCCAAGAAATTACATTCTGCTGACAAACTTTTTATTTGGTTTTTCTTTATTTTTAAAGTTAATTTGAATTCTTGTAAGTTAAAACTCACTGAGAATTGCTTATTACGCTATTGCACGTTAGCGTAAACCAATTCTTTGCAGTAATTAAAAAAATTAAATACGACTGGTTCAGTCGGTATCAAGTTCATATATTTTAGTACTAGACTTTGGTCTAAGTGCTAAGTTTTCAGATTTTAGTAAATACTGGTGAAAAAGTCTAGCATAAGTATTTAGTACACTTAATCAATAAAGACTTATTCACAATGTGCGTGAACGAAGTATAGGTTACCTAAAAATGGTTCCAAAAACTAATTTTACATTTTGACTCCTGACTTCAGAGCGATATTCTATCGATATATAAATCCTAGCTGATCCTCTTCTCGAAATTTTATCAATTTTGTGCGATTTTTCTAGTAAGTCTAGGCGTTGGCTCCTGTCACGTGTGATCTAATATGTTCGCTCAGTTTGACTGCGGGGCATTGTTAAGCACCCATAGGTGTATAAAAAAAGTTTGGTAACGTGGTCGAACTCATGGTCGTTTGGCCGCCATCTTTGAAAATAGCCGCCAAATTGATAGATTTATTTTTAAGCGTCTCCAGTCATCCGATTTTAATTTTTTAATGCTTGTTATACTTCTTTTTTAAAGGCAAATAAATTTTGTTATTACACATTTTTTAATTAATCAGGTAGTTTTTGAGATATACCAAGATTATTAGTATTTCCGCTCTCATAAGAATTAAAATAATACTCATGCTCATTTTATTGTAGCTACAATATTATTGAATTTTGTTTTTTTTTGTTACACAGAAGGCTTTAAACCTTTCATATAAGAGGATATTGACTTTATGTTTTTAAAGTTCGATGGATGGTACCCCTAGAGACTGCTTTAAAGAGGGTGGTTTCTAAAACTGTTCACAAGATTATACAAAAAGTGAATTTGCAGCGAAACGTTGCATCCTAGCGAAAAACGTTAAGAGTAATTCCGTGGTGCCCGGGAAAAAGGAGATAAGTCCATTTTTGTTCAAAACGAGATACCAGTCTTGGTTTTGGATGAATATCCTTGTTATGGGCCAAACAATATAAGTCAGATTGTATTTGTTTTTTAGTCTGAATATTTGAGTATCCTCAGTATCAGTATTAAACCTATTTGTAAATTGTAAGCAAACTTTAAGTTATTTTCCTGAACATTCTTAATAATCGACTTATCTCCTTTTTCCCCGGCAACACGGAATTTTTATAGTACTTTTAATTCCGCTTCTTTTAATCATTGTCATATCTTTTACAATTAAAAAAAAAACTCGATTTTGGAGCAAAAAAATTGAATTTTTACCAAATTGTATATTTTAGCTGGCTTGTACAGCTAACTATCAAACCTAGGATGCTATGTGAATCAAAAAAAGCGTCATTAAAAGTACTATAAAAATTACTTTTATCGTTTTTCGCTAGGATGCATCGTTTCGCTGCAAATTCACTTTCTCTATAATATTGTGTACAGTTTCAGAAACCACCCTCTAGGCAGTCTTTAGGGGTACCATCCAACGAACTTATAGTCAATATCCTCTTTTGTGAAAGGTTTAAAGCCAAGCTTTAAAAAGTTAAAATAGGATCACTGGGTAGGGAATACGCCTAAACAAAAAATCTTTTAATTTGGCGGCCATTTTCAAAGATGGCGGTCAAACGACTATGAGTTCGACCACGTGACCAAACTTTCTTATACTGCTATTGGTCCTTAACAAAGCCCCGCAGTCAAACTGAGCGCACATATTAGGTCACACGTGACAGGAGCCGGCGCCTAGACTAACTAGAAAAAAGGCAAAAAATTGATAAAATTTCGAGAAGAGGATCAGCTAGGATTTATATGAATATGACACTAAAGTCAGGAAAGAGTCCATATTCAAAATGTGTAATTAGTTTTTGGAATCATTTGTATGTAACCTATACTTCATTCAGGCACACTGTGTATTAGATATAAAATAAGGTCTAGCATTAATAATGCTAGCAGTATATTGACATCTACGCTTGCGCAGTTGCTAAGGTCGACTTTAATAAGAATTGTGCTAGACCTTATTGGTGCACATATAAAGTTATGCAGTATTTACGTAACTTGGCTTTATTTTGAGGATTTGGTAAAATTTGTCAGCTGAGCTGTTACTTTTTTATTTAACCATTTTGCATTCTATTTTTTTTTTTGGGAAAGTGTTTCATTACAGAGTTTTTGATTTTCTTTATCGTCTTTTTTTCATGATTATTGTTTTATATAAAAAAAATTGGTGAAAAACAATCCGATCGTAAGTTCTGTACGAAAATGATATACGCAGTATGTCCCTGGATGGAGATGACAAGAGGAAAAAATCCTGTATTTTTGATTTTAAGTAAAAAACTTCCTTTTTATACAAAATTCTGCTTGTTGAAAAACTAAGATTACCATAATAAAGTCTTTGATTATATGTACAGGGTGTCATCAAATTAAGAAACATGCTCTTTTTAAAAAATTCTGCTTGTCAAAAAACTGAGATAACGATATTAATATCTTTAATTAGAAAAGAGAAACTTTTCCTCATCTTTTGATACCAGTGGGTTAACTTTTGACGCTTTGAAACTTTCTTCCTACGACATGTAAGTACACGCCACTGGTGTCAAAAGATATAGAATCTCCCGCTTTATAAAACACTACTTTTATTTTGAATTATAAAATCTTTTTAATTTATAAATTTTAATTTTTATAGTCTTTAAATAGCTTACGGTTTACTACTCCCTTCTTGCGCCATGTAAGTGCACGCTACTGGTGTCAAAAGGTGACGAATCTTCCACTCTATCACAAACTACTTTCGGTTTGAGTTAGAAAATGTTTTATTATTATAAATTTCAATTTTTTTTTGTTTTAAATTTTTGACGCTTTAAAGTTCCCTTACGGCATGTAAGTGCACACCAATGGTGTCAAAGATTAGAAATCTCCCACTCTATCATACGCTTCTTTCATTGTGCGTTAGAAAATTGAAATTTTTTTATTATAAGTTTTTAATTTTTTTTGTCTTTAAATAGTTGACGCTTTGTTCCTACGACATGTAAGTGCACGCCACTGGTGTCAAAGAGTAAAGAATCTGCCGCTCTATCATAAACCACTCTCCGTTTGAGTTAGAAAATCTTAGTTTTTTTTATTATACATTAATAATAATTTTTTCTTTAAAAATATTTGACGTCTGTTACCCCCTTTCTACGACATGTAAGAGCACTGGTGTCAAAAGGTGAGGAATAATATCTCAATTATATGCATTAAGGAAACTGATAATGAGTGGTTTTGAGCGCAGCACCAATCATCAGTTACCTTAATATGCATACCATGATTTTGGTTTAAATTGAAACAGCAAGAGTTGATGAGGTGACTGTTAATAATTTCTGCCAACTTTTGTTTATATTATTCTGCAATACTTTTCAATTTTTATCCCTAATATTCTCGTATGTTCAGCGTAAAGAGTTAAAATTTTTGTTTATTACTAATATGCAATAAATTTAGGCCTAAGTGCTTTCTGTTGATTGGCTGGTAGATTTTCCAACAAAATTTAATCTGATTGAGCAGTGTATATCACACTCGGAAATCATCGGTTTGAAATCTGCTAGGTCAATCTGCTAACTTCACACCGGTTTTACATTTTAGTGCTTCAAAGTCGGCATCAAAAGAAGGCTGACAATGGTGTGGCGGGCGATCCTGATCGCAACCCTATTGTGGGGTAACTCCGAGTCATTTATGTGCCCAGATATATGCCTTTGCGACAACGAAATAACCAATTGCCAGTATAATGGACTTACAGAATTGCCACAAGACGTCGATTTGAATGTAAGTATCGTATTACATAACCAATGAAAATAAATCATAGGCGTCCCATTTTAGCTTTTACGATCATAAAAAGAGACAATAATAATAGTAATTTAAATTAAATAAAGTAAATTTTCAACTAACTTAATCCATGGGTTTTTACCACGCAATTAATGGAGATTCAAGTCTTATATATATTGGAACAACTTTTTGGTATTTTAATATGCAACCCACAAATCGCTTACCAGAACCACACTAAAAGTTCTAGACGACAACTTTATCCAGAATTGTCAAAATTGGTTTGGTTTGTACAGAGTTTTGAAATATCCGGTCAAGAAAAACTACTGTTTATATTCATTTTTAAGGCCTAACTGCTTTAAGCAATTTAGGTGTCCAAGCTCCTTCTAATTTTTAATAAAAGGAATGATACAATTCGCAGTAGCCGTTTCGCCTCCACCCAATTCGGAGCTGTCCATATCGCTGTAGCGACGATTGGCTGCTGGCTGATTCGCCACCAGGACAATTGGTCGCATGAATATTTGAAAAATGATCAATGAAAAATAAAATGGCAATTATTTCAACGATTTTATTTAGCATAGATCCGTATATTGTTTGTTTATCACTTTGTTTAAATTTTGTGATTTTTTTCCATCTATTATTTGTTAGGTTAAGGGTGTTCTGGTAACAATATATATAAACATTTTGTTTTAGTACAAAATATTTAAACTAGCGATTTCAAAATGACGAACTTACTTACATCCCAGTAAGCACAAAAACACTTTAGTTTCGCAACATTTGTGTAAACATGAGATTTGCGACATTAACCAGGAGGCGCAGTTACGAAACATTTATATATATATATATATATATATATATATATATATATATATATATTGCTGAAACTCGTTACCGAGTATAAAGTTACACAAAATGTACAGGTACTTAGGTTCAGGTACATAGTTATAGTTATAAAAAGTCAGTAAGACCTCAGCACGCTAGTTCAGGTACATAGTTATAGGTTTTCACATTTAACGCTATCATCTATAGATTTTTCGAAGACTGAAAATAACTATTCTTGAGGTTATCACTCTGCCACACTCAGGGCATTCAAAATTACCCTGCGCCGATGGGTTTCGACGGCGTATGTTGGACTCTGTGTTGTAGTTGTTCACGACACGTCTCCATTCTTCTGCCAAAGCCTCCCAAACGTTCTGTATGTGGAAGTGTTTAAGTTTCTCATGGATGGATGGATGGATCTTTATCTGCCCGCCTTGTCTTCTCTGACCGTGCGCTAGTTCCCAGTACAAGACGCATCAGGGAGTCTATTTTCGGACATGCGCTGAACGTGTCTAACCCACCTGAGCTGTGCCCGACCGACCAATACTTTGATGCTTTGGCAATTAGTTCTTTCGAGAATGGTTTTATTGGAGACCCTATGAAACCATTTGGTTTGCGTGATCTGTCTCAAGTCTCTTTGCTACATTTCGTTTAAAGTTTTCAAACGCCGCCTATAGGTCGTCCAAGTTTCGCATCCGTATGTCATGGTCGGGATAATTACTGCTCGATATACTGCAGCTATAGTTTTAATTGACAGATCGTGATTGTCGAACACTCTTTCTCCAAGACCCCAGTATGCTCTCGAAGCCGCATTAACCCTGTAATGGATTTAGGCGTCAATATTGGCTTTGGTGTTTACTATGCTTCCAAGATAGTTTAAATATTCGACATATTCTAACTGTTCGTCTCCGATCAGGACGTTTGCTCTTTCAGCAGTTTGTGGAAAGCACATAATTTTAGTTTTACCAACGTTAATTTTCAACCCTAGTGCTTTGTATGCCCAATTAAACGTCTCTAAGGTTGCTTGCTGGCTTTCTGCGGAATCTGAAGTTAGGCCGCAATCATCTGCATACTGAAGGTCAGTCAGAAATTTTGTTCTTGTTTTCGCTCTGAGCCTTTTCAGGTTGCACAGCCCACCATCAAAGCGGTATCTTAGTTTCAACCCTCTCGCAAGCAACTGACTCCGCAATAATTATTGACAATGCTGCAACGAAAATGTTAAGCAGGATAGGCGCCAAGACACAACCCTGTCGAACGCCTGTATTGGTCTGGAAAGCTTCAGTGACTTCGCCGTTGTAAAGTACACTGGCCATGTTATTCTGGTGGGGACTCTTGAAAACACTGACATTTTCCTGAAGTTGCCTCAAAGTAAAAATAAGGTCAGTTGTTCCTCGATTTGGTCGAAAACCGCTCTGGGATTCGGGAAAACTCAGGTCAACGTGTCTCATCAATCTGGTAGCCATTATTTTTGCTAATATTTTCCCGCCCATTGAAAGAAGCGAAATCCCACTGTAATTACCGCAATCTGAAACGCTCCCTTTATTTTTAAATAAATTTACAATTTTGGCATCCCTAAAGTCTTGCGGGACTGTTCCAGTAGTCCAGATTAGATTAAATGCCAGCTTAAGGGGTTCTATCGCTACGTCGCCGAGTGCTTTGTAAACTTCTGCAGGGATGTTATCGTTTCCCGGGGCTTTGTGGTTCTTTAGAGAGTGTATTGCTGATTTGATTTCTTCGACAGAGATTTCTTGTTCTAAGGATTGGTTAGGCTCGTATTGAGGGATTCTATTTAAGTTGTCGTAGTCCACGTTACTTTCTGTGTTTAGAATGGTGGAATAGTGCTCCCTCCATCTTGCTCTGATATCGAATTCTTCAAGCAGGAGTATGCCGTTTGCGTCTCTGATTGTGCATACTTTTCTTTTAGTCACACCATAAGTTTCCTTTACTGCATTAAAGAAGTTGCGCTGGTCATTTTGATCGCCATATGCTTGAATTTGTTCCGCTTTAGTGGTCCACCAGGCGTTTTAATTTGATCGTATTTCTTTCTGTACTTGTTTCTTGATCTCTTTGTATTTGCATTTGCGTTGTTTGGGTTATTCTGTAGTGACTGAAATCTTTATGTTTTGAGTCTAGAATGTCTTTCTCACTGTTCTCATTAAAGCAATCAGGTTATTTTGGGGTCTGCGTTGTGCCCAAGACTGTTGTGCTCGACTCATAGATCACGTCACGCAACTTAGACCAAAGAGTGTCTTGATCAATTTGCAGATGAGTTAGTTTCTCCTTTGTTCTATTCTGTAGGTGATTCATAATACCTGGAGTGATAATTTTCTCCAGATTTAAACGGGGCCCAGGTTCGATTCTGAAAGATTTTATATGCCTAGGCTGAATCTTCATCTACATCTTGGAGAGTACTAAGAGGTAGTCAGTCCAGTTTTCTACATTTGTGATGGCCTTTATAATTTTGACTTCCCCCAGTTGTTTCTTTCGTACGATCACCAATGCCAATGACGGGATCTAGGGTGATGCCAGGTTCTTGTACTTGAGTTTTTGCCTGAATGCAGTGTTTGTTACAACTAAGTCATGTTCGGTGCATTTTGAAAGTAACAGCTCGCCGTTGGAATTGGCGTTACCGTTGCCTATGGTGCGCTTGATGTATCCTTAGGTAGCCTAAAGTGCGATTTTACGCACTCTCTACGTGGGCTGTTGGAGTTGCTCACGGATCTCAATAGGGTTATCCCGCCGATGTTCGGTCGCCAGAGCCTCGTTGGTAGAAACAGGGTGCACCACGTAAAGGTGAGGTTGGCATTTGAGTAGTAGAGGCTCTATATTCGCATACTTACTCCCTTACACCCCGAAACATTTATCGTCTTAGCGTCGATATATCTTCTGCAACGTTGCACAGAAGCCATTTTCTCGATGTTACAATGTTAGATAATATTCGATACAAATGGTCGACCCAAAGTAAATTTTTTATCTATCTATTCAGCCTTCTTCGATCCATCTTTGGCCATAGACCTCCCCCAAGACCACTCTGCTTTGTCACCGTGTTCATATATCCAGTTGCCGCATGTTTTTTCAAATGGTCCGCCCATCTCATTTGGTTTCTTTACCTACTTCTTTTATTTTCCCAAGATCTCCAGTTTACAATACATTTGTTCCATCGAACGTCTTTTTGTCTGATATTATGACCTTCAAATTTCCTTTTTAATTTTGCTACTTTTCCTCTAACATCCCTTTCCCTATCTATTAGCTTTGCATGTAACATTTGTCTTTCCATTGATATTTGAGCTTTTGTTACCTTATCCATGTTTGATTTTGTGTGCCAGTGGCCAGATCTGCGATCCATAGGTAAGTAGAGTTCGCGCGGCGAGAGTTGAAGCCACCCACGTCACGGGTGGGGGGGATCTACCGGCCGCCTCTAGCTTGTTGACTGTTTTAGATATCCATAGGCGTAGTGTTTTATATTGGGAATTAGTTTAATAAATTATTATGCGTAATTTATTCCGCACGGCACTGTCCGGCCGCAAGTACCAATACCATGATAAAATTGATGACGTGCGTGGCATCAACTCTCGCCGTGTCTACTCTACAGGAAGGATACATTGGTTATACACTTTTGTTTTGAGGTACTAAGGATATTTTTTATTTTTTAACTCGTCTCTTGATTTCAGTTATTTGGTTTTCTTTCTTTAGTTTAATAATTTGTTCTATTTTTTTTGGTTTATTCTAATCGTAATATCTTCATCTGTGTTTGTTATGATTTTTTTTAGTGCAGTTCTCGCAGCAATTTTATCAGTTCATCTTCCTTGTCTGAATTGTCCGTTCATTTTGATGCCTATTTCTTCCCAATCTAAGCTTTTAAGGACATCTCCTAGGGCCTCGTTAAAAGTGGGATATTGTGTCACCCTGGCTCACACCTCTTCTTATGAGGATTGGCTTGGTTCCTTCATGGATTTTGATTGATGTTGGTGCTTCGCTATATATATCAGCTATTAAGTCTATATATCTGTGATCTATTTGGTTATTAATTAAAAATGCTTTCACTGCCCAGGGCTCAATGCTATCGAAAGCTTTTTCGTAGTCCATAAACGCAATATATAATGCACTGTTGTATTCGCTGGCTCGTTCAATTAGGCTTTTCCTGATTAATAAGTGGTCAACTGTACTGACTAAAACCTTTTTTGAAGCCTGCTTGTTCCTTGGATTGATATCCGTCAAATTTTGTTGTCAGACTATCTGTTAAAATTTTTGTGAAAAACTTATAAATATTACATTGAAGAGTGTTACGCTATTGCCTTACTTGTGTAGAATAATTATTATGGATTCTTTCCAGTTGTTTGCGATTATTTTTTCTTTTAGTATTTTATTCAGTATAATATGGAGGGTATTAACTACAGCTTTACCACCGTACTTGAGCATTTCTGCCGGTACTCCTTCTTTTGCAGGTGATTTGTTATTTTTTATTTTCTTTAATGCTCTCTTTATTTTCGTTTTGCTTAATTTAGGTTGTAGCTCTGAGTTTATGTTCTTTATTTTTGTTTGGAGTTTTTTCATGATTTCTCGTAATGGTTCCCTTTTTGTTTAGTATAATTCTGTTTCGAATAGTTGTGTGATATTTATGATATCCTCTTTAACGTTAGTTTCTATGCCGTTCATATTATTTATAGCCTAGTCGGCCTAGACATTTTATATTTCTGTTATTTTCTATAACTCCCTCAACTTTAATTTCTTGGCTCTTTCTTTTATTTTCTTTTATCATTTTGCTTATTTTTTATTTTTTTCTGTGTATTCTATAGATGTTATTTTTCCTTTTCTTTCGAGGTTCCATCTTTTTTCCATCAGTCTCTTTTTTTTAATCTTTTTGTGCAATATCCTTTCCTACTCCTACTTTTGGCTATTAAATCTGTGTATCTGTGATCTATTCGGCTATTAATTAAAGATAATTTTACTGCCCGGTGCTCCATGTTATCAAAAGCTTTTTCAAAGTCTATAAAAGCAATATATAGTGGAATGTTGTATCCGTTGGCTCATTCGTCATAGAGATAAGACTATGGTGCCAATAAAATGAATTACACAGTAACCGCTTTAAGGGTTGTGGAAAAGAAAAATATTTTTCAGGTAAAAAGTTACTTTTTATATAAAAGCTGTACATAGAAACATATTTAAAAACCTTTTTTTATAAACTCTCCGTTCGAAAAGATTCTGTCCACACTGTAAAAGCACAATATGACATATCGACAGTACCAAAACATGGACCAATTTGCTGGCATCGATACATTTACCTAATATATCTCACAAGGGTATCCACCGAAAGTTTTACAACCAAGTATATTTTCCTCATAATTTTTGGACCATTTTCAGACGCAATCAAATTTAGAGAAGTTGCATGTAGCCCTTGCAGTATTTGTCTTTGGACTTGATTACTGGCCACAACTTTCAATAAGTTTGTCGCAACCCTCGCAGCAGAGCAGGTTTTCGCAACATCGTCAATTTAAAAACACGATTTCCAAAATAGCCCCGCATCTCTATAATAGTCCCACAGTACTACGGATCACCTATTTGTTGAGTGATACGTGACAGTATTTTAAAAGGGGGATTTCTCATGGACGGTATGTATAGGATTGAAATCGCAAAACTAAAACACTTTCTTGATAACACAATATTTTTCCACACAATGTTGTAATACCTAAAAATCAAATTTTGTTTTTAACAAATTTTATAGTTACTTAATATGTCTGATGATTGCTTTTTGGTCTTTGAGATATTTAAAAAAAGTAAGCAAGGGTCTTAATAGATTTTGTATATTTCTGACTACACCACTGAGGTAGGTAAAGCTGTTATTATTCCTACAGATATTCCGGATTTGATACCAGTAAAGTTGTAAATCAGCTTGACATTTATATTGGTAAAAATGGTGGATATTACACATGCTTATATAAATATGTGCATCGCAAGAGTCCCTAGCACTGTAGCACATATTGAAATAGAATTTTTATGTTAAAATAAGTACCTCTATCCAGTTGAACATGATTTTTTTTTATTGAAATATTTTTTATGTAAATATAGATATTATATATTTTTAAAATCAGGAAGAATAGGAATATTTTATTTACAAATTTAAATTATATTGATTCTATAAGTGCCTTTAAGAAAATAAAACAAACATGGGCACCTCAAATATATAATCTACTGCCAGGACTTTTCAAATTGCCGCCCCAAAAATATAATTAAAAAGTTTTATATACAAGTTGATATGAGAAAGATTGCCTAAATTTTTGACAGGAGATTTATTATTGGAAACAGGTTAGATCATGAATCCGCTTTATTTGATTAAGATTTGTTATTTTAAACGAAATATAGGTCATGCATGAATCCACTTTATACTCTATTCGCTTAAATGCCTTCATGCACTTTTCTGTCAACTCATGTCCAAGAAAAGCTCAGCTTGAAAAACAAAAGAATTTTGGAAAATTTACAATTTTTTTTTAAATTAATATTTTTTCTAAAATTATTTTATTTTATTTGGATTACAGTGCAGCTTTCTAAAAATTTTAATCACTTGCATTTTTATTTTTTTTTAACATCGTATTTTTTTTTCGTTATTTTTGCAATAACTTAAAAAGTTTTCGAGTGAATTTGACAGATGTCCTGAATGAATACAAGGCAAGGACTTTCAACCTCTAATGTGAACTTTGCATTTACACGCAAAAATAGCGGAGCTTATCAAGCGACAAGAAAGTAATCATATACGTAATATATAGTAATGTATAATGATATTATAATGATTTATTTTTATTTTTAACGAAAGCTATAATTTTAAGAAATAAGGAAGAAATATAGTTTTTTAAGATACAAAAACATTAAACATGCAAGTGATTAATAGTTTTTATAAAAGCGCACTATTATACAAATAAAATAAAATTACAGTCGAACCTCTATAACTCAAACCTGAAGGGACAACCAAAACAGTTCGAGTTATGGAGAGTTCGAGTTATAGAAACTCGAGTTACATAGGTTAAAATACATGTAAAAAATGCAGGGACCGCTTAAAAGGTTCGAGTTATAGAGGGGTTCGAGTTATAAAGGTTCGAGTTAGAGAGGTTCGACTGTAGTTTGAAAAAATCGGTTAAGAAATAAAAAAGTTCCAAAATTCATTTTTGAGCCGCAGCTTTCAACCCCTGTGGTTAACTTTGCATTAACACGAAAAGTGCATGAATGCCTTTAAGCGAATAAGAGTAGGTATTATTTGAAAAAGTTAGATATTTCCATTACAAGAGCCGTTCTGGAGCCAAAGTCTGGGAGGGTAATGGTCAAGCGGTGACTGTAAATTAGAGCACAGGAAAAATATCCGTAAAGCAAAAGAGCGCACACGTAACAAAAAGCACACCGAAAACGCGCACACGGAAAATAGCGCACAGCAGTGCACAATGAAATAAAATAAGCTTCTAGAATTCGAATGTTCAATGTAAAAAAATAAAAAGTTAGTTTATTAGACCATTTGAAATTCCGCCACAAAAAAATGAGAGTATTTATATTTCATAGAATTTTGAAATTTTAAAATATATATATTTGTGTTTTAAAAAAATTAAAATTTTTAATATCTGTATGAAAGCTTACACCGGCACACGAAATAAAAAAGTGGTGTGTACCTTTGATCAGAGCTTCCTTATAAGTTCTCTTACAAAACTTCGAGAAAATTAAATAAAAAACGTTGCAATTTTTCGCGCACTCAAAAAAAGTTGCGAAAAGCTCCGAACATCGCAAAAAATTGCAGTTATGAAAATGTGAAGTATAAAGTAGTTTTGCGCAGTGGTCAAATAGTCTCAGATTTTCTTTTAATTGAGGATAGTCTTATCTAGAGGCCCTGAATGTATGACATATTTTAAAGAATCAGAGACGCGACAAACTTATCAAAGTCAAATTTATTTAAGGCAAAATCAAAGGAGAAATATATCTGTCCTCTAAATTTTAGCCTTGTTTAGGGAGAGACGCACCTTCCGTCCTTGTTATTTCATCAGCGTCGGAAATAGTTATTTCCCTAACTACAGTCGAACCTCTCTAACTCGAACCTCTCTATAACTTGAACCTTTTAAGTGGTCCCTGCACTTTTTATATGAATTTTAACCTCTTTGACTCGAATTTCTATAAGTCGAACTCTCCATAACTCGAACTGATTTGGTTGTCCCTTGAAGTTCGAGTTATAGAGGTTTGACTGTAAATGCAGAAAGTGATACTTTACCGCACGCATCGGCGCCGGCGGCGGCGTTTGTCCGATCGACGCGCCAACGGAGCTCGGGCAAGCCGCAAGTGCGGTAAAGATACTTGCCGCACAAGTTAGGTAGAACATTTTGCCTACGAGCGTGTTGAAAATTCAAAATATGTTTTTTTTATTTTGTTGAATTTTTGTATTAACCTATTTAAAATAAAAACATAGTTAAAACTACGAAATTTATGTGTTTTATTTAATCAAACTTGTACAAGCACCGAGGTTTATTTATCGGCGGCAACTAAAATTTATTTAGGGATCTCTTCCATGTCTTCGAACATTTCAATACTGTTCGCTTAAGAAATTATAGCGTCGTTTACTTTCTTATCATAGCAATCGTTAAAGAAAGTCAATAGTCATACAGGGGGTGATGTACCGTTTTCACTTGTCTTTTAAGGACACCAAAACACCACTTTTTGATTTTGTGTACGGTTGCCCACGTTTTTAATGTCATCTTAAAATTGACCAAACTCGTCTGGAACGCCCGGAAATTCAGCGGGCGTTTAAACCTAATAAAGAAAATCGTGTAATAAATCATGATGCAATTTTGAAACTATGAAGTTTTGCCAAAAAACGCACTATTTCGTTTTGTTCTACAAATGTAGGAAAAATAAGAGGAAATTAAAAACACGGTGTTATTATTGTAAGTTTCTTATCTGTGCTTTTTTTTCGCCTGTGATTTTTTTTATGCGTTTTTTTCCTTTGCGCATATTTTCTCTGCGTTTTTTTCCTATGCGCTTATTATCGGGAATCGGGAATCTGTACCAGCCTTCAGTCTTTATACCTAACATATCTTTTCGGGTTCTGGGGGAGGGGCTAATTACGACCAGTTTTCTCCCCCCTGTAGAATCGCCGGTGTTCCAATATCGAAAAAAGTTAAAAAGTAAACAGCACAAACAACAATCATGCCTATAACTTTGTTTGGAAAACCTTATGGCAGCCGTTTTTAACATGTTGTGTTGCTTGGGATTTTGCTTTACTGTCTTTCCCTGTTTCTGTAGCCTGATATCAAGTTATTTTTAAAATAACATGTTGTAGGCAATATGACTTACTTATTCAAATCTCAAATTGATTTAAATTCTTATGTTAATCTAGTTTGCTCAATGACCATTTTAAAGCTAAAATAAACAATTATTTTATTAGTGAATGCATGCATTAATAATTGGTCTGGCTTAATTGGTAAATGAAAAAAGATTTTGCATAATAGTGGATATTAAAATATAATGTAATGTTATAATGTATTTATTTATAAATTAAGCAATTTTCAGATATTTTAATTCAAATTAAATGTAAACTTCTCTTTAATGAAAATCTGGGCGAGATCCAAATCTTGATTCGTCCGTCATTTACTTCAAAACTATCAGAGTTCTTGACACCAGTTCTTGCAATAGGATTGCCTCTACTCAGAGGACGACATCTGAGTGTCACTCTACAATTAAGATTGGTTTCGTAGAAACGATTTTCTATAGTACATATCTCGGTTGATGGTTCGATTATTGCGCATTGTAACTTTATTTCATAACCAATACTGGTCATGTCCGAGTTTTAGGTTGCCACCGAGCAACGACGTATACTACAGTGAATATCGGTTATAGCGACGACAAATTAAGGTACCGATCGAGTTCTATAATATAACCCATTTTGATATATTTTTTCTCTATAACGACGCTCGGTTATAACGACCGAAATTAAGCGGTCCGTTGAATGTAGTTATAACCGATATTCACTGTAAAAGGTCTCGCGTCCCGCAAATCACGGGGACAAGAGCGGATCTGGGTCAAAATTCAGGGCGGCCATGGGAGTAAATGTATTGGGATGGGTAATTATTAATTAACCGTCTACACCTTTTCTTTGACCAGGGGTTAATTACCCTTTTGTCTCCTAAAATTAGTTTTTGGTTTTCAACGTCTAAGTAATTTTAATAAAAATAATGCAAAATTGTCCAATTTGAAGCACCACAAGCGAAAATGCTTTAAAAACTGTTGTTTTTTTCCTAAATTTCTTGATTCCATTAAATGATATCACATTTGCCCATGCTAGGTTTACGATCCAGGGCGGGATAGTTATTACGTCTGAACCTGGCCCGTTTTCTTTGAACTGTATAAATTTTGCCGACATTCAAGAGCGCGTTCAGATTGAAACACCTGGTGTGCGTCCGGTAAAGGGTGTGTGATCGTGCGTGGTCGGATCGATTCTTCAATCTGAACGATTTTCATCTTGCAGCTGATCAATTGATAACTGTCATATGTAATGCATTATATTTCCAAAGTGATTTTTTTTCTTGTGCGAACGTTTTTGTTGAACCACTCTTATGTTTTCGTCCAACACTAAATTTATACAAAATGAAATCATGAGAATGAGTACACCTAGTAGGTAATAGTCAAAAGTTTAGCACTGATTTTAAGGCCGAAAAAATAAATTAAGTAAATAATAAACAATACACATATGTTGTAAAGGTTAGAAATCAAAGGATTGATCAAATGCGGATGCGGGTTAAATTTAGTCGTCCTATTTCGAAGGGTGCGAAAGTGTGCATCCGGTAAAAATTCACCAGCTGAACGCCAGAGTAAGTCTAACCAAATGCACACCGGATGCAATCTGAACGGCCAGAACGCGCCCGGCCCACGACCGACGTCCAATCTGAACGCGCTCCAACGGGACTAGGTACTCCAAAAGACGCCGAATAAAACGTTTCGCGCCTAACTTATAGACGACGTGGCTGGCACATCACACGACATCTAATGGTGGTCTAAGGAACGCCCCGCTGCTCAGCTGCTTCAGTCTACATTCAGTTGTATAAGGGGAAATCGCCTAAAAAAAGTGGAAACTTATGTCACTGGGTGTTTTCTTACAACCATTATCACAATACTTTATACCAGTATGTATTACGACTTAGTTTTATTATGTAGGTTTAGTTTGAAGTCAGAAAAGGAAAGATGTATTCATGAACTCCAAGCTTGTCCGGATTTAATGAAAAACTACACTAGGTCATTATTTTAAAAGTATTAGTAGGTGGTAGACGCTTTTTACTCATTGGGCGTCGACCGGTGAGATACCACCATGCCAGAACTGAGTAGCGCTAAGTGGTATCACCACGTTCCGCTACTGCGCTGGCAGTCCGGTTCCAACAATGAGTAACAGATAGCATTATGGCGCCTCCAGGATCAAAATATTCCGAAGGTAAAATACTCGACCACTCGGATCTCCGCGCGTCGGGTGATCCTGGGGGTCCTTCATGCAAAGATATTAAAAGAAGACCAAAAACTCAACTCAGAATTGATTTTAGCAATATAAGAGGATTAAGTACCAACATGAATTCAGTTCACCAACATCTTGAAGAACAAAGACCTGACATCCTTGTTCTCACTGAAACTAAAATCAGTTCTGCAAAACGTATTGTGAACTATCTTTATCCCGGCTATGACCTACACCACCGATTTCGACATAATTTTGGGATCTGTGTGCGAACCTCGATATCATATGGCTGAAATTCACCTCAAAGTCATCGACCAAGTTCATTTGCTGCCTCTACCGACCGCCAAGTAACACCGAGTATCAAAACTTTTTTGCGACATTATCCGAAAACTGTGATAGTATACAGTCTAACTATCTACATGCGGAAATTGTTTTTTTACGCGATTTCAACGTCCACAATATACACTGGCTAAAACACCACAACAAAACAGATAATGAAGGCAGGGAAGCAGAAGCTTTTGCCATAAGTTGTGGTCTAACGCAGCTTGTCGATGAACGTACCCGTATCTCAGAAAGGGGTGAATTTGCAATCCTGACTTGTACACAATTCAAGTAGATCCCCCACTTGGTTCATCCGATCATAAACTTATAAGGACAAAGTGCGAAATGTTCATACCGCCAAGCCAACAATCACTTCCTCGTAAAATGTGGCACTATAAATCGGCAAAAGGGAATGACCTTAAACAGTTTTACCTGGATTTTCCATGGCAAGAGGTTTGCTTTAAAACAGCTGATCCCACTAATTGCTGTAATGAAATAACAAAAGTAATCTTATCTGGAATGGATGCATATATCCCACATACAATAAAACGCAGAGCTAATGCAAAACCTTGGTTCAACAGCCAGTGTCAAACGGCTGTACAGAAAAAGCACAGAGCATATAACCTTTGGAAACGACAACAAACCGCTCAAAACCACACAGAATTTATAGAAGCCAGAAATAGTTGCAAAATTACTATCGACGCCGCCAAAGAAAAGAAAGCCAATATGCTGGCCAAAATCTTTTCCTCCAACTCAAACCTAACAGTGCCAAATGGAAAAACTCCACCGTTCATTGAAAGGGTTTCCCACAGTATGCCAGAGGTACCCTTTTGTCACAGGGAAATACGAAAATCCCTTAAAAAGTTGGATACAAACAAAGCAATGGGTCCAGATGGCATTCCCGCGATAGTACTCAAAAATTGTGCTAGCGAACTCACCCCAACTTTCGCAAAACTATTCAATTTATCTTATAGGCAAGGAGTATATCCATCATCATGGAAGTTTGCCGCAGTACAACCCATTCCAAAGAAAGGAAAAAAGACAGATCCGTTAAACTATAGACCAATTGCTCTACTTCCGGTGATATCAAAAGTAATAGAAAGAGTTGTGAACAATCACCTAACCAAGTACTTGGAAAAGTACAACATTATCAACGACAAGCAATACGGATTTCGAAAATATAGGTCAACTGGCGATTTACTTACATACGTCACTCACTTATGGCAAAAAGCGATTGAGTTGCGAGGTGAAACAAGAACAATTGCCTTAGATATATCTAAAGCATTCGATAAAGTCTGGCATGAAATTCTGCTCAACAAGCTCAAACCAACGGGATTGTCACCGAGACTTTGCACTTGGTTTGAAAGTTACCTGAAGGATAGATCCATTTATGTTGCACTGGATGGCCGGAACTCCAATTCTTACCAAATAAATGCTGGTGTGCCACAGGGAGCAATCCTTTCGCCAACACTTTTTCTGTTTTACAAAAATGATCTCATAGATAAAACAGTAAATCACTTTGCAGATGATGGCGATGTAGTCTCCTCAGTCATACCACCCACATGTCTCTCCGCACGTGAATTCCATTACCTTAGACTAACTGAAATATCACAGACTTGGAGATAATAGAGGACTGGGGCAACAAAAACCTTGTACAGTTCAACGCGCAGAAAACCCAAGCAGCCCTGTTTTCAAAAAAGACCAGCACCGGTAAGCCAAACATCATGCTATCTGGAAGTGCTGTCGCATTGCAGAGCCAGTTGAACATCTTAGAAGTCACTACAGAGACCAACATGTCTTGGCACAGTCACGTGACAGATATAGCTAAAAGGGCGTCCCAAAAGCTTGGGGTGCTATTTCGTACAAGACATCTGTATACACCAAGCCAACTGCTGACACTCTACAAAGCCCAGATTCGACCAACTATGGAGTACTGCTCACATATATGGAGTGCGGCACCCAAACATACCTTAATGCTTTTGAACACCGTGCAAAAACGAGCTATCAAGCTGATCAATGACCCCGCACTTACCCGTAGTTTGGATAGTCTCGAACATCGAAGAACTATGGGCGATCTATCTCTCTTCTACAGGTATTATCACGGAAAATGCTCTGAAGAGTTGGCACGTATGATCCCCCCGGGAGTAGCACCTACTAGGCGAACACGTCAAACAGATGGTAACCATCAATTTATTGTCAAAATAGAGGCACCAAGAACCTCATTATATCAGAATTCATATCTCTGAAGAACAGCATCGCTGTGGAATAAACTCCCTGCGACAGTTTTCCCTGCAGGTTACAACCTGAACCGTTTCAAAACCAACACACACCAACATTTCCGCGCACTTGCCGCTTCTCGAGCGTGATAGGGATCTCCTTGCGAGTGCGCATACCCGAAAAAAAAAAGTCCAAGTGAACGTCACGCGGTAACCCAACTAAAAGCTAAACTTAAAAAATAACAGTTAAATAGCATGTATTGTTAAAAACTAGTCCTCTTAAAGTGCGTTTTGTCAACACCGAGTTCGTTGTAAATCAAGTCGATATTTAGCCTACCTATTTGTAACTTTTTCAGTATACTGTTTTTCCTAACGTTCTGCAGAAATAAACATAAGATTTTTTTTAATTTTATCAACTCCTATGAACCACTGTTTTAATTGATTCACTCATAAATAGCTCCAAAGGCTTGCAACTCATTTAAATGTTTTTTATTTACTTACAGAGTGTTCATTTTTCAAAATTTATTTGGTTTTCTTGAAATATTTAGCAGAAATTCGAAACCTAAGTTAAGCTGTTAAGGGTGAGTCGTTTGGGATTCTTATGTTCATGATTATTTCATATATGTTAAAGTTTTTGCAAAGTCAGTTGAACAAAGATAAAAGCAGACCATCGGCATATCCTTTATAGAAAGTGACATGGGCGGCGGTAGATATATTCATGAAAATTATTTCATTTAATTATGGCGTAAACTAAAGAAATACAAATAGATAATAAAACATTATATTTCTACACCTACAAGAACGACACTGATTTATTTTCTAACTCTGCATACTGCCGACTAAAGGGGTCCCGAAAAGCACACCCGAAAGCAATTAAAAGCGCATCTCAGAAAAATCTGCCAATCAGGTGCCGTTCATCCACCTGCGCTCGGTCGGTCGCAAAACAAATACTTTGTCATCGGACCGCAAAGAGCCGCGCCTCTTCTATGTCGGTAGGGTTGAAATTATACCAGGAAGATTTTATATGAATTTGGATAACTTTTGAAGGGCAGAATAAAGCAAAATTTCATGAAATCGATAGAACCCCGTATTAGAAGTTATTCAAGTGACTTTGCAAAAACTATACGCCCAAACATCGAAAACGCTCATTGAGCGAAAAAATCGACCACAACGCGTTCTGGACGGTGCCGAATGACCAAATACCGAAATCACAGAATTTTTCGCTTTGTGTCCATTCTTGTTGACCATGACGCATCGTGGATAATGCTCAAACGGCCACAACACGTTCTGGATGATTTGGAAAGCTCATAAACCGACCATGCGTTTAATATTAAGTAAATTTACAGAAATAACTGAAAATTTCAAAATTTTTGTTGTAGGCTTATTTCTACATAAAACTTTATTTACAATAATAGTTAACTAAATCGCAGGTAGATAAAGCTATTTACTTGTTTTTGCAGGCACTATTATTGTGGCATTTAGAATTGCACAACACCACATTTGCCCTGCAGTTGCACTTTTTTGAATTACAATAAGGTTTACAATGGCACGTGACAAATACTAGTTTTGATGATATGAGCAGCTTTTGGTGGATTTTGTTCATTTTTAAATGGGACCATCTCGACCCAAGACCCAGCCTAGGTACCAAATTTCATTGAAATCGGGCAAGCGGTTTTTGAGTTATGCGCTTTGGTCGTTACAGACAGACATACAGACATACAGACATACAGACAGACAGACAGACAGACAGACAGACATACAGACAGACAGACAGACAGACAGACAGACAGACAGACAGACAGACAGACAGACAGACAGACAGACGGCGCAACAAAAAAGTTTCAAAATCATCTGAAACGCAAAGATATATAAAATTTTTTGAAATCGAAGTAACTTTTTTTTTCTCGAAAAAATTAGGATCACCATAGCTCACACTACTATAGTATAGTATATGTGTGAGCTAAAATGGGGTAGTGTACATGATATTTAGAAAGAAACTGTATAGGATTAAAGCATTTTGTAAAATCTTTTGGCAGTCTTTTAGCTCACACTACTACTATACTATAGCTGTGAGCTATGGTGAACCTAATTTTTTCGAGAAAAAAGAGTTGCTCCGATTTAAAAAATCTCTGTATGTCTGTAACCACCAACCCGCATAACTAAAAAACCGCTTATCCTATTTAAATAAAATTTGGTACCTAGGCTGGGTCTTGGGCCGTGATGGTCCCATTTAAAAATGAACAAAATCCACCGAACGCAAGCCAAATAAAAGGGTGGGGGTAGATTTAAAAAATTAGAGTTTATGTGAAAATATGGTGTGTGTGTGTGATATCAAACGAAAGGTAATTAAGTCTGGAGTTAAAGAAAATTAATTTTGGTTTATTAAAAAAAGGGTAGAGGGTAAATTTCAAAAATTAGAGTTTAAGTCAAAACATGACTTGTGCGGTATCAAACGAAAGATTATTGAGTCTGGAGTTGAATAAAATATATTTTAGTTTTTAGTTATATTAGCTCACACGTACACAAAAACTATAGTACCTTATGTGAGCTTAGGTGCCCATAGATTGGCAGTGTATTTTTAGTTTGATGTGGTCCCAACATTTGTGTGGTCCTTATACTTTGCTTTTTTCTCTCTTTTATAAACTACTTACCGAAGAATCTCACCAAATCATTAGTGTCGCAGAAACACCCAGATGAGATTTTCTGAGAGAAAACCGTATGATTATAAAGCACCGTTTTCCCATATTAGCGACACTTGTTGAATATAAAGTGTTAGATTATTGTGATGTTTATCGATCTCTGATCGATATCTGTCAAATAGTTGTAAAGAAAATAAAATCAAAAGAACCAATCTCTTCCGCGTCAAGACTATATAACATAAGATGTTATATAACATGTTATATAACGAATTTGTTATACAACTTTTTTTATGTAATCTGTTGTTCAAGACTAGGGAAAACCGGGTCCAGATAATTAAAACCGTTTCTAGATTATATACCAAAATCTCTTATACAACAAAGCTTAAACTATTTTTTTGATCTTTACCGACAGCCATTGAATAACATTTAATATGTTACATAACAAGAAAAATGTTGCCTAACACTGTCTTTCTTCAATGTCTTTTTCATTTTCTCTACATTTTTGTTGTATAACATATTTTGTGATAAAACTTTATTATATAACATGTTTTATATACCTGTATATAATGGACGCCACTTTAAAAACGCATACGTCGAACCTCGTCGTAAATTGTTTACCTTTCTGTCTAGTAGTCTTCAATTATTTGTCATTCTACAATTGTCTTCCTTGATTATAGTTTAAAGATTGTTGTTAAGCATTTTGATAATGTCCGTCTGTCTACCAGTCTCGTTTTATGATTATTTCAAGGGTGTCAATAAGAAGAGGAGGGTAACTTTCCTTCAAAAATAAATATACTTTACTTATAGTACTATATAACAGCATGTCTTTTTTTCCAAATTAAAAAGCCATTACCCCTCACAGGAAAAAAATTATGGAGGCCACATGCTTACCTACTTTCGGCTTATCGGCGACATTTTCAGGCAAAATAATGGAAAATTAGCCCACACATCCGGAATTATAGTGATATACTTCATCTCATGAAAAAAGAAACATTTTTGTATGAATAGATATGAGACTCTTTCCAACATTTGTAGAGAGGATTTTTCCCACTTTTATGTGCTTTTTGATAGTTTTTGGTTAATCACTAATATTCTAAAGGTCTTTTTTTCCTTTCTAAGTCTTTTTTGCGATGTACAGTGAAACCTCTCCTTGCGGACACCTCTGTTAAGCGGACACTCCCTTTAGGCAGAAAAATTTTTCGGAACCAAGCTTTTCCCTATTTCTTTACATGTAAAATTGACTCCAATAACCGGACACTCTAATAACCGGACGCGGACAATTTTTTTCGGGTAAAAAATTCTGATACCTCCCTTAACCGGACACGAACCACTGAAAACGGGACGGAGGGCTGCACGACATGAGCATAAATATTATGTAGTATGTTGGCAACAACGCACTGTGTAGCCGGGGAATGACCTTTCCTTTTTAAGCCGGAGACTATAAATACTTCTGTCGTATTTACAACATATTTTATTCGGCGGGGGCGGGACTGCTTTGTTTTATTTTTATTGTTTAATTGGGTAGTAATAGATCTCTTTGAAGTGGTGCCTACTAAAAAACTTCTTAGTTTACGTGAAAAGATGGAAGTTGTTAACGTTTCGGAGAAGGGACATCTATCAACACGAAAGATCGCTGAAAAATTTAATATCGGAAAAACTTAAGCAGCGGAAATTGGTAATAAATATATAGCAAAATTTCGCAGTTCCCTCTCATAAGCGGACACCTCCAATAAGCGGACAGAATCTACGGAACCGTGAGTGTCCGCTTATAGGAGGTTTCACTGTATTTTGTTCTACCCTTCCTGCAGTGGTGCACGTTCCACAGGCATACAAAAAACCGCGTAAAACTGTTTTTTCAAAAAAGAATTTTTCATATTATACAAATACATATTTAACAAAATGGACATACCTTTTTAAAACAGCCGCTCTGAAAAAAATAAATGTTTATCTACAAATTCTCAAATCCACCAAAAAGTTTGAACATTCATTTTTCTATTTATTAAATACATATTTAGGTAATAATTGAAGCGGATAAAAACGGAGTTCTAGTTGAAACAAAATTTTGGACTTCCTTTGTCTTTATTTATTATAAATACGACGTTTCGGTTAGTAAGTATCTGTTAGTAAGTAAATCAAGTGGTTCTACTCAATCATTGTCTATGAGTTTCAAACAAGGATTTCTAGTTAGAATTAACTTAAAACTCATTTTTTTTAAATTAGTGTCTGATGTTTTATTTTCCTAATTATTTTAAAACCTTTAACTTAACGGAAAACAGCTGATAAACAATTTTTGAAGTTGAAGAACCTAAAGTTTACCCTAATGATGGACGTATATCATGCATCTTTGCAACAGCAGCGCACCTTTTATAGGCGTTTATTTAAATGGAAAAAGTGGAAAAACTATTTTTTTTTTATTGTCCTACATTTTTCTATCCAACGATGTATAACTCGAACACCCGTCCACAAAGCAGCATCTTGCATTGACGTTACTAAAAGCACTACTATTTCAGACACTGCAACCAACGTGGCATGGATGGACATGAGTCTCCCCAGGACATTTTAGGAGAAGGAACCATCCCTCATCCCTGGAGGAGTGATTTCCATTTTAAATGAGCTTTTTTAAATTTTTTGCTAATGTAATACCTCAAAAAGTTTCAGCTGATTGATACACCGCGCTGCGCTGCTTCCAGAGAGGGTTAATGTATATCGCCGGAAATCGAATTTTGTCGGCTTCAAAAAGGACTTCTAGAACATTTTCAAAAAATTTTGATACTTTTTGAGTTATTAGAAAAAAAAAGAAAAAAGACCTCTATCCCTAGGTTTAGTGGTTCTCAAAACACGTCGATTTATTTTTTATCCAAGGAATATTACGCTAGTCAATATCAACATAAAAAAAGGCAAACATTGGAAACCTTGAGAGTAGTTCATTTCTCAGTTTGCAACCCTGAAATTTCTGCGTTATTCCTGTGGGACTCGAAAAACTGGTACTTTTTTCAGTTTTTGGGAAAAAATGCCTTAAGGAAACATTTTTTGAGTACTGACGGTCTATAGTTTTTTCACGCTAGATAACGTTTCTACAAACCACAGCTCTCTAAGTCTATTCGTTGCGGAGAAACGTCTACTCAAAGATGATTAATTCTTTCCAAAAATGAAATTTTATCGGTACGGTCACTTTTCAAGCCACGTACCGAAAAACTAATTGTCGGAGAAAAAATTCGTGGAAAAAGAATTTGTAGAGAATTGAATTGGCATCAATCTGGCTAAAAATAGTGCCTCTAAGTTTCGGATTTTTTATTTTGTTGTTTATGGTTTAAATTTATGTTTCTGTATATTTGTTTCATGTATAAACATATTTTAAACAATATACTTTTATAAAGTGTTAAATTTACATTATTTTACTTTTTTTAAGATATTAATATATACATATTGGTCAGTAGCCATAGCGTCCAAGTTTAGCCTCCGTGACTTTTTGATGAAAGTGTCATAATCCCTGTTTTGATCGAGTACTGATCCCCACAATTTAATTTTTTTTAAAATCTTTACGGTTTAGCCAGAGTAATGAAACTTGGCGCGCATATCGACCTCCCAGACATGATCACCAGTATTTACTAAAGGGTCTACAGTGCTAAGTGCTACAATCCTAGGTTTAAAAGTCTACATATTGGTTGACGGTTTAACTTATTTTTCTCGTGAATCTCGCAATTGTTTTTAATATTTATATAAATTGTTCATAAATACCTTGCGATATGGGTCATCTTTTTTCGTTGTAACAAACACATCATTTCAGAATCAAATATTTTGGTTTAAAAATGGTAGCCATATTTAAACCTCCAAACGTCACTAGGAAATGTCGAATAAAAACGGTGTAAGTCAGTGTCAGCTGTCCGCTATATTTTACATGTTAATTTTTTAGACAAGTTAGCGACGATTAAACCGATGGTCGATTGTTTTGGTGAATGTGTAATTGAAAAGGGATTCTAATATATCTTGTGTTTTTACAGTATTTAAATATTGATACGTATTTAACACGGTAATGCATCTACAGATATAGTTTTAGGTTATTTATGTATAATTTAGATTTGAATATTTCTGTATATAAGTTTTTTTGTCAATCATGGATTATTTCTTTTGTTTTTCGAACTTTAAACCACCCCTCTGGAGTGGTACTACAATTTGAGACTATTTTTAACGGGAATCTTATGACTGCACGGACTAAATTTCCAAAAAATAATATTTCGTTACAAAATTTTTATGTGGTTTTTTTGTATTTCTAAAGTTAATTTGAATTTAAATGAGATGAAACTCACTGAGAAATGCTTACTATCATATTGCACATTAGGGTAAACCAAATCTTTGTAGTTATTTGACCTGTAAGTATTAAAAAAATACACTTAAACCGGTCGGTATCAAGTCTATAGACTTAATACTTAAACCCGGTCTACAATGCTAAGTCTTAAGGTCTTAGTTAATACTGGTGTATATGTTGTCAAAAAACATTACATATTCCCTAGGGGGCGTATGGAGGCAAAATGTGTTTTAAGATCATCCCTTATACCTAGGTCTCACTTAATTGGTAATTCATACATAAACCTACAAGCTTACTAATTTTAAAAAAAATTAAGCGGTTAATAACGTCTCGTAGTTATAAGAAAAAAATCGACTTCTGATTATGAAGTTTGATCAAAATCTAGGGGCCTAAAGTAATTAAAATTTCAGTTTTTGTAAAAACTGCACATCTTAGACGACACGTATCTCTGCAACCAATGAACCTAGGTATCTAGAGTTGCACATTGTAGAAAATTTTGAGAGCTTTACAAAAGTGTGGAACGTAAACAAAGAAAAAAAATTATTAAGGTAGTTATTTTTTTACTAAAAAAATTGCATGATTTTCGAGTCCCTCGAGAGTAGCACAGGGATTTCAGGATTGCAAACTTGGGTGTGCACTAGCCTCAAGGATACTAGCAACATATTAAAAATCGTAGATACATGTGCATATGCAATGTTGAATGCTTTTATTGACTGGCCTATATTTTGTATATTTCCTATTTAATTTTTTTTTTATTTTTCTTTTTTTTTACTGCTCTATGGCAAAATTGAAGAGGGGGCAAATGTCTCAAAAATAAATCAACAGATTTTTTAAATTTTGATACGTTTATAAAGATGTTCAAGAGACTTTGGAAAACAGGTCGACCCACTTTCCCCATCCAAAATATAAACATAAAGTTAATCCTGATAAAGGAATCGACGTGTTTTTCGTGGTTTTTTCAAAAGTGTACTGTAAATACCTGAGGAAGTTTGTTATCTTAAAACAAATATATTTGTACTCCCTAAACTTAAATAAATATGTAATATACGTCTAACTGGTCAACTCCAAGGTCCTAACATTTTCATTTTCCAAAAATACATTTTTTTTCAAGTTTCTCTAACCCCTAGTGCCACACTTTTATAAAGTTCAATCAAATGTTGTTCTTTTAGAGGAAAACAAGACGATAACCTGCAAAAAAATATTTAATGATGCTTTTCTCGATTCATATTACTTGTCACTATTCTTTTTAGCACCAAGGCAATGTCGGTAGTTGTTGATGTTTTCTATCGAAATCGAATTCGATATTCAATGAGAAATTAAAGATAATGAAATACAAATTAGATTAATGATTAAGCCAAATATGGTCGTGGATTTTGCACTTTTAAGAGATTTTAAATTGAACCACTGTGTATACACAATATTTTAACGGCAATATATTTTATAGTAAAATAGAACACGGATTTTTTAAACAGTTCAGTTAACAGACCCAAAAATGCCTCAGTCATAAAGTAAGGTTAGGGACTATTCTTAAATTACGTAAAGCTTAAAGGGGAAGAAAACGTTTAGTATTGCGTTATACTCAACGACAGATGGTCAAAAATCCTCTAAACCTCACTGAAGTGGTAGCTCATAAAATTACCCACAGGTCATATTTATATTTAATCTTTTAACATGACCTTCTAGTTTACAACAAAACATTTTATTGACCTATACTCTGCCCTATGTGAGTAAAGTATACCAAAAGACCGCGATGAGAACGTCTTTTTAGTTTTAAATACTTTATACTTTGACCACGGCGCAGCCCCTAATGGTTTTAAGCGTTCATCATCTTATTTTGGCCCCACTACATGGTCAGGGACCCATTCATTATCGATATATTTAAACTTATCACTAGAACAGGTTATCTATCACTAAATGCAAAATATTCAATCCTTAGGGGCTATAAATTATACATAAAAAAAACTTTTTGAATTTGCAATAATTACATTCACCGACAGAAAAAAAGGTACTCCGTTTCACTCAATATTTCCAACTCACCATAAATTTTTCAATTGTCCGGCAACATTTGCTTTTTACAAAAAACATCACGGGCGTACGCAGCGAGGGTCAGGGAGGGGCATATGCCCCCCTTAATGTTGAAAAAATTGTATTGTATTGTATTGTATTGTATGATTATTGCTGGTCAAGGTGTACTTTTTTGTATTATTGTATTACTTTTGCTGGTCAAAGTGTCCTCAGCAGCCACTGTCAATCCTTAGCTGAATGTAACCACTGACTAAAACAAAAAATATGAATTACCTTTAAAATTGCATAAAATTCTTTGCTATTTTAAAATTTAAGATGGAGGCTTCGACTTAAAAACTTAACAAAACAAAACTATCAAATTAGTTAATCGTCTTGTACCATTTGACAACGTGTCTTTGGTAAAACCCATAAGCTGAACCTGTTTGTTGTTCTTGCAGACTAAAATATAATTTGTCACAAAGCAAATAATTTCTTGTACAAACGTTACCAAATTTGTTTACGCATCCATCCAGTTATGTAACGTAAGATGCGAACAGTTTAAACCATTGAGTTGTATAACGCCCTAAAAGGGCGTTAGAGACGGAAAGACAAGGCATTTTTTATTGACCCTATTCAATTTGGTTCCTATGGTCGGGTATTCCTTTTACAATAAAAACAGAGATAGACATTATTGAACATGTGAAACGGACAAAGATAGGGTGATTTTGCATGCTAATAATACCCTAGATAATATAAGGGTACTTTTATCTCTTTCACACTGACGGCATAAGTGCGACAGAAAAGCAGCTGGCTATCTTTAAACCACCTGCCGTATTTTGAGTGATTCTACCTGTTAGTCCGTGTATACAGGGAAAACTGATAGACAATGTTGTCTAAGTACGGAAATGATTTTTTTTTAATTTTGTGCGGGAATATTACAAAAAGAAATCTTAAAACGTTTAAAAACAAGTTTAGAAGTAACTATTTGAGTTTAAACATGGTCCAAAATTGTTTTTTGTGCAAAAGAAGAAAAAAAATCCATAAAAAAACAACATTTCATGGGTAAGTCGTCTTGACAGATAGTTTTTCCTAAAACACGAGAAAGTTCAGTAGCGTCACGATAGATAATTTTTTCTGCGACCGTGCGATTTTACCCTCACACATTTTGATTCAGAAAGTGTCACTTCCCCGCACTTTTTTTTGCATTGCATGAAAATTAACAAAAAGTATTTGATTTTCTTAAAAATGATTTCTTTTTAAACTCTTACATACCGATTTTTATCCAGTTGTTTTTGTTTTTTCGAACCAAACTTTTGACATGTCACGGTCGAGTTTCATACATCTTGATGAATTGTTACACACACTGATCTATGTTTTTATAAATTTCGATAAATTTAATGTTTTTTTGCGGACTTTACAGTAATTTTAAGTTAAATTTTGGTCTTTCATCGCGAAAGTATATATTTATTATTATATGACCACCGCGACCGGTCTACAGGCCGGTATCATATGTTTATGTCCTTCTAATGTCATTTGACTATCATGCTGTCTTACTTAATAAGGTCACTTAGTTTAATTAATAATTTTGTCCTACCAGAGAACATGTCCAGTTATTTCTTCGATGGTCCTACATAATATAAAAGAAGAATAGAAACCAACAAAAAATTTGTGACACTTCGATTACCCATTTTCTTTGATTGCGATGGATTAGGGTGACCAGATTACGGTTTATTAGGGTGCCCAGAGTGCGCAAAAAAGATTTTGAAAAATTTCCCTAAAAAAATTGAAGACCAAACACTCACTCGCCACTCAATGTTTATGGTCGCATACACTAATCCTAACTCGATTTCCGACGATTATGGACAATGGTTACCCCCTGGACATAAACCTAACAACTTTTACTATATTTATTAACAATAGGTAGGTTAGGTTTGGTTAGGTTGGGTTAGGTTGGGTTAGGTTGGGTTAGGTTGGGTTAGGTTGGGTTAGGTTGGGTTAGGTTGGGTTAGGTTGGGTTAGGTTGGGTTAGGTTGGGTTAGGTTGGGTTAGGTTGGGTTAGGTTGGGTTAGGTTGGGCTGGGTTGGGTTAGGTTGGGTTAGGTTGGGTTAGGTTGGGTTAGGTTGGGTTAGGTTGGGTTGGGTTAGGTTGGGTTAGGTTGGGTTAGGTTGGGTTAGGTTGGGTTAGGTTGGGTTAGGTTGGGTTAGGTTGGGTTAGGTTGGGTTAGGTTGGGTTAGGTTGGGCTAGGTTGGGTTAGGTTGGGTTAGGTTGGGTTAGGTTGGGTTAGGTTGGGTTAGGTTGGGTTAGGTTGGGTTAGGTTGGGTTAGGTTGGGTTAGGTTGGGTTAGGTTGGGTTAGGTTGGGTTAGGTTGGGTTAGGTTGGGTTAGGTTGGGTTAGGTTGGGTTAGGTTGGGTTAGGTTGGGTTAGGTTGGGTTAGGTTGGGTTAGGTTATGTTAGGTTGGGTTAGGTTGGGTTAGGTTGGGTTAGGTTGGGTTAGGTTGGGTTAGGTTGGGTTAGGTTGGGTTAGGTTGGGTTAGGTTGGGTTAGGTTGGGTTAGGTTGGGTTAGGTTGGGTTAGGTTGGGTTAGGTTGGGTTAGGTTGGGTTAGGTTGGGTTAGGTTGGGTTAGGTTGGGTTAGGTTGGGTTAGGTTGGGTTAGGTTGGGTTAGGTTGGGTTAGGTTGGGTTAGGTTGGGTTAGGTTGGGTTAGGTTGGGTTAGGTTGGGTTAGGTTGGGTTAGGTTGGGTTAGGTTGGGTTAGGTTGGGTTAGGTTGGGTTAGGTTGGGTTAGGTTGGGTTAGGTTGGGTTAGGTTGGGTTAGGTTGGGTTAGGTTGGGTTAGGTTGGGTTAGGTTGGGTTAGGTTGGGTTAGGTTGGGTTAGGTTGGGTTAGGTTGGGTTAGGTTGGGTTAGGTTGGGTTAGGTTGGGTTAGGTTGGGTTAGGTTGGGTTAGGTTGGGTTAGGTTGGGTTAGGTTGGGTTAGGTTGGGTTAGGTTGGGTTAGGTTGGGTTAGGTTGGGTTAGGTTGGGTTAGGTTGGGTTAGGTTGGGTTAGGTTGGGTTAGGTTGGGTTAGGTTGGGTTAGGTTGGGTTAGGTTGGGTTAGGTTGGGTTAGGTTGGGTTAGGTTGGGTTAGGTTGGGTTAGGTTGGGTTAGGTTGGGTTAGGTTGGGTTAGGTTGGGTTAGGTTGGGTAAGGTTGGGTTAGGTTGGGTTAGGTTGGGTTAGGTTGGGTTAGGTTGGGTTAGGTTGGGTTAGGTTGGGTTAGGTTGGGTTAGTTGGGTTAGGTTGGGTTAGGTTGGGTTACGTTGGGTTAGGTTGGGTTAGGTTGGGTTAGGTTGGGTTAGGTTGGGTTAGGTTGGGTTAGGTTGGGTTAGGTTGGGTTAGGTTGGGTTAGGTTGGGTTAGGTTGGGTTAGGTTGGGTTAGGTTGGGTTAGGTTGGGTTAGGTTGGGTTAGGTTGGGTTAGGTTGGGTTAGGTTGGGTTAGGTTGGGTTAGGTTGGGTTAGGTTGGGTTAGGTTGGGTTAGGTTGGGTTAGGTTGGGTTAGGTTGGGTTAGGTTGGGTTAGGTTGGGTTAGGTTGGGTTAGGTTGGGTTAGGTTGGGTTAGGTTGGGTTAGGTTGGGTTAGGTTGGGTTAGGTTGGGTTAGGTTGGGTTAGGTTGGGTTAGGTTGGGTTAGGTTGGTTCAGTTTGAGTATGTTCGGTTAGGTTCCGCTAGGATTGTTTAGGTTAGGTTTAGCTATATTCGGTTAGGTTCGGTTCAGTTTAAGCAAATCGAACCGAACCAAACCGAACCGTTAGATTCGGTTTGATTTGGTTCATTTCGATACGGATGGGCTCAGTTTGCTTTTGTTCAGTTAGACCTTCGATAAATTTTAAAAAAGTAAATAATTATTAATTTTTAGTGTTTTAAGGAATAAAAATTGATATAATGTTCAATTAAACTAATTTTTATTTGTAAAAATGTAGGAATCATAATTTTCTTGATTTTGTTTTGAATTTCATGCTTTTTTAAAAATTGTGCATTTTCATAAAAGGACCAAAAAAACTGACCCGATTTGGATCAGTGACCTTAGTTATTTCAAGTTTTTGTTGACAGCTGATAGACGTCAGGGACCGTTTTGTTTCAATTTGAAATGAGAAAATGCTTCTTTTGTAGCAATTTGTATGGATTTTAATGGGGTTTTAAGAATGTTTCAATTTCAATTTTTTTAACAAAATCAACGATAGTCCGCAATTTTTTTTTTAGAAATCACTATAAAATGGTCTAAAATTATCATTTTTCAAAAAACTTCGTAGTTTTAAGAAAAGTGGTAAAACGTACCAGACCCCTGAAATGTGTGCAGTCTAGGACAACTGGGCGCCGCCAACTCGGCGCCACCAACTGGGCGGCAGGCCAACTGGGCGCCGGGCCAACTTGACGCCGAGCCAACTGGGCGCCGGACTAAAATATTTTTTCTTGATAAAATGTGCAGATGAAAAACAACCTTAAAAAAATTAAAGTGGCGGATCCAAAATGGCGGACTTTCTTATTTATGCATCGATATGTATCGAATATGGAACTTGGCGGTGTTTCAAGTCGCAGAACACTACACATACCAAATTTCAACACTCGACTTAATAGATGTTGAAAGTTTTGTATAAATAACATATTTATTTTGTTTTTATCTGCACATTTTATCGAAAAAAAAAATAGTCCGGCGCTGAGTTGGCCCGGCGCCCATTAGGCCCGGCGTGGCACCCTGTTGGCGGCGCCGAGTTGGCCACCTGGTCACTATGCAAAATAGTTTTGTGAAATATTTATTATGATATTTTCCTTCAAAATAAAGTTTCTAGATCCTCCCCTGCAAATTAAGGTTTATCAGAAGGTAAAGTTTATTTATATGAGCACTGTTCAACAAACTAAACTCTCTTCATAAGGTCACTACACAAATTTTTTTAAAGTTTATTTACTTTTTTAGTAGTTACCTACTGTCATCGGAAAAGTAGTTGAGTTCTATAAGTTCAGAAACCCAACAAATTTTTTTTCTGAGCTTGAAGCTTTAGCATCTATAGTTAAATCATCCAGAGGAGTGAAAGAATAGTGTCCAGTTGTTGTTTGTTTGAGATTTTAATGTAAAACAAATCGTTTCACAGTACCTCCAAACGCATCACATGGGCTTTTACCATGCGTTAGTTTTGTAGTTAGTTTTTTTAATGCTCAGTGGCGTATGCAGAAATTTTCCAAGGGGGTTGGGAGAGGGGGCCTGAGTAAAAGCAATGTCCTGGAAAACCATTTATTTCTTTTCTTTAGGGGAACTTATTTAATGGCTTTGGAAAAATTAGGCTTCCAGTCACCCTCCCTCCTGCGTACGCCACTGTTAAACCTGAACCACTTCATTTACCAAAGAAACAAACTAATTAATGTCCGTGTCTCACCAAAATTATATTCTTAAAACTAAAAAAAAAATTCCGACAGTGTACGAAGATGGGACCTGAACCCACAAACTAGGATGTCCCGCAAAACAGTATGTATGGCTATAAATAAGATCCCCTGACGATGATTTCTATACATAATTTTTTTCCTTTTGCGACTCAACAAAAAAATTTCATTTTTTACATGCTTTAACCAAATAGCTTAAAAGTTGATGTTAAAATGACAGACCCAGATTTTTTATTTTACTTTTATTTAGACGATACATTGTCAAGTAAAACAAGGCACAAGCGAAGTTTTAATAAATAGATAGACATGACAATGTTTTTAGTCAAAAGTTGCCAATTCTGAGGTTTTTGCGGTTTTTCCAATTTTAAAAAATTTAGTTTGCTGAAAGCAATAGACTTAGAAATTTTTCATTTGCCTTGTATGCTAGTCAAGCCACGCTTTAATGTGCGTATAGACTTTTTTTTGATGGACCATATACCGCACCGGTGTAAATAATTACAAATCGAAAAAATCATAAAATTTACTATTTTTTTAAAACTATTTTTGCCATGTCAAAAAAGTGAGGTTAATTTTTTTTTCTGTATAGGATTATCCAACCAATATTAAAGATTTCTTGCGTCAAATTTGTTTTTACATAAGATTTAATACAATAGAAATAAAAAAAATAAGGCCACAACTGATTTTCTTCTTTTTTTACTTTTAAAGTGACCTGTAAAATACGGGAGGCGACATTAAAATTTAAAATTTGTTTATTTGGTATTCCTAAGGACACTAATACATGTTATCAAAATTTTGATTTTTTTCGTGACATGGCAGCTACCCCCATTGGATGATTTGGCGTGGAATTACTCAGAGAATATTTTGCTACAACAGTTCAAACCAAACTAAACTAAATATAAGATTTACTTTTGTTCCGTCAAGAGTTTGATATTTTTAAAAATTGGTGGTAAACCGACCAAAACCCAAGTCTCAAAAATGAGGCTGTGTAAATGACAAGATATCCACACTGTGCTAGCAGGCTATAATAAAAGACAAAACGACGTCATTAAAATCACAATAGGGCAACTATCTACTACTAAATTTCACTTTCTGGTTTATAATTTATTGGTTTTCTATTGCAACCTGCATGCAAGTTCCTATCGAGGTGTTAAATTAAATCAAATCCGTTTATATGAATACCAATACAATGGTGGAGCGTGGGAATCTACTTTTTTCAAGATTTTTTGTTAAAAAACGTAGCCTGTCGGATCTAATGATTTAATTAATCTTTGCGCTCTTAGCGAATATTTTCAAAAACAAAGCCCTAACCACATGTTTTTTTATACCATATTTTACAAAACATAAATCTTATCAAATGTCTTAAACTGTTTTTGAATAACTTCTATGGTTTAAAAGTTGTTAAATGTTTGTTTTTTTATATTTCTCATTAACCAAATCTTGGTTATTTAAATAAAATTATTTTATTAAACGATGTTTAATAGTTATTAGAAAATAACTCATAAAACAAAAACATTACGCGGAGATTGTATTCCGTAAAAAAAATTGAGATCAAAGTATAGCCAAGTGTTTCAATACATATACAAATAATGAGTGAGAATCTTTTATTTTAAAATGTGTATTGAAAACTTGCCTATAATTTGATCTCAATTCTTTTTACGGAATACCATTTTCGCATACTTGGCTTTTTTACATGAAATGTTTTTGTTATTATTTCACACATTTTTTTAAAGGCTTTGGATAATATTCAGTTTCAAAGTAATTAAATATGTGGAATAATATTCAAAATTGACTTTCAAAATGCCTCCTCTGCCCTTACGCTTTCAAGCTTTTACCTTTTTAGTTTTCCTATTAAAATGAGTAAATTTTTATTTTTATTAATTTGTGCATTAGTAATAAAGGTATTGGTAATTTTTTGTCTGCCATTGCAATTCTAACCCTGGTGGGTGTGCGAATTTTTTCAACTTTTAATTTGTTACAGGAATTATTAGTTTTTAGCTCACACATATACTATACTATAGTAGTGTGAGCTATGGTGATCCTAATTTTTTCGAGAAAAAAAAAGTTGCTCCGATTTCAAAATTTTTTATATATCTTTGCGTTTCAGATGATTTTGAAACTTTTTTGTTGCGCCGTCTGTCTGTCTGTCTGTCTGTCTGTATGTCTGTCTGTCTGTCTGTCTGTCTGTATGTCTGTCTGTAACGACCAACGCGCATAACTCAAAAACCGCTTGGCCGATTTTGATGAAATTTGATACCTAGGCTGGGTCTTGGGTCGAGATGGTCCCGTTTAAAAATGAACAAAATCCACCGAACACAAACCAAATAAAAGGGTGGGGGTAGATTTCAAAAATTAGAGTTTATGTGAAAATATGGCGTGTGTGATATCAAACGAAAGGTAATTGAGTCTGCAGTTAAACAAAATACATTTTAATTTATTTTAAAAAAAAGGGTGGGGGTATATTTTAAAAATTTGAGTTTAAGTGAAAATATGGCGTGTGTGATATCAAACGAAAGGTAATTAAGTCCGGAGTTGAACAAAATACATTTTAGTTTTTGTTTTTAGCTCACACATATACTATACTATAGTAGTGTGAGCTATGGTGATCCTAATTTTTTCGAGAAAAAAAAAGTTGCTCCGATTTCAAAATTTTTTATATATCTTTGCGTTTCAGAAGATTTTGAAACTTTTTTGTCGCGCCGTCTGTCTGTCTGTCTGTCTGTATGTCTGTCTGTCTGTATGTCTGTCTGAAATGACCAACGCGCATAACTCAGAAACCGCTTGCCCGCTTTTAATGAAATTTGGTACCTAGGCTGGGTCCTGGGTCGAGATGGTCCCATTTAAAAATGAACAAAATCCACCCAACACAAACCAAATAAAAGGGTGGGGGTAGATTTCAAAAATTAGAGTTTATGTAAATATATGGCGTGTGTGATATCAAACGAAAGGTAATTGAGTCTGGAGTTAAACCAAATAGATTTTAGTTTAAAAAAAAGGGTGTGGGTAAATTTCAAAAAGAGAGTTTACGTGAAAATATGGCGTGTGTGATATCAAACGAAAGGTAATTGAGTCCGGAGTTAAACAAAATACATTTTAGTTTTTGTTATTTTAGGGGTGGGGGTAGATTTCAAAAATTTGAGTTTAAGTCAAAACATGGCTTGTGGGGTATCACACGAAATGTAATTTAGTCTGGAGTTGAATAAAATATATTTCAGTTTTTAGTTATATTAGCTCACACGTACACTATACCTATAGTAGCCAATGTGAGCTTAGGGGCCCATATATTGGCAGAGTATTTTGTATTATTACATACATCAATTTTTATATTAACAATTTGGTTAAAATTTCGCTTATTTTATTAGTTTTCTGCTTATATCCGTTTTGTGCATATTAAATCTTATAATGAAAAGTGAAGGTTTTTAGCTCACACATATACTATACTATAGTAGTGTGAGCTATGGTGATCCTAATTTTTTCGAGAAAAAAAAAGTTGCTCCGATTTCAAAATTTTTTATATATCTTTGCGTTTCAGATGATTTTGAAACTTTTTTGTTGCGCCGTCTGTCTGCCTGTCTGTCTGTCTGTCTGTCTGTCTGTCTGTATGTCTGTCTGTCTGTCTGTCTGTCTGTCTTTCTGTCTGTCAGTCTGTCTGTCTGTCTGTCTGTATGTCTGTATGTCTGTCTGTAACGACCAACGCGCATAACTCAAAATCCGCTTGGCCGATTTTAATGAAATTCGGTACCTAGGCTGGGTCTTGGGCCGAGATGGTCCCACTTAAAAATGAACAAAATCCACCGAACAGAAACCAAATTAGAGGGTGGGGGTAGATTTCAAAAATGAGTTTATGTGAAAGTATGGCGTGTGTGATATCAAACGAAAGGTAATTAAGTCTGCAGTTAAACAAAATACATTTTAATTTATTTAAAAAGAGGGTGGGGGTATATTTTAAAAATTAGAGTTTAAGTGAAAATATGGCGTGTGTGATATCAAACGAAAGGTAATTGAGTCCGGAGTTTAACAAAATACATTTTAGTTTTTGGTTTTTTTAAGGGTGGGGGTAGATTTCAAAAATTTGAGTTTAAGTCAAAACATGGCTTGTGTGGTATCAAACAAAAGGTAATTTAGTCTGGAGTTGAATAGAATATATTTCAGTTTTTAGTTATATTAGCTCACACGTACACTATAACTATAGTACCTAGTGTGAGCTTAGGGGCCCATATATTGGCAGAGTATTTTTTTAGTTTTTTTACTTTAAGGATAGAATGAAAGTTGTGATAGGGGGATAAGGGTAATTTTTTGCACTCGTTAGATTTTGATACCATTGTTTATTTCTTTGTTATACCTACGTAGAAAGGAAGGGGGATTATTTTTAAGAACTTGTTTATAATTTCTATCAGTCTGTCAAATGTTAGCTCCGTAGTTTTTTTAAAAGTTGGGTTTTTTTTATATTTTTGTTAAAATTTTTATCGCTCTGCTAAATGTCAGCTCTCTAGCATTTTATTTGATAATTCTGTTGGTCCGCCATATTTCAGCCTTCTAGTATTTTTAGAAGTATAGTAGAATTTTGATGATCAATACATGAGTGAGTGGCAAATTCGATGTTTTTCAAAATTCTGCAACTACTTTACTACTTTATGGAAGTAGGTGAATCATGTACAAGTTATTGTTTCTATCGAGGTCTACGACTGTTTGAAATTTGAGGTTTGTAGTTTATTCGCAAGTAGAGTTATAAATAGGTTAAATATATGCTGAAATATTTCAAGAAAAATTGGTACAGCAATTTGCGCGCACTGACGGGGCACTGCCGTGCCCCAAGATAAAACTGCCTGTGGTTCCTATTTTTTTAAATTAAGACGTAGAGACAAACTGTCCTCTTAAAAAAATTGCTAATGTGAATACTTTTCTTTTGTTAGATTCAGTTTTTGGGACAGCAAATAAATAAATATCGTCTTTATTTACCATAAGATACAAAAATTAAACAAAATAAAGTACCCTAAGTTCTATTTACCAATAACTTATGACAAAAGGGCGAAGTGTCGCTGTATGAGCGTTTTTTAACTTAACCAAAGTAAAAATTTAAATAACCTAATACTAAAAAAAACAAGCAAAAAACAAATAGGCTCAAAGGTAAAGGTTATATAAATTTCTGTACCATTTTCTGTGGAAATTTACGGCCCTAGTGTAGCTTGTTTCGACAAAGCGCAAGTTGGCAAATCGGTGTGCGGTGTCCAAAGAAAAAGTGAATTTTGAACCATTAATACTTTACCAGTAGATAGATCATTTAGCGTATCACAAGACAACATGAGTGCCCGAAATGATCTATAACATCCTACAAGTTTCGGGCACCAGGTAAAAGTAAATAAACATGAGTTTTGTATTACGTGTAGGATTTTATTTATTTAACAGAGCGGCTTATCTCAATTAGCCATCATAACGCCACAGACAGAGACAATAAATAGACTTCTGCACGATCAATAAAATTGTATTTATACATCAAGACGTGCACTCTCAGCACCAGGTAAAAGAGCTCGAAGTTTCATCCTCATCAAGACGTGCACTCTCAGCACCATCAGTTTCATCCTCAAATGTGAGCCACAATAGAGTTGCTCGTGTTCGACATAAAAGGACTCGTAATAGCAGACTCACAACTGAATCATCGTCATCGTCCAAAGGATCGGTATTGCCTTACAACGTGGAAATGTCGCCCAGAAATATTTGGATTTTTTTATACCTAGAAACGTTTTTTTAAGCAAATGCGCAGGTTCTTCCAAGCATGATATTTATAGAATATGATATTAGTTGACAAATAAAACTGATAACGCAATGGGCATTCCATAAAACTAATAATATTATTAGTATTATTTAATGCTTTATTTTACCTGACCTGCTTTAAAGTAAAATTCTCCTAAAAATGCCTTCTTGTATATTTAGGACTATAAGTAGAATATTATCATCTTACTTATAAATCATGACGAAGAATGTTTTCAGTTTCTGGAAGAAATCTTGTTGAAATAAAAGAGATAATATAGTAAAGCTCGTACCAATTCTTAAATAGATAAGAAATCAAACGGCATTATAGTGCAGGCGCTGTAGGTAGTTGAGTATGCATAATATGAGGACCGCAGTTTGACAATGGATTCTAGCTGACAAAAGGTCACAGATTAACGATCTGGATGTTGCCAAGTCTGGTTTTAGTCCAATTTTTTTTATCCCCCCTTCTCTAATAGGCGTGTTTGAATTTCTGAAAATTTAACTGAGTTCACGCCTTAAAGCCACAATGACATGAAAATGTGTCAAATCCAACCTAAATATAAAATTTTATTAGTTTGTTAAATGCCGCAAAAACCTCCAAAAACTCCCCAGACCCCCAAAACCTGAAATTTTGAGGTTTTCTCCTAATTTTCTCAAAAACTAAGCTTCTTAGGGAAAAATATGTAATCACCTTTATTATAGACAATAAAATTTGTTTTTCAACAGTGTAGTAGTCAGTGAGGTATAACCAATGACAAACTCTTCAGCGGCGTCCGTTGATTGAGGTGATGTAAAAAAATGAAAAAAAGAAACATGTTTATTACATGAATTACCCGATTTTCTTGAAACCTAAGCTCTTTATTAGAAATTGTGTCCTACAGTCAATTGTAGACATTGAAATTTCCTTTAAAATGATGTATAACAATTTAGGGTCTTCCATGTGTATCAATTTTAAAAAATGACTAAACTTACCAATTTTTTTACAAGTTTTGTCCAATTTTCTCAAAAACTAAGCTTTTTAGGAAAAAAATTATTTTACACTTTATTGTATAAAATAAAATTATATTTTAAATAATGCACAAGCTAGTGCGGTCAGACTAATAGTAAACTTTCTAGCGGCGTCCGTTTATTGAGAAAATGTAAAAAAAAAACTATATGTTTGTCAAGTTATACCCGATTATCTTAAAAATCAAGCCTTCTATCAAAAATCATGTTTCATTGTCGATGGTACACAATAAAAGTTTCTTTTAATTGCTGTACCACAAAGCAAGATTTAGCTTTAAATTAGAACTTCACAGGCGTCCGTAAATAAAATCAATTTTTAACAGTGTTATCAAATTAACAGCAAACTCTCCAGCGGCGTCCGTTTTTTGAAAAAATGTAAAAAAAAAAATAAAAAACCAACCAACCAAGTTCTGCTCGATTATCTTAGAAACCAATCCCTCTATTAAAAATTGTGCTCTATAGTCGATTACAGATAATGAAAATTCCTTTTAAACGCTGTACCATAAGGTAAGATTTATCTCCAGAATAAAACTTCACAGGCGTCCGTAAATAAAATCAATTTTTACAAATCACCAAACAAATAATTTTTTTTACAGGTTTTATCCAATTTTCATAGAAACATACCTTTCTAACGATGTATAAGTTAGTAGGATTTGATAAATGACAAACTGTCCAGCGACGTCCGTAATTGGGGGTCATTTAAAAAATAAATAAATAAAAACAGCGAGTTTGCTGTTTATCTGATTAAACTAGCTTATACACTGTTAAAAAGGGAATTTTATTTTCTACAACAAAGTGTTAAATATTTTTTTTCCTAAAAAGCTTAGTTTTTGAGAAAATTGGATAAAACTTGTAAAAAAATTGATAAGTTTAGTGATTTTTTAAAATTGATGTAATTTACGCAGGCCCCAAAGCTGTTGTAAATAAAACTAATCTTGCCTTATTATACATCCTGTAAAAGAAAATTTTATTGTCTACAACCGTCTGTGGGATACAATTTCTGATAAAGAGCTTGGTTTTCAAGAAAATCGAGGAAAACAGGTAATATGCATGTTTCTTTTTTTAATTTTTTTGCATTACCTTAATAAACGGACGCCGCTGGAGAGTTTCTTTGGTCGTACCCCACTGACTTGTATATCGTTAAAAATGAAATTTTATTGTCTACAATAAAGGTAATTACATATTGGTTACTGAGAAGTCTAGTATTTGAGAAAATTTGAAGAAAACCTAAACATTTTAGGTTTTAGGGGGTCTGCTGGGTTTTTGGGGGCTTTTTTTTCTCATTTGATAACCGTGACTCTCAACAGACCGGGCTTTTGCAGCTAAAATTTAAAAAGCTAAGATAATTTTATTTTTAGGTTAGATCTTACATCATTTCTCTGTCATTGTGGCTTTAGGGCATCAACATACTTTACAACTGTACTTTTCCATGTGGATTTATCTGAGCTTTAAAACCTCAATTTGGCGCTCTTGTGGCGCAACTTTGTTAGGCATCCAGGGGCCTCTGGTAGGTCCCTGGCCTGTCTCCGGGCCGGTACAGGAACGCATCCTGTACCACGGGGTTTTGATGCCCCTCGACCCGTCTCATGAAACGATCCTTCTGCTCCTGGATCGTTTCTGAGATATCCTCAATGTTAAGCTCCCTTTTGATTTGTACGTTACGCACAAACCAAGGGGCTCCCGCTATTTGTCTTACGACTCCATTTTGAAAGCTTTGTAGGCTTCCCATTTGTGTTTTACATACTTTATTTCAGCATGGGGCTGCATACGTTATGCATATTTGTAATTTTACTCTCCGGTGTAGAGTGCTCCTGGCATTTAACAAGGGGTATAGCCTACTGTGGGCTCCCCTTGCTTTTTGAAGTGCGTTCGATACCTGGTTGTTCCAGGTTAGTTTCTTGTCGAAAACTAACCCCAGGTACTACGTTCCTTCTTTGCCAGGGTATCCTTCGACCATCCAGAGCTACTCTATTCGCGGATTGCCCCTTTTCCGTGTAAAGACAATCGCTTGAGTCTTGTCTGGGTTGATCTTAATTTTCCACCTTTTAGTCCAGGTTTCAATTTCTACGAGGTGCCTCTGAACCCTTGCGACGACGTATTGTATGTTATTACACTTTGACGTTGTCAAAGTGTCATCCGCGTACACATAGAGCTTCGCTTTCCGATCTTTGGGGATGTCACAGGTATACCATGCATATAAGTGTGGCGAGAGCGGGGAGCCTTGCGGGGCTCCCGCTCTTATTTGCCTTAACCGGGATCGTAAACAGTCTACCTTTACCATAAAAGTTCTCCCTCCCAGGAACGACTGTAATAACTTGAAGATTTATACTGGTACACCGTTATTCCGCAGTTTTAAAAGAAAGCCGTTATGCCAGACCTTGTCAAACGCTTTTGACATGTCCAGGGCTACCGCTCCTATGTACTTCATTTTATTGAACCCACTGACTATTTCCTCTGTCGAGCGGGTTGCTTGAAGTGTTGTACAATGCTTTGGTCTGAACCCGAACTGCTCATTGGAAACAAGTTGTCCCAATTGAGGCAGTTCCTGTAGTCGCCTTAAGATTATTTTATCGGCGACTCTTCCTAGACCGGGCAGTAAACTTATGGGGCGGTAGCTATCTGGCAATGTTCTGCTTTTGCCTACTTTTGGCAACAGAACAATGTCGGCTTTCTTCCATGCCTCAGGGTAGTACTTCAGCCTAAACATACCGTTGACTATATTAGTCAACTCCGCGCACTGTTTTGGCTGAAGCTTCCTCAACATTGTGTTTGTTATTTTGTCGTAACCTGGGGCTTTCCTAACTTTTAGACGTTTAACGATCCCTCTTATTTCCCTTGGCGTGGCATACCTGAGTGAGTCGGGCGGGAGTGATCTGTGACCTATTCTCAGCTAGAATCCACTGTCAAAGTGCGGTCCTTATATTTTGCATACTCAACTACCTACAGCGCCTGCACTATTATGCGATCTTACCTAACTACCGCTTCTCTATTGGTCCCACCATTACATGCATAAGGAAATACTCGTTCTTATTCTCAATAATATAAAGATTGCACAGAACTAAATATAAAATTAACGATATGGGCGCAACTTTGAAAGACGGAAGGTCTGTCCAAACACAACTGCAAATTTCAAACCACTTTGTCATTCTTAGTTATTCGCTACAAGATTTTAAAAAATGTCTTATTGTAATTAAGTTATTCTTGTTGCATAAATCAAAAGCCAATTACCTCAGTTATGCATAAATTATTACAGATTAATCTGCTTGTATGTGTAGGCATGTAGAGAATAGGTCAACATTATTTGTTTTCTTTCTTTAGAGAAACATTTATGTTTTCCGCGCCAGTAAATTAAGAACAAGCTGTCAATTTAGTGACAAACTACTGGGAGGGCACTTATTTATTTTAACCATATAAATCAGAAATCTTTTATATTTATTGCATAAATAAATTAAATTGTTAAAACAATTTTTAGCCATCCATACCGTAAAGGTATCATAGAAAATCGTCAAAAAAATACCAACTTTTTATTTTTATTTAAAATCAGTTATTTGGGTCTAAAATGGCAACCGTATTTTGTGATATTGTCTGTCGGTTTGTCTAAAGCAAGATAACTTAAAAACTAAATATACAAAATTTTAATGGGGGTGCATGTAGTATAGAGAGGGGTTTTGATTTGAGCCCGGTAGCAAAAAAACGTTTTCTATTTTTTTAATTGGCTTAAAAAAGATTTTTTTTTAATGTGTGTATTTCTTTCCAGGTAGTAAGCTTGGACGTCTCCTACAATGCTTTCAGCAATTTTCCAAGAAACATGGCCAGATTTTCCAAGCTGAAATATCTAAACGCCTCGCACAATCAAATTGCGACCTTGATGCACTCAGATTTCATTGGTTTATTTAACCTGGAAAGACTGGATTTTAGTTTTAACTTCTTTCACGATTGGAAAGATATACACTCAAGTACCTTTTTACCCACGAAAAAACTGCAGTACCTGGATTTTTCCCACAATCCCCTAAGAAGTCTTCCTAAATACTCAAATCATTTGTATATTGAGTCGCTAATAATACTACGATTGGTAAACTGTTCAATGAAAACAATTCCCGTTAATGTATTTAACAGATTGACTAATTTACGCGAATTGCATTTGGCGGATAACCCTATACAAAACATAAATGACAGCATCCAACTCGATAATTTAAAATTTATTGATTTGAGCAAGTGCCATTTAAATTATTTGGATGAAAATGTCTTTCTTAATTTATTTAATTTAAAGCTATTGGACTTGAGTAATAATCGACACCTAAAAAAACTGACGCTACATTCAGATAGTTCGTTTTATCTAGATATTTCATCTTGTAACTTAGAAAGAGTACCAATTGGTAATTTAAGTCACGTGGAAGTATTGGACCTATCTGGAAACTTTATAAAAGGAATAAGTACTAATAATTTTGCTAAATTACAAAATTTAATTACTTTAAATTTGTCAAGTAACACAATTATGTTTATGTCGGAGGAAGCCTATGCAGGACTAACAAAGCTTCAAACATTAGATTTGTCTTTTAACAAAATATCTCAAGTAACAGAAAAGCTATTTGCCAATCTATCATCATTACTACGACTAAATCTTTCGCACAATTATATTAAGTCCATTGATACGATCACTAGCAATTCAATAAAACTTCTTAATGCTAGTTACTGCGAAATATATGATTTACATAGATTTACATTGTACAATATGCCAAATTTAATTAGCCTAAGTCTTGCAAGAAATTTTTTGACAAACGTCCCTGACGGATTTTATTCTCCAAGTTTAGTGTACTTAGATGTCAATTCTTGTAGAATAAAATCTACAAATAACAAAACTTTTAAAGACATGGAAAATTTAAGACAAATAAATATTGCGAATAACGGTCTAACAGCCGTCGATCCATCATATTTTCCAAGAGCCATATCAATTGATATCGCCGGAAACCCATGGCGGTGCGAATGCATCAGCTTAAAGAGAATGTACGATTGGACTGCAACTTTTGAAGAAAACGATTTAGACAATTTAATTTGTGACTCGCCCGAGAAATATGCGGGAAAAACTTGGACAGACGCCTGTTTCGATGAATGGTACCCATCAGCGCAAAGGGACCACATGTGGTACTACTCAGTGAGTATCGTTATATTAATGTGCCTAGCTCTTTTTGTAGTTCTGTTACTTAAAAAGATAAAAGAGGTTAAAGATAAGCGTATACGAGAAGAAGAAGAAGCTCGACGTTCGGAAGAGCGTGAAGCATTAAGAAGAATGCAAGAATTTCAACGCGAGTGGACCGAAGATGAAGACAGAACCGCGCCTGATCCAAGAGAACTACAACGACCTCCATCATACACCGAAGCTATGTTATTGCCTCGTCTTGATGCTTCTCAGGCGAGCCTTAACAGCATAGCATCAAGACAAAGCAGACAAAGTACACGCGCTTCAAACAATGATCTTTCAAAAAAGAAAAGGCGAAAGAAAAGAAGAAGAAAGTCTGCTTCTGATACAGAAAGAAGATCATCGCGGGCGACACAAGACTCTGAAACATCAGATGAAGACACATTTCAGTCACAAAGGTCTCTAAATCGGTTGGCACCTTTAAGGCCATCACAACCACTAGAAAGTGATTTTTAGAATAAGATTGTTTTTAGGACAAGTGTTTTGTTTCTTTTGCGCAACACTTAAGCAGTATAAAGCGTATTCCTGGATGTTGTGTACAGTCACCCACTTTTTTAATATTTTCTTGAAATTGTCTAAACTCCTCTGGACAGTGGCGTATATAGAAAAATGTTTTGGGGTGGCCCCGAGATAGTTTAAGGGGGGGCGAGACGTCATGAGACCGTATTTTATGTTTGTATTCATGAAATATGTAGAAAATATCTAAAAAATCTTAACTTGGAGAGGGGCGGGCCCCCCAGGTCCCCCCTTATGTACGCCACTGGCCTCTGGACAACCAGGAATTTTAGCGGGCTTTAAAAACTGCTAAAAAAAATTACTTAGGATATCATGTTACTTATATTTAAAAACATACGTTGTTGCCAAGCAAGGCACTGTTTCTTTGTAGTCTACAAATTTGGAAGTAATAAGATGACATTAAATTTTTCTTTCAATGATTGATTCCATGGTATTAATATAGAGAGACACAACATACAGAGAAAAAACACCTTGGTAAATGACAATTTAGTAACAATAATTTTATGTCAGCAAGTAATTCATTTAAAATCGTTAACATTGATTTAATGATAAGTATTATCAAGGGGGCTGGCACTAAAAGCAGGCCCCCCTCCACCGATAATTTTTCCCATATCACAATACAGAATTGTTAAAAAATTAGGTCTTTGCTATGCAAAACTACGTTCGTACTTGGAGCTGTAAACTATTCGCTTCAAAATAAAAATGCCACTTTTATCCCTTGATTGGCCTGGTTGCAGATACTGCGTTTAATGATAAAAGCAACACACTTAGTATGCATAGACATAATACTCGCCCGAACATTTTACGAAAGGTAACCACGTCCCCAACCCTAGCAGGGGGGTGGTTCCCCCCTTAAACGTGCTTTTTGACGGTTTTTTGCTAATAACTCGAAAACGGTCAACTTTCTAAAAATAAAGATCATTTTGCATGCGGATAAAATTTCCTTTTTAACCATGTACCTTAGTACCCTATAAAGGCAGTGGTGCACGTCCCATAGGCCTACGAAAAAAGAGGAATATATTTAAAATATATTTTTTTTGTGGCATTTTGTATCCTTAACACATTGCTTTTTTCAAAAAGGCATTTTTGTTCGAAAACCCATTGTATAAAGGTAAATATTTAATAAGTTAGACAAAACTTTTTGAAGTAGACGCCTTGAAATAAAAATAAATGTGTTTGTAGAAATCCTCAAATCAAACAAAAATTTTGAATATTCATTTTTGTAACTCAGTAAATAATACTCAAGGTGAGTAAAAAAAAATTGTGTGTGTATAAGACCACACGGCAGAAGTGTAAACTTCAACAAGGCGAAATTAATAATACTGGCCTTTATGTGCATCATCATATCGCTCGCTGAATGTTCCTCTCACAGTTAGTCGACTCTAGCCCACTTCACCCGAACGAGCGTTACATAGCCGAGCCTGACCGCTCAGTTCAATTCACTACCCACAAAAACTGCTAAACGCGCCTAAAGAAGTTTACACTTCAAAAATATTGTGGATTAGTATTAACTTAAAAATTTTTCAAGTTGAATTCATTTAAATTGGGGAGAGGGGGCAAACTTTTAACTTGATCAAAAACAACTAAGTAATAGTTATTAAGGCTGCCCAACAGTCCTCTCTAACGGTGTATAACACGCCCCCCTTACATCTATGGCGAACTTTTTATAGGCATTTAATTAAATAAAAGGTATAAAAAAACAATCTTTTCTTAAATTTTGTTTTTCTACATGTCTGATTTTAAAACTTATTTTTAAAGGTAAAGAAATTTCCTTTCCAACGATGTATATCACCCCCCCCCCCCTGAAGCCAGCGGTAGATCTAACATAGGCGCCCCAAAAATGGTTCATTTAAGACAACCATGTTGGAACAGTACTAATACACACACTGCGTTCAATGAGAGAAGCAACACACTTGGTATGAATATACAGTACGCTCCCCCGAAAATTTAAGGAGGGGGAAGCATCCGCCCACTCTTGGTGGGGGGTCCCCCCCCTAAATGTTTTTTTCGACATTTTTTATTACTTGATATATCACATTTGACCACTTTTGGGGCGTCTATGCAAGATCTACTGCTGCGTTGAGGGGGGATTGATGTACATCGCTGGAAAGGAAATTTCTTCGGCTTTAAAAATAGGTTTTAAAACCAGACATGTGGGACAGTAATATTTAAGAAAAAAAAGCCACACTTTTATTTAAATGGTGCGCCACTGATGTAAGGGGTATAATTGTGGTAATTGTATTTGCTTGAAAAATTATCTCTAAACCCCTTAAAGCGCTATTATATAGGGTGTCTCTTAAAGATCTGTACAAAATCTTAGCACAAATTCCTGAGGTCAAAATAAGTCGATTTAATGCAAATTACCTTAGTCCAAAGCTCCGTTTCAGAGATACAGGGTGGTGAATTTAAAAATTAAATTTTTAAATTAAAAAATTTCATGAGAGAAATAGCCGGAAAGCAACAAACTTGAATAAAGCTTTGAGAACAATAGTCAGTAGAAAACTGGCCATTGCTATGTCATTTAGCCAGTGTAAAACACGCTAGTGAAATAGTTATTCAAAATAATTTCAGTATTCCGTTGCGGCGTCGAACACTAAAAACGAAAATATCTCGAAACGACTTACTTTTACAAAAAAAGTTAAAAGTTGCACTGAGAAAAAAGTTATAGTCATTTTAAACTATAAAAAGTGCATTGTGAGGCGCCCTTTAACGGCCACAGTGAAAAGGTATCCAGTGGCGTATAAAGAAAAAAGTTTCGGGGTGGGCCCGAGACTGATTTGGGGGAGGGGGGAGCCGAGACCTCATGAGGCTGTATTTTATGCTATTTTATGATTGTATTCATAAAATATGTGGAAAATATCCAAAAAAATATTAGATCCGGGGGGGGTATCCCTCCATTGATAAACCGGCCCTAAGTGGCGGCGATCCAATTAGCAATCGTCTACTACTGGTTGAAAAGACATCTCTATGACAGGTATCTCTTTCAACCAGTGAACCTTACCTTTAATTGGAACGGAACATAATCGGTCCGCAATTGGTATCAATTGGTCCAGGCATTTTAATGATATTATACATAAAAAAGTTTGTAAAATAATAGTTTTAAAAAATGCTCCGACTAGGAATCCAAGCAAGAACTTAATTTTGTATAGAATGGCAGACATTATTTGACAGATGACAGTTGCCATTTAAAACATAAATGGTTAAAATTTGTCAGATAAATGTTTGAATAATGGCAGGTATCTTCCCTCGATAAATAATGTTTGAATATTGATTTAATAACCCATTCAAGGTGCACAAATTACGTAACATTTTTGGGAGGAAGAGGGGATAGTCGAAATTGCAAAACATTACATAAAGGAGGAGGGAGGTTGCAATAGCAATGCGTCACAATTTTACAATCTGTGTGAAAATAGTTTTTAACTTTACCATACCGACTCACACAGGCGGATTTCAGCTGGTCAAAACCTAAGATCCATTTAGAGCCCCCTAAAATTGCATATACATAGTAATAAAAAATATATGATTTATTGTTTAAAAAAGATAAAGAAGAAAAATTCTTTAAGGACCCCGCACAAAAAAACTAAATTTGGAACTTTACTAATTAATTAAAATGCTTCCTAAAAAATCGTTGAAACCAGAATTTGGTCTTTATAAACTTTTACAAGATATTGAAATAATTGTTTTTAATAATTGCAGAGCTCCATGAAAAAATGTTTTAAACAGCATGTAGGTATGTATAATTCGCAATTGCATAAAACAATGTGATATTTTTGCAAAAAAATTTTATTGAACTGTATCTGTTCTTTCCGACTTTCGTTATCAATAAAGTATATTGCCTAGCAAGAAAAACACTCTGCCAATATATGGGCCGCTAAGCTCACACTAGATACTATAGTTATAGTGTACGTGGAAGCCAATATAACTAAAAAATGAAAAATATTTTTGAAGCGGTTTCGATGCTTATTTAACTATTTTACCTTAGGGCTGATCCACAGATTTCATCGGAATTCAGAGTCATAAAAAAAAGCACGCGTATCAAAACCTACCACTTACCTTGGTCTCCTCAGGGGCAGATCCAGAGGGTACCCTTAATGTTGGTTCACGAAGCAGCAACGGCACTTATCAGAAAGTTCATAAAAAATAGCGGTTAGCGGGATTAAAATAGAATATTGTCTTGTGTTGCGGTTCCTTCCTAATTTCTCGCTTTCCCCACTTTCACCTTTCAGTAGGCGGGTTTTGATATTTAGGTTTTGCGGGAAAAATGAATATGTATTTAAGTATTTTAGCGCGCTAATTTTGATCCTATTAGGCGGTAAAATTAAGGAAAATTTTCATTAAAAACTATTTACTAATTAATCTAATTACCCAATTCTCAACAATTTTATTCAACTCCAGACTCAAATACCTTTCGTTTGATATGACACACGCCATATTTTCCCTTGAAGTTCAATTTTTCAAATCTACTTCCACCCGAGCTGCCGCCCTTTTTTTTTAAATGAACTAAAATGTATTTTGTGTAACTCCAGACTCAATTACCTTTCGTTTGATATCACACACGCCATATTTTCACACATACTCTAATTTTTGAAATCTACCCCCACCCTTTTATTTGGCTTGCGCCGAACCGATCTATACACATACTTAAATACAGACAGACACACACACGAACAGGCGTCACGATAAAATTGCTAAGATACAATATACCGAAATAACACATTTTCAGTGTTATCTAAATTTTAGCTCACACATATACTATACTATAGTAGTGTGAGCTATGGTGATCCTAATTTTTTCGAGAAAAAAAAAGTTGCTCCGATTTCAAAATTTTTTATATATCTTTGCGTTTCAGATGATTTTGAAACTTTTTTGTTGCGCCGTCTGTCTGTCTGTCTGTCTGTCTGTATGTCTGTCTGTCTGTCTGTCTGTCTGTCTGTGTGTCTGTATGTCTGTCTGTAACGACCAACACGCATAACTCAAAAACGGCTTGGCCGATTGTAATGAAATTTGGTACCTAGGCTGGGTCTTGGGTCGAGATGGTCCCATTTAAAAATGAACAAAATCCACCGAACACAAACCAAATAAAAGGGTGGGGGTAGATTTAAAAAATTAGAGTTTATGTGAAAATATGGCGTGTGTGATATTAAACGAAAGGTAATTGAGTCTGCAGTTAAACAAAATACATTTTAATTTATTTAAAAAAAAAGGGTGGGGGTATATTTTAAAAATTAGAGTTTAAGTGAAAATATGGCGTGTGTGATATCAAACGAAAGGTAATTGAGTCCGGACTTTAACAAAATACATTTTAGTTTTTGTTTTTTTGTAAGGGTGGGGGTAGATTTCAAAAATTTGAGTTTAAGTCAAAACATGGCTTGTGTGGTATCAAACAAAAGGTAATTTGGTCTGGAGTTGAATAAAATATATTTCAATTTTTAGTTATACACGTACACTATAACTATAGTACCTAGTGTGAGCTTAGGGGCCCATATATTGGCAGAGTATTTTTTGTTGTCGAAAATAATACCTTCTCTAGCCATTGCTGCTAAAATTGAAATCAGAATACATGTGACATAATAAGTATACTTTTGGTTTACAAAAACCATTATTATGAAAGCTAGGAAAACTTATTTATTAATTTCTGCATATTATGTACGTATTTTTCACTGGACAATCTTTATATACACAAAAAGAAATGTTAACTTTTTTACTCGATCCGCATAGCTCCGCAGCTGAAACTAACTTTGTTACTTAGAAAACATATGCATGCACTTAATAGGACCAAAACTGTCAATAAAGTTGGATGAAGTTGAAACATTTAGTCAAGTTCTATTTCAGAAAATGAAAATTTAAAAAGTTTTCTGCAACGGTTCCTTTAAACCGGTTTAAAATATTACCAGCAAAATAAAAAACAATGTTAAATACGTACAATAAATAGCTAGAGACCTCCAGATTCAAAATCCATGTTCAAAAAAATTATTTTTGATAATAGGCGCAAGTTTTAAAAGGGCTTTTTAATAATCAACTTTTGTAAATTTAGGTAACGCAAATAACATAAAAAATTAAATGGAAGTTTCATCTGTCATTACCTACTATGGCATTGTTTTTCAAATTAGGCGTGTAATGTGTCACGGCGTAGCATGATCATCAGTGATTGCACTAATAGCAATTTTACAATTAAACAGGACTTTTTAATGTTTAGGGGTTATGGCCAGCTTTTGCCTAAAACCCGCCTGTGTGCGGCTATATAGATTTACAGGTATACAAGCTATTAAGTGATGAGTGAGGAGGTCAAAGTAAGAACTGTTTTCGAGATACATATCATCAAAGTTGGCGATTTTTTAAACTTTTTTGGTTATAACTTCTTTAAAACACAGGACAGCAAAAATATAAAATTTGATAAAGTCGAATTAAAATAAGAACCACAATTAGATATAACAATGATTTAAAAAATATATATTTGGGCAATCTAATAAAAACTGTTTTTTGTTATAAACTTTTTTCAATGCCATATTAGACGCAAAATTTTTATTGATGATTTATGTTATTCGAAACAACTCTTTAGCTAGATATAACAATAACATATCATTAATATATTTTTTAAACTTTATGTAGGCGAAAATAAAACTTAAAATAAAAAGAGAAATCAAACAAGTTATTGTCTTCCTCCACTAATTTTTAATTTGTTTTAAACAAATAGGTAGTCCCAACATATGTCGGTTCGGTTAATACTGCATGTGTAAATTATACCTCGTTAGCCAGATAATAATTTGGTGATGGCAGATTTTCTTTTTTATTAAAACCTTTTTTTCGACCACTCCTTTAACTTTAAAAATTCTATATCTTGAAAACAGGGAATCAGTTGTTGACCCCATATTATATAAACTTTTTTGTTATTTTGGCCTCCTCTATTACACCCATTACAATATTGTTCATATCGTTTACACCCTGTATATAGAATGATTTTTTTAAAAGACGGATATTTGTGACAGTCTTAAACACGTTACCTAATTTTTGGGGAAGGGGTTCGCTTAACCGTTACAAATCATTACATAGGGAAAAACACCCTCCTGTTTAAAATTGGCAAATTCACTTCTACTTAATTTTTACACGGCCGAAAATCCTATTCGGAGTACTTTTTTATATTTGTTTCTTATCTGTTGTAATTTTATAAATGTTTACCTAATAAGTTAATATTAATAAATTGACAAACGCATATTTAGTAATTTTTATATTTAATTGAAAACAAAACGTTTAACCTGTTAGAAAAATCGATTTTATTGTTGAATTTACCTATTATCCAGTGATAAATTCTATGTAAATAAAGTTGAGTTTTTAGATTTTTTGGATTTGATTTTGAAGTGATAATCATAAAAGAACAATTGGAATTTGTTTTTCCTTAATTTATTATTTAATGAAAAATTGTCTATAAAATTACAATTTTAATTGAATTCAATTCCATCATTTATTCGCCAATAACTTACAAAGTCAGGTTTCGTCCTTAAAGAAAAATCATTAAAAAGTAGTATAAAAAAAGTAAATAAAACAAGTATGTATATCAAACTTGAAACTTTGCTGTGCTTAGAATTATTTAACAATTTTTGACTAAAATTTAACAAAATTAAAATGACGGATCCAAATTGGCGGATTTTCCCATTTATCACCCGATATGTATCAAATTCGCAACATTGGGTATTTTTGGTCGCTGCATACATAGGTAATGGGTTTATAAATAAGAAAGTCCGCTATTTTGCATTCAAATATTGTATTGAATAGTCTTACGCAACATGAAGATATGAATGTTTTCCATTTTGGATCCGCTATTTCAAATTTTTTTAAAGAACACTGCATTCGTTTACACAGGCCTTATGAGAAATTTTTGTCTTCGTGGAGTTGACTATAATTTTAGTATGTTATAGTGGGCTATGTAACTAAAAAAATGTAAGTAAAGGTAAGTTTTTCTATGTACAGTTTTTGCGATATAAACGGTAAAAGTTGGTTAAATAGTCTAATAATAAAAACTCTTACATCTTGACAGAAAAAAAAATATATCATCATAAAAATTACTTAGCAAAGGCCTAAGGACAAAGTCACTTATAATTTCATTCTTTTCAATTCATTAGGTAGTATACGGGGGGTAGTAAAAAACATTTTATATCGAAGAAAAACGTTATTTTTGTTTTTGACGTTTATAGATATTAATTTTTTAATTGCATTATTTTTGAATTTATTTTCCCGATAAATAAAATTGACAGCTGTTATAAACCATTTTTTGTACAACAAAGATGAATCATTTAAATACTTTGTATTAAAACACAGCACAAAGAATATTTTAATTATATAAAAGAAACATAAACATAATATTCCAATACCCACGGTAACTGCCCTTTCATGATGCAAACATGAGGGCCTTGGGGTCTTTAAGCAAAAAAGGCCTGATTGGTTGCCTTCAAAGACATATGCATATTATTTCCATATAGTACATATTATTGCAATACCTACGGTACCTTACGATTCATTCATGGACACTAAGTCTATCTTTGTTGCGATCATTACGTTAAAATGTCCTGGTTGTTTATACTTTACACATGCATATTATTTTATTCGTGTATTCGTCATGTCAAATCATTGGCTCACAGTTGACAAAAACTCTATCTATGTAAATTTGGTATCTGTGCATTTTTCGTACCTTTATTTCTGAATGTTTGCAGCAAACGCCAACCATTGTGTAAATAGGTAACAGTAAGTATTGCAATATTACGTATATGAAAAGAAATGCTATACATTTTGGTGTAGTCAAAGGGTCTATTGAAAAAATACTCTGCCAATCTATGGGCACCTAAGCTCACACTAAGTACTGTAGTTATAGTGTACGTGTGAGCTAATATAACTAAAAACTGAAATATATTTTATTCAACTCCAGACTCAATTACCTTTCGTTTGATACCACACAAGCCATGTTTTGCCTTAGACTCAAATTTTTGAAATCTACCCCCACCCTTAAAAAAAACAAAAAACTAAAATGTATTTTGTTAAACTCCGGACTCAATTACCTTTCGTTTGATATCATACACGCCATATTTTCACTTAAACTCTAATTTTTGACATCTACTCCCACCCTTTTTTTTTAATAACTTAAAATTCATTTTGTTTAACTCCAGACTTAATTACCTTTCGTTTGATATCACACACGCCATATTTTCACATAAACTCTCATTTTTGAAATCTACCCCCACCCTTTTAAGTGACTTGCGTTTGGTGGATTTCGTTAATTTTTTAATGGGACCACCACGGCCCAAGACTCAGCCTAGGTACCAAATTTCATTTAAATCGGACAAGCGGTTTTTGAGTTATGCGGGTTGGTCGTTACAGACAGACATACAGACAGACAGACAGACAGCAAGACAAAAGAGTTTCAAAATCATGTGAAACGTAAAGATATATAAAAATTATGATCACCATAGCTCACACTAGAATAGTATAGTAGTGTGAGCTAAAACACCTACGTGGATTTTTTTAGAGGTGAGATTTGACCCCTACTTTATCGAGGTACTAGTTAATGACAATTATTATATTTTACGAAATATTGAAGAAAAACTAAAAATTGTCATTCCACCCTCTCCTAACTTGCCAAATATATTCCAAGACAAGTAACTTGGCAAGTCCCGGTAAGTAGACTTGCAAATTGCACAGATCTTGACCTATATCCTTTACAAATAAAATAAAATTGTTTACTGTCGACAAAGGAAGGACAACAATATATAGTTAGAACGCAATAAATAGAAAATAGGCAAGCTAATCAGTTTAATGACAATTTATTTTGTTGTAATGGCCCGTGCAATAAATTGCAATTCAAGGGTCTCTTGAATTTGTTTTTTTTAGAGGCGTAGATATATACATACCTACTACAGGGTTTTCCTGTATTTATGAGTATTAGCTCACACTACTACTATAAGTAGTGTGAGCTATGGTGATCCTAATTTTTTCGAGGAAAAAAAAGTTGCTCCGATTTCAAAAATTTTTATATATCTTTGCGTTTCAGATGATTTTGAAACTTTTTTGTTTTGCTGTCTGTCTGTCTGTCTGTATGTCTGTCTGTCTGTCTGTATGTCTGTCTGTAACGACCAACCCGCATAACTCAAAAACCGCTTGTCCGATTTTAATGAAATTTGGTACCTAAGTTGGGTCTTGGGCCGTGATGGTCCCATTTAAAAATGAACAAAATCCACCGAACGCAAGCCAAATAAAAGGGTGGGGATAGATTCCAAAAATTAGAGTTTATGTGAAAATATGGCGTGTGTGATATCAAACGAAAGGTAATTAAGTGTGGAGTTAAAAAAAATGAATTTTAGTTTATTTTTAAAAAAAGGGTGGGGGTAGATGTCAAAAATTAGAGTTTAACTGAAAATATGGCGTGTGTGGTATCAAAAGTCTGGAGTTAAACAAAATACATTTTAGTTTTTTTTAAAAGGGTGGGGGGTATATTAAAAAAATTTGAGTTTAAGTCAAAACATGGCTTGTCTGCTATCAAACGAAAGGTAATTGAGTCTGGAGTTGAATAAAATATATTTCAGTTTTTGATTATATTAGCTCACACTATAACTATAGTACCTAGTGTGAGCTTAGGTGCCCATAGATTGGCAGAGTATTTTTTTAACGGCCAAATTTCCAAAAACAGATATTCAAATCAAGCAAAGATGTTATAAGTGTTGTTAAAGCTTTAACTTTACTAATTAACCAAAGACCCCCAATAGCTATTTGCTGTTTTTAGTGGAGAAACAGTTTTTTTCCGAAAATGTGTTATATCGTCGTGATGTCTCTCTGTGTGTGTGTTTATTATTTCTGTCCATAACAAGATATCTCCTAAACCGCTGAACCGATTTTCATAAACTTTTTAGGTAAAATAGTGTTCGACACTCCAACGAGCTGATTAGATTTTGGTCAAAATCCATTAATGCTCATGTTTTTTGACAATTTCAAAAAAGGTAACTTTTTAACAGAGGATCGTATCAATAAGCGGTTTTCGGAATATAGTAGACCATATTCTGCTCAATAATTTGCGTTATAAACAAAGGCTTCGCAAGAGCTTTAGTTTCTGAGATATTTTCAAAAAACGGTTTTCAAGGCTGGTATATCATGGCTTCACTGAAGTCTACAAATAGATCCGTCATGGATCCATTTATTTTTTTTCGTTTTACCAAAAACTTTTTCTGCGTTTTTTTTTCAACAAGCTTTATTACGCCGCGATTTTATTGAAAAACTATAAAATTTTTCGCCTGCAGCACATTTTTTTATATTGCAAAAATTGTTTTCTAAATTTTTACGACAAGTGCTTAATATGTATTTAAAGGAGTTTTGTTAGTTTTTGTTAATTTGTTTGCTTTGAGAGAACAGCCATTTTTCTGTTTATTCCGCACACTATCAAAAAAATTTCACGATTCGGATAATACACATTAACTATTTATTATTTTTAAAACTACGTATTAATAATACAAAAGAGACAGCCACTTACTGGCAAAATTTACCACACCCCTATTTACATGCCTACATCCTGCCTAGAAAAACCATTTGAATAGAGATGGTAAAATAATATGATAAAAAAATTTTTTTTTATGTTTTTGTAAACATTAAAAATGTTTGGATCAAAATGGCAAAAATTTTAGTACCTATAGATATTGTGTCCAGGTCCTTAAACATAGAAGTTGAACAGCGAATTAGTACAGCGTGTTTATACTGTTCTGAGGAATAGCTTTAATCAGCTGGAGGGGAAGGTTGGATCAGATTAATGTAATGCTTGAGGTGAACATGAGCAGTGCGCATGTGTCTTTTGTTTCGAGTATCCGTTAAGTAAAACCATTGCAGACATTGAAAAAATTTATAAACTGATTAGTTTATGATTTAGTTTAAATAAACTGCGTGAAACCAACAGAAACAACTACTCCGAGGAAAAATACCCCTAGGGGCATTGAATTATTCTGGTGGTAAGATGCTTATATTGGGAACTTGTTAAAACTATGTGGTTTTTACATTCTCTAACGTCGATTACAAGCTTCAGGAATAGTGATCCATGTCAATCCACGACCGGTTTCGGCCTTCGTCTGCCATCCTCAGGTGAATACAGGTGCTAGCTCGATGTAGAGCATAAGCTGTGTAAAACCAACAGAAACAACTACTCCGAGTGAAAATACCCCTACCGGCATTAAATTATACTAATGGCTAGATGCTTTCATTGGAACTTGTTAAAACTATATCCCAGATACAGTGTGTCCACTGATTTTGTGGAGGTAAGGTACAAATGACAAAAAAATTTCGATTTCGTTTCTGATTTTTTGGAAATTGCTCTTGCGTGGTCTTAAACTAAGATGTTAAGAAAATGAGCCAAATCAATAAATATGCAAGGTGGTTTAGTAGGCTAATTTGATGATGTAAGGTATTAACAACAAAAAAATTTGTGTTTAGATTCTGATTTTCTAAAAATTACTTCTGCTTAGTCGCAAACTAAGATGTTAAAAAAATTAGAAAAATCAATTAATATACAGGGTGGTTTAGTAGGCCGATTTTATAAAAAGTGTTAAGAGTAAAGTACCTTTGTTTCAAAAGATATCGGAAAAGGTTATAAAAAAGAGTTGTTAAGAATCAAAAGTTACGGCAGATTCTCAATTTTCCGAAAAATCAGCCAACTTTGATTTTGTAAGTCGGTTATAAAAAAATTGCTGTAGAACATTTTACCTGATTTTTCTGAAAATTGAGAATTCTCTGTTACTTTCAATTCTAAACAACATTTCTTATTAACTTTTTCTGATATCTCTTAAAGAAAAGGAACTTTACTTTTAACAATTCTTATCGAATCAGCCTACTAAACCACCCTGTATATTGATTGAATTGGCTCATTTTCTTAACATGTTAGTTTAAGATAAAGCAGGAGCAATTCTCAGAAAATCAGAATCTAAATTAAAAATTTGTTGTCATTTATAACTTACTTGCACTCAATCTGCGGACACACTGTATATGGGTGTTTTAAAATTCAATAACATAATTTTAATGGTAAATTCCTTGAGTGATTTCAAGATAAAAAAATCATATAAACAGGCCCGCAAAAGCTTAGTTTTAGAGATACAGGGTGTTAAAATCTATTATTTTTTTAGTATTTTGTTTATAGCTTATGCAGTTTTTGAGATATTTAGCTCAAATTTGGTGCGTATATTAAGCTGTGGGCACTACACTATAAGACATGCCAAATAATAGTAAAAATCTATAAGGTGATACTTGTTCAGGGGTTTGGTCGCCTTTTCCCACGTAAAATCCTTGTTTTATTTGCAAATATTTTTTTTCTGGCGATTTTTTCGCATTTCTAACAGTTATAGAGAAAATCGCCGTTGGACCAAAGGATACTATTATCAAAATAAAAAATATGGTAAATGGCAAAGTATATCAAAATCAACAAAAAAAACATTATCTCGAAAACTAAGCGTTTGTGGACCTATGTTTATATGAACTGTTGTCTTGAAACCACTCAAGGAATTTAACACTCAAATTATGTTATTGAATTTTGAAACACTCTGTATACACGGTGTTTCACGAACATCGAAACAGAGGCCTTTTTGGGTATTTAGAGAGCGAATTTGAAGAAACGCACGGACACGTCGATTTTGTTTGCGAGGGGGATACTTTTTGGAGGGGTATACTTTACCCCTTTATTTTGAACAGGGAAAGTGAGTCTAGTGACCGGTCATAGATTGTAAGGATGATTCCTTGTGATCGACGTTGGAGAAAGGGAAAACCACATAGTTTTAGTGTATTTTATATGATGTTTAATAGTTTTTTTATTTTACCCCTCCGGGTGGTTTTTGTATTTTTTAAAGCTTTTTAATGATATTAAAAATGATAGAAAAATAACGTGCATTGTTTTTGATGGAAAAAAGATTGGTCATTACTCTGATAAAAAAAACTGAAAAAATTATATTTGAAGTTATCATATTATGGTATATTTTTACCTCAATCTCTCCTATCAATTATCCTCTTAGCCACGTCCTCGCACTTCTATTTTTAATAAATTAATATATAAAATTATTACATTTTTACAATTTTACATTCCAATCAAAATAAGCATGTATCATGTTTATTATGTGACGCATAAATTTGTTGGTGGTTTACCGCAAAACACGTCTACAAGTCGGAAGAAATTAATCCTGTCCTGCTTGTTCTTTAGAATATGACATTGTAACAAGATAATTATTAACCTTCATTTTCTAGACGTATTAATGTATTGCAATAAAAACAGTAATACGTTATAGTTTCATATCTTATAAAATAAGTTTTTAAGGTAATCTTAATATATTTATTTTCCAAAATATATTTTTTAAACCTTTACACATCAGTTCTTACATCGCTCTAGTCTTAACTAGAAAAACTGCTTGAAAACAGTTAAAAACTTATAAAATCTTGACCAGATTTGATTGACCAAGCAACAATCTTAAGATGAGAATTTTTAGCGCGAAGAGATTGTACAAGATTTTATTAGTTTACATGGGGCATACATTTTAAGCAAATTTCGTTAGGTTTGATCAGCATTGAGAGACTGTACATGTACAAGAATTGCACAGATTTCACTAAAAAAAAAACAAAAGTTTTGCCAACATAAAACAAGATTTTATGAGTATTCAACCAGTTGAATGGTGATCAGTTTTGACGAGTTTTGAGCAATAAGTTTTTCTATAGGAATTTAAGAGTTTGAATAAGTATCTAGTTTTAAGCAATTAATAAAGTGCAAAATAAAGACGAGTTTTAGTCAGCTTTTACAAGCAAGTTTTTCTGTAAGAATTCAAAAGGTTTTATGAGTACCTACCTATTTTTAGAAAGATTTGGCCAGCAAATTTATTATATTTATTTTATATGAGATTTTAAAAGATTTTCCACTTTTTCAGTTTCAAGAAGTTTTGTTATTGGTCAAAACTAAATTTTTCTAATTTTTCTATAAAAATTTAAGATATTTATTACATATAAAAAAACAGAATATTAAGCAGTTCTTACAAAAGATTTGACTAGCATTTTTTAAATGTTTTATATTTATTTTTAAAAGTTTTGGCCAGCAAAGAACAGATTATTGACCAGTTTTTTTAAGCATGTTTTCCTATAAGAATTTAAAAGATTTTATGGGTATCTAGTTTTAAGGGATTTGACTAGCAATTGTTTTATATTTTTTATGATATTTTAAAAGATTTTATGAGTTTTTAGTTTCAAAAAGTTTTTAACTATAAATTTTTTCCTAAGAGTTTAAGAGATTTTAGGAGAATAAAAAAGCGAAATAATGAGCAGTACTACACCTAAAGTCAGTTAAGTGAAAAATCCAACTTTAAAATGGTTGGTTCGGTTCGGTTCGAGTGTAATCCTCTTGAGTGTTCCCTCAAGAGGATTACAACAATATAACATTGTCGTAATATCGAGATTATTATATAGTTTAGAGCTGGGATTATACTTGCATGGATTTACTGGCACCAGTTAAAAATTGGCGCTTAAGTAACATACATTTGCAAGTGTAAACATTGACTTGCATACAAGTTTATTTTTTGCATGCATAGGTCAAAAAATTCCACCATATTCTGAAGTCACTGGAGCCAGCAAATCCATGCATGTGTAAACCTGTTTATTAAAAACATAAACTTTATTTGCAAAACATAGTTCAATTTCTGGTAAACTCTAGTGAAATTTCAACAGATTTGACTCGATCAAAGTGCTGGCAGAAACTCGTGAAAGTTCGCGAGACATGATAAGGATTTGACGCGAATCATAAAACCAATTACTGGTAAAATCTTAAGAACTTTCAACAGATTTCGGATCTGCTTAACCAAAATGCTGACAGAAACTCCTAAAAGTTCGCAAGACATAATACATATTTGACGCGAATCACAAGGCTGTAAACTTTTGACAGATTTGTCGCGAAAATGCTTGTTCTAATATACTGACAAAAACTCGTGAAAGTTCATAAGATCTCGCAAGTATCCTCTGCGGATTATGAAACAAACACCTGTTCCTGGTATAATCTCATAAACTTTCAGCAGTTTACATAAACATACGTGACTTTTTTGAAGCGGATGATAAAACAAATTTATTGTGACATCTCGTCAACTTTCTAGATTGAACACGGATATGCCCGTATCAAAGTGCTTTTAGAAACTCGTGAAAGTTCGTGAGATCTGCTAGGGATTTGATGCGTATTATCCAACAAATTTCTGGTTAAATCTTGTAAACTTTGGACAGATTTAACGCGAATATGCGCAATAGTATGCAAACAAAAACTCGGGAAAGTTCTTGAGATCTCGTAAGTATTTTCTGCGGATTATAAAACACCAATTTCTGGCGTAATTTCGTGAACTTTAAACAGTTTTAATTTATTTATTTTAAACTGGTGAAACTTCGTAAGATTTCACTAGAAAGTGGTGTCTCATAATCCGCAGATTTTACGCGAGAAGGTATACTTACTTATAGCGAATTCTTTTGAAAAAGTTAGTGCAACACTGGGTTTGTCAGTTGCTTAAAAAAAATGCAACAGTTGTCCCAAAAGAATACAAAAATTGCACTAGTGGCACACCAGTGCTGCATTTTGTTCCAAAACAATTTGCTATTTTAGTCACACAAGTCTTTAAACAGAAAACGTGATAATCAAGACAATACCTAATACAGATATTTAAAACTAGGTAAATCTACCATGTACGTTAAAACTAAAATGCGCAAAAACTCTTCGCCGTTTTTGGTCGAAGTTGAATATTTTCTTTATCTTCTAATGTCATCATTTTGCTCACACACAGTAGGTTAATAAGACACATCTTTAAAAGGCTCTGGCTAATAAGCAAAAAAAAGAATAAATAGTAACAGCGGTATTCGTTGGGGCGGCAGATACAGTTCTTTAAGTTCCATTTTAATTCCCCAGTGTCTGCAATCAAGTATATTTTCAAGTAGTTCTAGAAGCATTTTATATTACTTTTTGGCAAATGGGCATTTTCACCCATTTTGACCCCGCTGAATCCGAATATCCCTGTTGCCAACTCGAAATATTGACAGGGTCTGAGATATTCAAGATGGCGGCCAAAATGGCGGCGGAATTTGAAATTGCCGCTGGAAAGCCCAAATTGTCACAGGTGTACATTCAAAATATATATTTGTATAATTAAAAAATAATAACATATTATTAAATAAAAACCTCCAAAAACCCCCCCAGACCCCCCAAAATCTGAAAGATTGAGGTTTTTTCAAATTTTCTTGAAAACTAAGCTTCTAAGAGAAAAATGTATAATTTACTTTATTGTAGACAATAAAATTCCCTTTTCAACACGATATAACTTAATAAAGTTAGACTAATAACAAGCTCTCCAGCAGCGTCCGTTAATTGAAGTAATTAAAAAAAAGTTGAAAAAATATGTTTTTTCCAAGATTTATTTAATTTTTTTAAAAACTAATATCTACAGAAAACCATGTATTACATTTTGGTTTACACAATAAAATTTACTTCAAAATGACGTATAACATGATTAAATCAGTTTTATAAATAAAACTTCAGGGGCATCCGTAAATTAAATTAATTTTGAAAAAACAAAAAATAAACCATTTTTTGTTGCTTTTATCTAATTTTCTCAAAAACTAAGCTTAACATGAAAAAACTTGTTCTACACTTTTTTGTAGACAGGGAAATTTTCTTTTTAAAAATTTGAAACTCGGTGGGGTTTGACTTATAGCAAACTCTCCAGCGACGTCCGTCAATGGGGGTGATTTCAACAAATCATTAAAAAAATCATGTTTTTCATACGTTTTATTCAATTTTCTTAAAAACCAAGCTCTTTATCAAAAAATGTGTTCTATACTTCGTCATAGCCAATAAAATTTCCTTTCAAAAGATGTATAACAAAGTGGATGTTATTTTATATTTACCGCTCCAGTGGTGTTCTTAATTTAAAGAAATTATTTAAGATCAATCCAAACTAATCAATTTTGCGGCGGATAAAAGGTCGAAAGCACAAATGGTCGAAAAAATAAGGTTGAAAGTACAAAAGGTCGAAAATACAAAAGGTCGAAAGTAGAAAAGGTCGAAAGTACAAAAGATCAAAAAACAAGAGGTCGACAGTACAAAAGGTCGAAAGTACAAAAGATCGAAAATACAAAAGATTGAAAGTACGGCCGCGGGTCCACATCGACTGGAAAGGTCAATTCGACTTGATACGGTAAATTTGTATTTTTAATATTTTGTTTTGTCGATTTTTTTTCGACCTTTTGTACTTTCGACCTTTTAAGGCTTCGGCGGCGGGCCCGATAATAAAATGTTCTTTTAAACAGTGTGTCACAAAATGTGACCCATAGTATAGAAAACTCCAGGAGCGTCCATAAATTGCAAAAATTACCAACTTTCCTAACAGGTTGACAGGTTGGTTGTTGATCCCAATGAGTACCTAATTATGATTATGCCGCCCCCCCAAACCGTTGCATAAGATTCACCGCTTTATTTTTAGTTCCATATGCTTAAAAAAATAACCAAAAACACCTGTGTCAAAGTTACTACTGTTACTTTCTGCACAAAAATATTGCTTAGGGAGGGCCATGGCCTCTATGCCCCCTCCCCTTATAACCACCGGTGTTTTTTTGCTTTAAAGAACTTATTTAGATAAATCAAAATATCTAATCTAATCAAAAAACAGTTTATTTTAATTTGGAAACATTTTATTTTAGTAGGTATAAATTACGAACCTTTTTGAAGTATTTATCATAACATTAACCTCACTTTGTAAAATATCATTTAAAAAGAAATTGTCTTATCCTCAATAAAGAATAAAGGCACATTTTTTTCTGAAAATCTTAGTTAGAAAAGATATTTAAATATGCAAGAGAAGCTGATTATTTCAGTTATTTTTGAAAATAAGTTTATAATAGAACGCCCCTGAAGCCTTAAATATGGCAACAACCCGACATTTTAATAAAGTTTTTAAAAGAAAATGTTATGTTCTACAATAAAGTTTACTACATATTTTTTCCTAAAAAGTGTAGTTTTTGAGAAAATTTTGAAAAACCTATAAAAAAATGTTTTTTCTAAATAATCCCAATTTACGTACGCCACTGAAGAGCTACTTGCTTATTGACCAATACATCATTGGAAAGGGAATTTTATTCTCCACAAAAAACTGTTCTTTACAATTTATGATAAAAAGGTTAGTGTCTACTTCAAGCCCAGTTCAAAATTGGTTTGCATAGTGGACTGTAAATCTAAATTATAATTTTATATTTTATTTTATTTTTTTTAGAATTATTATGGATTATGTTTATTTCAATTTTACAAGCATTTAGTTGGCCGATGATATCAAGTTGAAAGGGTAGAAATTTACCTAAATAAAAATATATGATTACTAAAACCAGTTCCGCTCAAGCTTAGCACTAAATTTATGCACTAAGAAATTATTATTGTTAATATAATTTTATAAGCGAGTTTCGACACTAAAAAATATGATCACTTACTGCTGTGCTGTCTTCATCCCAGTCCCTGAAAGGCCTTTCAAAGGGTTGAATCCATGTGTCCAGCTTCTATTCCAGTAATATTGATCACACGCGTAATCGCGCTAATACAAAAGTGAAAATTTTATTATGTCTTTGGTTTTAATATTAAATATATTAATATTGTTTTCTTATCGGACAAGATGCATTGTTTTTTTTTTTAGATCGTTCGGTTGTCCCGTGTGAGATTCGCCGGAGGTACGACAAGCAACTGTTTTTCATTATTTTTATTCACGTACGGACGTACATATGTCCAGTCTAACTTTAAGAGGGGCGCTATATGAGTTTCACTGGTGTATTTTTATTTTAATTTAAAAGTAGAAAAATGGATTTAAGATTTTATTCTTAATTATAATTATTTTAACAACTAATTAACCATTTAATTATGATTGATTAGAGTAACTTATAGGAAGCCCAATTATGGCCTAATTAATTCAAAAGGCCGTATTTAAAAATATAGTAAAAACAAAAAAATGCTTAAAAAATAAAATTAAACAAAATAAATTATTTTTTAAATAAATAATAACCCGGAATGAACATCACACCCCCTGGAAAATGCCTACGCATTTTCAGCATTCTCAATGGGAAGTGGACAAAGTTTTAAGAGATGACGTTTTAAAGCTGCATTTGTAGCTGTCTTTAATGTTGCCACTCTAGATATTCCATCTTTACCCGGATGCAAGGCGACAATACGGCCAAGCTTCCACTGAAGAGGAGGTAAACAATCCTCCTTTATTAAAACTAACGTTCCAACAGATGGCATTGTGTTATCCTTCAACCATTTATGCCTCTGTTGAAGAGTGTGTAAATATTCCAATTTATATCTCTGCCAAAAATCCTGTTGAAGGCGCTGTACTAGCTGCCAACGACTCAATCTATTTAATTTCAAATGAGATAGGTCAGGATCAGGCGGTGAAGCCGGTGATTCTAACGTAAGAAAATGATTGGGTGTCAATACACTCAAATCGTTAGGATCCGAACTCAAGGGCGTTAAGGGCCGCGAGTTTAAAATGGCCTCTATCTGACATAAAAAGGTGTAAAATTCCTCATAAGTGAGGATTTGTTCCCCAATTACCCTTACCAAATGTTTTTTGACGGACTTTATTCCGGCCTCCCACAAACCGCCAAAATTCGGACTACTGGGGGGAATAAAATGCCACTCAGTAGGATTTAAAGGGTCTAAATTAAGTAGCGTTCTATTCGCTAAAACAAAATTAGTTGCATTATCACTCCACATCTGATGGACTCTACCTCTGCGCGCAAATAACCTGCGCAGCGCAGCAATAAAAGCTTCCGCTGTCAGATCACTTACAAGCTCTAAATGCAGAGCTTTAGTTGCGAGACAAACGAATAAGCAAATATAAGCTTTGCCAGTTTTTGCAGCCCTAGTTTTTCCCACTGTTTTTCCTAGTGAAACTTGAAAAGGACCGCCGAAATCCACCCCAGCATTGGCAAAGGCTCGGCATTGCTCCAATCGAGCAGTAGGAAGTGACCCCATTAACGGCTGCAAAGGTTGAGGTTTGACTTTAAAACATCTTACGCATTTGGACAAAACATGAGTGATAGCACGTTTTGATGAGAGGACCCAATACCGTTGGTTTAAAAGATGATTTACCGTCAACAGTCCAGCGTGAAAGTATTTTAAATGAATGTTTTCAATAATCATGTAGGTTAATTTACTATCGCGGGGTAGCAAAATAGGATGCTTTTTATCGTAAGCCAAAGACGAATAATGCAATCTACCACCCACCCTTATTACATCATCTGAATCCAAAAAAAGATTTAATTTTTGTAAGGGTTTTGGAAGGCATTCGTTATTTTTTAATTTTTTCAATTCCTCTGAAAAAGCTAATTTTTGAACATGCTTTATGAGTTTTATCAGAGCTTTATTTATTTCCAAAAATGTTAATAAACCTGTTATATGTTCATTTTTTGGTTTAAAATAATTCCATAAAAATCGAAAAATATATGTTAAAACTCGACACATTGTGGCAAAGTTCGAAAATTTATTCAAAATTATCTCATAATAATTTTCAGCATTTTTATTGATGGTAAAAAGCACAGTGGCGGACCTTCCTTCTGCTTTAGTTTCGCTATTTTCAGATAAACTTTTTTGTGCAGGCCATTGCTCAGATTTTTTACATAAAAAATCTGGGCCACTGTAAAACAGATCATGGTTTAATAATTCTGAGGGAAAGGCGCCCCGGCTAGCCACATCAGCTGGATTTAAAGAGGTAGGAACATAGTTCCACGAATCGGGCGGAATTTTTTCCTGAATCATAGAGACCCGATTGCTAACGAAGGTCTTCCAACGAGAAGGATGTCCTTTAATCCAACACAAAGTTACTGTTGAATCTGACCAACCAAAAATTTTATTTATTTTTATATGGTTGTTGAAAGCTTCGTAAACAAAATTGGCGAGTTGCGCAGCTAAAAGAGCCGCTGATAATTCCAAGCGAGCTATGCTCAAAATATTTTTACTAGGAGCTACTCTTGTTTTGCTACATAAAAAATAGACCGAAATTTCATTCCTATAGCAAACTCTTAAATAGCAAACTGATGCGTAGCCAAGTGTACTTGCGTCTGCAAAGGAGTGAATTTCGTAAGAAGCATTGCCAGAAAAAATATTTATGTGGCGCATTAATTTAAATTCCTTTAAGAGCGGCAATTCGGCTTTATAGCGAGACCAAACTTGACTTATTTCCACGGGGGCGTGGTCATCCCAATTTAACCCTTTTATCCAAAGTTTTTGAATAAGGCATTTTGTGAAAAAAGTTATTGGTGAAACCATTCCTAATGGGTCAAAAAAGGTGGCTAGTTCCGAAAGAATCTGACGTTTAGTACAATTTCGTTCCTGAGGAGTAACATTAAAAGTAAAATAGTCAGAATTGGGCTGCCACTGAAGTCCCAAAACTTTGGTTAAATTATCGCAATCAAACTGTAGCGCATTCGGATTTATAGACTCATCAGGCAAACCCTTTAAAAATCTTGGGTCATTGGAAGCCCATTTATGCAATTCAAACCCCCCACTTTTAAGTAATAAAATAAGTTGATCTCTAAGTTTTATTGCATCCCTTAAATTATCCCCCCCACTCGAGATATCATCGACGAAAATGTCATTTAAAAGAACTTTACTCGCAAGGGGGTATTTATGTTCTTCAGATTTAGCTAAATGTTGCAAGACCCTTATAGACAAATAGCTAGATGGTGCTAAACCATACGTAACACGCTTAAGCTGACACTCCATAATGGCATCGTTAGGATCAAATCTCCACAATATGCGCTGATAACACTGATGCGCCTGCGCAACGATAATTTGTCTATACATTTTAGACATATCGGCTATAAAAGCTATTTTATGCAAGCGAAAGTTTAAAAGAATGACACAAATGTCAGTTTGCAACTTTGGTCCTACAAGCAAAGTCTCGTTAAGGGCCAAAGGGCTTCCTGGACTGGTAGCACTCGCATTAAAAACTACCCTTAGCTTAGTGCTTACACTTTCAGGTTTTTCCACGCATAAATGAGGAATATAAAAGTTTTTATCGCTATTGTCAGGATTTTGCAATATTTCCATGTGATCCAACTCCAAAAACTCCCTTATAAAATCAGAGTATTTTTTATAGAGATCTGGATTCCTTAACAACTTGCGTTCCAATGATAAAAATCTGTCTAATGCTAATTGCTTACTGCCAGGAAAAGTAGGTTCAATTTTTTCCTTAAAAGGCAAAGAAACAGTGTAGCGGCCTTTAGAATCTCGAGAGACAGAGTCAAGAAAAATTTGTTCACATAATTCCTCTTCAGGCGACAAAAATGTCTTTTGAGGGATGTTTTCTAACTCCCAAAATTTAACAATATTTTCATTTAAAGTTTTGCAAGTAATATGGCTCAAAAATGAATTAAATTTGGGGTTGTAATCTGAGAAAATTTTCCCCATGACTATATAACCAAAAATGGTATTTAAAAGCGTAGGCTCATTAGAATTGTTCCCACAAATACGTCCATCTTGAATAATGTGAGTAAAAAGATCTGCCCCTATTAAAAGTTGTATAGACCCCGGCTTATGAAAAGTAGGATCTGCCAATTTAATATTTTTAATATGGCTCCAGTTCTGTATAGAAACATTATTACTAGGAATATTTGAGCAAATACGGGGTAAAATAACAGCTTGCACATTTAAAACCGGACAGATTCTGTCCACTGGTCGCAGTGTTAAGTAGACACTTCCTAACTTAGAGTTTAAAGAAGTTTCTCCTATGCCCTCAATTATAGTAGAGTTTTGAGTGCGCGGTAAACCTAACATATTTGCGCAACTTTGACTCAAAAAACTAATAGAGCTACCGGTGTCCAAAATTCCACGTACAGTTTGGTATTCTCCTTTTACATCTAATATATTAACCAAAATTGTGGAGAGCATCGTAGGCGCGCTATTCGATTTTTTATTTAAAGTTGCATTGCAGCACTGCTCACTTGCAGTACTTTGATTTTGATTTTGATTAAGCGAAAAAGCCAAATTAGCGTGCTCATTTTGTTCGCCAGTGTTGCCATTATTATTATTTGTAAAGTGCAATAAACTGTGGTGACGTTTTTGACATTCACATGTAATTTGTGACTTACAAAAAGATGTCTTATGTAAATTGCTTAGGCATAGAATGCATAAAGATTTACTTTTCGCCAAATTAAATCTTTCCTTAGGATTTTTACTTTTAAAACCAGGACATGATATAATTAAATGACGGTTGCTATTGCAACAAAAACAAAATAAATCCGCGCTGTTGCCGCTATTATTATTTTTACTAAGCATGGATTTTTGCGAGTTATTGCTTGCTGGATTTTTTCTAAATCTAGGAGACTTATTTTTATATTCAAATGAATTATGAGAGTTTTGATTACTTGAACCAGGCAATGAGCATTGAGCGTAAAAAAGCGCTTCACACTGCTTATCAAAAAAATCATAAACTACCTGATATTGAGGTATTTCGCTAGACTTGCCATGAAAGATTTCAAAACGCGTTATTAAGTCAGTGTTTACCCTTTTTAAAAGCATTTGCATAAGAATGTAATCCCAGCCATCTACGTCAATTTGCATCCCTCTCAAAGCTTCTAGATTTTTAGAAAAAGTATCGAGCAAGTTCCTTAAGGCATTGGGGTCCTCAGAATCAATTTTTTGTGAATTTTCTATGGAGCTCCAATATTCATTTGCCAAGAGGCGTTTATTTAAATATCGCTTGACCAATTTGTCATAAGCGATTGCGTAATTTGCTCCGCAAAGTGGCAACGTTGTTACCATTTCAAATGGGGGACCCTTTAAGTGATTAACCAAATGCGTAAATTTAGCCATATTTGACAACGCTGGATTTTTATTCACTAAGTTTTCAAACAACTCGTAAAAAGACGGAAAGCTTCTTATGTCACCCTCAAAAGTTATTAATTTAATTTCTTCTAACCTTATATGAGAGTTACTTGCCCCCGCTGGCAGTTGCTGAGGGGAAATCGCCCCTATAGAGAGCCTCTGCTGAGTTGCTGTGTTAACCCCATTTGAAAAAATTATATTAAAAATTGATTTAATTTCTGCGTATTTTTTATTAAAATCAAGCACTTTTTTAGTAGCTGACCTGACCTCCTCCACATCGGAGAAAACGTCATTTATTAACGCAGTGTGATGTTTTACGAACTCCTCACGGATCAACTCAATATCTTCAATCACGACCTCAAAAATTCCCTTTTTTGAAGCATCAGTTTTTGCTTCTGTAGCTGTGTTAAAAATATCTTCAAGCTTATCATATTCGATATCGCGCTGAACTTTACGTTTTTTAATTTTTTCTGCGTTTGCCATTTTTTATTATTAAAAAAAGATTAAGAAAAAACAAAATATTGTGCTATTTTAATTTTTAATCAAGAATAACTAACTAGCGAAAAAACTGACCTACCCAATTCGTACGGTACACAGTCTTTTTTTTTCTTTTATCGCAAAGATATTTTTAGAATACTCACACACCTACAAATTCGTTTTAATGCAGCTTTAAAGGATTTTATTTTAACAAGGTCAATGATTTCACGAATTAAAAAACTGCAAAAATTATTATTTTATTTTTCGCAAATTTTTAATTCTATTTTGTAAAAGGAAGAAAAACTAAATCATCTGGGGTCGGAGGGACCAAAAATGTCTACTTCAAGCCCAGTTCAAAATTGGTTTGCATAGTGGACTGTAAATCTAAATTATAATTTTATATTTTATTTTATTTTTTTTAGAATTATTATGGATTATGTTTATTTGAATTTTACAAGCATTTAGTTGGCCGATGATATCAAGTTGAAAGGGTAGAAATTTACCTAAATAAAAATATATGATTACTAAAACCAGTTCCGCTCAAGCTTAGCACTAAATTTATGCACTAAGAAATTATTATTGTTAATATAATTTTATAAGCGAGTTTCGACACTAAAAAATATGATCACTTACTGCTGTGCTGTCTTCATCCCAGTCCCTGAAAGGCCTTTCAAAGGGTTGAATCCATGTGTCCAGCTTCTATTCCAGTAATATTGATCACACGCGTAATCGCGCTAATACAAAAGTGAAAATTTTATTATGTCTTTGGTTTTAATATTAAATATATTAATATTGTTTTCTTATCGGACAAGATGCATTGTTTTTTTTTTAGATCGTTCGGTTGTCCCGTGTGAGATTCGCCGGAGGTACGACAAGCAACTGTTTTTCATTATTTTTATTCATTCAAGGACGTACATATGTCCAGTCTAACTTTAAGAGGGGCGCTATATGAGTTTCACTGGTGTATTTTTATTTTAATTTAAAAGTAGAAAAATGGATTTAAGATTTTATTCTTAATTATAATTATTTTAACAACTAATTAACCATTTAATTATGATTGATTAGAGTAACTTATAGGAAGCCCAATTGGTGAGGTCAGGCCTTCTGTAGAAAATAAAATATACCGAAGGACCACTCGAGATAGCTCGAGAAAAACGTGGGGGAGTTAAGAGGGACTGTATCTTTCCACAGGGCTCCGACAGGGAAAAAAGAGCCTAAAAACTTAAATACTAAAAAATAGCGTAGCAATGAAAAATTCTCAAGAAACGACTTACCATTAGATGTCTTTCGTAGCTACTTGGCTGGCCAGCCCGATTATACGCGAAGTACCAGACTCTCCATTGTTCTATAGTTCAAAATGTTCCAAACACTAATATCTAATAAACTAAAGCGTAAAATTAATAGTTTCCACAATTTTAATATAAAATAATAGCGGTGCGGTGACTTTAGTTGCACGTGGCGCGTGGTTGAGTTGTTCGCTCAGACACTCGGCGTTTTCGTCTGCTAGGCCGAATTTAGCCGCTTATCTCAAATCCTTCATTGCTGGAAGAAGCGCGCGAAGTTTAAATTTAAAATATGGAAAGATATAGCGTAAAGTAAATCAAAATAATATTCTAAAACGCTTGTAAGCGTAGAAAATGTAACCCAAAAATATTTAAAAACTAAGAGAGATAGCTTCTCGAATTTTAAGTGAAAATTAGAGAATATAATTATTTACAAAAATAAAAACAAGTTGGGAAACTTGTTCATTCGGCCCACCAAAATGAGCATCATTTTTCGGTAGGTGAATCTGAATCAATTGGAAGGGGGCAAAGCTTGACTAAAGGTCGTTTAAAGATACCGGACGCGGTACGAACATTTGCCACCCTAGCGTGCCCATCAGGCCCTTTAAAAATTTCAATAATGCGACCTACCCGCCATTGAAGGGGCGGTGATAACTCGTCTTTGATAAGAACGACGGTACCTATTTTTGGCTCTGCGCATGGTTCCAACCATTTATTTCGTACTTGAAGGGTATGTAAAAATTCTTGGCTCCAACGACGCCAAAAATCGGCTTGTATTCGTTGGACCAAGTTCCATCGCGATAACCGATTCACAGGTTTACTTGAAAAATCTTCATCAGGAACAGAAACTAAAGGTCCATGTGTTAAAAAATGTCCCGGTGTTAAAACCTGTAGATCGTTACAGTCGGTAGATTGCGGGGTCAAGGGGCGAGAATTTAAAATCGCCTCAATTTGACAAAGAACTGTGTACAACTCCTCATAACTCAGAATCTGCGAGCCAATGGTACGAATTAAGTGAGTTTTTACTGATTTTATCCCTGACTCCCAAAGACCGCCGAAGTGGGGAGCTGATGGAGGGATAAAATTCCAGGCGATAGCTTGTTGCGTGCAAGCATTTCTTGCAAGATCAAGCAATTCTTTGCTGGATTTAACGAAATTTGTGCCATTGTCTGAAAAAAGAGTTTTTATGTAACCTCTTCGGGCAACAAAGCGACGTAGCGCAGCTAAAAAAGCGTCCGAAGTTAGATCTGACACTAACTCGAGATGTAAAGCTTTAGTATTTAGACAAATAAAAAGGCAGATATATGCTTTTTGTGTTTTTACACCTCTGTGTTTACTGAGAGTGATAGGTATAGCACCACTAAAATCTACTCCACTAAAAGTAAAAGGCTTTTGTGGAATCAAGCGGTAGGACGGAATTTGTCCCATGATTTGCTCATAAGAATGCGGTTTGACGCGAAAGCACCGAACACATTTGGATAAAACCGTTTTAATTAAGCGTTTGGCAGATAAAATCCAAAAAATTTGACTAATGAGATATTGGACTGTTTGCACTCCGACATGCAAATATTTTTTGTGCATATATTCAATAAAAATATAAGAAAGTCTACTTTCCTTGGGTAAAAGAAGAGGATGTTTTTGTCCGTAAGAAATAGTCATAGCTTGTTGAATGCGTCCTCCAACTCTTATAAGACCATCCTGGTCTAAAAAGGGATTCAATTTTTGTATGGGTTTTATGCATTTTTTCTGGTTTTGAAGGTTAAGAATTACTTCAGAAAAGTATTTTTGTTGTTCGTGCTTAGCCAAACATTTTAAAGCGTTAAAGAGATCGATATAATCTATATTTGTCTTTTTTCTGACGTCTGCGGATAGTCTACAATTATTTATGAATCGTAAACTGCGGGCTAAAAGTAGTTGAATAGCGTAAAAATCGGATTTATTATTTAAAAGCGAATCTAAAAAATTTTCCGTTATTCGGTCACAAGAAATCAGAGCAACATTTTTTCGTTCCTCAGTCTCTAACCTGTCATTTATTTTGACTTGCGGGGTTTTTGTTGGCCATTTATCGAAAGATTCTTGTAAAAAACTAGGGGCGGCCCACCATAGGGGATGATTTAAAAGCTCACTCGGCGAGCAGCCGCGGCTGGCTACATCGGCACTATTGAGAAATGTGGGGGTATATAACCAACATTCTGGATTAATATTATCTTGGATAAGACTAACACGATTTGCGACAAAAGTTTTCCATTTACTTGGATGGGATTTTATCCAGTGTAAAACAACCATTGCATCCGAAAAAGCGTAAATATTATTTATTGTGAACCTTTTTATGAATATATCATATGTGTATTTTAAGACCTCAGATAAAAGAGTAGCGGCTAGAAGTTCTATTCTCGGAATACTAACAAATTTTTTAAGTGGAGCGATGCGACTTTTCGCAAGAACAAAATATATGTGATATTTAGCGTTTCGTAAGACACGTAAGTATATTACGCATGCGTACCCTCGTTCACTCGCATCACAAAAACCACAGAGATCGATGGATTCGGCGTTGGTGATGTCAATGTGGCGAGGTAAACTAAATTTTTCTAAAACTTGAAATTCAGATTGATAGAGTGTCCACTGACGAACTATTTCTAAAGTAGGCGTGGCGTCCCAGGAAATACCAAGTAACCAAATTTGTTGAATCAAATATTTTAAAGTGAATGTTACTGGGGTAAGATAACCATGGGGGTCATAGCAGCGTGCTAAAAAAGAGAGAAGCGTCCTTTTTGTACAGCTTTGCTGATTAGGTAATATGTTAAATCGAAACTCGTCGTATGAAGGATGCCAGCACAGGCCTAAGACCTTAGTGACGTCATCCGAATCGAGAGATAAAACTGCGGGGTTGACTAAGGAGGGATCTAAATGAGAGATCACTTCTGAGCGATTGCTAGACCATTTGTGTAATTTCAAGCCAGCGTTTCCTAACAATTCCGTAAGCTCATGCTGCAAATTTAACGCCTCTTGAACCGTTTTACATGAAGTAGTGACGTCATCAATATAGGTATCGTTAAGTATAACTTTAGCAGCGTGAGGGTAGTTATCATATTCGGACTCAGCTAAGTGCTGAAGGGTGCGTAAAGCGAGATATGGTGAACAGTTCACTCCGTAAGTGACAGTTCGTAGTTTAAAAATGGAAACTTTTTCATTAGGGTTAAACCGCCAAAATATTTTTTGGTATTTTTGATGATCAGGGTTGATATTTATACCCCGATACATTTTTTGAATATCGCAGGTGAGCGTCACAGGGTTAAGGCGAAAATGTAATAATATTTGAATAATATCTTTTTGTAGTTTTGGACCCGATAATAAGACTTGATTAAGCGAAATATGCGTAAAAGGGTCGGTAACACTCGCATTAAAAACTACCCTTGTCTTAGTAGTGATAGCTTCATTTTTAACAACAGCGAAATGTGGAATAAAATAGCTGTCTGAATCGTCTTCTTTTTCTGAGTCATAGTCCATATGACCCAATTCCAAATATTCATTCATAAATTTAGAATATTCACAATACAAGTTTTTATCGCGAAGCAGTTTTTTTTCTAAAGATAAGAAACGATTTAGCGCGACTTGTTTGATTGTAGGAAACTGCGGTGGATTCTCAAATGTGCGAAAGGGAAGGGAGACAGTATACCGGCCTTCTTGATTACGCGACACGCTCTGTTTAAAATAATTTTCACAAATTTCATCCTCTGGTTTCAAATGAGTTTTTTGGGGGACGCAGTCGGTTTCCCAAAATTTTGAAATTAATTGCGAAAGCGAGTCATTTTCATTTTGACAAAAAAGAGCATTAATTGGCGGGGTAGAAATTAAGGGTTGATTTATTTGTCCCATCAAAATATAGCCGAAAATAGTTCCCATAGCAAAGGGATGATTTGGATCATCGCTAGCGATTTTTTCACCCTGTATAATTAGTGGAAAGAGATCCATACCAATTAGTAAATTTACAGGCGAAGGGTTGTAAAAAGTGGGATCTGCTAAGGGTAAATTTTTTATAAAATGCCAATTTTCTGTATTTATTTTTACTGACGGTAAATCAGTACAAACCTTTTGCAAAATAATCGCTTGCGTGGACACAAAAATATCTGGTTTTTGAAAATTACAAATTTTAATAAAAATCGATCCTAGATCAGAAGTAAGAGGGTTGCCTCCAACCCCCTGTATATTTGAACATAAGGGTTGTCTGGGAAGGCCCAATTGTTGCGCTAATTTTTGAGAACAGAAAGTGTTTTGCGAACCGCTGTCTAAAACGGCTCTAACTGTTTGAAAGTGACCGCGGACATCTTGAATTTTTACTAGGATAGTTGACAATAAAACTTGCGATTGCGCAGAAATAAAACCACAATGCGTGGGGTTAGAACCCGAAGGAGTTGCGATTGGTACTTGTGAATTAGAAGACGTCGAAGTAAAATTGTTATTATTTTGAGTAGAGTAATTTTGAAGCGGACACCCAGTAGCCGGGGATCTAAAACTTTGCTGACTGGTCAAGTAACCACGTGGTGAACTATTTGGAGATGCGTTGGGAGACATATTAGAGAGATTTTGTGAGAAATTCACGTTAGCATCAAAATGGGATCTATTTTGATTTTGAGAATTAGCGTAATTATAATTTCGCTCAAAATGAATTAATGAGTGGTGTCTTTGATTACCAGGGCAATAGCGACATGAGCGTAGACTTTGACAAGAATTTGTTAAATGTATTGAGCTTAAACAATTTAAACATAGTTTTTTATTTTTAGCGTAAGAATAGCGTTCGTAGGGAGATTTACCTTTAAATGCGTTACATAAATATATTGAATGTGTGTTAGAATCACAAAAAGCGCATCTATCTTTAGAATGAGTATTTTCCGTACCAAGTAGCGTTTTTGTATAATAAGGCGAGGCGTTATTTTTATAAAACTGTTTATTATTTTTAAATCTATTTTTAGATTGTAGCGAATAAAGCGAATTACATTGACTTTCAAGAAAATTATAAATTTCTTGATATTTGGGCATTTCATTAGACCTAGAATTAGCTAGTTCAAAGCGCGAAAGTAGTACCTCAGGCAATTTATCTAGTAAAATGTTGGCGAGCGGAAAACACCATTGATCAGTGTCGTAATTTAGAGTTTTTAAAGCCTCAATGTTTTCTGAAAAAACATCAAGCAGTGTGCGCAGCGTTTCTGGATTGTCGTCTTTGAGAGCGGGAAAATTATACACGGAGCGCCAATAAGTTTGAGCCGATAAGCGGGGGTTATGATAGCGTTTTAGAAGCGTATTGTAAGCGATTATATAATTAGCGTCGGTTATTTGTAAGTGTTTAACTACGTTTAAAGGCGGTCCTTTTAGGAAGGACAGTAACAAATTAAATTTAGCGTTTGTAGGAATACTAGGATTATTGTGTACAGAACTATTGTACATATCTAGAAAGGTTGGAAACTTAGTGATGTCGCCATGAAATTCGACAATGCGCAGTCTTGGCATTAAAGCCGCCATAAAGCGGTCTGGATCAGAAGAATTTGAAATTTGCGTTAAGTTTTGAGGTTGAGGAGCTTCAATTTTCACCTCAAATAGTTGTTTTTGAATTCTTTTAATATCATAGAAGCTGTCGTCAAACTCAGTAAGGCGTTCATTTTCTTCTTCCAGTCTCTCCGGACTTGCCGAATAAGCCTCTATTATTTGATTTTGATAAATAAAAAATGTTTCTTTCATTTCATCAAGGTCGATAAGTCGAACCTGTAAACACGGTTTTTTTGTATCATCCGTTAGGCAAGCATTAGCTAAGTTATGAAGAGTATTAATGCGATTATGTTGCACATTACGGAGTGCTTCTAACTTCTTAAGTTGCGTACTCATTGTAATGTTTTTAAAAAACTCCGTTAAAACAGGTGAACGACTAGTTTCCGAAATTTTTAATATTTAAAAATTAAAAGCGTTTAAAAAGAAAAGAGAATAGGCGATAAAAAATGTAAACAAGTCTCATTTACCTCTTAATATCTTTGTGTTGGAAACTTTTCCTACGTGCAGTCGACGCCAAGCCAAAAAGAGGTAGGAAATGCGCGAAAACAATGCGCGTTCGGTACTTTTTTACTTGTTATTTTTACTGCGAGCACAGCAAAAAGAGCAAGGTCAGCGTATTTATTAAAAATTTTATTTTTAACAAAATGCGATTTAGACTTTAATTTTTCCCGGGGTCCTGTGATCGGGCTCGAACCTGGACCAAATGGTGAGGTCAGGCCTTCTGTAGAAAATAAAATATACCGAAGGACCACTCGAGATAGCTCGAGAAAAACGTGGGGGAGTTAAGAGGGACTGTATCTTTCCACAGGGCTCCGACAGGGAAAAAAGAGCCTAAAAACTTAAATACTAAAAAATAGCGTAGCAATGAAAAATTCTCAAGAAACGACTTACCATTAGATGTCTTTCGTAGCTACTTGGCTGGCCAGCCCGATTATACGCGAAGTACCAGACTCTCCATTGTTCTATAGTTCAAAATGTTCCAAACACTAATATCTAATAAACTAAAGCGTAAAATTAATAGTTTCCACAATTTTAATATAAAATAATAGCGGTGCGGTGACTTTAGTTGCACGTGGCGCGTGGTTGAGTTGTTCGCTCAGACACTCGGCGTTTTCGTCTGCTAGGCCGAATTTAGCCGCTTATCTCAAATCCTTCATTGCTGGAAGAAGCGCGCGAAGTTTAAATTTAAAATATGGAAAGATATAGCGTAAAGTAAATCAAAATAATATTCTAAAACGCTTGTAAGCGTAGAAAATGTAACCCAAAAATATTTAAAAACTAAGAGAGATAGCTTCTCGAATTTTAAGTGAAAATTAGAGAATATAATTATTTACAAAAATAAAAACAAGTTGGGAAACTTGTTCACCAATTATGGCCTAATTAATTCAAAAGGCCGTATTTAAAAATATAGTAAAAACAAAAAAATGCTTAAAAAATAAAATTAAACAAAATAAATTATTTTTTAAATAAATAATAACCCGGAATGAACAGTTAGTTTTCGAGAAAATTGCATATAACTGAAAAAACAGGTTTTTGGGGGTTTGGGGGGGATTTTCTCCGTCCCTGTCGATTTTTCGAGTTGGCAACAGAGATATTCAGATTCAGCGGGGTCAAATTAGGGGGAAATGGTCTGTTGCCAAAAAGTAATATGATTTGCTTCTAGACCGAAAACGGAAAGCCTTTTAAAATAATATGCTCTGACTAAAGGGGGAACAGACCATATCTACACACCGGCTTCTCTATTCACCGTTTTATTAGCAATAAAGTGTCAGAATTGAATTATTCCAACATGAAAATATTTATTTCAAACTAAATAATTTCCTAAGATAAGCTTAAATAAGAACACCTTCAAATCAGGCTTTAAGCCTTATTAAAGATCCTTTCATACATGCCAATGGAATTCAGAACGCGCGCTACTTTAACCAAGAGGACTTTCCCTAGGACCTTTTGACTATTTTACACTAGTAAATATTTACATGAAATTTTTTAATAGAAAGTACTACCAAAGTCTACCAAATAAATTTGGTACTAGCTTCGAGTCTACAAGAACACGAGAACAATGACTGGATCCGATGCGTAGACCAGAGCAAGATATATAGGTATGCCAGCAATATCAAATATGAACGTTTTTATATTAAGAAAAATCTAAATGACATGATACCAACCAGTGGCGTATATAGAAGGGAGCCCGGGAGGCCCGGGTCCTCCTCCCCCAAGCCATAAGATTTTGTTAGATACTTTCCACATATTTCATGAATATCAACATAAAATAGCATAAAATACGGCTCTATGGGGTCTCGGACCCCCAAAACTGTCTTGTCCCCAAAAGTTTTTTCTAAATACGCCACTGATAGTGATACCAACAATTTCGTAGGCATTTATTACTTATCTTATGAAATTTTTACGCTAGTAAAACAGATAAACATGCGTCAAAAAACAAAAAAAAATCGGCCAGGGAGAATCAGAAAAATGTAAAAATTATAATTAAAGAGAATATTAAAATAAAAACAAGGAATGCATTAATAGGTAGTTGTAAAAAAAAGCTCAAAAATTTGTTTTTCTTATAAGCTAATAAGACATTTATACCTATCATAAAACAAAAGGTTAGGTTATAAATGGCTGTTTTCGAATTTGGGCTTATTTTTACCCAACTGCAGCACGGCGAAAGGAAGGGTAATGTTTTTCGATTGTTATGTAAGTAAATATGTATGTTTGTGTCACGCTAGAGGCGAAACGGCTGAACCGTTTTTAACAAAAAAGGTGTCATTGAATTGCTACAGATCCTGAAGGTGCTACAGGCTATATTTTTTTAAACAGAGATCAACATATCGCGGTCTTCACATGCCATTTTGTCACATGATGTAGGCTTTCAGGCATACAAATTATTTAAATTTCAGGCGATTTTATTGATATTCCTTTGATTACCCATTGCAAATGTACTCTAATTTGCAGTAGTTACTTTGTAGTCCTCGCTGCTCCTACTCATTTCCCCTCCTGTCAGTCCCCCCCAACCTATTTAAAAACCATATTCGCTTAATTTTATCAAATATAGAGAGATTTCAAAATTTCTTTCTGCATACGCTTTCAGATTTTGTTTCCAACATCAATTGACTAGTTCCTCCCCCCGCCTCTCCCTCTCTTCTCCCCTCCCTCCTTATTAGTAATAGTTGTAGCTATACCTTTCACAAATATAGAGCGATTTCAAAAATTCTTTCTGCACACGCTTTACGACTTTTTTTCCAACGTCATTTTACTAGTTGCCCCCGTCCTCTCCCTCTCTTCTCCCCGCCCTCCTTATTAGTAATAATTATAGCTATAACTTTCAAAAATTTAGAGCAATTTCAAAAATTCTTTCGGCCGTAAGATGTTTTTCAACACCATTTTGCTAGTTCCCTCCTCCCTCTCTCCTTCATCACCTTCACTCAATAAAAGGTAACACTGTTCACGTCCGTAGAAAATCTACTACACGTACTTTTTGGATAAAGCTAAATGACATATAAATGCATAGTGCTTTTTATAAGGCTTTTAAATAAAAAAAACACCAAAATTTACTTGTAACTACTAGTCACAGTTGGGTACAAAATTACCCAACAACCTGATTCATGAAAATACAAAACTGTATAATTTAGTAAGTGCGATTTGCACATCAAAACTAAAAATTGAAGCATGTCGTACATTATAGGTATACCTATCAATTTTGTACTCAACTGGGACTAGTACTAACAATTAAATTTAGCAGTTGAGTGTTTTATTTACAAAAAAAATTTTTATTAAAATTTCACTTTATATTTTTATTACGTTATAACTTGACCAATTTACTTCCGTCCTTATTAATTTCATTCAGAAGCAACGAAGAGAGAGTTCTTTGATAAAAGAAAATGATTTCATGGAATGAAAAGGTCAAAATTCCGTTTTAATATTTGTTATAAGTATTTTAATTAAATGGTAGTAAAAATGCAAGATTTCTTGACTAAGAGGCCCTAAATCATCTTTACCTTTTTCAAACAGCAGAGCGGAAACAAATTAGAGGCAAAGGAGGCCCATTCGCGTCATCAATTATTAAATTAAATTAGCTCTATTTTTTAAAATTTTATTAACTAAACATTGGTAACAAAAGGGGTAACTATGACTTAGATTTTATGTAAACTACGACTTAAAACCATTTAAATTAGTAATTATTAACGCAAATTGACATGGTTAGTAATTATAATATAAATATATAAATATACCTAATATAGCAGTTAACGGCTTCAAAACCACGCGCAACTAAACTACGCCAACAAAAATCGCACTGGAAAAAACCGCGTGGAACCAAAACCGCGTCTAACGACAAAAGTATGCCTACGAAAGAAACCGCAGCAAGAACAGAAGGCGTTTTACCGGTTACGTTACGTTTGCGATCAATTGCCCAATGTTAGATTACAATCAATTTTGACACGCCAAAAGGAGGATAGAAAAGCTGATTTAAGTAAAAATAAGTTGAGTTAGGAACCCTTAGTCGGATTATATTGGTTGGGTTAGTTTGGTTTTTTAAAAAATGCTTGGCGCAGTTTTGGTTTTGGTTTTGGTTTACATTTTATTTTCTATATGCGCGGTTTGGTCCTTTGGCGCTATTATCCTACGCGCGGTTTTGGTTCGGCGTGGTTTTGTCCTTAGTCGCTGTTTTGGTTTTGTGCGGGGTTGGTCATCCGGTTATGTCCGCAGATCAATATAACCAATATCTTAACAATTATTGCTCTTGACATACTAGGTATGTAGGTTTTATATTTTATCTTTTATTTTGTTTGGATAAAAAAAGTATAACACTGGTGATATCTGCTATATAATTAACTAAAATTAAATAATGTTTTTATATTATTTTTGAAATAATTATTTTGCAATAATATACTCAAATTTGTACAATATGATATCTGTTTGGGCTCAGCAAATCAAATAATCATAAAACCAATAAAAAACTTGCAAAGAAAGCAACTAAATCATTAAATATAATTAATATAAACTTACTTTTTTAGAACCAACAATTAATATTTATAAATCATATTGGTCGGGTAGTCAAATTAGAAATATTCAATTTTTGGGTGATTTTGATATAACTTGGCATGCTGTTTAAGGACTCCCTACGAAGTTAGGAAAAAACAGTGATTTGCTCGGCGTCGCATTATAGGTAGCGTCGCGACGCCCTAAAGGTGAAGATTGATAGTAACCTACTTTTTGTCAAATATCTCAAAAACGGTAATTTGTAGGACAATTTTGTTTTCAGTTTTATGCAGCCCGTAGATGTATCTATCTACCGCTCTATAACAATCTCAACAAATATTTTGAGTTTTTTTAAGGTAAATGTAAAATAGACCGGGTGTCTAATAAAAAATTCAAACTTAAGTAATGCTATGTAAAAAAAACATTGGATTTAGGGCTTAATTTGACATCTCCTCATTTGTGTGCCTCGGATTTCTATATTTTCTGGGTGATTTTGATCCTCCAAAGGAATTAGTTATATTAAGAAACAAGCTTTCAAAAACTGTATAATTTTACAAAAATCGTGCCGGAGTTTTTATGCCAAACATATTTAAAAATTTTTTAAAGAATTGTCGAAATTCCCAAAAATACACCATTTACCTTAAATATCGTTTTACAAATGACAATTTTATAATTTTTAAAATCATACAGTCATACCAAATTTAAAGAGAACCTTTATTCTCGAAAACGGAACCAAAATTTTTATATTTAGTAGGGGTGCCGACTACAAAAACTTATATGTTTTATGTCTCAAAATGCTTTGAATTTATATATAACCTTAGAAACTACAATACATTTAAATAACTGAAGTCCATAACAGGACCCACCATAGATATTTAGGCGCCCTGGGCGAAACAGTAAATTGGCGCGCCTATACTCATACATCTAATCCGGCTACTCTAGATGTACAATTTAGCACCTTTAGAGCTCTGATTTGGCGCCCTTATGATTGGGCGCCCCTGAGCAGAAGCCCGGTTTGCCCGTGCCTACTACGGGCCTTGCCCATAGACGTACTAAAGGGGTCTAAAGTTACAAAAATACAAATACCAAATAAATTACTGGCTGTTTTCTGCGGCTTTTGGGGTTTGCAAGTACCTACAAATGTTTTCTATTTAGCTCTAGATCAGCGTGTACGTATTGTACTATATTTGTTCTATGGTAAACATATTATAATAAGACAATTTTAGGAATGCTTTATATAGGCAGTAATTTTAAGGCTTTATTTGTAAAATGTTGGCATACTTCCCATAATACCTGTAATAGTGAATTTGAAATTAAGCATCGCGGAGGCGTCATCATGTTTCCTCCCAATTTGTTGGTCACCTGAGTTATTACTGATATACTTATCGACCTTAAGGAAATCCTACTCTATGCAATACCACCTCTAGAGTATTATTTCAAGTATCTCATAGTTATATGGCTCCAAGTAATTAGAAATCTGATGGCTTGGAATAAATGTGTCAAAAACAATGCAACACATTGTGTCATTATCTTTTTGGTGCGTTCGTAGAGAAGAAAATCAGAATCTTTTAATACAATTTCGCAACAAAACTTATTTAGGTTTCTTGGTAAGTTGCATTTTTTTATAAAATTACCGGTATTTTAAAAATATCGCTAGCGAAGTTTATTATTTAATAAATATCTAAGTTAATAAGTATTTCTTTTCTATTTCGGTAATAACAAACCGAAACTAGAGAATGTTAAATTACATGTTTTTATAATTATTAGGTTCAGGTTCGGGGCTGGAGTATTGGCCGCCTCTTCTGATCATAGAATTCTTTAAAATGATCGATTTTAATAGGGTGAATTGCACTTTGCAAGTGGTGTTATTAATTTTTTAATAAATTTTTCGTTTTATTGTACGCATTTGGCTGCCCTCATATAACAACGTCTTAGGTGACTGCGTCGTTGATGGCCTTACCCCCAGACAAAATAGTTTTTTGGATGATATTAATTTATCAAAGTTTAACAGGAAGTAAAAAAAAATATTATCATATGGTAAAAATACACTTTCTTCGGAAATTACTTAACAATCTATGAGCCTAAAAATTTGGGATGGATTTCTTGTTTGCTTTTTTAATTCTGCTTGCATTTCTTTGCCTATGAATTCCTTATTAATGAACTGCTTCTAATGAACAAAAAAGCATCATGGTTAACATCCATAGGGGGTGAAAATTACTCGCAACTAAAAATAGCGATCCTTCATAAAGAGACAAATATTATTTTTCTGATGTTATGGTGATGCTCAAAGAGCAATCGATTTTCACTATGATACTTTTCATTTAATTGAAATCGGTTTTGTTTTAATGAATTTGTGAGGAAATGCAGACAAAATTAGGCAATCGTATAGTTTGTGAAACATCTTTGCCCTATCAATGGTTAAAATAAAAATTAATACTTCCAAAACTGCTAAGCCAAATTGAAAGGTTAAGTTTGATTCTGACCGCAATCTTGAATTTTAAGAAGGTGATAAATTTCGATAGAGACCTTTGAAGCGCAATTAATTTTTGCCTTGACACTTTTTATTTGAGGAAAATCGGTTTAGTAATAATTAATTTATTAGGAAACGAATGGAGACAGAATTGAAATCTGTACAATAAAGGTTAAAACAAAAATTAATTTTTTTGGAACAATCCAACTGATTTTCGTAATGCGTACCTCGTCCGTGCGTGGCAGAAATATGATTTTTTTATAAATTAAAAGAAAAAACTAAAAAAAGATGTGGAACATAAAAATAAAAAAAGTGTGTTAGCTTAGGACCACACTTCAGAAGTGTAAACTTCAACAAGTCGAAATTAATAATACTGGCCTTCATCCGCATCATCATATCGCTCGCTGAATGTTCCTCTCGCAGTTAGTCACCTCGAGCCAACTTCACCCGAATGAGCGTTACGTAGCCGAGCCTGACGGCTCAGTTTCATTCGCTACCCACAAAAACTGCTAAACGCGCCTAAAGAAGTTTACACTTCAACAAGCAAATTTAAAGGGTTTAGCATGATTTTGTGCTCCATCTTGTAATTTCAGGATTGCGGATAAATTATTTTTTCCTAAAATCCTGATTCATTTCCTGCAACCATCAGCTTTTTTCAATAAAATCGGTAGCATAGTTCAAGAGTTATAACAAAAAAAAAATCCGTTTTTTTTTTTCGTTTTTTTTTGCTTCACCCGATATTTTAATAAACTGGATGATAGTATATGGTCAGCACTAATAAAAAAAAAATGAATGCTCGATATAATAGACGTACAAAAATTTCTATAGTTAAGTTCAAGTCATATTACAGCAAGTTAATAACAGTAATGACTTGTTTTTATAGGATTTCATAGATTCTCTAAAAATAGCTATTTTTGGGGGCAAATGGCATGAAAACTTCAATATGGTTTTTGGAGATTTACACAAATTTTGAAAGCTTGTTCCTTGAGAAAGTAAATTCTTTTGGAGGAACAAAATCACCCGGGAAATATAAGAATCCCATGGATATGAATAAAGAGGTGCCAAAATTGACTCAAAATTCAAGGATTTTTAAAGTATCATTTCTTGTGTTTGGATTAAATTCCCAAACTCCCTATTTTTTCTGAACTGCAATATATTTTTTAAAATTTTCTTTAAATTCTAAAACATAATAATAAAAACTTAAGAAAAAAATAGTTCAAAATAAAGTGTAGTAAAAAAATGTTTTTGTGATAAGCGAAATCCATGGACTCAATAAAAAAACTGACATGACCAAATTCAAAAAAATTTTGCATCAGTTCCTGCGAGTGAAAAATCTAAGTTATAACATATTCTTATAGGCAGACTCAAAAGGAACCTTAGTTTGCAACCAAACCCAAAATCACCCCTAAAACCACTTAACCGCTTCAGATAAACCAAAATTAAGGAAAAATACAAAAATGTAAATTTTGATAAAAATTAAATTTAACAATTTTTATTTAATGGAACTTAATCACGCTTTCAAAGTGTTACCTTGTTAGAAAGGCACACTCATTGTCTGTCAAAAAGGGAAATTAGAACTGTCCTACCTAATGCAAGGGCGCACCTAGGGGGGGCCCGGGCCCCCCCCCCCCCCCAAGCCTTTAATTTTTTTACATATTTTCGACATATTTCAGAAAAAACCACAAAAAATAGTTTAATATTTGACATCATGAGGCTTCGGACACCCCCCCCCCAAGAGGCCTCGGGCCCCCCCAAGACATATTCCTGGGTGCGCCACTGCCTAATGTAGTTATTAAGTTATTTCAGAAAATCTGGATCAATGTCACGTCACATTTGAAAGCGTCGCGACGCCGCATATATTACGTCGCCGCAAAAAAAAATATTATTTTTGTAAATGTCTTCATAAGTTTATTAATCGTACCAATTTATATCAAAATCACCACAACTTCGGAAATTCTGCCCAACCATAGAAAGATATTTAAATTTTATTTCATTAATAAAATTTATAAAAAATAAACTATTTTAAATACCTTAAGATGTAACTATAATTAAAATATACACAGAGAAGATTTCGATTTATACTACTCGGACAAGCAAGAACTTCAAGGGGTGGGATTTATAGTATCCAAAATTTTAGAAACAGATGTAAAAGAGAAAGTTTCTCAATTTAAATTAATAAATATGTATGCGCCGATAGAGGGGGTAGATTAAATGGAGGTGGATGGATATCTTTCACTACGATCTTTATAATTCATGTGACCAAACATCGAATCATGACGCTCTCATAGTGCTTGCCGACTTTAGTGCCAAATTAGGCAGTAAGGAGATATTTAGGGAAGTCATTGGAAACAACAGCAAGCACAATGAAACCAACTCAAATGGTTTGCAACTTTTACAATTTGCAACTCTAAATAACTTAAGGGTCATAAGCACATGGTACACAAGGAAGGATATTGTAAAATGCAAGAACGCTTCTAGGAGCAAATTCGTCCACTTTCTTGTAGGAGTAAAAAGCAGAAAGCCTTTAAGATCTAACCAATAAAATATACACAACACAAGACATTAACAACGAATTAATAGCAATGATTACATAACTACATAAACTTTGCAGTTAGGGGATCGCTTATACCCCCGGTGTGGGGGTTCAAGAAAATCCCCATGGTATTCCCTGACAATCGTAATAGGTGACTTAAAGAGGTTGGGCGTAGGGCTGACAACTCTATCCTATAAAAAAGAAATATGTTGAAGGATAAACGACAAACAGACACATGGACAAGAAAATGACTTTTCGATTTGGAACGTGGAAGAATCCTCCTTAGATGAGGAGGAATGAACTTTAAATTTATACTAGTCGGACAAGAAAGGACTACAAGGGTATATAGTATCCAAAATTTTAGAAACAGCGTGGTGTGAAAGGGAAAGTTTTACAATTTAAATTTATAGATGTGTATGCGCCGATAGAGGCGGCAGATTAAATGGAGGTGGATCGTTTACTACAATCTTTATAATACATGTGAACAAACATCAAATCATGTCGCTCCCATAGTGCTTGGCAACTTTAGTGCCAAGTTAGGCAGAAAGGAGATATTTAGAGAAGTCATTGGAAACAACAGCAAGCACAATGAAGCCAATTCAAATGGTTTGCAACTTTTACAATTTGCAACTCTAAATAACTTCCATAGCAGAAAACTGGAGGTCGGTAAAGGTAATATACCTCCTAAAAGTGGGGCAGGTAGGTTCCAACCTATCCAAATCATACCGACCAGTAAGCTTAATATCATTTCTATTAAAAACTATAGAAAAACTGATTGATAGACAAATTTGGGAAGGGGTACTGCAGAAACGACCTCTAAACATTGATCAATATGCTTATCAACCAGGCAAATGTACGGATCTGGCAATCAACAACCTGGTCAGTAAACTAGCAGAGACACTAGACAGCAAAGAAATTGCGGTCACGGCCTTCTTGGACATAAAAGGAGCATCTAACAATGCCCCAATCGACTCACTCATTAACGCATGTAGCCAAAGAGGTGTCGAACCTTGTATTAACAACTGGATCCGGATGATGCTACAAACAAGTTTCGTAAAAACCACACTTGGCGAGGAGGTAATCAAAGTAAGCACGGACAGAGGTTGTCCGCAAAGGAGAGTTCGATCTTCCTTAGTAAGGACACTGATGGTAGACATGCTGCTGGAACACCTGCAAAGGGAGGGAAAATTTGATGGTGTAATATCAAACATCTTACAAAGGGCGCTAAACCTAATAAATGGATGGTGTAATAGGGAGGGACTATCAATCAACGCTAGAAAAAACACTATGGTACCCTTCACAAGACGGTGGAAACTGAGCCTAACAGAACCCACCGTCGAAGGGATACGCATTCCTTTTTAAACAGATGCCTGGGACTGATTCTAGACCAGAAACTAAATTGTAACACCCACCTAGACAAGGCAATCGGTAGTGCGAAAATGTCCTTGTGGACATATACCAGAATTTGCGGGAAGTCATGGAGAATGAAACTGAAACAAACCTATTGGTAGTGAAGTCGATAATCCCATATGGCTCGTGCAAGGCATGGCTTGTAGAGTCATAAAATCACAACAAGTGTTTTACACTTGAGAAGTCAGACTGTTTAATTCCGCAAGTTTTATTATAACATATTATAGAATACTGTAAATTTTATTTGGAAATAAACATAATTTATTATTTATTATTATTTATCAGTAATGATATCGACACCTGTAGAGGCCATGGAGGTGATGTTAAACCTTCCTCCCCTACACATTTAGGAAGAGATGGAGGCCAGGGCAGCAGTGGCAAGGTTCAAGAGCCTAAACCAAGAGCAATCTGAACAAGCTAAGGGTAACTTTGCGGGTCTGAGATATTTCGGAAAAACCGAGTTCTTAGCATGCCAACGCACTACATTTTACCCAAACACAGCTCCGATATACTTTTTAAGGTCCTTATACTAACGAGAGAGGAACGGCGGGAGAGACCTGTTCAACTTCTAAAGGCCGACCACGTATGGTATACAGACGGATCTAAAACAAAAAATGGGGTTGGAGCGAGTGAGATTGGACCCCAGACTGAAATATCTGTGGGCCTCGGAAACTTAGCAACCATATTCCAAGCAGAATAACATGCAATAGAAGTATGCGGTAGAGAGATTACCCGCAGGGACCCCTCAAACAAAAGCATTAAAATCATGTTAGATAGCTTATCAGCTCCAAAAGCAATAAGCTCATACAAAATCCTGCAGGCCTGCAGAACCAACAAGATCAGTCTTGTCTGGGTGTCAAGCTACACGGGAGATAAGGAAAATGAAAAAGCAGACGCGCAGAAATTAAACAGGAAAGAACAAGCACAGGACTATACACAGATCAATGCCGACTCAACAAACACATGAACAGACTTCATTTAATCTACTACTGCGTAGCACGACAGAGAACTAGGGCGCAAATATTCGGATCTGGACAGATAGAGCCTCAGGACCTTGAGGAAATATCACCAAACAAACTGATGCTGCTTCCTAAAGGAGATAGGTATTGCTGATATTTAAGTTGGGATGAGCCACAATAGACTACTTGAGTCCCAGTGGAAGAGCGACATTCACACCACTCATAATCAAACCTAACCTAACCTCAAGCGCGGATTTGAGGGGGGTAACGGGGTAATTACCCCCCTAGAATAAAAAATATGCACTTTTTCCTAATAAAATAAGGGAAAACCGGAGAATTACCCCCCTAGATTAATAGAAAGATAGAAAAAAATTATATTACAAAAAAAATCGTCGACTATTACCCCCCCTAGATTCTGACCCAGATCCGCGCATGCCCAACCTAACCTAAAAAGTCCTATACATTTTTCTCGTCAGAGTGACACTTTACGTACAAAACTAAAAAAACCTTCATGGAAACCTTTGGGGGTGGTTTTTTTGGCAAAAGGGGATGATGCTCACCCCGGAGGCATGGAAACTCTTCGGATCTCTATTCGAGTTCCTACTGGGAGCTCATAACCAAAATTTCAAAACTCTATACAAAAAAATTTCTATTCCTCGTTTTTTCATCTAACTTCACTAAGGTGGTATTTAACTACGTAGAAGCTATAATAATATTTTTTTTATTCACAAAATTGCAATTTTTCACTAAACTAAAAATCATTATTTTTATAATATTATTGTGAAAAAAAATTATATTGATAAAATATTAATTTATTTTAGTGCCAAGCGCCCAATCAGGCTCTACATTAATTTTTTTTAAATTAATTGGCGCCCTTTTAAGAACAATGTAATAAGACATTTTCGATCTCTGTAAGTTTCATTTTAACCACTTTCTGGTATACCTATATTGCAGAGGAACCGTTTGATTTTATCAACAGAACTTCGTTGGTTACTGAAAGAGGTGCTGCATTGTTATTCCTGTTGCGATTTATACACGTATTTTTACAAATTGTTTTAACGCGAAGAATGTATATTTTTTTATAATAACTGTCCAAATACAGAAGAAGAATAATTTTCAATTAGGCAAAAGCTGGTTTCCTTGTTTGGGCGCCATTTTCTTGTTGACGACTTAAGAACCGCTAAATCGTCAGCCTAAGAAAATTTCAGGCCCTAAACAATTTTTTAGCTTATAAATATTTTCAGCGACAAGAACGTGGATGACCGAGACATTATGCTAGTTAATTTTTATTGATGCAGTGAAAATTGCAGAACAGCTATCAGGGCAAGTAAAACAATAAAGGTCGTCGGTAAAAGATGCATACTTTTTTCAATCCTTCTCAATAAGAGTCTTTATTTATGCTTTAACACATTTACTGCCAGGGCGGACACCGGTGTCCGCCATATTTGAAGTTAGATAATATTCTGAAAATGTTTAATTTTTCCTTAAACTTGTTACTGTTTGCTGAGATATTGGTGTCCGCTATTGTGTCCGCTATGGCGTAATAAATTGGAAAAAAGGTATCCGCCCTGGCGTGATGTGACGTAAAATTGCCTTTTTTACTGATTGCGCCAGAGTGGACACCGGTATCCGCTGAGCCACTCTTCCAAAATCCTACCAACTACATAATTATTTTCATATATGTACTATCTACATATTTAATATTATTAGTTATTAGTTTAGTGACACTTTTAGTTTATTTTACCTGTAATAAATTTACAGGGTGATACTTCCATGGGAGACAGAGAAAAACTAAACCCCCTTTGCAAGCCTCAGATTTCAAGACAAGGTTTTTGGTAAAAACCGCATTTTAATATATCAATCCGTTTTGGTTCTACGAGTGGTTTTTGAAAAGTTTGCATTTTGGGTTGAGGCCTATAACTTTATATTTCCTAAAATTTTATTTTTGATGTTAAGGCTTGTTAGTAGGATTTTCAAAGCCTAATGCAATTATGAAACAAAATATTAATGACACTTTTAGTCTCTGAGATATAACACAAATTTATATGTTTTCTTATAAAATGGCCCTTTTTTATTTGAGTATTAAAATCAACCCAAAATTTTCTTTAAAACGATGTATGTAAAATTTTATTTTTAGGATTTTTTTATAATTTTATTATTTTTTTACTTTTTATTTAATCTATTTGTTTTAAATTATTAATAAAAACTGCGTCAAAAAAGTATATAATAACAAAAGAAATAAAGGAAAAATGGATAATAAAAATAAATACAAAAAAGTGTAGCATATAATTTTTTTTTTTTAATTTACGTAGATTTTAAAAAATGGTCATTCCATAAGAAAAAATATAACTTTGTGTTATCTCTTAGAAACGAAAAGTGACATCAAATTAAGTTTGACAATTATTGCATTAAGCGTAAACTCCAAAAACAAGCTATTTACACCAAAAATAAATTTTGCGAAATAATTCAAATCCAAAAAACAGACTTTTCAAAAAGTCCCCGTAGCGCCAAAACGGGTTGATGTATTAAAATGTGGTTATTACCAAAAATCTTGCCCTAAAATTTGACGCTCGTAAAGAAGGGTTAGTAGTTTTTCTCTATCTCCCTAGAAGTGCCTATTTCCACTTAAAATTGTCCTATTTCAATCACCCTGTACATACGCACGTGGCGTTTGTGGACCTACAAAAAGCATATGACACCGTTCCAGTAGAACAATTATGGACAGTGCTGATGATGATGATTCAAACGTGAGTGGGCCTTCCAGCCCTTCCACTGCGACCACCAGTGGGTCTAGTGTGGCTTACTTTTGAGTGGTTTCTCACCATTGTATGTCCTCCAAAAAGGCCGGCTATCAGTCTGGGTGAGACACTGTTCAGATCTTCTGAGTCAATCTGAGGTTTACCAAATGTTCTGATGTAAACGTGCAATACCCGGACATTCGCAAAGTACATGTCTGACTGTTTCGTCATCCTCCATACATTCTACATTCGGTCTCTTCTGTTAGTCCCATTCTGTGCATGGGTACACTCAATCGACAGTGACCCGTAAAAAGACCAGTCACTATCCGTATCTCCTGTCCGTTAAGTCGAATGATGTTCCTGGCTCTGTTTCTATAAGGTCCTTTAACGAACTCTTTAGAGTGAGACAGTTCCAGTATATTTGTCCAGTATTGTTGGATACTATTTTTTATATTATTTTAATATGGTTGATTTAGCAGCATTGTATGATATCCCTATATTTGGACAGTGTTAGAGCAAACTAATATCAATCATTATACAAAGGGTAAAAATCTAAAATTAAAATTGGGAATCGACTTTCAAAAGAATTCCTGGTAACAAACGACTCAAGACAGGGATGTTGTATCTCTCTAACTCTTTTTGGCACGGGAATACAACTTAACGACCGATTTTCCATATACACACTACAGTTTGCTGATCAAGTAATTGTAGCTAATGATAAAGAAGACATGGAGTATACAGTGAGAAAGTTAACGGAATAATACCAAAAGTGGGGGTTAACAGTAAATGTGGACAACACAGTACTTATGTTGTTAAAACGAATCAAGTGAGTTAGAGCTAGACAATGGAGAAACAATATCTCCATGCAATGAGTATACGTATACTTGGGTGTCACATTTGATAAGACAGGAACAAACTGTAAAGAACTGGAAAAAACAATTGTAAAAGCAAAAAAGGTAATTGGATGTCTTAACGTATTTTATAAAGCAGAGAGATAAAAAGAATGTAAAATTTCACATATATGAAACAATGGTGAAAAGCATGCTGTTGTATGGAATAGAGACTCCTAGTCGCGTAACAGAAAAGTACAAAACAAAAATGGAAAGTGTCAAAATGGATGCAATAAGAATAAAATCATAAAAAAAAGAATAGGAATCGAGGGAAGCATAATTGATAATATCACTAAAAGACAACTGAAAAAGGGGGCGTCCTAAACTGAAATGGCAACAGTCAATCCAATGATCAATCAGCCAAAAAAAATCTGACAGAAGATTGCTAGGATCGAAGGAGGTGGAGAATAGGCGTCGGAAAACGTAGATTCGCCCCAAAACGAAATGGGCATGATATACTATTAAAATTAATCCAATCTTTTGCATTTTGTACCATTTTTCCCGAAAATATTTGGTCAGCGGTACCAATTTTCTTTAAGTTATTTTATTTTTCTAAAGTTTTCGCTTGCCGCACAATTTTTGATCCTTTTAACGAAAAATTTCCTCCTGTGGCGCCATTTTTCCAATAAGTACCTAATTTTTCTAAAAGTTAACCAAACTGACACTTTTTTTGTTTTTATAAAAATTTTCTTTTGTGGCGACATTTTTCTAAAGTTCTTGCCTGCAGACCCATTTTTTCCAAAAGCACCTTAGATTCTTGGTTTTGTCAAACATTTTAACCTGCTGCTAAATTTTTTTCGTAACATATATAAAAAAAATTGGGGCGTGGTTTTTTTCAAAAAATTGGTAATTTTTCTAAAACTTTTGCCTATTGCGATTTTTTTTTATTTTCAAGTTTCTTTACATTTAACAAATTTTATTTCTGCGGTGCCTTTTCTTCCAAAAGGTACCTTATTTTCTTAAAATGTACACTTTATGTACAAAATTTTCTGCGCATCGATTTTTTTCAGAAACCTAGATCAATTTTGCTACAACGATCAATTTTTTCTCGAGGTGTGTTAAGGCAACCCCCTCCTGTAACAGTATTTTTTGCATTATATAGGTTAAGTTTAGGGCTCAAGCTACTCAAAATGAGTGAGTGAAACAAGCGCGTATCTGGGTCAAAATCTAAGGGGGGTAATAGTAGATGAGAAAATTATTTTTAATATAATTTTTTTTTTCTAGGAGGGAGTAATTCTCTTATTTTCCCGTTCATTATTAACAAAAAGTGCATATGTTTTGTTCTAGGGGGGGTAATTACCACCTTACCCCCCCCCCCACAAATCCGCGCTTGGAGTGAAAAAGATATTTGCACCCCTGATCACATATAAAAAATATAAACTTAAAAAAGAAAACAGGGCGCAAAAAATTGGTTGCACGTGGGCGCCCTAAGCTTCGGCAGTGCCCCTATGAAGAATCCAAACGCCTTTAAAACTCTGACTGTCGATAACACACTAATAAAAAAGTGTAACAATGAAAATAGCTCAACATGTGGATAAAAAAAAACGTAGATAATGCAATCTCAAAACGCAAATTTTATAATAATCCAAAAATTATTCTGCAACAAAGACATTTGCACGGCTACGTTTTTAAAAACTTTTATGTTACACATTTACGACATGTTAGAAATTAACAGACTTATTATCTTTTTATTATGGACTGACAGAGTCACGAACTAATAATTGCTGCAGATAATTTAAAAATAACTGTCTTTAGCAGCAAAGAAGATTCAAATTGCAATTATTTTTTCCAACCACCACCTCTGCTAGATGAAACTTCTAATAGAAAAATGATTTTGCGAAGTTATAGGAAGTGCCGTTAACAGTATATCAGTTCCTAATATATGTTGAAACAGAGAAAAATAGCTTATAAGCAATCTTCAAAAAAGACAATCGCATCTGCATCATTTTATTTTTTCTCCAACCATTATTTAGGGTGGATATTAAAACTCTTTAAAATATTTGGCCGTTCTTATGCACACTTATATTATGTAATGCGTCCAACGTTTTAATGTGTCTAACAGCATCAAAATCTTTGGCGAGATTCAGGAACACACATATCAAATATTTTAATATATAAAAAGGTTATTGAGTGTGGTGATTTTTTTTTGGAACAACACCCTTTGTTAGCTGATTTAAAAAAAATATATAATTTTAATTAATTTTATTATAAAAAATATGGATAAATTTAGTTCTGAAACTACTTTAAAATGCCAATAATCTAGTAGAAACTAGCAGCAAAAATATATCAACATGCAAATTTTGTACTTGTAACATATAACTAGCTCATTATATAAAGTGAGCTTTTATAAAAATTTTAAGTTTAAAGTAGATTTATATTAATATAGGATTTGGTTTATTTCATCTATAGAGTATTAAATAAACAATCAAAGAAATCTGTCCCTTATCGGTAAGCACCAATTCTTAATCAAAGAAAGTGCATTCTACAGAGATAGAGGACCGTGACGAACAATGTCGGTAAGTTTTTCCCTTATTGATAATTATTTTTTTTAAATAAATATTTATAAATTTGACGCAAATGAACTTGTCCTTTCTGTAATCTTATATTTAATTTGATTTAAGTACTTAATAAAACCATCATTTTTGCAAACAGAGCCCCTCCAATCTTGGACATAACGTAAAAAAAATGTTGCCCCATAAATTTTGTATCGGCGTAAATTACTAAAACAAATTTTCTCAAGCGGTATTTCTATTTTTCGGTGTTACAGATATTATTCCTGTGTTACAGGTCGAGACCTTAAATTTTGTTTTTGGTCTTAAGCTAGAAAACAGTTCAGTTGATATTCTTCTTTCATATTTTTTAGGTCCATCGATTTTTGTAATTTCAGGGTGGTTTTTTGCAGATAACCGAGGATTTTTTGATTATTTATCGTCCGCTTTTGAAAAACCCTAGAACACGTTAATTTTTTGCGAGGGAACGCTAGTTGTCTATTTTCAAATTTTTGTAGCGCACAGCCTCTTCAAAGGATCAACTTTGTGGATTAATACCTTGTTAAACGGTTTCTTAAATGTCTTTAAAACCGTCTAAAACATGTCAAATTGTTTTTGAGATATTTGCCTCTAGAATAAACATAGAGCAATATAAATAATAAAATAAGACAAATAATACTACGAACATAATATCAATCAATTTTTTTATCGCTCCAAATTATTAATATATTTTGAAATCGCAAACAATCGGACTATAAATTTCGTAGGTCGTTCCCGACTATTTAGCAACTTCAATCACACAAGGTTCAATGTATTAGGACCAAACAAAGAGTTCAAGTAAAATGTAATAAAAAGTAATTTAAAAATATATTAGATAGCTACATACCAAGAGTTTAAAAAACATCTTCCCTATAAATAAAAATGCATGCAGTACTATGTTTAATCAGATAACGTTTATTAAGAAAATGTAAAAAAAAAATACAAAAACCAGATGTTTGTCACACGTAAAACACCGATTACGTTTGTAATAGTCGATTGTAGACAATTATATTTAATTTTAAACGCTATATATTAAAGTAAGATATATATTTAGATTGAAACTTAACAGGCGTCCGTAAATTAAATTAATTTTTAGAAATCACCAAACACATTAATTTTGTTCCCAGTTTTTTCCAATTTTCTTAGAAAGTAAGCTAAATTGACAAAAAATTTCCTTTTTAAAAAAGGACAAGTTAGTGGCGTTTAATTAATGACAAACTCTCCAGCGACGTCCGTATACGGGAGTCATTTAAAACATAAAATATATAAAAACATTTTTGTCACATGTTTCACCCGATGTTCCTAAAAAGTAAGCTCTTTATAAGAAACGTGCTTTATCGTTAATTGTAGAAAATAACATTTCCTTTTAAATGATGTATAACAGGGTAATATTAATTTCATTTTTAAACTTCAGCGGCGTCCGTAAATAAAATAAATTTTTAAAAATCACCTAATAAAGCACCACACTATAACCGTAACCTGCATTGATAGTCACTCCGAACCTCCTTACCCCCTTCCACTTCCCCCTCCACAAAAAAAAGACCCAAACCGAACCGCCCCCCCCCCGAAGAAAGATTCTGGGTACGGCTCTACCAGCAAAGGTGATCCCTTCTAGTCACCGATTATACATCCTGCGCTATAATTTTGAGGGTACGGTTAGACGATTGAGGAAAGGGATGGCCTACTACCACCACTGATTCAAATTTTACGTCGCTAAAATTTTACCTTGTGTAACGTGTCATTTTTACGTTTAAGGCAACGTTACATATTTGTTTATTTAGGTAAATAATCAAGGCTCTTCGACTCGTCTTTCTGTACACAAATTAAGGGTATTTTATAGAGCTAGGTTTGGAGGTTATATAGTGTCCAAAAAGTTACCTTATAAAGGTGACATTCCATCGAATTACTGTAGACATTGCGCACACCGTATATTTGGACATCGTGGTTGGAATTCGGGATCACAGGTTTCGGGAAATCACATTGAAACTTTTGATTGTTTTGTTTATCTGTGGAATTTTGTGATTTTCTTTGACGTTCACGAAAATAAACAGCTGTTCTGCTGGGGAATGGCGGCGTTGCCGCATCACAAATGGTTTCAGTAACAGGAAGGAAACATTTAGATGAACATTTCATTCGCTTAGGTTTATTTTCGAGGATATTGGGACAATCCGAACCTCATAGCTAGTTGTGATAGCACGAAAACATATTTAGGTCCACGGTTTGACCAGTAACAACCGAGGCTCCGCCCACTTTGATATCTTTATTAATTTGATAAGGAGAAGATAAAATAAATTCGAGTTATGCACTTTCGTAAATGGAAGATAAACGAGGAATAAAAACCAAGACTAAAAGAGTAAACAAAATCGTATTTTTATATTATATAAATTTATATATAATCATAGTTATGTAAAGTTAATAACTAGCTCAGTTAGTCGGATTGAAGGGTTTGTAGGGCTAGCTAGTGGGGAGCAAACTTAACATCTGAACACTCTTGTGCCGAGTTTGAGCAGTAGTTCAATGTGTATTTTAGGTTCAAGTTCAGAAACAACTTTATTAATGTAGAAATGTTTTACAAAAATGGCGTCAAACCATATCAATCTTAGAGAAAACATATATAAAGAGCAAAGGAAACTTTTGACTAAAACTGTAACTAAAATACAACTAAATTCTACACTTAGTATAGCTTTACCCATATGGGAATTGGTTGAATGTTCGAATATTCCTGGGTTTGCTGCATGCTCTGATCTCCAGTAATTGATTTTACAGTTGATGGTTTCAATGCTGAGCTTCTTATAGTCTAGCGGGTTATTTTCCTCCTACTTGCTATGTTGGCAGGGGTCCGGTAGGCAAATGTTCGGTCTATGTATGGAGAGTGTCTCGACGTCCTTGTTATAAAAATTTCAACCGTCGAAATAGATCCGACAACACCTCAAGGTGCGTTTTACGTATTTTCAATATCCCCTTGGTCGATGCTGCCCCTATATACCGGTATGGAAGTATTGGTGTATTTCCTCATTGGTTAGTTTGAAAACCGCGGGTTTTTTTCCTCCAGTGTCGCAACCGGATTTAGTGATTTTTTGGCGAGAAAGTTGTTTTTATAAATAGGTTTGCATCCTTTTTTGAATTTAACCGGGAAAATTTGGTTGGTACTGCGTTTTACTGTCCCCACCAGATCTACGAACGGTTTCCGGCCACTTCATTTTTTGTGTTCTCGACAAAGTGCTTTGCCTCTTTTCTAACGAATCTTGGCTGGGCTGGTGGCCGTCTGTTGGTACCGCCATTGTTTTTGGTGGTTATTGGCACTGCAGTAGTTGCGGATTATACCAAAGACGGTTTACTGTGAGCCGTCGTGTTTAGGCGAAATCTAGAGTGACGCTCACACCCTTTAAGGGGGATTTAAGTCGGCCTACGGCATTTCTACGGGAAATAAGAACGCCCTGTCCATTTCATCGACAGTTATGCTGAACGCTGGTGTGAAGCCGGGTGTAGCCTTGTAACCCTGGGAAAGGGTTTTACGCTCGGGCAAGGATCCTACTACCTTTTGACCACTATGTGCTGCCCTAGCACCATGTGCTAAGCAAGCACGAGGGGAGGCGCGGGCAGAACCAGGACCAGAGTAGCAGTGAGGAATGGCGGAGTACACCACTACCAGGTTTACAAAATAAAACACACATAAAATAATCAAGGACCAAGGTAGGAGCAAGCTTCAGATATAATCTTTCACATAAATCTTCAATATAATTTAGACATAATCTTTTCATATAAATGTTTAATATAATTTAGACGTAATCTTTTCATATATAATTTTTCACAGTATAATTTCAACATTGCTTGTAAACGCAAGGTAACGGTTAGACGTCATAACCACAATTTTGCGGCGTATTTACTAAGTTGACTTGTTTTCCTTCATTTCATTTATTTAAGACAATTTCTCTGTCAAAGTTAAAGTGCCTTGCTACTTTGGCCCGAACTTGTTTAATTTTTTTGCATATTTCATGTCTCCAGTATTTTTTTAGCTTTACCTTTAAAATAAACAAGATGAACTAAATCTTTGTGTTATTTGTGCAATCCAACGTGAACCAACTTTGCAGAGACAAAAGAGAGATGAGGTTATATTCTTTTGCGGTTTCCTTACATTGTTTTTCATCATGGGGTAGATCTCGGACTGGGTTGCTGTCTGTCTCATTCTACCTAACGTAGAATGATGACAGCAGATATTTGGTCCAGATCTCCCCTATGACGGAACAATTTTGGAAGTATATATATATATTTTTTTAACAATCATTCATATAATTGAGTCCTACGCTACTGACTCAAAGGTAGGTACACGGTGACCTGCTGGAAATGTGCATCTACCTATAAAGGACTTTCTGTTTATGTCATTTTGATTAATTTAAAAATCTTTTAAATTTTGTCTTGCTTATTAGTCAATTTTTTTTGGGTTTTTTAATTACACAAATACTCTGGAAGCCTCGGAAGTAAGTAGAGTTTCATTGTTTGGCTACAACATTTGGGTTGAACTGTATTTTAATTAAGATCTTCTTTGTAAAACATTGATATTAAAACACTGTGGCGCACGTAAAATTTTCTTATTTCTGAACCCCCCCTTCTCCACTGTATAAAAGTTACCGGGCATATCAATGTTTTACATAGCTGGAAAATACAGTTCTGCTTCCAGATATTTGTTTAATTATTCAGTGGTTTTTTTTAGTGTCACAAATTGGCAAATTGTTATTATTTTAATTACAGTGTCACAAAATGGCGGCAACGTCTTTAAGCTGCCACAAATGTCACCCTACGCATTTCAATTGTCCACACTTGTTACACACGATTTAAAAGGTAAAATTTTATTTTCTACAATAAAGAAAAAAAATTGAAAAAGAGCTTGGTTTTTCGAAAAATGGGGTGAAACATCTGACAAAAATATATATTTTTGTGAAACCAACAGAAACAACTACTCCGAGGGAAAATACCCCTACCGGCATTAAATTATACTGATGCGTGGCTTGATGCTTTCGTTGGGAACTTGTTAAAACTGTTTGATTTTCACTATCTCCAACGTCGATCACAAGGATACGAGTGATCCCCGTCTGGAACACGTCCTGACAATCAGGAACAAGTGATCCATGCCAATCCACGACCGGACCGGTTTCGACCTTTTGGGCCATCCACAGGTGAATGTATGGATGGACCCTCAATTTTGTTTTCTACAGTAAAGTTTAACAAATATTTTCCCAAGTAGCCTAGTTTCTGAGAAAATTGGATATAATTGTCTAGTGATTTTTTAAAATTGATTTAATTTACGCACGCCCCTAAATTGTTATTGATAAAACTAACCTCATCATATTATACACCATTTAAAAGGACATTTTATTGTCTACAATAAATTATAATAAACATTTTTTGATATAGAGCTTGGTTATCGACAAAATCGGGTAAAACATGTAATAAACATGTTTCTTTAAAAAAAAATGACATTACCATATTAAACGGACGCCGCTGGAGACTTTGTATTTAGTCGTACTTCATTGGCATGGATGAGATGAGATGGAGGTGGATTGGTCACTTTCGGGGTACATTAGTGAACCTGAAAGTAAGAACTTCTTTTAGACTCGAAACATGTCCTTAATAAAACCCGAAACAATAAAGACTTTAGTGGAGAAGACATTAGACACTTATTGGAATAAAACCTGACCTTAATTTAAAATCGACGCTATGGTGACAGATTTACATATAAAAAGCAGCTCTTTCAAAATTCGGCCTTTGTGTAATTAAAAACCGGATTTATTAGTGTCGGTATTTATTAAATGAAAGTTAGGATCTTCATTATTAAATTTGGCTATTAAATTTGGCTTTGGTATGTCAATTTTGAGAGGTCAGCTGTTAGTTTTCTGTGTAAATGTGTCAAAATAAAGTCGACTCTAAAATAAAGTCAGGTTTTATTCCAATAAGTCCCTATTCAGTTTTTTCTTTGTAATTTGCAAACTCCACTTTGAGAAATGGACTATTTTTTCAATTTACAATATAATTTTATTTTTAGATTTTACACATTTTGATGCATTTAGTGGCTTTAAGGCTTCCACTTAGTTAAATTTTTAGAAATTCGAACACGACTAATTAAACCAAAAACTGGCCTGGCATTAAGCATTATTTTAGTATTTTTTTCCTACAGAAAAAAGTCAGAATAATTTTTATTATCTATATTACAAAGTATTATATGATTTTTTTTATTATTATGACAACTTCTTTGGAAGATTTTAGTTCACAGTACATCGATCTATTTTTTTAACTGATGAGTAACAGGTTAAATTTTCTTTAGAGCATTCTTTTACTAAAACGTTTAACTTTACCCGGTGTGATTTCTAACACCAGAAGCGCTAAATGTTACATCGAAGAAATAATATTTTTTCGATGCTAAAACCAGCGGCGTAGTGAGGGCAGGGCGACCGGGGCACCTGCCCCGGGCGCCAAAGTCAGGGGGCGCCGAAAGGCGCCTCTTACATTGATAAGTAAGTAAGATTTTATATGGGGGGGGCGCCAAACTTTAACCTTGCCCCGGGCGCATGAAACCCTCACTACGCCGCTGCTAAAACCTTTAACTTTACCCGGTGTGATTTCTAACAGCAGAAGCGCTAAATGTTAATTTTGTAGCTGTATTCAAAGATTTTATGATATCAAATTAAATGCTTTGACGGCCGTGCCGTGTCTTCCAGGCCAATTATTTCAAAATAACGAGATAAAAAAGGTATAGTAAATAATTAGTAACCAACTGATTTTTTTTCTGTGGCTTAAAAAATCTGATTAAAAGCAAATGACAACATTGCGTCTTGTTAGGAACACAAGAATTTTCGCAGACGGGAAAACCGGAGATCTCGGCAACATGAAACTATTCACAAAAATTTTGCGTGGTAACTATAAACTTAAAATATTGACCGGTATACTGTGGACTATTGGTTTTTTATTGATTTTTTTTAAATAAAAAGAAAATGTTGATGATGATAAATGTTTTTTTTGCTAGGAGATTAATTTTCTCCGGTGCAGATTATCTTTGTATTTTGTTTCTTATTCGGCGAAAACTTGTCAATCAGATCAATTTGTCAATATTTTGTGAAGGAAATAGTTTTACAATACATAAAAAGTATTAAAATGAAAATTTGTTTCTGTTCTTGATAAGAGTCCAAAAGTCTTCAAATTCCTTTTACTTAAACTAAAGTGTCGTTTTATTTTTTGAACAGTTCAATTTTATTCATATGTTCGTCGAGTTTTTGTAAAAGCAGAGTGATATTCATGGCTTCCTTTTTTCTAAACTCAGCTGGAATAATTATTAAAGGAACAACTTACTGCTTCAGTGGCACGTAAACTCTTCTTGTGCAAAGTGAACCTAAAAAAAATCTTGATAAAGTTAGAAAAATTATTTGTATATAGAGAGTATTTCTCTTGGAAATTTTTCAAAATTATTTGAGACCACTGTCTGGAGTGGTAATTATAAAACAACTTTTACCAATGTTTTATTATCAACGACAAAGTATTACATTTTAAAAAAAAGAGCTTTATTTTTATGAAAATTAAATAAACAATGTGAAAAATATGTTTTTTTATTGGTCTTCATTTCCAGACGTCGCTGGCGAGAATGTTTAAGTCAAATCCGAGGTCAAATCACACTAAGTTACACATTTTTAAAAAGAATTTTTATTTTATTTTATTTTAAATTAGATAAAACTTGTAACAAAAATGGTTTATTTTGTGAATTGTAACGCCCCTGATTTGTTATTTATAAAACTAATCTAACCTTAATATACAGCATTTAAATGGGCATTTTATTGTCTACAACAAAATATAACACATTTTCTCTTACAGCGCTTGATTTTAAAAACAATCGTATAAAATATAGGAAACATATATTTTTTTTTACTTTTTTGAAATACTTTAATTAACGAACGCTGCTGGAGAGTTTGTATTCACTCTAAGTCCACCGACTTATTCATTGTTCTTAGAAAGAGAATTTTATTGTCTACAATAGAGTGTACATTCCCTTGAAAGCTTAGTTTTTAAAAAGTTTCGGCGTTTAGGTTTTTGCAGGTAATTTAAAAAAAACAATAAGATATTATTTTTAGGTTATACAGTTATACATTTTGAATGCCTTGCTGTGTCAAATTGGGCTTTACAGCGTCCATTTAAAATTTCGGGGTCATGTTGACCGCCATCTTGAATATCCATATTCGGCATATTCGGATTCAGCGGGTTCGATATAGCGTGAATAGACCATTTGCCAAAAAGTAGTTTAAAATTCTTCTAGAAAGTCGATTTTCCAAAATCTTTCCTTGACTAATGATACAATTCCAAGCAACCAGCATTGCCCGACGAGCCATTTAACAAAAGGCAAATGCTGCCAGGCACGCGCCTTCGCCTGTCCTTCAAAACATTTATTTAGATAGATAAAATACCACTCATAATTCAATTTAAATTATTTCTAAAATTATACAAATTACAACCAGCCAAATTTAATTTGCCACATTTGGATGAATTGTTAAATTATGTTTTATTTTAGTTTTGCAAAATTTGGGTTTCTTGCATTGCACTTTGAAACAAACATCTAGAGCCCTGAGAAAGTGTTCAGTCTGTAAATAAATATAAAAAAGTAAACCTGCTCAAATTCTTTAATGAAGATACCCTTCCCAACAAAGTAGCACCTGGCCACTGATGCTGGCCGTAGACAAACGCGTAAAAAAGGGTCAAAGTTCACTCTCTTTGAATTCGCGCATAGTTCCTATTGGTCGAGACGAGAAGTTTCACAAGTTGTGATGCATCACTTCTCAGTACTATGAAAATAGAGCCCCGAACAGTAACGCAAAAGCTGCTATTTTGTACAATCGACGGGGATAAAACAGCACAATTATTTGCAAACGAAAATGTTGATTTTCAAAAAACAAAGACATAGAAAGGTAATACTCATTGAGTGCTGACAATTGCGGATTGTTTTTCGTAAAAAGAACGCCGGCGATAGGTCAAAGAGCATTGCCGCTGGCGCGGATCTACCGGGGGGAGTTCGGTTTGATTCCGAGCCGCGGCATGGGGGGGAAATTATTCCCCCCACTAATCCCAAAATATATTTAGTTTTGACACACATGATACACCTCCTGATCAGAGTTCGATCGATTCTCCGCCGGCCCAACTCGCGGCCGACACGATTCCCAGCCGGGCTAACTCGCTGCCGAAATTATTAAGATAAATCTAAATGGATGATCCAGAATGACGGACTTTTTCATTTGTGAGCCGATATGTATTATCATAAAATCCTAATAGACACTCCAAAAGTCCCGATTTAATAGATGCATATCGGTTCATAAATGGAAATGTTCTTTATTTTGTCCATCATCACATCAAAGTTATAAATTTAATACAAAATGCATTGAGATCGAAATTGTATACAACTGTCAAATGCAAAATCTGTAGCTCACTTGAAAGTAGTTAAAAAAACTATCAACAATTTTTTAACAAAATCATAAATAAATAAATAGTATTACAGTAGAACCCCGATTATCCGTGCTCCACGGGACCGGACGAGGCACGCATAAGTGAAAAGCACGGATAATCCGAACATTCATTTATTACATGTTACATATATACTATGTACATATACTCAAAATATGATAGAATAAAAATATACCATAAGTTCAAACTAAGTTTATATGTATGTATTGCATAAAAAGATAACAGAACAAAAAATATAATTCCACATAAGGTTTTGGTCCAGTGATTTCCGGTAACGCTATTTCGATAGAACTTCGTAAACTAAATTTCGATGATGGGAAATCATAGCACGGATAATCCGCAGCCCCGATAATCAGCGCACGGATAATCGGGGTTCTACTGTACTACCAAAGTCAAGCTACAACCGTTAAAAATAAAAATTGCAAAAGAAAACCACAGCAGCGGCAAGTTGACCCAGCGGCGAATTGAGTACACGGCGAGATGGTCCAACAGCGAAATGGTCCAAGGGCGAAACGGGTCGGCGGCAAAATGGCACGGTGGCGAATCGGCCGCGGCAAGTCGATATCGATATCTACCCATCGATGTTTCCCCCACACAAATGCCAAGCATTTACGGTATAATTTAATTATCTTAAAAATGTCATTTGATTTTATTTAAATCCCCAACCCATACCATAGTCTTTTAATATTATAATGGTTGTGGTTAAAGAACATCCTCTGGGCATTAGTAATGGCCTTTTCTTGCTTTGATAAAATGGGGGATTTTGGCACATTTTTGATTACTACTAAAATATTAGACCCGTACTTCCTTTCCTCATAATTATTACAAACCTTATTTGTAAAGGGTTATTTCTTATTTCTTACTTACGGTTCTGTTAAAATTTTTAGACTCTTTCAGAACATTTTCAATCTTTTCCAGACATTAATTAATTATTTTAAAATATTTCCAGACCCTCTCTCAGCATTTCCAGAATTTTCCAAAACATTGCCACGTTTTATGAACATTTTCAGAGTTTTCTAGAACATTTCCGGAATTTTTCAGAATATTTTTAGACTTTTTAAACATTTTTAGAATTTTCTAAAACATTTCCATATTTTTCCTTAACAGCAGTAACAGCTCGTCCATTAACGCAGGTGAAGCGCTGCTTCAACTCTTTTTTCCAGACTAAATATATTAATCTAAGAATCTAAAACAGGACAAAAAATTTAAAATCGAAGCCGTCCAACGTACAGACATTGTTGAAGCGATTTTTGTTTTTCGTTCGCCTGTGTCTGCTCCAAACGCCGCGGGACGAAGGAGTCCGTTGGTTGTCATGACAACATTGCATGCTTTCGCTGAGCAAAGAAACAGGTGTATAGCTTTAATAATCGCGCCACAATTTTAAATCGAACTTAAAAAAATATAATGTGCCATCAATGCTATTGATAAATCACGACTGTCGTAAACAGAAATCTGCCAAATCATTTTTTACTTTTAAATGTAATTTTTTAATAAAACCCTTTAACTTTAAAAAAAATATATTATTAAAAAGTTAAGTACCTCTACGTGGTATCTAAACCTGTTATTATTATTTATTCGATAGCAGCTTAAAAAATGCAAATCTCCTTGACTCTCTGTGCAAATTTAGGTTTTTTTCAAATTTTGTAAAAAGTACCTATAAAGTCTAAGAAATTATTAAAAATCTAGATAAAAATCCATTAATATTTTTAATTGAAGTTATTTTTAATAAGTTACATTTTAAGATTAAACTTAATTTGTAAGATATTTTGTAATAAATGTCTTTAAACGTAATCTAACTTTGCTGCATTGTGATATACGGGGTGTCCCAGACCACCTGTCCACCTCTTTTAAAACGTAGAAGATGGAGTTTTTATATGATCTAAAAAATGATTGTAGCGATATCAAGTACGCTCTTTCAATTGGTGGTATTTTCAAATTCAGGATCCGACTGGAAGTGGCCTATCCAGTTCGTTTTTTGAATAGGGATGGGCATAATTTTGCAACGGATTCGGATTCTACGCAAGAAAATACGTCCCTTGTATTTGAAACATTTGTTTCTTAAACGTCATTATTTTTTTATATATATGACCATTCCTATTTAAAAAACGGACTCAAGGCCTAAATGGGCCACTTCCGATGGACTCCGAAAGTTGAAAACATTTACCACCAATCGAAGGAGCGTACTCGAGTAATTTTTTGGATCATTAAAAAACTTTTCCCCTAGGTTTTAAAAGGGGTGGACGGGTGGTCTGGGACACCCTGTATATTATATGGAGCTTTAAACTGATTAAACTGAAACTTACAATATCAATATATCATATCAAGCAAACTTAATTTTAAACGGCGAACGCAATGGTGCTCATTTGATAAGAGAAATAGGCTCATAAAGTTAAGTAGTATTGTCCCCCTATCCCCTATTATTCAGTGATTTTTAGGTGACTGGATTATACGGGGAAGCCAAAAAGTGCCCACGGACTGCACGGAAATAATTTTTTCTTGGCACAGTATAAATAGGTTTTGATTCAAATACCGTTCCGATTCACACCATCTTACGATCATCGGGTTCCTTTGTCAAAGGGTTTTCTAAAGGCTCCGTGGTATGTGACATTACCGATTAGTAGCGGTTCGCCCATAAATATCTACTTATTCTAAGCTTCTTGAGAATTTATAACATTTTAGCCTTTCATCTCTCAATAAAATTATTTTAATGCTGGATTTTATTTGCTTGTTTTGAATGAGCAGTATCTACAGGGTCTTTGACGGAATAACAATAAAAGAATAGTCAATAAAATTTCGAACAACCTTGGGTTTTAGTATGTTGTAGTTCTTGATCTTCTCATCAAAAGCTCTGACGGGATTCAAACGAGCGATTGATTTTGGAAATTTTTCCAAAATATTACTAAATAGTAAACTTGCTTCGTAAAAGACAAAAGTGTTGTAAAAAACATACATACAATGTTAATAAAAGGACAGTAAAATGTTTTTTTAGCAACAGAACTAAATGCAAAAAAGAGGTATACCCTTTGTCTTTTGGTCTGTAAACCAGTGTAAAAGTTTATTGTATTATATATATACAGTGTGTCCACGTAAGTTGGCGGCATATGGGAAACTTTTTTATTATTAGTTTTACGAAAAAAAGTTATTCTTCATAAAAAGTTCTGCATGGTCCAAAACCTAAAATGCAACCATCAGATGTTAAATTTTTTCAGTCATATTACGAGGTTTGTCAAAAAATGTGATTTTTGCTCCAGAGTAAAGTACCTTTATTTTTGACAATATCGAAAATTGTTATAAAGAAAAGATGTTTAGAATTAAAAATAGCTTTTAAATATTCAATATTGTTTATTTACATTAAAAAAATATTTTTTTCTCCAATTTCTCTGCGATTATGTTGGAAATTTAAGTTTGCACATTAATGCATTGCATTTATTAATTATAAATTTGATTAAACAATTATAAATAAACTTTTAAAAACAATTATCTCTTAATATTTATCGAACACTGATAACCTTTAAGTTGCTTAATCACTAGTTTGTAACAAACAAATACGTCTGTCAAACATAAAACTGTACAATACGGATCTCTAAAAATTTTGAAAAACACTGTTAGACTGCCTAAAAACGTGTTTATACCGTGGCACTTTTTGAAATACGATTGTTGACGTTTCTTCGAATTTTCGATATTTAGACAGTTCGCAAAGCCTACTTTAATTATCAGTTTTAAAAAATGCCAGTGCATCCTAGATTAATTATGCATTAATGTGCAAACTTAAATTTCCAACGTAATCGCAGAGAAAATGTAGAAAAAAATATTTTTTTAATGTAAATAAACAATGTTGAATATTTGAAAGCTATTTTTAATTGTAAACATCTTTTCTTTATAACAATTTTCGATATTGTCAAAAAGAAAGGTACTTTACTATGGAGCAAAAATCACATTTTTTGACAAACCTCGTAATATGACTAAAAAAATTTAACATCTGATGGTTGCATTTTAGGTTTTGGACCATGCAGAACTTTTTATGGAGAATAACTTTTTTTCGTAAAACTAATAATAAAAAAGTTTCCCATATGCCGCCAACTTACGTGGACACACTGTATATATATGTATATATATATATATATATATATATATATATATATATATATATATATATAATTATACCTTTCAGTATTTTGGCTACTACGAGGATTGCCTCTTAAGTTTGGAATAATACAGCAGGAAGGAATAAAACAGTAGATAACTTTTAAATACTTTATTGTTTCTCGAACTATTGTTGGTACTGTCAAAATTGCATTTTTGAAGGCGTCGGCTGCTTTTTCTGGCGACTGAAAACTTTGACCACGCAGTCCATTCTTGATTTTCGGAATAGTATAGAAATCGTTTGGACTTGCATTATCTTTGACCTGCTTTTGAGACGAATGTCGCGATCACTTTTTGGCTACTCTTCGAGAACCAATGACTTTTAATGGCCTTTCTTCATTTTGGAACACCCAAACAGACGACTGACGTTTGTTTTCGGGTTCATATTGGTAAATCCAGAATTTATCACCACTGACAATGCTGTACACGTTTTTTAAATTTCCTGCCTCAAAGCGGTCTAGAGTTTTCGGACACCAATTGACACTAGCTTCTTTCTGTTGTTCGGTTAACAGATGCGGTATTCAGCGGGAAACTCACCTTCTTACCCCTAATTCTTCATGCAATTTTTTTTAATTGAGGTCTTTGAAATTTCCAATGAAGCCTAGTCTCGCGATATTTACAAATAAAAAACCGCCCAAGATCATAATGGAAAATGGATATTATAAAAAACGTCATTCATCAAGACAAGACAAGAGCAAAATCAAAGTTTTGTATAACGTCTTTTATTAAAACCAGACAAAATCAAAAAGAAGTAAATCATAAAAAGGGGCTGGGTCAGAGAAAATATAACTGGAAGCAAGCGCAACTTTCTCGTTTCTTTTCATGTATGCTGGTTCCGTCTCTCTTTCTCTTATACGAATCGGTCTGGTGGAAGTGTGGCGCCAAATTTAAATCAGGAATATTAGCGGTTTTGATATTGCTATGCAATAAAAGGGTCACTTAAAAAAAAATAGTTGTTAATGGTGGACCGGCTTTTACATGGGTGTTTTTTTTACGGGTACGCGCACTCGCAAGGAGATCCCTATCACGCTCGAGAAGCGGCAAGTGCGCGGAAATGTTGGTGTATGTTGGTTTTGAAACGGTTCAGGTTGTAATCTGCGGGAAAAAGGTCAACGGGGAGTCCATTCCACAGCGATGCTGTTCTCCAGAGGTATGAATTCTGATATAATGAGGTTCTTGGTGCCTCTATTTGGACAGTAAATTGATGGTTACCGTCTGTTTGACGTGTTCGCCTAGTAGGTGCTACTCACGGGGAGATCATACGTGCCAGCTCTTCAGAGCATTTTCCGTGATAATACCTGTAGAAGAGAGATAGATCACCCACAGTTCTTCGATGTTCGAGAATATCCAAGCTACGGGTAAGTGCGGGGTCATTGATCAGCTTGATAGCTCGTTTTTGCACGGTGTTCAAAAGAATTAAGGTATGTTTGGGTGCCGCACTCCATATATGTAAGCAGTACTCCTTAATTGGTCGAATCTGGGCTTTGTAGAGTGTCAGCAGTTGACTTGGCTACAGATGTCTTATACGAAATAGCACCCCAAGCTTTTGGGACGCCCTTTTAGCTATATCTGCCACGTGACTGTGCCAAGACATGTTGGTCTCTGGAGTGATTTCCAAGATGTTCAACTGGCTCTGCAATGTGACAGCACTTCCAGATAGCATCATGTTTGACTCACCGGTGCTGGTCTTTTTTGAAAACAGGGCTGCTTGGGTTTTCTGCGCGTTTAACTGTACAAGGTTTTTGTTGCCCCAGTCCTCTATTATCTCCAGGTCGCTATTTATCTGCGATATTTGAGTTAGTCTAAGATGATGGAATTCACGTGCGGAGAGACAAGTGTGTGGTATGATTGAGGAGACTACATTGACATCATCTGCAAAGCAATAAAGCGGATTTACTGTTTTATCTATGAGGTCATTTATGTAAATCAGAGAAAGTGTTGGCGAAAGGATTGCTTCCTGTGGCACACCAGCATTTATTTGGTAAGAGTTGGAGTTCTGACCATCCAGTGCAACATAAATGGATCTATCCTTAGGGTAACTTTTAAACCAAGTGCCAGGTTTCGACGACAATCCCATTGCTTTGAGCTTGTTGAGACAAATCATGAAACCATTGGCACATGTGCTAATCACGGATTTCTTGTTTAAGACCTTCGTGGTGATAACACAAAATTTACAGTTATTAGAAGTTTGTAACTAAGTACATACTTAGTTGTTTACGGACAGCGTAAATACTGGGCTTTTGCCCGAAAAAATCGACAATTTCACGAATGTTGCCAACAGGGAAATCTCGAAATCTCAAGAGCTTGGACAGAGACAAAATAGAGGCTGGTTCGGCTTGGACCATAAAGCGCGGATTAATTGTCCAATACAAGGGACTATCCGAAAGATGCTACCATAGGAAAATAATAAAATTTACCTATTTGTATACTAATGACCTTATGAAGGAGCCGCAGCTGAACTCGAGTGTTAGTACTTAAAACTGGCATTTTATTACTTGGTACGCGCATGCTATGTATATCCACTTTATTATAAGTAAATGTGATTAAAATACCAATTTTCATTGGCCTTTTTGCACCCGGCCGTGCATAATATGGAAATAGCTTAACTTTATATATGTAAGGGGAATGCGACAATTCGCAGTCGCCGATTCGCCGCCGACCCAACTCGCCGCCCCCGGTCAGCTTGTCTAATTTAGACGATCGAAACCTCAATATCGAACTATTTTCTAACATAGACACTCAGTCTTAAAAAAGTGCCCAATTAACTTATTAGTAGACCCCAATGAAGAAAATCGATCAACTAACTCGTTGTCACTTGTCACGACAACAAGTCATAGGCTGTTTGATAGCCTGTATAATGATCCGCACTTATTCCGCACGGAAAGGCTATTTTCAAAAGTGCTCCAAGTGGGTAAACCAGAGTTTATATGGTAATTTCTTTACATATATTTTAAATATGGGTTAATTCTTACTATTAAACCATTTTCAAAGTTTTAATTTGCTTATTAAAGTAATTAGATAAAATTTGTGTATTGAATTATTATAATTTTTCAAATATGTACTATATATATTGGACTGAAAATGTCCGTATCATTACGTATGAATTGCGTTTGTGACTTTATTATTTCAATCATGTATCAACGCTTGTATAGGTGCTACACTCAGCTGCCGCTTCTTGCCGCAGTATTAGCTATGATTTATTGTTTCAGCGTTGGCGCATGGGATTCGCCGACATAACTTATTTAACGTGTGAAACAAGACACCGGTTTCACAGGATAAAAATCAAACCGTTTTGAACTATGTATGTGAAAATAGTGAATATAAAGACTACGGTAAAGAATATAGGTGAAGGGTAGAAAATTGATATATACTACTAAGATTAATAAATTTTTTAAAATTTTTATGAAAAAACCATGTTAAATAAAAAAAAGCTATAAGCTAGTTACGTACACACATTCGCAAAGTATCACTTTTTAAATTTTTTTGCGTAAGAGGAGAAAAACGATATACAATTTTTGAAGGCGACTGTACCATCTCCAGAATGCACAGTCACATTTTTTAAACGTTAGTTGACATTTCCTAACTTTCAGCATCAATTGTCAAAATAACAACCATAAAATAATTTAGATCATTCAGAACCGACAAGTTGACAACCGTGCGCCGTGGTTATTTAAGATTGCAATTTTGTTTATTTAGTATGGTGAACATTTTTTGAAAAAATTTTAAATTTTTTTTGGAAAATCATGGTGTCTGAACAGCTAAGAATATGATTGCGATCAATTGGCCAAGGTTAGGTTTAACAGCGATTTTGATCTCCTAACAAGAGGACAGGGGAGCTATGATTTGAGAAAAAATAAGTTAAGTTTGGACCCCTAAATAAATAAAATTGCAAGCTAAAACCATAGCGGTGGCAAGATGTGCCTGAGGCGGATTGGTTTGGCGACGAGTTGAACCGATGGCGAATTGTGTAGGTGGCAAATTGGGTCGGCGGCAAATCGGCGGCGTTAGACGGCATTAGACGTTTTATGAACATACCTACTTGATTAGATTTAGTATGCATGATTAGTGTGGCTATAATTTATCCAGACTATAACCAATTATTAAAAAACCAAACCAACACAAACTAAGAACTTACGTAGTTAACTGTTTGGTTTGTGTTGGTTTGGTTCGGTTCGATTCGGTTGATTATTTTGAATTTCGCAACACGAAGTACCTTAAAAAAATCTCGGAAAATTTCAAAATTCTGAAAGTTGTCATTGGAGGCTAAAACTTCCTATAAAAACATTAATTTTAATTCAAAACAACTTTTTTAGTACATTTTTTTCTATTTATTTAAATAAGCGCACGTTACTCTTATGCACAATATGTGTTTTATGTTGTACCCTGCATAATATAAGGTTAGGAGATAATTCTCCGCGGTCTATTCGCCGCGATCCAATTCGCCGCCAGCCAATTTACCGCGGGGACAATTAGCCGCGAGAATTTTTGTATTAATCTGTTAAATTAAAACAAAAAATCTCGCAAATTTTTTCCTAAATCATAACTCCGCTGTCCCTTTCTGGGGAGATCAAAATCAGTGTTAAACATAACCAATTGATCGCAAACAAATACTTAGCTGGGTCTAGAATAGCGCCGGTTCATCCTACAGGCAATTGCCAGTAAGAGTATATATTTTTAATTATGATTTTTTTTAAATTTAAACTTTTTTGAATTTGCTGATATTTAAGGCCTAAAGAATTTTAGGGTATTTAAGGATTTTTAGTTCATAGCTTTTAAAGAGCTTTATAAGTAGAGTTTTATGGAAAAGCGAAAATATTATATGATGTTCACTATTTTTTCTATAAGAAAACTTCACACCAATTTATCTGCCAGCAGAATCTGCTGAGCATAAAATGTCAAAAATTTTGTTGTGCAGTGTATAGTGTAAACATCGCGTTCGGGCGACATCGGCTAAAAAAATCTGCTAGCTTTATCTGCCAATTTCACGCCGGCGCCGGTTTAAAAATCAGAGTTTTTAAAGTATAATAATAAACTGAAAAATTGATAAGTAAGTACATAAATTAACGGTTTAATTTTTGCTTGTCTTTTTTATATCTGGCTATACGTCTTAATTGTAATTGTTGTTCTATTTTTACTTTATTTTCAGTTTTTCTCATTTAAAAAAAGTTTTGTGTCATATGACGCTTGGAGGAAGGAATAAGAAGGGTGAGCTTTACTTCATTATATTTTCAGCTATTACCTCTGCATTACAAGCATCAACATCAAAATGATATATTGGCATTTGAAACAGAATAATATTGACGATTGTAGCTGCTAGAAAGTGAATTTATTTTCTATTTTCCCTTAATGTTCAGAGATTTTTTTCTTAAATAATAAAAAAAATAATAACACTTTTTTTATATAAAAAAAAATGTTATCATATTTTTGCTATATCAAGTTTTTCATTAAAATGTTTATTCTAAATAATTATTTTTATAAAAAATCAATCAATTGACTGTTTGCTTTGATTAATTATTTTACTTATGTTCTTTTATCTATTTTGAGCAATGATGGAGGTTTAAACAATAAACCAAAACGTTTGCAATTATTTAAACAGTTATGAATTTAATTGTCCTACCCCAACAACCAACTATCATCTAAAAACATTTAAGGATACTAATTAAGTTTAAGAAACAAAAATTATTTTTCGAAAAAAAAAATGCTTTTTCAATAAGTAGTTTTTCAAAAACTAATTTATAAAAAAAACTTACTATAAAAAATATATATATTTTTGAGAATAATACTTTTATGAAAAGTAGTTTTTTTTAAAACTAATTTGCCGCCGAAATAAAATGCAAGTCAACTTTAATCTGATAGTTGTTAAATAAGTTTTAGGAGAATTAAAACTCATCTGCAACACGAATTTTCCGGTTACCGCAATATGTATATAGTTTTAGAGTTGTTCTCCAAGTCAAAGAACAGCTCTACTCGCGCGCCCTCTGATTAAAGCGCAATTAAAGCTGTCTTACAGATTTGCAAGAAATACTTTTAGAAGCAGTTCTCGTGAGGATCTCTCTCCAATGGATCGCACCCTAATATCCTTTATCCCTCACTCCATCAACCATCAACTAACTATGCAGTTCAACGTTGTTGGTAAACAGACATTCAAGAAGGGAAAGGCCATTTAGATTTTTTAAACATATTTATACATGGTTAAAAAAAACAATTTGCATAGGTGTGTAATACCCCAATGGGATATACGACAATTCGCCGTCGCACACTCCCCGCAGCAGATTCGCCGGTGCCAACTTTGTTTAGATTGCAATGTTGTTTATTTATTATTTATTTTTTTCAAAAACTCTATTTTTAAAAGCAAACATTATGAAAATATTTTTTTCAAACAGCTTTTTTCAAATATAATTTTTTTTTCGAAAAGCCTTTTCCTAAAAAAATATTTCTCAAAAAATTTCCTTTTTGAAAAGCGAATTTAAAAAAAAAATTTTTGTTAATCGCAGCGGGATCCCTAATCAAATTTGTTTTTACCCCAACCCTCATTTTTTTTATTTTCATTTTAAAAACATTTTTAAACAAACAAAACTATGAATTTTAAAAATCCCAATATGGTTTGTTCTCAAAAATAAAACTCAGTTATTTCTGAGTACAACAACGAGACATCCTATCCTATTCTTGTTTGTCTATCCAGAACTTGAGCTGGGCGAACCAAAAATTTATTCAACTCCATTATTATGGGTTTTCTATTTATTTTATTGCACTATATAGAAAAGAAAACAAAATACTAAAATACAACGCAAAAAGTACGGTAAACTTTATTGTTTTAATCCAAACCTTTGATCCGTCTCAATACAGAAAGCCATACAGATCGATCCGCTTGAGATTTGGGAGCAAACGTTTTGCCTAATCGAATTAAGAAATCAAAACGAGTGAGAATTCAGATTAATCTGGGATCGCTTGGGAACAGTTTTCATCGTTGATCGAAAACGATATAGGTCAAGCCAACTTTAGGACGACGAGTTCTCATGAAAAAGAGGGGGCCATGGCCCGCCCGGTTCTCCCTTGGAACCGACACTGTGGTAAGGTTAGAAGCACAATGACATTAACATAAATTGTTTCAAACATGGATCGGTACTTGATAATAATTGTCGCTATTATAAGGTGTGATATTATAAATGTGCAGTTAAAAATTAATAAAATCAATATATACGTGTGTGGTTGTATCATTGTTACAATCGTAGCCTGCAAGAAAGGTAGACCCTCGAACAGACGGCTCGGCTGCAAATTACTCTTAAGAACTGCAAAGAGGTTTGGCTGTAATGGCAAAGTTTATAAAGATATTTCCAAACTAGTAAGAACCTTTCATTTTGAAATTTGTATTGGAGAACTTGGCTTTACTTTTATCTTAATTCTTTTTACACAATACCATTTTCGCGTACTTGGATTTTTTTACATAAAATGTTTTTGTTATGATTAACATTTCCCAACCTTTTTAAAATAGGTAGGTAGGTTTAGTAGTAAACTATTTGATTAGGTACTCTCCGACCCGGAGAGTTAGCACCTGTATAGGGTCCCTTTCCCAGGGTTACGGGAGAAGACCACATCGATATGAAAGGCGGAGAGAATGGACCTCCGTACGGTGATCATAGCGTAGGTGGCAACCCTTTCTTTTAGGGAAAGTATAAAAGACTACTACCTTGTAGTACCGGCGTTGGAATCGTCAAAGGCTAGGGGAAGAAAACCTCACACACCTTACTCTGTTAAAAAACCCAATCAAACGCCTCGGAAAGAAAAGAAAAACCTAAGACGAACCAAGCAAAGAAACAGGAATATGATTTTTTGTACATGGAACGTGCAAGGAATGGGTCGAAAAGTTAACGAAATAGTACATGAGTGTTGCAGAATAAAGGTAGACCTTGCTGTACTAACAGAAACGAAAAAGAATGGAAAAGGATCTGAAAATCTAGGACAATATGACCATTTCTATAGCGAAGTGGCAAAAGAAAAACATGCTCAACAAGGAGTATCTATTCTGGTCAACAAAAGATTTAGAAAATTTATCACCAACTGGGAAGCAGTCAATGAAAGGCTAATTAAAATGAATATAACAATAAAAGGAATGAGACTTACGATTTTTGGAATCTATGCGTATAACGATGATGCAAATGTAGCCGTGAAAGACACTTTTTTTGAAGAAATACACAATGAAATATCAGCAGTAAGTACATCTAGAGGAATTGTCATATTGGGAGATTTAAATAGTAGGACCGGTAACAGAGTTAATGATCTGACAGTTGGCCAATATGGAGAAAATGTTGTTAATGACAATGGAAACCGGCTAATTACAGTATGTGAGCAATTAGACCTAAAAATCCAAAACGGTTTTTTTCAACATAAGGAAATACACAAATATACCTGGACCAAACCCTCACAAAACCTGAAATCCGTCATTGATTATCTTATCACTAAACAAAAGACAAAACTAAAAATTCAAGATATCAGAACAAAGCGTGGACCAACATGCGGAAGTGATCACTATTTTCTGGAGTACAAAATTCTCTTTCCTTATCAAGGCCGAACCCTGCATCAACAACATCTTGATTGAAGAAATTGATCACTGTAAATATAATCTACTAAGTCTAGAACATGACAGCGTAAAAAACTTATACAAAAAGAGACTGAACGAAAAACTTAATACAAGTTCAGGTGAAACCCTAGATGAGGAATACGAATGTATTACATTAAGCATCCACCAAGCTGCAAAAGAAGCATTAGGATTAGTGGAAGAAACTTCTAAAAGAAGAAAACCATACTGGTGGGATGCTGAGATTGAAAGAGAAATACAGGAAAAAAGGAAACTATATCACACCTACTTATCCCAAAAGACAGATAGAAGCCGACAAGAATACAAAATCGCGCAATCAAAGGTGAGAAGAATGATCAGTGATAAGAAAAATCATTCGTGGACGCAAAAGTGCCAGAAAATAGATTCTTACTTAGGATCGATTAAAAAAGAAACATGCAGAGATATAATTTCACCAATACCAGACAAAGAATGGGATGAGCATTTTAAAAAACTTTTAACTGAGAGCAAAATTCAAGGAAGACGCAAGAGACAATATAATTAGAACGATGGGATCTCCAGTACCCCTCACAATCCCTGAGGTCACAAACGTGTGCACAACCTTAAAAAGCGGTAAATCTGCCGGACCCGGAAATATCCCAGCCGAACTTATTAAATATGGCACTGAAGAACTGTTTTGAAGATTACGGAATCTTTTCCAAAAATATTTAAATGGAACTGTAGTACCAACTGAGTGGAAAACGTCATATATATCCACAATACACAAAAAGGGAAGGAAAGATATATGTGACAATTTTAGAGGTATATCTGTGACTAGTACGCTAAGCAGAATATACGGTAAACTAATAAGAAATAAAGTGGAGAGCGAATATAAAGACATAGTGGCAGAAGAACAAGCTGGCATCAGGGCGGGTAGATCGACTTCAGATCATCTCTTTTGTATAACCGAAGTTATTGAAAAGAAAATGGCATACGGACAAGAGCTGCATCTGCTTTACGTCGATTTGCAGAAAGCATATGATAGTATACCACTAAATCTACTTTGGAAAGCGTTGGAAAACACAAACATAAGCGTACAACTAATTAAGGTTATCAAAGAGTTATACCGGAATAGTAAGGCAAAAGTTAAAATAAAAGCAAAACTAACCAAAGGCTTTCAAGTAAATAAAGGTCTTAAACAAGGTTGCTGTATCTCGCCTACGCTCTTCAAGATATACTTGGGAATTCCGTTGGACGAAACCACCTTGTATACTTTATGTTTCGCCGTTGATCAGATAGTAGTAGCTCAGGATTATGACGACCTCGAATATATGACACGAAAACTAATAGAAGAGTACAATAAGTGGGGATTAGAGGTTAATCTCAATAAGACAGAGTATATGTGTATAGGTGGAATGAAACAGGATCTAATCTTAAATACCGGGCAGCGAATTCAGTCCTGTGATGAGTATAAATACTTATGTCTAAAAATTACAGCTGACGGAACACTAGACAAAGCTATAAAAGATCGAAATAATTTGGGACCAAAGTATATCAAAACATAACAAAAAGCTTATATATAACACCATTGTAAAAAGTATTATTACATACGGCTCAGAAGTATGGCCAGTCAAGGATAGAACAGAAAAAATGCTTTCCGCTACGGAGATGGACTATTGGAGAAGAGCAGCAGGGAAATCGAAAAGAGAAAGAGTTACAAATCAAAGAATAAGACATATGACAGTAAGGGAACGTACTTTAGTGGATGATATAAGAACGAACAACTGGTGTGGTACGGACATGTACAAAGAATGAATGATGAAAGACTACCTAAACAAATACTACAATGGAAACCAACTGGCCGAAGAAAACGAGGACGGCTAAGGAGAAGCTGGAGAGAAGGAATAGACAGTGAAATAAGAATAAGAGGCCTAGAAGATGAATTATGGGCAAACAGAAACGAGTGGAGATTGGGTATCGGAAGACGTAGAACGTTGTGAAACCGATAAATATATATATATATATATATATATATATATATATATATATATTTGATTATGAAAATGAAAAACAACCATTTATAGGCTACAGACAGAACCTCTTTATTTTACATAGATAAGATGGGGGAATAAAAAACACAGGAATAAAAATTTTTTTTTGGCTACTCTTGCATTTTGTCTAACAAATCTGATAATAAACACAAGATACTTAGATCCATTATTAAAAAAGTTTTAGCACTTTAATGCTCGTTGTGTATACATATTTTTAACAAGCAAACCTTTTCAGATAATATTTTTTTGTCTGAAGGAAATATTTGTGGTCAAATGTAAGTCTATGTATTGTTTTTAAATTTTGCATGCAGAAAGTTGGAAAAACCCGTTCAGAAGAAATCGTGGACTGAATGCAATAGTTGGGTAACTCGAGAACTTTTTCATATTGTTACAAATTTAAGTTATTTAAATTTTATAGTTAGAATTTATTTAGGTTTAGTGTAGTATTAGGTTGACGTATTTTATGGTTGTATTCTTAATCTAGGTTTTAGTTGCGTTATCTGTGACAAACTGGTATGTGAACGGTCCGGTTCTAGAAAAGGGCGGAATGATTCCGAATCGAACAAGGATGGAAAATTCTCGAATTGTAGGCACACCCTCATATATAGGGCCGGACGTCGTGCATCGGGCAGTCAGAGATAACCAATGGTAGTGATCGCTAGATGTTAACGCGAAGTTAATAGGCGTATTAAAGTAGTGAATTATTAGCAAGTTATTAGTAAGTTTAAGTGCGTGTTTTTGTACATAATTTGTCGGAATAAATTGACGTATCGTTTTCAACAATTGCGAGTTTGAATTTGTTGTTGTGAACCCGTAAAAATTGGTGTCAGAAGTGAGATTAAAAGAAATAAATAGTGCAAAGACTATCCTTACATAGTCCCATCGGCTAGGACAATTGGACAGAAAAACAGTAAGTGATTTTTCCAGAATATTCGAAGAAGTTCGATATTGATTTATTCAAAAACCAAAAGAGATATTTAAGAATCGACTTCGATATTAGCTTAGTTAGTTAAAAAGTAAGAATTAGAAAGAATTTCTAGAATATTCCATCACTTTCTACGACGCTCTATTCGAAAACCGGAAGAAATATCCAAAAAGTGACTTCGACATTAGGTTAGTAATTTCAAAAGTAAGAACTAAAAAGAATTTCTAGAAGATTCCATAACATTCTACGACGTTCTATTCAAAAACTGGAAGGGATATACAAATACCGATTTCGACATTAGTTTAGTTATTTCAAAAGTAAGAATTAGAAAGAATTTCTAGAAGATTCCATAACATTCTACGACGTTCTATTCAAAAACTAGAAGAGATATACAAATACCGACTTCGACAGTAGCTTAGTTATTTCAAAAGTAAGAATTACCAAGATTTTCTAGAATATTCCAAAACATTCTACGCCGATCTATTTGAGAACCAAAAGAGATAATCAAAAAGTAACTTCTACATTTGCCAAGTAGCAGAAAGAGTGACATTTACTAGTATATTCTAGAACATTCCATTAGGTCCTATTTAAGAATCAGAGGAGATATTGAAAAAAAAAACCGACTACGACATTAGCTTTATAGACCAAAAAAAAATTACCATTTTAAGTGATTTATCAGGAAGTTGATGCTTACTAGACAAGGATCGGCAAAGATGGAAGATCTAACTAAAATGATGCAGGCTCTAGCAGCTCAAATGGCTCAAAACCAGAACGATATAAGACAGACCATTGAACAAAACCAAAACGATATGAAATAGACATTTGAGCAAAGATTAGATGGCATTCAAGAAAACTTCGATCAAATAAAGAGCAACTCCGAGCAGCTTAGAGGAGAGTTCAAGGCAGCAACCGAAGATCTTAAGGAAGAAATAACTCAGAGAGTGCAGAATGTAGAAGAAAAGGTACAAAACAAATTGCAGAATGTAGAAGAAACGTTACAGAACAAATTGCAGAATGTTGAAGAAAAAGTGGAGACCAAGCTGCAGAATGTAAGAGAAGAAGTTTTTCAAACAGTGGAAGAAAAGCTCCAGGATGTGTCAAAACAGCTTATACAGCTTCAGAAAGAACATAACAAAATAAAAGCTCAGGGATGTGTTGTGAATTCCAACCAAAACATTAAGCCTCCAAATTTTGACGGTACGTCCTCCTGGTCCACCTACAAACAACAATTTGAAGCTGCCGCCGCTGCAAATGGTTGGGACGAAGACGGAAAAGCTAGAGCGTTGTTAGTAGCTCTACGGGAACCTGCACTCGGACTTTTACGGTCCATTCCAGTCGAACATAAACAGAATTATAACGCTTTAGTGGCAGCGTTAGAAAGAAGGTATGGAGACGAACACTTGCGAAATTTACATTGGTCAGAATTAAATGTTCGTCAACAAAGAGCAGGGGAGTCATTACAAGAGTATGAAGCAGATATCAGGAGGCTGATGTACTTGGCTTACCCAGAAATGCCAGAAAATTACAGAGATCCCTTTACGGTGGATCGCTTTATTAATGGCTTGCGAGACACAGACTTAGCAAAGTTACTTCGCCGAGAACGCTTCCATAGCAGCAGTGAAGCGTTGATTCGAGCCCTTGAAATTGAGTCATCAAATAATATGTCCAGGCCAAAAGTAAGGGCTGTTTCAATTTACGAGCGTGAAGAAATGAGCAAGGAACAAGAGGTTCCCTCAAAAACGCTAAGCCAAATTCTTCAATTACTGAAAGAGAAGATTGACTCTTTAAAAGAAAGCAGACGATCCCCTCCAAATGTAAAGTGTTTTAGATGCGGACTTACAGGGCACATTCAACGCAATTGTCGTGTCCAAATGAGGTCTCGTCTACCATCTAGCGGGACAAAGTACAGAAGAGGAGATCAGGAAAAACTAAAACTTTTCAACACGGAAAGGCGGGTGTTAACTAATGGAAGGGTAGCCCCCAAAATTTACTCTATTAAGAGTTTAAAACATACTGCTGACAGCCTCAACATTGACGGACTTATAAATGATAGACAAGTTAACATCACAGTAGACACCGGTGCAGCCATATCATTGCTTAAGTCCAAAATTGCAACGAGATATAAAATTCGACCAACAGAAAAGAAAACAACACTTAGGACTGTGACTGGAGAATCCGCCGACGTGTTGGGGCAGACAGACATAGACCTAAAGCTGGGAAGATTGAAGATTCACCACACTGTATTGGTTGCCGAAATAGAAGACGAATTTATTTTGGGAATGGACTTGATAAGTAAACATGGATTTGCGTTTGATAATAAACTTAATACCCTAAGATTTGGGAATGAATTTTATCAAAAAGTCACTTCAATAAAGAACCAATAAAGGTCGTGGCAGTATGTACAACAAGACTGGTCGGCAACAGACCATCATTTTTGGGAGGCTAGAAAGTAAAACATCAAGCTGCGTCGGACTCATAAGCCAACAGAAATTACCCAACACCTACCTCGTTGCAAAGTCACTAGTTAAAACCGATAAAGACATCCCGATTAGAGTCGCCAATATTTTCCCAAATAGTGTCAAAATTAATAAGGGGGAGGTGGTAGCATTATTTGAGCCAGTCCAGAAAGTAACAAGATGTGAAGAGCCAACTTCGGAGGATAAAAGTAAGTTACCAACGGAGGTACTTCAGCAATTTCAGTCAACTTGGTAACATCTCACTCCAGAAGAATTTCGTAAAGCGAGAGAGTTTATAGAAGAACAAAGTAATATCTTTGAAACTAAGAGTAGTTCGGGACGCACAAACCTTATTCAACATTCCATCAACACTGGCGATGCCCAACCGATAAGACAGCCCCCAAGAAGACTACCATTGGCCAAACAAGAAGAAGTTCATAATCTCATTAATAAAATGCTCAGCGACGGTGTTATTGAAGAGTCATCAAGTCCTTGGTCATCTCCTGTGGTGTTGGTCACTAAAAAGGATGGAAGTACTAGATTTTGTGTCGACTACAGGAAACTTAACGATGCGACCAAGAAAGATAGTTACCCACTGCCAAGAATAGACGACACATTAACAACATTGGCAGGATCATGTTGGTTTTCTACTCTTGACCTAAAAAGTGGGTATTGGCAAGTAGGAATCTTTGAAAAGGATAAAGAGAAGACTGCATTCTCTGCTGGAAGTGGACTTTATCAGTTTAATGTGATGCCATTTGGCCTATGCAATGCTCCAACTACATTTGAAAGACTAATGGAAGTCGTTCTACGAGGCCTTACTTGGAAAACCTGTCTAGTATATTTGGATGATGTCATAGTAATGGGGAAATCATTTCAAGATCATCTAGACAATTTACGATAAGTATTTTCAAGAATCCGAAATGCCAATCTCAAATTAAACTCAAAGAAATGTTTTCTATTCCAAGAAAAAGTTGAATTCCTGGGTCACGTCGTTTCCCGAGAAGGCATCCATACTGAGGAAAAGAAGTTACAAGCAATAAAAGAATGGCCTCAACCTCGTGACACACATGAATTGAGAAGCTTTTTGGGTCTGTGTGCATACTACAGACGATTTGTACAAGGATTCGCCAAAATAGCGTCTCCATTACATAGACTTACAGAAGATAAAGCTTCTTACAGATGGAATACTGAATGTGACCAAGCATTTAGAAGACTGAAGGCAGCATTATGTTCTAGTCCGATTCTCGCATATCCTATTCCAAAAGGTAAATTCATATTAGATACTGATGCGAGCAACGATGGCATAGGAGCAGTACTCTCCCAAGTACAAGATGGAGAAGAACGGGTCATCGAATTTTTCAGAAAAAAGCTATCCAAACCAGAGAGAAATTATTGTTTTACCAGAAAGGAGCTCCTAGCCATCATTAAATCCGTAGATCACTTTGCCAAATATCTCTATGGACAATAGTTTCTGATTAGAACGGATCATGCTGCGTTACAGTGGCTCATGAAAATGAAACAACCTGAGGGGCAAGTCGCGAGATGGATAGAAACGCTACAACAATACCATTATCAAATTAAGCACCGAGCGGGAAGAGTGCATAATAATGCGGATGCATTGTCCAGAAGACCTTGCCCTGAGGATTGTAAACATTGCAGGAAAATTGACCAGATAGAGGGAATTACCTACGTGCGCCAGATAAAGTTAGAACCAGATGAAGAATGGATGTCGGCTTCGATTAGAACCACACAACTTAACGACAAAGATGTAGGACCTATCTTGCGATTGAAAGAAGAGAACAAGCCACGACCATCATGGCAAGATATCGCAAACCAAAGGGTGATATTCAAATCACTGTGGGCACAATGGGATTCACTGATAGTAGAGGAAAACATCCTTAAACGTGCCTGGGAAAGTGCCGATGGCCTTACTGTGGTTAATCAAGTAGTGGTTCCTAGGAGCATGGTAGACAATATAGTGGCCAAATGCCATGGTGGAAAATCAGGCGCGCACCTAGGCATAAATAAAACCATGGACAAAATTCGAAACCAATTTTATTGGGTCAATTACTTTCAAGATGTGAAAAACTGGTGCCGCCGGTGTTCGACTTGACCAGCCAGCCAAGGTCCCAAAACAAGGTCCAGAGGTCAAATGAAACAATATAACGTAGGTCTGCCATTCGAACGCATTGCTATTGATGTGGCCGGACCGTTTCCAGAAACTAAAAAGGGCAACAAATACATCCTTGTTGTCATGGATTACTTTAGCAAATGGCCAGAAGTTTTTGCTTTGCCTAACCAAGAGGCCGCTACAGTTGCAGAAGTTCCGGTAAATGATGTTTTCAGCCGATTTGGCATTCCTTTGGAACTACATTCAGATCAAGGAAGAAACTTTGAATCAAAGCTCTTCCAGAATCTCTGTGACCTTTTAGGAATACATAAAACACGGACTACGGCTTTACATCCGCAGTCAGATGGCATGGTTGAAAGATTTAATAAAACAATAGAAGAACATCTGTGCAAAGTTGTTAATGAGCACCAAACAGATTGGGACCAATATATTCCATTATTTTTGATGGCCTATAGAACCGCCATTCACAATACGACAGGAGCTACTCCATCTAGTATCCTGTTTGGTAGAGAACTGCGTTTACCATGTGATATCATGTTTGGTTCACCTGAAGAAGAACACTTAGAGGTTAATGACTATGTCGAACGTTTAAGGCAAAAGCTGCACGACATCCATGAAGTGGTTAGAGAGCGAATTGAAATAGCCAGTGACCGCATGAAAGCGAGGTATGACCTGAAAGCAAACTCTTCAGGGTTCAAAGAGAATGATTAAGTCTCGCTATACAATCCTCGACGCAAGAAAGGAAGATCACCTAAGTTGACACCACCATGGGAAGGGCCTTATAAAGTTGTTAAGAGAATTAATGATGTAGTCTACCGAATCCAGAAAAGCCCGAAGTCCAAGATGAAAGTTGTTCATCTAGACAGACTAAAACCTTACCTGGGAAATTTTGATCGAGACGATCAAACCTGAAGAGGAGGATAGTGTTACAAATTTAAGTTATTTAAATTTAATCGTTAGAATTTATTTAGGTTTAGTGTAGTATTAGGTTGACGTATTTTATGGTTGTATTCTTACAAACTGGTATGTGAACGGTTTGGTTCAAGAAAAGGGCGGAATGATTCCGAATCGAACAAGGATGGAAAATTCTCGAATTGTAGGCAGACCCTCATATATAGAGCCGGACGTCGTGCATCGGGCAGTCAGAGATAACCAATGGTAGTGATCGCTAGATGTTAACGCGAAGTTAATAGGCGTATTAAAGTAGTGAATTATTAGCAAGTTATTAGTAAGTTTAAGTGCGTGTTTTTGTACATAATTTGTCGGAATAAATTGACGTATCGTTTTCAACAATTGCGAGTTTTAATTTGTTGTTGTGAACCCTTAACAATATAGTGGAAATCAAGCGCTATCGAATGCAAAAGCTGGATAATACGTTATTCTAAACTGGCCACGTCTATCTGTAAATGTAAAAAGTAGACAATTCAGACATGTAAAATTTTTTGGAGCTATAAATAGATAACTTTAGATACCAGTATGTTTTTCTCTATTTTCTGATCTCCTTATTTTATAAAAGAAGACAACTGTGTAAACCCTAAAAATTAAAATGATCTCATATTGTGCAAGCAACCCTTCTCCAGGCGACTCCTTTTTATACTACCAATTACATTTTATCGATTTTCTCAAAACTACCAAAAACGAGTTACCCAACTATTGCATTCAGCCCATGAAATGATATGTATAATCCGGAGACGTTTGGTTTATAGATAGATTTCTTAACATATACGTAATCAATGGTAATGGTAGCGTAAAACTCAAGAATCAACCACGTACCTACATAAAGAGTATGGCGGGAAACAAAATAAATCGCAGATACTTTTTATTTAAAAAAAATGATTTTGTTGCAAATACAGTACACCGCTCTAGTTTTTAAGTGATGACTAACAGACATTTTCGTACCTAGCTTTATTTGGCCGAGACCGATGCCGAGAGGCCTAAGTTTTTTCCTTCTGAAAATACTTGAAATTAATTCCTAACAGAGTGCGCAGGCTAGTAGATGTGCTTCGAGTACACAACAATACTGCCATTAACTTTTAAACACACTTTTTAAGCTGCAGAAAAAAATAATAAATTCCCAGGTACTAATTCTTCACTGTTACTGTTATGATTTTGCAATGATTTGAAAATTAATAATTGAATATTTTTTTCTGTTCCTTAAAAAATGTGTTTAAAATAAAATGGCAACATTGTCAGTCCGGAGCTCAAAAGATTTCTGTGTCCGCGCCGCGTTAGGAATCACTTTCAAAAATTTTCGCAGAGAAAAAAGTTGGACGTCTCGTTTAAAAAAAAGCTATCTACGAAAATTCAGTCTGATACTCACTGTCACTTAAAAAATAGAACTATAATATGGACTAAAAATAAGATTAAACAAAAAGGAGAAACAAATATGGCTTGTGGATTGGGCAGCGACATAGCATTTTTAGTTTATTCGAATCACAAAAATTATTTTAAACAAAAAGGGAAGGTTCCTCAAGGCTTCGGTATATCCAGAATTATTCAACAAAAGAAAATAAAAATGAATGGACTAATTGGTTTTAATTGATTAAAAATACGACGCTAAATTTCTTTAACAAAAAAAAATTACAAGCAATTAAAAAATAGGGATGGTCAATTTTGACCCTAGTATGGGGTGAACCAAAGTGTCTACATCGGAACAACCAAACGGTCCGTAAACACAAGAATCAAAGAACACAAAGCCAACTGTCGACTCGGACATACGGAAAAATCCGCAGTTGCAGACCACACACTAAACAATGAAGACCACCGAATAAAATTCGAAGACACACAAGTTCTCTGCGCCTCCTCTTCATACTATACAAGACTCTATAGAGAAGCAATCGAAATTCATAAACACCAGCAGAACTTCAACAGATCTGAAGAAACTCTTAAAATTAACAGAACATGGGTACCGGTTTTTAAAAACACTAAACGGCTCGCTTACAATAGCAAAACTGAATCAAGGGAATGTCACCAGTCACCGACCAGCTCTGATATACGCCCCGCCCACCATAGCGTATATAACCTGCGCCCGCGACAGACTAACCACCAGTCTTCGAGAAGCCGACAAACAGTCAACATCTCCTGAAGATGCCATCCACTCGAGATGGCGAAACGTCGAGAACGAATTTCCAACGACGACGGCCGAACAGCCCGAAAGCACACCCACCATTGACTTTGAGCTTGTTTTGGTTAGTAATCATGTGACTTCTGGGTAGAATTTTGTTTTCGAACCTGTTGTACATACCGTAAAAAACTTATAGAACTATATGTATCTTCATGCACAAATGAGATTTGGAGAATTTTTTTATGTTTCTTATTCCCCCCATCTTCCCTTATTCATCTAACGTATCTCTCTCTCTCTCTCTCTCTCTCTCTCTCTCTCTCTATGATTTGAGAAGATCTTGCACAGCAAACGACAAATAAGCGCACCGTCGACATCGACAAAAACTGGTACCAAAAAGGCTAGTTTTAACTGTCAAAAATAGTGCCAAAGTTATCGCTGTCGGCGAAGATATGACACGACCAAAAACTATCTATTAATATTGGGGTTTAACGAACACTTCGGCTTAGGGCATTTTGTTCTCGTAGGCTAGATGACAATAATAAGAATAGGTGTCGACTGGTGTTTATTAATCGTCGATCTTGATCGATGGACTGCTTCGTTCTATGCAAATTTTTAAATGTTCCTATTTGGATATGTCCACCGATCGATGCGGTGGATATGAATAAGATGATATATGTTATCATTGTAACAAAGAACAAAGCAAGAAGCTTATCTATTTAAAATAATAAAGAAATGCAGAAGCAATGCAAGTCCAATTTTGGGCTAAACTAAGTAATTGAGTTTTATAAGAATATTGAAACATTTGTGCACAAAACTATTTCAGGTAGGTAGTGCTAAAAAAAAAGAAAAGAAAAAATATTAAAGTATCTTAAGTTAAATATTGAAAAGATCTGCACCATTTACTGAATCAATTAAATGAGCAGAAGCAACGATACGTAATACCTATGGTTTGAGAATCGAAATAGCAAAAACAGAAGTAATGAGCATTGATCGGCAGAATGCAGGACACAATATTAATTCTAATAGATGGGATGTCTCAAAGTTTAAATATAATACCTAGGGTTTGTCATTATTAGTCTTTAACATCAACGTCACGATGGAGGGTGAACCACCCCTAATTTGGGCCGGTACCTTTGTGAATTTGGGCGGTCAGTTCGTACGGGCGATCTTGTAATTATTTCGATTTCGATCGATTCGATAAGTTGTAGGCCTGGACTTTTAAAGTGATTTATTTGTCTTAAAAATGTATATGTTTAAAAGGTCATAGTTTATTTTCGTTGCACCACCTAAGATACTTATTAATAACGTCGAATACCGTCTGTTTTCGCTAGGTTTCGAGCCCAGATTTTCGTTATTTTCACGGGTTTTTCGCATAGTTTCCGCGAAAGTATTGTGCAGTATAGCGAGAGAGGAGTTCAAGGAAATGTCACTTAACTTTCAAGCGAGCGTAGCGAAGCTTAGAGGCCAGGAAAACTATAAGTGGGCGTTTGCTGTAGAGAACGTACTCGTTTTATATGGTCTTTAAGCCGATCACACACAAAAATGCATAGCGCATATCATGGCGCATAGAAGTTCAACCTTAATGACTTATGCAAAACCAATATGGCCGCTGCTCGGGTCGAGAGGGTAATAAAGTATCAGTAAGGAAGAAAAAGATAAGATGTTCCTCCTGCAAAGGGTATGGATATTTTCAATACAAATGCTTTATTGTCGACAAATAAGGAAAGAAACAACCAAAGAAAGAAGAGAAAGATACTAAAAAGGCGTTTAGTACATGTTTTTTAAGTGGTCAATTTTAGAAAAGGCTGCTAATCACTTTTGTGTCAACAAAAGTTGGTTAGAAAAAGTTTCAGATCAATGTTAAGTTCAAGAGCTCATAGTGGCTATTGAAACGAAGGTTAAAATTGAATACAGTTGGTTTGCTAAACGCCTTGATCTCTACTAAGTTGGGGAGACTATGTAAACAAGGTTGTTGAAACTGCTCAGAGATTGAAAGCAACTGGATTTCCAATCGACGACTGGATAGGTTCCTTGTTATTCCAGGTACGTATTCCCCTGTGATAATTAATAATAATAATAATAATAAACTCCTTAACATGGAAGTGAAATCATCAAAAGCTGTTTACTATTTACTAGGAGGTCGAGAGGGTAATAAAGTATCAGTAAGGAAGAAACAGATAAGATGTTACTCCTGCAAAGGGTATGGACATTTTCAATATAAATGCTTTATTGTCGATAAATAACGAAAGAAACAACCAAAGCAATAAGAGAAAGATACTAAAAAGGCGTTTAGTACATGTTTTTTAAGTGGTCAATTTTAGAAAAGGTTGCTAATCACTTTTGTGTCAACAAAAGTTGGTTAGAAAAAGTTTCAGATCAATGTTAAGTTCAAGAGCTCATAGTGGCTAATGAAACGAAGGTTAAAATTGAATACACTGGAGATTAGGTATTCTGACAACAGTTGTGCGAGCAGCAAGAATGGCATTTTAGTACAAAATGGTAATACATTTGAATTTAGAGAACAACAAAAGATTTACAACGAAAGAATTTAACTCAAAAAAACAAAAAAATAAAACATCTGAGAACATATCGTGGGGGAGAATTTTGTTCAAAAGAATTTGAAGGAATTTTTAAGAATGTCAGAAAGATTGAATAGGACATTAGTTGAAACGGCAAGATGTCTGTTATATGATGCCAAACTTTAAGTAACATTTTGGGCAGAATCCACATGAGAAACATATCTTTGGCTTCTGGTTTGAACAATAAACCTCCTCATAAGAATTGGCATCAAAGAAATGCTAGTTTGCAACACTTCAGAATATTTGGAAGTAAGGTTGTGGTGCATATTACTAAAGCCAAATGGGACAAATATTCGTTGTTCGTGACAAGAGTTGATTTTGGTGGGATATAGTGATGTGACGAAACGATACAGAAGGTCGAATCCTGAAATAGATGACATCATAGTAAGTAGAGATGTGATTTTCATGGAAGACGAAGTACAGATTGTTATTGGTCAAGAAAATACACCTGAAGTACATAAACAGCTGACAAAAGAGAGATCAGAAAGCTCAGATTTGGAAGGCACACTTGATAAAGAAGTTGCAAACAACTTAAATGACAGTGATTTTCAGTGTGATGTTCAAAGGCCTGATAATAAAAACTCAAATAAACGTAAAGAAGTGAAAGATGTCACAAATCAAAGACTTTCAATGATTATGTCACGTACTTGTCACAAAGCACTATCAAATCCCCAAGGAAAATAAATTTTGAAGAAGAACCAGTTTCAGTAGATGATGCTCTGTCGAGATCAGATATTGACAAATGTAAACATGCAATGGCAAAAGAATTAATATCTTTTGATGAAGCATGGGACATATTTATAATAGTAGATTTACCTGAAAGTTGAACTGTAGTGGACTGCAAATGGGTGTTCAGGCGTACAAAAGAATGTGATAATTCTTGTTGACTTGATGCTAAAACCTTTATCAATGTACAAGGTATCGATTTTAATGGGACATACAGCACTGTGGTAAGACACTCTATTTTAAGATTACTGATTGCTATTTTAGTGGAATGTAATAAACGTAAACTTTAGTACCCGTAAATAAAGAAACCACAATTTTTCGTGGCTAAGTTTCTCGTATATTTTTCCGTGGGCAGCTCGAAAGCTGTACAGCCACAGCTGTGCAAGATCTAATGGACACCTATTAATTGTTGACAGTTAACTGTTTCGTCCTTAGGGGACTCTTCAGAACACTGCATGGTTAATGTGACACTTTTATAAAGCTATAGAGACAGTATATGAATTTCTTCTCACGAAATTGCTAAGAGAAATGAAAAATAGTGGCTGCGATACCGTATACTTTCACAAAATTGGCGACATCTACAAATACAAAAGAAACTACCAGAGTAAAAACTAAAGGCAGGCAAATGTAACGAAAAACAGTACCTATGATCGTGACATAAATTGTCCCTCAGGTGGGGTCAATGCATTTTGCATTTTTACCACCTCCGCGACGTTTTATGCCGAGTCAGCCGATGGTTAACCAAAAATACTACAAAGTAAAGTTTAGCACCCGTGAATAAAGGAACAACAATTTTTCGTGGGCAAGCGGGCATAGAAAGATTTTGTTTCTATTTTTAATTTTTTTCCATGGGCAGCTCGAAAGCTGTACACCCACGGGGGTCCAAGTTCTACTGAACACCTATTAAGTGGTTACAGTTAACTGTTTCCTCCTTAAGCGACTCTTCTGAACACTGCATGGTCAATGTCACTTTTGTAAAGCTATAGTGACGGTATATGAATCTCATCTTACGAGATTGGTAAGAGACATGAAAAAATAATGCCTGCGATACCGTATGCTTTCACAAAATTGGCGACATCTACAAATAGAAAAGAAACTACCACAATAAAAACAAAGGGCAGGTAGAAAAATCGAAAAACAGTACCCATGACATTTTGCATTTTTACAGCATTCGCCACGTTTTATGTCGAGTCAGCGGAGTGTAAGCCAATAATACTACAAACGTAAGGTTTAGTACCCGTGAATAAAAAAACAACAATTTTTCGTGGCTGAGCGGTCACAGAAAGATTTTGGTTATCTTGTATTTTTCCGTGGGCAGCTCGAAAGCTGTTCACCTACGGGGGTCCAAGATCTAATTGACAATTAACTGTTTCGTTCGTAAAGGACTCTTCAGAACACTGCATGGTCAATGTGACACTTTTGTAAAGTTTTATTAGTTAAGTTTTGATTATCAAATAAAATATTCTGGGTAGTATTTTAATATTTTAATGTAAAGTCACTGACTAATTCTATGTTATTTTAGAACCGCGCGAAATAATTGTTGAATATATAATGTTGGTGCTCTTTTAATTAAAACCGAACCGAACCGAAAAAATTAAGTTATTTTAATGATTTCACCGAGCTCCTGCTTTTACTTTCTTCATCTAGTGTAACGATTCACCGCTTGTAATGCGTACCTCACAGTACATTTCAAAGACACTGCACATGTACACGTGACCAAAAAGTACTTTATGAATCACAAACTGAGCTGAGATGTAACAAATGATGAGGTGTTACTACCGTGGTAAAAGAAAAAAACTTCAACTTGGGCCACATTCCAAAAGATGACAGTTTCTCCATTCTGAAACTTATTGTACAGGGAAAAATAGAATGTCACGGAGGTCCTGGAATAGGTGCGCTACATTAGTGATTGTATTGGGGTATCCGATGGAGGATCAATTTTCCGCTATACACTGTTTTCTAGTTGCGGAAACGACATAATTATCCTCATGTGCAGACAAGCACCGGAAAAATCTCAATCCTAACATGTCCAGAGCATACTCGAAAGCTGTACACCCACGGGGGTCCAAGATCTACTGGACACCTAGTAAGTGGTTACAGTTAACTGTTTCCTTCTTAAGGAACTCTTCAGAACACTGCATTGTCAATGTCACTTTTGTAAAGCTATAGTGCCGGTATATGAATCTCATCTTACGATATTGGTAAGAGACATGAAAAAATAATGCCAGCGATACCGTATGCTTTCACAAAATTGGCGACATCTATAAATAGAAAAGAAACTACCACAATAAAAACAAAAGGCAGGCAGATAAAACGAAAAACAGTACCCATGACATTTTGCATTTTTACAGCATTCGCCACGTTTTATGTCGAGTCAGCGGAGTGTAAGCCAATAATACTACAAACGTAAGGTTTAGTACATGTGAATAAAAAAACAATAATTTTTCGTGGCTCAGCGGTCACAGAAAGATTTTGGTTATCTTGTATTTTTCCGTGGGCAGCTCGAAAGCTGTTCACCTACGGGGGTCCAAGATCTAATGGTAAGCTATTAAGTGTTGACAATTAACTGTTTCATCCGTAAAGAACTCTTCAGAACACTGCATGGTCAATGTGACACTTTTGTAAAGTTTTATTAGTTAAGTTTTGATTATCAAATAAAATATTCTGGGTAGTATTTTAATATTTTGATGTTAAGTCACTGACTAATTTTATGTTATTTTAGAACCGCGCGAAATAATTGTTGAATAAATAATGTTGGTGCTCTTTTAATGAAAAAATTAAGTTATTTTATTGATTTGTGTAACGATTCACCGCTTGTAATGCGTACCTCACAGTACATTTCAAAGACACTGCACATGTACACGTGACCAAAAAGTACGTTATGAATCACGAACTGAGCTGAGATGTAACAAATGATGAGGTGTTACTACCGTGGTAAAAGAAAAAAAACATCAACTTGGGCCACATTCCAAAAGATGACAGTTTCTCCATTCTGAAACTTATTGTACAGGGAAAAATAGAATGTCACGGAGGTCCTGGAATAGGTGCGCTACAGTAGTGATTGTATTGGGGTATCCGATGGAGGATCAATTTTCCGCCATACACTGTTTTCTAGTTGCGGAAACGACAGAAATACCCTCATGTGCAGACAAGCACCGGAAAAATCTCAATCCTAACATGTCCAGAGCATACTATACTAACTGTTGAAAAACTCAGTTTCAGTTTTATCCTAGGTACTGAAAAAAAATTATATGGTATCGGTTTAAAGCTAAACCGCTTTAAAGGAATATTTTTTTTTGCATAATGCATTCACTGAAGAAAAACAATATCTCTTTGTTTCGTTCAAGACAATTTATGTTTTGTTTTTTTAAGATAAAAAACGTAGTTTTGTATTTCTTTCGATTTAGTCTTAATTATCTAATTGTCATGTCATACTAGTTAAACATAATTACATACTATTTAAACATAATTACCACATTAAACTTATAACCAAACCGTAAGTCATTAGAGACTCCTACATGAGCGTAAACAATGATGAGGGCTTGAAGGCTTAAGAACTCTAAGAACCTGGAAATGGATTATGTTAAAAACATTATCGAGAAAAAACGTTTTCTAGATTTGATCTACAGTGAAAACTCTCCTTGCGGACAACTCTAATAAGCGGACACTCCCTTTAAGCGGACAAATTTGTTGGAACCAAGCTTTTCCCTATTTCATTACCTGTAAAATTCACTCCTATAACTGGACACTCCAATCACCGGACGCGGACAATTTTTTTTGGTTAAAAAATTCTGAAACCTCCCTTAACCGGACGCGAACCTCTGACAACAGGACGGAACGCTGCACCTAATGGGCATAAATATTACGTAGTATATTGGCAACAACGCACTCTGCAGCCAGGGAATTACCTATTTCCGTTTTAATGCGGAGACTAAACACTTCTCTCGTTTTTACAACATATTTTATTCGGCGGGACTGTATGTTTGATTTTTATTGTTCAGTTGGGTGGTAATAGAGCTCTGTGAAGTGGCGCTTAGTAAAAAGCTTCTTAGTTTACGTGAAAAAATGGAAGTTGTTAACGTTTCGGAGAAGGAACATCTATTAGCACGAAAGATCACTGAAAAATTTAATATCAGAAAAACTCAAGCAGCGGAAATTGTTAATAAATATATATTAAAATTTTGCAGTTCCCTCTCATAAGCGGACACCTCCAATAAGCGGACAAAATCGACGGAACCGTGAGTGTCCGCCTATAGGAGGTTTCACTGTATTTCTTTTTCTGTGTAGCAATGAGCTGATGGAATATTAATTTAGAGAGTTTTTTAAAGTAATTTTAATAATATATTGCCTAATATTCCTCGATAAGGGTAAAATTTAAATAATTCCGCTTATAAATACAGCAATATTGTCAGTTCCTTTAATAGAATAATTAATAAATTCCTGCGATACCATATATGGGGCTTTCCATGTCACCCCTTTGCATTTAAAAATTTTGATTTTAATAAAAATTTATTTTTTGGTTCGTCTATAGATAGAAAATTAAAAAATTTGAAAAAATATTGCGATTCTACAGGGTGTTTTATCGTCTTAATTGGCCAAAACATATCTATGGTTTGTGATTTTTGCTGAAAAATACGCAAAAATATAATTACTACTCTTTAGAAATAAGAGCAAGAGGCTTTAGAAAAATAATATATAAATTAAAAAAATCGCCATTTTAAAAATGAGATCCCTTCGATTTTTTATATTTTTCTTAAAAAGATGATCCAATATTTTCTCTATTGCTTTTAAAAATTTTAGAGTGGGCCGTGAAGTATAAATTCCAAAAAGAAATATTCTTGTGTAAGTGCGCGGAGGCCTTGGCCGTACTTATACGTATATAGGCAAGCGAGCAGAGCTATTGAGGCGCCCGGGGTGTTAATCAATATACATCTTTCACTCTCGACGCAATGTCACCGCCTTTTCATTGGATCCACGTGATTGCAAAGGGACTTACTACAATAAAGACAGGCAGTAATAGTGGCAGGCAGTATTTAGACAGTTTCACATTATAAGAACAGCTGCGTTCCTTCAAAATTAGGCCTTTGTGTATTACAGGAACCGAATTTAATACTGCCGCCTTAATTAAAGGAAAATAAATTACTTATTTTTTAAATTCGACTTTGGTATATCAATTTTAAAAGATCAACTCTCAGTTGGTCGCCATAGTGATTCTTTGTCGCTTGTCGTTTTAAATTATTCCTAGTACTTATGTACTTATAATGAAACTATAAAAATACGAAAAATCGAAATGTTCATGTGTTAAGTGCTTGGAAAGACTTTCATTGTTATTCCAAAAAGCGCGTCATATGTCGTCGACTTGTAACTTCTGATAAACAATAAATTTTAACATTCATAATGCAGCCATATGGATATCCGGAACGGGTAACTACAAAAATACACGTCATTTAAACAAATGAAGAATTTATTATGTTATTGAATAATCATCTTATATTTGTTTGATCGTTTCTTGATTGTAATAATCACTTTAATACACAAATTTTAACATTTTTTAACACAGACGAGACTGATGATCACATGCCCTCACACAACGTGATCATTTGTATATTACCTTACAAATTGGGAACAGCTTGAATTTCCTTTAAAAATATGATTTTCGGAGTGCATTTAAAATAAATTTTGGGTTATTATTATACATAGCGGTTTTATGTTGTAATCCTATATCTTTTTAGATATGACAGAATTTAGTAGATTTGATTATAACAGCTTAAATCATGCACAAACTAAAGATTGGTTATAACATTTACTATTTTATTCAGAAATAGTGGCAAGTGAGTGGCAGAATATATTTGTCGTCTAAGTGTCACTCGTGTCCTCCTTTCTCTCAATTTCTAAAGTCCCAGTTTTGTGTTTTAAATATAATATCATTTGGCAGCAAAATTTTAACAGGAATTGAAGAGTTGCTACTTGCGCCTTTATTGCACGGGGAGCCCAGTAACCCTTAACAGCTACTAAGTCGGTGGAGTAAAGTCAGAATCACTTAGGTATAGTTACGTGATTTTTTGTAAGAAAATTTTATTTGGTTTTTTTCATAACTCCTGTTAGTTTTTCCTACGGCTACCTAATCATACGAAATACACCGTCAATTCCAAGCAACATGCACAACCAAACACGTACGTACCTACTGTTACAAACCTAGATTCGTTTCCTCCTACCAAGTTTGAAACCAGTCGGTTTGAAAATAGAAAAACCCGTTAATACTTATAATCCTCTTAAATAAATTTCTACTAATTTTTTTAAGTTTGAGTCAAAAGTTACGCCAGTTAGACCAGTCTCGGTTTTATCATTAATATCAATAATTTTAGAAAAATGAATGCTTAATTTTTTTTTCAACTTTCTAGGAAAGAATAAGATATTGTTTGATGAACAGTACGGCTTTTACGAATCCAGGGACGCAGAAACTGCTGTATTAAAATATTGTAACAAATATTCAACTAAAAATCGATCAAAATACTAAAGGCTGTTTGCTTTCGCTGGATTTATGTAAAGCATTTGATAGTGTTAATCATAATATCTTACTAAAAATCTGGTGGAATTATGGAATAAGAGGCAATATTTATATTTGGTTAAGAAAATAAAAAAATTTATACAAGTTATAGTTGTCCAAAAAATGTTACATGTGGTGTACCTCAGGGTTCGGTATTAGGTCCCATTTTATTTTTACTATACATAAATTCGATTTTCAAATTAAAATTAATAGGCGAAATTAAATTATTTGCTGATGATACGACATTAACTTATTTTGGAAACAGTTTTTCTCAAATATAATTAAACATTTTGCAAGATATGAAAATTCTAAAGAAATGGTTTAACTCAAATTAATTAACAATTAATTTTACCAAGTTCTCATACATGTTTCTAGATAAAAGTCAAATAAGATATCAATGTTAACCAATTAAGTTTGAATCGTGGGATAGAGGAGAGGACCAAAAAAGAAACTATCAAGTTTTTGGCATCGTTTCGGAATATATTTTTATTTTTTCAAGCCTCAAACTATTGTATCCAGAGTCCGTTCGAAATGGATTAAGGCACGTCTCTCCATAAATGGGGATAATTTGAAGATTTTTTTCTAATTTTTGATGGAGTTTTTCGTTTTTTGTTGTTTATGTTTGACGAAGTTGGCAAGCGGGGAATTGAGGAGGGGGTACCGGGTTATAAAAATATGCATTTTTCCCATATTTAAACGGAAAAAAAATATATTACAAATAATTTTTTTGTCGACTATTACCCCCCCCCACCCCACCTCGATTTTGACCCAGATCGGCGCTTGCAAGTTGGGCCATCATTACCTGGGATCCCTGGGATACCAGAGATAGTAGGAACCTCGCGTTGCAAACACAATTAGCAAGAAGACGTTGGCTAAATGTTGTGAATCGCATGCCAACGTTGTGTCTAAACGTTGACTTTTAGTTACTATAAATAAAACAAGTTTTTGTAATGTATTTAAGAACTTATGCACTACTTTATATGGCTGTTAAACAAATTTTATAAACGCACAACTACTACTGTCAAATATTGCATATTTTGGTCATCCTAAAGCCGCCTTCATAATTTACAAAAACATATTTTACTTACGTTGCTGTAAAATGACTCAATTTTTTCTTGTATTAAATATGAAGAATTTGATTTTCATAAACATTGTGAGCTTGATTTGCCTAGAAAAATAAAGAAATTAGCTTTTTTATGTTTGTTTTTACTAGTTTTAAATTAGAAAATGTAGTACAAATTTTTGACCTGAAAAACGTTGTGTAAACGTCGTTATCAAATATACCTCAAATATCTGGTTTAAATATAAAGATCGCGAACAGTTGCGTAAATTATCTTTAGTAGAGTAAAGATGGAGAAATCGTAGTTTTGTCGATGTGGGTCATAGTCGATCACACAACCAATCAAAACATTTCACACAACGTTTACGTTCAGTGCAACTTTAGTTTTCAGAACTTTTAAGACTAAGAAATGTTACTTGGGGATTTATTTACTTTAATTTATGTATAATTTTAGGAAAAAAAGGCGCTCTTTATTCATATGTTGGTTTTTGAACAGATTATTTAAAAGTGTGGTAGAAATAAAACAAAAAGCCTAGGGTCCGGTGAAATTTAAGACAAGAGAAATAGTTTTTGTAAAGCTTGCCTAAATCTTATTTTCGGCACAAAAACACACTATACAATTATATATTGTGTTTAGGTAGAGTTTAGTTTTGCAAACATAACTAACTACATATTAATAATTGAATTTGTATTTAATGTTTGTGATTTTTTAGCTACTGCAATTGGTTCCATTGCTTGCATGGATCGTAGGCCATTGCTTATTCCGCATTTCCCGAATCAAAACTAATGGCCAATTCTTTTGTTAAAAAAGTGCAGCACTGGTGGGCCAATAGGGCAATTTTCGCATTTCGGGAAAACTAAAGCAATTTTTTATATCCTTTTGAGCAACTGACAAGCGCAGTTTTGCACTCAGTGTATATTTTTAACCGTGTGCTCTCCAAGCTCGTGTTTGCTCGTGCACTTTTTTATTCTTTTGAAACTGCACTGGAAATTTTTTAGTTCAAAATGGTGTCAGTGGACTACGAGTGACGTACTAACTTTTTCAAAAGAATTCGCTATAAAAAATTAATGCACAAGACAAAGATTATAATCCACATACAAATTTCTTAAAGCCGTCTTTTTCTACCGTTTTACCGCTTTTCATTTTCTTTGACATTCCAATTAAGCTTAATAACTCATTTTTGTCAACAAACTATGTAGGCCTGCGGGCACTGACGTTAACTTACAATATTTATTCAAAGATGCATGTTTGTATGTTATCATGTGCTTATTATGCAAACTTGAATAGATTACTCTAGGGTTCCTGCGTGTTTACAATTTTCTGTTTTTCTTTGATACGCTCTTATGTCGTGCAGTAGCGTAGCTAGTATAGTCCCGTTATAGTAGGTAAGCAGTACCTACACATTTTTCCTTAGATATAGGTTATACTACATAACAACGTTTTTATCTATAGCTTTGATTTACTATTCTCTTCTTTATGGTACTATTATTTATGGAACTGAAATTTCCAGCTCACCACTATGGTGAACCATAAGAAAGTCTGGCATATTCTTGCTACTTCCTGACTTTTCTCTTTTTCTTTCTTTATCTCTTGGTATTTTTTCTTTCCTCAGTCGTTTTCTTAGGGTATATTAATTCAATCCTTATTATTTTTTTTGGTCTTTAGATAAAGAAAGTTTTGATTTCTATCAAAATTAGTTCTGCTTATTTTTTCTATGGCAATTTTTTAATCATAGAGAATGATAATATTTAATATATTTTTCTTTAAACAAACTCTTAACCCTTTAGTATTGGTAATAATTTCCGCATTGCAGATGTTAATGATTGTGAACTGGTAATTTTTCTGAGCAATTTTTTTCATATTTTAATTTTATATATATATATACTCATATTTACGAAAATTTCAATACAAGAAAAATTATTATTTTCTTGTAATTCAATTATATCTAAAAATATAAAAAATAAAATCATACTCATATACTTACATTTTGTTTCGGTTACGCCACAGTAGCAAAAAAGATGGTGGATACAGACGTGGCAAAAATGAGAGTGTATTTAATGCAAATGTCTTTACCACGACATCTTTAGCCTCAGGGTGAACTATTTTATTTTAAGTCACTCGTGCCTTCACAAATACAGAGCGTTGAAAATAAATTAAAAATATAATTTTACAATGTTTACACATTTAGTAATAAATGTAGATTTCCGTTTTTCTACAATAGATAATTTTTAGCTCACACATATACTATACTATAGTAGTGTGAGCTATGGTGATCCTAATTTTTTCGAGAAAAAAAAAGTTGCTCCGATTTCAAAATTTTTTATATATCTTTGCGTTTCAGATGATTTTGAAACTTTTTTATTGCGCCGTCTGTCTGTCTGTCTGTCTGTCTGTCTGTATGTCTGTCTGTCTGTCTGTCTGTCTGTCTGTCTGTCTGTCTGTCTGTCTGTCTGTCTGTCTGTCTGTCTGTCTGTCTGTCTGTCTGTCTGTCTGTCTGTCTGTCTGTCTGTCTGTCTGTCTGTCTGTCTGTCTGTCTGTCTGTCTGTCTGTCTGTCTGTCTGTCTGTCTGTCTGTCTGTCTGTCTGTCTGTCTGTCTGTCTGTCTGTCTGTCTGTCTGTCTGTCTGTCTGTCTGTCTGTCTGTCTGTCTGTCTGTCTGTCTGTCTGTCTGTCTGTCTGTCTGTCTGTCTGTCTGTCTGTCTGTCTGTCTGTCTGTCTGTCTGTCTGTCTGTCTGTCTGTCTGTCTGTCTGTCTGTCTGTCTGTCTGTCTGTCTGTCTGTCTGTCTGTCTGTCTGTCTGTCTGTCTGTCTGTCTGTCTGTCTGTCTGTCTGTCTGTCTGTCTGTCTGTCTGTCTGTCTGTCTGTCTGTCTGTCTGTCTGTCTGTCTGTCTGTCTGTCTGTCTGTCTGTCTGTCTGTCTGTCTGTCTGTCTGTCTGTCTGTCTGTCTGTCTGTCTGTCTGTCTGTCTGTCTGTCTGTCTGTCTGTCTGTCTGTCTGTCTGTCTGTCTGTCTGTCTGTCTGTCTGTCTGTCTGTCTGTCTGTCTGTCTGTCTGTCTGTCTGTCTGTCTGTCTGTCTGTCTGTCTGTCTGTCTGTCTGTCTGTCTGTCTGTCTGTCTGTCTGTCTGTCTGTCTGTCTGTCTGTCTGTCTGTCTGTCTGTCTGTCTGTCTGTCTGTCTGTCTGTCTGTCTGTCTGTCTGTCTGTCTGTCTGTCTGTCTGTCTGTCTGTCTGTCTGTCTGTCTGTCTGTCTGTCTGTCTGTCTGTCTGTCTGTCTGTCTGTCTGTCTGTCTGTCTGTCTGTCTGTCTGTCTGTCTGTCTGTCTGTCTGTCTGTCTGTCTGTCTGTCTGTCTGTCTGTCTGTCTGTCTGTCTGTCTGTCTGTCTGTCTGTCTGTCTGTCTGTCTGTCTGTCTGTCTGTCTGTCTGTCTGTCTGTCTGTCTGTCTGTCTGTCTGTCTGTCTGTCTGTCTGTCTGTCTGTCTGTCTGTCTGTCTGTCTGTCTGTCTGTCTGTCTGTCTGTCTGTCTGTCTGTCTGTCTGTCTGTCTGTCTGTCTGTCTGTCTGTCTGTCTGTCTGTCTGTCTGTCTGTCTGTCTGTCTGTCTGTCTGTCTGTCTGTCTGTCTGTCTGTCTGTCTGTCTGTCTGTCTGTCTGTCTGTCTGTCTGTCTGTCTGTCTGTCTGTCTGTCTGTCTGTCTGTCTGTCTGTCTGTCTGTCTGTCTGTCTGTCTGTCTGTCTGTCTGTCTGTCTGTCTGTCTGTCTGTCTGTCTGTCTGTCTGTCTGTCTGTCTGTCTGTCTGTCTGTCTGTCTGTCTGTCTGTCTGTCTGTCTGTCTGTCTGTCTGTCTGTCTGTCTGTCTGTCTGTCTGTCTGTCTGTCTGTCTGTCTGTCTGTCTGTCTGTCTGTCTGTCTGTCTGTCTGTCTGTCTGTCTGTCTGTCTGTCTGTCTGTCTGTCTGTCTGTCTGTCTGTCTGTCTGTCTGTCTGTCTGTCTGTCTGTCTGTCTGTCTGTCTGTCTGTCTGTCTGTCTGTCTGTCTGTCTGTCTGTCTGTCTGTCTGTCTGTCTGTCTGTCTGTCTGTCTGTCTGTCTGTCTGTCTGTCTGTCTGTCTGTCTGTCTGTCTGTCTGTCTGTCTGTCTGTCTGTCTGTCTGTCTGTCTGTCTGTCTGTCTGTCTGTCTGTCTGTCTGTCTGTCTGTCTGTCTGTCTGTCTGTCTGTCTGTCTGTCTGTCTGTCTGTCTGTCTGTCTGTCTGTCTGTCTGTCTGTCTGTCTGTCTGTCTGTCTGTCTGTCTGTCTGTCTGTCTGTCTGTCTGTCTGTCTGTCTGTCTGTCTGTCTGTCTGTCTGTCTGTCTGTCTGTCTGTCTGTCTGTCTGTCTGTCTGTCTGTCTGTCTGTCTGTCTGTCTGTCTGTCTGTCTGTCTGTCTGTCTGTCTGTCTGTCTGTCTGTCTGTCTGTCTGTCTGTCTGTCTGTCTGTCTGTCTGTCTGTCTGTCTGTCTGTCTGTCTGTCTGTCTGTCTGTCTGTCTGTCTGTCTGTCTGTCTGTCTGTCTGTCTGTCTGTCTGTCTGTCTGTCTGTCTGTCTGTCTGTCTGTCTGTCTGTCTGTCTGTCTGTCTGTCTGTCTGTCTGTCTGTCTGTCTGTCTGTCTGTCTGTCTGTCTGTCTGTCTGTCTGTCTGTCTGTCTGTCTGTCTGTCTGTCTGTCTGTCTGTCTGTCTGTCTGTCTGTCTGTCTGTCTGTCTGTCTGTCTGTCTGTCTGTCTGTCTGTCTGTCTGTCTGTCTGTCTGTCTGTCTGTCTGTCTGTCTGTCTGTCTGTCTGTCTGTCTGTCTGTCTGTCTGTCTGTCTGTCTGTCTGTCTGTCTGTCTGTCTGTCTGTCTGTCTGTCTGTCTGTCTGTCTGTCTGTCTGTCTGTCTGTCTGTCTGTCTGTCTGTCTGTCTGTCTGTCTGTCTGTCTGTCTGTCTGTCTGTCTGTCTGTCTGTCTGTCTGTCTGTCTGTCTGTCTGTCTGTGTGTCTGTATGTCTGTCTGTAACGACCAACGCGCATAACTCAAAAGCCGCTTGGCCGATTTCAATGAAATTTGGTACCTAGGCTGGGTCTTGGGTCGAGATGGTCCCATTTAAAAATGAACAAAATCCATCAAACACAAACCAAATAAAAGGGTGGGGATAGATTTCAAAAATTAAAGTTTATGTGAAAATATGGCGTGTGTGATATCAAACGAAAGGTAATTGAGTCTGGAGTTAAACAAAATACATTTTAATTTATTTTAAAAAAAGAGTGGGGGTATATTTTAAAAATTAGAGTTTAAGTGAAAATATGGCGTGTGTGATATCAAACGAAAGGTAATTGAGTCCGGAGTTTAACAAAATACATTTTGGTTTTTGTTTTTTTTAAGGGTGGGGGTAGATTTCAAAAATTTGAGTTTGTCAAAACATGGCTTGTGTGGTATCAAACAAAAGGTAATTTAGTGTGGGGTTCATATTCAATAAAATATATTTCAGTTTTTAGTTATATTAGCTCACACGTACACTATAACTATAGGACCTAGTGTGAGCTTGGGGGCCCATATATTGGCAGAGTATTTTTTAAAGATTTAGTTTTTTTCGGTATTCACAGATATTTAGTGACACAGCAATTATGTTCGTTTATTATTATTAGCTCACACATATACTATACTATAGTAGTGTGAGCTATGGTGATCCTAATTTTTTCGAGAAAAAAAAAGTTGCTCCGATTTCAAAAATTTTTATATATCTTTGCGTTTCAGATGATTTTGAAACTTTTTTGTTGCGCCGTCTGTCTGTCTGTCTGTCTGTCTGTCTGTCTGTCTGTCTGTATGTCTGTCTGTCTGTCTGTCTGTCTGTCTGTCTGTCTGTCTGTGTGTCTGTATGTCTGTCTGTAACGACCAACGCGCATAACTCAAAAACCGCTTGGCCGATTTTAATGAAATTTGGTACCTAGGCTGGGTCTTGGGTCGAAATGATCCCATTTAAAAATGAACAAAATCCACCGAACACAAACCAAATAAAAGGGTGGGGGTAGATTTCAAAAATTAGAGTTTATGTGAAAATATGGCGTGTGTGATATTAAACGAAAGGTAATTGAGTCTGCAGTTAAACAAAATAAATTTTAATTTATTTAAAAAAAAGGGTGGGGGTATATTTTAAAAATTAGAGTTTAAGTGAAAATATGGCGTGTTTGATATCAAACGAAAGGTAATTGAGTCCGGAGTTTAACAAAATACATTTTAGTTTTTGTTTTTTTTAAGGGTGGGGGTAGATTTCAAAAATTTGAGTTTAAGTCAAAACATGGCTTGTGTGGTATCAAACAAAAGGTAATTTAGTCTGGAGTTGAATAAGATATATTTCAGTTTTTAGTTATATTAGCTCACACGTGCACTATAACTATAGTACCTAGTGTGAGCTTAGGGGCCCATATATTGGCAGAGTATTTTTTTTTATTCTAATTCTAATTTTGGTTTTTATCCTAGCATGCATCTAACCTAGATGAAGAAGCCAACCGTTGACACTACTTAAGCAAAAAATTACGGCAGGTATGGCGGCATTTTAGCTCACACTACTACTATACTATAGTAGTGTGTTAGCTCACACTACTACTATACTATGTGTGAGCTATGGTGATCCTAATTTTTTCGAGAAAAAAAAGTTGCCCCGATTACAAATTTTTTTATATATTTTTGCGTTTCAGAAGATTTTAAACTTTTTTGTCTCGTCGTCTGTCTGTCTGTCTGTCTGTCTGTAACGACCAACCCGCATAACTCAAAAACCGTCTGTCCGATTTAAATGAAATTTGGTACCTAGGCTGGGTCTTGGTCCGTGGTGGTCCCATTTAAAAATGAACGAAATCCACCGATCGCAAGCCAAATAAAAGGGTGGGGGTTGATTTCAAAAATGAGAGTTTATGTGAAAAAATGGCGTGTGTGATATCAAACGAAAGGTTATTAAGTCTGGTATAAACATAATGAATTTTAAGTTATTTAAAAAAAAAAGGGTTGGGGTAGATGTCAAACATTAGAGTTTAATTGAAAATATGGCGTGTGTGATATCAAACGAAAGGTAAATGAGTCTGGAATTAAACAAAATACATTTTAGTTTAAAAAAAAAGGGTGGAAGTAGATTTTAAAAATTAGAGTTTAAGTCAAAACATGGCTTGTTTGGTATCAAACGAGAGGTAATTGAGTCTGGAGTTGAATAAAATATATTTCAGTTTTTAGTTGTATTAGCTCACACGTACACTATAACTATAGCACCTAGTGTGAGCTTTGGTGCCCATAGATTGGCAGAGTATTTCTACCAGCTTTACCTAACCACCAATCAGCCGTGCCTAGCACCCACGATTAACAACATACGATATTCAAATGCAGCGAGCCAAAAACAATTAAGAAAAATATTTTTTCGAAAAGATTTTATTATAAGAAATAAATAAAGTTGTCCCGGCGGCAAGTTTTCCCGGCGGCGAGTTGTCTCGGCGGCGATTTGTCCCGGTAGCGAGTTGTCCCGGTTCGGTTCAACTTTTCCGGTTTAGAGGAAAATGCAACGATGTGTTAGTCTTCAAAAAACATCATAAATTAAGTCAACTTTAAAATATGAAAAAGTGCGTATACACTAAAGTGCACCGCAAACGCACCGCTTAGTAAGTGTTTTCAAGTGTGCGAGCGGCGCGCGCGTAAATTTAAATATATTTTTTTAATATTTAGTTTTTTAGGTATTTGCAGAGCCTCAGTGACACAGACCAAAGTAGACAGGCTCAATAATTTTATGAATCATTTATATTTTTTATTTAGTAATTTTTTTTCTCATTCTAATTTTGGTTTGTATCATAATTGATTGGTCCTAGCACAAATCTAAGCTAGATGAAGAAGCCAACCGTCAACATGTAAGCAAAAAATTACGACAGGTGTAGCACCCAGGCTTAACAACATACGATATTCAAACGCAAGAAGGTACCTGGGCTAGCCCAAAATCGTTCGAAAATGATCACGGTCAAAACGATGACGTCATACACCCGCGTTCGAAAATCATAAAGTCGATGACCCAGGGTGGGCCTAAAGCCTGGTGCCCACCTATGACTTTCTCGTGCGCGTGACGCGTGAGCGGGCACTCACGAGAAAGTCGTAGGTGGGAATCAGGTGTAATTCACCGCAGTCAGACACACGGCGAGAATCACCCGCGATTGCGCATTTTTTATTTCTTTTGTTTTATATTTCACACACGATTACTTCAATAAATCTATACCTATCTAGAGTTAATAACACATATTTTTTAAATATACTGTACTGCTAAAGCGTATTAAAACCATTAATGGAAAAGACTGATACAAGAACTGCTTTCAAATGATTTTGACAATTGGTCAATGCCATGATTTCAAGTGGTCAAAATTGGTGTTAATTTTTATTTTTGATTTAAATTTAAAAAAATCTTTATATTTGGAACTTTTGGAATACAACATTCTTAACTAAACGAGCTTTTACCTCGTTTTTGACGTTTAGCTTAAAAATCAATAGTAAAAAATCAATGTTAAAATTTTGTTTTATTAATTTAGACATTGTTTCTTAATTTTATTTAGTTTTTACTAAAATATTGACAATAAATTCACAATTTACACCTTTGTAAACGGTATTTCATCGTATAACGCCTATAAATTCGAAAATATAGAAATGAAACGTCACCAATTGATGACGTATTTATGCAACCACACTGTTTCGAAACATATAGCACGAGAATTCGCCTCGGGTATAAAGTAACTGAAAATAGGTGTTATTAAGCTTAGAAAAGAGATGGATTACGTGGTTAATAATCACCATGCGTTCGAAAATCCATAAGGCAATATTTCCTAGGGTAACGTTGCCTTTTCGATGACGTCATCAATATCACCTTACCTTACCTTTACGTTTTATTTTTAATAGCACCCCTACTAGGAGAGGCTGGGTAGTGTCGGATTCTTACCGACTAAAACCCCTCGATTGTGACTTAGGCTTCCCTAGGCAAGCTAAAGTCACTGCACTGCAGCCATTACTGACTTATTATGCAAATATTATATAATTATAGGATGTAAATATAATACCTAAAGTAGAAATTATATCTCCCCATCCTCCGTTTCGGAGGTCGAAATACGTGTTAACCCAACCTTGGTCGATTGGTCGTACACGTATGCTAAACTGGTTGTACACGAACGGGTTAGAATAAGTTTGCAAATATTTAAAAATAAGGTTAACCCCTATTTCGACCTCCCGAAAAAAAGACAGGGGAGCAATTTTGTTTCATATTTGCAAAATAACTTCGCGTAGGGTTATTTTGCTCCTGCTCTATTAAGCTTTTGTTTTTCGCGATCACAGATGGCGTTTAGAATTCGACGTTCGGCAAGAGCCGATTTGCTTTCAAGTATAGCAAATAGAAAATCTGATCCAGCTTGACAGTATGACAGGAAGGAGCAACCGTACTAATAGGAACTTATTGCAATAGTACCAGGCACAAATTGTGCCGTGCACTATATTGACAGTTTCTCATTATAAGAACAGCTGTGTCCTTTCAAAATTAGGCCTTTGTGTATTATACGAGCCGGATTTAATAGTGACGCCACTATTAATGGAAAATAAACGACGGGATTTATAAATTCGACTTTGGTATGTCAATTTTGAAAGATCAACTGTCAGTTTGTAATGCGAAACTGTCAATATAGTGCCCGGCACAATTTGTGCCTGGCACTATTGCAATAGGTCCCTATTAACTAGCTATATTTTATTTTTATTAAATCTCGTTTTTTGTATGTTATATTTAAAAGAAAAACACAAAAAAACTCGAAAATAGGATAACATGTTAGCCTTAGAAAACTTATTTTGTTGATATATACTTGTTTTTATTTGATTTTTTTTAAACAGAGGGCAAAATAGGGGCCAAAATTTCGTTACCATATTGCGTAGTGGTCAAAAAGCACCTTATTCCTATTTTTAATTTTTTTATGAACGAGCTCATTTGAAGAATTTACGAGATGAATAGCGGATCTGTTGTATAAGTACCTAGGATTTGAAATTCAGATGAATGGACCCCTGTGTTCAATAGCGGTAGATAAATGTCGCCTGTGACTGACAGCGTGCAGACCGCATATCTGTCTTATGTCAAGGAGCGAATGACTTTATCAGAGAACAATGGGACAACAGCATCCGAAGTCACTAGTCAGGAGCATAAAAATGCATAATTAGACATCGCATTATATACTTATGAGCTCGAGTATTGGCTTAGCTATAACGTATTCTTCGCAGTAATTGGAAAAGTATTTGAAGTACACAAATAAGATATTAATACCAAATAAATCCTTATAAAAAGTCGAATCAAGTGGCCCGGTTCGGTTCGGTTCTTGGCAATATCCCTGATAGTTTAGAATTTATTTACAACACAAAATAACCCGTCCAAAAGAAAAACGCTGAAAGTCACACTTTAAAATTTATTTTCTAGCAGACAAAGTAAAAGTGACTTTCTTGGTTTTTGCCTTCTGTTAATTATATTTTACGGTTTTCAGCATTGACTGAAATACCTACCTCTTAAGAGGCGTAACGTGATATATCATGGATAAAGATCACTTTTCTTAACAGATCGATCACATCCTACGATTCCCAGAATTAGACTCCTTGGTTCAAACTGTCGATACCGATTTCCCAAAAATTATTGTCTGAAAATTATTTTATTTTTTCAAAACTTTTGGTATTTTTTTTTCGTTTATTTCAAAAAATGGCTAATGTAGTGCTAATTGTTCTTTTCGGAGTTTTTTAATTGTAATTCCAAATTTTTATCTACAGCACCATATTTTGGAAAAGGTACAAGGTAAACTGCCCTAATCTCGTCGGTTGCCTAAATTCGTCAGTTTGTTGGCGAAGACTGTATGAATTGGGTCAAACTGCTTTTAAATATACGGAATATATATATATATATATATATATATATATATATATATATATATATGGAGACATGTTGACGTACTTATATAGCGACCAATAATTTAACTTAAATTGGTCCAAGTAATCAGTTATAACGACGAGCGATGTCGCATGTAACGACAAACTGTAACCATTGTGCGCCGAAGTTCGGGAAATAACTTTTATTGTAGGCGGTAAACCCCGGTTCATGCGAATCGACAGTTGGTCTATTACCTTTATTGTATTAAAGCTATTGATGTGGTCTGCTTTTGTGTTTATATAATTTAAGCTGCTGAATCTAAGAATATGTATAAATTAAACGCGATGTTTTAACGAAAAGCTTTTACAGTTGACGAGAAAGCTCATAATTTTGTATAAAAATGTACATTATGTATTTACAGTCAGGGACTTTTTAAATGGCCGCACTCGAAACGGAAAAATATTCCTATTTGAAATTAGGAAAACCAGTTTGAACATAACCATAAAAATATTGAACCTTACCTTGGTCTGTATACATAAATTTAAAAAAAAACCCTTTTTCCTGATATATTTAAACGATAAACGTTGATAGAAAAAGATACACCGGCAATTTAAAAAGTCCCTGACTGTACCTACATACATGCATAATACATATTATACATGATATGTACAGTCGGGGACTTTTTAAATTGTCGCCCTGGAAAATAAAAAAAAATCCTATTTGAAATTCGGAAAAGTATAGTCCGTATACATTCATATTTAAAAATAATTTTTTTTGATTTCTTTAATTGATTAATTTTAACAGAAATAAAATAAAACAGCAATTTAAAAAGTCCCCGACTGTACACATATGCAGTTACATATATGTATTTAAATCTGAAAATATTCCATGTTTTTAACTTTTTTTCAAAAGATAGTTTTTAATGAAAATTTGAACAGATATAATCACTTTTTAGTAATAAAAAATATAACGCAGTTTATTTTTTTTTCTATAACGACGCTCGGTTAAAACGACCGAAATTAAGCGGTTCGTTCAATGTAGTTATAACCGATATTCGCTGTTCACGGAAATAAAGTCACAATTACAGGAGCATACGCTATTAATGATAATGTCTTAGCCAAAGATAAAGATGAATTCTTTGAGCAGTTATCATATGAAATTTCCAAAATTGAAGCATCCAGAGAAAAAATATTGATAGGAGACCTAAACTCTAGAACGGGAAAGAAACAACAAGATAAAATAGTAGGACAATTTGGAGAAGACTCAGTTAATAACAATGGAAATAAACTGTGCGACCAAAACAACCTCCGAATTCTGAACGGATTCCTTCAACATCGCGAAATACATAAGTATACCTGGGTGCAACACTCTAGAAATTTAAAATCTATTATAGATTATGTGATTGTCCAGCAAGCTACAATACTAAAAATACAAATGTTGAAGTGACCACCATTTTCTCAAATCCAAAATACTTCCCTTTCGAACAACAAAGAATAAAGAAGGGGACAAAAGAGAACAAAAAACTATAGAAATCAGGTACAACCTAGATAGCCTTAACCAAGAAAGCGTAGAGGAATTATACAAAAAACTTTGATAGTACAGGAGATCAATACGATTTTCTTAAAAGCTGCTTAAAAAAAGCCGATCTTGAAGCTCTGGCAGCATAGGAAAAGCTCAATCGAGAATTGCCGTACTGGTGGGATGAAGAAATAGAAGAAACGATAAAAACCAAGAGAGACAAATACAACAGCACAAGCACAAAGTCAGATGAAGACAAAAACGAATACAGAACAACCTAAAAGATGATACGCACAGCTATAACGAAAAAAAAGAACGAGAGCAGAGAAAGAAACTGCACAAGACTCAATACCTACCCTGTAGGTAGTAGAAGTACCGAAAGCTGGAAAATGTTAATTGCAAAGGTATCCTTACCTGTCCAATGGGGAATATTTTTTTCGTGGAAAAAGATCGGGGGGCATATATGGACAGGTTTGGTTGATGATGATTGATGATTCGTATGTGAATGGACATTGCAGCCTTTCACTGCGACCACCAGTGGGGATATTGTGGCTCTCTTTTTAGTATTTTCTCACCACTGTATGCTTATCCTCCAAAAAGGCCTGCTATCAGTTTGGGTGAAAAACTGTTCAGATCTTCTGAATCGAACTGAGGTTTACCGAAAGTGTTCTGACATAAACGTGCAATAGCCAGACATTCGCACAGTGCATGTCTGTCTGTTTCGTCAACCTCCAAAAAAAGCCTACATTCGGTCGGTTCTGTTAGTCCCATGCTGTGCATGGGTATTCTCAGTCGACAGTGACCCGTAAAAAGGCCAGTCACTATGCGTATCTCCTCTCTGATAAGTCAATTGATGTTCTTTCCCTTTTACAAGGTTCTTTAATGGCAGTTCTGGTATATCCGTTTTAATATGACTGATTTAGCAGCATTTTATGATATTCTCAGGACTGGTTCGGGGCCGAAAAATTCTGCAGATGCCACTTCCCTCGCTGCTTGGTCTACAGCCTCATCGACAGGTTATGATACGTTTGCGATCAATTGACAAATTTAAGCATAACATTCATTTGGCCTCCCTAAAAGAGAAGAGGAGAGCTGATTCTTTTTTTTTATATAAACAAATTGCAAACAAACTTTTTTTTCAGGTTAAATACGCAACCATTTTTAAAAATTGTTGTTATGTTGCTTATTTTCTACAAATAAAAAATTATTAAAATTTTTTCTAAATTGAAAAAAACATATTACAATTGTGGGCAAATTCCCAAAAAACGGTAAAGGTAGCTTGTAGGGTGACACTGGAGTTTCGTCCTTATTGGGAAAAATCAGTACTGACCTAGTGGGAACAAGTGGTGGAAAGGGTAATTAAGCTTTACGTTAAAATTGACGTAGAGCTCGATAATTAAAAAAAAATTGGAAACTGATTGTTAGGCAGGCTGTGCTGATATCTTGTTTATAAAATAGTTACATCGGTCCATTAATTAAGGGATAACTTACTAACTAACAGGCTGAATTTTCGTACATAGCTTTATTTTGTTAAGGTGTCAAACTTTTTCCTTTGCTAAAATTATTGAAAGTGATTCCTAACAAAGTGCGCGGGCGCAGAAATTCTACAAGCTTTTTGACTAAACCAAGCATGCGATTTTCGGGACAGTGTTACCATTTATTTTCAGTCAAAGGAAAAAAAAATAGCCGGTTACTAAATCTTAAACCTTACTTTTCTCATCTCGTAATTTATGAGACGAAAAAAGTTACAGTAAAGAATAAGTATCCGCCATTTTTTTTCGTTGCCCAAATAATGTGTCTCAAAATCAATGGCAACAAACCGAACCAAAATCACATGCTTGGTTTAGTCAGTCCGAAGCTCGAAAGATATCTGCGCCCGCGCACTCTGTTAGGAATTACTTTCAAGCATCGTCGCAACTTTAAAAAGTGTTATATATTTTTTAAATTTTATGATTATTATTAAACATTATCTACAACCCCATGCACGGGGTGGAACGGGTTACGGCCGAAACAATAATAAATAATTAAAATATAACAAAAAATTAACTCAAATAAAAAATAAATATAATGGTAAAAATATTCAGACACAAAGCCAGGTTTGGTTTAAACTGTGAGCGGAATGGGGTACATCACGAGAGGTACTCCGTTCCGCCCACGGCGGAGGAACTAGGAACCCAAATGCATGAGTTCTATTAAATCGGCAGTGCCCCGCCAAGATCGCGTAACTCCTGTAAGCCTTTTCTTGAAACATTTCAGCCCATATTTGACCTATTTAAAACTCTACTTCGGAATGAGCTACGAAATTCAAACACTGCACAGACATAGATCTTCATAGAGTTAACAATCCCTCCAAGTTTCATGGACTTCTATAAAGTAGTAAAGTAGTTACGAAATTTAAAAAAAACGTCGAAATTGCCACTCACTCAATCACTCATTCACTCACTCATGTATAAATCATCAAAATTCTACTGTATTTCCAGACATGCTATAAAGCTGCAATTTGGCAGACTGATGAAATTATGACCAAACTCTTGCAAAAAATCATAAAACCTCAAAATTTACTCCCCTCCCCTATACATGTAAAATTACGTAAAAGTAACATTGCCCACTTCCAGAACCGCTAGAGAGCTGAGCTTTGGCAGACTGATGGAAACTATGATAAAACTATAGAAAAAAATTAAAAAACCCCAAAATTTTAATTTTCTTTCCTCTCCTACAAATGTAAATTTATGTAAAATTAACATTGCCCACTTCCAGAAACTCTAGAGAGCTGAGCTTTGGAACACTGATAGGAATTATGACAAAACTGTAGGAAAAAAGATAAACCAAAAAGAATGAAGAAATAGATGAATCGCATTCCTCATTCAACGAGTGAAACGACAGCGAACCAAGGAAACTAAGTCCAGGGCAACAAAAACCTTTATAACGTGCAGAAAACCCAAGCAGGCCTGTTTTCAAAAAAGACCAGCACCGGTGAGCCAAACATCATGCTATCTAAAGTGCTGTCACATTGCAGAGCCAGTTGAGCATCTTAGGAGTCACTGCAGAGACCAACATGTCTTGGCACAGTCACGTGGCAGATATAGCTAAAAGAGCGTCCCACAAGCTTGGGGTGCTATTTCGTACCAGACATCTGCATTAAGTTAAGTCGAAAAAAAAAATTTGAAATTGATTTTGTCATACTTGTAAAAATTTGTAAAATCCGCCAAGAAAATAAATGATTTTTTGTTTTCCTAAAAAATAATAAATTTGGCCGCGCACCCCACCCCCAAATATTTCAAAATTTCAAATTTAAAGTAAGGGGCTGTAATTGTGTAAAATGTATCTTATGTGTCTAAGGAACACGAACACTAAAAAAATCACAATTATTATAATATTTGACCGCGCCCCTGAGCACTTTCCCCTAAATACGTATACATTTTTTCGCTTGGAAAAGAGATGATATAATATAATCATTATTAATAAATATAAAAAATTTATTCATCGCTTCTTCAACCCAGAACTAACCGCGTGGAGGTAACTGTATACAGTGGCGTGTATAAGGGGGGGGCTGAGGCCCCCCCCCCGAAGCTAACATTTTTTTAGATATTTTCCACATATTTCATGAATACAATCATAAAATAGCATAAAATACGGCGTTATGAGGTCTCGGGCCCCCCCGAAATTGTCTCGGCCCCCCCGAAACTTTTTTCTATATACGCCACTGACTGTATATCGAGTCCCACCCCCCACCTCCTCCCTTCTTCCCTGCCCTGCATACTCTTCTATCTATCTATTTCGCATTCTTCGATCCATCTTTGGATATAGGCCTCCCCCAATATATTCCACTCTTCCCTGTCTGTCGCCGTGTTTATCCATCTAGCTCCCGCTTGTTTCTTCTTACTTCATTTATTTTCCCAAGGTCTCAAGTTTACAATAGATTTGTTCCATCGATCGTCTTTTTGTCGATATTATGACTGGAAAATTTCCATTTTAATTTTGCTACTTCTCCTCTGACATCCCTTACTTTTGTTTCATTTCTCATCCATTCATTCCTTTTTCTATCTGTTAGCTTTACATGTAACATTTGTCTTTCCATTCATCTTTGGGTTTTTGTTACCTTATCCATGTTTGATTTTGTTTCTGTCCAAGGACAGGAAGGATACATTGGTTATACACTTTCGTTTTGAGTTACTAAGGATATTTTTTATTTTATAATATGTAGCTTAATTTACCGAATGCTGCCCAGGCCAATCTTACACGTCTTTTGATTTCAGCTGTTTGGTTTTCTTTTTTTAGTTTAATAATTTGTCCCAGGTATTCCTCTACTTGTTCTATTTTCTCCTGGTTTATTCTCATCGTGATATTTTCATCTGTGTTTGTTATGATTTTAGTTTTAGTGTAGTTCATACTCAAGCCTATATTTTTAGCTGCTGTATCCAGTTCTTCCAGCATTTTTATCAGTTCTTCTTCCTTATCTGTTATTAAGGCGATATCATCAGCATATCTTAGGTGGTTTAAGTATTCCCAATCTAAGTTTATAAAAACATCTTCTAGGGCCTGGTTAAATAGTTGAATCACCCTGTCTGACACCTCTACCTCTTCTTATGTGGATTGGCTTGGTTCTTTCGTGGATTTTGATTGATATTGTTGCTTCGCTATATATATTGGCTATTAAATCTGTGTATCTGTGATCGATTCGGCTATTAATTAAAAATTTAAAAAACTGCCCATTTAACCCCCCAGGGGCGCGGCTAGAAATACTTTTAAAAATTAAAAAAAATATACGTTAGCGTTTTTGACCCGTTACACAACGTTTTTTAACTATGACAAATCAATTTAAAAAAATAATAATTTTTTAGGCCTTTTTCGACCCAACTTAATCTGTATACACCAAGCCAACTGCTGACACTCTACAAAGCCCAGATTCGACCAACTATGGAGTACTGCTCACATATATGGAGTGCGGCACCCAAACATATCTTAATGCTTGTGAACACCGTGCAAAAACGAGCTATCAAGCTGATCAATGACCCCGCACTTAGCTTGGATAGTCTCGAACAGCGAAGAACTGTAGGTGATCTATCTCTGTTCTACAGGTATTATCACGGAAAATGCTCTGAAGAGCTGGCACGTATGATCCCCCCGAGTAGCACCTACTAGGCGAACACGTCAAACAGACGGTAACCATTAATTTACTGTCAAAATAGAGGCACCAAGAACCTTATTATATCAGAATTCATATCTCTGGAGAACAGCATCGCTGTTCGAATCAACTCCCTGCGACAGTTTTCCCTGCAGGTTACAACCTGAACCGTTTCAAAATGGTGGTGTATGTTACCAACATTTCCGAGCACTTGCCGCTTCTCCAGCGTGATAGGGATCTCCTTGCAAGTGCGCATAACCGTAAAAAAAAGTGGCGGGACGGAAACAAAAGACATTTTATCACAGTTCAACCAGACCATGCTATCACCGTCTGCACCGCGTCGGTTCGGAACGCGCTACCAGAATCTTAAGAACAATTTTAGGATTTTCAGAAGTTTGAAAAATAGTTTTCAAATTTTGGGAATCATTTCAGTATTTTACACATGACTTGGTGTTCCTAATGTCTTTAAATAAAGTGTCGAATGCACCCAATCTAGTGATATGTGCCTAATCTCTCCTTGTAAGGTTTAACAGAGGCTATTGACAAGTACTGCACTCTTTAAGAATAGGTTTCACACTACAAATTTTACTTGAAGTGTAAACTTTTTTTATAGGGCAAGTTTCAATGAAGAGACTATACTTGACTAGTTAGTTTTTATAGTAGGCACCTAAATTATTTTGTGACAATATGGCCGTGGTATACAAGTAATCTAAGCATAATAAAATAATTTGAATAGGATTAGATCATAGCATAAATCCTAATTTTAATAGTTCTATGTGCGCTGTCTGTCCCGATTCCATTTCAGCGATGATGTGAATAATTACTTCCTTTGCATTTTAGACTACTAGACATACGTTAATCTGCTTACGTAAGCAATCATAAGGATAAATTGAACAGCAATAAAATTAAATCGTACTTACTCGGTAGCGCACCCAGAAATTTGTCTAGGGGGGGAAGGGGCGAGACCTTATAATGCCGTATTTCATGCTATTTTTTGCTTTTATTTATGAAATATGTGGAAAATGGCTAAACAAATTTAGGCTTAGGGCGGGGGAACCATCTGGTAAAAGCAAAAATATTATTCCCTTTAAGAAGTACAAATGGAGATGTAAGTGTTGGAGAAAATGAAAACCTAGAATGCATCAGAGAAAATCAAAAATACAACTTTAGAACTCTAGAAATCGAAAGTAAGCGAAGAGTGTATCAGAAACGATTAGATGGAAAATTAATAAACACAGAACACTCATTTGAAGAGTTATATATAAACATAAGAAAAAGCTTAAAGGAAGCAAGCAAAGAGGCCATCCAAGGATACCAAGATAATAGAAATAACAATAAGATGTGGTCGACGAAGGAAATACAGGAAATGGTCAAGGAGAAAAACGCACATACTTGAAATGGCTCAGTAATAAAGAGCAAAGAGACCTACAAAACTACAGGGAAACCAGAAGACAGCTAAGAAATTTGATACGCACGGAAGAAAATGAAATGTTCGATCGCAAATACCACGATATAAATACAACAAAAGAAAAAGTAAACATTTAGATCATTAAACCAGAACAATGGACAGAACACTACAAGGGCCTACTGCAGGAAACGAGGCCCGAATATCTGTCAGCCTCTCCGAGGAGAGACATAGAAGTACATGGAGGAGAAGTAATCATCGAAAAAGAAATGATAAAGAATAGTATTAAAAAGCTTAAATCCGGTTCGGTTCGGTTTTATATAAAGAAAAAGCTAGCGGGCCTGAGGGAATATACACTCAAAAACTAGAAAATCTCAAATATACAGTCGTACCTCTGTAACTCGAACCTCTATAACTCGAACCTCTTTATAACTCGAACCTTTTAAGTGGTCCCTGCACTTTTTTATGTATTTTAACCTCTTTAACTCGAATTTCTATAACTCGAACTCTCCATAACTCGAGCTGTTTTGGTTGTCCCTTTAAGTTCGAGTTATATAGAAAATTTCTTTTATATCCTCAATACATAAAAAAGGAAACAAGCTGGATTGCAACAATCACAGACGAATTTCAGTAACCAGTACTCTAAGTAGATTGTAGGGTAGGATTCTTAGAGATCTAATAGAATTATTTTTATGAACAAGAAGAAGAGGAAGTGCAAAGTAGTTGAGAAAAGGAATGCTAGACATACAGAGACTCATGTCACCTTTGTATACCTACAAAAAGCATATAATATCGTTCCAGTAGAAAAATTATGGACAGTGTTAGAGCAAACTGATATCAATCATACATACATAAAAGCGATAAAAGGGCTATACAAAGGGTCAAAATCTAAAATTAAAATTGGAAATCGACTTTTAAAAGAATTCCCGGTAACGAAAGGCTTAAGACAGAACTATTGTAAATATATAACTCTTTTTTAAAATATATATCGCAATGGCTCTAAAAAACAGGAAACGTAAAGTACACGGCATGAGAATACAATTTAACGACCGATTTACCATATACACACTACTGACGACCAAGTAATTGTAGCTAATGATAAAGATGGAGTATATGATGAAAAAGTTAACGGAAGAATACCAAAAGTTGGGGTTAACAGTGAACGTTGACAATGTATTGGGAACGAATTAAGTGAGGCTATGACAAACAATATCTCCATGCAATGAGTATGTATACTTGGGTGTCGTATTTGATAAAATAGGAACAGGCTGTAAAGAACTGAAAAAAATAATAGTAAAAGCAAAAAAGGTTACAGAGACATGTCGCGTAACAGAAAAATACATAACAAAAATGGAAAGTGTCGAAATTGATGCAAGATTAATAAAGCAGTTCCTGGAATGGCAACCAATAGGGTGCAGAAAAAGGGCGTCCTGACCTAGAATTGCAACAGTTAATCCAAAGATCAATGAGTCAAAAAGACCTGAGAGAAGATGATTGTCATGATCGAAGGAGGTGGAGAATAAGCGTCGGACAACGTAGTAAAACGTTCTTAACCGTTGTAGTAACATAGTAGTAGTGAAACCTTCGGATTATTTTTAAAATATTACATATTTTAATATTTTTTACTTTATAAATAAATTTAAACACTGAAAGCACGTAAGCCCAAACTTTTAAACCTCTTTTTGCGTCAGAAATATGGTGCTACAATTTGTCGTTATTTTTTGTACTAAATAGAGCTTATTTACCCAAGAAACGTCAATTGTTTCTGCACGTGTCCTAAACTTTAAGTGAGTTTTTTATTTATTTCTACTAGAAAAGTCACCTAACTTTTTAAAAAAGATATCCTAATATATTTATATATGTTACTATTACCTGCCCCGGTATTAATTTCTTTTTAGCGGGTTAATTTTTCTTGTATCTGGAGGCACGGCAGTGCCTCGCCAAGTTGACGCAAACTGCTATACTGCCTTTTCTTGAAACACTTCAGCCCATATTTGACCTATCTAAGTATAACTTTACTTCGGATTGAGCTGCGAAACTGACATTTTGCACAATCGTAGACCTTGATAACAATCCCTCCAAGTTTCATGGTCTTCCAGAAAACAGTAAAGTAGCTATGGAATTTTAAAACACGTGGATTTTGCCACTCAGTCACTCAATCACTCACTCATGTATAGATCATCAAAACTCTAACGCCCTTTCAGACACACTACAAAGCTGAAATTTGACAGACTGATAGAAATTGTGACCAGACAATTGGGAAAAATCAAAAAAACTCAAAATTTCAATTTTCTCACGTAAATATATGTAGTTAGTTATGAAAAAGTAACATTGTTGACTTCCAGAAACGATAGACTGATAGGAACTATGACAAAACTATAGAAAAAAATTTAAAAACCGTAAAATTATAATTTACTTCCCTTCCCTATACATGTAAAGTTATGTAAAATTAACATTGCCTACTTCCAGAAACTTCCATATATATTTGGGGGAAAATCATGATACAACGACTATTCGGTAAAACTTTATGTACTCATGTTTCTAATTTTAAACCCTTAAAAAACCACCCTTAGGTAACATTTATTTGTTACCATTAAAGTTTAGTGAAACATTATTTTGCTATCAATAGCAGTTTGGCTGGAATTTTAAATATAATAAAAGTGTGCACATTTGCGCATATTTTAAAGCTTTTTCTACCCAAAAGTTGAACTTTTTTTATATACGCTTTTTTTCTCATACAGTGCTTAGTACAAGTTTAGTACAAGTGGGGATCAAGCTTAATGTTATAAACTATTAAAATTTTAAAACAAGTTAACTACAGACTAAGAAAAATTAAAAAGAAAAAACATTTTTTTTAATATTTTTTTTTCTTAATTTTACAATATAGACTAAAGTTTTGCGTATTTTTTATTCGTTTTCGAGAAAATCGCAAAATACTGATTTTTTGGACTTTTGGGTCTTATACTTATATACATAATATTCCAATACCCACGGTAACTACCCATTCATGATGCAAACATGAGGGCCTTGGTGTTCTTAAGCAAAAAAGACCTGATTGGTTGCTTTCAAAGACATATGCATATTATTTCCATATAGTACGTATTATTGCAATACCTACGGTACCTTACGATGCAAAATGCAAACATATTTGAAATATCAATATCAATGGGTATAAGTCTATCCTTTTTGCGGACCTTAAGATAAAATGTCCTGATTGGTTATACTTTTACGCATGAATATTATTTTATTCTTGTATGCGTTATGTCAAATCATGGGCGTACAGTTGACAAAAACTCTATCTATGTAAATTTGTTATCTGTGCATTTTTCGTATCTTTATTTCTGAATGTTTGCATCAAATGCCAACCATTGTGTAAATAGGTTGGACCATCCACCATACAGTCCCAACGATTTCTAAACTTTTCCGAAAATCAAGAATCGACTGCGTGGCCAAATATTTTAGTCGCTATAGGAAGCAGTCGACATTTTCAAGAATGCAATTTTGACAGTAACAACACACGAGTGGCATTAAAGCTTTGACAACTGTTTTGAGCACATGCAAAACTGCATTAATTTTCGTGGAGAATACTTTGAGAAACATTAAAGTCTTTAAAATTTATCTAAATGGCTTCTTCTATAACAAATATTTTAGATATAAAACTAGAGAAGACAGCTCGTATTAACAACCAACTTCATTTCAGAAAGAACCAGCTATCGAAAGACAAAAACTTTATGTGTCAAATTTTTAAGGCGGTTCCACTACACATATTCTGCCTATAATTTTTTTGTTTGTTTGTATGTTTTTGGCGAAAACATGGATGGGTTTACCGAATACCCCATCCAAGAAATAATAGGTGTAATTTTCGCCGCCTAAGCAGTTTAGGGTTAAAAATGAGCTTATGCTTCATACTTTCGGTGTCGCGTCACGTAATTTAAGGATCCCTGCCGGTCTTTTCCGGTGTATGATTATTATGCTTTTATTTAATAGGTAGTATGATAATATTTTTTTGTGTCTGTGTTATTGAATGACTTAGTTCACAATTTGTTGGAAACTTTATTTAGACGTAAAGATAAGGATAGGATAGGACGTTCTATTATAAGTGCCTTCTACTGATAAGTTTGTTTCCTAAAGGATTAAAGACAAAAAATTTGTACACACAAGCATATACATAATATTCCAATACTCACGGTAACTGCCCATTCATGCATGCAAACATGAGGGCCTTGGGGTCTTTAAGCAAAAAAGACCTGATTGGTTGCTTTCAAAGACATATGCATATTATTTCCATATAATACGTATTATTGCAATACCTACGGTACCTTACGATGCAGAATGCAAACATATTTGAAATAGCAATATTAATGGGTAAAAGTCTATCCTTTTTGCGGTCCTTAAGATAAAACGTCCTGATTGGTTATACTTTTACGCATAAATACTATTTTATTCTTGTATTCGTTACCTCAAATCATCGGCGTACAGTTAACAAAAACTCTATCTATGTAAATTTGGTATCAGTGCATCTTTCGTACCTTTATTTCTGAATGTTTGCATCAAACGCCAACCATTATGTAAATAGGTAACAGGGAGTATTGGAATATTACGTATATGCACACAAGCTATTTTTTTTGCCTAATTAGCTCTTTACCAGTTTTCAAAGTCGAGAGCCGTACTGGTCTTGCATATATGCACAACGACGAGAATTTCTAACCATTGTCATAAAGGACAGAAAAAATCGTCCAAGGTCTTCAAGGAAAATGGTATCACAGTCCAATTTCTAAAACGGAATTAATAATAACATTATCACAACCTAGCATTGTTAGGTAGGCTGTGACATTATCAAAAAGGTCATTCCTCAAAACAAGACATGAGCATAATCGTTTGGGGCGAAAAAGGATTGGTAATAATCGGACAAAAACAGAATCGAAGTTTTGCATAAAGTTTTTTCTCAAAACCGGACAATATCATAAAAAGGAGCTGGTTTGATTGTTGTTCACGTAAAGAAAAGCGGTTCTGATACAGGTACGCAATTAAAGTGTTCAGTGCAATCTCTATAGCCTATTTTAAGCAACCAAAAAAGAGCGGATTTGGTATTGCTATGTTGTATACTGCACATTTTTTCGATCCCTAATAGGATAACGTTTGAGTTAAAAGCGGACTATAGCGAATTCTTTTGGGTGCGCAACTTCTGCAGTTTTTGTATTTCTTTGGGAAACCTACAACTTTTTGTATTCTTTTGAGCAACTGACAAACTCAGTGTTGCACTTGTGTAAATTTTTTGACACATGCTCTCCGAGCTCGTGTTTTACTAGTGCTCTTTCGTATTCTTTCGTGTCCGTAACACGATAGCTTCTAAACCGCTAAACCGAATTTCCTGAGACTTTCATAAAAAAAAGTTCGATACTGTAACGAGCTGATTAGATTTTGGTCAAAATCCATTGACTCTCCAATGGCAGTTTTCTACAGTTTAGTGGTTGAAAATACGCTAACTTTTTAATGGAGCATCGCATCAATATGCGAAATATAGTAGAACACATTCTTCTCAATAATTTGTGTTATAACCAACAACTTCGTAGAAGTTTTGTTTCTGAGATATCCACCAAAAACTGATTCAAAGGCTGATATAGCGTGGACTGTGCTTATGCGCTAGGAAGGTCTGTCATTGATCCATTTATTTCCTTAATTTAGCTCCCCAGTTCTTCTTTTGTATCAGTTGCCTGGGCATGGGTCGAAATCGGTGTTAACCTAACTTCTAGGTCAATTAATCGCTAACGAATCCTAGCCTAGAGTAAGAAAAAATATTACTCTAAAGGTCCAACATGCCCGTTGCGCCTGACCTCTTTTTACACCGCATAGCAATACAAAATTTGCTCTTTTTTGGTTGCTTAAAATAAAGTATAGAAGTTGCAATGAAAGCCACTTCAATTGCATAGCAGTATTAGAACGGCTCCTCTTTAGATGAACAACAAAAATATTTTGTTTGGTTTTGTGAAAAGACGTTACACAAAAACTTCGATTTTGTTTTTGTTCGATTATAACCAATTCTTCTTTGACCGCGGACGGTTTTGCTCATTTCTTGTTTTGTTAAATGACGTTTTTGACTGTGTCCGCGGTTATGAATAATTTTTGTTTTTTACATTCGACTCTTTTATAATCAGACGCGGATCCACGGAAGGGGGGGGGGGTGATGTCCCCCCAAATCCCAAAATATATTTAGTTTGGATACACAGAATACACCTTCTGGTCGGGCTCTAAGACATCACCGACTCGCCGTGGCCGACTCGCCAACTGACCGAACCGAACCGAACCGATTCGCCTCCGGCCAACTCACAGCTGACCCAATCAGCTACCGGGCGAACTTACCGCCAAGACAACTCGCCGCCGCGCGAAGGAGGGGGGTGATGTCCCCCCAAATCCCAAAATATATTTAGTTTGGATACACAGAATACACCTTCTGGTCAGGCTCTAAGACATCACCGACTCGCCGTGGCCGACTCGCCAACTGACCGAACCGAACCGAACCGATTCGCCTCCGGCCAACTCACAGCTGACCCAATCAGCTACCGGGCGAACTTACCGCCAAGACAACTCGCCGCCGCGCGCCTTCGTTGTTATTTTGCAGTTTTGTTTATTAAATGGTTTATACGAGTATGCTTTTGTTTAAAATCTTGCGACAGAGCTTTTTTAAATTCTTTCGGAAAAGCTACAAATTTTATATTTTACAGGAGTAGACTTCAGGTAATAATGCAATTTAATATTTTTGAACACACAAAATTTAAAATGAGGCATCCAACTTGGCGGAGATTTTTATTTATAAAACCAATTTGTCTCAAATTTAAAACAATACGGTGTTATAGTCAGTTCTGAAATGACTTCCCGCTTGCCTATTTGTGATAAAATATTGTGTTATACGTCAAAAATCGTAGAATATGATAGAATAAATAGAAGAAATGAATTTTCTATGGTGGACATCTGGAAAATTGTTAAAAACCACTCTGCACCCCCTTCAAGGGGGGTTTCTTTAATCCATTATTTCCCAGCAGCAACCACCAAACTAGGTCTAAAAACTGCTTATGTTGCTTATCTTTATCATCTCAAAAATAACACCTTTAGAGAGTGTCGAATTAGAAGTAGTTTCTTAAAAGTAAAGTGATTTTTTTAATTAAACAATTTTTTATTTTATTTTTTTTTTTCTCTTTCAAAATTAATAGAAAAACTTATCAAATCGCGTTTAGAATTATATTTTTGTGAAAATAATATGATTAATATTAATCAATTTGGTTTTCAGAGAAATAAAAATACAAATGATGCAATATTCTTTTTTATGAAACAATTATTAAACAGTATTAATGATAACGAACATGTGGCTGCAATTTTTTGTGATATTTCTAAAGCTTTTGATTGTGTTAATCATGAAATTCTTCTTAAAAAATTATTTATTTATGGAATAAGAAACAACGCTTTAAGTTGGTTTAAATCATACTTATCTAATCGCCTTCAATTTGTGTCAATAAAAAATTTAAATTCAAATAAAAATAATATTCAATGTGGTGTTCCTCAAGGTTCAGTACTAGGACCAATACTTTTTTTAATTTACATTAATGATTTACTAAATATTAAAATTTCTGGTTATTTTACAATATTTGCAGATGATACTACTATTCTTTGGAAAAATAAAAATATAGATGTTCTCTGGAATAATATAAAAAATGATATTATTTGTATAAAAACTTGGTTTGAATCAAACCAACTATCCCTTAATTTTTCAAAAACATATGTAATTGGTTTTAAAGAAATATCTCAACAAATTATAAATATAAATAATAATAAAATTAATACTACAGATAATATAAAATTTTTAGGACTTAACATAGACGAAAATTTAAAATTTCAAAACCATATTCATAATTTAAATAAAAAATTAAGTTCGGGTTGTTATTGTGTAAAAATTATTACAAATGAATTAGGTAAATCAATAGGCAGAAATGTATACTTTTCTTTAATTGAATCAAACTTACGATATGGCATTCCTTTCTGGGGTACATGTTCAATGTATTTATTTAGATCAGTGTTTATTCTTCAAAAAAGAGCAATTAGGTATTTATGCAATGTAAATTCTAGATATCACTGCAAAGACTTGTTTATCAAAAATAATATTTTGACTCTTCCTTGTTTATATATTCTTGAAACAATTTGTCTGATAAATAAACATCTAAATTACTTTGAAATAAACCAAAATACTTATTCAACGAGACAAGTTAATAATCTTACATTACCTATACCACATTCATTTTTATTTAAAAAATCCATAATTTATAACGGTATAAAATTGTATAATAATTTGCCAAACAATATAAAACTTAATAATAACTATAACATATTTAGAAATAAGTGCAAGGATTTTCTTATCACTAAAGCTTTTTATTCAATTAACGAATTTCTTGATCAGAGTTACAATTAAGGAATAATTTTAAACTTAAAATTCTCAATTATTAATTAAAAAAAAAGTAAATTAAAAAAAAAAAATATATATATATATATATATATATATATATATATATATATAATCAAACAACATAATTAAACCACTTATTGGATGGATTTATATATTTTATATTTTTTAAATGATTTTTTCTATTATTAGCTCACACATATACTATACTATAGTAGTGTGAGCTATGGTGATCCTAATTTTTATTCTTAGTTATGTATTTGCTTTGTCTACAAAGTTTTATACTTTATATAAGACAATAAAGCTTGATTTGATTTGATTTGATTTGAGATGGAAACACTATATAAGCTTTCTAGTTTGAATTTGCAGCCGTCCACGACAGCTTCAATTTGTGACTTTCGGAATAATCCATGTTTTTGTTATATTAAGCACAGATTTCTGGACAAGCAGTATGAGATACGTCAAAATTGGTTATAGTTTTTTTAATAGCCCGTAAAATTTTCAATCCACTGATGTATGACATAGTTACATGCTATATTAACAGAACGAAGAGCAGCACTTATTATTACGTTCGAATTAAACTTAAAGTAAAAGTAAAAATTGCCGATCCAAACTGGCGGACCTCTTCATTTAAAAATCAACATTTAATAAATTTTGGGTCTTAAAGGTTGCTAATTGTGATTTTTAAACTTTAGAAGAATCAAAATGGCGGATCGAAAATGACGAATTTTTCCATTTATTAACCAATATGTATAATTTTTGAAGTTTGCAGTGTTTAAGATCGCTAATTAAGATTTTTATATTTTTTCCGTTATGAATTGGAAATCTTAGAATGTCTAAGGGTACTGATTATGAGTTTAGCTTTTAAAGAGTCAAAATGGCGATCCAATATGACTGACTATCCTTTTATTATTAGTTTAAATTTGGATCTTTGAAGTTTTAATGGTCGGAATTATGATTTTTGAATTAAAATTTCAAAATGTATACATTCAGCGGCCTTACATACCCGAAAGTGCCATTGATACTACATATCGGTTCATTAATGGAAAATCCTCCATTTTAATGATTTTAAGTGAGTGACGTTAAACACCCCAAACTTTTAAATTTAATACATGCATATCCAATCGTAAAAAAGAAAGTCCGCTATTTTTTAAACTACGGCGGCCGGCGGCGAGTTGTCACGGCGGCGAGTTGGCCCGGCGGCAAATCGGGTCAACAGCGACTTTGAGGGCAAATTAGTCGCAGAATTGGCCCACCATCCCTGGTAACTATGCAAAACGCGAAAAATCCCTCTCCCACAAACGAAATTCCTAGATCCGCCCCTGATCTAATTTACCTGTGGGAACCCAAGGACGATATTAAGAGAGAGAAAAGGATGACATTTAGAGTGAAACACCTGGTACCTTATACCTGAATTAAAAAGAATTAAATGCGCACAATTTCGTGTTTGTCATGTAATAGACTTGATAAAACGTTTCAATCTCTCTACTCAAAATAATGTCTGATTAGCAAAAAGTGCATAAATCGGCAGCAAATTTCACGGTATTAAAATGCAATTGTAGACGCGTGTATAGACTAGAACCTTGGTAACAATAAAAAGTTAATTGCTGAGCAATGACTTTTCGCAAAACAGTGGCATTCATCAAAATATTTAATTGACATTTTTTACCCTTTTCTTTCTTTTAGTAGCTTTTGTCTACAATGATAACATGTTATTTTCTTGAATAAATTGTTTTACCTTAAAACAATTTGTTTTGAATTAAAATATTTCTTTTTATTTCAACGCTCTTGGTGAATAGAAAAGCACACATTATTGCTTTGATCTAAGACAATTTTTATTACTGTGTAAACGGCAAAAGACTGAAGCAAACTTGATCCATAACTTAAATTTCTTGAGGCTAAAGAAGGACAGTTCACTTAAGGTCACTAGATCACGAAGTTCCTTCTAAAGGTACCGACATAGATTTTTACGTTTTAAAAAACCTCGTTTACTACTGGTATACATAAACAAACATTTTGATGTAACGGCAAGTTTTTAATTCAAAAAGGCAAAAACAATTAAAATAACCGGTGTTTAATGCGTGGGCGGGTGCCGAAAATCATACATGAAAGAGTTTTCCGTTTTCTGAATACCAAAACGTAAGAAATACATTATCTGGCCAGTGTACAACCGAAGTGATTCAACTAACATTTTGTACATAAGGAAGAATCCTTAGTTTACTGTATACATAACTAACATCCAACGACCTGTCCATGTTAGAGCAATATTTGTATTTTCAATTTTATGTTCTACCGTATGGCAAGAAGAACCAAGTGCATAGTGCTTTTGTTTTTTAATAACTTGATTTTAGAAACAAAACACATTTTGCTCGGTATCTCCAAACAATAAAAATGTGACTTAGATCAATCCTATTTCAGACTAAAAACTTTTTTAGATTTTCTTCACCAGCCATTCGTCGAACGACCACTAGTTATAAATTTGAACCTAATTTAGAATATATTGAAGTAGGAGGGCCAGACTTTCCAGTGGTGCTTGTTAGCTCGGTCATTGTTTAAGCATAGCTTGATTTAACACTTAAAAATGTTTTTAGACTCAAACAGTGGAAATAAAATTAAAACTTAAAATTCGATGACTTGTGGCATAAAGTGATGGTGTGGGAGGTAAGTGATAAAAATTTAAATAAAAATACTAAGTTTCCTTAACTTGCTTTCTTTTTTAAGATTACTTTTTTAAGATGTTAGCCATTTATATTTTCAAAAGTTGACCAGTCCCCGGCGTAATAAAATATTCAATAATTCAAAGTTATCTACTTTCAAGGGTTATTTCAAAAATAAATATTTATTTTTAATTATTTTTATTTTTTAGGTTTCGTGAAAACGAGTTGATAATTTAAAAAACTGTTACAGGCAAGGGTAATGCACACACCTAAAATAATTTTCTAAAATATTCAATTGAAGATATTTTACTAACATTAAAATATTTATTTGTGTGTGCGTCTAAGTCTCAATTAATAAAAAATTGTAAAATAATAGAGAATTATTGAAAGAAAGCCAGGCTATAATAGTGCCAGGCACAATTTTAACACCTTCACATTGTCATATCAGCTGTGATCTTTCAACACACGGCCTTTGTTTACTATATGAACCGGAATAAATAGTGCATTATTTTATTAATTGAAAATAAACGACGAAAGTTTTAAATTCGACTGTGGTATGTCAATTTTGAAGGATCAACCAGTGGCGTAGCGTGGGGCGGCGCCCCGATGGTACTGGCGCCTCAGCGTCCCATGGGTGCCCTAAGCACCTTAAGCGTTATTAAGTAGCAGGGCGGGCAACGGCACATTGAGAGGGCGGCAAATCTGTCGCCGACAAAAGAGAGATAATGACCTTTTTTGTTTTTTTTTTTGGTCGCAAGATTTTTGAAGTAGTTAAGTACATGGTTTTAACTACTTTTAAAAGTAATAAAATTTCGCAAAAGTAGTTAAGACTACTAGTAGTTAAGTATTTTTAAAAGTAATCAAACTCCACTAAATGGAAGCGCAGTGAATCAATATCCTGCCGGTAAATCTGTATTTAACGGGAAAATTCGACCAATTTTTTATTTTCTAAGTTCTCATTTAAGTTTTGGGGTAGAGAAGATGTGTTTATATTTAAACACAGCTCGGTCCTTCGGGCCTCGCCTTAGTTTGACAGTATTGTTCGAATTTTATTTAAAATTTTTTAAGTTTCGGGGTAAAAAAGATGTGTTTCCATTTAAACACAGCTCGGCCCTACGGGCCTCGCCTCAGTCGGACAGTGTTTGAATTTTATTTAAAATTTTCTAAGTTAATAGTAGTTAAATCAAGTAGTTAACTTATTTTTGAAGTACTTTTTGCGATTATTTTATGCCGAATAAAAATTATCTAGTATAACTACTAGGAGAAAAAAGTAATCAGAGTACAACTACTTTAACGAAAAAAGTAGGTAAACTACTTTTGCTGTTAACTACTGCCCATCTCTGCTTAGCTTTAGAATTTTTTCAAAATAATATACAGGTACTTATAAATATTTAAAACTGTATGAATGTATGTTATAAAATATAATATTAATACATAAGGTCCATAATTTTTTCTGGGATTGTTAAAAAATTGTCGGCTCGAGTTCTTATTTTTTTATTCTTGTTCAGGTATCGTTGACTGCCAGAACCATGTCGAACATAGTCTGCCATGGCCTTAGCAGCCAATGACACCCAAACGAAAATAGATCTCGGGCAGTAAACTTTTAAAAATAGCCTAGAAAAAAACTGATGGGACGTCTCTTCATACACAGGCTGTTAAAGATTAATAAAGAGAAGAAGTAATTGAACTTATCAATGTAGCATTTTCGACAAACTTTGATGGTAAAATTGAGAAAAAGCGATTTTTCGAGTTTTTTGACAAAATAACATTTTAAATTTTATTTGAGGTATATTTTATTTATTTTTATATATTTTTAATTTTTGAAATCAAAAGACTTTATTTAAATGTTACTTTCTTAAAGGGCGTTGAAAATGCTACTAGATTTCTAATTTGAAATATTCGTATCTTTTATAATAAAGAACTTTGGGTGGACTGTTAGTTTGAAACAGCCTGTATATCCAAGACATTTTTGCAAAATATTTATTTTTATTTTAAATATGTATTTTTTTTTAGTAAGACGATAACAGCATGTCATTGCAAAAAAGCAAAATTAGGTATTCTTATTAAATAAATAACAAATTCATTTAAAAACCATAAGGAAAATAATAAGAAATTAGTGGGAAGAAAAAAAGTTGATTTGCTTAGTCTAATTAGTGGTGACTCCCTTAATTCCTGGCCTGGCCTTAGTTTTGTGTATGGGGACAAGCCACGCTATGACTTATTCTAGACTGTGTCTCGGGCTTGCTTAAATCGTATAGGTACTTAGCTAGCTGTACTCATAAGTTTTCCTTTTTTAGGTAATAACATTTAAGCTTCTTTCAAATTTCTAACCAGCATAAATGGAAATATGTATTACTCTTTCTTAGCTGCTATCGTCTACCTCTTTTATTCCCAAGAAATCCATTGTTTTTCGTTTGAGCGTAGACCTTCAAAATTTCTAGTAAAATGCGAAAAACTTGATCAACATTTTGAAATATTACATGATTGCAATAAACTAGATAATAACAATAACAAAAATAATAGATAATAATATTACATTCGCTTTTCTTAAAATTGTCAAAAAATGTCTAAATATTAAAATATTAGTCCAACTATATAAAATTTCTTTAGAACATGCTCTATGTGGCACAGATCTGATCTCAATTCGGAAATTGCAGATCGCTACCTTTATTTATAAACCGAGTTTTCCATCAAAAATTAAATGGGTCACACTGGTCTATAATCTAATTAGCTTTTTAAAATTAAATCACCCGGTATCCAGGTAAGTACACACGTACTTACGTACTGTAATTTAATAATTTCTATTTATAAGTGACCATTCGACAAACGCATCAACATAATATAAGGTAAACAGCATTATTTTCTGCTACTACCTTGTGTATAATTAGTAAGTTAACACAGTTCAAGATCAACCGCGCATTTTTTTTCGGAAAAATAATACAAAATTCGTAACCTATGAAATTGAACCGAACCTCCTAAACAGCGGCCGAACCTCCTAAACAGCGGCGGCGCAAGGCCGGCGGCTTTAAGAGGCCGTGGCTGTTGGGTTTTGGGAATTAGGGTATTTTTAACATTGATACCAAAGAATGAGTTATCTAATTACTAATTGTGTAAGTATGTCTTGCGCTTGATTTTTTAAGCAAGTTTAAATATAAAACCCAAATTTTGAATTATTAAGTCGTGTTTTTGCTGCAGGGGCTTCCTAAAAAGTTTTCGTTTTGAAAGGAGGAACTTTTATAATTATGAAAATAAATAAAATAGGTATTTGTTTTAATTTTAAAAAATGGCAAAATTGAAACTGATTTAGTCGATTTTTTTATTATGAGCGGTTTTCTTTACTTTCCTTTTATTCGTTACTGAAGTTTCAAGATTTTGTTTATTTTTTGTTAGAAATGCACTTAAAAACAAGGTACCCCCTCGAAGGGGGTTCGGTTCGGTTCGGTTCGGTTCGGTTCGGTTCGGTTCGGTTCGGTTCGGTTCGGTTCGGTTCCGTTCGGTTCGGTTCGGTTCGGTTCGGTTCGGTTCGGTTCGGTTCGGTTCGGTTCGGTTCGGTTCGGTTCGGTTCGGTTCGGTTCGGTTCGGTTCGGTTCGGTTCGGTTCGGTTCGGTTCGGTTCGGTTCGGTTCGGTTCGGTTCGGTTCGGTTCGGTTCGGTTCGGTTCGGTTCGGTTCGGTTCGGTTCGGTTCGGTTCGGTTCGGTTCGGTTCGGTTCGGTTCGGTTCGGTTAAATAGAGTCCCCGTCGCAACCAAAATTACCTAACCCGTAACGTATATCGGGCTACAGGTAGAATTCTTTTTTGTCGGCGTAATATTACAGTTTATCGATTAGAGGCTAAAAAATCGGAAATTTGGAAATTGGATATATGATAGAAACGAATTAAAACCGATTTTTTGTATAATTAACAAAAGCATTTCTGGGTGCTCAGTCTCTTCCGATTTAAAAAGTATGGTCTAAAACGATGGAAAAATGCGATAAACCCAGACGAAAATTTTCATAATTTTGAACAAAGCTGCCGAGGAGAAATATAGGGAAGTAAAAACACGCAACGTCATCAAATAATATTTTGATAAATCCCAAAATAACGCGAACTTTAAAAAAATAAAAAAAGTTAGCACCTGAAAAATTTAATAAAGAATTTATTAGAATAAAAAAAAGTTTTCTGGTGCTCCCAGTTTCTCGCTGGATGACCTGGATCGAAAATTTCCAACAAAATTGCACAATTGCAATTTTGTCAGAGAAATAGGACCGAGACGGTCGTCTTAAAGGTTTTTCCAATAACGTACGGAACATAACCGAAAAATCATCTGTTTCCTTTTATAATAAACACGCTATACTTACTTGTCAAATAAATTAAAGCACCTTTGATAGCAGCTAATCGCAGAAAATATTTCTGCCACCTTTTTGCCAATTCATTAAACTATTCTTGAGGATACTTGACAATCCGTGCAAATCGTCCCCTTAGTGCCAAAACTAGATAACTTGAAATTGATAGCAGGATCGAGGGATGGCTCAGTATTTCCTTTTGGTGTACAGGTTAGGGGAAATACCAGGAAATACTTGGGAAGTACTGGGAAATATACTAGGAAATACAATTGAAAATACTCAGGGGGGAAATACTAGGAAAACCATTGCTTGGGAAATAGTAGGAAATACCATTGAAATTTGAGGAAATCCTGGGAAATACCAGGAAATACCGTAGGTATTATACTGTGGGTATTTCCTTTTGGTGTACAAAAATCGGCGATCGAGCCACCCCTCGAGCTGGATTGATAGATTTGAGTAAATCTTAAGATGTCTTTTTATAAAATGTGCAGTTTCGGAGTGATATATTTCTTGTCACTCTTTAAACAAGTTTGGTTGCTCGTAGAAGATAGATGTTGCATTAAAAAGAGAATGAAAAATAGGTCAGCTTTAACTGGATAACTCAAAATGCATAACTTTCGAGTTATCTAGTTGCTGCACTAAGGGCCATATATAAAAATTTAAATTATTATTTTTGTAAACATAATAGTTTTAATTAAAATATTTATAAATTTGGACCTGAATTTGATAAAATTTTATTTAAACGAATAGCGCTACTCTACTGTTACGATAATACTAGTAAAATTAATTTTCTGAGAGGCCCAAAAAAATTGACAATCATTATAACGTTTGAACTATCCCATCGATTTGAATGGGACAAACTGCACATGACAGAGAAAATATATTTTTTTATCCGCCATCTGAAAATCCAAGATGGCGGACGAAATTAAATTGCACCCTTCAAAGATGCTCGTTTATTCTTGTGTTGCGAACATGTTTTATTTATCTTTTTAAATCAGTAAAAAAGCTGAATTCTTGCCACGCGCACAACAAGGTATGAATCAGCAAAGACGGTTCAATAGTTCTAAAAAAAAAATATTTTTGTTTCAACCATTGTTTTGCATATTATACGATTGCCTTACCAATCATGTGTGCATTTATTTGCTTATAAATTCATTACTACTAAACCGATTTTGATAAAATAAAAAATATCCTGTTGAGAATTGATTGCTTTTTAATGATCATAATTATTATTTATCGCTATCTTAAAATTTAAGATGGCGGACTGAATCATTCTGTTTATTCTTATTTTCTGAAAAATGTTTTAGTTTTTTTAATCTATAGAAAAGCACCACTTTTCTCCCGTTGAATAAGGTACAAAGTAATAAAATCGGTTAGGTGGTTCTCACAAAATCTGATTTGGCTTTAACCATTGTTTTACAAATTATACGATTGCATTGCGAATCCTGTTTGCATTCAGTTCTTTATAAATTCATTATTAATGACCCGATTTTAGTGAAATAAAACACATCATGAAGCAAACTGATTGGTCTTTATGATGTTTTTTATCTCACTAAAATCGGTTAAGTAATAATTAATTTATAAAGAAATTAATGCAGACAGGATTGGCAATGAAATCGTATAAATTGTAAAACAATGATTAAAACAAAATCCGATTTTGTGAGAACCACTACACCGATTTTATTAATTTGTACCTGTTTATGCGGGAGAAAAGTAGTGTTTTTCTATAAATAAAAAAAACTAAAACATTTTTGCAAAATAAGAATAAACACGCCATTTTGAAGAATCAAGTATAATTCTGTCCGACATCTTAAATTCCAAGATGGCGGAAAATGTGAATAACAGTCTTAAAGAGCAATCAATTCTCACCACGATTTTTTTTATTTCACTAAAATCGGTTTAGTAATAACGAATTTATAAGGTAATGAATGCAGACAGGATTGGCAATGCAATCCTAGAATCTGTAAAACAATGGTTAAAACAAAAATAGATTTTTTGAGATCCACTACAACGATTTTACTAATTTGTACGTCGTTGTGTGAGGGAAAAGTAGTGATTTCCTATAAATTAAAAAAAACTAAAACATTTTCGGAAAATAAGAATAAATACGCCATTTTAAAGAATCAAGTGAGATTCTGTCCGCCATCTTAATATTTAAGATAGCGATAAATTTTGATCATGATCTTTAAAAAGCAATCAATTCTCACTAGGATATCTTTTATTTTATCAAAATCGGTTTAGTAGTAATGAATTTATAAGCAAATAAATGCACACATGATTGGCAATAATATGCAAAACATTGGTTGAAACAAAAATATTTTTTTTTTGAACTATCGAACCGATTTTGCTGATTCATACCTTGTTGTGCGTGTGGCAAGAATTCAGCTTTTTTACTGATTTAAAGAGATAATTAAAATATGTGCGCAACACAAGAATAAACGAGCATCTTTGAAGGGTACATTTTAATTTCGTCCGCCATCTGGTTTTTCAGATGGCGGACAAAAAATATATTTAGTCAAAACTCTCATTAATATTCTCTATCAAGTGCAGTTTGTCCCATTAAAATCGATTGTATACATAGTTCAAAAGCAATAATGAAAAATAAAATTGACCGGTTTTTTTGGCCCACCCGGTATATGTTTTAACACAACATAAACTATTTATTTAGTCCATTTTTATAATTTATTCATCATTCCCTGGTAGCTATCAGCAACACACATGGACCCGCGGCATGCGGCACCATCCATTCAGAGTGGGAACTTCAAACGAGCATTCGTTTTTTGATGTTGGAAAAACATTTTATTTTCAATGTGAGAAAACCATAAGATTATTTTTCTAAAGTCAGAAAACGGGATATTAAGCTTTTATAACTATGAATATGACGTTAGAATTAACATTCAACCTAATGTTATGTTTTTAATTCAAACATTGTTTTGACGTTCTTAAAAGTTAGAAGTGAGTAGCGCTAAGTGGTATCACCACGTTCCGCTACTGCGCTGGCAGTCCGGTTCCAACAATGAGTAACAGATAGTATGATGGCGCTTCCAGGATCAAAATATTCCGGAGGTAAAATACCCGACCACTCGGATCTCCGGGCGTCGGGTGATCCTGGGGGTCCTTCGTGCAAAGATATTAAAAGAAGACCAAAAACTCAACTCAGAATTGATTTTGGCAATATAAGAGGATTAAGTACCAACATGAATTCAGTTCACCAACATCTTGAAGAACAAAGACCTGACATCCTTGTTCTCACTGAAACTAAAATCAGTTCTGCAACACCTATTGTGAACTATCTTTATCCCGGCTATGACCTACACCACCGATTTCGACATAATTTTGGGATCTGTGTGTACATTAAAAATGACCTTTCATGTCATCGAGAGGAGAAGCTAGAACCAGCGAACCTCGATATCATATGGCTGAAATTCACCTCAAAGTCATCGACCAAGTTCATTTGCTGCCTCTACCGACCGCCAAGTAACACCGAGTATCAAAACTTTTTTGCGACATTATCCGAAAACTGTGATAATATACAATCTAACTATCCACATGCGGAAATTGTTTTTTTAGGCGATTTCAACGTCCACAATATACCCTGGCTAAAACACCACAACAAAACAGATAATGAAGGCAGGGAAGCAGAAGCTTTTGCCATAAGTTGTGGTCTAACGCAGCTTGTCGATGAACCTACCCGTATCTCAGAAAGGGGTGAATTTGCAGCGCTTTTAGACTTGTTCCTAACTACAAATCCTGACTTGTACACAATTCAAGTAGATCCCCCACTTGGTTCATCCGATCATAAACTTATAAGAACAAAGTGCGAAATGTTCATACCGCCAAGCCAACAATCACTTCCTCGTAAAATGTGGCACTATAAATCGGCAAAATGGAATGACCTTAAACAGTTTTACCTGGATTTTCCATGGCAAGAAGTTTGCTTTAAAACAGCTGATCCCACTATTTGTTGTAATGAAATAACAAAAGTAATCTTATCTGGAATGGATGCATATATCCCACATACAATAAAAAGCAGAGCTAATGCAAAACCTTGGTTCAACAGCCAGTGTCAAACGGCTGTACAGAAAAAACACAGAGCATATAACCTTTGGAAACGACAACAAACCGCTCAAAACAACACAGAATTTATAGAAGCCAGAAATAGTTGCAAAATTACTATTGACGCCGCCAAAGAAACATACAATCAAAGAATAAAAAACAGGTTGCTGAATTGTCCAAGTGGTTCTGGGTCCTTTTGGTCTCTTGCAAAAGCCGTTGGATCAGGCTTCACCAAGTCATCCATACCACCACAAATAAAAATACTCACTCGGCCACAACATCAGAGGAAAAAGCCAATATGCTGGCCAAAATCTTTTCCTCCAACTCAAACCTAACAGTGCCAAATGGAAAAACTCCACCGTTCATTGAAAGGGTTTCCCACAGTATGCCAGAGGTACCCTTTTGTCACAGAGAAATACGAAAATCCCTTAAAAAGTTGGATACAAACAAAGCAATGGGTCCAGATGGCATTCTCGCGATAGTACTCAAAAATTGTGCTAACGAACTCACCCCAACTTTCGCTAACTTATTCAATTTATCTTACAGGCAAGGAGTATATCCATCATCATGGAAGTCTGCCGCAGTACAACCTATTCCAAAGAAAGGAAAAAAGACAGATCCGTTAAACTATAGACCAATTGCTCTACTTCCGGTGATATCAAAAGTAATGGAAAGAGTTGTGAACAGTCACCTAACCAAGTACTTGGAAAAGTACAAACTTATCAACCACAAGCAATACGGATTTCGAAAATATAGGTCAACTGGCGATTTACTTACATACGTCACTCATTTATGGCAAAAAGCGATTGAGTTGCGGGGCGAAACAAGAACAATTGCCTTAGATATATCAAAAGCATTCGATAAAGTCTGGCATGAAAATCTGCTCAACAAGCTTAAAGCAATGGGATTGTCGCCGAAACTTTGCACTTGGTTTGAAAGTTACCTTAAGGATAGATCCATTTATGTTGCACTGGATGGCCGGAACTCCAACTCTTACCAAATAAATGCTGGTGTGCCACAGGGAGCAATCCTTTCGCCAACACTTTTTCTGATTTACATAAATGACCTCATAGATAAAACAGTAAATCCACTTTATTGCTTTGCAGATGATGGCAATGTAGTCTCCTCAGTCATACCACCCACTCAGTGTCTATCCGCACGTGAATTCCATCATCTTAGACAAACTCAAATATCGCAGATAAATAACGACCTGGAGATAATAGAGGACTGGGGCAACAAAAACCTTGTACAGTTCAACGCGCAGAAAACCCAAGCAGCCCTGTTTTCAAAAAAGACCAGCACCGGTGAGCCAAACATCATGTTATCTGGAAGTGCTGTCGCATTGCGGAGCCAGTTGAACATCTTAGGAGTCACTGCAGAGACCAACATGTCTTGGCACAGTCACGTGGCAGATATAGCTAAAAGGGCGTCCCAAAAGCTTGGGGTGCTATTTCGTACAAGACATCTGTATACACCAAGCCAACTGCTGACACTCTACAAAGCCCAGATTCGACCAACTATGGAGTACTGCTCACATATATGGAGTGCGGCACCCAAACATACCTTAATGCTTTTGAATACCGTGCAAAAACGAGCTATCAAGCTGATCAATGACCCCGCACTTACCCGTAGCTTGGATAGTCTCGAACATCGAAGAACTGTGGGCGATCTATCTCTCTTCTACAGGTATTATCACGGAAAATGCTCTGAAGAGTTGGCACGTATGATCCCCCCGGGAGTAGCACCTACTAGGCGAACACGTCAAACAGACGGTAACCATCAATTTACTGTCAAAATAGAGGCACCAAGAACCTCATTATATCAGAATTCATATCTCTGCAGAACAGCATCGCTGTGGAATAAACTCCCTGCGACAGTTTTCCCTGCAGGTTACAACCTGAACCGTTTCAAAACCAATACACACCAACATTTCCGCGCACTGGCCGCTTCTCGAGCGTGATAGGGACCTCCTTGCGAGTGCGCTTAACCGTAAAAAAAAAAAAAAATGTTTTTGTGTTTAGTGGGTAGATGTCAAATAAAAACGGTGTAAGTCAGTCTCAGCTGTCCGCTATATTTACATGTTAATTATTTAGAAAAGTTAGCGATGATTAAACCGATGTTCAATTGTTTTTTGTTTATGTAAAATTGAAATCGAATTCCAATATATCTTGTGCTTTTTACAATATTTAAATATTGACACGAATTTATTACGGTAGTGCATCTACAGATATAGTTCTAAGTTATTTATGTATTATTTGGCTTTGAAAATTTTTGAATATAAGTTCTTTTATCGATCATGGACTATTTCTATTGTTCTTTGAACTTCACTTGACCCCTCTGGGGTGGTAATGCAATTCGAGACTATTTTTAATGTGAAGACTACGACTGCAGGGCTTAAATTTTCAAAAAATTACATTTTGTTACAAATTTTTTATGCGGTTTTTCTTCAGTTTTAAAGTTAATTTGAATTTTTATAAGTTAAAACTCACTAAGAAATGTCTATTGTGCTATTGCACGTGCACCAAATCTTTGCAGTGATTTGTCCTGTGTCCAGGGGGGGCCTCGGGGCCCGCACCCTCCCCCCTAGCCCTAGATTTTTTTACATATTTTCCACATATTTAATGAAGAAACACAAAAAAATAGCTTAAAATTCGACATCATGAGACTTCGGGCCCCCCCAAAAGGTCTCGGCCCCCCCCCCAGGACAACCAACCAAACACCCCCAAGACATATTCCTCTGTGCGCCACTGCTGTAAGTATTAAAAAAATAACACTTAAACTAGTCGGAACCAAGTTTATAGACTTTAGTACTAGACCTTGGTTTAAGTGCTAAGTTTAATGATCTTAGGAAATACTGGTGTCCAAGTTCTAAATTTGTCAAATTAAGTCAAAAATTGTATAACGTAAATCGTATTGAGTCAACTGGATCCCGCCCGGAGCTTAGTGGCGGTGGCTTTCGGTTGGATTACTTTTAAAGTGCCATGGGCGCATCCAGGGGGGGGGCCCCCAAGCCTCTGCTTTTTTTACATATTTTCTACATATTTGATGATAAAACACAAAAAATAGCTTAAAATTTGACATTATGAGGCTTCGGGTCCCCCCCCCCCCAAGCAGCGGCGTAGTTCGTCGCGTCCCCGCTAAAGACATGATGACCTTTTTTTTTTTTTGTTTTCTTTTTTTGGTCGCAAAAAAATTTTTAAGGGGCGCCCTTTTTAACGTCGGCCCCGTCCCACACATAAAGACGTTTTTTTTTTCTTTGGTCGCACGATTTTTGAGAGGCGCCTTGTTAGCTGTCGGCCCCCAAGAGGCCTCAGCCCCCCCCCCCCCAAGACACGTTCCTGTCACTGAAATTGCAGTATGTTGTAGATCTTGATGCCCTGATGAAAAGTTATCCTTGCCCATCGTCGTCCGACCTATGGTTTCTAAGATACAGGGGTTCAAAATTTAAGTTTTTAGTTTTTGTGCATTTTTTACAAAAAACTATTTCAAGTCATTTCTACCTATTCTGAAAAACGATATTATTGTTTGTTATATATCAAACGTTAGGTCACAAGTAGAGCTTAATATACAAACAAAAAATCGGACCTATTAACAGTTTACTACATTCAGTGGCGTTCCAAACAAAAAAATTATTAAAAAATATTTATTCAGAAAACGATGCTCTACAGAATTAACTATCCAGGGTGTTCCAGAACTAATGGTACATGGTTAAACTGTAGATTCCTTGGATCAAAATATTACGATTTTGCCATACTTATTTTTGTCCAAAAGTTCGTATTAACCGAGATATAGGGTGTTAAACTTTATTTTTTCAATTCGATTTTCTTTAATAACTTTTTTACTAAATAATATTTTTGCAAAAACTAACCAGCGTGTAAGTTTTTTTAAAATTGGCAAGACGATTCCGCTGAAAAATTTGATGTACAGTGTACAGGGTATTCCTTGGACCACTACCATTGCATAAAAATCAGTGTATTTTTTTTGTGCCTCAGTGTATACCAGCTTTTATGTAAAATAGTGGTTTTCCCATCCTTTTTATGTAAAAAAGTTATACTGTTTTAAAGTCGCTCAGATCAACAGTTTTTGAGTTTTTTGCATTTAAAGTTTTTATTGCATGTGATTAATAATTTTGCACAAAAAAATTAGGTTTGGTGATTTTTGGCCATGGACAATTTAATTTTAGTTTAAAAAAAAATATTATACAGGGTGTTCTCTGGGTCGGTACCGTTACATTAAAATAGGTCTAAATTTTTTTGTTCCTCGGTGTATACAAGATTCTATTAAAAACATAAACTAAGTGAATTACACATAAAACAAAATAATGCTATAAACACAACACAATTGTGAGTTACAGACTAAACAAAGCGGGGAGAACTGTTGAGTGAACCCTAAGTTTAAATCTGACTTTTCTAGTAAATTAAGTTAAAACAAAATTGCTAATTAGTCTTACTGACTAGATTGTAATAAAAAAAAACACAGTGTGTTTGACAAATAAAATAAAAATAAAAAAAACATAAATGTTTTAATTTTTTTTTAACTAAAAAGTTATAGTGTCAGATGTCGCTTAGAGCAACGATTTTCAAGATATTTAAATTAGACGTTTTTATTGTATGCGTAAAAGATTTTTGATTAAATTCTTACCTACTTCATACATATTAGCTATAATCAATACTTTTTTAGAGCATTCTAAGATTGGATGATTTCTTAAGAAATATTAAGTTAAAAAATATACAGGGTGATTCTTGAATTATCATAAGTGTGTTAAAATAATTGTAAGTTATTGACCGTTATTGCAACTGTGTAGGGCGATGTTTTTAATGAGGAACAAAAACCTCTTCGTATTAGTGTTTTTAAAAATGGTAAGTACGTATACATTATTAATGCAACTATTTTTTTATTGTTTTGAAAGAAAATAATAATTATTAATAAAATTATTATTTTATTATTTATTAACAAAAATATAAAATTTCATGGCATGGCGCTCTCAGCAACAAAGTTAAAATTTTAAAATTGACAAATCGTAAATCAAACTTAAAATTGTTTATTATAGTAGGCTTTGAAAATAAAAAATAATAAAATCCAATAAAGTTGCTATCATGGTCTATTGTGTCAAACTTTCTTAAAACTATAGAACTGTTTGTACTACTACTATGTCGGTTTAGAACGTTTTTCTACGTTGTCCGACGCCTATTCTCCACCTCCTTCGATCCTGACAATCATCTTCTGTCAGATTCTTTTGACTCATTGATCTTTGGATTGACTGTTGCCATTCTAGTTTAGGACGTCCTCTTTTTCTGCGCCCTACTGGTTGCCACTCTAGGACCTGTTTTGGTAATCTTTCGTCGTTCATCCGTTGTACATGGCCGTACCATATCAATTGCCTTTTAGTAATGTCATCCGTTATGCTTCCCTCGATTCCCATTCTTTCTTTTATGATCTCATTTCTTATGTGATCTAATCTAGATATTCTCATTGATCTTCTTCTTAGAACTGTTTGTAAAATTATTTAATAATTAAAATCATACAGCGGCGTAGCGTGCCCGAAAGGGCGGGGGGGGGGGGGGGGGCGACAGCTAAAAAGGGCGCCTCTCAAAACTGATGAAAAATCTTACGGCAAAAAAAAAACCAAAAGGTCAAAAAGGCGCCTCTCACAAATCTTGCGACCAAAAAAAAGAACCGCGCCGTAGAAATTTGAACCGCGCCGTCTCCAAAAAAAAAAAAAAAAGAGGTCATCATATGTCAGGGGGCGGCCGATAAGTCACAAGGGCGCCTCTGACGAAATCTTGCAACTAAAAAAAACAAAAAAAAGGTCATCATGTATGAGGGGGCGGCCGATACGACACAAGGGCGCCTCTCCCACCTATGGGGCGCCACTACCCTCGGGGCGGGGGGGGCGACGAACCCCCCGCGCCCCCCCCACGCTACGCCGCTGAAATCATATTCTGTTTAAAAACCTGCTTAAGTATACACCGAGGCACAAAAAAATACACTTATGATTTTAATGCAATGATAGTGGTCCAAAGAGCACCCTGTATCATCTTGCAAATTTCAGAAAAACCTACATGCTGGTTAGTTTTTGCAAAAATATTTATTAGTAGAAAGAATTGAAGAAAGTATCATACATAATTAGACATATCACACACATACAATAAAAACTTTAAATGCAAAAATCCCAAAAACCGTTGCTCTGAGCTACTTTGAGACAGTATAACTTTTTTACATAGAAAGGTTGGAAAAACCATTATTTCGCATAAAAACTAGTATACTCCGAGGCACAAAAAAATACACTGATTTTAATGCAATGGTAGTGGTCCAAGGAACACCCTGTACATTGTACATCAAAATTTTCAACGGAATCGTCTTGCCAATTTCAAAAAAATTTACACGCTGGTTATCTTTTGCAAAAATATTAATTAGTAAAAAAGGTATTAAAGAAAATCGAATTGAAAAAATAAAGTTTAACACCCAGTATCTCGGTTAGTATAAACTTTTGGACTGAGGTAAATCGTAATATTTTAACCCAGGGAATCTACAGTTTAACTATGTACCATTAGTTCTGGGACACCATATATGAAAAAAAAACGGTGGAATTTTTTATCTTTTCTCCTGTCTTTTAGGAATCTCCCAAACAAACCAGAATCTGAGGGCACGGCAGTGCCTCGGCAAGTTCGCGCGCCGTAACCATCTTTTCTGGAAACATTTCAGCCCATATTTGACCTACCTAAAATTCTACTTCGGAATGAGCTACGAATCTCAAACTTTGCACAGTCGTAGATCTCCATGAAGTTAACAACCCCTTCAAGTTTCATGGAATTCCATAAAGTAGTAAAGTAGTTACGAAATTTCAAAAAACGTCGAAATTGCCACTCACTCACTGACTCACTGGAAAAAACAACAACATTTTAATTTACTCTCCTCCCCTATACATTTAAAGTTATGTAAAAATAGCAGCGCCCACTTCCAGAAATGCTAGAGAGTTGAGCTTTGGCAGACTGATAGGAACTATGATAAAACTATAGGAAAAAATCAAAAAACTCCAAAATTTTAATTTACTTTCCTCCCCTATACATTTAAATTTTAGTAAAAGTAGCAATGCCCACTTCCAGAAATGCTAGAGAGTTGAGCTTTGGCAGACTGATAGGAACTATGATAAAACCATAGGAAAAAATTAAAACACCCCAAAATTCTAATTTACTTCCCTCCCCTATAAATGTAAAGTTAAGTAAAAGTAACATTGCCTACTTCCAGACATACTAGAGAGCTGAGCTTTCGAAGACCGATAGTAACTATGATAAAGTTATTGGAAAAAATTAAAACACCCCAAAATTCTAATTTACTTCCTTCCCCTATTAATGTAAAGTTATGTAAAAGTAACACTGCCCACTTCCAGAAACGCTAGAGAGCTGAACTTTTTAAGACTGAAAGACAATAAGAGAAAACTATATGAAAAAATTTAAAAACACTATCATTTTAATTTACTTCCCTCTCCTATAAATGTAAATTTATATAAAACTAACATTGCCCACTTCCAGAAACGCTAGAGAGCTGAGCATTGGAATGCTGATAGAAATTATGATAAAACCATGGGAAAAAATTTAAAAAGTCCAATATTTTCATTTACTCTCCTCCCCTATAAATGTAAAGTTATGTAAAAGTAACATTACCCAATTCCAGAAACGCTAGAGAGCTGAGCATTGGAAGACTGATAGGAACTATGATAAAACTATAGGAAAAAACTTAAAAACATGACAATTTTAATTTATTTCCCTCCCCTATACATGTAAAGTTATGTAAAAGTAACATTGTGCACTTTCAGAAACGCTAGAGAGCTGAGCTTTGGAAGGCTAATAGGAACTACAATAAAACCATAGAAAAAAATTAAAAAACCTCAAAAATTTAAGTAAGGCATTGCAAAAGTTTTGAACTTTTTTTACTACAAAAAATTAAGTATTATCCAATTCCTTTAAAAAAGAAGTGAAATCATAACAAAAAAATTTTATGTAAAAAAAAGTCAAGTACGCGAATATGGCATTCCGTAAAAAGAATTGAGATAAAAGTAAAGCCAAGTTCTCCAATACAAATTTGAAAATGAAAGGTTCTTACTAGTTTGGAAATATTTTTCTAAACTTGGCTATTACGGCTGTAAATGACTCTTAGGCACAGTGCTAAATTGAACATAAAGAAGTTTGGCTGTAATAGCAAAGTTTAAAAGAACATTTCCAAACTAGTAAGAACCATTCATTTTGAAATTTGTATTGGAGAACTTGGCTTTACTTTTATCTCAATTCTTTTTACGGAATGCCATTTTCACGTATTTGGCTTTTTTTTACATGAAATGTTTTTGTTATGAAATGTATATATGGTAAAAATCGGTTTGTAAAGTTTTCCGTAAAACGCTGTAAAACTCTAAGCTGTTTAGGATTTTAATGTTTTGGTTCAGAAATGAAAAATACTTTCGCTTTTTATTAACGATAACATTCAAACAAATATATTTATGGGGTAACGGAATGATTTTTGTTGCTCACAGTACTTTTTTAATCATTTATTCATTCAGTGGCGTGCAATTTAACAATATGAATGTTCGAAATCCTAACTTCTTTTTACATTCACTTTTTTGCGACACTAAAATTTGTGTAAATATGACATTGGCAGGTTAGTGAAACGAGCTAAAGGTGACCTCTACATAAAGTTACACCAGGTGGGCCAAAAAACATCGGACGATTTTTTTTATTATAACTTAATTAACTTAAATAACAAATTTAAGCTAAAAATTGGAAAAATATATACAGGAGCAGCAAGAAAGCTTGTTTATGGCGTTAGTTTTTTAGTACTCACGCGGAGCTTATTAATAAGTTCTAACTTAAAAGGTTGTGTAAACGGGTACGGTGTTCTTTCTTAAGTTTATTGTTTTAAACAAAAACCCCATTGAGTGATATCTTGTTTAAAAGGTCTTTGACAAGTCAACATTTTAGCTTAACTGCCTCTTTCCTATTTTAAATCTATCTATATCAATGAATGAACCATAGCTTGTTCGAAAGGTCTTTTAAAAACTAACAAGTTGACATAGCTGCCACTTGTTTCGTCAAACATGTTTCCTACATCTTTTGACAAACTTTAGTTTGAAGTATTTAAAATGCCACTATCAAATGAAGACAAAATTAAAATTATTTTGTTATGGACGAACAAGATGTTATAAAGAAACAAAACGCCTTTCCAACAATGCGCTTACCGACAGACCTGTTCCCCATAAAAGATAATTTCAACTTCCCTTCTTAAAACATTTTAAACTAAAGTTTATCAAAAAATTTGGCAAATATATTTGACGTAAAGAAGTGATATTTAAGGCAACATGTTAATTTTTGAAAGACCTTTCAAAAAAGCATGGTTAGACAATACCAGGGCCAACAAAAAAATACAGGCCACGACCATGAAAAAATCAGCTGTTCTCGGGGGGCTGACTTTTACATTGGGTCTTATGGGAAATCAGACGTTTTTTTATGATATTTTTAAAATGGCACTACAGATTTCCGCGAAATTTTACTGAAATATACTCAGACACTATCTCGATATTCTCCCAAACTTATGTAAGGATCCAAGATGATTAAAAGGTTAAAATCTTCAAAATGTAGTATTCCTTATTGTGAATTCAAATTACTCGGCATGTACTGAATGCCAACTGTTATATTTGAATTGTATATTACTTTTTCATCTGTGTTTGTCACATTCGCTGCTGCTTTAAATTCAATTTTAGTGTGAGCTAATTGAAGCGGCTCTGAAAAATTAAGGATAACTGTACATTAAAAAAAAAAATTGCTCTCCCAGAACACAGTAAAAACAATCTCAAAACTAACTGTATTTAAAAAAAAATCAAATATACATGAACCGCCATTCCAATTTCAATATCTTAAAGACAATCAGCTGTGTCGTGACGTGACCATCAAAAAAAAATCAGCCACCGATATGAAGTCAAGAAAGTGGAGGATCGTGGCCCGTCCGTTTTGATAGCTCTGACCAGGGCTATCAAAATGGACGGGTCACGATCCTCCACTTTGTTGACGTCACATCCGGGGCTGATTTTTTTTGATGGTCACATTACGACACAGCTGATTGTCTTTAAAATTTTGAAGTTGGAATGACGGTTCATGGATATTTGATTTTTTGTTAAATAAAGCCGTTTTTGAGATTGTTTTTACTTTATTCTGGCAGAACAATTTTTTTTTAATGTATAGTAAGCCCTAATTTTTCATAGCCGCTTCATTAGCTCACACAAAAATTAAGTTTAAAGCAGAAGCGAATGTGACAATCACATATGACAAAGTCAAATACATGTCAAATATAACAGTTGGCATGTGGTACATGGCGGGTAATCTAAATTCAAAATAAGGAATGCTAAATCTTGAAGATTTTAACCTTTTAATCATGTTGCTTCCTTACAAACCTTTGGTGGAATATCGGGATGGTGTCTGAGAATATTTCACTGAAACTTTGCGGAAATCTGTAGTACCATTTTGAAAATATCATAAAAAAACGTCTGACCTCCCATAAGACCCAATGTAAAATTCAGCCCCGGGAGAACAGCTGATTTTTTCAGGGTCGTGGCCTCTATTTTTGTGTTGGCCTTGCTCTGACAAAACTTATAAAAGTCACAAATGGTAAAAGAATAAGTTTGACAGTCGGTAAAAATTAGGTGGAAGTCGATATCTTTTGACAGATTTCATGTAGACAGTTATGTCAAAATGTTAGTTTTTTAAGGACCTTTAAATCAAGTTGTCACTCGATAGGGGTTTCCATTTAAAAAATTTTAGTTGACCGCCTCTATGCCGCCCCCCCTAATGTAGGGGTACAGTCGGCCTGGCACAAAACAGATCTCTTGATGTTATCGATCAGTGCCGAATATGGTTTAGTTATCTTTAGTAGTTCAGAATATATTTGGGTGGACTCGGACTTTTGGGACACCCTGTATATCGTTAAAATTAGGCTCTTTGTAAACTTGGCCAGGAGGCGCCTCTGGTATACATCCAATAGGTACATTTACGAAAAAGTCCCTACTTCCTTCACTATTGAATACTTCCAAGGTTACCTAACAATCTAAAAATATTCCTCTTTTAATAGACTTTATCTTTCTCCTTAGGGATTATTCTTTACCCCAAGAAGCTATAAATTTTTCAAATCGATTTTGGCTCTTTAATATTAATCCCTATCATAATTTTAATTGAGGCAGGGGATTTCAGGTTTCTTTTTAATTAAATAACTAAATTTCAACTAAAAAGTTTATTAAAATATCTATATAAATAGTTATACAAACAAAGTTTTAAAATTTAAAAAGTAAAAATACCTATTTGATCTAGATTAACACATTTTTCTACAAGTAAGTTTGGAAATGGAAGTACCAATTGCAGCTTGATGTTAGTCAAAAAAAAATTGGGAGACGACGCCATTTAAACATAATTCTACCATTTCAATTTTCTTCTAATAAAATAACATTAAAAATTTCGAGCTAACTAAGCTTCCATATTTTTAAAAACTCTGACTTTTGAAATCAGTCAATATATTTAAAACATGAAGAAAAAGATAAAGATCAATTTTATTATTAAGAAAAACTTAAAATATACAGGATAGTAAAAACATACCTATTTAGAAGGTCTAAGGAAGTTTACGCCAGAGAAAATTATAAAAAATTGTCAACGAAAAAATAAACTGCATGCTTTAATAAACAGTGACTTTTGATTGGATTTTTCTGGAACTTTGATATGTTGTTGTCATTATTGCCCTAATCAATGTTAAAGGGTTTTGATCTCGTGCATATTTTGGATATTATGGCAAGCAAGCAGGGTTTGAAAAATTTAATATATTATACTGCTCAACACAAATAGGCTATATATATCCTTTGACCATTGCCCAACTCTTCAAGAAATATTAATAAAGGTAACAGTAATTTTTTACAAATAATTTATAAATAATCATTTTTTTTTGTAAGAAAACGTTTTGTACTTTGTAGAATATTTTAAAAAATAAAAATTTTATATTTAAGATATAAAATTAGCATTTAAAAATGTCTAGTAAATATTACAAAAAATAATAAGCATTGATCAAGGCGAAAAGTCATACAGCAGATAAAAATTTCAGCAAAATTCGACCGAGAGCTACTGGCCTTACTAAAGGTGTGGGATCCTTTGACATTTGATCAAAATGGTTTCTATTCACTAAAAAACATATAGGTTAAAAAGATATGTCTAACACCCGCTTGACATGATGCAATATAAACTAAAAGAAGTCGCAGCAAGATCTTGCAAGGTCAAAGTATCCCAATGCAAATGCAAAATAAAAAAATGTACCTAACCTTATTTTTTTTTTTGAAAAATTCAAAAAAATCAAAAATAAGAACAATGCTCTGATTCAAACCAGTTGATCTTTCTGATATGCACTTTGAATTGTTTCTTTTACAACTGCGCAAGCCTGTGATCAAGAGGTCTTGCATTACATTGCAGGTTAATGGTAGAAACGTAACTGCTCCAGAAATCTCACAACACATTTATAAATTCCAAGGCGTGGTTACGTACATGTATATCAAAAAGATTTTTTAAATATCAAGTTATCTTTTTCTTCTATTGGGATAAGTCTCATTAGGAACAAACATCAACTCAATTTAATTTTGGTTCAGAAATTATTTACAAAAAAAAAATATTAAAAAAATTGAGATGATGCTTTATAAAGGGATTTAAATAATTTTTGTAGCTTCTATAAAATGCATAGTGGGATTTGGCTTAGAAATAAAATATTTTAAAGTCAACAGTGATAATAGTTATTCTTGAAATGAGAAATATTGCGAATAGAGCCATTATAGAGTTTATTTTATTTTTTAGATAGATAAATATTTAAAATATTTGTTTAAAAAATCTAACATTAGTAAACTCAAATTTTTCTCTTTTTCAAATATTTTTCTTTGTTTTCTTTAGTAGCTGTACCTGATTTAAGATAAAATAAACCAGCCAGAAAAGGTGACGAAAAATATATTGCTCATTTAAAACCTTTAAACGCATATGCTTTTGTAAAACATATATTTTATTATTATTACAGTTACATTTTTTTGTACCTTAGGGCTTTCAATGTTATTATTATAACATATAAAAAAAATATTCTCATAAATATCTGGTTCTGTCTCCCGATTCAGTTTATTTACTGGGTTTTTAACTTAAAGATGAAAATTTGATTTAATCTGTCAGTCTAAGATGCTCTTACACTGTATTATCACCCAAAGACTAGTGAAAAATCAAATTTAATCACTTAATGTTTTATGTGCCTACGTGTTTCTAAACTATAGTTGAGTATGTATATAAGTGGCACCGCGTCAAAGCTATGGTAAACCAAGTTTTGCGGCAAAATCTATATAAAGAAGCCCCAAAAAATTGTTGTTTCACTTTGTATCTGCAGTGTGCCGCTTTATATGTCTATAATAAAACACCGAGACCTTTTAAAGGAGATATAAAATAGGTACTTACCTAATAAATAAAGATCCGAAACATAAAAGAGGATCCAAAATTATATTAAAATGTGCGCAAATATTGATTTAGCTGCAAAAACGGTAATTTGTTTTGTAAAAAGTCGGTCCCAATTTGTTTGACATTAAAACAGTCAAAACAACAACGAATAGAAAACGTCATAGCCCTGCTAAATCAATATATTCGTAACAACCAGACAAGAGTATATATGTTCCTTTCTAATAAAATCGTTTAGACGACATAAATAAAAAGCAAGTAAAATAGTAAGCTAATGACTAATTTGTGCAGTGCCTCGTTTTGGGAATCAATACCAATAAAAAAATTACAGGAAGTGCGGGCCACTGTATGTACCCCTCTACTCCCTTCCCGCCCATCACGGTTTTGATGACGCGGTGCCACTTTAATACAACATCAAGAATAGCTTAGTAAGAAAATGTAGGGTGACATGGGCTGTTTAAACATTGCAGAGACATTTTTAGCGTTGAACTTAACCGGCTGTCTAACAAACTTACCAAAAAGTGAGATACAGCAGAACGTTTATTCTTGACGTCCCGTGACGTGATGTGAGGTAAGCGCTCACCTGTGTGCATTGATTTCCCCGTACAAAAATGTCGGGAGAGTATTCAAAGTCCACCTGTAAAAGTAAGCTTTTCGCTCACCTCACCTCACGGACAGTCAAGAATAAACGTCCAGCATTCGTTGCACCCGTCTGTTTATTGTTTATTCCAAAAATAAATCCGGGCAAAAATTGATATTTTGAATGTCTAAGTAATTAAATTAAAACTTAATTTACTTAGACAACCTCACCCCTAATTGTGTAAAGACTGCTGATGATGATATAGCTATTAGCTTTAAAACTGTAGGGTTAAGAGATCTTGGATTATGTTTTACGCATAATTATTCCCTTTTATAAACAAATTATTTCCTTATCGTCATTATCATCATCACTTTGAATAGCAACATTGAAAATAATTTGAGGATTGTACCACCACATTGGTGACTTATAATGTCTTGAGCGCTCTTTACGACTTTTTTTAGTAATGGATATTTCTAATTTTTTGCTCTAATCTAAAAAATTTATTTTCTCACTTCGTCCCTTGGTAGTAAGTTACTAAGCCAGTCGCAAAATGTTAGATACGACAAATCATTAGGCACAAAAAATTCAAGATGAATAAACATTAAATTAAACAAAAGCATAAGCAAAGGTCTTAAATGAACCAAATGTGCATTCTAAAAAGTACACATGTGCCCATAAAAAACTGGGAAACGTACTTATAATTTGAGTTAACTCGACTCATTGTATATGAGGAAGATTTTTTGGTTAACACCTTTCATATTGATAACCAAAGCCCACATATAACTTTTTTTTCTTTCTGACATCAAATTGAGTGTCATAAACATCTCTGGTGTTAGATATATTGAAAAACTGAACTTATACTTTTAGCTGTTTTCATTTTTTATAAGCACGTATGTACATACAGACCAAACCATTTTCACGGCTTAACTGGTTTGCTTTATACACGAAATGATACAGATATATCTATGATAAATACTGCTTTTCACAAATCTATTATCTAGAACCTACTAACTGAACAATAAGTATTTGGTTTATTAAATCAGTCAAAATATTCTTTTAAAACAGCACGAATTTCGACTGCGCAACATACCAGTTCGTTATTTTTAATTCACTTTTTACACAACAACTAGGAACAATACATAAAAAAGTTATTACAATTACATATTTATTATCACATGTTTTTTTTTTAACAATACTAAGGTAAACAGCATTATGAACTTACGGTGGCAAAAGCGTTGAAATTATTTCTCCCGAACTATTTTTCTTACGATCCACTAAAAGGGGTGTTTTAGGAATTGAATCAGGCAATTCTGATGCCCGTATGGTAACTCTTTCGGTTGCGGGAGTAAGTAATTCAGGCTTAAAACGAAGTTCAGGCTCATCTTCACCGTCTTCCGAAGGTAAGACTTCTGGATGTGCTAATGGAGTAAATGCTGTGAGAATTGGTTCATCTTTGGATTTGCCGTTACCATTCATTAAAGGCGTATTTTCTGGAATTATATTGCTTTTGCCATTTTTTTCATTAAGGGCCTGAACGGTAGGTTTACTTAATGGCTTCATTTCTTCTCCGTAAGTTTGAGGTAATTCTCGTCTATTTTTTCGTTTATTTTTACGATTTTTAACCAAACAAGCTAAGAAGACAACGGCAAGTAAAAACCCAACTCCAACTACAACGTACACTGCGTATGAATTTTCATTTATCGCAGTTGCTTTGGCCATTTTTTCTGCGGTGTTTGTTTCGTGCGATATAAGTTCTACATCATCATTTTGCTTATCTGATACTCTAAGTAACTCATTGTTTACTTCTTTATCAAATGGAATTTCATTAGCTTCGACAGGCACATATTCCTTTGCAGCACTGCTACTTGTTGAAGGAATCGAGGTACTTGTTGGGGGCTCGTCCCCTTTTAAGCCGTGAAATATGTCCTCAGCTATAATCTGAAGTTGGTGAACAGGATTTGGTGCTTCAGAAGCCCCTTGTTCATCGTTGGTTCCAAAAGGACCAGGTGTTGAGCAATTAATATGACATGCAGGGATAATTGGAATTTCAACGTCTATATAGCCACTGCCCTCATCGCCACTACCTTCCTCTTCCTCTAAAATTGTTTTGGCTGTTGTAATATCAAAAATGTTTAAAAGCTGTTCATCATTTTCTGATGGCAAATTGTCTTTACTTTCTACAAATTCTGGATTTAGCTGATCATTATCTACTTTATCGTCAATAATCGTATTTTCATCAACAGCGTGTTCTTCCTCCTCAGTAAGATGTGGTATTGCTACATTTTCGAAAATGTCAGTAGCTCCAGACCCTTCAATCTCTGGTTCATCGTACATCATTAGATCATCAGTTGAGCAATTTGTAAATTTGATGTCTTTTCCCACAAAATCTTTTGAAGTAAAACAAAGTACAGGTTCGGGAATTATAGTACGGCCACTACTCATCTTCATAATTGTTAGTACGTTACTGCATTCACAGTCTAATGGGTTTTTGGAGATGGATAGATATTTTAGTGATTTTAAAAAGTCCCAGTCTTTCGGTACTTCTGTTAAAAGATTGTCTGAAATATCAAGTTTTTGGATGTTACTTGGTAAATCGGAAAATCTAAGTCGTTTAATATTATTATTCGTAATGACTAAAATTTTTAAATTTGGTAAGTTTGGTAATGATGACACTTGTAAATTATTATACGATAGATTAAGATATTCTAATTTTCTAAGGTATTTAAGCTTGGGATTCAACTTTTCCAGTGATGCATTGTTTACGGTAAGATGAGTTATAGTATTATATTGTTTTGGCGTCAATTTTTCAAGGAACTCTAAAGATGTGGATTCAATCTGGCCATATTTTAAACAAGTAGCATTTTGCGGACACTCAAACAGTGATGCAGACAGGGCACAGCTTTTCAGCATCAGTAAAATCACTCCAACTTTCCACATTCTGGCTTATCTGTAACAAAGAAATAAAAAAAATATTAGTTTAAAGCATACACATAGGAATATTGAATAACTCTTTTAAAAATACTCCAAATTTAAAGCGCCTACGAACACACCAAAATGTACTGAGATATGTACGCGCGTAGATATTTATTCTAAGATCTATCTTTCGCGGGTCTAGTCAGTGGCGGCTCGTGAGGTAGTGCCACCCTATTTTTCTGCAAAAACGCGTTTTTTTTTCATTTTTAAACATATTTACAGGTTTTTGTTTTATATTATGCATTTATTTTAAATTTATAAATTATATTTGGTAATCATTGTGCAATGCAGAAGATCACACTCCGACTCGATGCAGTAGAACCCGCTGCATACAGGTGGTGAGTTCGAGTAGACACACCGCACCGGGGCGCTCTGGAGGCTTGCTATTTCTCTCCAATGCACCGCTTTTAAAAGAGAGCAGCCGAGCGATCCGGAGTGTCTAGACGATACCATAATGAGAACAGAAATAGATTTTATCAGCAGCCTATATGAGCCACAGAGATAGGGCTAATGTTGGCTATTTCAGCGTTGTTTGAATGGGAAAAAACCAAGAAATTTAGTGCCTGGCACAGGCCATCAGTTAGTCGTACTACTCGCATTCTTTTTGATCGTGGAGCATGAATGTTTTAACTTACGCTCTTTACAATACATTTCAATTACTTCAGCAGAATTTTGTGAAAAAATTTAATTATTTCGTAGCGGAAATTGGGTGGGCTTGGGTTAATTTCACAAGCCATTAGGGAGAGACTATTACTCCTTCAAATGGCTGCGCGTGTATAAAATATGGCGCGAATATTTAATTAGCAAAACTATGGTCAGTTTTTTATGTTTTCAACTTTCGACACAATTTTTTTATTGTTAGCGATGGAGGAACATCTTAACTAACTTATGTTTCCTTTAATCATAGCTGACCACTGGCCAGTCCTACTTTTGTGAGGCTGAAATCAATGTTAACCTAGCATGGGTCTGTCTGGACAGGTTAGGATATGTTATCGCTCAATTGACCAGGGTTAGTTTAAACCAAGTTTTGACCTCCCAAAAGGAGAACAGAAAAGCTATAATTTAAAAAAATCGTTTTGCAAATATATACTTGTTTTTCGAAAAACTAAGTTTTGGAAAGTAGAGATTTAAAATTTAATACAACGTCGCGGTAACGTGAGTTTTATAAAACTTTGATATTTTATACATGGAGACCGCCGCCGCAAGACGTTAAACCTGTTTTGTTAGATCACAGATATAATTACATCCTATAATTCAATAAAACATAGTAAGGAGTAATAGTCTGTCTCTAACGCCTCGTCTAAGACCAATCAACCATTCGAGATTCTCTGTCAAAAAGGGGCTCGCAGACTGCGAGATAACGTAGATTCGAAAGCTGCTTACGTGACCTTGACGAAGTGCGCTGGCTCATAAATACGTAGCAAAACTATCCATTACTTCACATGCAGTACGGCATTTTCGCTATATTATGTGATTTGTGTGTCTGCAGGATAAGGGAACGTCCTTTAATTATGTAACGCAAAAATTCTGGATTTTTGAACCCCCCTCCCCCCTCGTAACGCATTTTTAAGAAAAAACACATTAAGAAAACAATGAGTGTAACGCAAGGCCCATTCCCCTCTCCCCCCAGCGGCGTAGTGAGGGTTTCATGCGCTCGGGGCAAGGTTAAAGTTTGGCGCCCCCCCCCCCCATATAAAACATGTTTTAAAATCAATGTAAGAGGCGCTTTTCGGCGCCCCCTGACTTTGGCGCCCGGGGCAGGTGCCCCGGTCGCCCTGTCCTCACTACGCCGCTGCAGTCACCCCCCCCCCCCTAGTTCGTTACGTAATTTAAGGACAGGCCCTAAATGCCACACACTCAGGCTGCCTCCCTTGTTTTTGCTGTTTTTTACTAGATGGCATCTATACCAGACCACCTATAATATTCAATATACAGTGCGGTCCTAAATAGATACCTCCCCCCTTCTAACTTTTGAACAAAAAGAGGTATCGATTTCTTGTTAAAAGCCTATTTAGAGGGACTTTTTTTGAGGATATCTGAGCTAAGTGACGGTTATGTCAAGCTAACCCATCAAAATGCCCCCCTTCCAAATTATTAATGTTATGTTAAATTTTTGACATTAGGTTACTTTTGACCAAAAATCGATATCTCATTTTGTTCAAAAGTTAGATGGGCGGGTCTATTCCGGCCACATAATCAAGTTTTTGCTTTCCTTTTGACAAAAACTCGATTTTCCAATTTTTTGAGTTAGGTCTTTGTTCTTTAGGGGGTGTAAATCGCACCCCCTAAAGAACAAAGACAGAATTTCAGGACATTCAAACGAAAACTCTTGACTTACTCTTGTTTTCTTACTAACGGTTTTTATAGCACTCACTGCGCTTGTGCTTTAAAACTCGGCTCGTATAAAAAGGACTGGTTGGGCCACTACTTCGCTAAGACTAAGAAACCGACCTTAAGGAATTCGGTAATAGGAACCAAAAGCCACGGCAGGTATCTTGACGTAACATACGCTTTTGTCAAGCGGACCTTGTAACTTCAACCGTTACTGTATCAATAGATAGTTTATGGAATAAAACCTGACCTTATTTTAAAATCGGTTGTGACAGATGTAGTAAATTCGGCCTTTGTGTATTTAAGGACCGGATTTATTAGTGCCTGTTTTTATTAAATGAAAGTTAGCGACTTTATTTTTAAATTTTACTTTGATATGTCATTTTTGAATAGTCAGTTTTCTTTGTAATCTGTTAGAATAAAGTCGACTCTAAAATAAAGTCAGGTTTTATTCCAATAAGTCCCTATTTGCTTGCAAGACAAGCATACAAACAGACATCTGCGAGCGGCTCGAAGCGTGCTTCCGATCCTGGTGGCTCGAAGCGTGCTTACGATCCTAGTGGCTCGAAGCGTGCTCACGATACTGGTTTGGAACACTTCCACACTAACAAATTTGTTTAGGCAGTTTCAGGGTCCCCTCGCTAATGCGTGCAAGGCTTAAGATATCGGGTGCATTGCGCGTACACCACAGATAAGAGTTTTGCAACAGGTGTAAAACTGAAGAACGAAAAATTAATTAAAAAATCTTTCCTGTGCTTCGGCCGGGATTAGAACTCGAACCTTTGGCTATGTACGCATGCAGCAATTGGCGTGGCACAGGAAACTTTTTTATAATTTTTTTGTTCTTTAATTTCACTACGGGTTTGGAGTTTATGATTTTGAGTAAAACCTTGCATTATTGCACTTTGCAAATTATAATTATTGGCTAATCGCCCATTGCGATAAGAAATTTTAGAACACAAAAAGGTGATCTTATGCTTTCAGACTTTGATACTTATATACGTCTAATTTGATTCCACACTTTAGCAGTGTATGAAGAATTATAAAATTAGTAGAAGAGCTATAACCCTGACCCGTTCCTACACTGTCAGTGTCACATTGACGGTAATATAAAGTTTTTTAAAAATGTATACTCATGGTTTCGGTTGCCGAATTGCGTCACGTTTGACGGCGCCCAATTCATATAACACCAAGCTCCATTGCGTCACGCCCACGACACTTTTGTTTTAGCTGGTGGAAGTAGTTTATTGACAAAATGGAATTCGCTGATGAATAATAAGGTACAGCTAGGGTACCTATTGTGGCTATTATCTTAGATCTAGCCGAGAAAAAATTTAAAAAAGACCAGCGAAATATTTGAGTACATGAATATACACTTGCGTGCATAGAAATCGGCCCACCGTAAATTGCACCCCAGATCGTGCAGGAACCACCTCCATAAGCACTCCGCTCTTCAAAGCAGCAATCTGCAAATCGCTTTCTTGGTATTCGGTACACTTTCCTTCTTCGGTCGCTAACATGGAGGCATATTTTGGACTCATCTTAGAACAGAACAGATCCCCATTGTTCCAACGTCCAATTCAGATGACCCCGTGCAAAACGCAGGCGTGCTTGCCGATGAGCTGGAGTAAGTTTTGGACCAATCGCAGGTGTTTTAGGGGTCAGATTATTTTCCTGCAGTCTTCGTCTTACTGTCCACTGACTAATAGCCACTACTCGCACCTCACGGAGCTGTCATTGCACTTGAACGGCATTAAGGTGACAATGGCAATTTGACAAATTTGTTATTTTCGTTACAATCACCACATAAACACATTTCATGTGTTTACCGGTTGCTACGAATATAAACGATAAGCCTGTAAAATACTCTGCCAATCTATGGGCACCTAAGCTCACACTAGGTACTATAGTTATAGTGTGAGCTAATATAATCAAAAACTGAAATATATTTTTTTCAACTCCAGGCTCAATTACCTTTCGTTTGATACAACACAAGCCATGTTTTGACTTAAACAGTCTACCCCCCACCCTTTTAAAAAAACTAAAATGTATTTTGTTTAACTCCAGACTCAATTACCTTTCGTTCGATATCACACACGCCATATTTTCACTTAAACTCTAATTTTTGACATCTACCCCACCCTTTTTTTAAAAATAAACTAAATTGAATTTTTTTTAACTCCAGGCTTAATTACCTTTCGTTTGATATCACACACGCCATATTTTCACCCTTTTGTTTGGCTTGCGTTCGGTGGATTTTGTTCATTTTTAAATGGGACCATCACGGCCCAAGACCCAACTTAGGTACCAAATTTCATTAAAATCGGACAAGCGGTTTTGAGTTATGCGGGTTGGTCGTTACAGACAGACATACAGACAGACAGACAGACAGACAGCAAAACAAAAAAGTTTCAAAATCATCTGAAACGCAAAGATATATAAAAAATTTTGAAATCGGAGCAACTTTTTTTTTCTCGAACAAATTACGATCACCAAGCTCACACTACTTATAGTAGTAGTGTGAGCTAAAAATTTATACTCATATTAAAGCATATTAAATTGTCATTCAAACAGCATATTTCTTTTTTTGATCTGATAAATAATTCTTTAAAAATACTCTGCCAATATATGGGCCCCTAAGCTCACACTAGGTACTATAGTTATAGAGTACGTGTGAGCTAATATAATTAAAAACTAAAATAAATTTTATTCAACTCCAGACTAAATTACCTTTTGTTTGATACCACACAAGCCATGTTTTGACTTAAACTCAAATTGAAATCTACCCCCACCTTTAAAAAAACAAAAACTAAAATGTTTTTTGTTAAACTCCGGACTCAATTACCTTTAGTTTGATGTCACACACGCCATATTTTCACTTAAACTCTAATTTTTGAAATATACCCCCACCCTTTTTTTAAATAAATTAAAATAAATTTTGTTTAACTCCAGACTCAATTACCTTTCGTTTGATATCACACACGCCATATTTCCCCATAAACACTAATTTTTGAAATCTACCCCCCAACAAACAATTAAAGTTGTAACGACGAAACCCCAACTAGAAAGAATTTCTTAAAAGTAACCGCAACGTACTCCCGCTACGTCTCAGTATACCATACAGCGACGTTATAATTCCCTAAGTGGGGAACCAATTTCTGGTTATAACTACTTGGCCAAGTGTTTAAAGTCACTGTAGTAACAACTACACTACTACGTCGTAGCCAGGTATCTACTACGTCGTAGAGGCTGTTTTTTTTCCGTAATGGCATAAAAGTTGCGATGTAGTTGCAAATAATATAATCGTTTCTTTTTGGTAGAATTGTTACACAATATGGTGGACACAACAGTAAACAGACTTGCTTAGTTTTTTTGTTTGGTTATGGTTATAATATGAACTATGTTATCCAAAAGTGTGAGAATTTACGAGCAGAGGATCAAAATTCGAGTGCGACGCAAAGTTTTTTGTATAACATGCATTATATATATTGCAAAAAACCGGTGCGCCCGTAAAATTGAGCCGTTTTCTGGTAGCTGATGGAATTTTTGTGTTGTGATTTTGGAGGTTATGTTTTCATAATCGACAGTTAACTCCAACAAATGGTGCTTAAGAAGAGCATTTTTGGTAAGCTTCAACTAATTTGTTTATAAAATAGTATGGCTCTTTAATATGAGCTCATAAAACGACAACAAAAATATTAAATTTTCTTTCTTACATAAAAACATGGCGTCCCAAACTATATTCCCTGATAGTCGAAAAGGTTACTTGAAAGTAGTTGCGGCTTTAAAGTTGATCCAAAAAGTTATTTTGTCTACATTGTTACATCAGATGTTACTATGATGACACAAACTTTTGTGGTAAAAATTAAAGTTATAATGTAGTTGTCGGATACACTTGTTTGGGACTCCAATGAAGCTTAACTTTCTAGTGGTAATTAAGTGGGATATAAAAGTCAGGGCGACTACGAAATAACGACTAAAAAGAAAGTAAAACTTTAGCAACGTCCTATTGTGGTAGAGAAGACTATCAGAATCGACTATCAAGAAACAATCCTATGAAGTAGTTTAGAGGGTCGTTTTTACGAAAAATCTACTATTTCCTGAGACTAAATAGTAGTTAGAACTAAAAAGTAACAAATTTTGGTTGGGATCACCACATTTCTACTATAAGAAAGTAGCAAAGCCTTTAGAACATGTAGCCGCTACTATAAATGTTAGTTGGGCCCCACCCTTTTATTTGGTTTGTGTTCGGTGGATTTTGTTCATTTTTAAATGGGACCATCTTGGCCGAAAACCCAGCCTAGGTACCAAATTTCATTAAAATCGGCCAAGCGGTTTTTGAGTTATGCGCGTTGGTCGTTACAGACAGACATACAGACAGACAGACAGACAGACAGACAGACAGACAGACAGACAGACAGACAGACAGACAGACAGACGGCGCAACAAAAAAGTTTCAAAATCATCTGAAACGCAAAGATATATAAAAATTTTTGAAATCGGAGCAACTTTTTTTTTCTCGAAAAAAATTAGGATCATTATAGCTCACACTACTATAGTATAGTATATGTGTGAGCTAAAATACTCTGCCAATATATGGGCCCCTAAGCTCACACTAGGTACTGTAGTTATAGTGTACGTGTGAGCTAATATAACTAAAAGCTAAAATATATTTTATTCAACTCCAGACTAAATTACCTTTTGTTTGATACCACACAAGCCATGTTTTGACTTAAACTCAAATTTTTGAAATCTACCCCCACCCTTAAAAAAAACAAAAACTAAAATGTATTTTGTTAAACTCCGGACTCAATTACCTTTCGTTTGATATCACACACGCCATATTTTCACTTAAACTCTAATTTTTGAAATATACCCCCACCCTTTTTCTTAAATAAATTAAAATGTATTTTGCTTAACTCCAGACTCAATTACCTTTCGTTTGATATCACACACGCCATATTTTCACTTAAACTCTAATTTTTGAAATCTACCCCCACCCTTTTATTTGGTTTGTGTTCGGTGGATTTTGTTCATTTTTAAATGGGACCATCTCGGCCCAAAACCCAGCCTAGGTACCAAATTTCATTAAAATCGGCCAAGCGGTTTTTGAGTTATGCGCGTTGGTCGTTACAGACATACAGACAGACAGACAGACAGACATACAGACAGACGGCGCAACAAAAAAGTTTTCAAAATCATTTCTCATCAGAGAAACTACTAGAAAATCTCACAAATATTATCAATCAATGTATAAACGAACATCCTGATGATTGGAAGGTTGCATTCATGTCCTCAATAAATAAAGAAGGAAACAATCTGGATTGCAACAACAGAGGAATTCAGTAACCAGTACTCTAAGTAGATTTTACGGTAGGATTCTTAGAGATCTAATAGAGAATAATTTTCATGAACAAGAAGAAGAGCAAAGTGGGTTTTGTGAAGGCATATTTTGTAGAGATAATGTTTTTTGTCTTAAACAAGTAATTGAGAAAAGGAGTGTCAGATATAGACAGACTCAGTTACCTTTGTGGAGCTACAAAAAGCATATGATACCGTTCCATTAGAAAAATTGTGGATAGTGTTAGAGCAAATTAATATCAATCATACATACATAAAAGCGATAAAAGAACTATATAAAGGCTCAAAATCTAAAACTAAAATTGGAAATTGGCTTAAGACAGAGATGTTGTATCTCTCCATCTCTATCTAAAATATATATCGCAGGAGCTGTAAAAAACTGGCAACGTGAAGGGAGTACAACTTACATATACATATATACATATTACATATACACACTACATTTTACTGAAGACCAAGTATTGTTGCAAATGATAAAAAAGACATGGAGTATATGATGAGAAAGTTAACGTAAGAACGTGGACACAGTATTTCTGTATTGGAAACGAATTAAGTCAGTTAGAACTAGACAATGAACAAACAATATATCCATGCAATGAGTATGTATACTTGGGTGTCATATTTGATACGACAGAAACAGACTGTAAAGAACTGGAAAAAAGAATAGTAAAAGCGAAAAGGTGTTATTGGATGTCTTAACAGTATTTTATGGAGCAGAGAGATAAAAAGGAATGTAAAATTTAACATATATGAAACAATGGTGAAAAGTTGTATGGAATAGAGACTTGTTGCGTAACAGAAAAATACAAAACAAAAATGGAAAGTGTCGAAATGGATGCAATAAGAAGATCCATGAGAATATCTAGAACAGATCCCATAAGAAATGAGATCATAAACGAAAGAATGGGAATTCAGTGAAGCATAACAGATGACATTACTAAAATGCAACTGCTATGGTACGGCCATGTACAACGGATGAACGACGAAAGATTACCAAAGCAGGTAGAATGATATAAAAAGAGGGCGTGCTAAACTAGAATGGCAATAGTTAATCCAATGAGTCAAAAAAACCTAAAAGAAGATGATTGTCAGGATCGAATGAGGTGGAGAATAGGCCTCTGACAACGTAGAAAAACGTTCTAAACCGACATAGTTCAATATTTAAGTAACGTACGTTTAGGCAATGCCCTGGCTTTTAGTTGATAGTAAGTTTGTTGTTGAATGAGACGTGTAACGACTAATAACAAATTAAGTGCATGATGATTATTATGTTTGCGTTTTTTTTGCAGATCTTCGTGCAGATTTTTATAATGACTTCTTATTATCTCGCCGCCATTCTTATAATGTTTTTATCTCTAGTGCTGTACAAAAATTTGGACGGAAGTCACGAATAATGGTATTGTTTTAAATTGGTAATTTTATTTTATTTATTTCGGCTCATAAAGTAACGTTTAGTTATTAACGCAACAAACTTTGCACAATTTTGATAGCAGCAACTTAAAATACCATTACCTATGTCAAAATCAGTGGCGTATATAGAACAAAGTTTTGGGGTGATCCCGAGACAGTTTTGGGGGTGGGGGGAGGCCCGAGATCCCATGAGGCCATATTTTATGCTATTTTATATTTGAATTTATGAAATATGTGGAAAATATCTAAAAAAATCTTGACTTTGGGTGGGGGTGCCGGGACTCGGCACCCCCTTTTATATACACTACTGGTCAAAATCAACTATGGAAGTTTGATATTGACCTTCGAATATAACCCAGTACGTACATATGACATATGGCTTTATCTATGTCGCCGTCGTGGTGTAGCAATGTTTGTTTCCCACACCCGCGGTCCGGGTTCGATTCCTGGCTAGGTACTTGGTTGTTTGTGTTTGTTTAAAAATGCTTTAACCTGATTGGATGGAAAGTCCCAGTTTAAAAAAAAACAAAATGACATATCGCTTTATCTGTTACAAAAAAAACTGGCATTTAGCAAGAACGACCGCATTTTGTGGAAACAATAAAATGGATGCGTTTATTTTTTCGATATTCTTATTTTCATCGTCTCATCGGTCGTTCTTGCAGGGGCATATGTCTTATTTTCTGTGTTATGTTGCAATGCTTCAATGTGTCAAACTCTATCAAACACCTGCAGCCGATTTTAAAGACGCCATATAGAAATGTCGAAAAAAAATTGCTTAACTCAGTGGCGTAGATAGGGGGGGAGTGCATAAATAAAAACATAAAAAATGGCCTTATGGGGTCTCGCCCCCCCCCCCAAACTGTCTCGGGCCCACCCGAATCTTTTTTCTTTATACGCCCCTGGCAAGTGAACTGTAATATCAAACTAGCCCAAGCTAAGAGCCTATCCAGACCTAACCTGTCAGCGTCAGCGCCAGTTCAACCAATTTAGCCAGCCAGGAACTTCTCTACGGTTCGATCTTTTTCCGCTTCGATAAAACTATGTTTCCATGATTTTGTGTCTCTTTTAGATTGCGTATCGTGCGACATTTTTACGGATTGACAAATTACGGTTTCTTTAAATTATCTTCAACTTAATTATTTTCGACAATTTTGCGCATGCACAAAAATACGTTTCGCTTAAATTGCTTTCTTCTCTTTTTTTTTCGATTTATTTATTTTTCGACTTTTTAACGGTTTGGCCTTTTTGCGATTCGACTTTTTTACGGTTCGACCATTCTGGGTTTCGACTTTTTACGGATCGATAAAATTACGCTTTTTCTAAGTTATTTTTAACTATAATATTTACGGCAATTTTACTGATCGACAAAACTATGTTATGTTTAAATTATTTTCGTCTATTTTACGTTTCGACAAAAAATGTTTTTGTCGGTCGCCATTTTGAAAGACCTCAGAAATAATTTAAAATACGTTGTAGGTTGCTGCCATGAAAGCTACAATGTAGGGAACATTCTTAAATAACGTAACGCAACAAAAAAACTTGCGAGTAACGAAAACCAAACATTCCTTATTGCAACTTTGTTAAATCAAAACGCCGAAATGTTTTTGAAGAATATATTGACATATATCTTACCGAAACAGGTATAGTTATCACGGTGATCCTCAAGGATCAATGAGTTTGTCAAAAATGTACTCAAAAACTGTTTATAGGGTATCTTTAGGGAACGTTTGGTCTCCTCAAAACCACCTTCATTGAAATCCCACCTGATCACAAACTCAAAATATTTCGATTTTTAAAATGTTTTAATTTTTTTTGTTTTTCTAGTCATTTTTAGGAGAACTTTCTACAATGGGTAACTCTTTTGTTTTCAAATTAAGCAAAAAATTGTTGTTTTGTATATTTAAAATATATATATTTATTAGAACGTATAATCTGTTTCTAGAAATTCAATAAACAATAGAAAAACTAAAAAAAAAACAAAAACCATTTTTTTTTACTCACCGCTTTCGTGAAATATATAAATCGGATGTTTACCCCTAATCAACTTTATTAGTCCCATTTTTAATTTCTTTTGTAAATTCGATGCAGCATTGGCAACATTGCGTATTTTTATTATGTACAATAGAATACTTCGATTTTTTTCTATGATTCCAACAACCTAAGATATGGCGATAAATTTAGGGATAGCTGAGTAAAAATTTATGAGGGTAGATCCGAGCAATATGACCCAATTTGACCTTGAAAATAGCAATAATAGCTATTTTTTTGAAAATCAGCGAGCAAAATATTTGTTTTCTTACATTTTAAAATTTTTATTCTCGAATAATATTGTCTAAGCTCGGCTGACATAAAATATTAGTCACGTGTCATCCAAAAAATATATTTTTTAAAATTTGAGAATTTTATAAAACCAGAGTTTCAGAAATAAAATAATTAGGGCCCGTTTCACACGAAGAATTAATAAATTTATATTAACCTCAAAAGGGTATAAGAATCAAAATTTATTTGAAGTTAATATCATATTAGGGGAAAAAAATATGAGTTTTTAAAATGAGGGGTAACCTAACTCTAGTTAAAATATTTTGAAAATCCGAGACCTTCGCCCCCATGGTTTGCTAATCTTTTATGGATTTATCCTTTTTCTAGTTATTTTTTGAGTTTATTTTATTTTTAGAGAGTAATCAAAATTTCTAATTATTATATATGTTTTAAATTTTAAAAAAGGTATTCTTGACTTCATTGGAAAACGAAACAGTAACATATTATTATAGACAAAGGTCTCTTAAAAATCACGAGAAAGAAAAAATATAATTTTTTTTTTGAAAATCTAAATATTTTAAGTTTCCGATCAGGTGGGATTTTAATGAAGGTGGTATTAAAGAGACCAAAGGTTCCCTAAAGATACCACATAAACAGTTTTTGAGTACATTTTTGACAAACTCGTTCATCATTGAGGACCACCGTGTTATACTAGGATTAACGTATTACCTAGAAGTGTAAACACACTTAAATGTAATAGAAAATAACGTAATTTCTGGAATAATAATATTTATTTAAAAATACACTTTATACACAAAAGAGAGGTAACATAACATAGATAAATAAATTATCAGTGATGCGCCCGAACAATTCTGAGTATTCATAACGGTCCGTGCGGTAAGGAATCCCCACAGTTTATCATAAAGGACAAAAAAAATCGTCCAAGATCTTAATGGAAAATTGTATAACAGTCCAATTTCAAGAACAGAATTGTTTATAACCTGACATTATCAAAAACAAACTTCGATTCTGTTTACTGTTACCGCGGATTATGCTTATGTTTTGTTATGATAAATGACGTTTTTAATAATGATAGTCTTAACTAGTAAATAAATAAATAAGGTTGCATACAACTAGCAATCCTGAATGTGTATTATTTCCCCTCCCCATATAATACCTCCCCTGTTCTCGTAGCTACCGGAGACTTATGAGCACAAAACTATACTAACAAAAAAAAATTAGAGATGACGAAATGTTTTACGTATAGGCGAATTTTCACTCAGTACCTCGGTGGCTCAGTTGGTAGAGCATCAGTCTAGTAAGCGGAAGGTCGCTGGTTCGAATCCAGCCTGAGGTAAAATCTTGTTGTTGTAATCTTATTTTTCTTATCTATACCTTGAACTTATTCCATTAAATTGCGTCGCCAAGTATCTCTGTTTATTGTAAAAACAATCAATACCTAACTACTGATTTTTTACGCGGGCTCTTATTTATGAATTTTGACTAAACTACCCCTACCCAAGATTCATAAATTCACATAATGTCGTACTTTAAATTTAATCAAACAAGGTTTCGTGGCTAATCGGATAAAAATAAGGGTTTGTTGTTTCTCTCGTATTTTTTCATGGGTAGTTCGAATGCTTAACCTTACGGGGCTCCATGATCTAATTGACACCTAATTAGTGATGACAGTTCAGTGTTTCGTCCTTATAAGACTCTTCAGAACACTGCTTGATCATTGTGACACCCTTGCTAAGTTAAATATACGGCTTTGTCACTCACCTTACGTTTCTAGTGAGAAAACAAAATCATATACTCTGCCAGAAGCGCCGTCTACCAAAGTACAAGAGAAACTAAAACAGCAGTAGGCAAGTAAAAATGCTATATTATCGATCGAGGAAAATACCTAATGTGACCTACGACACACATTATCTTTTAGGTTAGATCAGCGCTAAGGTCCGTGAACGGAGTTTAACGTCAAATATTAAAAAACATAAACTAAATTTTACGTTTCTTAACCTTAGTATGGGTTCTACGACAAGGCTGGTAATCTCATTTGGCGTCCGATCCGATTTTTAGGCCCAGTCCGGTCCTGTCTTTCCATATTTCACCTCGGTTAAAGCACGGATTTGGTGATCCGTGGTTAAAGCCAATGAGAATTCGTTCACGGGCACGTGGCATGTTTTTAAGTTAATCAATTTTAGAATATTAATAATATTTATTAATAATATTTGGACACCTCTCTGACCGGACTAAATTTTTTTTTCGATAAAACGTGCAGATGAAAAACAAAATATATACATATATATTATTTATAGAAAAACATCTCTAAAAAATCCTTTGGTTTTGTTAAGTATTTTTGTTAAGTATAGTTAAATTCGTTAAGTCGAGTGTTGAAATTTGGTAGGTGTAGTGTTTGATAACATGGTAACACTACAATTTACGTTTATTATTCTAACTTTATTTTTGAACCGATTTGTCTCAAACTTGAAAGTTTGCAGTGCCTGAGATCACTTAATACAGTGTTATCCTCAAACTTCTTATTTACTAACCGATTTGCCTCAAGCTTGAAATATTACATTGCTTAAGGTTCAAACTTAATTTTTTACTCAAACTTCAAAAAATCAAAATGTCCGATCCAAAATGGCGGACTTTCTTATTTATGAGCCGATGTGTATCAAAAATAGAAATCGCCGGTGTTTCAAGTCGCTGATAATGATTTTGACTTAAACTTATAAAAAATTCAAAATGGCGAATCCAAAATGGCGGATTTTCTTATTTACTAACGGATTTGTCTCAAACTTGAAATATTACATTGCTTTGTGTATGTGTAAGGTCATCTTACACAATTTTTTACTCAAACTTAAAAAAATCAAAATGGCCGATCCAAAATGGCGGACTTTTTTATTTATTAATCGATTTTTCATGTTACATAAAAGTGTTATTTCCTTATGGAATGAACCCTTTATTTCTATATATTTGTCTACCTGTTTTAAGCCATTTCTATTTAACTAAGCACTTAAAAGCTAAATGTAAAGCCATTTTGAAGTATTTATAAGTTTAAGTCAAAATCATAATCACCGACTTGAAACACCGCCAATTTTTATATTTGATACACATCGGTTCATAAAAAAAAAAGTCCGCCATTTTGGACTGGTCATTTTGACTTTTTTGGGTTTGAGTAAAAAATTTTGTTAGATGACCTTAAGCAATGTAATGTTTTAAGTTTGAGACAAATCGGTTAGCAAATAGGAAAAACACCCACAATTTCTATATTTGAAATACATCGGTTCATAAATAAGAATGTCCGCCATTTTGAATCGGCCTTTTTGATTTTTTTTAAGTTTGAGTAAAAAATTGTGTTAAATGACCTTAAGCAATGTAATATTTCAAGTTTGAGACAAATCGGTTACTAAATAGGAAAGTCCGCCAGTTTGGATCGGCCATTTTGATTTTTTTAGGTTTGAGTAAAAATTTTGTTAAATGACCTTAAGCAGTCTAATATTTCAAGTTAGAGACAAATCGGTTTAGAAACAAAGAAATCCGCCATTTTGGAGCCGCCATTGTTGTAATAAAAAACGTAAATTGTAAGTGTTACCAGGGTACCAAACACTACACCTACCAAATTTCAACACTCGACTTAATGGATTTAACTTTTACTTTGCAGAACCAAATTTCAAGAAAATTGCGTAAAGGATTTTTTAAAGATGTTTTTGAATAAATAATTATCTATTTTGTTTTTCATCCGCACATTTTATCGAAAAATTTTTTTTTAGTCCGGCACCGCGTTGGCCCGGCGCCCAGTTGGTGGCGTCCAGTTGTCCTAGACCGGCGAAAACAAATAAAAGGCTGTTCAGTAAAGCGCAGATCTGGGCCTAAATCTAGAGGGGGGTAATGATCGACGGAAAAAATATTTGTGCACATATTTTTTTAGGGGGATTAGATATATTGAGAAGAAGGCCAAGGAAAGACCAATTCTTTCAACGTTTTCAATTTCAGAAGTTGTTCAAAACTAGAGCCAACTTTCTCGGATGTACTTTAACCAATTAGTTTACATTCCAAAATTACACATCGTACGTTATTAATGTAATTTTTGATAAAAATATTCAATTATTGAGTAAGTAGGTAAGTACTAATTTTTCGCGCTTCAAATGTTGCTTAAGATTTTTGGGTATCTTTTTCTTCAAGATTTTACTGCCCCCTACGCAACGTCCGCTTTGTCATCATATCGGAACCATTCTAGGATTGTAGAGAAATTAGATTAGATATATGACCAAATTTGTTTACCTATGTAACGCCATGGATCACCAAACAAACTGTGATGACATCGTTGTTTGATGGATATCACTCGATTTAAGCGAATAAGTACACTTTCATTCAACAAAATAATAGAAATTTCGTATTCTAAATCCGTTCTACAAACGTTGATGTCTTATCGACCATGGTGGTCTACGTGACAGACTTGCTTAATGATAACATTCTCGGTGATAGCTTGAACAATTTTATAATACATTCACCTTTCATACGGTTATTTGCTGACATTGACCTAATGATACTAACTTATTAACCTTTAATGGTAATGTAATGTAAAGATACTGGAATGTAATAATAAATGCCTTTTATATCTAGTTACGAGCGGTCATACAAGAGAGATGTCATTTCTACTAAAACCTTAAAATTCAATGTTCAATGTTTAATTTTCACAATTGAATTAGGGACTGTCCTTAAATTACGTAACGCTCTAGGGGGAGGGGGGGTTTGGTCTTGCGTTACACTCAATGTTTGTTTAATGTGTTTTTTTTTGAAAATGTGTTACGAAGAGGGGTGGGGGGGTCAAAAATCCTGAATTTTCGCGTAACATAATTTAAGGACGTTTCCTTATTATGAAGAAAAAAATATTTTATCGCAAAGGCCGCACTAAGAAAATATAGAGAAAGAGAGAGAGAGAGACAGAAAGAAAATGAAAGACGCAAAAAAAAAGAGAGAGAGGGAGATAGAAAAAAAAGAGAAAATTATTTTGGAGCTAAACTAACGGTCCGATAATGCAGAATCAAATTTTTGTAAATAATAGTTATCATTCGCAAAAAGCTTATTTATGTCTCCAAAGTTAGGTTTGTGACCTTTCACAAAAATAACACAATAGCTAATAAACCGCTGAAATGATTTTCATAAAATTTTTAGGTAAAATATTGTTCGACGCTCTAACGAGCTGATAAAATTTTGGTCAAAATCCATTAACTTTGCTAACTTTTTAACAGAGTATATCATCAATATGCGGTTCGTAAAGTTGTAAGTTAAATATTGTAGATTGCATTTTGCTAAATAATTTGTGTTATAACCAAAAACTTCGTAGGAACTTTTGAAATTATTACAAAAAACTGATACTTACAAAAAACTGTTTACAAGGCTGACCTAGCATGGCTTCATTTGAAGTGTGCTAATAGGCTAGCTAGGAGGGTATCAGATCCCTCATGGATTCATTAATTTTTTTATGTTTTTCTTACGCTCATAGAAAAATAATTGTTCCCAACACTTTAGCAAAAACCTAATTTTCCACACTTAAATGCTTGACAGAACTCGTCATCGGCATTTGCGTATGGAAAATACGATTTTTTGCACTTGTTAGTAAATACCTATTTCCTACGAGCGTGCGGAAAATCGGGTTTTTACACTATTTTAAGGCATGTTTTTTCCGCACGGATACATCAAATTTTGTGAAACTTGTATAGATTTGAAATAACTTTTTAACATATCGCTCACCGACGACAATAGTGGCACATCTCAAAAATATTCAAAACCCCTTAAATCACACAAAACAATTCAAAATTGACTGAAGTTTAATGCACCAATAATACTGGCATAAAATTAGTTTAGAAAGTCTACCCCAGATGACACTTGTGTCACTATGGGCCACTGCGTGCCAAACCCCGTAAGTTGCATCAATACCGTTATATTGTTAGTGCCCTTGGCTATGCTCAGGTACGCTTCATTACGTGTAGTGACACATCTAAAAAGTAGTGACGATTTGTTTCAGCAATAGTGGCACATTTTGAGTTGTGCACAAACAATAGTGACACATCTTCAACTTTTTTTAAAGCAAAAAATAACTTAACAGTCCCCAATAATTTAACACATCAAAACCAACCAATAATCACTGTCAAGTTCATTAATGATTTTCAAATAACATTCCAACATGAAAAATTAAAATAACCTAAATTTTAAATGCAGTTTTCTCCATAAAGTTTAATTTTGAGTTTGTCGCCGGTGAGCGATATATGAAACGCCATGGTTGCAATGGTGTAAAACTGTAAGATTCAGAATGGAAATGTTAAAAGACTATATTTTTTTTGGAAGTTTGGATGTTATGTGAATGTTGTTTTTTTATGTTTTTCACGCGGTCTCGTAGGAAAACGATTGCATAAACTTATTTTTCCGCACTTAAATGCTTGACCGAACTTGCTGTGCTTCATTTTTAATTTTCTGCACTTAGCTATAAAAATATGTTATTTTCCTTTTTTTCCGGTAAGTATAAAATAATTTCGTATTTTACAATTTAACAATGCCACCGTGTAGAAAACTGTGACCATACATTCACATTTTTGTCTGGATGGATTCAGCTCTCAAACAATCAATTGACATTTTGATCCATTAATGTCTTAATTTTCTTCTATAAGCTCGCACTTATTGAGCCCAATTAAAAATTAATCTTATTAGTCCCATTTAGAATCGAAGTTAACGAGAGCAATAATATTGTTTCAATAAAAATTTATTATTTAAATGCGACTGTTTTCCTTGAATAATAACGTCTAAACATGCGCGTTTTGGCGGTTAAAAATATTTATAAATATCCGTACACCTAGCCCGGGTTCGAACCCGGAAAGCCAAAGTGTGAAACCAATGTGCTATCACGGCGCTACGGACGGTTCGTTTCGGTTCGGTTAGTTACAAAGTAAGAAACACATTTATTTTTTTCCATACCAGATTTTAACTTTCTTAATTTAAAGCATTCTAATTAGTATTTAAGTTATTCGCTGTAAATAAATTCCCCTCGTTCTTCTCATTTTCGTTTGTTCTTATTTATTAGCTAGCTAGCACTCCGTGCAAGCCTAACTCCGTATCTAAATAATCAGAGACTGCAACTATTTTAGCTCACACGTATGCTATAACCACGGTGGGTAGAATATGGTGTTCGAATCTTATAAATATATGTCGAATTTTCAAGTCACTGGTGGTCCAGCTGATTTTTAGAAACGAAAGTTAGAAATGATATGAACAACTAATATTTTTTGACTTTTTTGAAAACTAAGGCAATTTTCGTACTATTTTTTAGTATATTCATATAAAATAATATTTGTCAGACATACCAGTCGTTATTTTTTTTAGCCTGCTTCATTTCTCTTTACACAAAAACTAAAATTCGAAGAAATGAATATTTTCGTTTCAGCTTAAAAAGTTATCCGCTGACATACCTCTTTGTTTACTACCCAATAGTCCTCGGTTCACCTTTGATATTAAATGATGACATTCAGTTTGACTTGTAGTTTAAATTTTGTGTAATAAAAAATAAAGTAAGCTAAAAAAAAATACCGACAATATGTCTAGAAAATTACATTTTATAGGGATGTACTAGAAAACAGTAGGAAAATGGCCTTAGTTTTCAAAAAATTCAAAAAATATTAGTTGTTCCGTTGTTCATAACAGATCTAACTTTTGTTTACAAAAATCAGCTGGACCACCAGTGACATGGAAAATTCGACATATATATATATATATATATATATATATATATATATATAAGATCCGAAGACCGGTCTATTCTATCCACCGTGTGCTATAACATAGTAGTCTGAGCTTTGGTGATCGTGTCAAAAAAAGAAAAAAAAGTTTCTCCGATTTCAAAAAATTTTATATATCTTTGCGTTTCAGATGATTTTGAAACTTTTTGTCGCGCCGTCTGTTTGTAATGACCAACCAGCATAACTCAAAATTGAATTATGATGAATGAAATTTGATACCTAGGTTGGGTTTAGGCTCGAGATGATCCCATTCAAAAATACATAATATCGACTGGACATAAGCCGAAAAAAAATGGAGAGGGTAATTGGAGTTCTGGTTAAAATATTACTTATAAATATTATTTTCTTCGGTGGTACTTAATTGTGGAAGGGGAATCTCTAATCGGACGCGACCCGGGTGGCCGATAGGGGGTTAATTTCGCGGAACAAAATGGGTAAAAATTACATTATACATTATTCGTGTGAGCTTAGGTGCCCATAAATTGGCAGAGTATTTTTTTAACTAGTGCCATCGAACATATTATATTTTATTCGAAGCTAGTGCGTTCAAAATTTTAATGGTAGTACAAGATATCCCTCCTAATTTACAGAGAATATACTAAAAGATTCAGAAAAAGTAACTTAAAAACAAAACGATTCTGAAAAAAAAATATTTTTGTTTACATGTTTTACCATTAACTAGTGGCGGATCTACGCCCTAATACTTGAGGGGCCCAAAAAATCATGACTTTTTTGCAAGTAAAAAGAGGATGGAGTCGGGCACTAGTAAATTAGTGCAAAAAAACCTCCATAGATCCATGCGCCCCCCGCCCCTGTCATTCGCCCCCAGACTTTCGTTTCAGAAAGGTGGTTTTCAGAACCCTGTATACAATCCTACGCATTTTAATGTGTGTGATCCTTTTAATTAGGTAAGTATATTTACTATTAAACCGACATAGTAAATCAAAACATGTCGTCGGTTATGGATGAAACTACTTGATCTTGAGATAACCTAATTAAATGAGAAGAGTCTTTAATAAGAAATAAACTAAAATTTTATAATGTAGGATTGAATTAATGAGTCAAGGAAAATATTATAATTTCTTATTGCTTTAAGAAAACTAAATTTTTACTTAAAACTCATATTTTTCAACAATTTATGTTAAAAGTTTACCTTTGTTGTCACTTTATAAAATTTTAATTTAAGTTTTTAGTATCACTACTTAATCTTAAAAAATATAGGGACGGCCAAGTTCGCTTTTTTGAGCTTTCGCTGTATTTAAAAAAAAGTTGGAGCAAATTTGATTTTTAACAATAAAAAAGCCAATTCATTAAGCAAAAAAGCTTAACTCAAATCAGTTTTTTTTAAGGATTATTATATTTTCAACAAATTTTGTTGTATCTAATATATATATTAAAAACAATAAAACCGGGGCTCCGCCTTTTGCGCGCCTTAGCGTTACTTTTTAAACAAAATAGACGCGTGCATGAAACTCGTTGATAAATTTTATACAGTTTGGCGGTAATTTAAACACCACGTGGCATTTTTGTCTTTGTCATTTTGCCTTAGCCCTTCCACTGCGACCACCAGTGGGTGGTGGCTCACTTTTGAGTGGCTTCTCACCACTGTATGCATAATACTCCAAAAAGGCCGGCTATCAGTTTGGGTGGGACACTGTTCAGATCTTCTGAGTCAATCTGAGATTTTCCGAAAGTAAAGACGTAAACGTGCAATAGCCGGGCATTCGCACAGTACATGTAATGTACCTGTGTAACTTTTTCGTCGTCCTCCATACAGAGTCTACATTTGGTCTCTTCTGTTGGTCCCATTCTGTGCATGGGTACTCTCAGTCGACAGTGATCCGTCAAAAGACCAATGATGTTCCTGGCTCTGTTTCTACAAGGTTTTTGAATGAACTCTTTAGAGTGAGCCAGTTCTGCTATATGTATCCAGTATTGTGGGAAGCTATTCTCCATCCATTTTAATATGGTTTATTTAGCAGCATTATATGATATCCCCAGGGCCGGTTCTGGGCCGAAAAACTCGGCAGATGCCGCGGCCCTTACTGCTTAATCTGCGGCCTCATTTAACTCGTGCCCAGAATGCCCTTGTATCCATAATTATGACACATTCAGCGAATCTCTGCAGCTCCTCACGGTTCTCATGAGACCGTATAGGAATCAAGCGCTCTTAAGGCTGCTTAACTGTCGGAGAAGATTTTTATTGTCCTGATTGTCCATTCGTGGTCAGTAATCCACCGGCTACACAGTTCATTGGCTAAGAGTTCGGCCTGAAATATAGTAGCCAATTGGCCGAGACTATGTTTAATCTCGACTTTTTCTTGGATACTAACAACTCCTAAAAGCATTTTGGGTCCATCGGTATAACAGAAGCTATCGTTATTTGAGAAGTTGGTCCTGTTCTTTAACCAGTCCTCCCTCTCCGGGAGGATAATGTTGTATAGCTTTCTGCTGTACACCATTTTAGGCATGACGTCGGATGTCATTCCTAGAGTTGCGTCCAACTCTTGTTCCCTAATTAGGGCTGTTGATATCACTTTGTTTGCCTTGCCATCCCGGTGGTTGACCCTTATTCTGTATGTTGCTCTTCGTGCCTTCGGCTCTAAGAAAATGTGAAGAGGAGTGAAACTTGCCTGTCGTTGTAAGCTTGTTAGTTTGGCCCTTGAGGTTCTTTGATGTCCCTTCTCGAACCAGACTATTGCGCCGTACGTAATCATTAGTCTGATGGCTGTTTTATACAGCCAATATATTTGTTTAGGACTAGTGCCCCAGGATTTTCCGCAAATTTTTTTGTACGTCCATAAGGACAGTGTGGCTTTGCGACCCCCGATGGTATGTCACTCTTTCATAAAAAGTTGTACAATGGTAATTGTAAGGTCACCTCGACTTCTTGTAATTATTGCTGTTTCCAAAGCACAATCCTGGTAAGTTGTAAATAAATCAGGATATTTTCTGACAAACACAGCAAAGCAAGCAATTTATACGCCAGATGACTCGTTTTTAAGCTCCAAAGACTCTCCCAGCATCTGGTGAGGCTTCCCAGAATAGCACTCCATAGCATGTAGCAGACTGAACAGAAGCAAAATAAAGGGATTTTAGGCTATCAATACCTAAATTCTGTCTTAGCCGAAGTATAGCTGCACAATGACTGCCAATACTAGCGGCGGTTGACTGAATCTGTGATTTCCAGTCCAAATTTGTATCAATAATTACACCACGGAACTTTGTTTTTCAGTTTTTTGAATGGATTTGAAATGATTTGAAATGTAATGAGATTGGTTTTCTCAACATTAAGTTTTAGGTTATCAGATTCGCACCAATTCTCCATTCTTCCTGCCGCCGCCGAACAGCTCGTCGATATCTGAAACAAGGATTCGGCAGACACAACTGCACCTGTGTCATCAGCAAGTTGTGACTCGAGATCAGCGTCAGCCGGTGCCAACAGGCCGTCGCGTCGCCGTACAGCAGGGAGAGAATGGGATCCAAAATTAAACCTCATATGGGTGATTTTTGTTCATTTTCAAAAAATACTATACTCTTAAGAGGCCTAGATGAGACGACTTTTTTTTAACACAGAAGACATCTTTATCACATATGTAAACACATTTTTTTGTTTGCAATAGAACGCCAAGTACGATGGTAACTCAGTGAAGCTGCATATCTTAAAAACATTAATATTTTAAAACTTAAAAAATAGTAACTTTTTACCCAAAAAAAAATTAAGGAAGAAAGTTCCAGACTACCCCAAATCGATTGGTTATGGATCACTCAGTTTTAACTCGCCTGGTGTTTACCTCAAATTTGAGTAAGGGCGTCTGTGTATCGTCATACAGTAATGGAAAAAAGTATAACAACTTTTTAAAAAGTAAGATTTCTAAACGGGAACTAAACTAATACAATACCTTTATTTATTACTTGTATATATATATATCGTATGTTCACAAAAAACAAAATAAAATAGTTTCATCAGACACTTGTATTTAATGTAATATTGATAATAAATTCTTTAGTGGGAAAATGTAGAGCAACTTTTTTGCTTTTTTAAATAAATTTGGTGAATTTTAGTTTCACATGAGATTTGTTTATTGTTTCTTGTTCTACCGAATACCTAAAATTCATAGGGGAACATATTTGTCGGTTGATTTAAAAACTAGAATCATCGAGTTATTTAAAAGTGGTGAAAAGCAAATTAATTTGGCAGAAACATTTAATTTTAATAAATCTATTATTTCTCGGATTGTAAAGCAAAATCTAAACTTTGGACATGTTAACACAAAAAAGAAATCAGGACGACCGATAAAAACCAACAACTTTGAGGATAAACGAATGTTAAAAATTTGTCAAGATGAACATTTTTTGGGGTCTAATAAAATTAAGCACCGTATTAATCGAGAGACAGAATAGACTTAGTGAAGGCGGACTTCCTGCTCGAAGACCAGCCAAAAAACCTTTGTTATCTTCGAAAAACAGACGGTTCCGTCTTAATTTTACTAGAAGGCATTTGCATTGGACTATTGATAATTGGAAAAAGGCAATATTTAGCGAGCTAAATTTAACCTATTTCAAAGTGATGGAATGGCATATGTACGACGTCCAACAGTTAAACATGGAGGAGGGTCTGTTACGGTATGGGGCTGCTTTTCTGGCTATGGCATGGGCCCTCTTAATCAAATAAATGGCATTATGTATAGATTTTAATACATGGACATTCTAGAGAACCAAATGTTTTCTTATGCTGACGAGGTAATGCTATTAAGGTACATTTTTCAGCAAGATAACGACCCAAAACATTGTTCTAAATTTGTTAAGCAATGGTTTAGAAATAATTAATGTTATGGAATGGCCAAGCCAATCTCCTGATCTAAACCCTATAGAAAATCTGTGGGAAATATTATACAAAAAAATTAGAGGTAAAACCTACAGCAAAAAGGAAGGTTTGTTAAACGTCTTAAAAGAAGCTTAAATAAATATGGATTCCGCAATAATTTCAAGACTACTCCAGTTAATGGCAAGGTGATCAAAAATAATGGATACTTTACAAAGTATTTTTTAAATAAAGTAATGTATAAAAAGTTGCTCTACTTTTTACCACCTGAAATTATATCTTACTTTATTAAAAATATAACAAAATAAATATTTTAAAAATAAAATTACATCTATGTTACCTGCATCAAACACTAATATTCTTAATACTAAATTAAAAAGTATCTGTTTTGAGCAAATATTAAAAAAAATAAAAAGTTGCTCTACTTTTTGCCACTACTGTATATCCAAGACTGCGATTTTTTTCATATTTTTTCAAAAACTTTTCTTTTAACTTTTGCCATATCAACTTTACAGAAAAATTGTATAGCTTATGATTTCACGTCATTCACGTTTCTTTTTGCTTTAAAATGAATGTCATTTTGAACAATCTGCAAGCATTTACAATTTGTTGTTATGGTAGGCCCTAAATATGGGGGGCCCAAAAAAATACTTTTTTGCAAATAAACTGGTAAATCCGAAAAAAAAATTCACAAAAAAAGTTGGGTTGGGCCTGGCGATCCTAGGGGGCATGACGTTTTCCAACTTAAACAAAAACTTGACAACAAAAAACATCTAATTTGTGATAAATTTTGATTAATTCTTCAAATATGATATGCAAAGAGCACCGAAAAATGCATTTTACCATCCTCATAATCATCTGATTGAAAAAAATATTTATTATTTGGACTTACACACCAATTACACATAGCTGTTCTTTTTCATCGAGCTCTTTGCCCTCACTAGTAGTTAAAAGTTTCTAGCAATCAGAATTGGAACAATTTTTGACAAAAAAATTCGTAACTTTTGTTGCTATTTTTTATTTATTTAGTATAAACAAACAACACAATTGTTTTGTTACGATTAACTATAGAAAAATACATTATTTATCAGGTAAAGCAAAATAAATAAAAGATGTATTTATTAAAAATAAAATATCAATAACTTTCATGATAGAACTTCTTTTCTATGCAAGTTAATTTTTTTTGCAAAACGGTTTTTCTTATATAACTGTTTTGGCACTTATGAAAGTTTTAAAATTACAAATGGTAGGTAAATTATAACTGGTTTCCTCTCACGAATATTAAAGAACTCCACAAAAAACACAAACGCATAGAAGACTGGGACACCCACCAGTAGATAGTTTTATCTAATCTATGTCCCTGCATCATATGCGCACTCCAGAGGAAGAGGGGTAGGTTCCCAGAAGCTTAAAAGATATTTTAAACATATTTTATGAATAAAAAATAAAATAGCATAAAATAAAATTACAAAGTAAGGCATAATATATTTCTGGATGGGCTACTGTAAGTTTTTTATAATAATTTTTAATAACCATAAGGAAAAAAACAGGTTATTACCCTATTTTTTCAAAGATCCTTTTTGTCAAAGTTCCAGTTCCACAGTAAACCCAATATTCAACAAATTTAGTAGGCGTAAAATACGTTTACGGAGGGTTTTATTTCCTCTGTAAGAAAAAAAATTATCAACCTAGGCACGGTTTAAATAAAAAAAAGTTGATCTAGGATCTATGCACAATAATAATAATTTTGGTAATGGCCTTTGCGCAAAAATACACTTTCATTTGTTGTCAAAGCGCCGTTATTTTAGAGGCCAAAAATTTCAATGTTATATCCTAGCCTACGTGCTTTCTAGGCCACACCCTAGGCACACACAAACAATGCAAGTTGAAATATTGCAAACCCTCGTGCAAACCCGCCAGACTACCGGGTCGTGGCCCATAAAATTTTAGACTAGATTTATTTATTAATAACTTTTTTAACGCATAACCAAATTTATTTAAAAAAAAAAACTTCATCGCATAGTCAAAAAAACATATTTTCAAGAAAAAAAATACCACCGCTATATTCAAATTCAAAATAGCGGACAACTGTAAAGTCGCGTGATATTTTAGCCTCGTTTTTTGTGTCACCTACAAAAAGTGTACATTATTATTAGCCAGCGAACAAGCTGGTTTCTTGCCTAATACAAAAATATATTTTTCGTTGAAATTGGTCATGAACTTTTTGAAATATGATGATAGATAGATTGTTCAACAATTACTATTTTTAGTCTGAACGTCTCTTATTTGCTGAAACAAGAAAATTTTTCTTTATCATTACTTTCTTATTTCTTAACCGATTTCGATAAAACAAAAACGGTTTTTGGCATTATTTTCATGACTTTTTAGATTGCTCACCATTTTAAAATTCAAAATAAGGACCATTGACGATTGACGTTTTATGATTGTGAACATTTACGATTTAGATATAAGAGTAGGTATTTTTTTATAACTTTTATGTAAACCAGATCCTGTTTAATACTGGTAAAGCAGTTTTTGAAATATGACGCTTATACCAGGTTCTCTTTTAAGTCGAAATGTCTTCTCTTTCCAAAAACAAAGAATTTCTCTCATGATCATTACTTCCATATTTTTAACTGGTTGTGATAAAAAAAAGTGTTTTTGCCTTTGTCACGTGACCACGCCAAGCAAAAAATCTTTTATATTATTTTAATTGGTTCAGAACTACGAAGGTAGCTATCAAGAGAAATTCAATAAGAATTTATTTACTATTAAACAGTAAAGGTTCACAAACATAAAATTTCAGCGGTGGTCGTTACCATGAATTTTAAAATAGCAGATAGTTTTGCATAAACTTAAAAAGTCACATTTATAAAGGCGAAAAGAATGTCATTAAAATCGGTTGAGAAGTAAGAAATTAACGATCAAAAGATGTTCAATGTTCTTTCTTTTTCTAAATTCAGTTATGTTGTAAAAACGTTGTGTTTTGTTAATTTTTTTAAAGCGTTCAGCTTTTTAAAAGTCCTTTAAAAATATGTGCCAAATAAATTAATGATGTTATTAATAATAAGAAGATTCCTCATATGTAAAGTGTTTATTTCTGTAATAAAATAATAATTGTAATATATTAATTTTTTTGTTTACTTTATTTTTTATTGTATAAAATGGCTTTTTATCAACAACATGTATTTCGGGTCGAACGGGGCGGGTCGAGTGACTTATAAAAACTCCAAAATCTGTCCCCCTTTAATAAATTATTTGATATATTTTTATTGGTTTTAAATGCCCATTTTTAAGAAATCTTGGGTAGGAAGCTTTAAAATATATTAAAAAGATATTAGTAGGTTATTAGATTTTAATAATTTTGAAAATGTTAGAGTTTTGAAAAAAGTTGACTAATGCAGCTTTATTTATCTTTATCGCTTTAAATATAAAAAACAAGGTACAGACTGTCTCATCATAAATCTCACCCCGCCCTTTTTGTCCCATTATATGCATGCTAAAAAATGATTTGATTTATAAAGGTTGCTTAAGTTTAAAAGACCTTTTAAAAATTACATGTGTTTTTCAAATATTAAAAATGTCAGATTTCGCTGTAAGGTTTCTGGATGTGTCCTTTGCTCGTGTGTTTTTAATTTCACATGCGATTATAATATGTTGGTTATGCCATTATAAGCTGTTTCTGAAGTATACCCCATTAAAAATTGACAATACCCTTAGCGGTTTTTGGTTCTGAAGACAAAAATAGTTTTAAAATATATTGAAAACTAAAACACCGGCTAAAGGTTTTTACAAAACATGAAATATGTAAGACAAAATATGTACGGTCTCCTATTTCAAACATTACATACCTATCGATGTAAGACTTCGTTTAAAAGTGTTTTAACATTTTAACCCTAAAAACCTATCCTACGAATTATACATTTTTAAAATACCTATTCTTTTCAACTCGTTGCAGAATAGAACTATCGTAGTGCGAACAAACTTGCACAAAATCAATCAAAGACCGTCAAACGGGGTAAAGTGAATAAAATATTTTTTTTTATTTACTTTCAGATGAATACAGCTAAAAAGAGTGAAGCCGTTTGAGCTAGTAAACTAAGTGAATTACACATAAAACAAAATAATGCTATAAACACAACACAATTGTGAGTTACAGACTAAACAAAGCGGGGAGAACTGTTGAGTGAACCCTAAGTTTAAATCTGACTTTTCTAGTAAATTAAGTTAAAACAAAATTGCTAATTAGTCTTACTGACTAGATTGTAATAAAAAAAACACAGTGTGTTTGACAAATAAAAAAAAAAGATGAATACAGCAAAACAGATACACATATTAATGAAGATATTGTTATAAGCCTAATAAGCTACTTAAAAAAAAACAACCTCAAATTTGAAACAAAAATAAATGTGTGAAAAGTAATCAGCCTTTTTTTTAACGATTTGGTAGCCCGAAGGCCGAAAGTTTAATAAATATCTGCGGAGAGCGAATTTCGATCTAACTAAAATATTTGATGTAAGGCTTTAAATCTGAGTAGGCTATGGTTTTAGTTGCACAGTGATCCTTTCTATTTTAGATTCTAGACAGTGCGCCTAGACAAAATAAACCGTGAATGCCAACTTACGCTTTTCTGCCTGATCATATTTTTAATTATTATTATGCTGCTCTATTAGATGAAGTGAGTTTACATTGCCGCACATTTAAATTGTACAGGGTGGGTTGGGTTTGGTTCGGTTCATATTTTTTATTTTGATTTATTTTAATATTGTAATCTTTACCGATATTTTTGTAAATGTCTTGACCAAGCCCCCTAGCCTAATGTAGGGCAAGTTAAAAACGTTTAAACTTTTTACAGCTTGGTGCTGCGAGACGTCTAGTGCCGGCGCTAGAGGTATTTCAGTATTCAAAATATGAGCACCGCAGCTGGACAACTTAGAATAGGTCATAACGATCCGGATCTGGCCGGGCCACTTTTTGGTCCATTTAATTTTTTTTACCCCCCCCCCCCCCTCTTTATGATAAAGGGATTCGGGTCCCAAACCCCCTCCCCTTCCATTCGTTGTGCCCATGGCATACGTCAGTGGAGGTAATGTAAAATTTAAAAAAAAACTTGGTTGTCATATCACTGAAAAGGGGGTAGTCATAAAAACTCACTGAAAAGGGGGTAGTTTTAAGATGGAGCTACAACCCCTAAAACTGATATCTTTCATTTGTTTTTACAATGTTATTTCCTTTAGTTACATTGAGTTTTTTGCTGCTTCTTCTTTTCCTACAGTGGAAATATTGTGTGTCCGGCGACGACATTTTAGCTCTTTAAAATTCGTTTTGTTGTCATTCACGTATTCCTAATTTTTAATTTAATAAGTTTTAGATGAATATGCAGTTTTGTAAATAAATTTGAATAAATGAATGAACTGCTACTGCTATCTACTATGGGGTCAAAAGCCTAACAGCCTAAAATCTTTATATCTTCGGTATAAAATTATAGTATTTTATAAAATTTGTTATTTTGGAGACACTGCATGTTCACATTATAATCATAAACTGTATATATTTTTTTAAATAATTCGTTAATGTCGAGAGATTAGATAGTTTTTGGTCGTGCCAAAAACGGCCGACGACTAACGCAATTCGACACTGTTGCCATTTGAACGCCTCATGTCGTTAACGGCTTCCGAGGAACGCCGCAAACTCACGGACGGGTAACATAGGAATTTTGACGTACGTAGAACGTGCGGGATTGTGTTTAAGCGAGCTTCTATTAAATTCCGTGCCATTTGGTGGCGCTGGCTGCACAGGTCAATGCAGTGTTGAGTGGAACCATTGAGTAAATTATATAGGTCATATACTCAAAGGGGAAACCCATTTATTTAAAATAGGGGGCGATTGGAGAAGAAGAAACAGGGGTAATAGGAAATATATTTTTGCTACTCTTGCATTTTGTCTTTTGTCATTTGAGATATCTGAAAAAACTTTTCAAATTCTTCTACTAAAATATTAATAAACTTTTAGCACTTTTGTGCTTTTTTTGAAACCTTATTTGCAGTTTTAATACTTAAGTTTGTTGTCAAATATAATATTGTTTTAAATTTTGCTTGTCATAAACAAGTAGTTCAGAATGGAAATGTTTCTTATTACCCTCTCGTTTTGACAATCGTGGGGTAATAAAAACATCGCAATGGGGCAATAAGAAATATATTCTTTTTTGTTTCATATTAATTTTGCCTTTAAATTTGACAAAAGTAACCTATGTAAAGCTATAGAAATGGCAAGTTGCAAAAATATCAAATGGCCTCTACCTCAAATAGTCCCGCAGTACACCGGTCTATTATTTAAGTGATTTCTAACTGGCTAAATTTTCGCACATAGCCTTATTTGGCCGAGACGCCTAACTTTTTCCCCAGCAAAAATATTGCCATTAACTTTCAAGCACATTTTTTAAACTACAGAAAAAAATTACTGGTTTCTAATTCTTTAATGGAACTTATTTCATCTTATTGTTTATAATTTTCAGATAATTTGAGAGTTAATACCTGTTTAGAAAGTAAATGGCGACATTATCCTCCAAAATCATATGCTTATTTTTTAGTCAGTCGGAAGCTCAAAAAATATTTGCGCCCGCGCATTCTGTTAGGAATCACTTTAAAGAATTTTCGAAGAGGAGAAAGCTAGACGAGAATGTACGAAAATTCAGTCTGTTAGTCATTACCTAAAAAATAAACCGCAGTTAGATGCCATTTAATATTTAAGCAACTTGCCATTTCTACAGCGTTACATAAGTTAATTTAAAGGTAACATCACTACTGAAATCAATATGCAATAAAAAATAATTTATTGCCCCATTACGATCTTTGCTACTACCCCCCACGATATTCAAAACGAAGGGCTAATTTAAAAACAATACATAAAAAGACTTCCATTTGACCACAAACAAGGCATTAAAATTGCAAATATAGTTTTCCTTTAGACAAAAAAATATTCCCCCATCTTCCCCTATTCATTATCTCGATTTTAACAGTCTTGCACACCAACCGACAAATAACCATACCTTCGGCGTCGGCGTCGACTAAAACCGGTACTAAAAATGCTCGTTCGTTGTCGGCGAAGTTATCGGGCCCAAATTTGGCACCACCAAAAACTATCTATTTGTGGCTTTTGGGACATAAAACTTGTTCGCATTTATTGACGTTGACGTAGAAGGGACTACCAATACCAATATATCGTTTGGCTCCATAACGGAATTCTGAAGCCGCGTAATCATTGGCGAGCAGCAGTCATTTTCAAAAAAACTAGACCTTGAAAAAAATATTAAGGTCTTTCGACTGGCCGTAGTCGCCAATACACTTTAAAATTTTATAAAATTCGTATATAGATGACGACGATATTTTAATTTTTCGAAAAAACACAACGTTTAGGTTTTGCTCAATATTTTGAAAAGGCATGCATATATTTTGAATTTCTATAAAGCACTCATTGAGCTTGGAATAGTGCAAAATTTTATTTAATATACTTACTTCTATTTGTATGTGACCGGAGATTAAAGGGAAGGGAAGGGAAGACCAATAGGTTGGAATAATTCATGGGGTCATCATATATGGTTGCCAGGATCAAAGGCAAATAAAATTTATATCTCCAATCCACAAGAATCGTAAATCTATGGCAAAACAATAAAAATATTACTAGTGCGGATGTAAACGTGAAAGTGGCTTAGATCCATATGGATATAACATATGTATTAAAATAAAGCGTGATTTATATTTATTTAACTGCCACTATCTCTAATAAACCTATCCACCTTTTTATTATTTATCTAATAATTTTCAATGATTTTAACGAACTTAACCCACTTAATCAGTAGCCTTCCTTGGGGCTACATAAATAATTGCAAGTAGGTATTTCTTTTATTTCTTGCACATGGTGGATTCACCTTCATATTTTTTTTTTAGGGTAACTGCATATACCTACAGTGAGCTTGTTATGTCCTACATAAATTCATCAAATAGTGGTATTACTTTCCTTACAAAAAAGCAGGTTTATGTTTTTTAGACCTTAATAAAAAAAACTATAAACCAAAAGCCAACGATTAGTTAGAGTTCTTGCAGAAGTACAAGCATTTTTCATAAAAATTATAAACGAGATGGCATCGGCATCAAGTGACTGGTAGGGTAGCATACATAATACGGTCTAGGACAACTGGGCGCCGCCAACTGGGCGCCAGGCCAACTAGGCGCCGGAGATTTTTTTTTTTTGATAAAATGTGTAGATGAAAAACATAATATATTCTTTATATAAAAACATCTTTGAAAAATCCTCTACGCAGTTTTTTTGAAATTTGTTTTTGTTAAGTAAAGTTAAATCCATTAAGTCGATTGTTGAATCTTGGTAGTTGTAGTGTTTGGTAACTTGGTAACACTACAATTTACGTTTTTTATTACGACAATGGCGGATCCAAAATGGCGGATTTTTTTATTTTTAAACCGATTTGTCTGAAACTTGAAAGTTTGCAGTGCCTGAGTTCACTAAATACAGTTTTATCCTCAAACTTCAAAAATTCAAAATGGCGAATCCAAAATGGCGGATTTTCTTATTTACTAACCTATTTGTTTCAAACTTGAAATATTACATTGCTTGAGGTCATTTAACAAAATTTTTTACTCAAACTTAAAAAAATCAAAATGGCGGATCCAAAATGGCGGATTTTTTTATTTACTAACCGATTTGTCTCAAACTTGAAATTTTACATTGCTTGAGGTCAATTAACGAAGTTTTTTAATCAAACTTAAAAAAATCAAAATGGCGGATCCAAAATGGCGGATTTTCTTATTTACTAGCCGATTTGTCTCAAACTTAAAATATTACATTGCTTGAGGTCGTTTAACACAATTTTTAACTCAATCTTAAAAAAATCAAAATGGCGGATCCAAAATGGCGAATTTTCTTATTTACTAACCGATTTGTCTCAAACTTGAAATATTGCATTGCTTGAGGTCATTTAACAAAATTTTTTACTCAAACTTAAAAAAATCAAAATGGCGGATCCAAAATGGCGGATTTTCTTATTTACTAACCGATTTGTCTCAAACTTGGAATGTTACATTGCTTGAGGTCATTTAACAAAATTTTTTACTCAAACTTAAAAAAATCAAAATGGCGGATCCAAAATGGCGGACTTTCTTATTTACTAACCGATTGGTCTCAAACTTGAAATATTACATTGCTTGAGGTCATTTAAACAGTCGACTTAATAGATTTAACTTTACTTAACAAAAACAAATTTCAAAAAAATTACGTAAAGGATTTTTTAAAGATGTTTTTATATAAATAATGTATTTTGTTTTTCATCTACACATTTTATCAAAAAAAAATTTTTAGTCCGGCGCCGAGTTGGCCCGGCGCCCAGTTGTCTCATTAAGTAATATGTGTCAAAATCGGGAAAGTAGTTTTTGGATTAAGAGCCTTGGTAACAGACATGAACCTACAAACAAACAGAGAGACAGATGGTGGCACTAAAAATGCTCAGAATTATCTGAAAATAAAAATATTTGTTATCTATCTTAAGATCGGAGCAAGTTATACCTACTAATTATACAGGCTTTTCCAAATTAATATACCGAGATGACCACTCAATTAGGAACATAAAGTGGAATACATACATGGTTCGTAAAGAAACAGTTGCCTGGTAATTCGGGTGATATAGGGGCCGTTACGTCAGTGCTACGTTACCGCTGTCTAACAAAGTTGCGCCACAAGGGCGCCAAATTGAGGTTTTAAGCTCAGGTAAATCCACATGGAAAAGTACAGACTAGAAATGAAAGAGGTACATACCTATCATGCACAATCAATATCTTAGTAGTAGTAGACCGTTATGCAAGGAATCAGTAGTATTGTATTTCATAGCGGGTTTGGACATTTCGCGAAGTTTTTTTTTACATTTTGATTTTATCTTGGCTTTGAAATTGTTTAAATAACAGTTCTGGGGTTGCTATACATTTAATTAAGACTGTAACTATTTTTTTTATCATGTATCAAAAGTAAACAATGACTCTAAGCCATTTTTATTGCTTACAGGTTGATCGAATAATTTGAATAAGATATCCAATCAACAATTAATGTTAATCATAATCTCATAGAGCTGTTTCTATCTTTCCTTCCTAAAATTGGAGAAAGAAGGTTATCAATAAGCATTTAAAATTCTGCAAAAAAAATTATGAAATATGGCCTCGAATATGCCAATGTACTTATCCTATACCTCATATATGCCACTAATTAATATAAAATAATAAATTTAAAAAAATGGATCCCGACTATCCAGGTTGGCGACTTTAAATTGAATATATGATTTCGGTAGTGACCCTTTCAGTTCAATAGTGTGAAAATTGGTTGAAAAACTTTTTGTTAGATTAGCAACGTTTCGATTTATTTAAAATCATCATCAGGGTTCTTTAAAACAGTTTTTCCATTGTCAATTTTGAAAAGTAGTAGAAACACATAATCGATAGACTTAATTACCATAACAAAACACAAAAACGTAATTCACAAACATAATTTAAATAAAAATTCAAAACGGGTTTGCTTGGCGAGTACGACCTACTGAGTATTTTAAAGAACCCTGATGATCATTTTAAATAAATCTAAACGTTGGTAATTTAACAAAAAGTTTTTCTGAAAAACCTGACCAACCAATATTCACGCTATTTAAATTGAATGTTGGCGTAAGAGGGTTAATATTTGTTTATTAACTGAGTATTTTCACGCGGTTTCTTCCGCACACAAAAAAAACCCCGGATAGAGGTCTACTGTTGACCTACAACTTTTTTCCAGAGGGGATCGCCCAACTTGCAGTACCTCATTCGAAAGCTTATGAAAAAAGAAAAACAACGGTATACATTGAAATACCCTACAACTAAACCGTTGTTTATACTTTTTCATAAACTTTTAAATGAGTTGTCATCACAAGTGGAGTCATCCCTTCTGAAAAAAAAATTGCATCTGAGTAAACCCCTCTCGAAGGGTCTGACCAAAAATATTTTCCTGACTTGTTTTTACTTATTTCTAAAAAGCCAATTAATTAACCCGCTAGAAGCAGCGTTCATTCAAAGACGCCACTCGTATATACGCTCAAACGCAAAAAAAAATTTTTAACAGCATTTACAATGAAACCTCTCCTTGCGGACACCTCTATTAAGCGGACACTCCCTTTAGGCGGACAAATTTGTTTGAACCAAGCTTTTCCCTATTACATTTTTATTGTAACATTCACTCCTATAACCGGACACTCTAATAACCGGACGCGGACAATTTTTTTTGGTAAAAAAATTCTGAAACCTTCCTTAACCGGACGCAAACCTCTGACAAGGGGACTGAGCGCTGCACGACATGGGCATAAATATTATGTAGTATGTTGGCAACAACGCACTCTGCAGCCGTGGAATTACGTCTTTCCGTTTTAATGTGGAAACTAAATACTTCTGTCGTATTTATAAAATATTTTATTCGGCGGGACTGCTGTGTTTTATTTTTATTGTTCAGTTGGGTAGTAATAGATCTCCTTGAAATGGCGCCTAGTAAAAAACTTCTTAGTTTACGTAAAAAAATGGAAGCTGTTAACGTTTCGCAGAATTCGAAAGATCGCTGAAAAATTTAATATAGAAAAAACTCAAGCAGCGGAAATTGTAAATAAATATATATTGAAATTTCGCAGTTCTCTCTCATAAGCGGACACCTCCAATAAGAGGACAAATTCGACGAAACCGTGAGTGTCCGCTTATCACAGGTTTCACTGTAGTCAGATAACAAATATTTTTATTAAGTGTTATGCAGTGCCAGCGAAGCAGGTTTTATTATCTTATTTTATATTATTTTATATTTATTTATAACGAATATAAAACTTGTTAAAAGCAAACTGTGCCAACTTGAAAAATTGATTTAGAAAGGTAAAGTTTGAAAAAAGCTATAACAACTAGCAAAAAAGGGGCCAAATAAAGTAGTTATAATAGGGTAATAATATCGTTAACAACTGGCACACGCCAAAATATGCATTGTATACTGGAACTAACAATGGGTTTTAAAATTTTACCGCCTTCGTTTGCAATAAAATAGGTCGTTTACTTAGGACACTGGACACTTGACTTTGTCATTATAAACCTTACGACCCATTTTTGCTGTTCTTATAGCCCTTACTAACATTTAATTTAAAACACAAATAAGTATCGCAAGTAGGTATCTTAAAAACTAAAGAAAAAATTGATGAATTTGAACAAATTATTAACACTGTTGCTAACGGCAACCATTTACAACAGGGAACGTCAGTCAAATCGCGATTTATCAATATTCAATTATGGTACTTTTTTTTGTCTCTTTCAATTTTTTTTGATATATTTATGGTCTAGTATAGTTTTTGCAAAGTCATCTGAATGCTCCTAATATGGGGTTCTATCGATTTCATGAAATTTTGCTTCAATCTGCCCTTCAAAAGTTATCCAAATTCATATAAAATCTTCCCGGTATAATTTCAACCCTACCGACAGAGAAAATGCGCTGCTCTTTGCGGTCCGAGTACAAAGTATTTGTTTTCTGACCGATCCAGCACAGGTGGATAGACGGCACCTGATTGGCAGATTTTTTTGAGATGCGCTTTTAATTGCTTTCGGGTCTGCTTTTCGGGGCCCCTTTAGTCGGCAGTATGCAGTGTTAGAAAATAAATCAGTGTCGTTTCTGTAGGTGTAGGAATAGAAAGTTTTATTATCTATTTTTATTTCTTTAGTTTACGCCATAATTAAATGAAATAAGTTTCATGAGTATATCTACCGCCGTCCATGTCACTTTCTTTAAAGGATATGCCGATGGTCGGCTTTAACCTTTGTTCTGACTTTGCAAAAACTATACACAAATGTTTCAAATGTATGTTTCAGCAGAAGTGAGTTAAATAAGTGGTATGCAAAGCATTGTACTTGCAACATTTTTAGACCATTGAATTATGTAGGTTCACAAACGCTTTCTTACCAATACATGAATTTTCTTATGCACTCACTTTTCGTTGTGAACTAAATAACACAAAAAAATATCCGTGGAACTGGCTTGGCACTGGGAATATAATTCACTTTACCCCCAAAACTTACTACCGAGAGGATTCAGTTAGGTTAGCTCTTGTTTCCGAGATATTTGGAACTGAAGAGCGGCCCACCCCTTTTTTCCGTACCACTAGTAAAGCAAGCTTTTCTCGAAAAAATGTGTAAAAAGCTTATTTGAAGCCAGAAAATTGTCGTCAAAACAAAGTAGCGTGTGATGGATTTGCTCAATAAACAAAATATATGTGGAATGATAAACAATTATTTTGCTTATATCTCCAAATCCAGCATCTTTATTTCTTAACCGAATTGCAAGATTGACACCTCATTTGAAGGATAATTTCATTCCCTTTGAAACATATATCTACACGTTTTGTTGTAAATATGTTGGTTTCTGCGATAAAAGAAAAAAAATCCGGACTTCTTATTTTTTAAATTTTGCTATACCGAGCTAACTTTGATAAATGCTCTCGGTCGTGGAATCAGGGACTGAACACGAATATAAATGTTTTATTTTTAATTTTGTCACACAATGTATTTGGCACTTAAATATTTGTCGACTACACCATCGATTAATGTATTTGTTTTTAAAGTCATTACTGTTGACAAAAAAAATCATAGCACTAAATACACAATAACAAAACCAGTCAGAGCCAGTTCCCAGACTAAAGCTATGTTGTGAAAAACAATCGGTATTTTAAAATTGTAATATTTATTTAAATTAAATATATATCTTATACAAATATCCATAAAGAGTAGTTTTATTTGGTTCCATGATTTGCCAATTGGCTCTATTCCTCTCCTTGTTTCCACTACATGGCCTGTCTACCGATATTGTATGGGTCTCCTCTTAGAAGGTGATCAATCTAGTTCCATTTCCGGATTTTGATTTCAATAAAGATCTATAATTTTCCCTTTCGCCTCCACGCATACCTTGACTGTTCAGCTTCATCCAACACAATATTGAAAATAATAGGGGAAAGAATACAACCCTGTTTGAGGCCAGCTTAGCAGGAACTCTATCAGATATCTTGTCATTGTGGAGAAATGTACAGAAAGCTTCTTTTTTAAAGTTCCTCAATCAGATTTATGGTTTTTGGTGGAAGTACCGCTCATGCCAGGATAGTCCAGAATTATTTTTGTTTTTTGAAGTTTGCTCAGGCTCAGCAATAATTTCTAATGTGTTTATGTCAAGATATAATATTTTTCAATTTCATAATACAACTTGATCACAAAAAATTCGTAATAAAGAAAATATTTTCCACAAACTAGTAAATTTTCCAAAAGTTATTTATATTATTATAGAACTTCAACATTTTATATATAGACCTCCTTAAACACGTTTCTGTAATGCTTTAATCATATGAATAAGTCTCTGCTTCACTAAACAATAATAATTTGTATGCAACTTTAATTTTATCAGTATATTATTTACGGCTAATAAAGTTTTGCTTATTTAGGCATAGACAAATCAAATACCAAAACACGTAATACGAAAATATTTGCAATAAACATATCATTGTTATCTGGGGCCAAACCTTATGATTAATAAATTATATCTAATCAAATAATTTAGATAAAAATAAATATTTAAAATCTGATCAGCAATAAAATGTTTAAGTACAGTATAGAACAAAGTACAATGGTCAATATTTAATATGATGATCTTGACCATTGACTTAATTATAAGAGAGATATCGGGGATAATTCCCTAAACAAATTTATTTTTATATTCTTTTATTTTAAACCATTTAAAACATTAAGACCTTGCCTTTATTTACTATTTTAAACCATTTCAAAACATAGGGGTTTATCCTGTAAATAAATACACATGTACAAATCTGCTGATAATTCTTTCAGTAAAAATTTTAAGACTTTTTAGATATCTATTATTTATAATTATGCAAAATAATTCAAAAACAAACTTAAGAAGAGAGAACGAATTTTTTTTTATCTATGTTTTTTTGGAAGTAATAGATAATCATTAATAACTTTTTTTTATATTAAAGTGTTTGTTTGTTTCAGTACGTCATGCGTAGTTAAACAATTTTTGCAATTACATTATGTTCATCAGCGTCAGCCCAGCCATAGAAAATCTAAGGTTTTTTTCTGTAGCCTAACCATAAAAATCACATGACCTGACCCAATATAAAATTACAATCTACTCGTCAGTGGGTCAAACTCACGGTGGATAGAGAAGACCGGTGTTCGGATCTTATATCGAATTTTTCACGTCACTGGTGGCCCAGCTGATTTTTGTAAACCAAAGTTAGATATGATATGAACAACAGAACAACTAATATTTTTTAAATATTTTGAAAACTAAGGCAATTTTCCTACAGTTTTCTAGTACACCCTTATAAAATGTAATTTTCTTCGAATTTTAATTCTTGTGTAAAGAGAAATGAAGCGGGCTAAAAAAAATAACGACTGGTATGTCTGAAAAATATTATTTTATAAGAATATACTAAAAAATTGTAGGAAAATTGCCTTAGTTTTCACAAAATTCAAAAAATATTAGTTGTTCATATCATATCTAACTTTTGTTTACAAAAATCAGCTAAACCACCAGTAGCATCAACATTCGACATATATATATATATATATATATATATATATATATATATATATATATATATATATATATATATATATATATATATATATATATATATATATATATATATATAAAATCCGATATTCTATCCACCGTGGGTCAAATTAACTAAATAGTTTGGAATTGTTGTTTGTGGATTTAAGTTAAAGCTTGCAGTGTCGCACTTTGGTAAAATATGTCCAAAATTAAAAACTAAGTAATACATTTTTTATAAAAAAAAAACTGCTAGTCGCAGTTGGTTACCAAATTGATAGGTCTACCTATAATGTACGACATGCTTCAACTTTTAGTTTTGATGCCCAAAGCGCACTTACGAACTTATACAGTTTTGTATTTTTATGAATAAGTTTATCTGCGACCAGTAGGTTCAAGTTGATTTAGCAGTTGGGGTTTTTTTTATAGAAATTTTTTTTATTTCCAATTACCTAATCATGCATTTGTGTCAAACATTGAACTATGCCCAAAGAGTAGATAGGTTCGTTTCTACAAACATTGAGTAAAGGTAGAGAAGGGGGGAACTAGTTAAATGGTGTTGAAAAAAACTTAAAGTGTGTGCAGAAATAATTTTTGAAATCGCTCTATATGTGTTGAAAATTACATATGTTAATAATATTAGACAGGAGGGGAGATGGGTGGGAGCAGGGAGGACTACAAAGAAACTACAGCAAATTAGAGGACATTTGTGATCAAAAGAATTTCATTAAAATCGCCTGAAATTTAGCTCATTTGTATTCCTTAAAGCCTACATCATGTGACAAAATGGCGTATGACGATCACCATATTGTCTCCTGTTAAAGAAAATATAGCCTATAGCACCTTCGGAATCAGCAGGAATTATGGACACATTTTTTGTCAAAATCGGTACAGCTGTTTAGCCTCTAAAGCGACACAAATATACATAATAACCTTCATCGAACATACTTACATACATACATATTTCAAGCAAAAAACATTACCCTTCCTTTCGCTGTGCTGCAGTTGGGTAAAAAGAAACAATTGCTTTGGACGGTTTAATTAGTTTTGGTATGATAGTATAATACCACAATGATTAACCAAGTATTAAACAAAGTTACCAAATTAACACTTGAATTCTTGAGAGCTCACCGAAAATGGCCCTTTTGATGTTTTTAAAACCGTACCTTATTGTAGATTTTTTATTAATTAAAAAAATAAATATGTTTTAGTTTTTTATTTTAGAAAGAATCAAAAATCTAACAATAAAAAAAGGCAAATATTTTAAGAAAATATTATTTTATTATTTTGTAGCAGTAAGCTAACAATAGTGAGATAAATCAGAGTAACATTTAGTTCAATCAATGAGCACATTTTTTAAATAAGTCAATTTTAATTAAAGGAAGGAAGTTAATTTAAATAAGCAACAGTGCAAAGCAGGGTGACCCTCATAATTAATTAAATTTTATACCTAAATGGTGTGTAAAAAAACAAATTAATTTAAATACATAGTTAAATATACATATAATTTTGCGACAAAAGCGCTGTAATGTTTTTACTATGTTTCATTTAGGGGCTTAATTATTTTTGGCTTTTTATTGCTTATATCTATTTCCGTTGTTCTCATATAATACAAATAATATTAAAAATAAAATCTTGGGGTGCATCTGAACACCTATAGGGCAGACCTGAAATAACTCAAAAAATTTATTTTGGGGAAATAGACAAAAATAGTGACTTATTGGGAATTCGAAAATAAGGCTAGCAGTAATAAGGCAATAAGAAACTTTACTTAATTAGTGCTCCCGCTTAACGCGGAAAAAACAGTTTCGGATCATACTTTTCAGACCCTTAATTTTAACAGGGGCGGATCTAGCAACTTTATTTGGGGGGAAATATCATGATAAATCTTGCATAAAACTATTTTGCATAGTGACCAGAAGGTGCATTCTGTATGTCAGGTCTACAAGTTGACTAATAAGGTTGTTTAAGAGGAGAACTATTTTATTTTCATGGAGAAATCGCGACCTGATTTTTTATGTCTAATTTTTTTTTTTGTGTAAAAGCATAATAACAGGAAAAAGCTATTGCAAAAATCAAAAATATCTGTAATATAACATCTCACCAAAAGAAAACAAACATAGCATGCCAAATGGTTAGTTTAAAAAAGTAACAGCTCAGTTGACAAACTTTAAAAACCTTCAAAATAAAGCCAAGTTACAAAAATAAATAAATTTGTTCGTGTAGTAATAAAGTCTAGCACAATTCTGATTAAAGTCTGTCTTATTTTACCAGCCAAATTTGTTTTATTTAGTTGCTGAGAAATCTCTTTTAACACACTTTATCGCTCATTTCGCGGAAGGCTAGATCCCCCTCTACGTACGGCCTTGTCAGCGCAGGTGCCAAAATATTGCTAGACCTTATTTCGCTTCCAATAAATCTCTATAAATAAGGACTTATTACAATAAAGCCAGGCTGTAATAATGCCAGGCAGTATTCTGACAGTATCACATTGAAAACTGACATTTAATTGATCATTTAAAAATGACATACCAAAGTCGAATTTAAAAATAAGTAGTTTATTTGACTTTAATAGTGGCAGGCAGTATTTATTCCGGTTCATATAGTAAACTAATCATTTATATTGACAGAAGCTGATCTTACAATGTGACAGTGTCAAAATATTGCCTGTCACTATTACAGCCTGGCTTTATTGCAATAAGTCCCTAACATTTTGTACTTTCGTCACGGATCACCAAACAAATGATCCGTGCTTTCGTTATGACGTTGTTTGATGAAGATCAAACAACGGTTATGACGTTGTTTGATGGATCAAACAACGATTATGATTAATGCGTAGGTATTTTAAGTTTTTATAAATTATATTAGGTCGTCCAACGTCCTTAAATTGCGTAACGCAAAAAGTCAGGATTTTTTACCCCTCCCCCACGTAACGCATTTTCAAGAAAAAACAGATTTAAAAAACATTGAGTGTAACGCAAGACCAAACCCCGCTCCACTAGAGCATTACATAATTTAAGAACAGGCCCTTACTGGATTTGTACATCGCATTTCAGCATGTTTTAACTAGTTGTTGATAAAAGGAGTGAAATTTTATTAATTTAATTTTTAATTTGGATTATTAGGGCCACTAAATATTGACCTCTAAAAATTGAATTTTCCCCAAAAATTAAAATTAAATTGAAATATTGATACGTGCCTAAGCCTCTCTCATCAATTTCTGCGTAGGCTACTGTATACATGACAAAAAAAAATAATATAACTCATATTATTTTATTTTCAAAATTGTTGCACAATACTTATCCGGTTTCTAGAACGTATTTAGTATTTTTTAAAGTTATTTGTCTCTATAACACATGCACATTAAAAATAGCATCAGCATCATGGACTCAAAAACATGTTTTTTGCACTTTAGCTCGAAAATTGAAAAAATATATATATAACTATAATAATATAATTTTGATTGCTTAAGGCATAAAGTAAGTTTTCCTACTTACTTATTGGTGCTTAAGGATCTTACCAGACCTTTACGCATACACAAACCAACCATCCCTAACCCAACCAACCTAACTTCTTCTTTTAATCAAAAGAAAAACACCCAAGAAAACGTTTTATTACATAGAAAGGATAAAAAAATAGAAAAAAAATGGAAACTTCTATTTAAAAAAAATTAAAGTCCAGTAGCGGACCGTGAGTTGTAAAGCTGGGGGGTGCAAATGGATTAAGGGTGTGGTCATAGATTTTTCAAGCAGCACTTAACTGAGTTTATCATATTCGTTTTACCGAACAATGCAAATCCAGTGCAATAATTCATATGTTTTCTTGAAGATTTATGTTTTCTTATTTTGTCAGGAAGATGGTACAAATCTTTCACTTACGTTCGTGCCCAACTAGGGTCAATTCTTAATGCCGCATTGTAAAAACACATACACGGGAAACAGTACAACAGGTTGGTTAAATCATACCCGCAAATCCAGTTATTCTTCTTATAGTCTTTACAAAAATGACGCGTAAAACTTCTGTTTTGTGTCCTTCTTTGACTAACTTGAGTTAGTTCCGGTCCTACCCTGGGCCTACCCCGCCCTTTAATTTTGAAACTGAAACTATTCTTCTAAAGAAAGACTCGATTACTAAAATTCGCGGTAAATTATAACACGATTAAAAAAGGAAAACAATATGAATAAGGTACATCATTATCATGTTATTATCATGTTATGTTAATCAGACTGGTCCATAACATTTTGACAAGCGGACCAAACCCGATATTCTTTGGACTAGCCCATCCCGATTCATCGAGTCGTACTTAATCGTGTAGGCAGGCGGTCAGAGCCAATGTCAGAGCTAAACTTTGGTCAAGGTCGGATAGTGTCGTGCGGAATAAATTACACATAATAATTTATTACTAATTCCCAATATAAAACACTACGCCTATGGATCTCCGAAACAATCAGTCACAAGCTAGAGGCGACCAGTAGATCCCCCTCAGCCGTGACGTGGGTGGCTTCAACTCTCGCCGCGCGAACAAGGCGAAAGGGAAAATTATAGAATAACCAAATAATTAAATAAAAATTATTTTTTAATTGGGATTTTTTTTTTTGTATTTTTGAGGATGGGCGCGCGGCCATGCGACCTTAATGATCAGACACCTCTGATAAAGTCATACAATCAGTGGCGGGCAGCTCACGCGGACTTTTTTTCAGAACAGAACAGACAGGATTTTTAATTTTTTGATTTTTTTCATACTTCTTCTAGATGAAGCATATACGTAATCCATGATGTATATGATATCACGACGCCTTCCTATGTTTTTCTCCAGATTTGTTTAATTTTAATATTTTCAAAGTGTATTTTCAAACTAACAATTAATTGTTCATTAATTACTTTTTTCCCTCGCCCTAGACCATTTTTACCTATAATAATTATAGTTTTCACATCGCGAAAAAATCCAGTTGCGCATTTTACTTTTTTACTATAAATGACATCGAATAAAAACTAAACATTTCATTAAAAATTGAATGGTCATTTTTTGCATAAAAAAATCTTTACCAAGAAAATGTTTTACAAAATTAAAATGGTAAGATACAAAGGTTTGTTAAATTTACGATTTTATTAAATTCTCCCTAGTTTTGCAAGAAACTACGGGGTATTTTTCTCTTAAAATATCCAGAAATTAGTCCTAAGGTATTATGCAAACGGTTCCAAGTCGTTCACACAATCGAAAGAGGTCGCTTGAATTGAATTGCAATTTGACCAATGTGAAATGCCTACTAACATACCGTCTAGAAAAAGTTTTTTGTTGATTCTGTAAAATTAAATTTTTTTGACATTCGACGTTTTGCATGTATAGCGACAAAATATTTTAATTTAACGGATTCTGTAAAACACTGGGGGAAACTTAAAAATTAAATATTAAAAAAAACATATCCTGGGAAATCTAACATGGCATATATAGAAATTCTATTATTTATTATTATTTTTTATATATTTCACAAACTTAGTTTTATAAACAGCAATACTTAGATTGACAGCTATAGCATTTTTTTCCTAACAACCGTTAATATTTAATAATAATGTTGGGTTTCGTTTTTAATTTTGTGCCGTTTGTTTTCCTCATGTGCTTAAATTCTTGTTTTTTGTTGTTTCTAATTTACGATCTAGTCTGAAGGTCTGATGAAGACAAAAACCATTGTCGAAACGTTACCGATGGATTAAAGCGTATATATATATAACCCGAACAACAGTGTCCTTATTCCCACTAAATCTACGTGTAGTTGAATTGCAATGACGTGATAATTTTACCAAATTTTTAAAGATACATTGTCCAGTTGGGGGTGTCTTACAGCAACAAAATAAAATAAAACATAATAAAATTTGAGAAATTGAGAAGGTTATTTAAGTTGTTGCCTTGGCATTTGTCATTTTATCCTTTTAATTTATTGTCACATTTGTTGTTCGTGCTTCATTTTAGCTGCATGTGAAAAATATGTGTAATGATTTTTTTTTGAAAATGTAAAGATATTTTATATGAAAACCTACCGCAGACCTATACCGTGAGGATCCGAGAGGCGGACCAATGTATGCATTGGTTTTATTTTACTCAATAAATAAAAACGAGACTGAAGTTAAAAAAGAAGCAAAAATACGGGACAATAAGAAAAAAACGGGACATATTTTAAAAATAAATATATTTAAGCTGTTAAAATGAGATAGAAAAAAGTATTATAATGATAAATAATCGAACATACTTATAGCGAATTCTTTTGAGAAAGTTAGTGCGTTACTTGTGGTCTACTGACACTATTTTGGTGCTGTCAAAAAGCCCCAGTGCAGTATCAAAAGAATACAAAAGTGCACTAGTGCAGCACGAGCTTGAAGACCATGTATCAAAAAATATGCACTGAGTGTAACTCTGAGTTTGTCAGTTGCTTAAAAAAAAAGTTGCACTAACTTTTCCAAATAAATACAAAAATTGCACCAGTGGTGCACCAGTGCTGCATTTTTTCCGAAAATAATTCACTATTTTCTAGCCGATCTCTCAGCTTAAGGAATGATGCCTGTGTTTGCACTTTTACGCAAACGTATGTTAAAAAATGGTTTTTATCATTTTTGTGTTTTAGTTAAATCGTTAAAATATAATAACTGATGTGAGATACATTGAGAATGGATTAAAAGTTTTAAAAAATTGTGGAGCTGATTACGAAAAAAAAGCGCCCCAAAAAACATATAAGATTTCTTAATTGGCAAAAAAACACTTTTAGTCGAAAAAACCCCCATTTCGGGGTGTTTTTTCCCCAATTTTAGGGGTGGTTCCACCCTGTAATGCAAGTTTTCACCCTCACTTTCGTAATCACCGCCCCCAAAAACATATAGGATGACTAAATTTGCAAAATAACGAAAATATTCGAAAAACACCCCTATTTAGGGGTGTTTTTTGCATTTTTAAGGGTGTTCCAACCACTGGCGGTAGCTTTAACCCTCATTTTCGTGATCAGCGGCCCAAAATATGTAGGGGACAAGTTGTCTCATCCGTTTCGCAGTTTCAGGACCTTTTACCTTGATTTTAAATGGACTACAATCTATCTTTAAAGGTACAACTACATTTGTTTTCTCATTCGTGTCAAAAAGTAAGTAGGTAACCATCAAAATGGCATTTAATCATTCTTGACGACTTAACTAAGAATTTTTTTTTAAAGCAGAAACAATTGTTTGCCAATTAAAGGGTTAAGCAATCGCAGAAATAATTATTAAATACAAAACAAAACCGGCACGCACGCACATAGTAAAATAAAAATTATAGAATATGTTGTTTAAATTACACTAATTAAATATATTGTGTGGTAATGTTACACCAGGGGCGGATCTAGAAATTTCATGTGGGAGGGGACATTTTTCGCGTTTTGCATAGTGACCAGGGGAAATGGAACAATTCGCCCCCAGCCGGGCCAACTCGCCACCAGCCGCCTAAGTTTTTGTTTGAAATATTGACAAGTTTTTAGAGTTTCGGTAACAGTGCAATTTAATACTTTTTTACCACATAATAATTCAAAAAGGCGGATCTAAGATGGCCGACTTTCTTATTTAAGAACCGATATGCATCTACCAAATTTAAAAATTAAAGGTCGCTGATTTTGATTTTTGAATTAAACTTGAAAATAATTAAAATTGAGAGGTCAAAATTGCGGATATTTCCATTTATGAATCGATATTTATTAAATTTGGCACTTTAGGGTCTGTAATGCCGCTGATATTTCAATGATTTTAATTCGTTTCGTGTAGACTCCATCTTTAAGTTTCTTGGGTTCAGGGATAGTTAGGAAAGAAAAACCAATTAGTCTTCCGGCAACGTTTTGTCTTTAATTAAGACTTTACAAGCCCTACGAAGAATAAACAATGAAACAATATAATTTTTGAAGAATTACTGTAAGAAAAATTTTCAGTGCACTATAGTGATAACCTAGAAATTCCATAGTTTTTGAAAAGTACTCATATCTTACGAAGAAAATATTATCAAAATAAAAACAAATAAAAGGAAAATAAATAAACAATTTATTCTTTTTAAATATACAGTTATGATTCGAACAACAAATTCCTTTGAAGTTATTTTTGCAAAAGGTGATGGAAATTGGAAGTGAGTATCTTTTTGGAACCCAGGAATCTCATGAAGAAGTTAGACGGCAAGCTGTTCAATATTGGCAAGATTTCGAGAACTTTCAAGAAGATTCAGCAACAAAAGAAGAATATGCCGCAAGAATGATGAAACTGGGAACGTTTGGGACTCATTTCGATTGTTTGGCTATTTCTGAGGTATTTCATGTTAATATGTATGTGTATAGAGAAGTTGAACATTTGGTTCATAAGATATTTTATCCAAGAAATGATCCATATTGCATAAGCAAGAATTCATACGAAAAATCAATTTCCTTCATTTTTTGTGGAAACCCTGATTCAAGTCATTACAATTTACTTCGACCTCTTCAAGAAAATCATTGTTCACTATGTAATAAGTTTTTCAAAAATAAAATGGTTTCAATACTCACAACCGAAGAATCCAGAACGAATCTCAAAATTCGACACATACTATACCAGTAGACCACAGTACCAACAAGAAATCCATCTCGTCTAGACCATCGAAATTGCAATGCAGTCAATGTAAAAGATCTTATGAAAATCAGCATAGCCTAGACCAACATTTCAAAGCAAAACATAAAGAAACTGTGTCATTAACAGAAAATAAAAGTCAGCCATTAGATATGTCCTCTGATCCAAATACATTCAATCTGTTTTTAAGTTCCTTAAAATCAACTGTACCGGTAATAAGAAGAATTTCTAAAAGCGCCCGTCCATCCATTGTAGAAGAATTATCCCTACTTCTTACAAACTGCGTGAAGCAAAATAGTTTTCGAGCTTGGTTCCTTTTATTAACTTTTACGTATGGAGTTCTTAAAATACCTAGAGAAAGTAACAAATCTCAATATACATCAATGACCACTTTAGTTAAAAAAAAATTACAAATCTGGAAACAGAAGAAAAATTTAACATTTGAAGAACTAGTAAATTTCCTCAGAGCTGAAGATGGGCATAGTAGAAAACAAATTTCATTGAAGCAAAACTACATAACGAAGAAAGTGGAAACAAAAGTCTTTAAAGGAGACATAAGAGGAACGATTCGTTTGCTATCTTCTGAAGACCCCTTGGCCTTAAAAGATGAAGACACCTACATGAAACTTCTAGAGAAGAACATCCACCACATGCACATGTCCAAAGCTTTCCAGAAATAAAAAATTGGTAATGTCAGAAATAATTTCTATTATTATAATTTTATTATATACCATAGTTCTATTTTACATTAAGGTTGTTTTGTAGAAATTTTTGAGGCCAGGGCTTCAATGCAAAGAAAAAATGATTGGAGTATATGTGGATATATTTGTATTTTAATTTTTATTCCAAATATAAAACTTTTCAAAAAAAAATTAGATATAAATAAAAAAAGAAACCAAATAATGAAAAAATAATGAAAGTTGCCCGATAAAGCTGAAAGAATTCAGGAAGAATCTCAAGGGCTATATAAAGGTGAAAAACGATGGTATATATATATATATATATATATATTTATCGGTTTCACAACGTTCTACGTCTTCCGATACCCAATCTCCACTCGTTTCTGTTTGCCCATAATTCATCATCTAGGCCTCTTATTCTTATTTCACTATCTATTCCTTCTCTCCAGCTTCTCCTTGGTCTTCCTCGTTTTCTTCGGCCAGTTGGTTTCCATTGTAATATTTGTTTAGGTAGTCTTCCATCATCCATTCTTTGTACATGTCCGTACCACACCAGTTGTTTTGTTCTTATATCATCCACTAGAGTACGTTCACCCACTGTCATAATTTCTCTTATTCTTTGATTGGTAACACTTTCTCTTTTTGATTTCCCTGCTGCTCTTCTCCAATAGTCCATCTCCGTAGCGGAAAGCATTTTTTCTGTTCTATCTTTGATTGGCCATACTTCTGAGCCGTATGTAATAATACTTTTTACAATGGTGTTATATATAAGCTTTTTGTTATGTTTTAATATACTTTGGTCCCAAATTATTCCATTTAATAAAGTTATTGCTCTTCTTCCTTGTACGTTTCTATCTTTTATAGCTTTGTCTAGTGTTCCGTCAGCTGTAATTTTCAGACCCAAGTATTTATACTCATCACAGGACTGAATTCGCTGCCCAGTATTTAAGATTAGATCCTGTTTCGTTCCACCAATACACATATACTCTGTCTTATTGATATTAACCTCTAGTCCCCACTTATTATACTCTTCTATTAGTTTTCGTGTCTTATATTCGAGGTCGTCATAATCCTGAGCCACCACTATCTGATCATCGGCGAAACATAAAGTATACAAGGTGGTTTCATTCGACGGAATTCCCATGTTTTGGCATTTTCTCTTCCAGACTTTAAGGACCTGTTCCAAATATATCTTGAAGAGCGTAGGCGAGATACAGCAACCTTGTTTAAGACCTTTATTTACTTGAAAGCCTTTGGTTAGTTTTGCTTTTATTTTAACTTTTGCCTTACTATTGCGGTATAACTCTTTGATGGCCTTAATTAGTTGTACGCTTATGTTTGTCTTTTCCAACGCTTTCCAAAGTAGATTTAGTGGTATACTATCATATGCCTTCTGCAAATCTACGTAAAGCAGATGGAGCTCTTGTCCGTATGCCATTTTCTTTTCAATAACTTGGGTTATACAAAAGAGATGATCTGAAGTCGATCTACCCGCCCTGAAACCAGCTTGTTCTTCTGCCTCCATATCTTTATATTCGCTCTCCACTTTATTTCTTATTATTTTGCCATATATTCTGCTTAGCGTACTAGTTACAGATATACCTCTATAATTGTCACATATATCTTTCCTTCCTTTTTTGTGTATTGTGGATATATATGACGTTTTCCACTCAGTTGGTACTACAGCTCCATTTAAATATCTTTGGAAAAGATTCCGTAATCTACAAAACAATTCTTCAGTGCCATATTTAATAAGTTCAGCTGGGATATTTCCGGGTCCGGTAGATTTACCGCTTTTTAAGGTTTTGCACACGTTTTTGACCTCAGATATTGTGAGGGGTACTGGAGATCCCATCGTTCTAATGATATTGTCTCTTTCGTCTTCCTTGAATTCTGCTCTATATTCAGTTAAAAGTTTTTTAAAATGCTCATCCCATTCTTTGTCTGGTATTGGTGAAATAATATCTCTGCATGTTTCTTTTTTGATCGATCTTATAGTTTTCCAGCTTTCGGTACTTCTCCTACCTCCTAAGTAAGAATCTATTTTCTGGCACTTTTGCATCCATGATTGATTCTTCTTATCACTGATCATTCTTCTCACCTTTGATTGCGCGATTTTGTATTTTTCTCTGCTTCTATCTGTCTTTTGGGATAAGTACGTGTGATATAATTTCCTTTTTTCCTCTATTTCACATTCAATCTCAGCATCCCACCAGTATGGTTTTGTTCTTTTAGGAGTTTCTTCCACTAATCCTAGTGCTTCTTTTGCAGCTTGATGGATGCTTAATGTGATACATTCGTATTCCTCATCTGGGGTTTCACCTGAACTTGAATTAAGTTTTTCGTTCAGTCTCTTTTTGTATAAGTTTTTTACGCTGTCATGTTCTAGGCTTAGTAGATTATATTGACAGTGATCAATTTCCTCATTCACTGTATCATCAAGATTTTGTTGATGGAGGCTTCGGCCTTGATAAGGAAAGAGAATTTTGGTCTCCAGAAAATAGTGATCACTTCCGCATGTTGATCCACGCTTTGTTCTGACATCTTGAATTTTTAGTTTTGTCTTTTGTTTAGTGATAAGATAATCAATGACGGATTTCAGGTTTTGTGAGGGTTTGGTCCAGGTATATTTGTGTATTTTCTTATGTTGGAAAAAACCGTTTTGGATTTTTAGGTCTAATTGCTCACATATTGTGATAAGCCGGTTTCCATTGTCATTAACAACATCTTCTCCATATTGGCCAACTGTCAGATCATTTACTCTGTTACCTGTTCTACTATTTAAATCTCCCAATATTACAATTTCTCTAGATGTACTTACTGCTGATATTTCATTGTGGATTTCTTCAAAAAAATTGTCTTTCACGGCTACATTTGCATCGTCATTATACGCATAGATTCCAAAAATCGTAAGTCTCATTCCTTTTATTGTTATATTCATTCTTATTAGCCGTTCATTTACTGCTTCCCAGTTGGTGATATATTTTCTAAATCTTTTGTTGACCAAAATAGATACTCCTTGTTGAGCATGTTTTTCTTTTGCCACTCCGCTATAGAAATGGTCATACTGTCCTAGGTTTTCAGATCCTTTTCCTTTCTTCTTCGTTTCTGTTAGTACAGCAAGGTCAACCTTCATTCTGCTGCACTCATGGACTATTTCATTCACTTTTCGACTCATTCCTTGTACGTTCCATGTACCAAAAATCATATTCTAATAAACGATGGTAAAAAATCGAAAAAAAGTTGGGTTGTCAATTTCCTCTCTTGTCAATTGTGGGCATGATGCAATCGAGTTTTTATTTCAACTGATGGCTTCATCTGATGCAATCAGAAATAATGTTAGAATGATGACGTCAGGTCAGTTGTCAACCAACTGTTGGTATCGCAAATCCACCGATTGACAAAAATAGATGGAAAAAAATTATCCTACGTCACAATATGTAGCTGGACTAAAAAGTGCGCGTAATTTAAAACATAAGTGGTGTGCCATATTATGTCAATTTCCCCTACCTAAGCTTCCTCAAACAATCGGTTGTTATCGGTGCAGGCTAACGTATTTTTTTTAACTTAAAGGTTATTATTCAATAAAAGTAGTATGAATAAAATTTATGTATTGGCGTTCAAAATATAAATAATTCAGTATCAGAGGTTAAAGGTTTAAATTTTTTTCCTACGCTACGTATTAAAGACCTTGTCAAGTTTAATGTGTTAATGCAGAAAGTTAAAATTTAATTTATTATAAATCTTTTACATACTTACATTTAGTTATTTAATGTATTAGCGGGTTGCGAGGATCGCTCCTAACCTAATTTTTTAGAGGTTATTTAGAAAAAATTGTACTAATAGGTATTGATGTTACTACGCCGCAAAATGGGACTTTAAAGGACGACGCAGGATCGAGTCCTGGAAGTTTATTCTTGACTACCCGTGAGGTGAGGTGAGCGAAATGTTCACTTTTAAGGGTGGACTGTTCACCGATGATCTTAAGTTCTTAAATTCACCATCTTGTGAGTTATTGTGACGTTTTTAACTTTATATTTGGTTGTTTGTTCTGTTTTTTTTATAAAAATAGGTAACTAACTACTTACGACCTCCAAGCTTCGAAAAAAGCTTGCCAAAACAAAGCTGAAAATCAAAAGTAAGGTTATAAATACACCAAAAGCTTTCCACAAATCCATTTCCCTGTGGAAAAAGATGGTGAACTTAGGTTTACCCGTAAAAATGACACCTTATTACCTCACGGCCGTCAAGAATAACGTCTTGCGATTTGGTGAGCCCTCACCTAACCTCACCTCACCTACAGTCATGAATAAGCATCCTGTATGCAAGCAGTCATTAGAATCAATTTTTTCTATATTTTTTTCTTAAACATGTTATTTGGGTTATAAGAGACCTAAATTCAGAGTGTTAAATTATTACATGACCAGTTACAGGAGCCCAATAAGGTCCACACGTATTTTCGGTAACACTGTACCGGTAACGAGGATTATCGAAACTAAAAAACCTTCGATTTGCCGCTCCGACTAAGGGGCAGTCAGTTGAAGGGCTCCTCTTATGAAAAACGTGGCTTACGTTTTTCGATGGTATTTTGAGAACGGGTTGGTCAAAAATGGGAAACAGCTTTCTTCAATATTTCTTGTTTTGGGTAGCTAAAGTAGATTTACTAAAACTATTATAAACTGTTCCAAGAAAGTTAGGGATATTAGGATTATTTGGAAAAAACAACAACATGCAAAATTTTTCAAATTCCTGTTGTAACCAAAATTAAAGAAATCTCCTAAAAATGTATATAGCCGGAAACAAAAAATTCAAAAAATCCCTTAATATGTTGTATGACCACCATGTACGTCAACTACAGCCTGACATCTTCTTGGCATGCTCTTTATAAGGTTGTTGAATACTTCTTGAGGAATTTGATTCCAAAGATGTGGCATAAGAGCTCTTAGCTGCACAAGATACTGAACAGGCGGCTGGTTCGGTTCAATGTTCAATGCAACTCAGCTCTGGCGAGTTCAGTGGAATTGGCAAATGAGGAATTCCGTTCTCTTCAAGGGAATTGAGAACTCCGCGACATCGGTGCGGTCTTGCATTGTCATCCAGGAAAAGAAAATCTGGACCTATAGCGGCATGAACATTTGGCAACACTGCCTCAACAATATTTTCTTGATATTGTCTACCATTCATGTTACCCTGGCAATTGTAAAGGTCTGTACTGTCTGTCATACCATTATTGAGCCCCCTCGATAGGGATGAACTTGTTGGATAGCACGCCGATTTCTTGGGATATTCGGCATTGTCCACACTCGAACTCTACGACTATCTGAATATCTTCCATACCTGGACTCATCTGTAAACAGTACGGACCTCCATTCATTTCGCCAGTGAAGACGTTCTCTTGCCCATTCTAATCTTTGTCTTTTCTGTTCGGGAGTAAGTGGAACCCTCCTGTGATCTCGGCCCAACGTTTTTCAATCGAGTTCGGATCGATTCAATTGACAGCTGAATATTGGTGGCGCTTTGAAATCTTTAAGATACCTGTCGGCATGTCGATAAAGGCTCTCTTCTGACACTAAGGGTTATAAAACGATCTTGGATTTGTGTTGTTTTTTTAGGGCGACCACTTCTAGGCCTTTCTGCAATAGTTTGAGTTCTGTTAAATCTGTTCCATAATCGACGGATTACTTTGTGATACGTTGAAAGTCTGCGCAACTTCTCGCTGTGCTTGGCCTGCTTGCAGCATGCCAATGGCTCTATTAGCTTGACCAAGTGTCAGTTTACGTCTCACCATTATAATAAAAAAAATAAAACTAAGATCCAAAAGAATGCAACTGAAACGAAATGAAATGAAAAATCATGACAATAAACACGGTTATAGGCTTAATCTCACAAAAAACTATCCTCACGTTTTTTTTTTTCATTTTATCAGTGGTATTAAAATTGATAGAAAATTTTGTATATGATCGTAAAAAAGAAATATCCCAAACTTTCTGGGAGCAGTTTATTTATCTAGCTTTATTTATTTTTATCTCTATAAGTACTTTTTTGGTGTCGCCTAATAAGGTTCTTTTGTTTTATACTTATAAGGCCAGGTTTTTATTGGGGACCACCCGTTATATATGTATATATATATATTTTTTTTTTTTTTAAGTTATTGGATGCCTTAACAGTATTTTATGGAGCAGAGAGATAAAAAAGAATGTAAAATTTAACATATATGAAACAATGGTCAAAAGCACGCTGTTGCATGGAATAAAGAATTGTCGCGTAACAGAAAAACACAAAACAAAAATGGAAAGTGTCGAAATGGATGCAATAAGAAGATCAATGAGAATATCTAGAATAGATCACATAAGAAATGAGATCATAAAAGAAAGAATGGGAATCGAGGGAAGCATAACGGATGACATCACTAAAAGGCAACTGATATGGTAGGGCCATGTACAACGGATGAACGACGAAAGATTACCAAAGCAGGTCCTAGAATGGCAACCAATAGGGCGCAGAAAAAGAAGGCGTCCTAAACTAGAATGGCAACAGTCAATCCAAAGATCAATGAGTCAAAAGAATCTGACAGAGGATGATTGTCAGGATCGGAGGAGGTGGAGAATAGGCGTCGGACAACGTAGAAAAACGTTCTAAACCGACATAGTAGTAGTAGTATATATATATATATATATATATATTATAATCGACAAGAAAACCAGCACGGAAAATCTTACTAGCTAGCATTAAAAAAAAAGTAGCCATCCACGTCCTTCAGCCTAGGCAGAATTGCAGTGGAAGAAAAATTGCTCCAAACTTAAGATTTATATTTTCTGTCGTCCCCTCTACTTTTTTGTTTCTGTTCTTCTTCTTTCTAACTATTTTATTTCTTTGGTTGTGGACAGAACTCGTAATGATGCAGGTTTTTCGGGACAATCATTAGGTCAAAAAATACTCTCTTTGCAAAATCTTTGCCGGATGTCGGAGCTCATAACTCGGAACAGTGCATGTTATTAGGGTCATTCTAGGGACATCGAAAACTTGGATTCGCGTGCTTAATCGAACGCATTCATCTATGTTGCGCTAGTATAAAAAATACTTTGCCGATATATGTTCACCTAGGCTCACACTAGGTACTACAGTTATAGTGTACGTGTGAGCTAATATAACTAAAATCTGAAATATATTTTATTCAACTCCAGGCCCAATTACCTTTTGTTTGATATCACACACGCCATATTTTCACATACACTCTAATTTTTGAAATCCACCCCAACCCTTTTATTTGGCTTGTGTTCGGTGAACTTTGTTTATTTTTAAATGGGGACCATCTTGACCCAAGACACAGGCTAGGGAACAAATTTCATTGAAATAGTTGGTCGTTACAGACAGACAGACAAACGGCGCGACAAAAAAGTTTCAAAATCATCTGAAACACAAAGATATATAAAATTTTTTAAAATCGGAGCAACTTTTTTTTTTCGAAAAATTCACCATCGCTATACTATAGTAGTGTGAGCTAAAAGTTGCGTTCCAATCGCTTCAGCGTACGCAGAATTGGACAAATTGGACTTATAAAAACAAATTTGTGTATTTTTATTTGCCGAAAAAGGTTAGTTTTAAACAATTCTTTAAAGAATTAGTAGGCCTTATTAGGGTCCATGCGTAGGCTTTATTAGGGCCCAAGGTCCATAATAAATCCCAGTGTCATACGTTTTTTTTTTAAACGAGTATCATATTCAAACGAAACGAAACATTTTTTGAAACATTTTGCGAAATATAGTCGACAAAAATATAATTTAATTATTCCCAAATTATAAGACAAATAGTTCAACCCTAGTTGCATATTTTCTGGTGCTAAAAGTTAAGTGGGCCATATTTGGCTCACCTCCTTTATAGTTTTAAAAAATCAGCATACGTATTTTGGAGAATATTATAAAATGTTCCAAAATAGTTAAAAAAAGAAATTGAAAATTATACCTATTACCTAACGGTATTAAATTCTGCATAATGATCAGTTGTGGAAATCTTTAATTTAATTTCGAAGGTTAATTTGACCGGTACACGTATATCCAGAGGAATAAACCAAACCAAACCAATTCTATTTAAAAAAATTAAATCAAAGTGTCTCAGTTTTTTTGGACAAATAATATTAAATTGTATAATATGGCCAAAAAGTATTTTTTGTTAGTTATTATAAAAAACCTAAATAAATTGAAAATTAATCGACTACTTTAAACCCACTGCTCCGAAGGATTGAACTGTATCATTTTAGTACCACAAAAGAGGGCTTCAAAGTACACTTTTAAGTGGTTTTTTACAATTTAAAAAAAATCAATTCTGGATTGAAAGCATGATTAATTTGTTTCAGATGGAGCATTCCGAAATAATGAGTTTACCACCTCTCCATCTTTGGGCTATTTCCCAATCAAATGGCAGTGTCGTTAGCGCTCGTTGCACTTTGCACTTGGAATGCCAGGACATGATGAGGTATGTCATGTGGGTGCTTTACTATATGCAGTTGGGTATATTGCTTCAGCAATAACCACTACTGATAGTAGTAGTAGGTAAAAGCTCTATAGAAAATTCCAGGTGTATCTAAGGATGAATATAAACCACTACAAGAAATTCAATTTGGAAGAGTGATAACATCAAAACCAACCAACTTGAGCCTTTTACGTTGGCACAAATTAAGAGTCACTTACATCATTGAAGAGACACGTGTATGTCTTCCGCTGTAATGAAAGTAATTGCAATAACCAATTTCAGCTAGTGTGTATTTGTGACGAAGTAATAAAATAAAGAAATGTAATATATTCTTATGTTTTTTATTATATGCCTTTTAAAAATGACAAGATGTTTTAAAAATGTTCTTATACAGTCGGTGTCCTCAAAATCATACTTTAAATATTAGTTTTGCTCGTGAAACACGCTGTACATGCGGGGTTTCTTTGTATATGTGTCTCTAAAAGGTCTGTACAAAATCTTAGCACATATTCCTGAGGTCCAAATAAGTCGATTTAAAGCAACTTACCTTAGTCCAAAATTGCTCCGTTATAGAGATACAGGGTGTTTTTTATTTTAATTGAACCAAGTGAAACTATTTTCCCAGATATTGACTGATACCCACCGAAAATGATTAAACGACAAAAAAAAATTAATAACTCATTTACTGACTAAATTTAATCCTTAAAGGTGTGTGTGTGTGTGTGTGTGTGTTTAGTTTATTTATTTTTTTTATTTATTTAGAAACACCCATAATATATACATTACAAGCTAGCTTATTATAAACTAAGTAATAATTAAATCTAGGGATAAAGGACACCTAGATATGAGCATACCTGTATGTGTCCTTTCGCCCTCTTGTGAAATTTGTAGGTGTACAAGGAAATAATTTTCTATAATTTTCTATTAAGACAAAAAATTTAACATTAGACAAAATTGAACTGAAGGTATTATTGGTTTATTTCTGGATTATTTTACTTATAACATTATCATAAAGCGATTGTAATTACTGATCAAGAATGCCTTGCAAGATTTGGATAATTTTTTTATTGTTTTTATATTTCTAAATGTTTTTGGCAACATAATGTATAGCTTTGGTGCAATAGAAGTGACAAATCTTTGGCCTGCAGTGGTGCTTACCTGTGGTGTATTTAAGTTATGTTTGTGTCTGGTATTATAGTTGTGCTTAAGTACTACTTCTAGTTTCGGATTTTTATAGAAAAACATAAATATGGTATGAAAATAGAGTAGTCTGACATTTAAAATGTTGTTTTCAGCATATAATAAGTTAGTTGGATAAAGTCTTTCTTTTTTTAGAATGATTTTTAGGATATAGTTTTGAATGACATTAAGAGGATGCAGAGCATTATCATGTATAGGGCACCCCATACCAGAATACCATATCTTATTATTGTTTCCACAAATGTTTGATATACTATAATTAAATGCTTTTTATTTAAAAATTTTCGCAGTTCGTAGAATTTATGTCTAAAGCGTCTTAGTCGTTTGGTAATTGTTTGCGCCTGATTGTGCCATTTAAGATTTTTGTCGATCTGGATTCCCAGATATTTTGTACTTTCAACTTCTTTAATTTGAAGATTGCTAGAGCTTTTCTTTGTTAGTGTGTTAAATTCTGGTCTATTATGATTTGTTAATGAAAAAGCGATATATGTTGTTTTCTCAGCATTTAGAGATAGTCTGTTTATATCCAACCATAATTTTATTTTTTCTACACCCTTTTCTGCCTTTTCTTTAGCAGCAACCCAAGTATTTAGGTTTTATGGCCTGGATCGAGCCAACTGGCCAGCATCTCATCCTTAAAGGTAGCAGCAAAATCTTTTGATCCAAAATAATTTCAATATTCCGTTGCGGCATAATTTCAATATTCCGTTGCGGCATCGAACACTAAAAACGGAAATATCTCGAAAACGGCTCACCATAGCAGATCTTATGAAAAGCACCTTTTTTGCTTAAAAAAGCTCAGGAAATTATTTTATCAACAAAAAAAGTTGAAAAATACACTAAGAAAAAAGTTATGGTCATTTTAAACCATAAGATGACCATTGTGAAGCGCCCTCTAACGGCCACAGTGAAAAAGTGTCCCTATTTAGGTTTCGCATCCCAAAAAACCCCCGAGTACCAATTTTTAAAGTAATGCGTTGATTTGATGTTCATAAATTTTAATAAAATCGATTTTTAATTTTTAAATTCACTATATCTGTATCTCTGAAACGGAACAATTTTGAACTAAGATAATTTGCATTAAATCGACTTATTTTGACCTCAGGAATATGTGCTAAGGTTTTGTACAGACCTTTTAGAGACACCCTGTATATTATATTGTTTTTTTGGAAAAATTGAACACGTCGATTTTGTTTCCGGGAGGGTCATACATCGACTTCGAGGGGTAACTTTCCTTTTACATTTTGAAGAAATTTGCAAACTTAACATGGACTAATAAAATAAAAATTAAATCAGGAAAATATAAAATTTGATTAAATTTTTATTTTATCAGTTCGTGTTAAATTTGATAATTTTAAGGCAATCTGATTCTGATTCATGATAACGAAAACGTGTCTTCCCGCAAACATCGATTTGTCCAAGGTTTTTCCAAAAACGTACCATAAATACTCAAAAAAGCCTCTGTTACTTAAAAAAAAACCTGTATAGGTACTTTCCATTGCATTGGCTTAATTATAAATTTGAACTCTTAATCCTTTTATCGATAAATGACTTCTAATATGTAAATGACTCTTTGATGGCGCCCATTTACTTTAATTTGACGTGTTTTACAAAATACCCAAACAGTGGCGTACCTAGTAGGGGGGGAATAGATCTCAATTTTTGTTTCTTTATTCCGTTTTATAACCAAATTCAAGTCTAGACTAGTAGTGAGTGCTTCTCTAATTTTTTACATCACGCTCAAAATTCGGTGTATTCATTGAATAAAAATAATCCTTTTTTGTTAAACGTACTTGTGTAACAGCTTTATTTATTGGGGAACACAACAAATTTTCAAACATAAAATATTAAAATTATTATTATAAAGAGCATGCCGTTGTTTAATAAAATTTTAAAAGATTTACCTCAAAGGTAATAACTTATTTTTTGTGTCAAACTGACCGTTTGGCCTCTACCCCAGGTAGGGTTACAAGACGCCACGATTTAGGCGTGATCACGCTTTTTCACTTGGCGCCACGCTAAAGTACCAAATCGCCACGTTTTTTAAATTAAGAGGAGATTGAGTCGACCGCAAAAATACAAGTGATCGCATTCAAAATTATGCAGATATAGGAGTCAGATGGCAGATGGGAACTTCCAAATTTTTTACTTTCAAATTTTTGAACGCGCGCTTATTTTAACCAATCAAATTTTTTATCCTTGTCGCCTTGTTATGGTGATAAGCAAAACTACTTATACTTTCCTCGCTAGAATGACACCACCGCGGGTGAGAGTATTTCTCTTAAAAACGAATTGACGGATTTTTTAATTATTGCAGTAGTTGATTATAAAGACATTTATCTAAGATTAACATCCGTCCTTCCGGACATGGCCAGAATTCAGAGAAGTTCGGCCCGAAAAACAAACCGGGTCCGGAATTTGCATAAAAAGGAATTAAAATAAATACAAAAATAAAAATAAAATAAAAAATTGCTGTATATAAAGCCATAGCTTTAATAAATTTTTTTAAAACTTATTATAAAAACGTTTTAAAAGTGTATTGCTTAAAAATTATACTTAAAAAAGCAAATACAACAATGCGATGTGATGTTGAACATGCGTACATCCGTTTTCAAATAAACATTAATTACAAAAATTAATGCTTTTATTTTTAACTAGTTCTGGATAAACACAGTTTCCCATCAACTTTAAGTTTTATATTTATCTTAATGTATATTTTTATTTTTATCTGTATAAACCCAGCAATATGGGTTACATGAGGCGGGTCATTCCAAAGTGCGTCTTATCCACTTTTTATGAAATTTTAGTTTGTAACAGACAATAAAACTATGTTATTTTCTTTATCTCAACGTATAAATTTCCATTCTAAACTGCATCTTATCCCATTATAAAAAGGTCTAAAAATTACAGGTCATTCCAAAATGCATGCAAAAGTTGATGTATGTATAAAGTTTTTTCCGATTTGTCAACATTTTACACAAATGGATTAGACTCACTTTGGAATGACCTGCCTCACATAATGTCATTATTTGTATAAAATATAATAAAAATTACAATAAAATTTATATAAAAAATTAACTGCTGCTTGTCCTGAAAAATATTCTAGTTAGAGATTAGATTGTAACCCTAATTTAACAAACCTTCAAAACAACTTAATGGACTCTCCCTATTTAATAGGATGCGTTTTTCGAGGGGAGGTCTAAGGTTGCAATTTTATTTATTTCGCGTAGTAAATATATTTATAAATAAGTTTTTGGAAAAACTGCATTTTTAAACGTTTTATTTAAAATATATATATATATATATATATATATTTTTTAACTACCTTTTGAAAAGTCATTTGTTTTTTCGAAAACCCATTTTTTGCAAAATGTTGGTGGTCCCGGTTAGAATATGTTTTTGATCAAGAGGCTACGATTAGGTTAAACACAGATATTTGATGTCTCAACAAGAGGAGAATAGAGCTATGATTTAATAAAAAATAAGTTGAATTAAAATCAAAATTAAACAGAAATCCTCGCGGCGAATTGTTCACGGGGTGAATTGGAGCGCGACGAATTGTCCACTATACCCGTTTTACGAATATTTGAATCAGCCCCAAAGTTCTCCCTTGAAATTAAAATTTTCTTCAATTCGTATCACGGTTTATAACTAAATACCGCGCAGTTATGATTTCGTTGTTAGACTCTATATTCCCTAAGAAATTTATCCGCGGCGGATCGGTACCCAAGCATGTCCATTCAGTCCTTGGAAATAACTGCAGTTAGATAAACAACTTATAATAAAGAAAAACCTTGAAAAAAAGTGCGAGACATAGCATATGAATATTCGTGATAAAAGTATATTTTTTCCCTCCATGAATTGAACTCTGCGCTCTGCTCGTGATACAAACTTTTCACCTCGGGATTAGGATATGGATAATATAGATACGATATTCCTTATTATTTTGTGTTTTGCCAAAAGGAGATAATTTGGACGCCCCATTACCCCCCATTGGATACGCTGCCGCCGGCGCCGATGTAAATGACCCACCTTGGGAATTCATATGCTGTGATTTAAATATGTAAAATCAAAATTGCCAAAAATAACCACGCGGATCTAAATTTACACAATATTTCATTATTGTTTTTTAAGTAATATTTTTTACAGAACGACATTTATCTATTTATTTGACATTTAAAACCATTATTATTTTTTTATTTTTTATGTCGGGTTTTATCCCTATTTTCTTTTAATAAAAATGTAGTCTCGCACATTAATATAATATGTTTATTTTTGTTTTTCAAAGTAGGTAACACCTAATACAGTTTTTTCTTCATAATATAAATTGTAAAAAAAACACTATAAATACGCAAATAGACACATAAAAGTATGGACATTTCCATAACAATGTATAAAATTTAAAATTTAAGTTTTATGATATTAAGACATTATAAAGAACATTATAAGTACATTAACAACTAAATCTATCATTTATATATCGATATACCATGGGCGCACCCAGGGCCTAAGATTTTTTTATATATTTACTACACATGTCCTAAAAACAGCATAAAATACGACATCATGAGGTTCGCCCCCCCACCCCGGTTCGAACCGAACCGCACCATCCCCCCTCAAGACATATTCCTGGGTGCGCCACTGCATAACAAGACGCTAGCCCTACCAAGTGTCCTTTGGCTGCCTGACTTCCGCATGCGCAGATCTACCAATATTATTTACCTCATGTATGTGATTTTCACTTGATTTCTAACCACATGAAAATAGAAAGTTTCAAAAACCTAACCTAACGAAACCTAATCAAATCTAGCCGAACCAAAGCAAACTAAACCAATAATTTTCTTAAAAAAAAAAACTTTCCTGACTTACTACCCGGGATCCTAGAGGATGTGAATCCGAACCGAACCGAACCAAATCAAAGAAAACTAAACCAACAATTTTTTTCAAAAAAAAACTTCTTTCCTGGGATCCTAGAGGGTGTGAATTCGAACCGAACCGAACTGGACCGAACTAAACCTAATTAGCAGTGTAAGGTTAGGTTTGGTTCGGTTCGGATTCACATCCTCTAGGATCCCGGGTAGGAAGTCAGGAAAGTTTTTTTTTTAATTATTGGTTTAGTTTGCTTTGGTTCGGTTCGGTTAGATTTGATTAGGTTTCGTTAGGTTAGGTTTTTGAAACTTTCTATTTTCATGTGGTTAGAAATCAAGTGAAAATCACCCTGCTCACCTATTGTAATACATGAGGTAAATAATATTGGTAGATCTGCGCATGCGGAAGTCAGGCAGCCAAAGTACACTTGATAGGGCCAGCGTCTTGTCCACTGCATAAATCCAGCGCGCTAACGCACTGAACCAGCGTGGCTGCAACAGCGCAGCGCTGTCGATTGTTCAGTTTTTCCTTACCGATATTTTAGGTTATCACGAAAACGCGCTATTTAAACACTTTGTAAAATGTATATTTTCGCTGTTACTATGTACCTATGTTGAAAAACTTAAAATTCATCAATTTACGATCGTGTCATGTACTAATCCAAATTTATTTAATTTTGTTCACCTCCAAATTCTGCGTCTATTGACGTAACATATGATGATATTTTTTGTTTTTTCAAATAATTTGTCATTTCTTAAAAATGAATTGTTTAAATTTTAAGTTCCGGGAATTATAGTTAACATAAATAGGTACCTACCATTTAAGGTGCAACAAAGCAGCAGCGTGCCTTAAAAAATAGGGAGACTGTATAGTTTTTTTGTAAACCTACTTAGTTTTAAGCATAATTTTTTAAGAACAATAAGGGTCCATTCTTAGATTACGTAACGCTCAAGGTGAGAGGAGGGGTTTAGTCTTGCGTTACACTTAATGGTTTTTTATTGTGTTTTTTCTTGAAAATGCGTTGGTTAGGGGGGAGAGTGGGTTCGAGACTCCCGCATTTTTGTGTTACGTAATTTAAGAATATTCCCTAAGCCCGCGAACTCCAGGTTGTAAATCGAGGTGTAGGTATTACCTAATTCGTATTGTAAATTTTATTCATAAGGTAAAAGGTATGATCCAGGATGATATTATAATATTTTTTGCTATAACTTCTATAAAAAACTCAACAAAATTTGAAATTTGGTAAAGTTGTGTATTATAAATAAAATTAATATAATTTATTTATAGAATGACATTTTTTAGAAATTTAAAAATATGAAATTTTGTAAAGTCGTATATAAAAACAAGAGTAATAATCATAGATAAAACTTATTTTTAAAAAAATTAGGGAATGGCATTTTTTGAAAAAGCTAGTTTTTTTTGGTACAAGTTATTAAAACATCTAAATTAAATGCAATCGTTTTTCTATTTAATACAAAGAGAGCTCTAGAGAGACAAAATAATAACATAGGTACCTATCATTGAAATTTTTCAAAATGGTTAAGTCACCAAAAATAATAGATTATGGAAAATGAGGTTATTTATCAATTATCATACAAGGTTTTGGAATCATAAATTTATTAGCCAAATAATTATTTTGCGGTAGCACATTTTTTTGTAAATCCCTCCGTTTCACTTCAATAACTTTTTTGATTTTGAACACGAGTGATTTTTTTTCAACGAGGCGGCAAATGCGCGAAAATATTGATGTTTAATGTTCTAGCTGTGCCGGTTCCTGAGAAGATGTATTTTTTCTAGGACATTTGGGGCCTTATTTCTAGCGAACCTCAAAGAAGATTTTTTAAAGAACATAAATAGAAATGAGTCTCAGATGCTAAGAAATAAAAATATCCAAAAAATCAGCCAGCACCTATTTTTTAAAGGTTTTAGGTCACCTAATATTACTCGGCTATTTCTGAAAACTATGTAAAATTTAAGGTCAAGCTCTTTTTAAAAATGGTAATTTTATCTCCAAATGTCAGTAAACAACGACTATTTTTAGTAAGCATTATTCAAAATAATTAATATTTTTCTTATTCTTGAATTTCGTAACATGGGACCGATGATCTGCGACCGATGATTAAATAGTAAATAATAAATTAAAAATAAAATATTTTTACCATCATCATTGTCGCACTCTCCGTCGATTTTGAAAGCTTAAAATGGCTTAGTCGAGTGAATACGCTGAGAACTAACGTTTATGTGTTTTAAAAATGTATACTTATGGACTTTTTTATATTTTTTTTGTTCTTTAATTTCATCCCATATTTGGTATACATACAAGCTTTTGGTTAAAAGTTCAGGGTTACATAAGAAGAAGAATAATGAAAAAAAAATTTTTTTTGCTTTTTAATAGTAACCATACTTTTTTAAATAAAAGCTGTTTGAAATTATTTAAAATTGATTTTAAAGCACCCAAGAATCTTGCATTCATGTCAATGAAGAAAATTTTGAACAGCCTTTGATTTTTTTTTAACTTTGTGAATTTTCATCTAGAGTTCTCTTTGACTTTTATTAGATTTTTTATCATAAATCTTATTCTTTGTGTTTCTGGGAATAATTGTGAAGCAAAAAAAAGGCAAGAATAAATACCAGTAGGCACTGCTAAATGCTATTTCCACATTCACAAAATATAATTATTTGTGGTTTCTATATTCACTAAATACTAATTACTGCCCAAAACTTCATCGTCTAACCAGCATCGTAATTAATAATTCACAAATGAATGCTAAATTTTTTTATTTAATTAGGCAGTAAATTTGCACATTGTGCATTAGTTATTATAGAATAATTAGTAAGTATTTTTGATGTGATCGTTTGCAAACTTTTTGAAGCAGGCTACGAGTTATTAGTACTTTTATGAATAATTCTTTGCTTTCGGAAAGTTTTTTTTGGCTGTAGGTTATTTTATATGGATCCTTTCAGGTAAAATTTAACTTTTAGGAAAGAAATTAAACAAAGTCTTTTACTGTTATCCACTAACAGGGTTTACTTTAGAAAGATAAGAATTTCAGAGGCCGTTTTAGAGCTGGAATATGTAACTTTCCCGTACTTTGTCGACGATAAATAGTTTAAATATTGTATTTATCCTTTTAAGATACAAGACAAAGTAACTACTTTGTTTGGAAATGTTTACTTATTTTTAGCCATTCATACCGTAGGTATGGAAGGCTATTCGGATCGTCAATTCTTTTAACTTATTTTTTAACCTAAAATAAATTATTTGGGTCAAACAAGGCCTAACTAACAAATTTTGTGATGGTGTCTGTCTGTCTAAGGCGCGATAATTCAAAAATCAATAAGAGAAATGAGAGGGGTCGAATGGGGTTCAGGCGTTTAAAAAAATTATAATTCGAGAACCACTGCAGCTGGTAAAACGCGGTTTCTAATCTAGAAGGAGTATACAGGGTGTCCCAGACCACTAGTCCACTCCTTTTAAATACTAGGGGATGGATTTTTTCAATGATCTAAAAAATGATATCGAGTAAGCTCTTTCAATTGGTGGTATTTTAAAATTCCGGCGCCGACCGAAAGTGGCCGATGCAGGCCTAAAGTCAATTTTTTGGATAGGTATGGGCATAATTTTGCAACGGATTCGGATTCTACGCAAGAAAATACGTACCTTTTATTTGAAATATTTTTCTCTTAAACGTCATTATTTTTTTAATATATGCCCGTCCCTATTTGAAAAATGGACTCCAGGCCTACATAGGCCACTTCCGGTCGACTCCGAAAGTTGAAAACATCTACCACCAATTGAAAGAGCGTACTCGAGTAATTTTTTGGATCATTAAAAAAACTTTTTCCCTAGTTTTTAAAAGGGGTGGACGGGTGGTCTGGGACACCCTGTATATAGAGCATATTTCGCACACTCAAATCGAGAGGGGCAACACTCAAAATTTTACGATTTTTATTTGTTACAATAAAATGATGTATTTAGTTTACCACTCTCTATCGATACGTGTAGTCAATTTAAGTGAATATGCGAACTACAAGTCGTTAATAAAAATAGGGAACATAGGCACGGAGGTGTCGAATTGACAAGGCAGAAAAAAAACAACAACGATAACAAAATAAATCCCTACCTAGTTAAATAATAAAGGGACATTTTGGGTCGTGTGTTTTACACTTTGTTACCGTTATTGTTATTACTAAGTCTGCGCATTAGCAGTTTTTCGTTACATTTTTGTTATGCACGGTACCGCCGCTCGGTAATTAAGGTGGCCGTCCTTTAATGTCACGGTTTTTTTTAAGGTTAGTTTGGTATTGTTTTTTTTAATGCAGTCGAATTTTTTACTAAATTTTACTAAAATTGGTTTGGTTTGTAAAAAGCGGTAAATCTAATAAAAATAAATAAACAAATATAAATAAACAAAAAGTTAAAGGTGTGTGAAACTACTAAATTAACGTTTGTGTTATGCTTATCTTTACTGTTCCAAAATCCATCTTTTTCGCCCTGAATGTTACCGTTATTCTTAGTAACAGTAACGGTAACAGCTGGCAAATTTTCTGTTATTTTAACTGACCCAAAATGTCCCTAATCAAAGCGTTTTTTAATAGTAATCTCCATTCAACAACGATCAAAGTTAGCAATCGTCTGCAGTGAGAAGCAGCATCGATTCACGGCGGTCGATAGTAAATTTGACTTATTCCTCCCTTTGTTCAAAGTACCTCGGACCGCATGGTATATTATAATATAATATTATAATAAATAATATTTTTAGCCGCTATACAATCAATTTGTTCTTTTTGCAAGATATATTTTTTTTATAATAATTTTTTTGATGGACCCTATATAAAAATTTAGAAATTACCAAAATAAGTAAGACTAAAAATGTTACTTGATCACCTTCGCTTAAGATGAGTAATAGACTCGCAAAGGCCAAACGCAGACAAAGGTGACAAAAGTAAGTAGGTAGGTATGTACTAGGTAAGTATAACTTTTATTTACTTTCAGTAAAGGTCCCAGAGCAGAGCCGCCCCCTTTCCAAACATATAACTTATTTTTTGCTTAGCAGCATCAATTATTTAAAATTTGTCACAAATTCTAAATAATTGATGCTGCTTATTTTTTTTTAAATTTCGCCTGCGGCGCCATGAATCTCTTTTAGATACTAAATTGTACACCTCAAATCTATCAGAAACCGCTTATAAAAAATATTTTGATGTTTACTGCCACTTTGGCCCCACCCCTCTGGAAATCGTGGATCCGCCACTAATTCACCCTCCCAAATTACATTAGATTAAATTAATAAACTTACCCTAGCTATATTAGACGAATTTAAGAGATTTTTTTGTAAAAAATGTGTGGCGTTTTACTTAGGAAGGTTCCTAAAGGCATAAAATAACATCTTTACAAAAAGTCCCAGTGAAAAACTTCGGAAAACCTGTATACATGGAGCAAATTTCTCCTTAAGTTAGTCTAATGTGGCGTAGGGTAAGTTAATTTTATTTAATCTAACGTAATTTGTGAGGCATAACTGACCTTAAAACCCTGACATTTTTAAATTTTATGACCAGTTGGTGTAATTTTAGTCGGCATACATTTGCAACATACATAATACGAAAATATACTCACCGGACTTTACAAAATGTGGAAAGTTCACAATCACTCATACACAAAAAAAAATTACTTGATGTCGTCTTGTAATCGCCAGCACTATCACTCGATCGCACTGCAATAAACCTTATTATTTATTCACACATTACTACACGAAAAATACAGCGATAAATAATGCACCCAACTAGCGAATATCGAAAATTCGACTGATAAAAGATTCCACTTCTTATCGTTTTAAACGATAATCGGAATTTTCGATAAAAAAACACTTAAAATTTTGTCGTATTTTAAATTCCCCGCGAAATTTCGTTAAGTGTGTGTTGCGCGGAACAAGCGATGTTTTACAACAGACGCGCGTCCGTGTGACTCAGGCAGCCAAGCAAAGTGGTTTAAGTAAGTTAAAGATTGGCTTGACTGCTGGCTGGCCGCAAAGTGCCTGTACGATTGCGTTATGCAATGATACGATAACTACTTCGCCACTTTAGTCTAGCCCTAATAAATGGGGTGGGGGAGCAATAGGTTTTTCTTTTATTTTAATGTTTTATGAAAAAATTATTTTATGCATTAACTAAAAACTGTTTGTTTGCCAATCTTTTTAACCAATTTTGGATGAGTTTTATATCTTTCTTTATCAAGAGAAATGTAAAGATAGAAACAGTGTATGAATTCTTGAAACGGGTGAGAATGAGAATCTCCCGACGTCATGCGTTAGGACCAATAGAGATGCGGAAATCAAGTGCGATCGCATGCGCAGTTTGACTTTCACCCGATTTTGAGGAAGCACACCTTCTCAACCGTTCAAGAATTCATGTATTTTAAATGATCCACCACTTTAAGGGGGTAGTACAAAAGGTTAAAAGAAATATTTTGTACCTATTATCTACATTCTGCATCAAACCCATTCAACCTCTTTGTTTTTACCCCACTGCAGCATGGCAGTGGCGGATCCGGGGGGGGGGGGGTTCGGTTCGGTTCGGTTCGGTTCGGGGGGGGGGGGGGGGGGGGGTTCGGTTCGGCACTTGCCCCCCCCCCCGAGAATTTTTTGAACATACAAAAAATGTGTAAAAAGTGATGTTTTTGCTAATAAAAATTCAAAATTTTTGCCTGCGGCGCATGAAAGTCTATTGTTATTATCATCGAAATTACAACCACTGACTAATTCAATAAAATGCTGCTTAAAAAAAATATATACCGTTTTTTACCAACACAGAATGTCGCCTAAAGTGACCCCCCCCCCCCCCGAGAAGCACCTCTGGATCCGCCCTTGCAGCATGGCGAAAGGGGGTAATGTTTTGCGCTTGGAATATGTATGTATATGTTAGTGAATATCGGTTACCCGAGCGTCGTTATAGAGAAAAAAGGTAACAAACTGCGTTATATATTTTTATTACGATAATTCTTTAAAAAAAAGTTAAAAACATGGAATATTTAGATATACATACATTGTAACTGCGTATATGTACATATAATGTTATGTGAGTATGTACCAGTGGCGTATATATGGGGGGGCCTGGGGGACCCGCCCCCCCCCCCCGAAGCTAAGATTTTTTTGCATATTTTCCACATATTTCATGAATACAAACATAAAATAGCATAAAATACAGCCTCATGAGGTCTCGGCCCCCCAAAACTGTCTCGGGCCCACCCCGAAACTTTTTTCTATATACGCCACTGGTATGTATAAATGTATTATGCATGTATATAGGTACACACTTAATGTACATTTGTATACAATATTATGAGCTTTCTCCTCAACTTTAAAAGCTTTTCGTTGAGACATCGCGTTTAATTTATACATATTCTTGGATTCAGCTGCTTAGATTATGTAAACACAAAAGCGCACCACATCAATAGCTTTAATACAATAAAGGTAACAGACGTTTATAGCAGACCAAATGCCAAATCGCATGAACCGGGGATTTACCACCTACAATAAAAGGGATGTCGTTATAGGCAACACGTCTTCAATGCATTTAGCATAGAACTCGGTCGGGACCTTAATATGTCGTTATAAGCGATATTCATTGTATATGTATGTTTGTGTCGCGCTAGAGGCTAAACGGCTTTACCGATTTTGAAAAAAGTTTAGTTTTTTAAACAGGAATCAACAGGCGGTCGTCAGGTTAGATTTGATTAGCTTTAGGGCTAGTGAGGATAAGTTCCCAGTAAGCACAAAATCGTAAAAAACATTTATTCCTAAACACAAATATGAGTTAAAATTAAGTCAGCTTTCTGATTTGAAAAAAACTTGTAAAAAATCCCAAATAAAATTTCATGTAAAAGCAATGAAAAAATATATTTATTAATAACGTTAAGAAACTAACTGTAAAAGAACCAAGATTTCATTAATAGGGACATTTGGGGTCAGTTAAAATAACATTAAAATTTGACAGCTGTTACCGTTATTCTTACTAAGAATAACGGTACCATTCAGGGCAAAAAATATAGATTTTGGAACAGAAAAGAAAAGCATAAAACAAACGTTAATTTAGATGTTTCACACTCCTTCAAGTTTTTGTTTATTTATATTTGTTTATTTATTTTTATTAGATTTATAACTTTTTACAAACCAGACTACCGAATTTTAGTAAAAAATTCAACTCCATAAAAAAACCATCAGACAAAACTAACTTTTTAACGGTAACATTAAAAGATGGCCACCGTAAGTACCGGGCGCCATTACCGTACATAACAAAATAGGAACGAGAAGCTGCTAATGCGCAGACTCATTAATACCAATAACGGTAGCAAACTGTAAAATACGCGGCCCAAAATGTCCGTAATATTAAAAATCATACCATTAATTTATGTTTATTTTTATAATGTTTTTCCTAGCTCTCATTTCTAACGTTGAGTTTACAGTGTGCATAATATGTAACAATTTACTTTCGTTACATTGCCTCCTTGTAAATTTTGTTACTAACGTGTAACAAGTGGTATTACTTTATACCAAAAATTAACAATCTGAAACATTACCTGGTTGGGTACAGTGTTATAGTTAGAGCAAAACATTTGAAAAGGCTCTTCGTTTTCGGTCTAGAAGAAAATTATATTACTTTTTGGTAACTGACTATTTTCCCCTAATTAGACCCCGCTGAATCCGAATATCCCTGTTGCCAACTCGAAATATCGACAGGGGCGGAGAAAATCCCCCCCAATACCCCAAAAACCTGTTTTTTTTTTCAGTTTTATTTAATTTTCTCGAAAACTAACCTTTTCATCAAAAAATGCTAGGAACAGTAATTTGTGGAGAACAAAATTCCTCTTTCAACGATGTATTGGTCAATAAGGTTAGGAAAAGCAAGTAGTTCTTCAGTAGGGTCCGTAAATTGGGATTATTTAGAAACAACATGTTTATTATAGGTTTTATAAAAAAAAATGTATGTTATACTTTATTTTAGACAGTAAAGTTTTCTTTTAAATGCTGCAATATAATGTGGGATTTGTGTCACATATAAGTCTCCAGGGGCGCACTAATATATATTTTTTAAAATAACCAAACTAATAATTTTTAATTTAAAACTTCTCTTTTTTTCGAACGCCTATGGAACGTGCATTAATGCCTTCAGAGGGTACTTCTGTACATCGTTGAAGGGCAAATTTTGTCCGATTGAAAAATGATCTGTACAAGATTTTTAAAATATTTGACAATTTTCCAGGTATTAGCAAAAAACTGTCAAAACGCATTTAAGGGGGGAACCTGCCAGGAGTGGTGTTGCCCATTCGTAAGATGTTCGGGGGAGTCTCATACCAAGTGTGCTGTTTCTCTCATTAAACTCAGCATCTGACCATGTAGGGCCTGAACTATTTCCGGGGTCTGCCGTTCAACGCGTGCTTGAAAAACGGAAGTTTGTGTGTAAAAGGTCAAGTTATAAGTAAACCTTCCTCCACGAAAATATATCTTTCGTTGCGCCACTGATATCGTTGACATCCCGTCATTGGCGTAGCTAGCCTTGCTTTTCAGGGGGGGCCGTGGCCCCGGTCTATCTTGAACAAAAAGCAAACATAGGTTTTAAAGAGTCGTGCAAAGTGTGCAATGAATAAAAAAAAATACGCGCATTAAATGTTCTAATATTTTAATATAACAAATTTAATAATACATTTACCAACTTATTTATATGTATACACAGGAAGTATGTAATTCAGCAATTCTACAAAGAAAGTTTTCTACGTCGCTGACTGAAAGCGTCTACCACACTGTCTAAGTCGACCTCAACATCTTTTTCTATGAATAACAATGACAAACCTGAGTGTCTCTCTTGAGTCATAGTTGTTCCAAGCCAATTAAAAACTCTCCTCATGGCAGAGAAAGACCTCTCGCAAGTTGCACTTGAAATTGGAAGAATACTCGCAACTTTAAAAAGTTGGTAGAGGTTTGGATAGGTGTTTTCTGCTATATGTTGTTTGATAGAATCATGACCAACAGTTTGATTTAACCGAAAAATACAATTATTTAAAACGGTCATTTCTGCTCTTAGAGCAGAAGTATTAATATTAAAAATTTCCCGGTATTGCTCGACGAATTTATTCCATTTAACGACGTGGGAAAACTTAATATGAAAATGGTTATGAAATTGTCACCAAAATCGGAAAATTTCCATAAGACACTAAACGCTAACCTCAAAAAAACTAAAAAGATTATTATATTTATTTTAGAAAAACAGTTTAAAAAGGTCTTTTATAACCTTACGACATCTACAACCCGATTTCGGAAACAGAGGGGCAAAGGTCGCTGTCTTTATTAAATGCGAAATTCAACTTACACTTCTATAATATTTTACAAGATGTCGCCAATATGTATGAAATATTCAATATGCATAATTATGTTTAAATTTAAAAAATATTTTCGGGAAATTGCATAAGTGCAGAAAAGTTACCGATAATTTAAAGAGAAAAAGCCTAATTCCGCAAGACAAGGGCTTTTTCCTGAAATGTTAACATTATCTGAATGATTTTAAATTTTAATGCACCTATTTTATTTGAATATTTCTCGAATAATAATAGAAAAGTATGTATTTTCAGCGTCATGTTCTTTTACTAGTAGTCGGTAGGGGAGGCCTAAAATATCTTAGGGGGGGGCTGAGGGACTTCAGGGGGGGCCAGGCCCCCCTGGCCCCCCCTAGCTACGCCAATGCATCCCGTACGTTTTTTATAAGACCTCCAACAAATAAATTCATAACTACAGTATCGGCCAAAAGTAGAGCAACACCGTAAAATGGGATATATATTGGATATTATACAGACTATCAAATAATAAATAAAATGGTGCATTTCAAAACTTCAATCCAGTTCTCAGGTCACTTCGGCTGTCCCTTCAAGGAAAACACAATAATTGACATTTAGAAAAGATCATGCAAAAAAATTTTAATTGTCCATTTACAAATTGAACATTTTTATCGAGGCATTGATCAAGTATACATACTAAATCTCTATGCCATCCTTGTTTAAATACTACATGGTCTACGCCACGGCAAAATTATTATTAATTAAGTAAATCGACAACGAAAAGTTTATACCATGACCCAAGTAACACAAATTGCTCAAAAGCTTTGGCAGCTGCTTTTGAGCAATGAACCGAACCGAACCGAACACTTTAAAAGCAAGAATGAAAGCAAAAAAGCTATTGCAGCTGTATACCGTTTCACTTCTATGTAGCTTCTAAAGTGTTGTCGTTGCTGATTAGGCAATCTTTATTTAAAACTTACGTCCATGACAGCTCAAAATATAGCAATTTAACTTAACTAAAAGTAGTTTTGTCTACAAATAAAGAAGAAATAATGGCAACAAATGGAAAATAACTATTTCCCTTAATGGATGGAGATTTTATTAAAATGGATAAAGAAAAACTTGTTGTGTTCTACACTGTGATATAATCGCGCAAAATAAGGCGGTTCTGATCGTAAAAATATTTGCCAGGTGATCTTTTCTGATAAAACAGGTAGATAGATAACTCGTCAAAACGCAAACGCCTCGAAAATTCCGAATAATAAACGTTTTTTTCGGTGTTTGTTTTTAGGTTAGAAATTGTCTTGTAAATACCTGATAAATCAATTATAAGTCAGATTTTATTGAATTTAGCACTTTTTACAATTTATTTAGGCCCGGGATCATCTAAAAATTAATATTTTTTAGTTGATAAATTTAAAAAAAAATATATTGGAACATCGGTATTTAAAGCAATTTCACTATAATATAGCTTTTTTCAGAATTTATGCCAAAATATTCTAGATTTCTAGCTAAATTAGCAATTGGCCTTTTAAGCCAAAATTTAATTTGAAATACGAAAACTGGTGTTATCTGTTATCTTGGGCGCTGTCACAACAACTAAAGAAACAAATTTCTCCATGTCTTTTAAAGTTGTGCAAACGTGGAAAAAGATAAAGGTATGACGTGCCTTACCAGAGTACCTCATCAGTGGGAAGCAAAAAACTTATTGTATTGACCACCGCCATCACAAAACTTTAAGCTGGGTTTATACAGAAACGTAGCATAAAGGAGAGTTTACACATGCATGGATTTGCTGGCGCCAATAAAAACTGGCGCGCCAGTAAGTTAAATTTGCAAGTGTAAACACCGACTTGCACACAAGTAATTTTTTTGCATGCTTGTATCAAAAAAGTCTGCAGCTGACTGAATTTGCTGGCGCCAATGGTGACGCATGCGCGCAGAAAAAGAAAATTTTCATGTGTAAACAAGTGCTTGCACGTCGGCTCGCCAGTTTTAAGTTCAATATTTTACATTATTTTTTATTTTCATTGTGTTGTGTGAGCTTCAAAATTTTGTTTATTGTTGTTTTTATAGCTTATTATGGCTAAAAAAAAGTGGTCAACAGACCATACAGTTTCTTGAAGGCTATGAATGTTTTCCTTGTTAATGGGATGTACACAATACTTCTTATAAAAACAAAGATAGTCGAGATAAATGCTTACCAAAAAATTAGTGAAATAATGAATATTGAAGGCTTTGAAGTTGCAGAAGTAAAAGCAAAAATACGATCCGTAAGAAACACATATGCTTTGGAATTGACAAAAATTAAAAAAATACAACGTTCCGGAGCCGGTGCAGATGAAGTATACACCCCAAAAGTACCATGGTTTAAAGTAGCAGACCGAATTTTCTAAGATATCTTAATGTCACTTCCAATTTCAATTTTAGGGTTAACGCATCTCTCATGTGGGTATCCATTTTTATAATTCGTGGCGTCACATACTCTAGAAGAATATCAAAATGTTGCTTTGTCATTCAAAGAGGGTTTTTATAGCTCGCAGGATCTTCTGCTGCAAGTTCTCCTAAACGTTTTTCGGAAGCACCCAAAGTAGATCGACGAGCAATCCATGCTTTAACCCAGATACGGCCTTTTCGTTGTTCCTTTTTCTAAATCTCTTTTATTATTTTTTTCAATAAAAGTTTAGCGACCATTTTGCAGGCTTCCAAGAGTTCAGCCGACATATCGTGTATCGTGTATACTTTAAAAATGAAACTGGCTTGCCAGTCTTTTTAATTTTCGCACAATAGTGTAAACCTTTAGTGGCGTGCAAATAGAACTGGCGCGAATACTGGCGCCACTAAATTCATGCATGTGTAAACCCACTATAACATAAGACATAGCATGACATAACATATTATTACAGAAGGCTTCTTATACAAAAAATATAACAATACAGAACATCAAAGCTTGGTCCATGTACTCTCAGTAATTGCTAATTGCAAGCAGAATTCCCAAAGTGCTCGGTGCTGGCAATTGGGTTTGGTGCACTCTGCTTGGAACCATGTGACTATATAAATGGACTACTAAAGCCGCTTAACTTAAAGTAAAAAAACATAGTTTTATCCAAACCAATCAGATCAACAAAATATAACACGCTATTGAGTACCAAATTTCACTTGAGGCAAGTAAGAGAAAATGCAAAAAGCATGTCATACTCTTCGTTTATTAATTTTTAGTTAAAAAGTTTAATTTATATTTTTTTAATTTTAGACAGCAGTGCAGAATGAGGTCTACTTGGTCAGCCCTGGGGAATGTCAGCAAGGAAGCCAGAAAGGGGGTCTGGTTGCAATTGACTCAATTTTCATACAGCTTTATTTTAGCAATGAACTTGTACCTACGTCTTATTCATATTTCTTTGCATTTTACACGAAATATATTTTTTTGTAATTATTAAAAATAAATCATAGTATAATGTACAGAGAATTAAATACCTTTGCTTTAATACCATATGGCCTTTTAACTTAAAGGGATGCATATTCACAATCTATACAAATTTGATAAGAAGGGGGGGTGGGGGGCAGATGCTCTTCCTTGTCCCCCCAGCCCCCGCCCTTCACCCCATGGATATCTTCTTGTACTAAATGTATATTACATTGGTGAGTAGACCAGCAGAGTGGTTCCAGACAACAAAAAAGGAGGACAATTTAGATTTTTTGAATATACGACATACGTATATTGTATAGAGTTAACAAAAACAAAGGTAATAAATTATGCAGTACACGGTTTTCTTTTATAAAAAATGTTTTTTTAGCAAAAAAAAAAGTTTTTTGTTTTTGCACAGACATTTTTGTATTCTTTCTAAAAGGTACTTAACTACTTGTAAAATGATTTTTTTAAATACCTATATATATTTATCGGTTTCACGTTTAACGTTCTACGTCTTCCGATACCCAATCTCCACTCGTTTCTGTTTGCCCATAATTCATCATCTAGGCCACTTATTCTTATTTCACTGTCTATTCCTTCTCTCCAGCTTCTCCTTGGCCGTCCTCGTTTTCTTCGGCCAGTTGGTTTCCATTGTAGTATTTGTTTAGGTAGTCTGTCATTCATTCTTTGTACATGTCCGTACCACACCAGTTGTTTTGTTCTTATATCATCCACTAAAGTACGTTCACCTACTGTCATAATTTCTCTTATTCTTTGATTTGTAACTCTTTCTCTTTTTGAGTTCCCTGCTGCTCTTCTCCGTAGCGGAAAGCATTTTTTCTGTTCTATTCTTGATTGGCCATTCTTCTGAGCCGTATGTAATAATACTTTTTACAATGGTGTTATATATAAGCTTTTTGTTATGTTTTGATATACTTTGGTCCCAAATTATTCCATTTAATAAAGTTATTGCTTTTTTTCCTTGTACGTTGCGATCTTTTATGGCTTTGTCTAGTGTTCCGTCAGCTGTAATTTTTAGACCTATTGTGTATTTATACTCATCACAGGACTGAATTCGCTGCCCGGTATTTAAGATTAGATCCTGTTTCATTTCACCGATACACATATACTCTGTCTTATTGAGATTAACCTACCTACCTGCTTTAAAATAAATGAAAATTCTTAAGAAAATCATACCTAGGATGTATATGAGGTACAATTACCAAAACAGTTTTTTACACCAGAATGTGCCCCTCATTTGGTGCCCCTTGCATTTGAATTTCTCTAGAAAAAGGGGGGAGATGATCGCCTCCTTTCTCTCTGGGACTACGACTGATACCACCATTAGTAGGAATAGGTATGGGAAATTTTTGTTATTAGCTACCTACCTAGGGTAGCTAGGTAAATAAAAAACAAGAAATGTATTTATTTAGTTATTCTAGCGAACAGTGAATTATGTTTACTTTTTAGTAAAGCAATAGCAGTCTTTATAAACTGGCTTCTTAATGACCGGGATGCAACACCTCTTAGAGGGTCCAATACAATGGGTTAAACAAGGGGATCCATACCTTTTGGACAGCCTGGCCTGATTATGCAGCAGGGGTAATCAGCTAAGCAAATTCTACCGTACAAAAGAATAATTTTTATAGTACCTATACTATCTTGATGTCCTAAGGAGTCCTATTGATATATTTTGTACACTTACTGTGGCCAGCTGATCACCCCTCGCATAATGCACAATGACGACAAAGTTAGTGCTTAATTATATAGGTATCTTATCTTTTAATAAAATCTTTTGTAAAATCAAGCATTATGTATAAAAAAAGGGCACAGACCGATGACAAAATCTTGACAGGACGGACCAGTCAGGACTCAAAAGTACCAGGCAAGGACCCCTTGTATTAGCCCCATTTTTCCCCCCTGGGAAGAAATCGCACCAGGGTTTCAAGGAGCCAGTCACTGTTTATCTAACTTTCGTTCCCTGTCAAAAAATAATTTCATCAAATCATTTATGACTGATGAAATACCAAATTGTTTGTTTAAAAAAACAGAATCAGAAGGTTGAAGTTGTTGGTTAAATCTACTGTCTATTTCTCTCGTCTGATTTTGGCAACAACCTCTCTTTCTAACAAAATGCTAATTTGCTTTTTGTGTAGCTAAATAATAGCAATAAAAGCTAAAATTTATGTTATTCAGCTAGCTAGATTTCAGCATACTTTTTAGCAAATATTTAACTTTAAAAGCCCAACTGGGTAATATTACATCAATAGCCATTTTATCCATAAAAAGCTGTCAGCATCAGAAAGGTTCTATAGCTAAAATAATTTCTAAACCAGCTAGCTGTTTCACAGCAAAAACTAAGCTATGACAACACTTTCACAGCTAAGCAGAGTTTTTGCTTTTAAACTATATTGTTCAGTTTGTGTTACTTGGGAATCTTTTCCTAATGTCAATTACTATGTTTTGGCAATGTTTCCAAGAAAATCATGAAGGGAGGGTAAAAAAAACCGTTTTGTATATGTATACGTATATGTATTTCTGTCCGTAACATGATAGCTCCTAAACCGCTAAACCGGTTTTATAATCCAGTAAATGGCTACTGTAAGTTTACTTTAGGTCCAAGACTTCCATTGGAGGACCTGTGTTGTTTGGGGTGAGAGATGCAGGTCCTGCAAGGTACAATAAATACCTATTCTGGCAGATCCCTTGTATTCACGTTTCTTGAAATGCTGAAACATATGTGGGCCATCTTTAACTTTATGCGGATATGATTTTTATTATTTGCGAAAGTAAAAACACTTTAATTTCTGCAAATAACATGCAGTCGCCAAAATCTAATCGGACGTCCTGGATCTCAAATGACCGTTTATTGGACGTCCTGTGCAGTCTGGGCGTGATGATATTTATATACAGTTCTAGGGAGTTGCTCTACTTTTGGCCCACACTGTAAGTTTTCTGTTTACATTAGAATCCACATAAATATATCAGTTGCAAAGACTGAGTGACATGACGTTCTGAAGTTAAATGGCTTGTAAACAGATGTCCTGGTTATTTGATATCGATGTTTTCAAAAAGAAAATCTTAACTGCTGATTCGTGTCATTATTTTAAACTGGTAGTGTATTGAGGGTCTTACACCATGTCGAACAATGTTTGATAGGATTAAGTGGAAAACTCCATAATTAATAAAGATTCGATCTGCGGGTAGAGTAATAGTTTTTTGATCTCCTTAAAACCATGCCATATGACGCAATTACCTATCTAAATTATGAAAATTTTGAAACAAATTTGACAATTCTAACAAAACATTTTTGTATTTTAATAATTACCATACCTACCATATCTGGCTTATTTCGCAAAATATTCTAATTTTCTAAAAATATAACATAACATTTTAGAAGAGAAAACCATTTACCTTTGTGGAGCTACAAAAAGCATATGATACCGTTTCAGTAGAAAAATTATGGAGAGTGTTAGAGCAGACTTATATCAATCATACATACAAAAAAGCGATAAAAACTATACAAAGGGTTAAAATCTAAAATTAAAATTGGAAATCGACTTTCAAAAGAATTCCTGGTAACAAAAGGCTTGAGACAGGGATGTTGTTTCTCTCCAACTCTTTTTAAAATATATCGCAGTAGCCCTAAAAAACTTGAAACGTAAAGTGCACGGCATGGGAATACAACTTAACGACTGATTTACCATATACACACTACAGTTTGCTGACGACCAAGTAATTGTAGCTAATGATAAAGAAGACATGGAGTATATGATGAGAGAGTTACTGGAAGAATACCAAAAGTGGGGATTAACAGTGAACGTGGACAAGACACAGTACTTATGTATTGGAAACGAATCCTGTGAGTTGGAACTAGACGTAGTAATATCTCCATGCAATGAGAGAGTGTCACATTTGATAAGACAGGAACAGACTGTAAAGAACTGGAAAAAAGAATAGTAAAAGCAAAAAAGGGTATTGATTGTCTTAACAGTATTTTATAGAACAGAGAAATAAAAAAGAATGTAAAATTTAACATATGTGAAACAATGGTGAAAATCACGCTGCTGTATGGAATAGAGACTTGTCACGTAACAGAAAAATACAAGAGAAAAATGGAAAGTGTCGAAATGGATGTAATAAGAAGATCAATGAGAATATCTAGAACAGATCACATAAGAAATTAGATCATAAAAGAAAGAATGGGAATCGAGGGAAACATAACGGATGACATCACTAAAAGGCAACTGATATGGTACGGCCATGTACAACGGATGAACGACGAAAGATTCCCAAAGCAGGTCCTAGAATTGCAACCAATAGGGCGCAGAAAAAGAGGGCGTCCTAAACGAATGGCAACAGTCAATCCAAAGATCAATGAGTCAAAAAAATCTGAGAAGATGATTGTCATGATCGAAGGAGGTGGAGAATAGGCGTCGGACAACATAGAAAAACGTTCTAAACCGACATAATAATAAAAACCATTTACGATCTCTGATGATCTTAACTATACATTTGCCTTCCAGCGATGCACTACAGTGTGTCAAATTCGATGTTTTTGGGGAGTTTTAGGTATTTATAGGGGAAAAAACCTGACCTCCTCTTGCGAGTCTTGTTTTTCAACAGAAAATTAAAGAAGAAAACCGCATCTTGATAGACGTTTTTGAGTTTAATAAAAAAGTAGGCACCCTTCCAAAATGCAGACTTTTCAAAATCCCTGTAGCTATATTCACTATATCAAGCTGCGGTTTTTACCTTTAATCATCTTTTGCAAATTAAGGATCGCAGTGGCGGTCAGTTTTTTTCGATCTCCCCTAGAAATAACTGTAACCTCACAATAACTTTAAACTTAGGACACCCTGTACATGGTTCCCCCTGAAAGCAATGGTACATGTTTCAAAAGCGTACAAAAAAGAGGCACGTTTTAAAATTAAAATTATTTATTGTCGTATCTTTTACCTCAAAGATTTTGTTTTTCTCAAAAAAACTGTTTTTTACTTACAAAACTTCTTATTGCATGTCCCGATGAGAATATGTTTTTAACTAGTATAATGCTTGGCTATTTGTCATAGGTTTTCTGAAACCCCGTGAACCTATAGAATGTTAATAACACCCAACGGATTATTTTTCTGAGAATTTGCTACGTTTGGTTTTATTAACATTCCATATATTCAAGAGGTTTCAGAAAAAAAAAGACAAATAGCCAAACACTATAAAAACAGTATTCGCGTAAGGAAATACAATAAGGAGTTTTTTTAACTTAAAACCAAACTAGAAAATGTCTTAAATAAAAGAAAATGTATTTACCAAATCCCGTGTGAGTATATAGTAAATCAAATAACGAACATCAAAAAACATATGAAAACCACTCCTTCTGCAAAACAAGCATCTTATTATTAAAAAGGGACATGCCGTCACACCTGACTTCACACCAAGTAGTATAAGTAGTCATATACATAATATTCCAATACCCACGGTAACTGCCCATTCATGATGCAAACATGAGGGCCTTGAGGTCTTTAAGCAAAAAAGACCTGATTGGTTGCTTTCAAAAACATATGCATATTATTTCCATATATTACATATTATTTCAATACCTTTGGTACCTTACGATGCAGAATACAAACATATTTGAAATAGCAATATCAATGGGTATACATTTGGTTATACTTTAACGCACGAATATTATTTTATTCTTGTATTCGTTAAGTCAAATCATGGGCGTACAGTTGACAAAAACTATATCTATGTAAATTTGGTATATGTGCATTTTTCGTATCTTTATTTCTGAATGTTTGCATCAAACGCCAACCATTGTGTAAATAGGCAACAGGGAGTATTCGAATATTACGTATATGCAAGTGGTAGCCTGTAGACTGAATTGTTTAGTTTACAATTGAAAACGGTTGGAGGTACTTACTAACCGAAACGTTTTATTTAAAACAAATAAGAACCATGAAAGTCTGAAATTTTGTTTATACTCAATAATTGTCTACAATTGGTCCTAATGTAACTTATTTTGCCTTAAATTAGCTAGGGCCCACTTTTAAGAAAAAACTAAGACAATGCTTGAGTTGAAATAAAATTTCCAGCTGTTAACACTTAAAAACACACGAAACTTGGTGTTTAAAAAAAAATAAAGACAATGGAAGTCTAAAATTTTATTTCTAACTTTGGGACCTTGGTCACCCACATAGCACAAAAATCACATCAACGTTAAATTCACGTGAACAAAAATAAGAAATTTTTTTTTTACTTGAAAACAACCGCATACCATGTAATATTTATTTTGTTAAATCTACATGCTTAAAGATAACTTAAAAACAAGAAGAAATTAAGCTATAAAAATGTACTTTTTGCTGAAGTTTCTGGTGCTGTGTATATAACGTGTTTTTTACCCTCGTTATTTTCATGTACCAAATTCACACTTAAAAAGTCCTCCACAACATGTTCTAAAACGCCACTAGATTAAGACTTTCAAACCTACTGAGTTTCTGCGTCTTTTTTGGTCACGTTTTTTTAATAACATTTTTTTAACTTAAAAGAGACGCAAAAGGAAGTTATAAAAGTTCACTAGTTTAAGACTACAACACTTCAAGACAATTTTAAAGATGGCGCTCAAGGCAAGACAAAATATCTATGTATCTATCTATATACATTAAATTTTTTTTACAGCTAAAAAAGATTTCTGAACAGTAAACACTTTCAGAATATTAATGTGTTTTTATCAGGTTAAAACAGATGCATCGTGATCCTGGATCAGGGATCAGTCCCTTAAGGTTTTTGGAGTTTAGAGGCCAAAGGACTGCCTGATAGATTTCGTCAAAGTGAAAAATCCCGACTACAGGTGGTGATGCTGCCTAGTAAAATCTCAAAAATATTCGGTAGAAAAGCCATGCAAGCCGCGTTTTAAAATTCGTGTAGAAAAGGCGTGAATCTAATGTGATTTTAACGTTGATAAAAATCACTTGAAAGTAACGTAAAAACATTGCTGTTTTAATTTGATAAAGGCGTTATGAAAACGCAGTTTTTAGCAACGTTATTTTTTTATAATGTTAATGAATGACCTTGTTTTCATATATGAAATAAACATTTTTTTCTAGCAGCTTTTAAAATCAACTTTTTCTTTTCTCACGCCTTTTTTACGTGTTAAACACGTGATTGTGCTATGTGGGCAATTATTCGAAAACGTATTCTAACCTGTCCTGACACGTCCCGCCAAAAAAATACTTTTCAAAAACTTTTTTTAAATATATGGAATAAAAGTAAATTACACCGTTTAAAAATAGGCCAAAACAATTGCCAATTTTTTTTTTAATTTTAATAAATGATGATCTTACTTTGTTATACAGCGTTTAAAAATAAAATTTTATTGTCTACAATCAAATGTAGGGCACATTATCTGACAGTGGGCTTGGTTTCTAAGAAAATCGAAAACAATTGACAACATGTGACTATTTAAATTTATTTACATTTTCTCAATAAACGGCCACTGGAGATTTTGTCATTAGTTTGACCCCACTAACTTGAATATCGTTAAAAAAGAAATTTTGTTGTCTACAATAAAAGTTATTACATATTTTCCCCAAAGAAACATAATTTTTGAGAAAACTTGAAAGAAACTTAAAAATTTCAGGCTTTGGGGTTTCTGTGGGCTTATTGCAGCTAAAATGTAAAAAACTAATATCATTTTATTATTAGGTTATTAAAGAGGGAGTTATATTTTATACAGTAAAGTGTGAAATATTTTTTCCCAATGAGCTTAGTTTCTGATTTAAATTAATGATTTTTAAGAATTGCTTTAATTTAGAGTAGAGTCGCCCCTAAACTGTTATAGATGAAACTGATCTTGCCTTATTATACATCGTTTAAAAGGGAATTTTATTGCCACAATAAAGTATCCATGAAGTTTTTTGCTACAAAGCTTGGTTTTAAGAAACTCGGGTAAAGCATCTAACAAACAAGTCTCTTTTTAAAATGTTTTACATTACTTCAATAAACGGAGGCAGGTGGAGAGTATGTTATTAGTCGGACCCTACTGACTTTTATCGTTAAAATGGTAATTTTATTATCTATAATAAAGCTTGTAACATATTTTCCCTAAGCTCAGTTTTTGAAAAAATTTGAAATCCTAAAAGTTTCGGGTTTTGCGGGGTCTGAGAGGTTTTCGGGGAGTTTTGCTGCTTAATTAACTTTATCACTAATATACTTTTATTTTTAGGTTATATTTTACACATTTTGCATGCACTTCTGTGTCATTGTGGCTTTAGGGCGTCAATTTAGTTCAATTTTCAGAAAAAAAGAAATAAGAGAAGAGGGGATAAAACAAAATTGGACCAAAAACTGGTCCGGCAATATCAGTATCGTTAATAAGTGACCTATTCTCATACAATCCATTGTCAAACTGCGGTCCTTATATTTTGTATACTCAACTATCTCTAGCGCCTGCACTATTATGAGCAAACGCAGCACAATTATCCTGCTGCAAAAAAATCTGGCAGCTCGGATAACGTGACCGGTCAAGTGGTGAATTAATGGTCAATTGTCCATCCCAAACTCTAGTTACAAGTCTTACAACCCTTTTACCTCTTGGCCCACCCTAATGTCGTTTCGTCTTGGTTGATTGTCATGCAAACGATAAGGAACTGTGGGGAATGCGAAAATGCATGGTCGCACCCAGAAGGGTGGGCCTCGCGGCCTATCCCTCTAAAGCCAAATTTTTTTAAAGCATTTTTGACATATTTCATGAATAAACTAGCATAAAATATGGCATTATGGAATCACCCCCCCCCCCACCACCCCAAGCCACAATCCTGGATGCGCCACTGGACAATGCATAAAATAATGAGGGTTCCTAGAAAAAAATTAGTGGTGATAGGTTCTCACGCTATTTTGTTACCGTATGCAAAATTATCTGTTTGTGTTATTTTTACTATTTTATGTAAACAGGTGGATCAAAGTATTTCCGAAAACTATCAACCATTAGCGTACCCAAAACAAATATTTCATTGGAAAAGGTGAAATATTTTTTGTGGATGCCAACAATAGTCTAGATTAAAGGTGTGTGTTAATACGGCGAACATAGGCGATGAAATATTAGCAAACAAATTAATTCAGATAGAGTTCACGAGTGAGCAAACGCACGCGAACAAATTCGTTCGTTTTCGCTACCGTTCGCTTACCAGGCGGTGCAATTTGTTTCGATAGTGCGTTTGTATTAATAGGCGCAAGCGAACGAATTCGTTCGCTACCGTTCGGACGAATCAATTCCTTTGAACGCCGTAAAAAATGAATCTTTACGGACGATTGAACTAATCTTGTCGGTTAGGTCAGGTTAGGTAGTAGTAGTAGTACTAATATATTTTATTTAGGATTTTGGTACCATGTACAAAATATTTATAATTGAACTAAAGTAATCACTTTGTTGTTTTTAGGTAACATATTAAAGATTTTTTAAATAAAGATATAGATGTTTTGATGTTATGTTATTTTTTAATTGAATACATTCCAAAAGCCCTTTATAAAAAATTGATGAGCATGAAGTTGGCGAAGCACCCACCGCAAATCGAATCGCAACTAGGTGGATAATTTGCCGTTAATTAGTTGTGGAAAAATGAATTTTGTCGCTCTTATTTTTGACCGTTTTTTTGGGTGCTCTGCTAACTTCATATGAAGTTAGCAAAGCACCCTCGTCAAAAATCGCTTTAGCCATGACCTATCGAAATCGAATATGGTAGATAATTTGCCGCTAATTAGTCGTTAATTCGTTGTGAAAATTTTTTTTGTTTTTTTTGGGTGCTTCGCTAACTTCATATAAAGTTAGCGAAACACCCTCGTCAAAAATGGCTTTAGGCAAGACCTAGCAAAATCGAATATGGTGGATAATTTGCAGCTAATTAGTCGTTAATTAGTTGTGGAAAAATTAATTTTGTCGCGTTTATTTTTGAGTGTTTTTTTGAGTGCTTCGCTAACTTTATTGTATTGTTTGCCTTTTATTAGACGTTAATTAGTTGTAAGTAAATTGATTTTGTCGCTTTTCTCTTTGTGTCTTTTATGGGTGCCCCGCTAACTTCATATGAATTTAGCGAAACACCCTCGTTAAAAATGGCTTGAGACATCACCTATTGAAATCAACCACAGTGGATAATTTGCCGCTAATTAGTCGTTAATTATTTAGTGATAAATTGCTTTTGTCGCTTTTATTTTTTTGTATTTTTTTTTGTTGCTATGAACCGAACCGAACCACTCAAAAAAAGACACATAGAGAAAAGACCGTTTTTTGGGGTGCTTCGCTAACTTTATATAAATTTAGCGAAACACCCTCGTTAAAAATGGCGTTAGACATCACCTATCGAAATCGAATATGGTGGGTAATTTGCCGCTAATTAGTCGGTAATTAGTTGTGGCTAAATTAATTTTTTTGCTATTATTTTTTTGTTTTTTGGTTGCCTCGCTAACTTCATATGAAGCACCCAAAAAAACACTCAAAAATAGGAGCGACAAAATTAATTTTGCCACAACTAATTAACGGCAAATTATCCACCTAGTCGCGATTCGATTTGCGAGGAGTACTCCGCTAACTTCATGCTCATAAAAAATTGAATTAAATTTTAAATTAGATCTGCAAAATTTGAATTATTTCGTGTCAAATATGAATGTTGTTCAAAGTTTATGGTAATAAATTATTTTAAATTTTCTGGAAGTAACTTATGTTGAATTCTATAGATTAAAATATAAACTAAATAAAATGTGAAATTTTTTACATTGAACCATTCCAATTTTGATAACATAAGACTTATTTTTGTATATTTATTTGCATTTAATATAATTATCATCATTGCTTTATTTTGTAAAATTTTTCAAAAACGCTTTGATTTGTGGTAAGTGTGGTAATTGTTTGACCATGTAGTATTGAACTTATTGAAGGTTGTGTGACTAACGAAAAAAGAAAAATCAGAATTTCTCAAGGGTTATCTAATGGAAAACAACTTTGTTTATTTAAATTTAAGGTAGATAAAGCTTCTAAATGAAAACAATAATAAACAAAACAACAATAATAATGCAATGATAATAGGTCAGTAGCTCGACGACCTACGCGACGCGACGGTAGAAAATTATATTTGACCATGTCATACAAAAGGTTAAACAGCAAAATCATCTGCCAGATTTAAAACCATGTAAATGAGATTTTTGCAAAAACAACCTTGGCAGTTTTAACAAGTATGCCTATACTTACTTAAAAATGGTTAACGTTATACTTGAGTGGCAGATGATAGCAGGGGCGTGCCTAACTTTATGGTTGCCTGAGGCAAAGGGAGAAACTGCTGCCCCTTATTTAAAAACAAACATCTCGCTTTTTTTCTGCACTCTAGGAACTAGAATTGGTTTTATGCGCTTTAGAGATTGAAAGTGTTTAATACCTCTTTTGAGGTACTAAAATTATACTTTTTAATCCTTTGGAGAATCAAAGCAACCAAAAATCCAGCCAGTAAGTATACAACATACAAACTTTGAGGAGACCTAGGCTCGGGCTAAAACATTTTTGTCTTGGGATTAAGTGTCCCAGTCTATAGGTTTTCAGTGTACTAATTTTGTCCGACATCATATAATAATTTCTTTTAAATTCGTTTGAATATTTCTAATACTTTCCCCCTCCTCCAACAACTCATGGCCGCAACAAGCCAGACTATTTTGGGAGAGAACGCAAAAAATACTACTACCGCTGTGAGATGGTTTAACATACCCTAAGATAAAGGAAAGAATTGCAATATAAAAATTACTAATAAAAATTTACAAAAATAAATTATTTTTTGTAAAACATCGCGCCGTAGATATAACAGGAAAATAGCGCCGCAGGTGAAAATTCCTGAAAAATTAAGTCCTTTTCGGCAAAAATGGCGCCACAGAAGAAAATACTTGTAATTTAAAAAAGCAAGTAGAAAATGGAAAACAATTGCTTAGCAGGTAAAAGAGCTGATTTGGGATATTAGAAGGGGTTCAAATATTTTTAAAAAAATCATTATCGAGAACCACAGCAACTAGCAAAACGAGGTTTTCAATTTTAGATTAAGGATTTTATTTTTAACAATATTTTCTAATTTAGATTGAGTATTACATTTTTACCAAAATTTATCAGCGTCAAGGTTTACCAATAACAATTTTTGATAAAATAACATTTTTATTTATATATATCTCAAAAGCGACAGCAGCTAGAGTATACGTAATTTTCACAAATTACAAATTTAATTTTTAACAAAAATATAGTTATGCAGTCAATTTCAACAGAACTAGGAAAATAGTTTTTTTGTCGGCGTCGCGACATCTTGAAGTTTAAGGCTGATAGTAACCTAGTTTTTGTCATATATCTCAAAAACGGTAAGCTAGTACATATTCCCTGTTCTCACTGTATTACTCAACAAATATTTTGACTTATTGTATAAACATTTTAGAAATATGATTTTAACCAAAATTTTCGTTTCTAATATTTATAATTTTTGGATTATTTGATTCTCCCCTTTTTTTTTAGATCAACCTATCATAATATGCTTAGATTTATATAATATTTTTGCATGGAACCGTGCAAAAAATTCCCAAAAATAGTAATATTGCGTTTTGCAATTAAAAAAAAAAAATTGCTCTTAACATTAAATATTTTTTTAGGTCTTACTACAGTAGAACCCCGATTATCCATGCTCCACGGGACCGGACGAGGCACGGATAAGTAACAAGCACGGATAATTCGAACATTCATTTATTACATGTTACATACATATTATGTATTTATACTCAAAATATAAAAAAAAAAAGATCCCATAAGTTCAAACTAAGTTTATATGTATGTATTGCATAAAAAGATAACAGAACAAAAAATATAATTCTAGATCAGGTTTTGGTCGAGTGATTTCCGGTAACGCTATTTCGATAGAACTTCAAAAACACAATTTCGATGATGGGAAATCATAGCACGGATAATCCGCAGCCCGGATAATCCGCGCACGGATAATAGGGGTTCTACTGTACTTATTTTTAAAAAACTCAAAATAAGTGATTTGGTTCAAAAAGGTTCTATCAATTTTGTGATGGTGTCTGACTATCCATCGGTCTGTCTGGGACAAGATAACTCAAAAACCGACATTAACTAAATTGTGCACAGAAATTTCGCAATACCCGTGGATAAGGCAGAGAGAGAACAGCTAGAAATTAGTTTCACAACCAATCAAAATAAAAAAGTTGGCACTGGTAGGCTGCAAAGTCTTATTTTAGTTGTGTTGTTGAAAACAAAAGAAATTCTTGGACTTTTCCTACTCTTACTACTACTTAAAAAGTAATGTTTTAACACCCTGAACATTCCAAATTTAATTAAAAAACTGGCAAAAACACAAATAAACGAAAACAGCGGTTGCCAAGAACTTGACGTTTCTAAACCAGATAATGAAATGTCGATGGTTAAAAAGGTTGAGGCTGTCGGCCATTTTGAATTTGCCACTTTTACTTTGGTCAAATCCAAGGTTTTTATACATTCACACAGGTTATCTACAGAATTTGAAAGGTCATTGAACCAGAGTGGCCAACTGTAATCCTAAATTAAAAATCTACGTCATTGGTTGCCTTAAACCATTTGTTTTATGTAAAAGCTACACAGTCGTCCAGTTAAATACCCATGACTTGTCAAATTCTGTAGGCAACCTATGTATATGTCAAATCCAATCCGTGGGATAAGGCCTTCAAATTTTGGCGGTAGTGGCTGCAAAGGGTAGTAGAGGACTTCAAATATTTTAAAAAATCATAAGTCGAGAAGCAAGAGCAAATGAGGTTTTCAGAGTTAGATTATGATTTACATTTTCAACAATATTTGTCATAAAGTGAAAGTTCGTCGAAGTCACAGTTTTTGAGATATAAAACAAGTTATCTTACGTTATATCTTACGAACCACATTAGCTATAGCGAAATGCGGTTATCAAATTTAGATTCTGAATTACATTTTCTAAAAAATTGGTCATAGCGTCAAAGTTTGCCGGTCCCAAGTTTTGAAAAAAGTAAATTGTATATACATACATATCTCTATATTATGTATCTCAAAAACGACAGCAATTAGAGTTACGTAACAAACTAATTAATATTTTTATTCTCGACAAAAATAAAGCTACCTTATCACCCAGAACGACTACTTTTTATGGATGGCTGTACAAGCATACTGGCAACATTTTTTTTAAAACAAAATAAAACTTTTTTTTATGCAAAACTAAGTAAAGATGAAAAATTTTAATTTTTGAGATATAAAGCTAATTTCTACATTCTTTAAATGGCTGTTCTATTTAAAACAGAACATTTTGCTAAATACGTGTAGTAAAAGTTACAAGGAAAACATTTAAACAAAAGGAAAATGCCATTTCCGATTTATGACGTCATATAGGCCCACTTACTCAAATTTTAGGCAAACAGCCGGCAACTTAACTTTGAGTGATCCACCATCAATCGATTTATAGTAGTCTAAAACTTCCTGGCTCAAATTTGAATTTTTTAATTTTTTTTAATATTTAAAAAAAATAACAATATTTTTTTTAGTTCTTGAGGTATAAAGCTCATTGAAACGACAATTAAATTATTGTTCTATTGCGAACAAATCATAACATACAATTTTTCTGTAAAGATAATGCGGCAAAAGTTCAAACCAAAAACATGTGAAAAAACATTGAAAAAAATCGCAATGTTGGTTTTATGACGTCACAGACGCGTTCTTACTTAAACTGACGCAAACACAAGGCGACTTACAAATGATATCCATAACTAATCAATCTGGGGTAGACTTAAACTTCCTTTCTCATTTTTTTTTATTAAAAAAGGTTATTATTTTTTAGTATTCTAAAAGTTAGTTATAAAGTTAATATTAAAGGATCTACTCGCACTTTAAGATGGCTCTTCGTTTAAATTTATGTTCCAAAATTCCATAAGTATATCAATACTTCTTGTAAAAGATTGTAAAAAAATTAAAATATTATCTGATCTGTTATAATAGCTAATCATCTATTCCATTTAACTTAGAGAACCAAAAAAAATTGGATATTCACATTTTTATTAGCGCCAACAAAGAAATTTAATGCAAATTCAGTAGCAGTAATTTTAGTAATCAGATTTTAGCTTTTTATTCTGTTGTGTTTTGAACAGTAGTGTATAGATATTTTTTGCTGTCTATATTTGCGCAACTTTCTCAGCTAGACATATTTCACTAAAAATGGAGCTTTTTTATTATTAATTGTATTTTAGCTTTTTTATGCATAAATTTTGTTTTTAAAAGCACAAAATGGCAAAAATTGCTGTTTTGCCAATTTGGGTTAGTCAATATTTTGAGAGCAAAAACTACCGTTGCTGACTTTCTGATTAACTGAGGTTTGAGTCTGACTTATCATTATCATTTATCTTATAATTTTTATCAGTAAAAAGAGTATTGCCTCAATGTTTTTATTACAATTATTTTGCTGGAAAAACCAAATTGTACATTATATGTTACTTGGATAAAAAAATTGGTATTTTCAAATAACATTTTTCAAGTATTGCCAAGGATGCATGAAACTTTTCATTGGTGCTACATTAATTTAAATAAAAATTTCTTCATTTTCGTTCAGGAATAGACTACAAGTAGTAGTACACTTATCTTTGCAGAGTATAATAGAAATTTATAGTTAAATAAGATAAACCTAAAATAGTACTTAAGGATAAATTTTACATTTCCATTTAAATTATTGAATTTTGCAGTTATTCAAAATTCTCGTTTTTATCAGGTATAGTTTGTTAAAATTTAATAATATCTTTTTATTCGTATTTTTTGGTGATTTATAAAACATGGCTTTTTCTCTGGTTCTTTAGATACAAACTATTTAATTTAGCTCGGATATCCGGCAAACAATATAAAAATTATACCTTTAATCTTACAAACCAATATAAAAAAGATAAGACCCGACCTTCCGATCGATATTGTAACCCCCACCACCTAATTTGATTAACTTTATAGAGAGTGTAAACTGTGTGTGTAAACTGTGTTATTTCCAAGCCTATTGAAATATCACCTAAGGGCAATACGTAATAGTCTATGGACAAATCGGCCTAAAAGGGGTTTCGTGTGCAAGTCGTGCCAACTTTTTGCCGATAAGCCAACTTTGTTAAGGGCACTCCATAGATCAGATTTTGACTTGTTGTCATTCTGGTAAATGCGTTTTTTTAAAGATATGGACCCCACCACTTTTTTTTGCACGATACTTTTTAAAACGATGTATCTTTCTTAAAAATAGTCGTAGAGGGTTGCAAAAAACGGCAAATGAATCAGTAAACATCCGCAATAAAATAACTTCGTATTATATTTTTCAAAATTTTGCTTAAAATAAAAATAAAATAACTAAATTCTTACTTTTTTTTGTACAGCTAGTAAAGTTTACCCTACATTTTTAATAACACCAAAGCAAAATTTGTAAAAAAAGTTTAAATAAAAGTTATAGAACGAAAAATTTTTTTATTTGGTTTATATAAGTCTCATATAGATGTATATTTTATATTTGTTTCAATAAAAAAACAATTTGTTGTCACCAAAACGACTACCGAAGGTGTATTACCGTACGCGGACGCCTATAAGGTGGCGCGCGGCTTTACACAGCTGAGGCGTCTAGTAAAACAGGTGATTTCTATTATTATTGTTATCGTTGTTTGATGGACATTATCAAGCAACGTTGTTATTGTTATTTTTGAAAGTGAATATCAATCGACGAAAGTTTTTACAGTATAGTGCAAGTGCTAGAGGTAGTTGAGTATGCAAAATATGAGGACCGCAGTTTGACAATGGATCCTAGCTGAGAATAGGTCACAGACTAACGATTTAGATGTTGCCGGGCAAGTTTTTGGTCCAATTTTTTTTATCCCACCTTATAAAGTCCTGTTCGAATTTCTAAAAATGTAACTAAGTCGACGCCCTAAAGACACAATGGCATAGAAATGGATCAAAAATGTGTAAAATCTAATTTAAAAATAAAATTATATTAGTTTTTTAAATTTTAGCTGCAAAATCCCCCAAAACTCCCAGACTCCCCAAATCCTGAAATTTTGAGTTTTTTTTTCAAATTTTCTTAAAAACTAAGCTTACGGAAAAATATGTACTAATCTTTATTGTAGACCATAAAATTTCCTTTTCAACAATGTATAAGTCAGTGGGGTACGACTAATGATAAACTCTCCAGTGGCTTCCGTTTATTGAGGTAGTGTACATAAATTTAAAAAAGAAACATGTTTATTACAGGTTTGACCCGACTTTTAAAAAACCGAGCTCTATATCAAAAAATATAATACACAATTTGTTATTGGCAATAAAATTGCCTTTTAAAGGATGTATAATAGGCAACGGTAGTTTTATCTATAACAATATAGGGGCGTTTGTAAATAAAATCAAATTTAAAAAATCACTAAATTTATCAATTTTTTACAAGTTTTATCCAATTTTCTCAAAAATTAAGCTTTTTGGGAAAAATATTTTACCGTTTATTATAGAAATTAAAATTTCCATTTTAAAAATGTATTACTCAGTGAGGTCATGCTTATGGCAAACTCTCCAGCGGCGTCCGTTTATTAAGAAAATATAAAAAAATTAAAGAAACCACATAGGTTTTACCTGATTATCTTAAAAACCCAGCTCTCTATTAAAAATTGTGACCTATAGTCGATTGTAGACAATAAAATTTCCTTTTAAACGTGTATAATAGTGTAAGATCTTTAAACTAAAACTTCACAGGCCTGTGCAACTTAAATATATTTTTACAAATCACCAAATTAATTCTGTTACAAGTTTTTTCCAATTTTCTCAGAAACTAAGCTTAATTGACAGAAATGTGTTTTACTTTATTGTAGAAAATAAAATTTTCTTTTTAACAATGTGTAAGTCAGTGGGGTTTAATAATTTAATTAATTAATTAATTTTAAAAAGTATTTTTTTAATACATTTCAAATCAACTAATTTAAACTTTGTTGTATTAAAATCGGATAAAAAATAAAAAAGATACAATTTGTCTTTAAATATGCTTTTCCGCCATATTTAAAAAAAGGCGCGATTATTACAATGACAATAAGTCAACACCTGATCTGCTCGGTATGTTAAACAAATTTAAGTTACTTTCAAAAAGTTCTTATGGTTTTCATTAAAAGCATAATTTTTAAATATACCTTAAAGACCCCTATTTTTTTCCAGTTATTTGGAAATAACTTAAAAACTAATTAACGCATTGGAACAGTTGAACCAGATTTGAATAAAGAATCAAATCAGCTATCTTTTTCATGTAAACTTTTTTTTCTAGCTCCAATAATTTTATAAAAAAAATTAAAAAAAAAAATTACCTTTTTTTTATTTTTTTGACAAATACAAAAAAATACATATTTTCTGACCAATACGTTTTTAAACACATTACAAAGCAAGTATTTTAAACTTTGTTTCATGAAAATCGGATAAGAAACAAAAAAGTTACAATTTTTTTAAAGATACGCCTTTCCGCCATTTTGAATCCGCCATATCTTTCAAAAAACGCATTTACCAGAATGACAACAAGTCAAAACCTGTCAAAAAGTTGGCACGACTTGCACACGAAACTTGATTTGTCCATAGACTATAAAGCCAACGATGACAACTGCAGATTCTGCAGTAACGCATCAGAGACAGCTGAACATCTGCTTTGCGAATGCCCTGTCCTACTTCGTAAAATACGCCAGTACCTCGACGGAGGTACTCTATCGCCTCAAGAAGTGAGCCAACTAACTTCCAAGAAAATAGTTTCCTTCGGCAGAAGCATCCAAATCTTAAAGACATAACGAGACGCAGAGTCACGCATAAAATATATTGGAGGCACAAGTGCTGAGCGATTTGGAAGCCAACACGACTCCTTGTGTAATCTATAATCAACCTCCATGCTATAAGGTCCTATAAATAAAATATTCATAAGCAATATTGTGACAAATGTTTTATAGAGGACGTTTCAAAATTATTCGAACAAAGTGTAACCACATGTTTTGGGTTACATAAGCAGTTGACGTATGAAAAAAATCTTATAAAAGTTAAACAAGTAGATAAAAAATTACAAAGTTGAAACAAAACTACTTCTTTTTTTTAAATCAATTTGCAATGCAATGCAAGTTTGTGTGCTTTAAATACAATTTCATATAGCTTTTGTTTAAAATAGTAACTATTAAAAACCTAAGCAAATAAAAAAACATATTTCTCTTTCATCAATCTACTTCTTATATAAACCAGAACTTGTACTAAAAGTTTGTCGGAATAGTTGTGAAACATGCTGCATAGGGATCCTTGATATTTGTATCTTTTATTTGTGTGCTATTTCTGTGTACATTGATCGGGCAGCAAAACACAACTTTTGGTGATTTTGGTAAAACTTGGTACTTTTGTAGACCGACCCAAGAGAAGTAGAAGAGAGAAGTTTTTTTTTGGTTCGAACTCTACTGATTCTCGCGTTTCAGTGCCCTTAAATTTCAAATTTGCACCTTTACATTTTTTCCAATATCTTAAAACTAAAACCAGCTAAAATATTTTTCATGACAATTTTGATTAGGTAAGACCTGTCTCTATAAGCCCATGTAACGCAACTTTTAAAAATATTTTTTTTATATTAAGAAAAATAATGTTAAAATCAAAACTTTGAGAATTTACCAAAGTAGTGATTTTTTTAAAACTTGAAGTTTTGGACCCTGTCAAAAAGTTTCAGAGGCATATTTTATCTGACATACTTTTTTTTCTTTCTTTTGAGCCTGCCTATATCTCACTTTTTAAAATTTGAAAAAATCTTGCAGGGAAAATCTGTCGCAGAGTTACAAATACCATGCTGTCGCGTTTTTCGCAAAATTCAAATATTTTGAACTGTTTATACAAAACAATTTTTTAAAACTTTATTTGACCAAAACATAAAATAATTTTTACCGGTTCTGATAGAGAACTAAATACAAAATATACTTTCTTAAAAAATAAATAAATAAATATACTCCAATATATTCAAAAATTTACCACAAACATGTAAAAATCATAGGTTTAAAATAACGGTTTTTTAAGCAAAAATGACATGTTTGAAGATAAACGGCTGGGGATTTTTTATTTTGCGTTTAATTTTGGGTCCCCGAAAACCCTTGTTTTAATATAGACAAGCTTTCAAACGGTATGCAATTTTTTTCAAAATCTAATTGCTATTTTTCAGTTTTTAATAAAAGATATTCAAATCGTATACTGGTCGGTCATTAAACCGCCATTTTCGTCAATTTTTGGGGGATTTTGATAAACATTGGCAGGATTGTACATCAACTTGATGGGTTGGTACTCCACTATAAGTTGCGTATCAGTGTCCTTAAATTTCTGCTTTGCGCCTTTCCACTTTTTTCAAAATATCTCAAAATCGAAAAAAGATAATTATTTTTTTATTGCTGTTCTAATAAGGTAAGACCTGTCTCTATGGGTCCATGTACCACAACTTTTAGAAATATTTATCGATTTCAGACAAAATAATGTCAAAATCAAAACTTTGCTAAAGGATCAGGCACACCTCTTATGGGATTTCTGTAATCCGTCGAACCTCATGAAATTTTGGTATGTTGTAGACCAAACATTTCTTATTAAACGTTCTCATTGGCCCAACTCAAATTAATGACCAGTTTTTGAAATACAGGGTGATGAACTGATAATGTCCAACAAGCATAATAGCTCTTTAGACGGGTTTTTCAAACATATACGCAATGTTACAATTACACATATTCACGATTTACTTATTATTTTTAATCTGCAGCTTTAAGATATTATCTATAGGGTGTTTAAGTAAATATTAGTCGAAAGTTTTAATGAGAAACCAGCTTTAGAATATTGCAGATTAAACCTTGCTTATCAAAAGTTCTCATGGGCTCAACTTAAATTAATTTCCAGTTTTTGATATACAGGGTGTTAAAATTAATAATGTCCCTGAAATGACGAAAATGGCGGCTGAGTGACCGACCAGTATACGATTTGGATATTTTTTTAAAAAACTGAACTTTAAACTCTTTTTTGCTACCACTTGCTAAGTATATTTTGAAAAAAACTTCGTACCGTTTAAAAGCTTGTCTATATTAGATCAAAGGTTTTCGGGGTACTTAAAATTAAACGCAAAATAAAAAATACCCAAAAAAAATCGTTATTTGGAGTCAGTGATTTTTCCATCTTTGCGGTAAATTTTTTTATATTTTGGACTATATTTCTAAGAACCAGTAAATAGCCTTTTATGTTTTGTTCAAATAAAGTTTAAAAAAGTTAATTTGTATAAGCAGTGCAAAGTCTTTGAATTTTGCGAAAAACTCGACAGCTTGGTATGTGTAATTCTGCTACAGATTTTCCCTGCTATATTTTTTAATATTTTAAAAAGGGTAGTATAGCAAGACTCAAAAGGCAGAAAAAAAGTATGTCAGATAAAATCCGCCTTAGAAATTTCTTGACAGCTTCCAAAAATTCAAGTTTTAAAAAAATTACTACTTTGGTAAATTTGTCAAAGTTTTGATTTTGACATTATTTTTTTTTTAAATCGATGCATATTTTTAAAAGTTGTGGTACTTAGGCCCATAGAGACAGGTCTTGCCTAATGAAACCCGTAGCAATAAATATTTTGGCTTTTTTTGATTTTGAGATATTTTGAAAAAAGCGGAAAAGTGCAAACCGGAAAGTTCAGGGCACTGATACGCAGCCTAGAGACAAATCCACGAAATTTTTTTTGGTTTTTAACTTTTCTTGGGTTGAGTATAAACGTGCCAATGCTTATCAAAATCCCCTAAAAATAAACGAAAAGAGCGTTTTGCTGCCCGACCACATGGCACAGCCTTATCTGCGTTTGGCTTATGTGTAAAAGAGCAAAAGGGTTATTTTATCAATTGTTGAAAATTATAATCGCGCGTTGTTTGGTAATTTCAAATTTTTTATATAGGGTGGGCTAATAAAGTTGTGTTATCTTGTTTTTTGCTTTAATTCACAATCTTTCATCTAGCCAGTTACTTACCTGCTTAATAAACCACAACCAGATTTAAAAAAATATACAAATACAGTGTTTTCGATTGGTCTATAACCGAAACAATAAAATTGGCACACACGCTAAGAGCATTATGTAATAATGGGCCAATTTCTCTCATTTTTTTATTTACAAAATAATTTAGAAGGAGCGCATAGAAACATGATTGTTGCGTACAATTCAGATAAATAATATATGCGTTTATTGGTCGCTAAAGGTTTGCACGTATTAAATCGGGTATTGCTCGGTACGGCACGCTCGAAACGCAATAACACGCATCGAAACGGATGTATGATGATGCGTATGTGAACTATGTCCACGGATAGACGCCACAAGCGGACAATTGGACTAACGTTTTTATTTTTTGACAAAAGGCATTTATCACAAAAAGTTCTGCTTGTTTTAAAAAGTCTATTGCCATATGGTAAATTTGAAAATATTATACGAGGGAGTTAGAAATGGAATGTTTAAACTTTACAGAAAAATTAAGTTTGGAAGAGTATGCCAGTTTTAGAATTATTCTTTGGATAGAATTTAAAATGAATGATTTGCCGCTTTCCTCCAAAACAAAAAATATAGGCAATTTACTTTTAATTGTTTTTTACGTTTCCTGGTTTTTTGACCTCCGTATACAATTTTCATATTTGGTGATAGACTTTTTAATACAAGCAGAATTTTTTTATAAACAGTGACTTGTCAATTAATTAATTAATTATTTAGTCTATTTGTCCCCTTACCACTACAGATTAGTACATAAGGGAGGAATCATAGATTATAAAAACTTTTAGAGCCCGTTTCAAAATCCAAACTTTATCTTTATCCTTGGAAGTACCGAACCGAACCAAACCGAGCCCCCCAAAAGTGCGCGATTAAAATCACCCTATCCTACGAATGAGAAAATTGTTTTTTTTTTAGTAGTAGGCTGATTTGAACTTGTGACTATTGGCATTTTGGTCTTAAGATCTTAGTAGGGGAGACTGGAGATGGTTGATACACTGGGATACTTGATACAGTTCATTTTTTGCTAGCTTGGCTAGTTTATCAAGAGCTGGCAACAGTGTATATAAAAACGTAGTTCTTTATCAATATTAGATTTTATGTACAGAAGACAAGTTTGTTGTTATGAAAAAGAAAGAAAAAACTCTACTGTGAAAGTGTTGTCATACCTTAGTTTTTGCGGTGAAACATCTGGCTGTGGTTTAAAAAATATTTTAGCTATAGAACCTTTCCTATAGCAGCTCTTTATAGGTAAAATGGCTATTGATGTAATATTATCCAGGACTTGTGCTTTTAAAGTTAAATATTTGCTAAAAAGCATGCTGAAATTTAGCTGGCTAAATAGCATTAATTTTAGCATTTAATGCTATTATTTAGGTACAAAAAAAGCAATTTTGTATTTGCAGCTGATTATTGCAACATTTTTGAACAGCCCCAGAACTAAAATCTATTTATGTTTGTCTAAAAAACCAGTGTCACCTTCACGGTTCAAAAAAGTAGATTCAATGTCAAACCACCAATTTCAACCTTCTGCTTCTATTTTTTTAAACAAACAATTTGGTGTTTGTTTAAACAAATATCCATTCACAGCCATAAAGGAGAGTTCATTTGCCCATCTTTTAGAGCATTTCTTTATTTTTTGACAGCGAAGGAAAGTTGGGTAAACTGACTCCTTGAAACCCTGGTGCGATCCGTTGCCGGGGGGGCCACACAAGAGGTCCCTACTTATCAGTCCTGAGTGGTCCTTAAAAGTCCTATCAAATTTTGTCATCGGTCTGTGCCCTTTTTTTTGGGGTAAGTCAAGGGCTGGTTTGTCCAATACAGTGATGCACCATGGACAAACATAATGTTTAATTTTGGTACATCGCCCCTTCATTTTTCTGCCTGCTTAGCATTAAAAGATGAAGATATATAATTAAGCACTAACTTGGTCGCCATTGTGCAGTAAGTGTACGAAATATATCAACAGGACTCCTCAGGACCTCAAAACACTATAGGCCCAAAAAAATTATTTTTAGTATTGTAGAATTGGTTTAGTTGATAACCTCTAGGAATTGTGTTGCTGCATAATCAGACCAGGCTCTCGAAAAGGTATAGACCCCCTTGTTTAATCCATTGTATTGGGCCCTCTAAGGTGTTGCACGTTTATAAAGGCTGCCATTGATTTCCTAAAAAGTAGACACAATTCACTGATTCGTAGAATAACTAAATAAATAAATTTCTTGTTTTCTATTAACCTAGCAACCTTAATAACAAAAATTTCCTATACCTATTCCTACTAATGCCTGCCTAATCAGTGGTGACCCCAGAGAGGAAAGAACTTTAAATAAAAGAGGCACGTTCTGGAATATCACATAACTGAGTAAAAAAACTCGGCTCGGTAGTAGGTATAGATTTCTCAAGTTTCGTTTATTTTAAAGTAAGTATTTCGAAAAATCCTTTTAAGAAGAATACAAAACTGCCTATGCAAAAACAAAAAACTTTTCTTTTGTCATGTTAGAAAAAAAAAACATTTTTTATAAAAGAAAACCATGTACTGTATAATTTACCATTGTTCTTTTTTAACTCTATACAATATATGTTCAAAAAATCTAAATTGTCCTGCTTTTTGTTGTATTTCTGGAACCCCTCTGCTGATCTACTCAACAATGTACATTTGATACAACAGTGTATCCATGGGGAGGGGGAAGCAAGGAAGCATCTTCCCCCCCCCCTTTCTTATTAAATAAAACGTTTATTATTCTTAATTTTCGAGGCGTTTGCGTTTTGATAAGCTATCTTGACTTGTCAAACATTTTTACGATCAGAATCGCCTTTTTTGCGCGATTATATCACAGTGTAGAACATAACAAGTTTTCTTTATCCATTTGTATAAAGTCTGCATCCATTTAAGGAAATAGCTATTTTGCAATTGTCGCCATTATTTATGGTTTATTTCTAGACAACATTGCTATATTTTGAGCTGTCATGGACACTGTGAGTGCTAAATAAAGATTGCCTAATCAGCAACAACGACAACACTTTCGAAGCTGCTTAGAAGTGAAACGGCATACAGCTGCAATAGCTATTTTGCTTTTAAAGTGTTTTAGCAGCTGTTTGTTAACAATTTGTGTTACTTGGGCGAATGCATCCCAACACCTGTATCAAGTATTTCCAATATGGAAACATGAAAAATTAGCAAACTGTCGTACCTACTAAAATCAGAGTTTTAGAAAAAATATATATATTCATATATTATAATTTATTCATTACATATTAACCTATATTGCAATGCAAAAAATTGCTATAAAAAATGTCACCTATTTTTTTATAAAAAATATTTGTTAAAAACTGTATGAACGCCTCATTCTCCACTACATAAATACGTTTTTTAAGTTTCGGATTGCGAGTAATGTTTTATCTTGTAATCAAATATTCATGATGATTCCGGTAAAAAAAAGCGTTGGTGTGGGAAATCCGCTGGCTAGACTACAGTTAGTGCTAAAATAAAATCGGTCAAAAAAAATTAGACCACTTAAAGCATAATTTATTTGTTATGGCGTTTATGAAAAGGAAGCAGTAAGTATTTATTAATACAAACAAATAGAAAAATATATTATTAGATAGCATTAGATGTAAACACCAAGAAAGATTTATTCAAGAAGGCTTCAGAGCATTATGATTCTTGTATAACTAGCAGAGATATGGGACAACAAGATATCTAAGGGAAGTTTCCAAGGTATTGTAAAGTTGAATTTTTCAAATTTTCTTTTTCAAAATCAGATACATTCTCAAATAATTCCTATTTTTTTGGAGCATCACTTCGTGCTCTTAACAAAAAAGATGGACGCATTCGCCCTATTGCTGTTGGTCTCACACTGAGACGTCTTGTGGCAAAGATAGTTTATTCGAGGATATCTAAAACTTAAAGTTCAATTTTTCAACTAGGCTTTGGAACAAAATATGGTGCACAAGCTGCATCACATAGTGCTAGACGTTTCGTTAACATTGAATATACTTTTTATAACATTTTTCTAAAAATCGATTTTTATAATGCCTTTAACATGATTCACAGAGATATTATTTTAAAGAAGGTACAAGAAAATATCAGAATTTTTTAATTTTATTAGCCAATGCTACAGCGATCCATTAACACTTTCTTTCGGGCAAGATTGCATTTCTTCTCAGACAGGTGTTCAGCAAGGCGATCCTCTAGGACCACCACTCTTTTGTTTGGTTATTCAATCTTTAATTACTTCACTGAGCTCAGAGTTCAAAGTCTGGTATTTGGATGATGGAAGTATAGGAGGCAAATTTGATCATGTATTTACTGATTTAAAAAAAAATTATCGACAAATCTGCGGATTTAGGTTTAACAATTAACACTAGCAAATGCGAAATTTGCTTTATTCAAAATTCAAACTTGGAATTGAATTCAAAAGTTTCGGATCTATCTAAATTAGAACTTTTGGGCTTACCGCTTAGTGCTGATGGCGTAGAGCACATTCTTAACAATAAAATCGAAGATTGATTATTTATTCAAAAATCTTTTTCTTTTAAATTCCCATTTGGCATTTTTCCTTTTAAAGATTTTTTTAGCTTTACCCCGTTTATCATATCTGTTAAGATGAACACCATGTTGGTTAGCCAAAAATTCATTATTTAAAATCAACAACCTATTTAGGCATGCTCTAGAAAAAATTTCTAACTGTTCAATAAATGACAGTGCTTGGTCATTAGCAAGTTTACCAACTAGATTTGGTGGGTTTTGTCTTATCCTTCTTTTCCAGGATCAGTGAATGACACCAATGTTTTAATCAAAGATATTCTTCCAGAGTATATTTATGAAACTAGTGATTCAGAATATACCTTCGCTTTAAACAAATGGATGAACTCTGCAATTTATCTACTTTGCCCTCCCATCTTCCAATAACCAGAAAGATTTTGATAAAATTCAGACCTCAGAACACAAAAGCCCACCTTCTTTGCCTTCTTCACCACTGGGAACTTTACTAGATAATACAACATTCCGTATTTCCTTTGCTCTTCGCTTGGGTCAACCGGTGTGCGAACAACATTCCTGCATTTGTGGACAAATTGTTTAGGTTATCATGGCCTGAGCTGTCCAAATAGTGCAAGTAGGTTATCTCATCACCCCTTTTTAAATGATATAATACATGGATCATTGACTGCAGCTGACACTCCCAATATGTTAGAACATGTAGGAATCTTTAGAAGTGACGGAAGTGTGGCGTATTTCCCGTGGAGAGAAGGCAAACAATTAATTTGGGATGCTACCTGTCGTGACACCTTAGCGAATTCCTATTTTTTAAAAACAAATATTAGGGCTGGATAAGCTGCTTATTGGGGAGTAACAAAAAAAACATAATATAAAGAACTTTTAGACAAATATATTTTTATCCCGTTTAGTGTTAAGACCGTGGGGAGAAGATGCAAGGCGACTGGTTACTGATATTTCTGAAAAACTTAAAAACTCTTGTAACAAATCACTAACCAGGAGCTTTTACCCAGTCGATTAGCTTAGCTATTCAAAGGGGTAATACTGCATCGATTCTTGGAACCCTCCCGGAACAAAGAGATTTGGAGGAAGTTTTTTATTTTATTCAAAATTAATTGTATAATTTTAAATCTAGTTTATTAAATACAATTAAGTTATTTTATTTAGATATTATTGTTGCTATTTTTTTAATGATTAATGTTATTACCCTGTGAATGTAATTGTAATATGCAAAAAATACATATAAATATTTAAATTTTGTTCTGAAAAAAGGAAAAGGAAAAAAGGTTTGTCGCCCATAGTTTTGCTTTGCTAGCAAAGAATTGTCTAAAAACTTTCGCGGACAGTAGTTCCGAGACCGATAGTAGCACCTAAAAATATGTTAGTCAACAGAGTCTCTACATCTACTCGAACGTGTATCCTCTGACGTATACAGAGAGACTCCGTCAATTTTAAAAAAATTAAAAGTCTCAAACTCCTAGGGAGAGAGAGAAGGTTTAGTTTTTCCAGATATCAGTACCTGCAGCATGAAATATTTATATAAAATAAAGTAAATTCCTGTTTTTTTACATTGAATTTTCAGCGCAGCATTTAGTTAGATTTTTTAAGGGCTTATCGGATGTTTTATTTTGGCTTTTTTTGATAATAGAGGTATCGCAGGAGTTTTTTTCTTATGTTTTCAACTTATAGTGTAGTATATGTACTGCTTTTTATTTACCTAGTGTACTTCCGATCAATCATCACCATTAATAGCTTTTTCACACAATAAGGTCGATACCTCGGGTAGTGTACGAGCTACCATTACCCCCTTTTGAGGACTTGCCCACAAGCTTTTTTCTTTTGATTGTGTCTTCGCAATAACTCTTTCCAAAGACTTAAAACTTTAACTCATCAAGTTACAAAAGAATTAATGGAGAATGCCTGAAACAAACCTACAACGACGCAGCGCACAAAATTTCTTTAAATCCGGGTAATATAAGGTAACATTAATCGAGTGGGGGTGTGTACCAAAACTAGATTAGTAAGTAAAACTTAGTTTGCCTAAGTAGCACTTCACCATTTCTTAAAGCGACGAGCCGCCACTGTGAGAAATGGAAGAAATAGACACCAAAAAGTTAAATGGCTTAAGCTATTCGACTAACCTTCGCACATTGTGTCCTTGTTATGATCTAGGAGATTTAATTAAAACAATGACACAAATATATTTTTATTTTGTTTATAGGTTAGAAACAGCACTATGATTTTATATTAAATATTTTTTATAAATATAGTATAGCAATCTTTATATAGAGGGTGTTTCATTATGTCTACACCATGGCTAACTTATGATTTTAATAAAGGAAACATATTATTAAAAAAAAACTTCATTACCTAAACCCTTTTCTTTTTGTTATTAAGTAAAAATAAATGTTATTTCTTTATACTGTGTGTGTGTGTTTCGTTAAATCTGCATCGTTGCTTACTTATAATTTAAGCAAAGAAAACATATTATTATTAAAAAAATAAATAAAACTGTTACCTAAACCTATTTCTTTTTTATTAATTAAAAATAAATATTATTCCTTTATACAGGGTGTTTCATTAAGTCTGTACCATCTTTGTCATTGGTTAAATTAGCAAACTAGTAGTATTCTTCTCGCTGATGAAGACCATTAAAATAGAAAAACAAACAAAAACGTGGTATTTATTTATTTCTTGAGCTAAAATAACGATTTCGTTGTTTTTGTATTTGTTTATCTGTCTGTCTGTAACTGCAATTAGCGTGAGGGAGGAAGTAACTCTGATCGCGTGTCTTTTTATGGACAAAAATGGTGCAAAATTTAAAACTGGTATCCGGAAGTAAAATATTTGTAACTAAGTCTACGGACTAATAAGCAAAAAAAGGCAAAAGCTTTTTTAAGTGTCCTTTAGTAGAAACCACGGTCATTGGTTGGTTGGTCATAAATTATATGACAACCATATACAAGCATATAAGAAACATATCTCAACTTGAATTATTTTTATTTTTAGTCTTTGAACTATCTTTTTAAATTGTGCTATAACTTACTATGCATACGTTATCTTAATTATTAGACTTCACCACTGCACAGTTGTTTAAAAAGATTTATTAATGTCAAATGGCAAAACAGTAAAAGCACGTCTGTGCAAAAACAAAAAAAGCTATAAATATTTTGGATTCAATTTTTTTTTCAAAAGTTTTTTATGAGAAATTAGTATTTTTCAGGCATTTGACCATTAAAGTGCAGTATTACTTTTTAAATTCTTTTAAAAAAATAATTAAATCCCTCTATATTAACAAATGGCATCAATGTGCGTCGGCGACAACATAGTTTGCAAGTTTAAAAAACATGACGAATTTGCCTTTTTTTATTTATAACATAGGCAATACCTGCGGCAAACCAATCTGACCTAACCAGACCAAAGTCCTCTAAAAAAGTTTCATGTTCCCTGAGTAACAAATCGCCGTACGAACGATTGAACAAAAACAGCCACCAATAAAAGCGGACACATTTTATGAAAATCTGATTAAGATAAAAAAAAATAACCAGCCTGAAAGAAATACTAAATGGAAAAGTGGATAATTGCTGTGTCATTGTAGTTGTTATTACCTGTTAGCCAGTTACCTTACAAAATTCAAAGATTCTTGTCCACATTTCTAGAAACCACAAAGTTCTACTTTGAAATACTGCTTCTTTAACCATTGTTGCGTATCCTTTACATCTAAAGGCAGCTGTGAAACATCCATTCACTTTAATAGGACTTTTGGTAAAAAAAAGCAAGATAATTTTAACTTTGGATTGGAACCTCAACGTATGATTTACTAAACACAGAAATCCGAGAAATGAATCAAGAACTAAGTAGCTCAAAAATACCTTGAATTAGTATTTGATTAAAATTCTCAAGACGATTTGGATTCCGAAATGACTATTATAGACGAATTAATAAGAAAATTTGCAGCTATAAAAATGAAAATTGAAACAACGGTTCATTAGACGTAGTAGATTGCAATTATAAAAATACTAGTAGTACATCTTGTGCAATTTAATATTGTTTCAAATCTCAAATTGAACCTCTACAGATAGAATTTTCAAAATTTGGCGGTTATATACGTGGCTGGTTGTCATTTTGGAGTCTATTTAAAAGACTTTATGGAGATCAAAGAATTTCAAAAAATAAAAGTTACAGCTTTATTAAGCAACTAAATACTTAAAATACTAGGAAATAATTATCCAAAAGTTATTGAAAATTTGACTACACGTTCTGCAAGACAGCTACGAACTTGAATTACTAAAATTAGTTAAGATAATGTAAATAAAACGAAACTAGCCATTTTATAAGAAACTATTGAAGCACAAGTTCGTTCCTTAGAGATCCTTAGGATGACTTCTGATACTCGTTCCCGCCATGCTTTTTCTTTTAGATAAGTCATAACTTCCAGAAGATTTGATAAGGATTTGGGAACAATGGACCTGCTTTAATATGTACGAGTTTAAAGGTAAGCTGCCAGTATGAACTTTTCACTCAAAGAAGTAAAAAGCGAAGGACGTGTCATGTTTTTGGTTTTAAACACAGTTTCCTATGCAAATAATACTTACCAAGAAATATTCCAACGGCCACCTGCCTCTTGAGTGAGAAAAAATGTGTATTTTGCAAAAAAATATACCACAGTTCCGAATGTCCAGGATCTTAAAAAAATCTCTTACTGAACTGAGAAATATTTTGTCTCGAAAGGGATGTTTTAAGCTTGATTCAAGTTTGGATATATTGCATTTAAATGTAGACCGGCCACTAAACTAAAATTCCAACTTCGCAAGGGTAAGCATATAACCAATCTGTTCAAAAACTAAAAGTTTTTAAGCAAGAAACGCAAATTTAGCAACATTATTATTGAGGATTTTTGCAAACATTAGTACACGTCCCATAAGAGCAATTATTTACACCGGATAGCACAGACCCTTATAGGAATAGGTTACAATGTTTTAAGAAAAGTAGACGTAATTCACCCACTTTTTGGAGGTAATTTAACTGAAGTAACTTCTCACAATTGCTATCGTGTTTACTACAAAATCATGATAAAAGCTACACACATTTGCACCAACTTATTGGATATCAGTCATTTTTCGAAGGCTTTCCAACTGTGTATCAAAAATCATATGGGGGGTAGATTAATTTTGATCGACTGCTTTCGGCGTTTTCTTATGTCCGAGTATATTAACAAGCCTGGCGAAGAATTTAAACTGGTAGTCGAAAGGGAAATATTTTGGTGGCATTTGTAAATAAATCCCCGGACTCAAACGAGAACCGCAAATACCAAATATTTGCTATTTAGCGATTTCTAGATTTGTGCTCCCGCGAATATTCAGCATTCAGTGATTTCCAGTCGGTCGAATCGGAGGAAATATTACGATAATTTGCAATCACCCTGGATCTGTATAGGTACGCCTTGCTTGTGAAATATCAAACGTTGTTCGGCAAATAGCAACCATTCCGGATTCGCTAAACTGTGTGTTTGGCGGGCATTAATCTACAGTTCAGGTTCTGTTTTGGTGTTTTAAGGAGACCGACCCCCTGGATACTCATTCTTGAATTCTTGGAGGAGAGTATGAGTGATTCCGACCGTAAAAGGGTGAATGCTTTATTCTCGAATGAATGCTCCCGTGAATTCAAGGTTCACCACCTCATACCCAGGAGAAAACTAGTTTCCGGGAAAATGTCTAAACTCTTATTTTTCAACGTGTTTTTTGTAAATTATACAGTAAAAAGTGATTTTAATCAGTATATTTAAATAGTCAACGGTTAATTTACCCATCGTTCGGCGGCAGGGTTGTGCCGTGGTATGGTCGTCGGCTGCACATTCAGAAGGTACCAGTTTCGCGTCTCGAACATCGATCCAAAAACAAAAAAAAAGTCTGCCCTGCCGCTCACTTCCTTTTCAGCGTTCAACAGTCGTCATCGAATATAACCAAGTTCTGCTGGGACGATAGCGATAATAGATAGATGCATATCTAACATGTTGCAGGACCACCTTTCGGAAGAGGTGTCCACTGTGTATACTCTTAGAGAAAGAAAACTTGCATCCTAAGGGGCACGTGAATCAGTTTGGTATATGGTGTACAAACAAATCGGGATTTTCGAAAAAAGCGCGCCGTGTGCCTAGTGGCTAGACCAAAAATGGTCTCTCCACCACTACTACTACTACTAGTAATACTACTACCCATCGTTCAGAGCCAAAAGATAATGTGGCCAATTAAAATGTGTTGAGTGACATTTTGTGGCAAACTAAAAGACGTTGCCGCCATTTTGTGACACTGTAAATAGAGCAATAACGCTGTGCCAATTTTTGACACTAAAAAAATACTCTGCCAATATATGGGCCCCTAAGCTCACACTAGGTACTATAGTTAGTGTACGTGTGAGCTAATATAACTAAAAACTGAAATATATTTTATTCAACTCCACAGTAAATTACCTTTTGTTTGATACCACACAAGCCATGTTTTGACTTAAACTTAAATTTTTGAAATCCACCCCCACCCTTAAAAAAAACAAAAACTAAAATGTATTTTGTTAAACTCGGGACTCAAATACCTTTCGTTTGATATCACACACGCCATATTTTCACTTTACCTCTAATTTTTGAAATATACCCCCACCCTTTTTTTAAAATAAATTAAAATGTATTTTGTTTAACTCCAGACTCAATTACCTTTCGTTTGATATCACACACGACATATTTTCACATAAACTCTAATTTTTGAAATCTACCCCTACCCTTTTATTTGGTTTGTGTCCGGTGGAATTTGTTCATTTTTAAATGGGACCATCTCGACTCAAGACCCAGCCTAGGTACCAAATTTCATTGAAATCGGCCAAGCGGTTTTTGAGTTATGCGCGTTGGTCGTTACAGACATCCAGACAGACAGACAGACAGACAGACATACAGACAGACAGACAGACAGACAGACAGACAGACAGACGGCGCAACAAAAAAGTTTCAAAATCATCTGAAACGCAAAGATATATAAAAAATTTTGAAATCGGAGCAACTTTTTTTTTTCTCGAAAAAATTAGGATCACCATAGCTCACACTACTATTGTATAGTATATGTGTGAGCAAATATACTTCCAAAATCATTCCGTCATAGGGGAGATCCGGACCACATATCAGCTACGTTGGGTAGAATGAGACAGACAGATTTTATGTGATTATACATGTGTGTGTTATTTCGTAAACCTGGTGTCGTTCTCCTCCTGCTACTCCTGTCCTGGTTTGTTCGCGCCTCCCCTCGTGCTTGCTTAGCACATGGTGCTAGGGCAGCACATGGTGGTCAAAAGGTTGTAGGATCCTTGCCCGAGCGTAAAACCCTGTGGAAAATGAAATGTTTCAGTTTCCTGGAATTCGTCGGTTTTGCACGAAGTTCCCCTACACCGAGTAACTTAAATCAAGAACCCCATGTCGACTCAATAAAATAAAGTAGATTTAAACAGATGAACTAAAATAATCCTAACGTACCTTTCCCAGGGTTACAACTGGCTCGTCGATGGAACAGAACCTTGTTCCACCCGCATAACTGTCCCGTCGATGGAATGGACGGTGCTGTAACCAAAGGAGAAGGTGTTGTTATATATATAGTTTTTATCCAAAACCATGGTTTAAAAAAAAATATAAAAAACTCCAAAAATTCCCCACGTCTTTTGTCGAAAAAGTACATTTCACACGAAAAATAATTACAATTTGGGAGGCAAATATTATCTTGAAGAATCCCCAAATAATAAAAAAATAAAAAAAATAAAATCGAACTTACCACTGCTCTTTCCGTAGGAATGGCGTAGGTCGCCTTTTAGTCCCTCTATGCAGAGGATATGAGCCGTCAACTAGATTACACCTAAAACGACGGACTCACTTTCTACAGTTTCTGGGATATCTCCTGCAATCCCTGCAGTGCCAATAACCAAAAACAATGGCGATCCCAGAAACTGTTGTCGACCCACCGCCGACTCTTTAGGAAAAGGAACGATGCCACGTCCGAAAAAAAATGAAGGTGCCGGATATGCCATTCCTAAATTTGGTGGGGACAGTACACAGTACCAACCAAATTTTCCCGGTTAAATTCAAATAAGAATGCAAACGCATTAAAAAAAACTCGCAAACCAAAAATCCCGCCGATTCTAAGTTGGTCAACCTGACAACAATTTCCGCCGTTCTCCAACCAGCCAATGACAAAAATACACTAGTACTTCCGTACATTGCGCATGAGGTGTTGTCGGATCTATTTCAACGGTTGGAATTTTTATAACAAGGACATCGAGACACCCTCCATACATAGACCGAATATTTGCCTACCGGACCCCCGCCAACATAGCAAGTCGGAGGAAAATAACTAGCCGGACTATAAGAAGCTCAGCATTGAAACCATCAACTGTAAAATCAATTACTGGAGATCAGAGCATGCAACAAACCCAGGAATATTCGAACACTCAACCAATTCCCATATGAGTAAAGCTATACTGAGTGTAAAATTTAGTTGTATTTTAGTTACAGTTTTAGTCAAAAGTTTCCTTTGCTCTTTAAATATGTTTTCTCTAAGATTCATATGGTTTGACGCCATTTTTGTAAAACATTTCTACATTAATAAAGTTGTTTCTGAACTTGACCCTAAAAATACACATTGAACTACTGCTTAAACTCGGCACAAGAGTGTTCAGATGTTAACTTTGGTCACCACTAGCTAGCCCTACAAAACCCTTCAATCCGACTAACTGAGCTAGTTATTAACTTTATTTAACTATGATTATATATAAATTTATATAATATAAAAATACGATTTTGTTTATTCTTTTAGTCCTGGTTTTTATCCCTCGTTTATCTCCCATTTATACAAGTGCATAACTCGTATTTATTTTATCTTGTCCTTATCAAATTAATAAAGATATCAAAGTGGGCGGAGCCTCGGTTATTACTGGTCAAACCGTGGACCTAAATATGTTTTCGTGCTATCAAAACTAGCTAATCCGTGAAGGATATGAGGTTCGGAAGAGAAAACATTGTCCCAATATCCTCGAAAATAAACATAAGCGAATGAAATGTTCGTCTAAATGTTTTCTTCCTGTTACTGAAACCATTTGTTATGCGGCAACGCCGCCATTCCCCAGCAGAACAGCTGTTTATTTTCATGAACGTCAAAGAAAATTCCGAAATTTTACAGATAAACAAAACATTCGAAAGTTTTTATGTGATTTTTCCCGAAACCTGTGATCTCAAGGTCCAATTACGATGTCCAGATAATGCGATGTGCGCAGTGTCCACAGTAATTCGATGGAATGCCTCCTTTAACTTTCAGGTAACTTTCTGGACACTATATAACCTCCAAACCTAGCTCTATAAAATACCCTTAATTTGTGTACAGAAAGACGAGTCGAAGAGCCTTGATTATTTACCTAAATAAATAAATATGTAACGTTGCCTTAAACGTAAAAATGACACGTTACAATAATTATATAGGCAGTTTGTAATTTGTAATAAGCAATTAATGATTTGCAAATTAAGTCTAACGAATGGCTAAATTTTCCGTGGGGAACCTGCAGTTAAACTGCGTAACCCAACATATTATTGAAAATCCTCTCTGATAATTTACGTATATCGAATAAATAAACTAATTCCTTTGGTTATTTGAAATTCTTTTGACCCTTATAAAAACAAATGTTCCTAACACATGCGCAAAGTGTCTTTACTGCATAAAGTTTTTCTTAAGTCTGCTTCTCGTCGTTCGTTAATTCCATATAAGTGCCAGAAAGAATCGCTTTGCGAAAAAAGGAGATGTGAAGAATATATTTTTATTTAAGCAACAAATTCTGTGAAAAAAACATTCTAAACATAATCTAAAATATAGAAGCAAACAACCCGTCTCTTATGTAAAAAACAAACGAAGTGACTAGATTCGCGGCAACACGGGACGCAAAGTGAGTTTGATTTTCAGGGAACGTTCCCGGGATCACTCCTGTCACGAACTTTAAAGAATACGGCTCCAGAAAACTACATGTTTACAATATGCGTAATAAGGCATCTTTAATTGACTACCTGAGGAGACGAGGCCAGGTGATTGCGAATCAATAAATAACATTTAATGTTTAAGGCTACTCCAAACTACCTTAGTTTCTAGGAAAATTTGCAATAAAAAAATGCTTGATTTTTAAATAAGTATGTTTTTGAATTATAAAACCATACTCCCCTATTATTTCGCAATCACGTGACTATTTTGGTGTGCGACGTCATAAAAAGTACTTTATTGATATCTGGAAAAAAATAATCTGCATTTCTAGCAATTACTTTTAATAAAATTTGATAAAATAACATTTAAATCAACACAAATAAAAAATTTCTAAAAGGTACGACCAAAGTAAAATGCATACTTAATACTTAAAAAAAAACATAATCTAAAAAATAGAAGCAAACAACCCGTCTCTTATGTAAAAAACAAACGAAGTTACTTGCTAGATTCGCGGAACACCGTGCACTGGTGTTGCACAGTGGTATTCTAAACCTTGCACTCAGACACAGCTGTGAGCGTTCAAGAATACGACATTTTCATTGACGGGACGCAAAGTGAGTTTGATTTTCCGGGAACGTTCCCGGGATCACTCCGGTCACGAACTTTAAAGAATACGGCTCCAGAAAACTACATGTTTACAATATGCGTAGTAAGGCATCTTTTATTGACTACCTAAGGAGACGAGGCCAGGTGATTGCGAATCAATAAATAACATTTAATGTTTAAGGCTACTCCAAACTACCTTAGTTTCTAGGAAAATTTGCAATAAAAAAATGCTTGATTTTTAAATAAGTATGTTTTTGAATTATAAAACCATACTCCCCTATTATTTCGCAATCACGTGACTATTTTGGTGTGCGACGTCATAGAAAGTACATTATTGATCTCTGGAAAAAATAATCTGCATTTCTAGCAATTACTTTTAACAAAATTTGATAAAATAACATTTAAATCAACACAAATAAAATACTCTGCCAATATATGGGCCCCTAAGCTCACACTAGGTACTAGGGTTATAGTGTACGTGTGAACTAATATAACTAAAAACTGAAATATATTTTATTCAACTCCAGACTCAATTACCTTTCGTTTGACTCCAGACTCAATTACCTTTCGTTTGATATCACACACGTCATATTTGCACATAAACTCTAATTTTTTTAATCTACCCCCACCCTTTTATTTGGTTTGTGTTCGGTGGATTTTGTTCATTTTTAAATGGGACCATCTCGACCCAAGGCCCAGCCTAGGTACCAAATTTCATTAAAATCGGCCAAGCGGTTTTTGAGTTATGCGCGTTGGTCGTTACAGACAGACAGACATACAGACAGACGGCGCAACAAAAAAGTTTCAAAATCATCTGAAACGCAAAGATATATAAAAATTTTTGAAATCGGAGCAACTTTTTTTTTTTTAAATTCTAAAAGGTACAACCAAAGTAAAATGCATACTTAATACTTAAAAAAAAAACAACATCTAAAAAATAGAAGCAAACAACCCGTCTCTTATGTAAAAAACAAACGAAGTTACTTGCTAGATTCGCGGAACACCGTGCACTGGTGTTGCACGGTGGTATTCTAAACCTTGCACTCACACACAGCTGTGAGCGTTCAATAATACGACATTTTCATTCACGGGACGCAAAGTGAGTTTGATTTTCCGGGAACGTTCCCGGGATCACTCCGGTCACGAACTTTAAAGAATACGGCTCCAGAAAACTACATGTTTACAATATGCGTAATAAGGCATCTTTTATTGACTACCTAAGGAGACGACGCCAGGTGATTGCGAATCAATAAATAACATTTCATGTTTAAGGCTACTCCAAACTACCTTAGTTTCTAGGAAAATCTGCAATAAAAAAATGCTTGATTTTTAAATAAGTATGTTTTTGAATTATAAAACCATACTCCCCTATTATTTCGCAATCACGTGACTATTTTGGTGTGCGACGTCATAGAAAGTACTTTATTGATATCTGGAAAAAAATAATCTGCATTTCTAGCAATTACTTTTAACAAAATTTGATAAAATAACATTTAAATCAACACAAATAAAATACTCTGCCAATATATGGGCCCCTAAGCTAACACTAGGTACTAGGGTTATAGTGTACGTGTGAACTAATATAACTAAAAACTGAAATATATTTTATTCAACTCTAGACTAAATTACCTTTTGTTTGATACCACACAAGCCATGTTCTGACTTAAACTCAAATTTATGAAATCTACCCCCACCCTTAAAAAAAACAAAAACTATAATGTATTTTGTTAAACTACGGACTCAATTACCTTTCGTTTGATATCACACACGCCATATTTTCACTTAAACTCTAATTTTTGAAATATACCCCCACCCTTTTTTTAAAATAAATTAAAATGTATTTTGTTTAACTCCAGACTCAATTACCTTTCGTTTGATATCACACACGCCATATTTGCACATAAACTCTAATTTTTTAAATCTACCCCCACCCTTTTATTTGGTTTGTGTTCGGTGGATTTTGTTCATTTTTAAATGGGACCATCTCGACCCAAGACCCAGCCTAGGTACCAAATTTCATTAAAATCGGCCAAGCGGTTTTTGAGTTATGCGCGTTGGTCGTTACATACAGACACACAGACAGACAGACAGACAGACAGACGGCGCAACAAAAAAGTTTCAAAATCATCTGAAACGCAAAGATATATAAAAATTTTTGAAATCGGAGCAACTATAGTATAGTATATGTGTGAGCTAAAAATTTTTAAAAGGTACGACCAAAGTAAAATGCATACTTAATACTTTAAAAAAACAACATCTAAAAAATAGAAGCAAACAAACCGTCTCTTATGTAAAAAACAAACGAAGTTACTTGCTAGATTCGCGGAACACCGTGCACTGGTGTTGCACGGTGGTATTCTAAACCTTGCACTCACACACAGCTGTAAGCGTTCAATAATACGACATTTTCATTCACGGGACGCAAAGTGAGTTTGATTTTCCGGGAACGTTCCCGGGATCACTCCGGTCACGAACTTTAAAGAATACGGCTCCAGAAAACTACATGTTTACAATATGCGTAATAAGGCATCTTTTATTGACTACCTAAGGAGACGAGGCCAGGTGCTTGCGAATCAATAAATAACATTTAATGTTTAAGGCTACAGGTTTTTCTCTAGGAAAATCTGCAATAAAAAAATGCTTGATTTTTAAATAAGTATGTTTTAGAATTATAAAACCATACTCCCCTATCAGTTCGCAATCACGTGACTATTTTGGTGTGCAACGTCATAGAAAGTACTTTATTGATATCTGGAAAAAAATAATCTCATTTCTAGCAATTACTTTTAATAAAATTTGATAAAATAACATTTAAATCAACACAAATATAAAATTTCTAAAAGGTGACCAAAGTAAAATGCATACTTTAAAAAAAACGCAAATTTTAAAGCGTCATATCAGTTTTTTCTGAATAAAGTCCAAAACCACCTGATTAAAACTAATATCCGCTATATGAATAATACGACAACCAAGCATGCTTTGACTTGATTAAAACAAAATATACTTTTTTTATGCCAAACATAATAAAACTTCTAAAACAATATATTACACTGATGGGTATTTTTATTGTTATAAGTTATACTAGCGATTTCATTGGTCCTTTTGGCAAATCAGCAGTTTCGATTAGTTTGGTGGATAAATGTTCTTAAATTTTGACAAACAGGGGGCAATCCTTAATTTTAAAATATAAAAAATCGCCCTTTAGATATGGAATCTTGTAATATTATCCGTAATTTCTTCCATGGATGCAAAATAAAACCACAGATCCAAGTCAACTTAAAAGTAATCTAATAGATACAAAGATTAAAAAATACAAAATAAAGAAACGTATACAATCACAAAACAAAATTAAATTTTTAAAAATTTTTATCTGCTCAGCAGAAATATAATTATTGTAAAGTGTTTTAAAGTTATAGCACGGTGATCCGTGGTTATAGAGAAAAAACCGTCGTTAAGCCTTTTCGTACCCATAACTTTTTGACCTATTTTTATGCAAGGATTGTGCCCTCGAAAGGATGCCGCTTACTTTTAAATTCTCCTGTATACCAAAAAATGTCATCAACACGCTTTAAGGGTGGCGCGTATTCATTTGAGGTATAATTCGCATTTCCCGCTGCGAGGCCGAACCGGCGCACAGTGGGGCAGAAGCACAAAAAGGTGCGATAAAGTCCCACAGTGCAATGGATGTATCAGGAATGTTTAAAATGAATTACTTAGTGATCCAAAAGAAAAAAAATTGACCCCGAGTTGTTAGTCGAGGTATAAGTGATCGAATAAGCTTCAAAATATTTCCTAAAATACTATGTACGACGGCAATGTTTACAAAATATTATATTATGTTGTCGACCCTACAGAAACGGAAAGGCCAAGTTTGCCCCCTCCCCAATAACTAATCGTCCCTCTGAAAACACCTAAACCCCCCAAAAAGAACTTGACAGAACCAACATTAAATGTTTACATACTTTTCTTCTGTCTGACTTTGGCCATTTTTAAAACGACTTGACAGAAGCTTTCAGTGGCATATATATAAGGGGGGCTGGGGGGGGCCCGGGCACCCCCCTAAGCTAAGATTTTTCTAGATATTTGTCACATATTTCATGAATACAAACATAAAACAGCATAAAATACGGCCTCATGGGGTCTCGCCCCCCTTCCCCCCAAACTGTCAAAGACCCAGCCCGAGACATTTTTCTATATACACCACTGCAAGCTTTCTTTGTTTGTAAATAATCATGTTTATATATTATATTAAACAGAACAAAAAATAATTTAACTATATTAATAAATCAAATAATAAGTTAAAAAAAGATCGGTCTGAAAGTGTAAAATTAACGTATAAACCTCGTTATAAAAGAGTATTTTTATCCTTTAACAAATTGTAGCTTTCGCTACGCTCGTGCCAAAAACTTTTTACCTTGAAATAAAAAGTGTCACTTTTATCCCTTGGTATATATTATAAGAACAGGGCCCCCAGTCACTTTTTATCCTTAAAATTCAAAAAAAGGCTCTATCAGACATTATGTTTTTAGTAAAGTAGCTGAAAACCACATAATTATAATTATAATTTAATTTTAGGGCAGAAAAATCCAAAAGTTTAAAAAATATCTCCTAAAATTCGTAATTAGTGTCTTGTTAGCTATTGGCCAATTATATATACCTCGCTACGCTCAGACTACAAACTTTTTGCCTTTTATCCTTAATATATATTGACTATAATAATAGTATGTGTAGATGTATATGTATTTAGTACGTTATATTTTAAATATCTATACTACAATTTAAACACACATTTCGCTAAGTTTGGAGAAAAATGTTAATATTTAAAAATTAATTCCGGCCTTATTAGCAAAAAGTAGCAGCTAAATGTGACATCATTTTAAAAAGGAAGGTTCAATAAAAAATGACATGTAAAAACTCGCCCGCGCGGGCGACAAGTTACTTTGTGTCCACGTATATTTTTAAAAATAAAAAAAAATAAAAAATTTTACTTAGACTTTACAAAAATTTTGCATTTTTTTTATACGAGAATAATGTACTCACCATAGTGATTATCTGACATTAATTAAAGTTAATTTACCCAAACTTGATCACCATTAAAAATTGTGGCAAAGTTGATTCATTTGTGTTCCTAAAACAACTACGCAACGTCAGTTTTCAAAACACGCTAACTTTGACAAGGTGTTTTATTCATTTGTTTGACGTTTGACTATCCGAAGCTAACTTGCTTTGGTAAAGGGATTATTAATAAATAGTTTTCAGTAAAAATATCTCCCATATTAGATAAATTAGTTCTGCACTAAATCGCATGTTTTCTTGATTTTGCCCCTCTGTGCGGCGTACGTGCCATAAAGTCGTGGCCAACAGAAATCGATGTGTGACGCATTGGCCTGCGGCATGCGAGGCTATCCAATCGTAGTGGATACTAAAAAAACATTCAGCGGCATATTGTTCGTTTCAAGAGCGTATTCACTTGAGCATGAATGCGACCGCGGCATGCGAATTCTGCCTCAAAAGAATACGCGGCTTTAGATCTGATAAGACCAATAAAATCGTCAGTTTTCACTCATTAAAGATACGGTATCGAGCTACGTACCGTAAATTCCCTTGCTTTAAGTACCTATTATCTAAGTTGTGTTACAAAATCGGTAAGGAAACATTTAGCAGGTGTCCAGTTGTCAAGAGTATTGCTAATTTTTACTGGAGGCTTCAGCTGGGCATCTGAGGTAGGTTCGGGATCTTAAAAAAAATTACAAATAAGAAATTCTCACGAATATACAGGGAGCCCAGAATTTAAACAAGGGTTTTTCATTGATATCAAATAGCCTTTCATACCATCTTAAAGTATTTTTCTACATACGAGTTAAACAAACAATAAAAGCAACATTTTTTAAACAACGACGGTAAAGCAGTAAGTAAATTAACTAATTTTTTATTTATTTATTGATATCTTTATTATCAATTAATATAAACTCGAATTTAAAATATAGGAATAAACGTACTATTGGACTTATATATATATACAGGGTGGCGACTTTAAATCGAACGCTGCCTCTAGCGGATTAATAATTGGTTGTTGGGAAAAGAACAAAATCACTTCAATTGAGTTTATTTACGAGGTTTCTTTTGGTTGGAACCACAGGACAGGAGTCTCTTACACATACAACTTTTTTTTCAGATGCAATGGCCCGGCCCCACGAAAGCTTATAAAAAAAGAAAAATATCGGAATATTTTTTAAAAGATGGGAATATTTTTTTTTAATAAGAAAGCTTTTAAACAATGTAGATTTTTGAAAATTAAAATGTAAGAAAACTATATTTTAAAATTTTTTACTTTCGGTTTTTAGAAAAAAACAAAAACATCATGGCTTTGACATTTCATTATTTTTATTTTTTTATAATCTTTCAAATCACATACCACAAGTAAAAAATTTTAAAAATCATTTTTGGACATTTTAATTGACTTTGACACGTCAATTAAAATGTCCACAAATATATTTTGTTCTTTTACTTATTTCATTCATTCGACCGACAAAAAAAATTGCGTCAGAAGAAAAGCCCGTTTAAAAACTCAATTAACGTGTTTTAGCTTTCTTCTAAAAAACAAATCATAACCCGCTAAGGCAGTGTTCCATTTAAAGTCGTCATCCATTACTCAATATCATTATTTATTTATTATTATAGAAAATATTTATCGCAACATAGACATCCGAAATAAAGAGACGAATTAAAAAATGTTAAAGTAAGTAGGGTCTTGAATTAAAAAACAAAATTGATGTTATTGACGCACCTTGCAACTCGTGAGATAGCAAAAAACTGTTGCAGCGTTTGGTCATGATTTACCAAATCGACCAGTTTTTGTTTTAGCTTTCGACTCCAAATAATAACCGAAGCTTTTTCACTTATGAAAAATCATCCCGTAGAATAAACCAAGAAAGGCAAGGAAAAATCTTCAAATATATAATTTATATAAATTACTACTACTATAAATCACATGACATGATTGAAAAAAAAATAGAGGTTGTTATCATGAGCATGTGGCGAGAACTGGCAGCGACATCTCGCGGGGATAGTGATGATTGAGAATGATGATTCATATGTGAGTGGGCTTTGCAGCCCTTCCACTGCGACCACCAGTTTCCACTGCGACCACTAGTGGGTCTATTGTGGCTCACTTTTGAGTGGTTTCTCATCACTGTATGCCTAATCCTCCAAAAAGGCCGGCTATCAGTTTGGGTGAGACACTGTTCAGATCTTCTCAGTCAATCTGAGGTTTACCGAAAGTGTTCTGACGTAAACGTGCAATAGCCGGACATTCGCACAGTACATGCCTGACTGTTTCGTCATCCGGTCTCTTCTGTTAGTCCCATTCTGTGCATGGGTACTCTCAGTCGACAGTACCCGTAAAAAGACCACTCACTATACGTATCTCCTGTCTGGTAAGTCCAATTATGTTCCTGGCTCTGTTTCTACAAAGCCCTTTAATGAACTCTTTAGAGTGAGCCAGTTCTGGGAGATAGTGAAATAGTTGTTCTAGCATAAATATAGGTCTGCATCTATAGGTACAGGATATCCCAAATTCAATATTTTAAAGGGTTTTAGATATTTTTAGGGGATTCAATTGTTTGAATCAGTGTAAAATTTTTCGTTAGGACTTAATAGGTTATTTTTTTTGTATTTAGTGTTTAATTAATTGCCTTTTTATTTCTAATAAGTTTCTGAATTTAATAGATTTAAAATATTTAAACCCTATATAAAATATACAAAAAATATAAAAAAATAAAGGGGGTCATTCCACAAAAAAATTAACAATTTTAAGTTATATAAAACTATCTATAAAAACGCAATTTTTACCACAATCAAATTTTCGAGTTTTCAACAACAACTAAAATAACGATGTTTCAAAATAGCGACAATAGAAATAGCGATTTATCAAAATAGCTTTATTGAAATTGCAAATTTGTCAGTGGTACAAAATAGCGCAGTTCAAAATCGCGCAGGCCATAATAGCGCGGCCAAAATAGTGCAGGTCAAAATAGCGCATGACCTTAATAGCGCAGGCCAAAATAAGCATGGTTACAATAGCGCATAGCTAAAATACCGCAGGTCAAAATACCGCAGGCCAAAATAACGCATGACTTCGTTTCCGGGATCCCAGAGGGTGTGAATCTGAACCGAACCGAATTGATTTTAAAACATAAACCAATACTTACTATTGATAGTAAGGCCATGATAATGAGCAATAGCTTTCACCAACATTCTGTCAAATCTGTTGACAGCATGCTTTACATAAATTTCCGCAGGGGTGGCTGCAAAAAAGTCTAGAATATCGTCTTCACTCGTCTTAACTTCTTCAATCGTCAAATTTTTCTTCATCTTTTCTTTAAGAGTTCTCTTCACTCTCCAAGAAATTTTTCCTTGGTCTACTTTGGGGATTTCTTTCAATTTGTTGCTGTTGTCATGTTTAGAGTATGATTGAGAAAACACAACCAAAATATTTTCCTAAAACAAATATTCATATACCTAGAGGGTCTTCCCACATATCTTCTACATGTGATTCATTCTTTCATTATCGATCTATGGAGTGATAACATTTTTAAATGTTTTGGTTTTTTCTTTATAGCTTCTTATAGTAGTGTTTGAGATATTTAACTAAAACTGTTAACATAGATTAAGATATAGGCCCCACGTTATTGGACATGTCAAATGATGGTAAGAATCTAATGTTCCGGACACACCTTTTGTAAATAAAAAAATAAGAATTATTTTATTTTATTTTTCCTTTTCAATTCAAAGTCTACTTTCTAGACTTTCTATTACTAGAAGTTTTTCTTTTATTTTTCTATTTTCAAAACCTAGCTTAAATATTCTAAACGTTTCAAATTCAAATTGGCGCGTATTTGTTATTGGAAATATCTCCTCGGACCCGCGCGCCATTTACGTAAAAACCACGGTCATTGTGTGAACTACAAAATCGTCGACACTGCTAAAAAGTCAATCCAACGAAACATTTGCCGAGAAATTCGGCGTTTCAAAAACCGATTTTTCCATCGAACTTGTACCGATAAAATTGAGTGTTTTGGTGCCCAATGGAAGCTATTCTGATTTATATCAAGCTTATCGTGAATTGGTGCAAGATTATCTTGACAATGGTCACAAGACTTTGTCAAAACCGCCTTCTGATCCAAACAAAGTCTACATCATTCCCCACCACGCTGTATACAATCTAAATAGCTTCAATTCTAAGATTCGTATAGCTTTCGATGGCTTGTGTCGGACTCCTTTCGCTAACAAATCACTCAAACAAATCAGGTCATAAACTTCAAAAACATATATTTGCTATCTTATTAAAGTTTCGTCTCCAACCAATAGCATTTTGCACTGACATTAGGCAGATGTATAGAAATATATGGGTAGATCCTTGTCATCAAGACTATCAGAGGATTTTTTGAAGGTTCTCGTCATCTGAGCCTCTTAATATACACTTCTGACTGTCACGTATGGACTTTCCAGTTCTCCTTTCCTAGCACTTCGGACTATAATTCAGCTAGCCAAAGACGAAGAAACTTTGTTTCCGATGGCTGCTGACGTAATTTCTAATGACATTTTCGTGGACGACATAGTAACATGCTATGACTCCCTTAAAGCTCAAAAGCTCAAGCAAGAGCTAACCTCACTACTTGGTCGCGGAGAGTTCGACCTGCGCAAGTGGGCGAGCAACAGTCAAGAATTTCTAGCTGATATTCCTCTCGAATATCAACAAAATGTCAAAGTTTGGAGACAAAGAAATGGTTACCAGATCTGGATATCTTTTCTTATACTGTGCAAATTAAAGAAACTTCTGTCTCAAAACGAGTCATTCTTTCCGAGCTAAGTTCTATCTATGATCCAGTTGGTTTCTTGTCACCAGTAACTTTCTATGCTAAATTTCTAATGCAGCATCTCTGGAGCTTAGGCTTGGACTGGGATCAGACAGTTCCAAACGATGTAATGTCAAAATGGTCTCAATTTAAGTCTGAACTTCCGTTATTATCACAGCTGCGCATTACAAAAGTCATAACAGTCTCAAATTCAGTAAACTATCAATAACATGGCTTTGCGGACAGTTCTGAGCGAGGCTAGGCGGCTGCGATTTTCTTACGCTGTGAAAACGCAAATAATGATATCCAAGTGCGTTTGGTCTGCGGAAAATCGAAAGTTGCGCCTCTAAAAAAGACGTCTTTGCCCCATTTAGGGCTGTGCGGCTGTGTGCTGCTGTCAAATCTCATGTCATCTGTTCTTAATTCGTATCAACCCTATTTCTAATCAATTACCATTTACGCGTGGAGTGATTCCACCATAGCACTGTCCTGGATTCGATCACCTACTCACTTACTTCAAACTTTCATTTCAAATCGGGTGAGCTTTCTCCAAGATCGAATATCTCCAGACCGCTGGTTTGTTTCATGTACGTTCGCCTGACAACCCAGCTGACTGTGCGTCGAGGGGATTACTTCCAGAGGCTTTTTTAAATAATTCTCTTTGATTTAATGGCCCCTTGGCTCCATTTGTCCCCTGATTCGTGGCCACAGTTACTTACGGAAATTTCAGACGCCGATGAAAAGATCATTTTATCTGAATCTCGAAAAATTTTTCTTGCTGCGACAGAGGACCCTGATGTTCTAAATTCGCTTCTTGATAAGTTTTCTTCTTTATCTCAAATTCAAAGAATTCTAGCTTATTGTTGGCGATTATATCTTATAACTTCTAAAAATTCTACAAACAAACTTAGTGGTAGTTCTACTGCACAGGAATTGCACAAGATTTTATTAAAATTGGTTAAGCACGTCCAGTCACAATGCTTTACGCAAGAAATGGAATGCGTGAGAACCAACCAGCGTCTGCCCAAAGCTTTCGCTAAACTTAGTCCTTTTTTGGATGAACAGGGGCTTTTGAGGGTGAGCGGCAGGCTGATTCATTCCGGACTGCTCTACGACCAAAAGTTTCCTGTTCTACTACCTAGTCGCCACAGACTTACTTTTCTTGTCATTGATGATTATCACAGGTCTTATCTTCATGTAGGGCTACAAACCCTGCATTTCTTAATATCACAGCATTTCTGGATCATGTCTCCTCGTCGAGCAATTCGACACTGCCTCTCAAAATGCCTAAAATGCTTTAAAACTAATCCTAGGCCGTTTCAAATAACAACGGGTCAATTGCCTGCACGTATAACTCAGGCAAAACCGTTTGAGTAAGTAGGAGTTCTTTTGATTGGTATAAAGCGAAAAATTAATTAGATTGCTGGTTCATAAAATTAGTTTACCAATCACCTGCGAATAATTTAATTAATTATGAAATCTGAACTGAAAATAATTACAAACAGTTGAAGATGCACTTACCCCTGTTTTTGCAGCGTGTTGTTCGTGACGTCTTTCACACAGAAGTGATTTTTCGACAGCAATTGTCATATATCGAAGCGCGCACACCCCCAATGTACAAATTCAACTGGTTGAGTGCGCGAAGATGCAATTGAACATGCTCAGAAAGTAAAATAAAATAAAGTTTTCAATCGCATTCGCCAAAATTCTTAAAGACAAATACGAACGTATAAACGCGAGAAAAATATTAAAATAAAACAAAATTCTTATACCCAAAAGTATATTTACAAAGGCGAGTGAATTTTGGACATTCTGCCCGCCTAAAAATTACATTGATGTAATTTTTAAATGTTTTCAGGTTCAAAGTCCATCGGTAAAGGACATAGCTTTACCAGAGGTCTTTGAAATATTCCTGAGACAGTGCGCACAGTGGCAACACGTGAGATTTGATCTTCACCTGGGTGAAGGGCAATAATTCTACCAAGCGACCATTTTGTCGGTGGTAAATTATCCGACTTTATGTGTACCATAGTACCTATAGCAGGGGCGGGACAAGTGGGTTCCAGCCACTTGGACCGCTGCTGCAGTGTATGTAAATATTCCTTAGAATAACGCGCCCAAAAATCCTGATGTAATCTTTGGATCATCTGCCATCTAGAGAGGCGGTTTAGTTTGATACTGGTTACATCAGGATCGGGTAAACTACAAACAGGTTCTAGAGTCAAAAAATGATTTGGTGTCAACGCAGACAAATCATTGGGGTCGCTAGATAAAGGAGACAATGGTCTAGAATTTAATAGCGCTTCCACTTGTACTAAGACCGTATAAAGCTCTTCGTACGTTAAAATCTGGCTTCCGATAACGCGATACAAATGCGTTTTTACCGCCTTTACTCCACTTTCTGCTAATCCAGAAAAGTGTGGCGCCCCTGGGGGGTGAAAAAACCACTCAATGGATTCCGCGGCTGCCGCTTGTTTAAATATTATCTGTAATTCCTTATTTGCACCCTTAAACGTAGTTCCTTGGTCTGATATTATTTTTGAGACCCTTCCTCGACGTGCCATAAAACGCCTTAAAGCACACAGAAAAGCTTCGCTAGAATAATCCGAAACTAATTCGATATGAAGAGCCTTGGTAGAGAAGCAAACGAATATGCAGATCCAAGCCTTAAGCGTTTTATTTCCGCGAACTTTTCTGCTTAATGATATGGATATTGGACCCGCATAGTCACAACCGACTACGGTAAAACTTTTGACAGCAGATATGCGTAATTTGGGTAAGTTTCCCATTTTTGGTTCAAAAGGTTTCGGATTAAGTCGCCAACAATTTTTACAGTTAGCGATAACGGTTCTTATCGCCCGCTTAGGAGATAATATCCAGAAATTTTGAAAAATTAAGAACTGTAAAGTTTGCAAACCTGGGTGCAAATAAGATTTATGATAGTGTTCAATGAGGAGCGTAGTTAATCTATGTTGTCGTGGTAAAAGAATCGGGTGTTTCTGGTCATATGAAAGATCAGAATATCGGAGGCGACCTCCAACCCGCAATATATTTTTATTATCAAGAAAAGCGTCTAACTTTCTAAAAGGCTTTGAAATGCGTTTTTTCGCATTAATATTTGAGATTTCTTGAGAAAATGTGACTGTTTGAACATGCCTGATCAGAAAAATAAGAGCGAGATTAAGTTCTGACAGGACTATGGGTCCAGTACGATAAGCAAGATTTCTTTTAAAGCAGATAAAACGATACCAGATAGCGATTATCCTTTGAATTTTAGAAAGCGAAGAATATTTGTTTAAAAGAATATCAAAAAACGTGTTTTCTGTAAATGCGACCAAAGTTATTTTCCTTTCTTCACCAAGAACTTCGTCCGAATCCAATGGTTCAGAATAAATGCTTGGTGGCCAATGCTCATCAGGCATTGAAAGCCAATCTGGACCGCACCACCAAAGGGGCGTATTTAACAATTCTGACGGCAACAAAGTTCTTGTTGCACAGTCTGCGGGATTATCATTTGTGCGTACATGCTGCCATATTGCAGCTGGTAGTTTATTTTGAATTTTCGCAACCCGGTTGGCGACAAATGTTTTGTATCTATAAGGGGGATTTTTAATCCAGCTAAGAGCGATTGTGGAATCTGACCACGCGAAAATTTTAGAAATTTTAATTTTATCTCCTAGAATTTTTAAAATTGCGGAAACAAGATCAACCAGTAAAACAGCGGCTACTAGCTCTAATCTCGGGATTGAAATTGTTTTTACCGGAGCGATTTTTGCTTTAGCAGCAATGAGAAAAGTGCAGATTTTATTATTTTGTAAAACGCGAAAATACGCTATACTAGCGTAAGCTTTTTCTGACGAATCACAGAAAGCGTGAAATTGACATTCTGTAAAATTATCAATAATAAAACGTCGCGGTAAAGAAAAGTTTTGAATAAGGCCTAACTCAGATTTATATTTTAACCAACGTTGGCGTATAAAGGGGGAAACTTCCTGGTCCCAGTCATATTTTTGTTTCCACAGAAGCTGCAATAGATCTTTGGAGAACAGGCTCAGAGGTGAGAGCCATCCTAGTGGATCAAAGCATCTTGCAATTTCTGACAGAATCGTGCGTTTTGTACATTCTCGTTCCAATGGATCTACGCGATAGGTAAAAATATCTTTACAAGGAATCCATTGTAAGCCTAAAATTTTTATTGTTTCAGATTCTGAATCGAAATTAAACGAGTTTGAGTGCAAGTAAGACTCCGGAAGGTCTTGTAAAAATGACTTATTGTTGCTTGCAAATTTTCTAAGTTCGAACCCACCGTTTCCCAATAGTTCTATAAGTTGATCGCGTAAATTTCTAGCTTCTGAGAGGTTATTTGCATTACAAATTAAATCATCAACGTAAATTTCAGGAATAATTTCAAGATAATCATTGTTAATATATTCTTGAATAGTATCTGAATATTTTTTATAAATATTAGGATTTAAAATTAAGCGTTTTTCAAGCGAAAAAAATCTTCTTAAAGCCAATGAGCGCGTTGCATGAAAATCAAATTGCGGAGGCGTATTATCTTGGAAAGGTAGTTCTACCATGTATCGCCCTGTTTCGTCTCTACAGTGAGTCTCAACAAAGCTTTTCTCGGCAAGAATATCGGAGGGCGAGCAAAAATTTGATTTAGGTAGCTCTTCTAATTCCCAAAAGCGTTTTAAAGCGTGGTCTAGCGATAGTGAATCGGTTTCATTTACAGAGCAAAATAAAGCGGTTGAATGTGATTGCGATTTAATTTTATTATTTTTATTTTTTCCCATAATAATATAGCCAAAAATACTATTAAGAAGAATTGGTTTGTTGGGGCCATTATCAATGCGCCCTTCGCGTAAAATATAGGGAAAAATATCAGCGCCCAAAAGAAAATCAATATTAGCGGGTTCTTGGAACGTAGGGTCCGCGAGGGGTACATTTTGAAAATCAGAAGTACCTATATTACCTAAATAAGTGCTAGGAATTTCCGAACACAACTTGGGTAAGATCACAGCGTCGACTGACATGCGTGGTTCCGTTTGATTATACGGTTTGATAATACAAGTTACTCCTCCCTGAGAGGTAACTTCATTCATAGATCCTAATCCTTGAATAGAAAGGGATAAACTATAGCGTGGAAGTGAAAGTTTTTTGAAAAACTTCAAAGAGACGTAACTGCATTCTGAGCCAGAATCAAGAATAACCCTAGCTTTTTGAAAAATGCCACGAGAATCCATAACCTCGATAATAGCGGTAGATAAAACTGTATTCTGAGCGTGCGAATTGGAGAAGTAATTTAAGGTATTTTGCGAATTTTGAGATAAATTTTCCATACCTGTTTGTGGCGGTTGCTGAAAGGCGCGAGAGGTTGGCGAATTATTTTGCTGAGGCGAGATATTACCATTAAAAGCAGGCGAATTATTTTGTGAAGAACTTTGCGGGTTATTGTATTGCGAATTATAAAAGGGGGGTCGTACATTAGAATTGTAATTATTTTCAAGATTCGTGCGGTTAGAAGTATGTGGACTGTAATTGTTGTTATTTTTAAAAATATGTAAAAGAGAGTGATGTCTATTAGATTGACAGTAACGACAAACAGACTGCGATTGACATAAAGCTAGGTTATGTTGCCCACTTAAACAATTAGGACACCAGTTGTTGTCTTTAGCTAACTGAAAACGTTCAGAGGAATTTTTATTTTTAAATTCTAAGCATCTGTAAATATTATGGTCACGTGATTGACATAAAAGACAAGATTGATTTGAATTATTTAACTTTGTATTATTATTTCGACTTGCATTACCAAAAAATGCAGAAGTTTGTCTAGGTTTTGACTGATTAGAAGAAAATCTATTTTTGTGTCTGTTTTTAAAGGTGAAGAAAAATCAGTTTTAGTTGAAAATTCTACCGCTTCTATAGCGTTACATCGTTTTAGTACAAAATTCTTTAAATCGTCAAAAGTAGGAACTTGAGATGGATCATTAAGTTCAAGTTCAAATCGCGTCATGGTCTCCTGATCTAAATGTTTACTGAAATTATAGTATAGCAAAAAAGACCAATCATCTGTGGGAAAACCAAGTACCTTAAGGGCGGAGAGATTTTCACTATATACGTCAACTATTGTGCGCAATTGTTTTGAATTTTTAGAATTTGTTACGTAAGGAACATTATCCATTGTTTTTAAATGTGAAAAAGCAATAAGCCGTTTGTTATCGTAGCGGTTTTTTAGCGATTCGAGAGCAATTGAATAATTAGCGGCGGCTAAAGGTGTGCATTGCACCAGTGCTAGCGGGGGTCCCTCTAGGGAGTTTAAAATATGGTTAAATTTCTCTATATTCGAAATATTTGTGTTGTCAACTAGCGCATTAAACATGTCCATAAAATTTCTAAATTGTCTAATATCGCCGGAAAATTTTGGAACTTTCAAATTAGTCAAGTTTGGCGGTCGATTACCACTAGATAGTCCCGAAGCAGAGGATGCGTCGGTTTCAACCTTCAGTGTTGGCTTTTCAAACAGCGCGGTATACTTAGCGTAATTGTAAGATCGTAAGTATTCAAAGTCTTTTCTCACTCCTTCTTCGGTATCAATTTCAAAATCGTCGGTCGCTGACATTAAAGATATAAGATTTTGATGATATTTAGCAAAATCGTTAACCACTTGATCAATTTGAGCGTACATAATTTTAAACTGAAGTTTAGCCGTCTCGTCAGCATCAGAAGCCGAGTCAGCAAAAGTTTTTAATTCTTTCATTTGATTATGACACATTGTGCGAAGGGTCTTATACGATTTAATCTTAGCCGCGGACATGATGATCCTTTATTTAATGCAGATGGGTATAATAAAGAAAAGCAAAACTAAATTTTTAATTATTTTTAGCAATTTAGGGATATTACGCGGTATTTTTAACAATTTAGCCAAATAAAATCAATTTATTAAAATCAATTATTGGTAAAATTATCAATTTATTTAGTGATACTAATAAATAAAAGGGAAAGCGAATTATTAATAATATAATTTTTAATTGAATTTAACCATATTATTTTAGCGAATTAATAAATTTTTATAAATTAAGTAACGGTGAAAATAGCGAATTATTTATTTACCTTTGTTAGTTAATAAGAGCGAAAACGAACTATTTATTTATATTTACTAATAAATAAAAGCGAAATATTTTTTAATAGTTAAGGGGAATTGCGCAGTGCGAATTAGCGATAATTAATTAACTTAGCGACATGCAATAGCGAGTTATCTACTAGCGATCCCAATAATTTGTAAATATAGGCAAGTAAGAAGCTTAAATTATAAACCTCTTTACACAATAAATAATACTATGGCACCCATAAAGCTGCAATAAAAGTTCTAAACTAAAGCAGCAGTAATAAAATAAAATGCAGATAGGACCTACTGGTAAGCCTATATCATATGCCGATAAATTACGTGCAATTGTTTATGTATATGTAACCTGCCTAAAACCTACTACTCATTTTAGGAAAGAATGTTAAAGAAAAAAACTGGAATGATAAGCTCATATTCAATGACCTTGAATTTATTTCTCCGAAACAAATTACCTATTTATAAATCGTCAAAGACGGAAAACCAAAACACGTTGAAAAATGAAAAAAACCTATTATACTTTTTATTATTAGCGAAGCGAATAAAAACTTTCAAACGCGTTCGGCTCGTAGGGCCAAAAATGATTGGTATAAAGCGAAAAATTAATTAGATTGCTGGTTCATAAAATTAGTTTACCAATCACCTGCGAATAATTTAATTAATTATGAAATCTGAACTGAAAATAATTACGAACAGTTGAAGATGCACTTACCCCTGTTTTTGCAGCGTGTTGTTCGTGACGTCTTTCACACAGAAGTGATTTTTCGACAGCAATTGTCATATATCGAAGCGCGCACACCCCCAATGTACAAATTCAACTGGTTGAGTGCGCGAAGATGCAATTGAACATGCTCAGAAAGTAAAATAAAATAAAGTTTTCAATCGCATTCGCCAAAATTCTTAAAGACAAATACGAACGTATAAACGCGAGAAAAATATTAAAATAAAACAAAATTCTTATACCCAAAAGTATATTTACAAAGGCGAGTGAATTTTGGACATCTTTGCAGGACAAATTTTTCATTACAATGAGTAAACATAGAGGTTCTAAGTCTCAAAAGGCCTATTTATGTGTATTCATTTGCTTCCCCAGGCAATGCACTTAGAGCTCGCATCCGATCTCACTTCTGATTGCTTTATCGCCTGCCTGAGGCGTTTTGTGAGTAGAAGAGGAGTAATTTCACGACTTTTCTCAGATAGAGGGACTAATTTCCAAGGGGCTTATCGCCAGCTTTATAATATCATGCAATCTGCTGCCGAGAATGTTTCAACTGGGCATTCAACTCCCCTTCGGCGCCGCACTTCGGTGGGCTGTGGGAGTCAGGGGTAAAACTTGTCAAGACTCACTTATCTGGTGTCGTTGGTGAGCAACGACTTACGTACAAAGAGTTTTATCCACTCCTGGTACAAATCGAGGCCCTTCTTAACTCACGACCTTTGTGTCCTGTCAGTTGCAATCCCACCAATATATCTGTCATTACTCCAGGACATTTCCTTACTTTATCTCCTCTATCCGCCATTCCTGACGAAAACCTTTAACCGCTTCCGCTAATCGTCTTAGCCGTTGGCAGTTAATCCAACGCATTCAGCAAGATGTCTGGCACAGATGGAACAATGAATATTTTCAAACTCTCCAGCAAAAATCTAAATGGTTACAGTCCACTCCCCTTATTGAAGCTAAGCCAGGCAATCTAGTAATGATAAAAGACGATAATGCACCTCCAATGCAATGGCCGTTAGGGCGCATTGAAAAAATTCATTCGGGCACTGATGGTGTGATAAGGGTAGTAACGCTTAAAACTAAAAATGGGCTTATGAAACGACCCTTGGTAAAGCTGTGTCCTTTACCCTTAGAAAATTAAAGAAATGTTTTTTCTAAACACTTGGTAGACGGCATGTTCCGGACACACCTTTTGTAAATAAGAAATAAGAATTATTTTAATTTATTTTTCCCTTTTAATTCAAAGTCTTCTTTCTAGACTTTCTATTACAAGTTTTTCTTTTATTTTTCTATTTTCAAAACCTAGCTTAAATATTCTGAACGTTTCAAATTCAAATTGGTATTTGTTATTGGAAAGATCTCCTCTAACCCGCGCACCATCCACGCAAAAACCACGGTCATTGTGTGGACTACAAAACCGTCAACACTGCTAAAAAGTCAATTCAACGAAACGTGTGCCGAGAAATTCGGCGTTTCAAAAACCGATTTTTCCATCGAATTTTTACCGATAAAATTGTGTGTTTTGGTGCCCAATGGAAGCTACCATCTGGCTGAGAGGTGGATCAACAAGGAAGCTGACAGGAGGTAAGATTGGACCAATAATTCGATTTTTTGACCGGTATTTTTATCACTTCTTTTCATTTCATTTCGCCGAAGTGGTGTGTTTGCACCATCCAACGATAGAAGATTTTATCGCTAGATAGATAGTTCATTGTCAAATACAAAATGAATTTTTGTTTTATCTGGAAACTTTTTCGTCTTTTTTATCTGCAGCCATTATAGAGCAAAATATAAAATCATTTATTTGAAGTTCGCTAAATCTATCAAATTGCAAAAATTTGTTTTGAATTTTATTTTGCATTTTAGAATTTAACACGGCACACACCGCCCAAAAATTCCGAGAAAGAAAAATGGGCATGATCACTATAAAAATGTGTACATACGTATTTCCATGTAATAAATACCTGTTCCTCCTCAGATTTTTCTACAAAGGCGTTCCAGTAGAGTAAAGCATTAGGATCCTCAAGCAATCTAGCAAAAGGCGTTTGATAGGCGTCCATTACTACAAGAGCATTTTCAAGCTCTTCTTCTTCGGTTAGAGTTTGTAGAATACATCCTATAAATAATTCCCAAAATTAAACCTTTGACACTTGTATTCAAGGGAGAAAATTAGGTGATACAAAGTGATCAAAGAAACGTTACCTAATCTAAAGTGCTCCACGTTTTTATATATAATAAAATGTTTTAAGCAAATTACATTATTTTATACTGCACTCAAAAGTGTTTTTTATTTTTTTTTAACTATAATTTTTTAAAAACTATAATTGTACCCAGTTTTGTAAAAAGCATCCAACCCACACGTTTTGCAGAAAATTAGAAAATATATTTTTTAAATAAATGAATTGTTTAGCCAAGCTATTGATAAACCGCTACATTTAAACCCTTTTTTTTGTTTGAATACTTACAAAAAACAAGTATGGTGTGTGGCATTGATTTTTTGGGGCTTGGATACTTTCTGTAAAATGGAAAATTAGGATCCAGTTGTATAAAAAAAAACCAAGTAATTTGTCGGCCAAATGGTTTGGATTGTTTCCGCAGAAAAATAATTCAAGATTAATAAATATGTATTTCTTTTAATAGTAGATTTTGACCTTCAATCACTAAGATAGCATTTGGTCGTTTTATGCAAAATGAAGAATGGGTCAAAACAAATCGAAAAATAACGTTAGCTCTAATTTTACTATTATGTGGGTTGTTCGCTTTCTGCAAAACTGGGCCCAATTTATTTTTTACGTTTTTAGTGGAATAAACATAATAGTCGTTATATATATACCGGGTGAGCCAAAAAAAACCTGACAATTTCTTTTCATGATAACTTTTGAACTATACCATCGATTTTAATTGGACTTTGGTAGAAAATTAATCAGAGTTTTGAATAAATAAATTTTTCCGCCATTTCAAAATCCAAGATGGCGGACGAAATAAAATTGTACCCTTCAAAGATGCTCGTTTATTCTTGTGTTGCGAACACGTTTTAATAATTTTTTTCAATCGCTAAAAAAGCAGCTTTCTTGCCACGCACAACAAGGTATGATTCAGCAAAATCGGTTTAATGGTTCTAAAAATTTTTTTTTGTTTTAACCATAGTTTTGAATATTATACGATTGCCTTGTCAGTCATGTCTGCATTTATTTGCTTATAAATTCTTTACTACTGAAATGATTTTGATGAAGTAAAAGATATCCTGGTGAGAAATGATTGCTTTTTAACGATCTTGATCAAAATTTATTAACATTTTAACATTAACATGAAGTTTAAGATGGTGGACAGAATCATATTTGATTCTTAGAAATGGCGTGTTTAGTCTTATTTTCTGATAATGTTTTAGTTTTTTTTTTAAATTTATAAAAAAGCCCTATTTTTTCTCCGCACAACAAGGTATAAATTAGTAAAATCGGTTTGGTGGTTCTCAAAAATTCTATTTTTGTTTTAGCCATTATTTTACAGATTATACAATTACATTGCCAATCCTGTCTGCATTCATTTCTTTATAAACTCATTATTACTGAACCGATCTTAGTGAAAAAAAAATCGTGATGGGAATTGATTGTTCTTTAAAGTTTATAATCGAAATTTGCCGCTATCTTAGAAGTAAGGATGTCGGAAATAATCATACTTGACCCTTGACAGAGGCACGTTTATTCTTATTTACAAAAAATGATTTAGTTTTTTATTTATTTATAGAAATGCACTTAATTAATTTTTATCTCTTCATGCGGGTGAAAAGTAATGTTTTTCTATAACTTAAAAAAAACTAAAACATTTTGGGAAAATAAGAATAAGCACGCCATTTTGAAGAATCAAGTATGATTCTGTCCGACATCTTAAAATCCAAGATGGCGGCAAATTTTGATTATAATATTTAAAGAGCAAAAATTGGATTATTAATAACGAATTTATAAGAAAATTAATGCAGACCGGATTGGCAATGCAATCGTATAATCTGTAAAACAATGGCTGAAAGAAAAATAGTTTTTTGAGAACCACCACACCGATTTTACCAACTTGCACCTCATTGTGTGGGGGAAAAGGAGTGCTTTTCTATAAATTAAAAAAAAACTCAAATATTTTCAGGAAATAAGAATAAACACGCCATTTTGTCCGCCATTTTAAATTTTAAGATGGTGATAAACTTTAAACATGATATTTAAGAAGCAATCAAGTCTCACCAGGATGTTTTTTATTTCATTAAAATCGGTTCAGTGTTAATGAATTTATAAGGAAATAAATGCAGACATGATTGGCAAGGCAATTGTATATTATGCAAAACAATGGTTGAAACAAAAATATTTTTTTTAGAACCACTAAACCGATTTTGCTAATTCGTACCTTGTTGTGCCTGGCAAGAATGCTGCTTTGGTAATTGGTAAAAATTTTTAAAAAATAATTGTGACATGTTCGCAACACGAGAATAAACGAGCATCTTTGAAGGGTAGATTTTAATTTCGTCCGCCATCTTGGATTTTGAGATGGTGGGCAAAAAAATACATTCAGTCAAAACTCTGAATAATTCTGTGCCAAGTGCAGTTTGTCCCATTAAAATCGATATAATAGTTTAAAAGTAATAATGAAAAAAAAATTGTCTGCTTTTTTTGGCCCAGCCGGTATATTATACAAAAATATTAAAAACAGCCCGTGCCTCAGCTACCAATAAAAAAGCCAAAACCTGAAATTGTGCATTTGTGTGATATAAAAGCATTAAAGATATTGCAAAACAACAAAATTTTACACTATCAGTGTTAAGCAAACCATAAATTTCATAAAAACCAAAATTCTGTAAACAATGTTATATAATGCAATTCTATAAACAATAACAGATAGTTAGCAATACTTATAGTCTGTACTGTACTAGTAAACTATAAAAGCACTTCACTAACCAAATGCAATGTCTATTTTAATATGCCTCAACTTGTTAACACAAATAGTTTTCTTTTGCAAGGTCACTTTTTCTTTATAAAATAAACCTACTGTTCTGAAACCTTCTTAGCTTCTTCTTCCCCCAGGACTTCTTCCGTAAGTCTTCATCACTATACATGGGACAATTTGGTAAATTTCTGGGACGCAGAGGGCGATAAACTGGTTCATTGTTGATGGATTCTGTGTCACTGGCTGAGGCACTACCCAAACTGAAATAACAATATGTGCTGGTCTTACTTAAAGTCTCTTAAATAATAATAAAGCTACTGTAAAAAAGAAATATAAAAAAATTGTTAAAGTGGAGCTAGTTTGTCACACTTATAGCGGATTAACACGGTTCCAGTAGCTGGAATAAGTACTAAAGACAGTCACAAAAATTTTTTTAATAGAACCGATCCTAGGCATTAAAGTGACACAGGAAAGGGTGAAATCTAGGAGAGAGCGGGGTCAGGAGAGATAGAAAACATAACATTTTCCTGTTTTTCTCTATGAAATTATAAAGGAATCTGGAACCTACCAACACATGATATTGATACCTAACCTCAACTGTTCAATCAGTTGGATAATTACAACTTTGTGTTGATCTTCTATTTTCACAAATTGTTATAAATAAATACATGAGAGATAGATAACAAGTATGATTTCCAAAAAAAAATGTTTCTTTAAAACTACCAATATTTCTCCAACTAAACTTTCTCTAAACTGATATATCGACACCTATTGTTGCTTAATGTAACTGAAGTTTTCTGATTCATTTACGCCGACCAGGAGAGACAGGAATAAAACTGATGATAAAAGTTTAAACCACTAAGAAAGTAGAAAAGCTGGGTTGTAATTGTTTATATTTTTATAAAAAACGAACAGTACTTATGTTATTAAACAACACATAAAACATAACTCCCAAATTGATACAAAGCTATGTAAAAAATTTTATATCCCACGAGGGTTGTTACATGCCACAAAAGATAGATTTTTAACATATTTAATTTTTTTTGATAGATTAGTAATTTTTTTTTCAAGAAATAATATACACTTAATACCTATGCTCTCTTTCTCTTTAGGCTTATAAATTAAATATACTTTAAAAAACTGGTCACATAAATTGTGACAATTTTTTGATATTCAACCAAACTTTGTTAACTTCGTAATTTCTCAAAAATAAACTGTTACAAGCATTATGCTCATAAATCAGTATATTTTTTCCGTTTAATTTAAAAAAAAATCAGGGTTCGGTTCACAAGCAAGCTAGTTTTTCGCTATAAACTAACATATTCCAAAATCACAATATCTTCACGTTTTGCACGCCCAAAATATTTTTGCCCGTCATTGAATTTACTCATCCCTTCCCCGAGCAGATTTGTTTCCAGCGGCTGAGACTATTTGGAAACCCCCCAGACGCACAGCGGACTCATTATCCTTTTAGTCACACAAGTTGAATTAAAAACAACTTTGAAAATCACGAGTAGATAGACTAGTAGGTCTTGGAAAAAAATGTAAGCTTTAATTGACGGAACTTTTAGTTGTTTTTTAGAAGTGCCGGTTTTCCTTTCTGAGAAACGCGTTAAAAGTACCATTTTAATAACGATTTGATAAACAGATTTTAACAATTTAGTGAAAAGCAATTTTTTCTTCAAGTGACCGCAAAGAAGTTACTTTGCGCACACATTTGTACGTGCAAAGTAGCACTTTCCTAATTTTTCCCGCATACTTATTTTATAGCAGAATTGCCATCTTATAGATGCGTTTTTATGTCAAATGCGGTTAGTTCCCTTGGCAAAAACTTAATTTTCGTGTCAGTTTAGAGCTCATTAATGATTTTGACTCGCATTTTTCCTTTCATAAAATAAAAACTATTTATTTTTAAGTGGTTCAATGAGATGTGGATCTATTTCGGTTAATTTTTCCTATAATTTTTTTATGTTTTCCGCATACTCGAAAAAAAAATATTGTTCCTAGCACGTACACAAAGTAGTTTTCCCGCATTTAAAGCTTATCTAAACTCCGCTTTGTGGCGTTCATCTAACGGCTTTCGCGTGCGGGAAAACATAGCTTTGCGAGTGCTAAGCAGTGCATTAGGAAAACTGCTATTTTCGAGAAAGAGGGTTGATTGATCATAATTTTTTATTTTTTGTGTACTATGGGCTAACCAAAACAAATTTAAGTATAAAAAATACTATTAACTGTGATACGTCATTTAGAGAAAATTTTACGCTGATTTCAAAAAAGGAAGGTCATTTCATAAAAAAGTATTATTTATCTTTTTACCCAACTGCAGCACGGCGAAGGAAGGGTTAAGTTTTTTCGACTGTTGTATGTATGTAGATATGTATGTTTGTGTCATGATAGAGGCTAAACGACTGAACCGATTTTGATAAAAAAAGTGTCTGAATTGGTACTGATCCCGAAGGTGCTATAGGCTATATTTTTTTAAACATGAGTCAACATGGCGCTCTTCAGAGGCCATTTTGTCACATGATGTAGACCAAGGCTTTTAATAGTAAAAGCCTTGGGATGTACATAAGTCATATATCTTTGTGTAGTCCTAGTGTTTTCCTTAAGCAAATCTATGTTTAGATCACCAAGGACCAAAACCTGGTTAGAGCCAATGATTTATATAATCCTAACATACCAGTTTCACAAAACTATGACTTAGTTACAGATTGTTTAACGAAAACGCGAAAGTTACTTTAAAGGTGGTAAAAGTTCGAGGAAATAATAAACCTTGGTATCTGACAAATGAAAGGGAGCTTAGCAAGGCCATAAGATTCAAAGAGTACTACTACTAGAAAACTACACCGATAGCATAGCCCTGCAAAAAAACACTTGTCAAAGACACAAAAAACCAATATTATGAAAATGAACTCAGTAGAGTAAAAAACCTAAACCTAACAGAACTCTAAACCAGACAGAGATCATGCTGTAACCAAATTGACTGAAAACAACATTACTGTTTCTCATCCAATAGATGTATGTGAAAGCTTCAACAAATTTGTTGTTGGTTCGGTTCGGCATAGGTATAGGTCCTACACTTGCTGAATCTATTCCTGAGACGCTCATTGAGTTGGAAAATGAATTTTCATCTCAAACAACTTTTAAATTGGAACCAACTTCTCCTGAAGAAATTGCAAAACGTATTCTAGAAATCCAAATATGGCATCAGGGCCGGACCATATAGACACAAAAATTGTAAAGCTGTGCAAGAATGAACTTTCAGTGGTGCTCTCTAAAATAATTAATCAATCATTGGATACAGGTGAAGTACCATGTAAAATAAAACTTGCAAAAGTCTCTCCTTTATATAAGAGTGGTCTTAGGGAAAAAGTCAGTAATTATCGGCCAGTGAGTGTCTTACCTGTCTTGTCAAAACTATTTAAGAAGATAGTAAATTTACAACTTGTCTCTTTTCTTGAATCAATTGAGTTTCTATACCCTCAGCAATATGGCTTTCATAGATCAAGTGATACCAGCTCTTCTGTATTGGATCTTGTTAGTGAAATTAGAAAAAAAATTGATAAAAAACAGATATATGCAGTGATTTGTAAGCCTAATGCGACATTCAAAGACGTGATAAATGGATCAATGGATTGGATCTCTAGAATGACCCATAAAGAGTATGTAGTGGTTTTAGCGGGACTTAACAATGACGATATTTATCTAAACGATTTAAGTCTTTTATCTAATATGGGTTTTTATACCACTCTCGTCATTTGTACAACACCTGCTAAATACGAATGGTCTCTTTGTTATAGACAAATGGAGTTTGTCAATAATAAAATTGTGAGATTCGTTACAAATCTTAGGCAATTTGCGACTAATATAAATTTTTTGGACTTGTTTAATAGGTTTAGACACACTGACTACTGTAAATATGGTATATTTCTTAACAGGAGAGGCCTTACAAAAACAGCGTCCTTTATTGTAAATTTTTTATCCGAGTTTAAAAATAATAGTTCTTGTTTGAGAATGGTCGAAACAGATTGTGGTTGGACTTTGTCTGGGCTTAATACACATAAGGATAATAACACCTCAATAACTCAAATTATTGAATGAGATTCCCCCACCAGCTCTAGCCAACAGTCTCAGATAACAATCAAGATTTTGGCTCAATTGGTCAGAATAGCAGGTAGGTAGAACATCGAATATTTCAAATTTTTAACCCTAACCCTCCCAAACTGGGGGATTTAACAAATAAACTTTCGGTTGTGTTACAAAGTATCAGATCGCTCAGGAATAAAACAGATGATTTGTTTACATTTTTAGAAAACAACAACTTTCCAGATATTGTACTAGTAACCGAACATTGGTTGCATCCGCAAGAGTGTTTTAACGTGTCAAACTATCATACAATTTCCATTTCGTGTAGAGAGAACTCACTTCACGAAGGCACTCTTATTTTATCAAAACCATCCTTAAGCTTTGTTAACATGGAAAAATACAATTATCTTTTAAATGAAGGAAGTTTTGAGTTTTCAGCGTGCTTTTGTAAGCAATACAACTTGTACATTTTTTGCTTCTATCGTTCACCTTCTTCCAGTGTCAAAGAATTTTTAAACAAACTCGACACGATGCTTTCCGAAACCTCCTCAAATTCGAAAGTGATCCTTGCAGGTGACTTTAACATAGATTTTAGTAATTTAAATCAAATGGACACCATAATGCTAAAGAATACGTTACATGCTTATGGTTTAGCAATGCATGTTGAGTCCTCAACAAGAATTACAGATTCAGCTGCGACGACCATTGATTTTCTATGCTCTAACCTGGGTAATGTTTTTTGTTCAGTCGTTCATTCTGGTTTGTCTGATCATGAAGCTGTTTTGTCTACTTTTTTACTAGAAACTGTTACAGAAAACCCTAAACGGATGCATAAAAGAATTTTTAACACAAATGCTTTTACTCAAATTAAAAATCAATGTCAAAGAGACAATTGGCAGGGTATTGAACAGTCACCAGAACCCATCTTATCCTTCTACAAAGTGCTTTTGGATAACTTTAGACGAGCGTTTCCACTAAGGTGGGTGAAGCCAAAACAAAAAGTATTGAAACAATGGTTGTCCTTAGGCCTAAAAATATCTTCAGTTAATCTATGAAGTTTAAATAACATTAGAAGGTTTTTAAAGGACGAATGGTTGATACTGTATTGTAATAAATATCGAAATACTCATAAAAACTTAATTAATTTAGCCAAACAAAAACATTACAGAGATAGACATAGAATTTAGAGGGAACAGTGTATCAAAGAAACTTAATCAGATTGGGGTAAACTGCAACCTTCTAAATGAATTCTACTGCAGCATTGCCAGTAAGTTGACAGAACACCTTTCAACAAAGGAAACTGATCCAATGGAATACCTGTCACATTTCTGTCTCAAGCTCGTTTCAATTTAATAATGTTGAGCCATCAGAATTACTTGAAGCTTTAAAAGATATCAGAAATAAAAAATCTTCTGGAGAAGATTAACTTTCTGTCGAAGTTCTAATGAAGCTACCAAATAATGCTCTTTTAGCACTCTGTACCGCTGTAAACGACTCTTTTCAGAGGGGCTCATTTCCAGACTGCTTGAAAAGTTCAATTGTTGTCTCGGCTGAATAGATTCCCCCTCAAATTACAGGCCTATTTCACTTCTCTCGGTCACAGTCTCAGATAACAATCAAGATTTTGGCTCAATTGGTCAGAATAGCAGGTAGGTAGAACATCGAATATTTCAAATTTTTAACCCTAACCCTCCCAAACTGGTTAACAAATAAACTTTCGGTTGTGTTACAAAGTATCAGATCGCTCAGGAATAAAACAGATGATTTGTTTACATTTTTAGAAAACAACAACTTTCCAGATATTTTACTAGTAACCGAACATTGGTTGCATCCGCAAGAGTGTTTTAACGTGTCAAACTATCATACAGTTTCCATTTCGTGTAGAGAGAACTCACTTCACGAAGGCACTCTTATTTTATCAAAACCATCCTTAAGCTTTGTTAACATGGAAAAATACAATTATCTTTTAAATGAAGGAAGTTTTGAGTTTTCAGCGTGCTTTTGTAAGCAATACAACTTGTACATTTTTTGCTTCTATCGTTCACCTTATTCCAGTGTCAAAGAATTTTTAAACAAACTCGACACGATGCTTTCCGAAACCTCCTCAAATTCGAAAGTGATCCTTGCAGGTGACTTTAACATAGATTTTAGTAATTTAAATCAAATGGACACCATAATGCTAAAGAATACGTTACATGCTTATGGTTTGGCAATGCATGTTGAGTCCTCAACAAGAATTACAGATTCAGCTGCGACGACCATTGATTTTGTATGCTCTAACCTGGGTAATGTTTTTTGTTCAGTCGTTCATTCTGGTTTGTCTGATCATGAAGCTGTTTTGTCTACTTTTTTACTAGAAACTGTTTCAGAAAACCCTAAACGGATGCATAAAAGAATTTTTAACACAAATGCTTTTACTCAAATTAAAAATCAGTGTCAAAGAGACAATTGGCAGGGTATTGAACAGTCACCAGAACCCATCTTATCCTTCTACAAAGTGCTTTTGGATAACTTTAGACGAGCGTTTCCACTAAGGTGGGTGAAGCCAAAACAAAAAGTATTGAAACAATGGTTGTCCTTAGGCCTAAAAATATCTTCAGTTAATCTATGAAGTTTAAATAACATTAGAAGGTTTTTAAAGGACGAATGGTTTATACTGTATTGTAATAAATATCGAAATACTCATAAAAACTTAATTAATTTAGCCAAACAAAAACATTACAGAGATAGACATAGAATTTAGAGGGAACAGTGTATCAAAGAAACTTAATCAGATTGGGGTAAACTGCAACCTTCTAAATGAATTCTACTGCAGCATTGCCAGTAAGTTGACAGAACACCTTTCAACAAAGGAAACTGATCCAATGGAATACCTGTCACATTTCTGTCTCAAGCTCGTTTCAATTTAATAATGTTGAGCCATCAGAATTACTTGAAGCTTTAAAAGATATCAGAAATAAAAAATCTTCTGGAGAAGATTAACTTTCTGTCGAAGTTCTAATGAAGCTACCAAATAATGCTCTTTTAGCACTCTGTACCGCTGTAAACGACTCTTTTCAGAGGGGCTCATTTCCAGACTGCTTGAAAAGTTCAATTGTTGTCTCGGCTGAATAGATTCCCCCTCAAATTACAAGCCTATTTCACTTCTCTCAACTTTATTAAAAGTCATAGAAAAAATAGTTAAAAAGCGCATGTGGACCTATCCCAAAAAATTTAAGCTTATTACACCCAAGCAGTTTGGATTTCAATCATCAATCAAACTATCTTTAACTTTCTTGACCGAGTCTATACTGAGATCAATAAGGGTGAGGCGGTTGCGGCAGTGTTCTGTGATCTGTCCAAGGCGTTTGATTGTGTGGATCACGGAATACGAAAGCTTGAGCGCTATGGTTTCAGGGGCTCAGTGTTGTCATGGTAGGTCTTCCTTGACGCATCGTACACAGTATGTGTCGACATCAGGGTCGTCTTCTTCTTCGTTGGGTGTAAACTATGGCGTTCCCCAAGGCTCAGTATTGGGTCCATTGTTGTTCTTGATATATATAAATGATCTTGTTCAGCTGGATATTTTAGGTGAATTTACACTTTTTGCAGCATATTTCAAGATCTGCAAAAAATAAAGAAGTCGTGCGATGCAAACCGCCTCTGTTTTAATGTTAATAAATCCAACATCCTCGGCTTTAAAGGTAATATCTCGAACATTAACCTCGGTGACCATCCTCTTCCCAGTGAATCTGTCGCCAAATTTCTAGGCCTCCATATTGATGACCAATTGCGGTTTGATGAGCACATTTTCAAATTAAGTCAAAAACTTTCATCAGGATGTTTTGCTGTCAGATGTGTCAGATTAGAGTTGGGAGCTGATATAGCCAGAAAAGTTTATTTTTCTCTATTCGAATCCCACTATGATGTTTGGCAAAGCATTTTGGAAACAGCCTGCCAATATCTGCTAAAACTTTTATTTGTTTTACAAAAAAAAGCCATACGCTTTATAGCAGACATATCTCCAAGAGAATCTTGCAGGCCACATTTTACAAACTTAAAACTTCTCACTCTAACATCAGTTTTTGTACTTGAGACTGCAAGTTTAGTGTATAAAAATTATGTTAGCAATGATGGGGGCAGAAGTGCACAAGTTACTCGACAACAAAACCATGTAGCGTTACCAATTCCTAAAAGGTCTCTTACAAAAAGATCAATAATTTATGAGGGAAGGAAAATATTTAATTTTCTTCTTATTACAAACTCCATTATATACTCTTGAAGAATTTTATAGCCAAAGCATGTCTTGACAAAATTTTAATAATTAGATCAGCTTGTTTTCTGTTTTTTTTTATATATTGATTGATGTCTAAACTGACTGGTGACATTGTTTTATTGTAAAAAAATAGTGTTACATAGGTATGAAGTTGTGTCCTTGACTTTTTTCTTTTATTTTATTTTGTTTTTTTATTTTTGTTGTTTATATTCTTTTTATTGATGGACTTATAATAATAACAATAGGAATCATGTAACTTAGTTTAGTCCGAAGTAGTCCATAGCCTTGATAGTCCTTGTTTTTATTTATCTATTTATTGATATCCTTGTGCTGAGTATTTTCTTTGGGTGTCAAGCACCTGTATTTGTGTTTGTTCAGTTTTAGTTTAAAAAATTTTTTTTAACAATGTTTTCTTAGTGTTCTTTTACAGATTTCATGTTAGTATTAAATTTAAACAAAAAATGGTTTCTTTTAGGTATAAAGTCATTTTCTTCAACTTTTTTAGGCTTTATAAAAAGAAAAAAATTATAGCTCTTTTTGATAAAATAATGATAAAAATAAGATCAATCATGTAAAGTAGTTTTAGTCCGAAATAGTCTATAGCCTACTTTGTCTACCTGGGTTTTTATATGGGTAAAAATAAAAGCTCTATGAAAAAAATTGAATGTGGAGTACCCCAGAGCTTTATCCTAGGGCACACACTCTATCTTATTTATATTAACCCATTGTCTAAAATAATGTCGAGAGGTAATTTAATACTGTATTGTGACGACCAACTAGTGGTTTACAGTAGTGGTAAAAACTTTTTGGTAATAAAAAAATCTATAATTGCTGATATAAACCTTATTCAACAATGGATTAATGGGCACAAATTGACACTAAATATAGACAAGTCCTGCTGTATGGTCATATGAAATAATCAAATATGATGGTCATATGAAATAATCAGATAGAAACTGATCCTTTGGTGATTGGCAGTACACAGTGATGTAGTCCAGTACCTCGGTCCCTCAAAAAAGCATTTATTCATCTAAAGCTTAAAATCTAATACAAAATTTTTTAGCTTATTAGACTAATCAAGATTGTTTTCCTTTTGTTCTGTGGTACCTATTTATTGCTTAATTAAAGTATTTCAAATTATCCTTCTTCCGCGTAAGTTTTAAAAGCATAAAAAATTCTTTTTTTTAAATTTAGACTAACACTACATTTGTAATAGTTAATTAAAATGGTACATTTAAATAAAACTTAGACACTTGAGTACTACATATAAAAACAAATACAGTTCAAAATACAATTCAAAATACAGTTTAAAATAAATTTTTGGCAGTTGGAATTTGGGGGTTTTACGTTTAAAATTTTAGAAATTCATCAAGTGTAGAGAAGCATCTCTCTATTAGAAAGAGACAGTCTTCAATATTTTTATATTTTTCATGTTTAAAAAGGTTGGTTGCTTTAATAAAACACTTAATACCCATAAAGATTGGGGAGTTCTGGCAGGTTTCAAGCCTGGAGAATGGCAGGTGTATTTCCTTGTTGCCTGGCGTTTGAAAATTATGGATGTTGTTATTTTTTATGTAATTTTGTTTGAATGTTTAGTATCAAGAGGAAGAGCTGACATATGTATAGGCATGTTAAGTTAAGAATTTTAAATTTCTTAAATAGCGAATGACAACTTGACAAATTAAATTTTGAAAATCATATTAAAAATATCAGTAAAAAAATAGCGGGTGCTGTTGGCGTGTTGACGAGGCTTAGCTATATAATACCAACTCGTCTTATCAGACCTATATATTTTTCACTAGTACATTTGCAATATTGGACAGCAGCCTGGTATCCTACCACAAATAGGCATATAAAGCCCTTAAGAGTTCTTCTAAACAAGGCAATTAAAAATAAAATATCAATTTGCTATCTTTCCGTCACCCCTCAAGGAAATTATATAGTCAATATAAAATCATATAATTGAATCAAATTTATAAAATTCAAATTTGTACATATATACATAGAGTAATTCGAAATGAAAAATATTCAACTATAGAATTCAAAACAAGGGCTAAAGTGCATGATCATATCACTCTCACAAAAATATTGATGTGCTTTTTGTTTCTTCTTTAAAAGGAATAAGATCCTTATTGTTTGAGGGTGTGTCTATGTATAATGGTTCGCCTATTAATATTAAGGAATCTTCAATCAAACAATTTAAAGTCTTACTCAAAATATATTTATTAAATAGTAGAAACTGAAATTAAATTAAATGTTTCTAAAAAAAGGCTTAACCTTTTTTCTTTGTTTTTTTTTCTGTTTGTGTTGTAATTTATATACAAATCTGTGATTTACATTATGTGATAAACAAAAAGCTATAAAATAAATTTAATTTGAATTCAATATTTAAATAAAGTATTTAGTGGATAGGCCTAATATAAGATTTGTTGTAATTTTTTCTTTTTCATTGTTTTTTTTATGAAATACCCCTATTTGTCTGGTTGACTGTAAAATTCTTGATGCTGGCATCCAGTTGCTGGCAACTAGGAGCCAGATTCCCAGGGGTTATAATTTGTATATCAACTCGGATATCAATAACTGGAATTTCAAAAAATGTCCATATCAATAACTGCCACTTTTTTACATTGGTAGATTTGATATGGACTGACCCCAAAACCGGCCAAACACTATAAAAAAAAGTAGGTATGGTGAAAAATGGTGAAAAACGGTAAAAAAGGTTATGACATAAAAATATAAAACTTGGGCATCTTATTTTTATTTATAAACAGCAACATGGTTTGTCATAAGCTTAACTATGTATGTTATGTCATGCTATTATGTTATGTTATGCTATGCTTTTGTATAAACATCCAGCTTTTTAAACTTCTTTAAGAGAAATATTTTTTATTTTTGGGTTTTCTATAAACATTTTTTTACCTTACCCAGGTAGGTGGGGTAATTAGAGACAAAAATCTCCACTTACCCACATGTCACTTAAACTGTATTTTAAAAAATGTTTGAATACAAGCCCAAATATTTTTATTATAAACTAGTTTGTATCTGGCTACTGGTTACAAGCAATATATATTTTTAGCTTAATTATTTAGGTAGTTATGTATTTTTTTAACTAGTAATTTGTCACCACTTACTTCATTTTTAGGGTAAATGTAGACAAGGTGATTGGCTCCTATATGGGTTCATGTAAAATTATGTGAGGTAAGTAGTGACAAAATATATAATTTCCTTAAAATAGAGTTGGGCAGATTACTTGAAAAAAGTAGTAAAGTACCTATAACTGCTAACTACTTCATCAAAAAAGTAGTTAAATTACTAACTACTAGTAGTTAGCAGTTAAAAATTTTACTACTTTTTTGATTACAAGCCATATGTAGCCATGTCATTCAGTCCATGGCAGCATTTGAGTTTTATTTTTATTCTGCATAAAATAGTTGCAAAAAGTACTTCAAAAAGTAGTTTAGTACATGGTTTTAACTACTTTTAGTAATTTAACTACTTTTGAGAAATTTGATTACTTTTAAAAATATTTACTAGTTAAAAATAAATTAAAAATCAAATTCCACAAAAGTAGTTAAGACTACTAGTAGTTAAATATTTTTGAGCTCTACAAAAGTAGTTAAATTACTAAAAGTAGTTAAATTACTAAAAGTAGTAAAAATCAACTATCTTATAGGGCTGTAGTGGTCAGCTAACAGCTTAATTTTAAAAATCTACATTGGCAACTTAAATAATTATTTTACGTAGAGGTTGAACCGTAAAGAAAATTCAATTATTTTTAACACTCACTACTGTACGATATTAAATTAAAGTAACTCACGTTATTGTATTCAACCCATCACATCACTTAGACTTTGACTATAACCACTGACTAACACTTTACAACACCTTACTTGTAGAGATTGTGAGCTTAAAGTAAATAAAAAAAGAATAGATTCTAGCCTTTTTATCAACTCGGTTCGATGATGAAATATCCGCCAAATCAAGGTTCTAAAGCCTCGAGACAAAAACGGCGCCAACGCTACCTAATTTTAACTAGGACAGCCAAACAAGGCAAAATCTTGAGTTTTTGCATGGCTTTGCGCATTGCTAAAAATAAAAGCGGGCAGACCGCGAGGTTAATCCCACTAGGCCAAACTTTGATACTTTGTATGACCTTAAATGGTGTTAGAAACAGAAAATCACGAGGCAGGAAATCGCGATGTTGTTCCCCACTTTAAGACTTGTTATAAAAGCGCGATCTGTATAGCAAAAGGAGATCAATCGGAGTAGATTAGTCGGAGTATTAATTTTAATCGGAGTAAATCAATCGTAGTAGATTAATCGGAGTAGATTAATCGGAGTAGATTAATCGGAGTAGATTAATCGGAGTAGATCAGTTGTAATATTAAAATCAATCGGAGTAGATCAGTCGGAGTATTAATTTTAATCGGAGTCATGATCTCTGTTAAGATCAGTTCAAATCAGTCAAAAACTTAATATCATTCGTAATAAGTTATGATTTTTGAATCCAAACCAAAAAGTAAAAATAAGTAAATAAATAATAAAAGTGACTTAATGCCACAAAACAAAAAAACTAAGTAGTGTTAAATATTAGTGGTGGCATTCTGGCTGTAATTATGGTGAGAGGTTTATTTTGAACTTTAATCTATCGGTTGTTGCTTAAAATTCGTGGACTATGAAAATTGACTTTGAATCGTTTTGTTTTACCATACAAACTTTTGCTCACAAGAGCGTTTTGCTAATAGGTTAACTGATAGACTAAAATCAAAAAGAGTTTATTGAAAAATATGATTTTTATGTTCGCTCGGCTTTCACGAAACCCTGGGGCAGCTTCACAGGGCTAACAATCCGTCCAAGTTTCATGGACTTCCATAAAATAGTAAAGTAGTAACGAAATTTTAAAAAACGTCGAAACTGCCACTCACTCATGTATAGATCATCAAAATTCTACTGTACTTCCAGACATGCTACAAAGCGGAAATTCGGCAGACTGACCAAACCCTTGGAAAAAATCAAAAAACCCCAATTTACTGCCCTCCCCTATACATGTAAAGTTATGCAAAAGTAACATTGCCCACTTTCAGAAACGCTAGAGAGCTGAGGTTTGGCCTATGTACTGATAGGAACTATGGTAAAACTAACGGAAAAAATTTAAAAACCCCTAAACTTTAATTTACTTCCCTCCCCTATAACTGTAAAGTTATGTAAATTTGCCAACTTTCAGAAACCCTACAGAGCTGAGCTTTGGAAGGCCGATAACTATACTGAAATTATAGAAAAAAATTTAAAAACCCAAAAATTTTAATTTACTTTCCTCCCCTATAAATGTAAAGTTATGTAAAAGTAACATTGCCCAATTCCAGAAACGCTAGAGAGCTGAGATTTGGCAGACTGATAGGAGCTATGATAAAACTATAGGAACAAATTTAAAAAGTCCAAAACTTTAATTTATTTCCCTCCTCTATAAATGTAAAGTTATGTAAAAGTAACATTGCCCACTTCTAGAAACGCTAGAGACCTGAGCTTTGGAAGACTGATAGGAACTATCATAAAACTATAGGGTCATTTCAAATGAAATCAATCAATAGAATAGTGACTTTGAATTTTCATCTTCCCGATTTGAATAATTTTTGGTCCACTTATTCCATTCAAAAAGTAGATAAAAAATTTTAATTTTGAAATTTTTTGGCCAAGTAGTTTTTTTTAATCTATGAATCATATCTTGTTGAAAAGGTATTTTTAATAATAATATTCAAAAACACCATTTTAATTTTTTAAACATATTTTTTATCAATATTTTAGTGAGATACTGAACAAATTTTATGATGGAGAAATTATGAGTTTAAGTAAAAAAAAATAAATAAAGATTTTATGACACATGATTTTGCCTTCAACTTTTTTACTTTTTATTAGAGCTATTTGGTTTCTCTTGGTTTTTGTAAAAGTTATTTCGTTCGTTGGCATTACTTTTCATTATTTTTCATTACTTGGGATGACTTTTCATTACTTTTCATTACTTGGCATTAATATTCACTACTATGGCATTTTTATTCATTGATATTTATTACTATTCATTGCCCTCACATTACTTTTCATTATTTTGCAATTTAGGTTGACAGGTTATGTTATACTTTACAAAGTGTTTTGTGTCCGTTGTTGAGTGTATTTAATTAAAGGTAAGTAAATTTTGATTAAACTTTAAATTAATTATAACTAATAATAGGTAATAGAAACAAATTTAGAATAGATTTACACTGTTATATTTTCTAGCAAGGTATTGTAAATAGGGACAGGGTGACAGGTGTCTCTAAAAGGTCTGCACTTAAAAAATATTCCTGAGGTGTTAATAAGCCCTTTTTGACCACCCCTTCCTCGATCCTAACGCATTCTCAAGAAAAAACGAAACATTGCGAGCAATTAGTCCATCGGAGTTGGCTTACAGAAAAACCAAAATATAACCAAACCTATGGTCTTATGTTACCCAGTTTCCAAATAAGCGCGCAAACGACCCCTTTGTTTTGCAAAAGCGAAATTATTTACGTTATATCTCGAAACGGAGGCGCCAAAATGCAAAATTGATAATAACCAAATTGGTGAGACTTACTAAGCTTAATTAAATTCAAAAGCATAAATTTAAATCGGTTTAGTACTTTTCGCGTTAATGAGGAAAAACCATCAAAATCTGGCCAAAATTAAAGGGCCATAACTCGAGAACCGATAAAAAAAATTTCTTAAGATACGGCCATAGAGTCGTAAGGATCCTAAACCTATCCTAAAAAACTAAACCTGTGGTCTTAAATGTTACCCAGTTTTCAAACAAAATAAAAGGAAAAAACCACCAAAATTTGGCCAAAAATGGTGCTACTTTGAAGGGTCATATGTTGCGAAGCTTTGGCTTGATTAACAACAAACTGCCTACGCAGACTCGTTGTTATAGCGCCTATCAACTTGTGTCAGTTTTTAGGGTCGCCAATAAATTGCGTCGAAAAAAATCGGCAAAAACCTACAACATGTCAAATTTACTGTTTTCACAAATTTTCTCTGTAGCGGTAGCTCAAATCGAAAAAATGCGCGAATTCATTTTAATTTAGTTTGTCGGTGTCTATAAGTGTGCCAAATTTCATAACTCTACGATAAGTTTGAATCTCGAAGAAAAGGACTCGCTCGCACCGTTTATGTAGTGACGTCACCAAGAAAAAATATAAATTTTTAAAAAATCCTATTATATTAAAAATGTAACCTATTAAGCCGCTTATATCGATAACAAAAATTTTGAATAAACTTTTTTATATATCAAACCCCCTTCTCCCTAGAGCCCCTTTAAAATTAAAAACCTGAAATTACTTTATATTAAATATTGAATATCTCGGAAACTATTTCATAAAAACTCCTAAGATAGGGCCATAGAGTCGTAAGGGTCCTATCTCTATCAGAAAAACCCAAACCTGTGGTCTTAGATGTTACCCAGTTTCCAAATAAGCGCGCCAACGACCTCTATGTTTTGCAAAAACACTTTGAATTGTTGTATTGCCACCAGTTCTTGATGTGTGTACAAAGTTTAAATTAAATCTGTTCGGTTCTGCAAAATTCTTAGGCTTGAGAGGGGAGGCTGGTAACCGAGGCTCTCCCCCTCCCCCCGGTTGCGCCTGTGAAATTATTGTATTTTTAGCGGTTCTTGATAAGTGTTCAAAATTTAAATTAAATATGTTTGTTTCTGCAAAATTCTTAGGCCTGGTGGGAAGCACAGGCTCCAAAGCCCGCCCTCTGGGTGCGCCTGTGAAATTATTGTTACTGGTTCTTGATAAATGTACAAAGTTTAAATTAAATCTGTTACTTTCTGCAAAATTCTTAGGCTTGGGGGGGGTCAGGCCCTCGAAGCCCCCCCAAGGGTGCGCCTGTGAAATGATTGTCTTGTCACCGGTTCTTGATAAGTGTAGAAAGTTTAAATTATATCTGTTATAAATCAAACAAGTTCAGTCGTTCTCCACTAGTTTTATTTTTTTACAACTACATGTTTCGAGAGCATAAGCTCTCATCTTCAGGTTGTACACTGAAATAAAATAGGTGAAATAAATGCCTGGTTCCTACAATTATTTATAAAATTAGAACAACCTAAACTTAAGACCTAAAAGAATGAACCATGTGCACATTCTGCTGTAATGCGTTGTACTGCTTCATTGCACATGCTGCTGTAAAAAAATTTTGAGCCTACAAACTGTAGGCAATGGCGATGGAATAACTCCATCAAGGTAGGGTTCATTCTTTTAGGTCTTAAGTTTAGGTTGTTCTAATTTTATAAATAATTGTAGGAACCAGGCATTTATTTCACTTATTTTATTTCAGTGTACAACCTGAAGATGAGAGCTTATGCTCTCGAAACATATAGTTGTAAAAAAATAAAACTAGTGGAGAACGACTGAACTTGTTTGATTTATAAATCACCTCCACCCAATATGGACTATTTCTTCAATTTATATCTGTTATTCTTAGGCTTGGGGGGGGGCGGGCTACGAAGCCCCCTCCCCCCCTTCCCCTGGGTGCGCCTGTGAAATTATTGTATTGTCACCGGTTTTTGATCAATGTACAACATTTAAATTAAGTCTGTTAGATTTTGCAAAATTCTTAGGCTTGGGGGGGATCAGGGCCTCAAAGCCCCCTGGGTGCGCCTGTGAAATCATTGTAATGTCACTGGTTCTTGATAAGTGTACAAACTTTAAATTAAATCTGTTTGTTTCTGCAAAATTCTTAGGCTTGGGGGGGGGGGGGTCAGGCTGTTTAAAATTCTCTACATTGACTTGATTGGGTGCTTAGAATTCAATTTTGAGCGATTTTAAAAAAGTATGCTAAATATTACAAACAAAAAAAAATATTACAAACAAAAAAAAATTGTGTGTAACACTCTGTAGTCACACTAATTTTCATTATTACAACTTTGTGTATAAAAAATATTCATTACTATTCATTACTTTTCAGTACTTTTCATTACTTGGCATTATTTCTCATTACTTGGCATTATTTCTCATTACTCTTCATTATTTTGCATTACTTTTCATTACTTGTCATTACTTTTCATTATTATTCATTATTATTTATTACTGGCATTATTTGACATTTTTCATAGAAATGTGCAATACATGTACAGAAAATGGGTAGTGAATTCCCCCTCGTGTAATCTATTAAAAACTGAAAAACATTCAGGAAAACTAAGAAATGTGCCATTTGCAATTGAGTAGATATAAAAAAAGGGATAAAGATTTGTTATGGGTGTAGGCTACAGTCCATGAAGACTTTAAAAAATGCTGAAATCCCTGAAGCTGAGCAAGTTTTAATTTTTATTTTTTTTACAAAACTAATGTTTAATTACAAAATTAAACAGATTTTCTTTTTTTACCAATTTTCATAAATCTTCATTTTTAATTAAATTTATTATTTAAACATAGGTGATCTTGAGAAATTAGGTTTTAATTACATAAAATAACCTTCTCAAGTTTACCTATTTAAATTATATAAATTATTTAGTTTATAAAACAACACATTATATGGAATTTTATACTTTATAATTTATCACAAACCATAACAATTTTTGAATATAAAAAGAGAGGATTTATTTCAATAAAGCAGATTCAACATTTGATATTTGTTCTCACTATACCTACTTAGTTTACTGTACCATAAGCCTTCTTGGTCATTGCAGGGAGTGAGGCTGCTCCCTGGCAGTAAACTTTTACTTTAGTCCCGCTGCTTAACCAAGCCGAGTTAAGCAAGTGTAATTGTCAAGCACAGCTTGCACATTGGTCCTTCGAAGAAAGAAACCACCGCCACTACAGCCCAACCGTCCACTAGAGCGACCTTCCACCTACGAGAAAGTCCGTCCACCTGCCCGTACGACTGTCCGTACACTTGTCCTGTCCGAAGCCACTACGCAAGAGAGCTTCAACCAAAGCGACCTGCCACGAGAAAGTCCGTCCATCTGCCTGTACGACTGTCCGTACACTTGTCCTGTCCGAAGCCACTACGCAAGAGAGCTTCAACCAGAGCGACCTTCCACGAGAAAGTCCGTCCACCTGCCTGTACGACTGTCCGTACACTTGTCCTGTCCGAAGCCACTACGAAAGAGAGCCTCAACCAGAGCGACCTTCCACGAGAAAGTCCATCCATTCTACAAGCGTCGAAAAACCGTCCACCTGCCCGTACGACTATCCGTACACTTGTCCTGTCCGAAGCCACTACGTAAAGAGAGCCTCAACCAGAGCGACCTTCCACGAGAAAGTCCATCCATTCTACAAGCGTCGAAAAGCCGTCCACCTGACAGTACGACTACCCGTACACTTGTCCTGTCCGAAGCCACTACGCAAGAGAGCTTCAACCAGAGCGACCTTCCACGAGAAAGTCCGTCCACCTGCCCGTACGACTGTCCGTACACTTGTCATGTCCGAAGCCACTACGCAAGAGAGCTTCAACCAGAGCGACCTTCTACGAGAAAGTCCATCCATTCTACAAGCGTCGAAAAACCGTCCACCTGCCCGTACGACTATCCGTACACTTGTCCTGTCCGAAGCCACTACGCAAGAGAGCTTCAACCAGAGCGACCTTCCACGAAAAAGTCCATCCATTCTACAAGCGTCGAAAAACCGTCCACCTGCCCGTACGACTGTCCAAAGCTACTACTCAAGAAAGCTTCAACCAGAGCGACCTTCCACGAGAAAGTCCGTCCATTCTACAAGCATCAACCAGAGCGACCTTCCACGAAAAAGTCCGTCCGTTCTACAAGCTGCAAAACGCCGTCCACCTGACAGTACTACTATCCGTACACTTGTCCGAAGCCACTATTCAAAAGAGCTTCAACCAGAGCGACCTTCCACGAGAAAGTCCGTCCATTCTACAAGCTGCAAAAAGCCGTCCACCTGACAGTACTATTATCCGTACACTTGTCCGAAGCCCGTATTCAAGAGAGCTTCACACACAGCCCGTACGACTATTCGTACACTTGTCCTGTCCGAAGCTACTACGCAAGAGAGCTTCAACCAGAGCGACCTTCCACGAGAAAATCCGTCGTCCATTCTACAAGCGTTAAAAAGCCGTCCACCTGCCCGTACTACTGTCCATACACTTGTCCCGTCCGAAGCCGCTACGCAACCTTCATAATTAACAGGCCAACACCAACATGAACAAAAAAAATCATTAAGAAGAAACCAGTACAAGAGCCAACCGACCACAATGATAGGAAAAAATCTAGAAAGAATATTGCTAGAAAGACAGCTAAGAAGATAGAAAATGGGCTCACACCTTCTAGATTGCCTTCTAGACATGCACATAATGGAGCAGTCCAAAAATCAGAACAACTTTTGCTACATGCCGAAGATCTACTTGAGTTTTCACAAGCGATTAAAGTCAATTTGGAGCCAATAATCATAAACATAATTTACCAGAAATGGGATGTCGAGACGCACATTTTACACCATGAATGGGTAAACTACGAACTAGGCAGATTGCCCACATTGAAAGAAGTTCTTCAGTACTTAATTGAAAGAATTGAAGAGTTGAACAAGAGCCCATCAACTGATTTTAAGTACAATGAAATTTTTCACATTCCAAACGTCATTATGGATCATTTAGATCCGAGACATCCCAAGTATGGATGAAGAGACAGTTAAAGAATTACAACAAATTTATAATATAATATAACATTCAAACCTCTGGGCAAAATACAGAAATTTGGGACCTACCATTGATGAAATTATTGTCAAAGAAATTGATGTCTGAAGTAGAAGAGTCATACCATAAATGGTTTCAAGTGTCAACAAAATCCCCACACTAGAAGACTTTTTTCAATTTTTAAAAAAAGAAATGTATACACTTAAGAAGAAAGAAGTAAGCAAAGAAACAAAGACAAACCATAAAATAAGCAACTTTATTCAAACTGAACAAACTCAAAAAGAAGAGAATTTAAAATATTACCCAGATCATGTATATCAGAAGATACCTCCAGTAATCTTGGTTACAAAAGAAGTGAGCAAAGAACAACAAACTCTAGAAAAACAGAACATAGTACAAACAACAAAATCCAAAATATCAAATTAAAGTAAAAAAACCAAACATAAAGTCAGCAGAAGTCCTCAATTTAAAGCCAAAAAGAAAATTGGTGCCTATCCTGTGCTCAACCAGGAACACCTTCACAATAAAAAGCCAGTCCAAAAATAACCAAAAGTCAAACAAACAAGAAGCAACAATCCTTATTAGAAAGAAATCCCAAAAGAAGAAACATTCAAACTCAAAATTTACTGAAGAGGCGAAAGGACAATCGCAAATAAGTCATAAACATTTTGCCATTGTAAATATGCAACAAAACATTTTTAAATTCTTGCCTCCCAATTTACAATTTCTTCATGGCACCTAGAATAGTAAAGGGATAACAACAATAACAAAAATAGATCATAATATTTTGCAAAAGAAACAATTTGTTGCCACAGCGAAAAGTTCGACGCCGTACGATGACCGCAAAAACCAAAATACAATCGATGCATTGCCTAGATTCACTGTCAGCAGTTTTAAGAAACTGACCCACATTATAATGAAGCAGAAGTACCTATTTCGATACCTTCCTACCACATCAACAGCATTATTCAACCTGAGATCCATACAGTCCATACCCTTTCTGGAGAGCGGGGAAAATGTTTAATTACAAAATTAAACAGATTTTCTTTTTTTACCAATTTTCATAAATCTTCATTTTTAATTAAATTTATTATTTAAACATAGGTGATCTTGAGAAATTAGGTTTTAATAACATAAACTAACCTTCTCAAGTTTACCTATTTAAATTATTTAGTTTATAAAACAACACATTATATGGAATTTTATATTTTATAATTTATCACGAACCATAACAATTTTTGAATATAAAAAGAGAGGATTTATTTCAATAAAGCAGATTCAACATTTGATAGTTGTTCTTATTATACCTACTTAGTTTACTGTACCATAAGCCTTCTTGGTCATTGCAGGGAGTGAGGCTGTTCCCTGGCAGTAAACTTTTTACTTTAATCCCGCTGCTTAACCAAGCCGAGTTAGGCAAGTGTAATTGTCAAGCACAGCTTGCACAACTAAACATTTACTTATTTTTTTCTTTTGTTATAGAAACAGAAACCTTTAAATATCATTAAAAACATTTTTTATTTTATTGGGTGGCTTGTATTATCGGCAAACATGATGAGACAAGTGAAGTATAAGTGAGTATTTTGCACCCAAGCCAGCCAGCCCCCTATTTCCCACATAGCACAAATCAAAACAATGTTAAAAACACACACACACTTTTTTAAGTTTAATAGGTCGCTTTTTAACGTTATTTTCAAAACCACATTATTTTGGTGTGATATTCTCCATCTTGAAATTTGGTGAGTGTCTTAGTAAAACATTGAAAAAAATTATAAATTTGTTTGAAAAAAATTAAATATGGTATTTTTCCAAAAAATAAAAAACAGTTTTTTCAATTTTTTTAAAAATATATTTATTTTTAAAATGTGTCATGCTAGGAGCAGTCTTTGAAAGACCTTTTAAATAAGATACCGGTCATGTCATGATGCATTTTTGATAGGTAGTTTTAGAGATATCCTTATTTTTCTATACTTATATAAGACCAAAATTTGGTAACTTAAAATTTTTTAAAAATTAATAACAAAAAAACTACTAAACCCGACTAAACCAAAAATTTAAAAATTTTGATTTTGCATCTACTCTATGAATAAAATAACTATACCCAAAATTATCAAAATTGGAGAGGGTGTCTGGCAAACCCCTGTGTATGGATTCTTGAAACGTGTAAGAGTGAGAATGAGCAACTCCCCATGTCAGGACCAATAGAGATGCGGAAATCAAGTGAGATCGCATGCGCAGTTTGACTTTCACCCGATTTTGAGGGAGTACTCCTTCTCCTCCATTCAAGAATTCATACACTGGTTGATTTCATATGAAATGACCTCATAGAAAAAAATGTAAAAACATCAGAATTTGAATTTACTCCCCTCCCCTATAAATTTAAAATGTACAAAGTTATTTAAAAGTAACATTGCTTTCTTCCAGAAACACTAAAGAGCTGAGCTTTGGAAGGCTGATAGGAACTATGATAAAACCATAAGAAAAAATATACCACATATTTTACTACTTTGAAACGTAAATATTATCCAAATTCTTTAAAAAAGGAGTGAAATCATAACAAAAACATTTTATGTAAAAAAAAGTGTTTTTGTCACTACATCTATGTTATCAAGTGCAGGCCATTGGAATGCATTGTTCAGAATTCTCTTTAAAAATTTTACTTGAACATTGACTTTCTTGTCATAATCTACTACATTCTTGGTTCAAATGTTTGTTTTGAATCTAATTTGTCTTACAACAACACCAGTCACCTCTTACCCCAAAAATTAGATTCCTATCTCCATTTACCCCACATAATTTGCAATTTGGGGTAAATGTAGAAATTTGAACTGACCAAAAACCACATTAGATTAAAAAAAAATAAAAATAAACCGACACCATGGTCTGGCACCAAAATGTGAATGGAAAACAAAACCATACATAATTTTTTTTTTATTATAACATTATTATTTAGTGTGAGATTCAGTGTACTCACAAAATATGTTAAATTTTTTGTAACCTTAGGTTGACCCGAGGGGTGAACAGCTAACCCAAAATGTGTACACCGATTGTGAAAATCCACAATTTTTTGGTAAGATTGTGAGGGATTGTGGTAAGATTGTGAAAGATTGTGACGAATTGCGAGGGATTGTGGAGGACTGTGCAGACTGTGCAGTATAAAGGAGCAACAGCCCATCAAAAATTTTTGTGACCAAAAAAAAAAAGAAAAAAAAAAGGTCATCATGTCTATAGTTTCCTTTGCAAGGGATTGTGAAGGACTGTGGTAAGATTGTGAGGGGTTGTGGTACAATCTGTGAGGGATTGTGAAGGATTGTGGGATGAAGGATTGTGAAAGACTGTGAGTGGTTCAGATGGATTGTGTAAAGATTGTGAGGGATTGTGGTAAGATTGTGAAGGATTGTGGTAAGATTGTGAGGGATTGTGTAAAGATTGTGAATGATTGTGAGAAATGTGTACACCGATTGTGAGAGCTGTTCACCCCTCGGGTTGACCCAAGGATTGAACCTGGATTTAAATGTTAGTAAGTTATTTCTACAAAATTTGACTTGTCCAGCCAGCGTAGCTGTCTCCTCTTATCTCTGTCTTTATTTACCACATCTACCCCTACTTTTTTACCTTCACTACTTTATGTGTCTAAATTTACAAATCAATTTGGAAATAAAATGATTTGATTTGAAAGATCCATTACACTCTCCACTACTACTCAATAATTTTTTGGTAACCATTAATTGATTGCATCAGATTGTTTAAAATATTAAAAATACTTACTTTAAGGATTCAGTGTCTGAAGTAGGGTTTGAAGCAGGCTTGCTACAAATACTTCTTGCTGTGTTGTTACGTATTACAGTCATTTTCACGACCCCAAAAAGTTGTACCACTAGCTTTTAAAGATAATTAAAATTTAATCTGCTTGGCAGAAGAAGCGAATCGGAAAATGGGAAAACTGTTTACCCACAGAACACCAAGGACCAAGGTGTTTATAAACAGCTGTTTGACGTGTTAAAATAATCAGCTGATTTCTCTTTCTTTAAGGATTTTTTGCGACATAACTCAAGCTCACCAAAACTAAAGATGTGGAACGTGGTGGAAGTTAGCATCAGAATCAGATTCATTTATATTACAGTGGACACATAGGGTTACCACTCGTCCAGATTTCTCTGGATATGTCAAGATTTTATGCGCATCCGGACTGCGTCCGGCTGGAAAAATCAACCGGGTCCGGAATTTCGCTTGCTGTGAAAGAATTAAACATAAGGTTTGGAATGTCTTCCCCTGTGTGTCGTTATTCTTGAAATCTCCCCGAGTGAATACTCCTCGAAATTCAAACGAAAGTGGGCGTTTCTCCCCCAATCGTATTCTTGAAACTCTCACTTGAAAAACGTGTGACATTTTGGCGACCTCCCACCTGAACTAAACTGAATAATGAAATATCAAGAATGATGCAGATAAATCTTGGTTAAGAGAGTGAGCTACTAGGCTACTTGAATATAATTGAATTACAAACTAAAAATATTAATAAAATTTCTAATAAAAGTGGGTCCGACTTAAGTGAGGTGTAACAAAATTGAATAATGGGAGCGTAACCACGTCTGTTCAAACGGGAAATAAAAATGAAGATGGACAGAAAAAGGTACTAAAAGAAAACCAGGTCAAGGAAGCTGTTGGGGTAGAAAGTAGTTCAACAGATGCAAAAATTCTGATTCTCTGCGACAAAAAAAAAGACAATTGCCCAATAAATATAAGATACAAACTTTTATTAAACCTGGTGCTGGGCTTGAGAACATTATCACAGATTTGGATAAACTGGCAAAAGGTTTTAGTTGTAAGGACTATATTATTGTAATGGGAGGGGCTAATGATTTTTATAACAACAAAACTCCCTCTTTTGCAGTTATAAATAATAAAATAAGTGTTTGCAGTCAAACCAATGTGATTGTGTTGTCGGTGTCCTATCAGAATAATTACAATGTAAACCAAAGTATTTATAATTATAATTTGCAGCTTTTTAATTACATTAATAATTTAAAGCAAATAAATGCCACCTTTGGTTCTACGATCTTTGTAGATATTAATGATGAAATAGGTAATAAAATTTAAAAAAAACTCTAGCTAAAATACTTATCCAAAACTTAAAATAGAATGCCAAGATATTAATTATAAAATGCGCAAAAATTTGATAGTAATTCCGACCACATCTTGTTTAGATCAAAAGATATTAAATGCTGCAGTTATAGGATAAACACTATCTCACTCCTAAATCCAGGAAGTGCGTAATAACAAGTAAGCCATTAATTGCGTGCGTTTCAGAGATTCATGTTACAGATGACATCCTGGATTTGGAGTTAGAGATAGACGGTTATAAACTTATTAGGATAGATAGCTGTACAAGAAATACTGGTGGATTTTTGATGTATTTACAAGAAAGTTTAAAAATTTTAGACATAGCAAGAGAAACATTTGAGAATAATTATTGGCTTTTAAGTATTAAATTTGATTGTAGGGATCTATCACTTACCAAACAGCAGTGTTTTAGTTTTTTTTAACTTTTTTGAGAACTGGTGTAATGAAAACATTGTAGATATTCATATTCCTGTGATATTATTGGGTGATTTTAATTTAAATTGGTTACATAATACAACTTATATTGAAAGGTTAAAAAGATTTTCAAAAGAAATTGTATTTACCCAAATTGTAAACGAAGTTACCAGGTTCAATGGAACCACGGGAACTATTATAGATTTAGTTTTTGCAAATTTTGATAATATCAGAGTAATATTTTAAAAGTTCCTAGAATTGGTGATCACTATATTGTTAATATTGATATTGAAAACATAAAATTTGAACATAATTTACCAAAAATATTAGAATGTAGGGGAAAAAATATAAACTATAAGTTGGTGGTAGATAAGTTATTGCAGATGAATTGGAGTTATCAAAATTTATATATAGATTTGAAGGTAGATAGGTTGTACAGTGCTGCCTTTCGATGTCTTAATGAGGTAGCACCAAAAAAAGTAGTTAAGATTTTTCCAAAATACAAACCATGGTGGAATAAAACTGGAGAAGATGCTGTGAAAAGGCGAGATGAAAGTTACAAGAGTTATACAGCAAATAAAACAACATCGTTATTGGATAAATATAAAACACATCGAAATGATGGCTTGAAAACAATTAGGAAAGAAAAACAAAAATATTTTGAACAAAAAGTAGATGATTGTTCCCATGATAGTAAGGAAATGTGGAAAACTCTAAAAACTTTAATTCCAGGGCAACAAAATAATTCTTTGATTAATGAGATCCTTTTTAAGGATGAAAAGGTGGATGGTCTTGGTGTTTTGCCGGATCGGTTGAATAGGTTTTATATTAAAAGCATAAATTAATTTATATCCAATATTAGTATTACAACAAACGATACTGGGGATGACAGTCGGAGTCCTCCACTTCTTTCTGATTTTTTTGGTTCCGGTTTATTTAGTTTTAAATTAATGGATAAAAATTCCTTAAACGACATCGTTTTTTCATTACCCAATAAAAGTAGCCCTGATAATCTTGGAATTGAACTCATTAAAAATCTTTATATTGGTTTGGAGGAACCATTATTAAACCTCATAAATACTAGTTTAGAACAAGGAATTGTGCCATCTTCTCTAAAGGTATCTACAATTGTCCCCGTCCCGAAAAAAGAATACTCACATGAAGCTGCAAACTTTCGTCCATTAAACATGTTATTAGGTATTGAAAAATTTTTAGAAAAATGAACAGCTTTTAGATTATGTAAGTGTAAATAATATTTTATCTGAACGACAATCCGGATTTCGAAAAAACCATAGTTGCGAAACTGCAATTCAAGATGTTTTAGACCACTGGCAAAATGCGATGGATAATGGCTTGATAACAATAGCGGGTTTTATTGATTTACAACGTGCTTTTGAAACAATTAATCGCAGAAAATTACTTAAAAAGCTTAAAAAAATGGGAATAAAAGGCACAGTTTTAAAATGGGTAAAAAGTTATTTAAGCAATAGAAAATAAAGGGTAAAAATAAATAATAAACTATCTGAGGAGGAAATCAATGATGAAGGCGTTCCATAGGGTAGTATTCTGGGTCCTTTGTTGTTTATTTTGTACTTAAACGATGTAGTGGGTATATTTGAAAATTGTAATTTTTATTTTTTTGCAGACGATGAGTTACCTTTTGTAACTCTTAATAAGTAGAATAAACCAATAAATAAATAATAAAGATAAATTGTATTAAAACTAAATGCCTAATTATAGGCAGTGACAACGGGTACTCTAAATTTCTTAATCAAAATCTGTAAATAGTGATTAATAACACCAGTATTGAGATGCAAAAGATAAAATATTTGGGTGTCATTGTAGACAGAAGGCTTACTTTTAGAGAACATGCCAACTACACAATTTCAAAACTTGCATATAAAATTAATTATCTATTTAGGTGTTCACGTTTTTTGACATATAAAACAAAAATATCATTCTACAACAAAATAGTTCTTCCACATTTTACTTACAGTAGTACAATTTTATATCTGTTAAAAAAACGAGCTAGATAGGCTTCAAAAATTACAAAATCGCGCAATGCGAATAATACTTTCATGTTCAAGATATACGCCAATTAAACATATGCTTTCTGTTTTAAACTGGCTACCAATTAAACAATTTTTAAAGTTTAATGTATTGGTGTTTATCTATAAGATAAGAACGAGGAGTGCTCCAACACATCTGCTTTCGAAAATTCAATACACTAGGGACGTGCATAACATTAATACAAGAGCTAGAAGCCAGAATTCCTTTTATGTACCTAAGAAAAATAGAAAAGCTGGTGAGAATACCATTTTTCATAAAGCTTTAATTGAATTCAACATGCTTCCCATAGCAATAAGAAATGCCACATCTATCAATATATTCAAGAGTAAATTACGAGCTCATTTAGTGGCATATAGATCTAGCGAGTGAAACTTGGGTTATTTGTTGTTTGTTTGATAGTGTCTGATGTTATATATTAATTAGTTGTTTTAGTTTTTTAAAAGTGTATTGTAATTTACTGCTAATTTTACAACCGGGAAATCAGGATGGTTGGCTTTATAATATAGTATTTTACCGTATATGGTACATTAGGCATACATTATAAAGTAATTTGTATTTAGGCATTCTTCGATTTTGTTTGAGTGAATTATGTGATTTGAAGTTTAGATGCAACCTTATCCAGGATTTATAAACTAGTTTAAAAGCATGATAAAGTTAAAAGATGTCAATAGTCACCATCGAACTGCAACAGTCACGAAGAATTTAAATAGTGGCGCTCTTAGGCTTAAGAATTAACATTGTAAACTTGTAATAATTAGCTTTGGTGCTAAATAAAGAATTTTAATCAATCAAACCGGTTTCAGTATTCTTGAAATCTCCCCGAGGAGTACTCCCTCAAAATCAGGTGAAAGTCGAATTTCGAGGAGTACTTGCTAGGGGAGATTTTAAGAATAACGACACTGTGAGATCTCGATTGGTGCTGAGGCGAATTCTCGTGAGTCGTGCTATGTGTAGTTCAATAAATACATCATCAATTGGTGACGTTTCATATCTATTTTTTCGAATTTATGGGCGTTATACGATGAAATACCGTTCACAGAGTTGTAAAGCTGCCTGTCCATTAGCGCATTTTCTGCGCGGAATTAATTTTTTGGTGGAGGTGCCGGTTTTCCCGCCTTTTCTTGCAATGGATTTTTTAAAACGCGCGGAAATTATGAATTTTTTAAACATATTTTCGTGAACAATGCTGGTGAAATTCGAGCTTGTTTATCTTTAATATAAGTAATGATCACAAAAGATCAACATACGACTTGCATTTCTTGATAAAAATTAAATTTACTGAATACATGACATAACGCCAAATGGCCGAATTACCAATTTTGATCACAGCTGTTTTTTATTTTCGCCTACAGTGACGTCATCGGCTTTTCCGCTATAGTTCGAACAAGTTGATTTTTTTTTGAAAAAACGCTGTGTTTGTGAGGTTATGTGAGAAAACATAAAAAATCTAAATGAAACCTATTGGAAATAAGAGTCGTTGAATTAAGGGACTAGCCAGTCCGTTTGGAGGGGGCTTGAGTTTAAAACCAATAGGAATAGTGGTGGGGCGTCCCGGTGGGTGCGGCAAGTAGGCCCCTTTTACCATCCAGGATTATCTATATATAGACCTCGTCAGATGTGTATCAGGGGAAATAAATCGACCCCTGCCCTCCGTAGATTCCAGGTGCTCTCCGACCCGGAGAGTTAGCTCCTGTTCCCAGGGTTACGGGAGAAGACCACATCGATATGAAAGGCGGAGAGAATGGACCTCGGTACGGTGATCATAGTGTAGGTGGCAACCCTTTCTTTTAGGGATAGTATAAAAGACAGCTGTTGCCTTACAGTAGGGCGTTGGCTCGTCAAAGGCTAGAGGAGAAAAACCTTGATTAAAAATCCTGGCCCTTCAAGTAGGGGGTTGAGGCATTAGACTGGTTCTCTAATACTTGTGAAACAAAGCAATTACCAAAAAGCCTAAACAAAGCCTCGGAGCAATGGATGGAAACTCTCGAAGACGACAAAAGCAAAGACAAAGGACTATGAATAAAGCTACATGGAACATACAGGAAGTGAATCAAAAGTTGGATATTATTGCAACCGAAGTGCAGAATTGTAAGATCGATATTATTGCACTCACAGAGACAAAAAAGAAAGGAACAGGTACGAATAGTGTCGGTAATTTTGTCCATATATTCACTGGAGTCCCAAAAGAAAGAAAAGCAGCCGCCAGAGGGGTATCCTTGTTAATAAAGAAAAATCTAAAGAATAAAATTACAGACTACGATTGCATTAGTGAAAACATACTTCGAATGAACATGAAGATGCTTGGATATAATATAAGCATAATAGCAGTCTACGCACCATCAGATGACGAAAAAGTAGCTACAAAACAACTGTTCTTTGACCAACTTGATGAGACTATCACCAAAATCGGTAATACCAGAGAAATAATTATGCTTGGCGATGTTAATAGCCTAACTGGTAGGCAAACCCACAGCAAAGTGATAGGACCATTTGGAGAGGAAGTAACAAATGATAATGGCTTAAGACTGATGCAATTGTGTGAAACCCACAACTTAAAAATAAATAAAGGTTTTTTTAAACATGAGGATATTTATCGATATACCTGGATTCAGCCAACAAGAAATCTTAAATTAATCAATGATTATGCTATAGGAGGACAACACTCGCAATTAAAGCGGTATGATGTGCGGTTCGTGGTGTTACCTGTGGAGCTGATCACCATCTGGTAAAAACAATAATATTATTCCCTTTAAGAAAAACAAATAAGGACGAAAGTATTAGAGAAAATGAAAACCTAGAATGCATCGAAGACAATCAAAAATACAACTTTAGAAGTCTAGAAATCGAAAGTACTCAAAGATTGTATCAGAACCAATTAGATGAAAAATTAATAAACACAAATCACTCATTTGAAATATATACAAACATGATAAAAAGCTTGAAGGAAGCAAGCAACGAAGCTGTTGGATACCAAGATAATAGAAATAACAGGAAGATGTGGTGGACGGACAAAATACAGGAAATGGTCAAAGAGAAAAAACGCACATTCTGGAAATGGCTCAGTACTAAAGAGCAAAGAGACCTAGAAATCTACAGGGAAATCAGAAGACAGCTAAGAAATTTGATACGCACAGAAAAAAATGAAATGTTCAAGCGCAAGTGCCACGACATAAATACACACGTAGGAGGTAGGCAGAGTTCTGAAGTATAGAAATTCAGTTCTACAGTAAAAAACCCAACAAAAGAAAAAGTAAACATCCAGATAATCAAACCAGAACAATGGACAGAACACTACAAGGGACTGCTGCAGGAGACGAGAACCGAATAGCATATAGAAGAGATATTGAAGTACATGGAGAGGAAGTAATCATCGAAAAAGAAATGATAAAGAATAATATTAAAAAATGAAAAAGAAAATCTCTGTCTTCCTCTACTAATTTTTAATTTTCGTCGACTAGTTTCGGCTTATTGGGCCATCATCATGGACTACTAACTAATAAAAACAGTTGAAACTTCCCAAGACAAACAATGTTCTCTCACAAGAGATAAAAAAATAAAATAAAAAATAAAATACATGGGACGAACAAAAAATTGACAAACAAATTAAAATTGTGTAGGACGATCACATTATTTAAAAAGTCTCTGAAAAATTATTTTAAAGTTGTTAAAATTTTTTTTTGTTTTCTTTTTTCTTCAAATCGAAGAAAACAAAAAAAAATTTAAACAAAATTTAACAGAGAACATTGTTTGTCTTGGGAAGTTTCAACTGTTTTTATTAGTTAGTAGTCCTTGATGATGGCCCAATGAGCCGAAACTAGTCGACGAAAATTAAAAATTAGTAGAGGAAGACAGAGATTTTCTTTTTCATTCCTTGGAACCTCTACAGAAAGTTATGGAGTACTTCTTCACATTTAATATTAAAAAGCTTAAGTCTGGCACAGCTAGCGGACCTGGGGGAATATATGCTGAAATGCTTAAATATGGATCAGAGAACGGACATCCAGTACCTAATGATTGGAAAACTGCATTTATATCCTCAATACATAAAAAAGGAAACAAGCTGGATTGCAACAATTACAGAGGAATTTCAGTAACCAGTACTCTAATTCTTAGAAATCTAATAGAGAATGATTTTCATGAACAAAACGAAGAAGAGCAAAGTGGGTGTCGTGCAGGTAGATCTTGTAGTGATAATGTTTTTTGTCTTAAACAAGTAATTGAGAAAAGGAGCGCCAGAAATATAGAGACTCATGTTACCTTTGTGGACCTACAAAAAGCATATGTTACCGTTTCAGTAGAAAAATTATGGACAGTTTTGGAGCAAACGAATATTAATCATACATACATAAAATCGATAAAAGAACTATACAAAGGGTCAAAATCTAAAATTAAAAATGGAAATCGACTTTCAAAAGAATTCCTGGTAACAAAAGGCTTAAGACAGGGATATTGTATCTCTCCAACTCTTTTTAAAATATATATCGCAGTGGCTCTAAAAAACTGGAAACATAAAGTGCACGGCATGAATATACAACTTAACGACCGATTTACCATATAAACACTACAGTTTGCTGACGACCAAGTAATTGTGGCTAATGATAAAGAGACATAGAGTAGAAGAAGAACACTAAAAGTGGGGATTAACAGTAAACGTGGACAAGACACAGTACTTATGTATTGGAAACGAATCCAGTGAGTTAGTACTAGAAGATGGACAAACAATATCTCCATGCAATGAGTATATATATATATATATATATATATATATATATATATATATATCCTTGGGTGTCACCTTTTATAAGACAGGAACTGTAAAGAATTGGAAAAAAGAATGGTAAAAGCAAAAAAAGTTATTGGATGTCTTAACAGTATTTTATGGAGCAGAGAGATAAAAAAGAATGTAAAATTTAACATATATGAAACAATGGTCAAAAGCACGCTGTTGTATGGAATAGAGACTTGTCGCGTAACAGAAAAATACAAAACAAAAATGAAAAGTGTCGAAATGGATGCAATAAGAAGATCAATGAGAATTTCTAGAATAGATCACATAAGGAATGAGATCATAAAGGAAAGAATGGGAATCGAGGGAAGCATAACGGATGACATCACTAAAAGGCAACTGATATGGTACGGCCATGTACAACGGATAAACAACGAAAGATTACCAAAGCAGGTCCTAGAATGGCAACCAATAGGGCGCAGAAAAAGAGGGCGTCCTAAACTAGAATGGCATCAGTCAATCCAAAGATCAATGAGTCAAAAAAATCTGACAGAGGATGATTGTCAGGAGGTGGAGAATAGGCGTTGGACAACGTAGAAAAACGTTCTAAACCGATATAGTAGTAGTAGTAAAAGTACTACTACTACTACATTGCAATATTAAAAAACTACTACTAGGACCCCACAGGACTGTACAGGACTCCATAGGACTATATAGGACCCCGAGGGTACTGGCGCCTAAGGGGTGCCCTAAGCATGCTTAAGTACTAAGGCCGGTAAAGGCAAATCGGCTCTCTAAGAAAAACGAGAGTTAAGACGTGATGACCTTTTTTTTTTGGTCGAGAATTTTTTTATGGGGGCCTTTTCAGCCACACGTCTATACAGGACCACTACAGGACCAAAAATTTATTAAAGTCCTGTAGGACGGTGTACAAATTTGGTTCATATGCCCTCGGGAAATTTAAAAATTTTTAAGCAAAATATCACAGTACCGAAAAAAAAAATTGGAAATATTTAGTAAGTACTTCTTGGAAAAATCGTACTGCAGAAGAAAACTTTTGCAAAACTTAAAAAACTACTAAAAACTTTTTAAAAAATTGTGTCAGACAAAAAGTTTGGAAAAACCATGCTGCAGATATAACAAAAAAAATAAAAGCGAAAGTTTCAGAAAAATTTGTATATCTGAAAAAATAAGTATGTTTAAAAAAAAAGCATTTAAAGCAAAAAAGAGGCGCTAAAGGCCAAAAATTTGGTACCACAAAAGTTTATCCCTGAAATGTATACTCATTTCATGTAGGGCGTAAAGCCCTTCAGCCCCCCTAAAATGTGCCCATGAATTTTCAAGACATTTTAATCTAAAAATATAGACTTTGGTATAAAACATTTATTTAAACATATATTTATTTGGGAAAAGTGTTCAATTAAACTTTACATAAAGTCATAAACTTAGAAAAATAAAATATTTACAGTCAATTTAAAAAAAATAGGCTCTTTTTATTTTATATCAATTAAACACTAATCCTAACTTTTCTTAGTACAAAAAATCAACAAAATTACTTAACAAATTTTACAATTTTCCAACACACAATCACATTTACAACAGCACCGGTAAACATGATTTAATTTTTTTTAAAGTCTTAATTAAACCTGTAACGAGACAAGATTGTATATGATTCCTTGCTACATAGATACAGAAAAATTAGGAATTTAATTTTTTTGTTGTTTATTTCTGTTTCTAAATTGTTTGGTAGATTGTTGAAAAACTTAATAAATGCCTAAACTGGACTTGTCTCTGTCAGTGATAATCTATGCCTCAGATAGTGTTGATATCATTGGGTAACCTACTCGATATTTTATTATGATATCATGTTGAGTCAGATAACTAATGCATAAACTGGAATTGTCTCTGTTGATGATAATCTATGCTTTACTATGCTTCTGATAGTTGTGGTACTGGAACTCGTATTACGATCATGGTGAGGCAGATAACTATCAAATTTCTAAAAGTTCTTGGTGAGTTCTTCTGCAAAACCACCAGACCCTCGACTATGTATATAGGTTATTGATGCAAGATTTGGTTTAAAATATAATATTTATAAATGTTTTTAACTTTAAGAAAAATACCAAAAGTATCCGAAAAAACAACAATTTTTTGTTTAATTTCACTCGTCATTCTTTTTTTCTCGCTTTCTACGGCAGTTAGATAGTGGCCAACTGGCCTCCCTCGAATTTAATGCACAGTGTACATACTGGTTCGTTAAAAATAAATCCGCGCGGAAGGATACGCTCAATGGACGTAGACAGCGGATTTTTCGCGCTTAAAAAAAAATACGCGCAGAAAATACGCTTATTGGAGAGGTAGCTTTATTTGATTAAAAAAACAAATTTAACATTGATTTTTTAATATTGATTTTTTAGTTAAACGTCAAAAAATGACATAAAATCTGTAATTTTAGCAATAGTTTTGAAACGAACGTAAAAGCTAGTTTTGAAACTATTGCTAAAATGACACCTTTTATGTCATTTTTTGACGTTTAGCTGAAAAATCAATTTTAACAAATCAATGGTAAAATTTTGTCTTTATAACTGAGACATTGTTTCTTAATTTTATTTAGTTTAAAACTACGAGAATTCGCATCCAAGTAACCGTGACGTGATGTCCTTACTCTTGTTACGTCACGATAAGGCGCACAAATTGTGTTACCACAGCCTACCGGTAAATTCTAGTCAGCTTATGTTAACACGCAAAAAATTCCTAAAATTAAGAAGTCATGAAATGTGAAGATCTACATCATAACCAACAATTCTACGTAGGCATTAAAAAAATGTATACAAAAGTGTTTTTTCTAAATATTTTGGCTTCTATGTTGGTGCTATGATTCTCATCTAAACATTTTGGACAGGTAAGTCGTCAACATTTGCCTTAAGTTCGGGGACCGGGTTTACTCTCGAACGTCATGGATTTTTCCAGGAGGAAACGGCTTATGGCATTACCTAGCATTACCCATTTAAAGTAACACGGCATTACCGCGATACATGACCGAATTTCTTGGCATTACCCTTATATTTACATGGAATTACTGGCAATACATGTACAAATTTTGCATCACCTGCTACCCCTTGGCAAGGTTGCCAACTGTCCTGTTTTTATGGGAGTTTCCTGTATTCAGACCAAAAGTCCCATATTCAGACCAATACCTGGTTTCATGGCCCACCATGGGTTCATATGGAACAATAAAAGTCCAGTATTTTTGTTGTTAAATGTGGCAGCAATTATTCATCCTACAGAGCAACAAACCTAACCACCTAATAACCTGGGCAGAGTTTCTTAACTACCTAACTCAATTAAAATCCTAATTCAAAAGGCTTGAAGCCAAAATCAATAAGAAAATTAAATTGATATAGAGTTTATTTTAAATGTTTTGCCCTCGGTTTTGCCTAACTAATTTTTGTGGTTTTGTTTTTAAAAAAGTAGTGTTTAGTTTTATTTGATACTGCGGGTTCCAGACAAAAGAGCCAAAGATTTATAAAAGGTTGATAAAGCCCTAATTGACATAAATTTATTTTGATTGTCTAAAGACCTATTCTAGGATATGCATTGACTTGTTTACTATGTTATCAATGTTTTTTTTATTTTGTTTGTAGTCAAAGATAATAGGTTTTGTGTTTCTTGTAAAAGTGATTGGTTGGCATTTATTGAGATTCAGTAACAAACTCTCGCTCTGGCAATATGAAACAAATCTATCAAGATCAGAGTCTCAGGCAATCAGCTAAGCTACCATTTATAAAATATCCTTTGAAATCATCAGCAAAAGTTAGCATTTCTAAGTCTTTAAAAAACATTTCTTTATGTTGTTTATGTAGATAATAAAAACTAGAGGCCCTAGATGGGAACCTTGAGGGACACCAGATGAGATACAAACAATTTTAAAAGAACAGCCATGCACTTCCACATATTGTTTTTGGTCAGTTGAGTAGCTACAATATAACCCAGAAAAGCAGGTTGTTATCAACCCTGATCTCCGAAACCTTAAGTGCCAAAGTTAAATGAATAATTTTGTTGAAGCCCTTACTGAAATCCATGTAGATGGCATTTCATCCATAGATTTTAAGATATACTCTGTGTAGCTAATTAAGTTTAAATGTATAGAACAACTTTCAAAAAATTTTGCAAATGTGCAGAGTACACTGATTGGATGATAGTTTATCTTAGTTTTGTGACCGCTTTTAAATATGGAAATTACCCAAGCTGTTTTCCATCTGGATGGAAAATATCCAGTGACCAAAGTTTTGTTAAAAATTATTTTGAGAGGTTGAGCAAACAGCATTTTTTGGTCACTATGGATGGGATTTTGTCTGGTCCCCCACTTTTGTGTGGGTCTACGGAATTGAGTGCATTGCTGACCACCTCTAGAGTCAAAACCAAATCTGACAAATGATTATGATTTTTAACAGTTCTCCTTCAGTGTTGTTTGGAGGTATAAAAACACTGCTAAAGTAAGAAGAAAAAGTTCTGAAATTTCTTTTGGGTTTGATTTAACTTGATTGTTGTAAGTCATTAATAACTTAATAAACTCTTCTTTCTGAGCTCCTTAACTTGATTGTAATAGAAATACCAGATCTCAGGTTATGTCAACAACATGTTTTTTGTTCAGCATCATAGGACAAACTATGGTTTCTACTCACCTATCCAGAGCATGTAGAAACTATGATAAGCTTTGTTTGGAGTCAGATTTGGGCATCTTTAATCTTAGCTTAAATTTGTTTAGTAATGAGTTAAAAAAAATTGTGTAATTTACTTAAGGGAAGAAAAGGAAATGGTTATATATCTGTATATCTGCTGTGCAAAGCAAAAACCTAGTAACTTGACTTACTCGAAAATGAGATTTGTATATCATTGAAATTGCCGTTAAAAACGGCGCCAGCTAGTTTTTTTAGAATGTGGCTATCTTGAAAAACAAGGAAGTTATGAAGTTAGTATGTAGTTAAATAAAGTATAGTTAGTATGTAGTTAAATAAACTTCAAACTCTATTTCCCAAAACACTAGCTTTTGATATGTGTGCATACCAGGTGGGCCAACAAAAAACTGGACAATTTTTTTTTAATTATTACTTTTGAACTATACCTTCGATTTTAATGGGACTGCACTTGGCAAATAATTATTCAGAGTTTTGACTAAATATATTTTTGTGTCTGCCATCTCAAAATACAAGATGGCGGACGAAATTAAATTGTACCCTTCAAAGATGCTCGTTTATTCGTGTGTTGCAAACATGTTCTAATTACTTTTTTAAATCAGTAAAAAAGCTGCATTCTTGCCACGCACAAAAAAGGTAAGAGTCAGCAAAATCAGTTCAGTAGTTCTTAAAAAAAATATTTTTGTTTTAACCATTGTTTTGCATATTAGACGATTGCCTTGCCCATCATGTCTGTATTTATTTACTTATAAATTCATTACTACTAAACCGATTTTAATGAAGTAAAAAAATCTTGGTGCGAATTGATTGCTTTATAAAGATCATGATCAAAGTTTATTGCCATCTAAAAGTTTAAGATGGCAGAAAGCATCATACTTTATTCTTCTAAATGGCGTGTGTATTCTTATTTTCCGAAAATATTTTCGTTTTTTTCTAACTTATAGAAAAGCACAACTTTTCCCTGATACAATGGGGTACAAACTAGTTAAATCGGTGTGGTGGTTCTCAAAAAATATTTTTTTGTTTCAGCCCTTGTTTTACAGATAATACGATTGTATTGCCAATCCTGTCGGCATTCATTTCCTTATAAATTCATTATTACTAAACCGATTTTAGTAAAATGAAAAAATTCATATTAAGAATTGATTCCTCTTCAAAAATTAAAATTGAAATTTGCCGCCATTTTAGAATTTAAGTTGTGGGACAGAATTGTATTTGATTTTTCAAAATGGCATGTTTATTTTTATTTTTATTATAATTCATAGTAAAACACTACATATTACCTAAATATTACTACGAAATAATATTTTAAAAAAAAACAAACATTTTCAGAAAATAAGAATAAACATGCCATTTTAAAGAATCAAGTATGATTCTGTCCGACATCTTGAATTCTTAGATGGTGGCAAATTTCGATTATAATATTTAAAGAGCAATCAAATCTCCCCATGATATTTTTTATTTCACTAAAATTAATTTAGTAATAACGAATTTATAAGAAAATTAATGCAGATATGGCAATGTAATTGTATAATCTGTAATACAATGGTTGAAACAAAAATAGATTTTTATAGAACCATCACACCGATTTGACTAATTTGTACCTCGTTGTGTGAGTGAAAAGTGGTGCTTTTTTATAAATTAAAAAAAACTAAAACATTTTTGGAAAATAAGAATAAACACGCCATTTTGATGAATCAAGTATGGTTCTGTCCGCCATCTTAAACTTTTAGATGGCGATGAACGTTGATCATGATCTTTAAAAAGCAATAAATTCTCATGTTTTTTATTTCATTAAAATCGGTTTAGTAGTAATGAATTTATAAGGAAATAAATGGAGACATGATTGGCAAGGCAATCATATAAAATGCAAAACAATGATTGAAACGAAAATATTTTTTTTAGAACCACTAAACCGATTTTCCTGATTCGTACCCTGTTGTGCATGGCAAGAACGCAGCTGTTTTACTAATTTAAAAAAATAATTAAAACACAAGAATAAAAGAGCATCATTAAAGGGTACAATTTAATTTCGTCCGTCATATTGGATTTTAAGATGGCGTGCAAAAAAACATATTTAGTAAAAAATCTTATTAATTATCTGCCAAGTGCAGTTTGTCCTAGTAAAATCAATTGTATAGTTCAAAACCTATAATAAAAAAAAAATTCACCGGTTTTTTTTGGCCCACATAGTGCAGACCTAAATAGCCCCCCCCCCCTTCTAACTTATAAACAGAAATAGATATTGATTTCTGGAAAAAGTCTTTTTAATGGGATCTTTTTTGAGGATATTTGAGCTAAGTAACAGTCATGTCAAAAAATCCTAATGTCAAAAATTTGACATAGCAATAAAATTTTTAAATATTTGACCTCTTTCGAAAGGTATTTTGATTGTATATACAGGACAATTTAACATTTTAAAATCGGTTAATTGTCTTAGGTGATATCGTTATATTTGTTTGCGGACGACTCTCAAAAAGTTAACTTTTTATCAAACAATTTTTTTAAAATTATTTGTTTTATAATAAATTAATTTTTTATGGTTCATGCTTATAACAAAAATTTAAATAGGAGGAAGGTATCAGATCCTTCATGTATCCATTTATTTATGTTTAAATTTAAAATAAACAAAAAAACTTTTGAAAAAATGATCACACAGCATGTTTTCCTATAAATTTTTTTTTACTTATTTTTAGGTTCTGAAATAACTTACAAGCATAAAAATTCCATTTATGATAAAATAAATCAATTTAAATTATTTTTTTTGCTTGATAAAAAATTAATTTTTTTTAGATGACGATTTTAAAAATTGTATAGAGAATCAAAATACCTTTCAAAATATATCTTTTTGTTCAAAAGTTAGAAGGGCGGGTCTATGTAGGTCCGCACTGTATATATCTACATATATATTATTTTTTAACAAACTCTTGTTTAAGACCCCTGAAGTTCTAGCGCTGGGGCGTGTCATGATTCCTACTCAATAAAAAACATCCTTTTTTTTGTAGAATTCTCTAGAATATATCATCACTATCCTGCCTTTGATTATGAACAATTTCTATTCTTTTTTTTTCCCTCTGTTAAAATTAATTTATTTTTCAAAAGTTGTTTAAAAATTAACAATAATAATGTAAAAAACTAAATGAAAATACAAATAAAATACAGGATATGTAATATTGGAATATTACGTATATGGCGCTACACCATACAACATGCTTCTTTTCGCAGTTGATGATCCTTTTTTGTTAGTCATTAACATGTTGACATTTATTGTTATAATAGATGCTTTTTTAATAACGGTTTTAACATGCTCTGCAAATGACAAGTTTTCACCTATTATAATACCAAGATATTTTATTGCCTTCTTTGGAACTATTTCGGTTGGTTTGCGGAAAAAACCGCGCGTCGAAAATCACGCCGTACCAAAACCGCGCGGTCTAGACGCGTGCTGTTTTGGCCGTGCGGTTACGTTAACATTTCTGTTCATTTAAGGTTGAACTTTAACTCATTGCGATCTCTCTTTCTGCTAAATAACACTGCTTAAGTTTTTTCAGTAGCTCATTCTAGTTTGTTTGCTTTCATCCAACTATCTATTTTGTTAAGAGTATCGTTTGCATTTTCTATAAGGTCTGCTGTATTCCTTGCAATTATTGTGATGCCAACATCGTCTGCATATCGTTTAAGCGTGACTCCTTCCAATGCGTTTTTTATGTTTACGGTTATAACCGTACAATATTTTTCACCTTCTCCGTGGCATTTTGTATCTTTGGCTATGTTTGTTACCGTTTTGACTACCTTTGTAAAATACATATTGATTAGGTGAAATGCCTTTCCAATTATTTATTTCTTTTTTAATAAGATCTTGGTATAGTTTGGCAAGGGTTTCTCTAAGACAAAGATGCATATAACCTTTGGAACGACATATGGTTTTTCTGTCTTATGTATTACGACGAGTTTTGAAATTTTCCATAATTTAGGAAATAATTGTTTCTTTAGCAAGTCGTTCATAATTTTTTGTGTAATTTCTGGTTTACCGTTTCTTTGATGGCATTTGCAGGAATAGCATCTGGGCCTGGAGCTTTTCCGGGTTATAATTTGTCACATGCATGACGAATTTGTTCTAATTTGAAGAGAGTTGCTTCTTTTGTGTATATGGATGCCATTAGGTTTTCTTTCTGTCTTGGGAATAAGGCATTTATTTTATCGTCGGTTTGGTAAGTTTGAATGGTGGGCCAGAGTCTTTAAATTTTATTTTTATAATTCGGTATCCTTCTCCCCAGTTATCTTCATTTAGCTCTTCTGTTATTTTATGCCATTGTTCGCACTTCTCATCTGGTATCATCTTTTCCGGTTTTTATTAGGATTTCAAGTTATGAAGCTAGAGGTATTTTCAAGAGTATTTTGGACTAAACTACTTTTCCTCTATTGACTTTATTAAAAACTATCTACACATTTTCTTTGTTAAATTGTGTACAGGCTGAATTACCGTTAAAAAATAAAAAGCAAGGTATATTGTGTTATCCCTGCCATGATAAATGTACCTTAAAACTATTATATTTTGGACTCTACTCAACAAGCAAAATGTTTATAAAAAAATGACTTTTGCAAGCTTTTGGTTGAAAAACCAATATAAAATATTTTTTCTATGGTCAACTTCATCTATGGATACACAAGACAGCTTAAATGTATGGTATTACATCACGTCACACGCGTGTAAGTTTTGTTGCTGATATTTTAATTTGATAGCTCATTATCCAAATAAAATAATATAAAAAATTATGTTAGACAAAGTTTTTCTTTTGTTTTTGGTCATCATGCGTAATACATTTTTATAGTACTGTAGGTAAAGGTGTTTGGTTTAAATAGAGATATATCAGGGATAATAGACAGATCGAATATTTTTAGCCATACATACCAACAATGTTTGTCTGTCAGTCTCGTACCACCATCAAACCACCGTTAAGGCGTTTTTTTTTACAAAATTTGGCACAAAATTTCTTTACACACGAGAAGAAGGCCAATAGATTTTGGTGAAGGTAAGAGCTTAGTAAGGGTGTTAAATAACTCGAGAACCACAGCACCTAGCGAAACGCCAATTTCACATTTCGGCAGCCAGCTCAGCGCATTGCGTTGGTTCGGGCATAAAGCCGATTTGCTTGCTATACAGGGTGTCACCGAAATGGAGTAAAATATTCCGAGGAATGATAGAACTCCTTCAATTGATAAAAAGTTCTTATAAACGTGGGTTCAAAATGCATATGAAAAAAGTTAAATAAGGTTAGGTTAGAGTAGGTAAGGTAAAACTTGACTTTTTTAAAAAACAATTTCGGAGTACTGTCTTAAATATTTTGATGACACCCTTTTATAAATAATCAATAAATTATTATAATTAATAAATGCGTTCAGCGAAACCTTTTCTTTAATTTTCTCAAAAACCCTTGCTCTAAGTGACTACCAAGAATATGATGTTTCTGGAAAAAATGCGTAGTTCTCGAAAAACGAACCCACGTTTTAAAAAAAGCTGCTTCAAAAAATATTTCAAAAACTATCTATTCCTATTTAGATTTCTGATATCACCAATTGATAAAGGGGCAAAATTTTTTTCAGCAATCTGTCTTGCTTGATCTTTAAGTCAAAAATAAAAAAATATATATTTTTATTCTTGGCCTTTACGCGTCTTACTCTCTTTATGCATTTTGCTTTTTTTGTACTTAAAGGGACACTCAAAACAGTTGGAGTTATGGAGAGTTCGAGTTATAGAAATTCGAGTTAAAGAGGTTAAAATACATATAAAAAGTGCAGGGACCATTTAAAAGGTTCGAGTTATAGAGAGGTTCGAGTTATAGAGGTTCGAATTAGGAGGTTTGACTGTATAGCAGCTTTTTTTTACTAATTTAAGTAGTACTATTTTTCCTCGAAATATTTAACCCCATTTCGATAACACCCTGTATAACTTAGTGAACCGCGGGGAAACCGGGTATGCTACGAAACTGGGCACATGGTTTCTGTTGTAACCTCCCAACAAAGCATAATTTGGCATAAACTTTGGCTAGAAATTCGGTGACAATAAATCCCATTAGTCCATTCATAGTAAAATCACAGTATAAACTTAGTATTAAATTAAAATGAAAGAATATGTCCTGAAAAAACCTTCTTTAATAATCTATTTTCTTTTCAATTACACGAAAGGATATAAAGTAGATTTTTAAGATTTATTATTGTAAAGGGATTTGCACCATTTGATATTAACGGTCGTTTAACCTTAAACGTCGTTTAATTTGTTCATTTATTTTGCACTATTTTTTAACGGAAGTTTAGTCTTAAACTATGCTTACAGGCCCCTTGTCGGCTGTTTATATAAATAAAAAGCTTAGCTAATTTTATAGGTTATATTTTAATAGCGTTTTCTTTCGATTTTTCTGGCAAAATGGTTTGTTGTAGAACGGAGAGAATTTAGTGGCATAAGGACTAGGAATAAATACGAAAAATAAGATAAGATAAAAAAATATTTTGTGCAGAGTTTATAAGCCGACAGCAGTCCTTGTTTTTGAAAAAAAAATAGAAGAATCTCTGGAAAATGATGTACCTAACATCTAAGGATATACAATGCGGTCCGATATTTAATCAAGGCTGCAACAGTTGTTGGAGATTAATTCAAATTTGCAAACTGCGCGCAAATGTAATATTCAGGCGAATTCACGAAGCGAATCTTAACATTTACACACAAACTTGTGATACGAATGGTTTTGTATGCATGGAATGGATTGTTTGCCAAGACTCCTTCCAGAAAATGTCGATTGCCTTCATCATAAAAGATGAAAAACCGGGCTCAAACGACTCGTGTACTTGGCAAATACACAATTATTTGCGTACTTGGCAAGTATACGCAAGTAACAATTATTCAGAAATAAAACAATTATTCGCCAAGTACACGAGTCGTTTGATCCCGGCTATAGACAAGTATTGTAATGGCAAGTGTACGAATAATCGTGAGCCCTTTGACTCGACCCGTTTTTACCGACCACAAATGGAAAACTAACGAGTGACAAATAATTGTACAAGTAACCCACTCACACAAAATGGCAAGTATACGCAAGTAACAATTATTCGCCAAGTACACGAGTCGTGCCTTCATCATAAAAGATGTAAAGACGGGCTCAAACGACTCGTTTACTTGGCAAATACACAATTATTTGCGTACTTGGCAAGTATATGCAAGTAACAATTATTCGCCAAGTAAACGAGTCGTTTGACCCCGGCTACAGACAAGTATTGTATTGGCAAGAGTTTGAATAATCGTGAGCCCTTTGACTCGGCCCATTTTTACCGACCACAAATGGAAAACCAACGAGTGACAAATAATTGTACAAGTAACCCACTCACACGACATGGCAAGTAACAACAATTCGCCAAGTACACGAGTCGTTTGATCCCGTCTTAAGACTTATATGCTCGCTTTAAAGATTCCTCTCATGTACGGAACGAGAAGGGCCCTTTGGGCAGTGTCGCCGGGCACAGCCCATCCAGCCCTGGTGACTTGTATTGTCTGAGCTCGTTGATCGCCCAGGTTATGATAGCGTCCGTAACGACGTTGTCTACTAGTTCCCAGTCAGGGTCAATCCTAAGCTGTCGTCCGGCGACAGGTTGCGTTTCGTACTCGCTGTCTTCCCTTAGGAAAAGACATGGCAAGTAACAATTATTCGCCAAGTACACGAGTAGTTTGATCCCGGCTTCAGACTTATATGCTCGCTTTAAAGATTCCTCTCATGTACGGAACGAGAAGGGCCCTTTGGGCAGTGTCGCCGGGAACAGCCCATCCAGCCCTGGTGACTTGTATTGTCTGAGCTCGTTGATCGCCCAGGTTATGATAGCGTCCGTAACGACGTTGTCTGCTAGTTCCCAGTCAGGGTCAACCCTAAGCTGTGGTCCGGCGACAGGTTGCGTTTCGTACTCGCTGTCTTCCCTTAGGAAAAGAACCTCAAGAAGTAGGAAAAGAACCTCAAGAAGGTGTCGAAGAGACTGATTACTTTGTCGAGAATATTATACATAGTGTATAAAATCAAATATTGACAATGGAAGTCCGAAAATGATTTTGATTTTAAACAAATAATTATTTTAAAATAAAAAAATCTAAAAGTTTTTTTAAATTAAAAGATTCTTTCTTTAATTACGTCTTGACTTGAGATATTAAAATCCTTTTGCATTTAATTGTTTTCTTAAAAACAAAAGATTATTCAAAGCAAAACAAACTGTAATTCAATCAAGAAAACTTATTTTTCTAATTTTCTTCGGATGAAAAATTATTATATTAAAACAAGATAACAAAGTTTTTGGTGCAAGATGTTATCGCAAACCCATTTTTTTTAAACCAGTTATTATTTTTTTAATTATGTCTTGGTATAATACTAGAAAACAAGAAGGTTGCCTCTTCCATTCAAAACAAATCAATTTTCTTGGATAAAGGCCATTTTTATTTTCAACGGAAACCAGCAAGTTAAGAAAATATCGTCTTCGTGCATAGGAAAGCCGATTTTTTCTTGGATCAAAGCAATTTGCATTGACAAGACATTTTTTTTTCTGTGTATAAGATCCGAACACCGGTTGTATTATCGTTGTTGATTTATTTCTTCCTTGTCAATTCGACACCTCCGTCTCTATGTTCGCAGTACCTCGGACCGCATTGTATATACTTACATATTAGGGACATTATTTTCCAGGGCTTCTGTTTTTTTGAGACACAAGGACCTGTCTCGGTTTAAAACGCGAAAAGTTTAATAAAGTCAGACTGCACAAAATATTTTTTATCTTATCTTATTTTTATTCCTCGTCCTTATGCCACTGAATTCTCTCCGTTCTATAACATTTTGCCGAAAAAGAAAACGTAATTAAAATATAACCTCAAAAATAAGCTAAGCTTTTTAATTGGATAAACGGCCGGCAATGGACCTGTAAGTTAAACATCGTTTGAGACTAAATCTTCCGTTAAAAATTGTTGCAAAATAAATGAACAAATTAAACGACGTTAAACGACTGTTATGGAACAAAAAAATAGGCCATTTAAGAACGTTTTTTTCAGGACATATTCTTTCGTTTTAATTTAATAATATGAGCTAAAAATCAAACTATTTTTACCTATTTTTATTGACCCAAATAACTCAATTCTAGCAAAAAAAAGTTTTTTGTGTCGAGTTTAATAGCATTGCGGTATGGTATGTATGGCTAAAAATGAAGTACCTCCACTTAACTAACGCATCGAACGTTTATTGTTGAAATTTGTCACAATCGAATTATTATCAAAAAACAAGTCTGTAGGTTTAATTAAGCTAGAAACCGCTCATAATTTATAATTTAGTTTAAACAACATCGCCAAACGATCGCGTCGGATACCTATTTCCAAAAATTATCCGCGGAAGTTAAAAGGAATCTGGTAAAGTACATAATATTTTACAGATTGGGAAAATTCAGTGAAATCTTTTCTTATTTTTGTTTACGTCACTTAAGTAACTGCATTGTAGCTTCGATGCTTCATTGCGTTAGCGCGCTAGTCACAAATGAGTTAGGAATATCGCTTGCTATAGTGTGGTTCCATTCCTGTCGATGCAGAGGTCAAAAGTGCTGCATATACAGGGTGTTCGGCACATGAACAGTCAAAATTTTTTGGAATATTGTTGGGGTCATTTGCTACCTTTTCAACCTTGGAAATTGGGTCCTTAGAGTCACGGCTAAAGAGATATGAATTTTTACCTTTATACCCTCGTAAGCTTTTTATTATTGTCTGGAAAAGCACCATTTTTTTATAATTCTGTAATCTTATGCTACTTCAACTAATGAATAGATTTGTTAAAATTTATGTACCAAAGGGACATACGAGGTTTTTGATTGAAAAATATTAGTGATTTTGTGAAAGAAAATCAATTTCAAAATTAAAAATTAAAAAAAGTATCGACACTTGCGAACTTCATTTTCTTATAAAACCTTCTCTTGTTGATTACCTTTCTAACGGAATGCTTCACATTGATTAAAAAAAAGAATTCTGCTTTAAAATACGGATATTCTGTGAGACGGGCAATAATCGTTCGGACTTGATAAGAAAAACAATTTGATGTTTATGATCGTTTCTAACAAAATTTATAAATAAAGAACACAATACATTATTGTTAAAAGTTTAACTCTTTGTTTAAGTAGGTAAACGATCATAAACATCAAATTGTTTTTCTTACCAATTCCGAAAGAGTCTCGCCCTTCTGACGGAATATCCCTATTTTAAAGTAGAAATGTTTTTTTTAATTAATGTGTAGCATACTGTTAGAAAGCTAATCAACTAAAGAAGTATTTAAAAGAAAATGAAGTTGTAATCTAATGTTCTTCAATAAAAAACCTCGTATGTCCCTTTGGCACATCAATTTTAACAAATCTATTAATTAGTTGAAGAAGCATAAGATTACAGAAATATTTTTTAAAAAATGGTGCTTTTCCAGACATTAACAAAAAGCTTACGAGGGTTTAAAGGTGGGATTTTGGATAATTTGAGAAAAAAAATTAAAAATTCATATCTTTTTAGCCGTGACTCTTAGGACCCAAGTTCCAAGGTTGAAAAGGTAGCAAATGACCCCATTTTCTTTTTTGAGTTATGACAGTATTCTTCCGGATGAGCGATATGTGTATTATGAAGGTTTTCTTGAATGAAAATGACCCTTTGGACGATTTTTGGTCAATTTAGGTGCGGAAAACTAAAAAAAAAATACAATAAATTTTTTTTTTCAAAAATGCTTGCATACTTTCCAGCATCCCAATCTCATCTAATCTGACTTAATTTTATTTCACCAGATCAGGTCAGATACATTAGACTAGGTTGGGTTGGTTTGGGTTGCATGGGATCTATTATAAGTTAGGTTAGATTAGGTTGCTATATGAAGTAAAAACCTTTATAATATACAATGTGTCCACGGATTGAGTGCAGGTAAGGTATAAATGACAACAAATTTTTGATTTAGATTCTGTTTTTCTGCGAATTGCTCCCGCTTGGCTTAAACTAAAATATAAAAAAATAAGCCAAATCAATCAATATACAGGGTGGTTTAGTAGGTTGATTCGATAAAAAGTGTTAAAAGTAAAGTAGGTACCTCTGTTTTAAGATATATCAGAAAAGGTTATTAGGAAAAGTTGTTTAGAAATAAGAGTTACAGCTGATTCTCAATTTTCAGAAAAATCGGGTAAAAGTCGTCTAAATTAAGAATCTGCCGTAACTTTTGATTCTAAACAACCCTTTTTAATAACCTTTTCCAAAATCTTTTAAAACAAAGGTACATCTAAGATTTGATCGATATACAGCCTTTAGTGAGAGAAGCAACCTACTTGATATGGGGCGTGTTACACATCACTGGAGGACTTTTTGTCAACTTTAATAATAATTATTACTTAGTTACACTAACCAGAAATCATTTTTTACTCACCCTAATTTATTATTTTATTTTATTTAGAATTAAAAAAATGAATGTTCAATTTTTTTATTGATTTAAGGATTCCTAGAAATACATTTCTTTTTAAGGCGGATGTATTGGAAATATATATCTAACTTATATAATATATAACTGTATAAAATGGGTTTTTGACTAAAAATACTTTTTGGAGAAAAACAATGCACAAGGATAAAATATACCACAAGAAAAAATTGAAATTTTTATTTTAAAAATTTACCTATTTTTAATATGCCTATGGCACTGCTTGCAAGAGAACTTATGTACATCAATGGATAGAAAATTTGGTCTATTGAAAAACTGGTCTCCAGAGGATGTTTACAAAAAATTACAGTTTTCAAGTTATCAGCAAAAAACTGGCAAAAAGTATGTTTAAGGGGTAAAGAACCTTCTGCCAAGGGAAGCGGGGTTCCCCTTCCCCTAGTAAAATGTTCGGGGGAGTCTCATATCTATCCATACCAAGTTTGGTGCTGCCCCCATTAAACGCAGTATCTGAACCTGTACGGCCTGAACTATAGAAAAATTTGTCAGAAAATACGAACAATGCAATGAAAATTAAATAATAGCAGAAACGATAAATTTCATAAAAAATTGTATAAACATGAAAGAGGAAAAAACGGTTTTTTTGTGTTTTTTTCAGGAAATTTTAGGTCATTTAGCAAAATGAATCATAAAGAGTTGTCAGACTTTTTATTACCTATAATTTTTTGTTTTACACTTTTTTCGATATAAGGTCAAATTTTGATGAAAACCTTGAGAAACTAGTATCCACCCCTAAAAGTTGATTTGAGCCGGATTGAACTAGGATCGAGTCTAATTTATGTAGGCTGTAGGCTGCAATATATTTTCTTTTACTGCTCTATTGGGCAAATGTAAAATATAATTGAGTCTTACCCCTTCACGCCGGTTACCAGGCTGGATGAGATTGCATATCTGGCGAAGGCGTATTTCGCTGACCTTAGGACATAAAATAAAAAGGAAACATTGCCAAATTTAAGTAGAAAATTTTAACCAATCAAAATCCGTGATTTACTCTTCTATTAGCAAAAGGTGTTTTTTGTTTTACCTAATAAGCAGTGACTTAAAGTAATGGTTTATTTGCCCACTTTTAGGGTATAAATTAAATACAAGTTCAAATTGATATTTTGATTTGATAAAAATTTTCATATATCTTTGCGTTTCAGATAATTTAGAAACTTTTTTGTTGTATTGTCTGTCTGTATGTCTGTCTGTCTGTAACGACCAACGTGCATAACTAAAAAAACCGCTAGCCCGATTTTAATGAAATTTGATACCTAGGCTGGGTTTTCGCTCGAGATGGTCCCATTATGTTTTAAGTTTATGTAAAAATATGGCGTGTGTGATATCAAACAAAAGGTAATTGAGTCTGGAGTTAAACAAAATACATTTTAGTTTATTTAACAAAAAAAGGGTGGGGGTAAATTAAAAAAAAATTAGAGTTTATGTGAAAATATGGCGTGTGTGATATCAAACGAAAGGTAATTGAGTCTAGAGTTAAACAAAATACATTTTAGCTTTTTTTTTAAAGGTGGGGGTAGATTTCAAAAATTAAAGTTTAAGTCAAAACATGGCTTGTGTGGTATCAAACGATACGTAATTGAGTCTAGAGTTGAATAAAATATATTTCAGTTTTTAGTTATATTAGCTCACACGTACACTATAACTATAGTACCTAGTGTGAGCTTAAGTGCCCATAAATTGGCAGAGTATTTTTTACCGGGAAGAGACAAAATTAATGACTATATACGTATAGAGGATATTGACTTATGCATATGTATGTTATATGCCATAAAAGATGGATAGGTACACAATAATCCATCATATTATTTAACAAAATTGTGAGCAAAACTATAAAGACCATAAAGCTTATTATTTATTTTATTAGTGAATTTTAATTTCATTTCTACCTAATTTTGTACTATCAACAACTTGGTAAAACAATAAAAAATACTACTTATTTGCATCATAAACTAAGGACTGGTTTACCAAACATCAAGATACACAATGTATAAATTTAAGGACGGAGGTCAATTCATCACCAACTTTATATTGCACATACTTATTGGAAGAGAAGAAATTGGTAACATGTTGAAAAATCAAAAAAACAGGAAGTTTTTATTTTTATTCTCGATTTTTTTTATTTTTGACAAAATTTGGTGAAAACGCACCTTTTTGTGCCCTCAACTCGTAATTTTTTTAAATCAAAATATTTATTTTATTATTTTATTTTGATTTTAAACCAAAAATGAGCCCCTATTTTGATCCGAAAATCCTGGAAGCATTTCTTTTACCAGTTGTCGTTTTCTTTTAAAAAACTTCTATTTTTAGATTGGGTAAAAAAAATATACGTCGCTGTGGAAGAATTTGTCGTTTTTGAATAGGAAAATGAAATTTCTGCGTATTAACAACATAAACAGATTTTACCGAATTTCGCAACAAACAAAAAAAAATTGAAGATAAAAAACAAAAACGATAAAAAAAGGTTTTTTCGATTTTTCTCGGAAAATGTTAGTTTTGTACAAAATAGTTTTGGCAAAAATTGTAGATTTTTTTATTACCTATAGAACACTTTACGACAGAAGGTCTGGTTCGGTTTCGCTGAGTTACTTGGGTCAAGTCCAATTTATTTTTCCAGTTGGCTGCAATATATTTTTAGCTCACACATATACTATACTATAGTAGTGTGAGCTATGGTGATCCTAATTTTTTCGAGAAAAAAAAAGTTGCTCCGATTTCAAAAATTTTTATATATCTTTGCGTTTCAGATGATTTTGAAACTTTTTTGTTGCGCCGTCTGTCTGTCTGTCTGTCTGTCTGTCTGTCTGTCTGTCTGTCTGTCTGTCTGTCTGTCTGTCTGTCTGTCTGTCTGTCTGTCTGTCTGTCTGTCTGTCTGTCTGTCTGTCTGTCTGTCTGTCTGTCTGTCTGTCTGTCTGTCTGTCTGTCTGGCTGTCTGTCTGGCTGGCTGTCTGTCTGTGTCTGTCTGTGTCTGTCTGTGTCTGTCTGTGTCTGTCTGTGTCTGTCTGTGTCTGTCTGTGTCTGTCTGTGTCTGTCTGTCTGTCTGTGTCTGTCTGTCTGTGTCTGTCTGTCTGTCTGTCTTAATCTAAACAAAAGGTAATTTAGTCTGGAGTTGAAGAAAATATATTTCAGGTTTTAGTTATATTAGCTCACACGTACACTATAACTATAGTACCTAGTGAGTGTGAGCTTAGGGGCCCATATATTGGCAGTATATGAGTATTTTTCATTTCTGATAGTTTTTACGCTGTCCTGTACTGAATGAAAAAATGAGAGAATGAGGAAATGAGAAATATCTCTAAACCAAGCGATAGTATAAATTTTGATTCTTTGAGACCACTTCTCAAAATATTAGTTATCCCCATTTATTAAATAAAAGTGTCCATCAAACCCCAATGTGGCTCCATGAATTTAGGGTTAGGAACATAATAATAAACAATAAGAAAACAGTAATGTTATTAATTTAATTATACGCCGAAATAATTATTGTATATACACATTTGAGAACAAGCATAACATTATTCCGGTATGAAAAAAAATTAATGTACTGTCCACAGAGTTAATTAGTGACTTTTTCCTGTCCCTAATTAAAATCGATTTTTCGACTCGTATTTCTGGTTAACAAATTTGTTTTGTTATGTCAAGGTTAATTCTGTATGTTTTGGAATTTTAAAGTTTTAAAAGATAATTTAGTCCAAGAAGGATATCTTCTTTGCCAATAAACAGTTACGAACTCCTACATATAATTATATGTATGTACAGTCGGGGACTTTTTAAATTGCCGCTGTATTTTTCTTCTATCAAAATTAATCATTTAAAGAAATCAAAAAACTTTAATTTTTAAATATATATGTATACAGACAGAGGTAAGGTTCACAATTTTTTTGTTTTGGTTCAAACTACTTTTCCGAATTTCAAATAGGAATATTTTTTATTTTCAAGGGCGGCAATTTAAAAAGTTCCCGACTGTACCTATGTATGTAGGTACAGGATATCTCAACTTAAATGTCATTACTCCCCTTATCTCTTTTAATTACGTGTTAAAATCGTTTCGTTCGTTTGTTTCGTTTTTACTAATTGACTCTGTCCGCCTATTGCAGACAATTTGCCAGCTCAATTCGGTAGACACCAAGATAATCTGACTCGAAGTCATTCGGTGCCAGGGATCATGACAACTCATTCACTCTCACATTCATATTACATGAAGACCGACCGGCCGAGCACCACGGTAGGCAGTTTTCTTTTCTCAGGGATAATTTAATTTTGCCTTATACTATTTATCGAGCGCAGGGGTTTTTTACGGTGTTCGGATCTTATATATATATATATATATATATATATATATATATATATATATATATATATATATATATATATATATAACTTTTGTTTATAAAAACCAGCTGGACCACCGGTGTCGTGAAAATTCGACATATATTTATAAGATCCGAACATCGGTCTATTATATCCACCGTGGGGGTTTTTATCGTGATTAGCGCGACGCCCTAACTCCGCCCAAGACAGCCGTTGCCTCTACCTTCGGTAAATATGTATTCTCTATTAACGTATTAACCGGTCACAAACGGATAGTAGGTTAGGTTAGGTTTGATTATGAGTGGTGCGAATGTTACCCCCCCCACTACGACTCAAGTGAAGCAGATCAGTTTGTTTGGTGATATTTCCTCAAGGTCCTGAGGCTCTGTCTGTCCAGGTCCGAATATTTTCGCCCTAGTTCTCTGTCGTGCTATGGAGTAGCATATTAAATGAAGTGGCGTTTCCTCCTCAACACCACAGAACCTACACCCTGGTGCGTTACTTACTCCCAGTCTGTTCATGTGTTTGTTGAGTCGGCATTGTCCTGTGTATAGCCCTGTGATTATTCTTAGGCTATTCCTATTTAATTCCAGGAGTTGGTTTGTTCTGTGTTTGTCCGGCTTGTTTAGAAAGGCTTTGGAGTGTTGTTGTCCTGAAGTTTTGAGTCCGTTTTCTAACAACCCACTCTCCTATTTCTTTCGTGACTGTGGCCTTAGGTAAGCCGAAGTAAGGCTCCGGTCCCACCAGCACGAATTCTGCTCCCGCTCTGGCTAGTCAGTCTGCTTTTTCATTTCCCTCAACTCTTGTGTGGCTTGGCACCCAGACAAGACTGATCCTGTTGGTTCTGCTGGCCTGGGGTTTGAAGGCAATTCCAGAATAGTCTGGATTGAATTTTGTATGAGCTTAATGCTTTTAGAGCTGATGAGCTATCTGAGATGTTTTTGTTGCTTTTGTTTGAGAGGCCCCTGCGGGTAATCTCTCTACCGCATACTTTTATTGCATGTAGTTTTGCTTGGAATATGGTTGCTAAGTTTCCTAGTCCCACAGATATTTCAGTTCGAGGTCCCGCCACACTCGCGCCCACCCCATTTTTGTTTTAGATCCGTATGTATACCATACGTGGTCGGCCTTTAGCAGTTGAACAGGTCTCTCCCACCATTCCTCCCTCGTTGATATAAGAACCTTAAAAGGTATATCGAAGCTGTATTTGGGTAACATGTATAACCGCAAATTTACCCTTAGCTTGTCCAGGTTGCTCTTGGTTAAGGCTCTTGAACCTTGCCACTGCTTTCCTGGCCTCCTTGTCTACCCAAATGTGTAGGCGGGGAAGGTTTAGCATCACCTCCATTGCCTCCATTTCATTGCTGATGTTATGACTCTACACGCCATGCCTTGCACGCGTGCTAGTTTATCCCTGGTTGATTTTTGCTTAGTTTTTGCCCACCAAGCAATAGAGCCATATGTGATCATCGGTCTCACTACCGTTAGGTAGAACCAATAAGTTTGTTTTGGTTTCATTCCCCATGACCTCCTACAAATTCTGGTAGATGTCCACAAAGCGATTTTCGCCCTGCCGATTAGCTTGTCTAGGTAGGTGTTCCAAATTAGTTTCTGGTCCAGAATCAGTCCCAGGTATGCGTATCCCTTCGACGGTGGGTTCTGTTAAGTTTAGTTTCCGCCGTCTTGTGAAGGGTACTATAGTGGTTTTTCTAAGGTTGAGTGCTAGTCCCTCCCTATTACGCCATCTATTTATTAGGTTTAGGGCCCTTTGTAAGATGTTTTATATTACACCATCAAATGAACCAAAATGCCTGCGCCTCGATTCCCTCTCTTTGCAAGAGTTCCAGCAGCCCGTCTAACATCATTGTCCATAGTAAGGGAAATAGAACTCTCCCTTGCGAACAACCTCTGTCCGGATAGTAAGTTTGAGTTTGTACTGCCCACCGCCCTCTGGGCCAGTCGTCAAAGTTGTCAAATATCATTGCAAATGTTAAATTTTAACAGCGGGCTTCTTATTTTAAACAACCTTTATTTTATTATATTTTAATATTTCTCATTTCTTTCTGATTTCAAAATATTGTATCCGTGTGTACCTATGCTATGATCGATTAAAATATAAATTAGATTAGAACTAAAAAAAAAGTATTTTGCTCCCAAAAGAATTGTTAATAAATAAAAAGAGGACATTTTTTTTCTTCAAAAACGGCAACTTTTCAGAAAGTCTCTTTAGCTCAAAAACGGCGTGATATATTAAGATGTGGCTTGCATATTTAAACTTTCCTCAAAAAGAAAACCCGGGACATGTATAGGCTTTTTTTATATTTATGCTAGAATACCGTAAAGCCCCAAAATCCGACAAGATTGACCCACACTGTACACCTGTATCTACGCTAATCTTCGAAACAATGGTTATTCTTGAACTGAATGCAGTAAAGCAGATTACTTCTTCTTTTAAATGCATAATTTATTAAGGTTATTTAAATTATAATAGTATTATATTCTTAAATGCAAACAAAACCTAATAACCCTGCAAATATTTATGTTATACAATTATTGTGTTTTGCATTTTTGCAATCTGCTTTTGTTTTTTTTATTTTTTGATAATATAAAAAAAATATTATTTATTTGTTATGAAATCCATTTTCATATACATTGTGTTCCAGAAGTAAGAATCGCCAATTTAAAACAAAAAAACAGAAAATTTTCAGGATTTTTTTATATTTTTTTAATTTTTTGGCGTGGCAGTAATTTATTTAATAATTGTTTTTTTAATTTAATGGCGTATTTTCAAGGTCAATAAAAGGTCGGAGGTAAACCAAACATTTTTTGTATTCAGTCAATTTTTTTTTAGAATTGACTACCACCAATTTTAGAAAACAGAAAGTCAAATCAGCTGCCATATTGAAATCCGCAAGAAATCAATAGAATTTAATTTAAACAAATTGAAATGGAAATAACAAGGAGAGAAATAGCAAGGAAATAGTCAAAGGACCAAATGAAAAAACGTTTGCATTCCTGTAATGGATGTAACTTCAGCTTGCTATAAAACCTCAAATTATGATTTCTGTAAATAAACTTGTCAAAAGTTGTTTTTATTTAAATGCTGCTAAATCAAGGTCAGTTAAGGTCTGACGACCTCATTTTAAGTTAAGAATAATATATATCGATGTTCAGCCGTCTCCACCCTTCTTCCAATATCCCAAGTTGCTAGGTCGAACGAGCATTTTGGATTAAGGAACAATTGTGCAAAGTTTTTTTCACTAAATGTCACTTTTTTCGCGTACTGGGTAGAAGAAAAAGTTTTTAATTTAAGCTCACATCCGTCAGGTGGTTTCAAAAGGGCGTTTTTTATCATTTTTAATATGGGCCAAGGCAAATTCCCGTAAACCGAACCGAACCAGTTGGCCTGAGAAAGTTAAACACTTTTGTCGAGAATTTAGTTGCATTGATAGAAAAATACCAAGGGCTAAAGTATGACTCTTGAATAAAGGGGCAGCAGGGTAAATTATGGGTGTGTAAAATAAGCTAAATACTTGCGTTTACTGTCCACACTTGGCTTCCTTAGTTAGCCGTGAAGCGGTTGTGTTTAACGTGTGTTGCTTTGAAAGTGAAAAGTGATTTTTCTTAACAAAATGGACTGGACAAAAGCAACCTAATATAACCATCTTGTTTATTTGGCATGTTTTTTGCTGATTCCGTTCTTGTGTGTGGATGGCATGTTTGGAATAATTGCGAATACACCAAATATTTAGTGTATTTATCTCGAATTATTTATTTTATTGAAATACTCGAGTTTACCAAATTTGATATTTTTACTGCGTTTCTTAAATAGTTATCATCAAAAAACCTTAAAAAAATTGCCAACTTTGATGTTCTGTATCTCGACAAGGAAATAGTTTTGTTTTTGCGTTATTTGAATTTTTTATCATTAATGACCACCTCCTCTATCACATGTTGCACTATGGCCCCAAAGTTAAGGGACACCCTGTATATTTTTTCAGGCAAATAAATGTAAAAAATACAAGTTTTTAATAGTTTTGATAAATCCACCAAACGAGAGTTAATTTTAAAAAAATTGGCTCACAAACAAAATAGTTGTGCAATTTCTAAAATTGTTTTTTTTTTCATGTTTGAGCCGCCAGCCTATATTTGGTATGAGTTTGAAAGATGTCTAATAAGTGGGGTTGAGATTCCACTTCTGGAGTCAAATTTACATTAACACAAAAAAGTTCATGAAGGCCTCTAAGCAACAGAAGTAATAAAGGATGTGATATTTTTGTACTACTTAATTATTTGTTAATGTAAAGTAATTTAATGTCTGCCATCAATTTAACATTAACTGAATGAAAACTAATATCGTCCTTAATTACGATTTTGTATTAATAACGAAAAAATAAATGTTTTTCCAAAGTTTAATATAATGCACTATAAAAAACATGTTTAAGTAAACGCTCTACAAAACCGACTAAAGCTCCAGTGGCGCATCAAACAAATTGTTTTTTTTTTTACATTACTAGCCTAAAACTATTCGACTTTGAAGGTTAACCCGACTTGCGCGCATCGCATCGTAGGGTGAAAAAAAAATGCCATTATCAGACAGAATAGCTCATAGAACACACTACATGTATTTCAAGTACAATCTACAATCCAGTAATTGTACTTCAACCTGAAGTACTTTTAACAATGTACTTGGAAATGTTCTTTATTTTTTCAAGTAAAGTACTTCAAGTACACTTAAATGTACTTCAAGTATATTGGAAGTACTTTAAGTACATTATAATACTTTAGATATAGGTAACTTTAATGCGCCTTAGACGTGTAACCTGTGAAGTGGTAACCACAGTATTTTAGCAACCTTGATAGGTACGTCTTAATAAATCGCCCAAAAAAGTCGTAATACACAGTTATCCAAAGAATAATGCCTGTAGGCTTTATTATTTGCATGCAGCTTCATTATTTCGTGGAACATGAAATTCTAATGCAGTGTGCGAAACCACTACAGCAGAGGCATGCCATCTATTGAGGGGTGTCGGTTGTACGGTAGTGCAGGTATATTGCACTTGCGGATTTTTAGGGATCCACCTACTCACCGAGCGGCAGACGTAATCTCTACGAGGAGGTTTGTTTAAAGAACCCGAAAATTTATTTAGTATTTGACTTAGCTTTTTGTTGAATAAAATTATCTCTTCCTTTCTATGGCATGTGTATGTGAAATGATGAGTTAATACAATTTACGTATATATAAAATATAAAATAAATCCTTTCAGGTTGAAAATATTGTAAACTTTTTTAATAATGACATTTTTAAAAAAATTTCGACATCTTGGATATTTTTTGACATTTTTTAACATCTTTTACAAATTGGTACCCGGATGATTTTTGCGTTGGGAAACTCGATGTATTTTCACTATGTCTGTTAGAGGGCGCTCTATAGTTCCGAAGGTTTAATATTACCTTAAATTTTGTTTCAGTGTAGGTATTCGTCAAAGCAAGACTTTTGAAAAAGAAGCATTTTACATTACTTTTGGGCCAATGGTTAGTTTCCCCTATTACGGCACCGCTGAATCCGATTGTCCGGTTGCACCCCCACCCCAAATGTTCAAAGGGGCTGCGATATTCAACATGGCACCGTAAATTGGGGTCACAACATTTTCTTAAAAACTAAGGACAATTTTTGTCCTCATAAGCTTAAAAAAATAGATAAAACATGTAACAGATATTGATTGTTTTGGTTATTTTTGAAAATTCACTTATAGAAGTAAGCCCTGGATTCTGTAATGTGACATACATACACCCCACATTATAATACAGCGTTTCAAATAAAATTTTATTTTCTATAACAACGCGTACTACACTTGTTTTCCTAAAAAGTGTAGTTTTATTTAAAAAAATTATAAAACCTATATTAAACATGTTTCTTTAATAATTCGTAAATGGACACCACTGAAAAGCTACCCCATTCTCCTCATCTTATCGACTAATATGTCGTTACAAAGGAAATTTCATTTTTCACAAAAAAATATGTTTTGAAATGTTTGCTATAATGGTTAGTTTTTAAGAAAATTGAATAAAACCTAAAAAATCTAGGTTTTCGGGGGGTTTAGGGGGTGAAATGACCATTTGTCCGAACGTTTCTAGACGGAAAACGAAGAACCTTTTCAGATTCGCTTTGACTATATGGGCTAATGTGATTTGTATGTAATTTATATTTTTCTTTGTAAAATCAACAAAACTTCATTTGGTTTTATTTAATTTTAGACGGAATTTTTTTGGGCCAATTACAAACTTCGTTGACTGCATCTCAATAATTTTTTTTCCCCTTCTTGAATAAAATAAATAGTTATAATGACGGTTCGATATATTCTTTTTGGAAACTCGTTTGGATGTCAACAACAATGGTTCTTGCAGAACACCCAAAGCAAGATCCCAGAAGAAGATGCCGACCCGTCTAATTAGTATTTTTTAAGAACTCTTAAAGTCGACCATAAGGCATAATCGATCAATTATTAAAATTCTTTTATATCATGTTGGAATCGACACTAATTACTTTAAATTTTCCGTTTAAGTGCATTAACATTTAATATTCCATTTCCTTTTAATGGTTATTCATGGAATCTATGTACTGTCGGAGACTTTTTAAATTGGCGCCCTCGAAAATAAAAAATAATCCTTTAAAATTTAAAATTCGGAAAAGTAGTTTGAATCAAAACAAAAAATTGGGAACCTTACCTCTGTCTGTATACATACATATTTAAAAATGTATTGATTTCTTTTAATGATTAATTGTGACAGAAAAAAAAATACCACGGCAATTTAAAATGTCCCTGACTGTACCTATATGAAGCTATCATCAGAGATTAATTTTTAAAGTAAACTACAAGTAAAAAGAGGAAAATTCGCACATTTACGATGCGACGAGTCGGTTCGATTTTTTGCTCAACTAACTTTCCCAACTTTAGTATGTGATAACTTTCATAAAAAAGTTAATACTCAAAAAATTCAGCTTTAGCTAGAACTAACTAACAAGACGTCAAAAAACATGTTAAGAATATGCATTATACACTTGGTTGCAAGAAAAAAGAAAGAGATTTGGGCGTGAACGCTGCCCTGTTTTTATTAAGGAAAATTCCTATTTAACTGTGTGCGTCTTGGCAGTTCTTTTTAGGTAAATTAAATAAAATCAATGGGACTTTTTCCGCGCAAATTTTAGTCTGATTTTATTAAGGGAAATCCATATGTAACATTTAATCATTTCGATGGTTTTTATTGCATAACACACACATTGTTAGCTGCAGACGTTTAAAGCTGTTGATACTCCAATTTTTACGAGTCGTTAAATACCGAGATGAATTCCAAGACGTGCGCAAGCGTTGTTCTGTCACTTCTGCCAACCAATCAACTGAGAGATATTTCAGTATGGTTTTATACAGCAAAACTTTAATAATTTCCAGTTCTTATTTATGAAAATTCGTCGTTTTTGTGCTGTGAAAATGCCGGTGACGTGCAAGTTGTGTGACAAATTATTTAGTGCCCAATTTAATTTGAATAAACACTGTCATCGGGGTTCTACTGTATGTCTATGCTACGATAAACATTTTTTAAGATTTAGCGCATTTAAATTTGTCAATACTCCCATGGCAAAACAAAATAAACGTGAAATGCAATATAGAAGAAATACTGCATATACCTCAAAAAATATTAATCGCAGCACATAGATATTGTAAATTTTTTAAATTGAAAAGAAAAGGCGAATCTTAAAATGCAAAAATATACAGGGTGTTCCCTCTCAAAAAATCGACTTCATTGTCACGCCCTGTACAGGGTGTCCCAAATTCGTTGTTTTTTTGTGGTGTCGGGTATTTCTAGGGGAAATAGAAAAAAACTGAGCCCCCTTTGCGACGCTTAAATTTTAAGAGAAGCCTAAAGGTGAAAACCACATTTAGATATAGCAAGCCGTTTTTAAGCTACGGAGTGTTTTTGTCTGCATTTTGCTTTTGTGTAAATAGCTTTCTTATAGATCTTTTCTTGAAGAATTGACAGATGTAAACGGTTTTTATTTATCTGTTTTGGTTTTTAAAATATTGCATAAATTTGTTATTTTTCTTACAGAATAACTCTCTTTTTATTCGATTTTTAAAATCAGCTTAAAATTTCCTTTAAAATGATGTATCACACCCAATATTTTAATTTCTAATTTTTTTTTATTGTTTTCTTTATTTTTATTTTTGAATCACCTCTTTATTATTTTTTTATTTTTATGATTTTATAATATTAAAATATTTTAAACCCATTAAGCAAACTAAAATATGTGGTAAAAATAAAAAAAATTAATTTTATGTGATATCTCAAAAACTAAACGTGACAAATGAAATTTAATTTAACAATTTAATTCCTCTTAAAAAAGTGTCTTAGAATTGTTTTCACATAAATAAAAAATATTAATAAATAAACAAGTTATAGACCCCTTCCCAAAATGCAGACTTTTTAGAAATACCCCGTAGTTTAAAAACGGCTTGCTATATCAAAATGTGATTTTCACCTTTATGGTTCTTTTGAAATTTGAGTGTCGCAAAGGGGGATCACGTTTTTTTAGCCCCTCTAGAAATACCCGAAACCTCCCAAAAACATCGAATTTGGGACACCCTGTACATGGTGACGAACAGAAAAAAATTATGTTGGCTTTTAACCAAAAAAATCTACAATTTATTATAACCCTTTATTTTCAATGATAAAGTTGCTGAGTGCTCAGGTTATAAAAAACCACCCGATACCTACATAAAATCATACCTAAAAATTAGAATTGACCATTATTTTATACCTTGAATTTTTTATTATACGTTAAGCTCTTCGATCTCGCGCCAATCCCGGTATTCGCGCCAATCCCGGTATTGGCGCCAATATTTTAAATTAGACATTTTGACGTTAATTTTGACGCATGCTCCTTTGATGGAATTCATCTCGGTATTTAACGACTCGTCAATTTTTTGCGCGTGCACGTGATTGACTGATCCTAGCGGAACATCCGTTTTGCGCCTGCAGTTTCAGTATTTTCCTCTCGGCCTATATTAGCTCTCGGCCTATATTAGCTCTCGATTGTGAAGGGCCTGTCCTTAAATTACGTAACGCTCTAGGGGCGAGGGGGGGGGGTTGGCCTTGCGTTACACTCACTGTTTTTTAATGTGTTTTTTCTTGAAAATGTGTTAGCGGCTTACGTGGAGGGTGGGTTCAACAATCCTGAATTTTTGCGTTACGTAATTTAAGGACGTTCCCCAATCTTGATTAAAGAAAATATAATATTTACTCAAACTTTAAATTTACATATGACATATTTTTTCATTTTCGGAATAGGTATTTGCTTTGAAAGTCGAACAATTTTTTATTGCCAGAAATAATTTCAGCCGTTTAAAGGTAGCTATTGAAAACTATTTGTGAAAAGTTGCCAATGTTGGTCAGGGTAAAATAAAAAACTTCGTTTGTGAATTCAGTGAGAATTCGTACCAAAGAGTTCATCTTTATGAACACCTTTAAACTGCCAAAACGTCGATTATTGACTTGGAAATCTTCGGGAGAAGGCGTGAACACCAATATAATTTGAAATTAAATAGATTTTAGGCGTATTAAAAACCGACACAAACACTCAGGAACATCAGCAGCGGCTGACATTAATTATGATTAAACATAATAAAAAAACTTAGAAAGAAGCCGAGATTTAATCTCAGTAGGCTAAAGCTTCCCGAGAAATACGAAGAAACTCAACTAAAGGTAAATAACGGTCCCGTTAATACATCGAATCATCTCATCAAAATGAAAACAATGTAAATAGAAGTTCACCTCAAATACAAAAAGCTTTTATTTCGGCAAGTCATCTAACGCTATCCACACCACACAGAATGTCAAAGTAGACGTGGATGACGGACGAATAATTTGACTTAATAGGTTCATAAAACGAGGTAAAATACAAATAAATTAACGAAAACATACAAATAAAAATGTATTATGATAAACAAAGATGATACAGGGAAAAAGTTAAAAAGATCGAAGAACTAGATCGGAAATATAATACTTTTAATTTATATAAAATCTTGGGGAGTTCACAGGAACAAAACGATACAAGCAGCAAACTGGGATTAAACTAAGGGATAATAAATAGTTTGACAGGTACGAAAGCGCACTTAATCAAGGTCACGTAAGCAGCCTACGTAACTACGTTATCTTGTGACAGTCTACGGGTGCCTTAACGTTACCAAATATGAGGATTTTACGAGTAAATATGTATGCGCCCACTGCAGTAAAAAAACAAAAGTCTTATCTCAAAAAAACAAATTCCATATTCTCTGCTATGGGTAGAAAACACGTATAAACCTCAACTAAACTAAAGTTTTCAACAGAACATAGAAGTGACCTTGCAGTTTTACGTTAACATGTGTACCTATAAGCAAAACTTAAATAAAAGAACTCTTTAATGATGGTCGTCCGTAATTTTAGCTTAACTTATCTGAAGATACAGGACCAGAAATTTAGTGTATACGTACTCTAAGAGTACTTATAGTACACCAAACTGCTGTTCGATAGGCCTTTCTTAAATTGGACGTATAATAAGTGACAATCAAGTAAGGTTTAGAAATAGAACAGGCACCAGAAGAGCTCTGTTTAACGTACAGTGGCGGATCCAGGGGGGGCACTGGGGCACTTGCCCCCCCCCCCGAGAATTTTTTGGATATACAAAAAATGAGTCAAAAATAATGATTGCTAATAAAAATTCAAAATTTTTGCTTGCGGCGCATAAAAGTGTCTATTGTTATTATCATCGAGATATACCCCCCGAGATATACCCCCCCCCGAGAAGCACCTCTGGATCCGCCCTTGTTAACGTAAACGTGTGAACTTAAAGATGTCTTCATTTAAACGAAGACTTGTATGTCAATTGTAAAAATACATTGTTAGTTATAATATGGCTTGTGTGGTATCAGATAAATGGTAATTGAGTCTTTGGTGTTTATTAGGTATTGAAGAAACAATAACGAGTTGAATGGTCATAATGTTATTTATCGTGACTTTGGTGTCCATCAATTGACAGAGTGTTTTATTTTGCTTGAACCTTTGGAGCTGGATCCCGGGCTATTCCATATTTTTTTTATTTATTTGTACCGGTGCGTGTATTAAATATTAATAAAATACCTTGTTTTTAATGATAAGCTTGTTGAAAATTATAGACGTGTTTCTTGGGTCGGTGCCGTGCATCTATCTACTTTCCCAAAACAAACTAAAGAAACTAAACATTAATGAGTAGTAGCAGGTAAGGCAGAATGATTCTTACCTTTCCTTTAGTAATTCCGCAATTTCTGTTATGTGTAATTTTTAACATTTTGCTGAGTATTCATAATTGTTTTTTCTGTATGGCTGTGTATCTGCCCGTCTTAATATCTTGTTTTCGGACTATTATAACATATTTTTTTCTAATAATTTATGGGAGTACCAAAAATTGGTCCAGAGCTTTAGTTTTTAAGATATTTATTGAAATAGTTTAATGGATTTAAAAAGAACATAGAAAGTTCGTGATTCTACTGATCTCCTACTTTTGTCAACACACGGCGCTGTCCACACCAGTGATGCCAGACTTTTCTGAAGACTTTTTTCAACTAACTGACAAAAACCCTTTATATCCTTTAAAACAGTAACAGGTATATGGTCGACACACAACCAAAAAAAACTTTATACATGAGCAATTTTTTTAAAAAAAAGAAAAAACCAAAGAAATAAAAGATTAAATCAAAAATTATAAAAACCAAAATTAGTAAAAAAATTAAAATTTACCTACATAAGTTAAGTTTGGCAAAAAATTGGAATATTTGCAAAATATATAACTTTCCCTCAAAATAGTCAATTTTTTTGTTTAAAAACCTTCATATTGAAGAAAAACCTTCAAATCTGGTAACACTGCAAGAGAAGACCAGCACTTTAAAGTTTACTAACTCAAGTCGAGACTTGCCAAAGTTTTGAAACAAAACGAAAATAAGACAAAAAGGTCAAAAAAAGGTTTGGATTTGTAACCTTCTATTTGTCTGCATTTGGTAGGTAGAGTTCCAGGAATTCCAACTCCCAAGCTTGAAAAGTACTGCGCGGAATATTAAGATCTTCGGACCAATGCAAACAAAAGATGGTTATAGAACAGCAAATAGATGGCGCAAACATCTTGAGATTCATCAAAAGTAGAAGATTAGCTTGGTTTGGACATCTACAGAGAATGGAGGAGAAAAGAACACCAGTAAAAATAATGAACTGGAGACCTGCAGGAAAGAGGGTAAGAAGAAGATGGTGAAGCGAAACCACCAAGAACGTGGAGAGACCTCAAATACAGAATATAGTAGAATACTACTGCAGAATATAATGACAGAAACTGATTCGGTATGACATAAACTGTTTAGAGCAGCAGCAAATAAGATTTAAATCGCCATGATTTCAAACTTCCGTCAGAATTTGGAACTTCTTGAAGAAGAAAAATTTCGCCGATTGTTGTGGGAGGTAGATAGAGGATGATTTTTTACACAAAATTTCCAAATGAGTAAAGAATACATCAAAATACCGGTTTTAATTAAATCTAGATTGTTGATGACAGTGGCGGCTCATGGATTTTATTATAGGAGGGTCAATCTCGGTCATAACTCATAGAGATTGTGTCAGTTTCGTCTTAAGCTTAGGTCAAAATTATTCGCGAAAATTACGTACATTCTACCTTTTAAGATGTAATTTTTTTAGACATCATAAAACTATTTAATCATCTATGTTTTATGTAAGACATCCGTAGTGATAACACACTATTTACATTAGATAGGTACAATATTTTACATAAAACTATGCAAAAATCTCAAATAAACAATCAGGGAAATCCTTTTGCGCAAACTAGGTGTGCAGTGTATTGGGACGATCGTGTACACAGAAAAAAAAGCTGCGGTTCGGTCTGCGTGGCTTAATTAAGCTATGATCGTGTAGTGGGCTTGTGACTGGGAAAATCGAAAATTGTCGTTCTTTTGCGTGATTTATTTTCGTATGGTTTTATAGATAGAGAGGGATATATCGAAACAGCAAGAGTGGGTCCGCTATGAACGAGGAACGCCAATTACGGGTGGCCTACCTAACAAGATTTAAGCGGGATGACACACGACTAACGCAATTCGACACTTTTGACATTTGAACGCCACATTGACGTACGTAGAACGTGCGCGATTGTGTTTTAGCGAGCTTGTATTATATTCCGCGCCATTTGGCTGGCGCTGGCTGCACAGGTCACAGCAGTGTGGAGCGGAATAAAAACCAGGGGTAATAGAAAATATTTTTTTGCTTCTCTTGCATTTTGTCATTTGAGATATCTGAAAAAAACCTTTGAAATTCTTTTACTAAAATATTCATAAAGTTTTAGCACTTTGCTTTGCTTTGCTGTTTTTAAATATATTTTTCACAAGCAAACGATTTTAGATAATATTTTTTTTTGTCTGAAGGAAACACTTTATTTTCAGTTTTGATGCTTAAGTTTGTTCTCAAATGTAAGACAACTAGTTCAGAATGGAAATGTTTCTTATTACCCTTTCGTTTTGACTATCGTGGGTTAACAAAAAACATCGTAATGGGGCAATAAGAAATATATTATTTTTTGTTGCAGATTAAATTGAGTACTTAGTGAATGCCATCAAATTTGACAAAAGTGACTTATGTTAAGCTTTAGAAATGCAAGTTCCAAAAATAATAAATGGCATCTAACTCAAATAGTTCACAGTACACCGGTCTATTTTTTAAGTGGCAAAATTTTCGTATATAGCTTTATTTTGCGGAGACGTCCAACTTCTTCCCCAGCAAAAATACTTGTAAGTGAGTTCTAACAGAGTGCGCAAGCCTAGACATGCTTCGTGCATCGGACTGACTAAACCAACCAAGCATATGATTTGTAGAACAATATTAACATTAAATTTCAAATACATTTTTTGGGCTACAGAAAAAAAATGTCGGTTACTAATTCTTTAATAGAACTTTTTTCATCTCGTAATTTATAATTTTGTGATAATTTGAGAGTTAATACCTGTTGCTTTTTTCGTTGCCTAAAAAAATGTGTTTGAAAGTAAATGGCAACATTGTCCCCAAAATCATATCGTCGTTGATCTTACAAACTGACGTATCTCAAAAAAATGCAGTTTTGAGAAAAGACCAAATACTACCTTATTTGTGTCGTTCTTTCATCTCACAAAGTATCGTAACTGATACAAATCCTTTAAATAGCACAAAAATCATTAGATCCAAGAACATTTTTAGTGATATAAATCCAACATACACTTTCCCTAATACTTGAAATTGCTCTCTTGTAAAATTACAATAAATGAGTTACGTCAGTTTGTAAGATCAACGACGCTTGGTTTAGTCAGTCCGAAGCTCAAAAGATATCTGCGCCCGCACATTCTGGTAGGAATCACTATCAAAAATTTTCGCAGAGGAAAAAGTTAGGCGGCTCGGCTGAATAAAGCTATGTACGAGAATTCAGCTAGTCGTAGATCATCAATAGACCGGTGTACTGTGGACTATTTGCCTTAGATGCCAAACTTGCCATTTCTGCAGCTTACATAAGTCACTTTATTCAAATTCAAAGGTAACATCACTACTAAAAATCAATATGCCCCAAAAAAGAATATATTTCTTAACAAAAAAGTTTAACGGGCAAGACCTCAGAGGTAAAGGTAGCTACGGGGACGCGTTTCTGCCTCATTTCATCTCCTTCCATTTTATGGTTATGCTCGGGCTGAATGAAGCCTAATGAGGCAGAAACGCGTCCCCGTAGCTACCTTTACCTCTGAGGTCTTGCCCGTGAAACTTTTTTGTTAAGACTTTATACCTCGTGAACTTCCTTCAAATTTAAAAAAATCCAGGGCTCAGGCTGTTTTCTGGGAGCAGATTATATCTGTCTCCGTCGCGACGTCAAAATTAGCCTCAAAACCGAGGCAACCCTGACCGAAGCTGCAAATTGACAGTTGGTCTCTCCTCAGTAAACACCATATTTCTTTTTCAGTTACCCACATCATCATTTCATCTCCTTCCATTTTATGGTTATGCTCGGGCTGAATGAAGCCTAATGAGGCAGAAACGCGTCCCGGTAGCTACCTTTACCTCTGAGGTCTTGCCCGTGAAACTTTTTTGTTAAGACTTTATACCTCGTGAACTTCCTTCAAATTTAAATATATTTCTTATTGCGCCATTTCGATGTTCCCTATTACCCAAAGATAGTCAAAAAGAAGGGGTAGTAAGAAACATTTCCATTCTAAACTACTTGTTTAACACAAGGAAAATTTAAAAATACATAGAAAAACGTACCTTTGACCACAAACAATTAAAACTGCAAATAAGACTTTTCTTCAGACAAAAAAAATATTCGCCCATCTTCCCCTACACCCCGTCGAAGTCGACTAAAACCGGTACTAAAAAGGCTATTTCGAACTGTCAAATATTGTTAAAGTTATCGTTGTCGGCGAAGTTATCGGGCCTACATTTGGCACCACCAAAAACTCATTCTGTCCATGGCACGACTAAAAACTATCTAATACGAGCCACGGAACCGTGAATACAAGGGAAGATCCAAAAGATGCTGCCATGCTATTTGTTTATTAATACCTAGATAGAAAATTTTTTATATAATTAATTGCTGCAGACATTATTTTGGGAGGTCATTGGCCAAATGACGTCATCGAGGAGCCGCCGCTGGTTGATGGAAAGTCTTATTATAAAAAAAACATAGAATATAAAATATTTTCATTGATCCAAGTCCCATTTTCCGCCTAATCGTACTGAAGATTATGACGTATAGTACCATTCGCACATAGCAGATTTCACAGTGGTACCATATATTATCTATCGTTTGCTTTACATACTTTACATGACATTGCCTTTAGTCTCAGTCAGTCAGTCTTGCTCGCACTTTCCCAATAAACAATCAGTATCAGTGCGTGTTATAAACAAATAGATTTTTTAAAATTTCTATATTTTCTATTAATTAGTTTTTTATAGTGATATCAATAATGACGTCAGCCAGTAAGTTTATCGTTATTTCTAATGCACATCTTACATTTTGTAATTTAATTTAGTTAGAAGTGGAGTGGGTAGTTAAACGCTTTTGATTATTAAAAAACACTTAGGGTAATGTATTGGGTTTTATTATCAAAAATAACGTTAACAGAAAAATCAAATGGGCAAGCGAATTTATAATTTATAAATATAACAATATATTTAGATATTGGCATATAGTATATTTTTTTTGGAAATGCAAATATTGTCAATTACAAAAAAACATTTATATAATAAATAAAACTTTTATCAAAAAAAAAACAGCATAAAATATCGTATAAAAAAAAGAACTATCAAAAATACATAAAAAATTTTAAAAATGCCAATTTAAAAAAAAGTTCCAAAATTTTTTTTCGAATAAGCAATATTTGCTTAAAAAAAAACATTCCTGATCGACGAAGTTACGCTTTATTGCCCAAACAAATATGAAATTAATTTAAACCATGATAACCCTTAGGTCGCAACTTTTTTTAAAGAACTTTCTAAATGCCCTTAGTGAATTTAGGGTTAAAACCGTCCTTGTATAACAAAAATTTCAATTAGTTAAAAATCTTTAGAATTAAAAAAACAAGCTTAGACAGAATTTATAATTTTTTTCATAATAAAAAAAAACGGTCTGCGACAATAATTTTTGCAATACAGTATAAAATGTAAGAATAATTTAGTCTAGGCTTCGATTCCTTTATTTATTTTTTTTTCTCTCGCATTAGTTTTGTGTGATATTTTATGTTATTTGTTTCTTAATTTCGGCCATGACATTAGTTTCAGAGCTTCCGACTTGGCTAATTTCCAAAATGTTGGCTTGGCTTATTTTAAAACCTATTTTGTTTCTATTTTTGTGTATCTTAATTCCTTCCTATCTTTTATTTACTTTTGACATATAGGTAACTGTTTTAATTTTTTAGCTGTCAAACAAATTTTAATAGTTATATCTTAATTATACATTTTGTTTAAAATTAAAAGAAAATATAATTGTCGTCCTCTGTCATTTCTTTAATTGTTTAAAGTTTGAAACAAAGCATAAGTTTCGATAGTCGCATCCTCAGTGGAAAAGAACAATAAAAATAAAGCTTTGTTAAAATAATTGTTAATAAATTTAAAACCATTTTATATAACTTGGATTTAACCACAATGCTGCTTTGACGTTTTCCTTTATTTTTAAAAGTTATATTTTATCGAAATTTTATCATTTTGATTGATTGTGACTTTTTACAATTTGAAACTTTTTTGTAAATATGATTTTTTATTTCCGATTCTCAAAATTCAACCTATTTTTATTTTTTCTGTTTCTCTGAATATTTTAATTGTTTTTCATATATTTTAAATTTACGAACGAATTTTTATATATTTGTTCCGTTTTTTTCTGCTTTTTACATAAAATAAAAATTATGACTTAAATGGCACTCTATACTCCCATAAGATCTGTAACCCCGTGACCCAGTGATATTTAATTTTCTTCTTAGCTATTTTGTATGCGAGCAACAAGGACTTAATCACGATTAAACCCATAGCGCCTAAGTGTTTACGGTGCATCTGAGGATTACAGATTTATCAACATCAGGGTAAAGTCTAAAGGAGCCGCTTGACACTCACTCACTTTATTTAAACAAAAGAATGTAACAGAAATTTAACCAATTCGTTTTCGAAATATTTGCGTTTAAAAGTACCATTTTAGAAAATAAAAAATATCAGCACTGGTAAACAAAATTTTAATTTTTTATATCTTTGATAATAACTGAGGGTTGAAGAGATATTGTTATTTTCGATTTTCTTAAATACTTAAAACTTATTCACAAACCACCGTTTGTGCATTATATTTTGTAATTGGATGTTTTTTGGGCAAATAATTGGTTATTTTGATATAAATTTCCAATTACATTCAAACGAGTGTAACTTTTTGTGTCTTACTCTTTTTATTAAAAATGCCACGTCTTACCATTTTTACGCAAAAAAACCTGACTTACTGTTTAAAAAATTATAAAAAATCGACTAATGAAATTAAAATATAAAAATAATTTAAAATAATATTTTTTTAATTTTTAGTGACGCAGAGAGATAATTTATATGAAACTAGTCAACAAAATCAAATTCCTCCTCCCAGAGAATTCCCAATCACAAATTATTATAAACTTTTCGCAAAAATTCATTAATCAAAACAAAAACTAAACAGATTTTAACAAACAGTTTTTTTAAAAAATAGTAAAGAAAAAATCCATCAAATTGAAATATATTGCCTGGGCAGTACAAATGTCAATTTTGATATTAATATTTAAAAACAACATAAAAATTTTCTCTATCGACTGCTTTTTGTTTTAATGTTTTATATGCAATAGTAAAAAGATTAAACTGGGTGTGTTTATAACAGGTCACACTGTACATATTTGTACCCCTTCCAGTGTCTCAAAGGTTAAGGCTGCAATCGTGTGTTACACATTTTTAATCATTCCTTGCTCAACTAAAGACATTAAGGTTGTAAACCTTTCATATTAGCACCCTGTACAATTATTAAAATGTGTATTTTGATTTTTTAGTGACTCTCGCTCTGACAGTGACCAAAATCATGGATCACCCGGCGAATGTGGAGCAGTCACCGTACCAAAATGACAAGAACGACAAGGACGACAAGTCGCTATCATCCGAAGAACAGGAAGATGAGGACGAAGTAAGTGCGTGATTTAATTTAAAATAATTGGTTGGTTGGTTCGAGATGGTTGGTATAAGTAGTATAAACTTAATCACCAAACAAATAACCTATGTCTAAACACTGTCACCAGCGTTTAATAAGATCTTAAAACTTAGCATCTGTCAGTGCTAACTTGATCCCGACTGGTATAATTTTTTTTTCAATACTTACAGGTCAAATAAATGCAAAATTTGTGTCATATAAGCATTTCTCAGTGAGTTTTATCTTTCAAAAATTTAAATCCACACAAATTTTGTAAGGATATGTCATGTTTTGAAAATCTAGTCCGTGCAGTTATAGTATTCAAAAATAGTCTTAAATTGTAGTATTACCCCTGAGGGGTGGTTTAAAGTTCAGAAAACTATAGAAATATAATCCACGATCGAAAAAAAAATTATATACAATATTTTCAAAATTACATTACCGAATAAATACATTAAATATTGTAAAAAGTGCAACATATTGAAATCCTTTTTTAGTAACACTCTACCAATTAAAAATTGTACTCCAAAATAATAATAATTAACAAAATATAGTGATCTGTTTAAATGATGTACAGTACATCGATTTTAATCGACATTTACTAGAGGCGTTTGGAAGTTTAAATACGGCTGCCATTTTTAAACCAAAATATTTAATTTTTTTATTTATTTGTGTGTTTTGTGTGGATATAATATGATTGTTACGACGAAAAAGGATGGCCTATATTGCAAGCTATTTATAAGCAATTATATACATACATAAAAACTATTGCTTCTAAGGCAGAAAAGTGAGTTAAACCTTCAACCAAATTATTGCCCTGTCAGGATCAAGTTTATAAACTTAGTACCTAGCAACCTTTAGTAAATATTTTTGTGTATGTTCTTGCGAATGTTGGTTTCACTTTAAATTATCGATTGTGGTCGGACGTCACGCGGTGAAGAAAATTTCAAATGTTTTATTGATAGCCAGCGCATAGCTTATACCAAAGCGGATATACATTTTTGCAAATTTAAAAATTGTAGAAATTAATGTTTTTGGTCTTAAACAAGTAATTGAGAAAAGGAGTGCCAGAAATATAGAGACTTATGTTTACCCTTGTGGACCTACAAAAAGCATATGATACCGTTCCAGTAGAAAAATTATGGACAGTGTAAGAACATGCTAATTTATTTATACATACATAAAAGCGATAAAAAACTATACAAAGCATCAAAATCTAAAATTAAAATTGGAAATCGACTTTCAAAGGAATTCCTGGTAACGAAAGGCTTAAGACAGGGATGTTGTATATCTCCAACTCTTCTTAAAATATATATCGCGGTAGCTCTAAGAAACTACACACTTCGTAAAGTACACAGCATGGGAATACTTAAGATCAGATAACTTAATCATCGATTTACCATATACACACTACAGTTTGCTGACGACCAAGTATTTGTAGTTAATGACAAAGAAGACATGGAGTATATGATGAGAAAGTTAACGGAAGGATACCAAAGGTGGGGGTTAACAGTGAACGTAGACAAGACACAGTATGTATGTATTGAAAATGACTCAAGTGAGTTAGAACTAGAAATGGACAAACAATATCTCCATGCAATGAGTTTGTATACTTAGGAGTCACATTTGATAAGACAGGCACAGCCTGTAAAGAAGTGAAAAAAAGAATAGGAAAAGCAAAAAAAGTTATTGGATGCCTTAACAATGATGAAAATCACGCTGTTGTATGGAATAGAAAATATACAGCAATAGGGCGCAGAAAAAAATGACATACTAAAATGGAATGGCAACAGTCAATCCAAAGATCAATGAGTCAAAAAAACCTGACAGAAAATAATGGACAGGATCGAAGGAGGTGGAGAGTAGGCGTAGAATAGATAAATAGAGAAATAAAAATTTATATGGGAATTTTTTTTAAAAAAATGTTTAAATCCAGCTTCATTTTATACCCTCATCCATGCCATTTTTAACCTCAATAAAAGAATACACAAATTTTACCATAATTGGAATTTATGTGTTATGCTTTGTTATGTTAACTGTTTTTTGATGACTTGATGCGCGAGATTGTCGAAGTCCTTGCGATCCTTAAGCAAAAATGACCTGATTGGTTGCTTTCAAACACATATGCATATTATTTCCATATAGTACGTATTATGGCAATACGTAAGGTACCTTACGATGCATAATGCAAACATATTTGAAATAGCAATGTCAATGGGTATAAGTCTATCCTTTTTCCGGTCCTTAAGATAAAATGTCCTGATTGGTTATATTTTTACGCATACATATTATTTTATTCTTTTATTCGTCACGTCAAATCATCGGCTCAGAGTTGATATTAACTGTATCTATGTAAATTTGGTGTCTGTGCATTTTTTATTTCTGAATGTTTGCGTCAAATGCCAGCCATTGTGTAAATGGGTAACAGGCAGTATTGGAATATTACATATATGGATACAACAACCTTTTCAGTCATTGATTTAACTAAGTGCAACCAATCAAATCGGTGCTCCATGCACATACTGAACTCGAATTTGTTCAACGTTCATTGGTCCAATGTATTTAATTTACTGAGATTTGGTTTACCTACAGGGTGTTTCTAAATATCATGTAAAAATGAAGAGGAGGTTTGTTCTTTGTCGGCCTATGGATATAAACATTTATAAGTCGTTCAATCATTTTTGTTACACGGTAAAAAAATTGTTTTAGATCAAAGCAAATTGTTTTGTTACACGGTAAAAAAAATTGTTTTAGATCAAAGCAGATTGCTTTGAAGTAAAATAATTTGTGCTTTCCTATTCACCAAGATAATATTTTCTTGATATAGCACAAAAAATGTTTTGCTTTGTATTTTAATGTGAAACAGAAATTGTTTTATTATAAGTTGGAACTGAATTAATCTAAGGCATCGTTTTCTCTGGAAGCAACATATTACTTATATGAAGACAATTTGCTTTGTTACAAAATGGAGTATACTGAATCAAAACAATTAAAGAAGAAAAATAAAGTCTCATTTCAAGATTAAACGCTGCGTTGAACTAAAAAGAAATATTTGAATTCAAAACAAATTGTTGTTTTAAAGTAAAACAATTTATTGAAGAAAAGAACGTGTTTTCGTTGTAGACAAAAATTTTTGCCGTGTAGTATATTTTATTTGAACACCCTGTATGTACAATTCGGACAAAAAAAAATCGGCAAAATTTTCCTGTTGTTTTAAGCATTCCAAAAGGTTTATATAGCGATGAAATTAGTACTTTCATTCTATAACAATGTAAACACATACATTTATTTATAAAAAAATATTTATGAGAAGAAAGTGACTGCCCACAACAACATTGCGCTTTATCAAAAAAGTCGCAACAACATTTTACAACATGCTTCATAGAACAATATTCTTTTCTTTTAATGGTCATATTGTAATCTAAGCTCACATGATGTATATTAAAAAATAAAATATTAAAAAAAAAGAAATTCCATTTACTACGAAAACAGGCTGAAAATATTTTTGGACTCGAAACCCAATTACCATTTGTATTACATCCGAAAAGACATTTTAATTATATTAGTTTTTGAAAACAATTGAGAGTGAGATTACAGACATAAAACTTTTAATAGTTTGAGCTTAGGCGCTTTAACTAACGGAGTATTTTTCACAATCTGATCTAAAGGTTATTGTTAAGAAGAAATTGACGTAAAAAATTAATTTGTAACTACCACCTTTTTCTTTACATTGTATATTTTATTAACACCAACAGCGTAGTTAATTTTCATAGGAAAAGTATTAGAATTAGATGTTTTAGCATTAACTAAGAAAAACTAAATTTTTGTACCGTGTAAAAATGTGGCAAATATATGGATTTGTTTTTGATGTGTTTGCCCCCAAAGTGCTATGCACTAGTTACATTGAACCCAGGTCTGGGTCAATAGAACTATGCAGGGCCCCAATAAAACTCGCAATGAGATAACAATATATCGGGTTTTCGAGGATAAGGAATCCGAATTTTATCTTTTCGTCTAATTATTTTGACATTTGAATGACGTCCGTCCAGTATTGCAGCTGTTTTAGAACATAAGGGAATGAACATGAATGCAATATATACATTTGGCAATTTTCGAGAAAGACAAATCCAAATTTTAATTATTTTCGTTATTTAATCATTTTGACATATGTCAAAATATATAACTGCTGTTTTTAGACAATATATCCCAACATAAACATGCGGTATATCGATTTAAAGGTTTTCCAGGTTTTGACATTTGGATGATGTACGTCCAAAGTATGCTGTTGTTTGACATTAACATAAGTCAAAATAATTAAACAAAGAAAATAATGAAAATTTGGATTTGTTCTTTTTGAAAATTGCCTAAATATCACATTTGTACTTTTGCACTTATTGAATAAAAACAGCGGATACATTGGACATACGTCATACAAATGTCAAAATAATTAGACAAAAATATAAAATTCGAATTTTTTGACCTCGAAAACCTCCACATCAGTATACCGCACGTGTATGTTGGTACATATTATCTAAAAACAGCAGTTTATTGTTTATTATACAATGAGAAGAATTGAAATTCATACATACATTCGTATTTTTCACTTATGTTTTAAAAACAGCTGCAATATTGGACGTACGTCATCCAAATGTCAAAATAATTAGACGAACAGTGAAATTCAGATTCCCTATCCTTAAAAACTCCCAAATCGATATCGCTTGCGAAGTAGGAATCTATTATCTTATAGCGAGTTTAATTGAGGCCCTGCAGAGTTCTATATAAGAGGCCGTAGCTCCCAACCTACTTGATTGACCCCCAAATTTTTGAGGGTTTATTAAGTCAGGATTAATAGGGCGACAACATACTTAAATTAGAACGAAATTGACCGAGACCTGGGTTCAATGTAATTAGTGCATAGTCCTTTCCAAATTTGATGGACCAATGAAATAAAAAAGAAAATTTTTTAAAAATAAGATAAGAAATTAGAAATTAAATAAAGTGAATGCGTTAAATCCCAGAAAAAGTTTATACAGGATGTTATTAAATAAGATGCTAATAATAATGGAGGTAATTCTGGGGTCCATTTTAAGAAAATAACTTTATATCAACATATGTCCTAAACGTCTTAAATTTTGAGATACAGGGTGTTCAAATATTTTAATAAATTTTGAAATATGTCAAAATATTTCAACAATGAAAATAATTGAAATTCATACATACATTCGTATTTTTCACTTATGTTCTAAAAACAGCTGCAATATTGGACGTACGTCATCCAAATGTCAAAATAATTAAATGAACAGGTGAAATTCAGATTCCCTATCCTCAAAAACCCCCAAATCGATATCGCTTGCGAACTAGGCATCTATTATCTCATAGCACGTTTAATTGAGGCCCTGCAGAGTTCTATATAAAAGGCAGTAGCTCCCAACCTACTTGATTGACCCCCAAATTTTTTAGGGTTATTAAATCAGAATTAATAGGGCTACAACATACTTAAATTACAACGAAATTGACCGAGACCTGGTAGTAGTAATTAGTGCATAGTCCTTTCCAAATTTGATGGACCAATGAAATAAAAAAGAAAAATTTTTAAAAATAAGATAACAAATTAGAAATTAAAGTGATTTAACGCATTAAATCCCAGAAAAAGTTTATACAGGATGTTATTAAATAGGATGCTAATACTAAAGGACGTAATTCTGGGCTCCATTTTAAGAAAATAACTTTATATCAACATATGTCCTAAACGTTTTAAATTTTGAGATACAGAGTGTTCAAATATTTTAATAAATTTTCTTTTTTTATTAATATCTATGATACTGCTCTTGATATCTTTGTGAAATTTGATTTTTTTTTGTTTCGATTAGTGTCGTTCGTGCAGGAACTTCCCTAGGTATTTTTGTAAAACCATGGTAACTTTGAAAGCGAATATCTCTTAAACTAATCGATCGATTTAAGATGACAAAACTTTAAGTTAATTTAAGAATAATGATTTGTAATGAATATTAAAATACCTTTAAAACTAGATATCACGCACCCCGCTTTCCCTATTCAAATTTTTGTTAAACTCACCTCCTCCGAGGTGTAAATAGCACCCCTAGAAAATGGCAAGAGTGATACCTTGTTTTAAAAGTATTTAGATCACCTTTAAAACAATTTTAGGAAAAAACTTTTTATCAACATATGTCCTAAACGTCTTATCTTTTGAGATACAGGGTATTAAAATATTTTAAGTAATCTAATTTTTTATTAATACCTATGGTACTGCTCTAGATATTTTTATTCCTCAACAGGTATTTTTTATGTAAAACATGTTTTTTTATCATTGGCCTTCGCAACGTACTTTTGAAGAAAATAATAATACATTTCTGATTTTTTTCTTAATAAAATTTATTTTTAAAATTCTTACTAGTCTTCTAGTGATTTTTAGCTCACACATATACTATACTATAGTAGTGTGAGCTATGGTGATCCTAATTTTTTCGAGAAAAAAAAAGTTGCTCCGATTTCAAAAATGTTTATATATCTTTGCGTTTCAGATGATTTTGAAACTTTTTTGTTGCGCCGTCTGTCTGTCTGTCTGTCTGTATGTCTGTCTGTCTGTCTGTCTGTCTGTCTGTCTGTCTGTCTGTCTGTCTGTCTGTCTGTCTGTATGTCTGTAACGACCAACGCGCATAACTCAAAAACCGCTCGGCCGATTTTAATGAAATTTGGTACATAGGTTGGGTCTTGGGTCGAGATGGTCCCATTTAAAAATGAACAAAATCCACCGAACAGAAACCAAATGAAAGGGTGGGGGTAGATTTCAAAAATTAGAGTTTATGTGAAAATATGGCGTGTGTGATATCAAACGAAAGGTAATTGAGTCTGCAGTTAAACAAAATACATTTTAATTTATTTTAAGAAAAAGGGGGGGGGGTATATTTTAAAAATTAGGGTTTAAGTGAAAATATGGCGTGTGTGATATCAAACGAAAGGTAATTGAGTCCGGAGTTTAACAAAATACATTTTAGTTTTTTGTTTTTTTTAAGGGTGGGGGTAGATTTCAAAAATTTGAGTTTAAGTCAAAATATGGCTTGTGTGGTATCAAACAAAAGGTAATTTAGTCTGGAGTTAAATAAAATATATTTCAGTTTTTAGTTATATTAGCTCACACGTACACTATATCTATAGTACCTAGTGTGAGCTTAGGGGCCCATATATTGGCAGAGTATTTTTGTTTGGCATACAATATTTGTATATAAATTAAATTAATTCATTTTCATCTCTAGACCTCTTACGAGAATTTTAGCTCACACATATACTATACTATAGTAGTGTGAGCTATGGTGATCCTAATTTTTTCGATAAAAAAAAAGTTGCTCCGATTTCAAAAATTTTTATATATCTTTGCGTTTCAGATGATTTTGAAACTTTTTTGTTGCGCCGTCTGTCTGTCTGTCTGTCTGTATGTCTGTCTGTCTGTCTGTCTGTCTGTATGTCTGTAACGACCAACGCGCATAACTCAAAAACCGCTTGGCCGATTTTAATGAAATTTGGTACCTAGGCTGGGTCTTGGGTCGAGATGGTCCCATTTAAAAATGAACAAAATCCAATGAACAGAAACCAAATAAAAGGGTGGGGGTAGATTTCAAAAATTAGAGTTTATGTGAAAATATGGCGTGTGTGATATCAAACGAAAGGTAATTGAGTCTGCAGTTAAACAAAATACATTTTAACTTATTTAAAAAAAGGGTGGGGGTATATTTTAAAAATTAGAGTTTAAGTGAAAATATGGCGTGTGTGATATCAAACGAAAGGTAATTGAGTCCGGAGTTTAATAAAATACATTTTAGTTTTTTGTTTTTTTAAGGGTGGGGGTAGATTTCAAAAATTTGAGTTTAAGTCAAAACATGGCTTGTGTGGTATCAAACAAAAGGTAACTTAGTCTGGAGTTAAATAAAATATATTTCAGTTTTTAGTTATATTAGCTCACACGTACACTATAACTATAGTACCTAGCGTGAGCTTGGGGGCCCATATATTGGCAGAGTATTTTTTTAAATGCCGAAAGCAATCCCGCATGAACGCCACTGATAAAAATAATGATAACATGTTAAACATCAGAATATGCCTCTTGATAATAGAAATTTTGTACCAAACTTCACAAAAATATCTAGGGTGGAGATTTTTTTAAAAATTTTAACTCTGTATCTTAAAAGTTAAGAATTTTATGACATATTTATATGAAATTTTTTCTCAAAATCGACCCAAAAATTAGCCTCTTTAATACTAGCAGCTTATTCAATAACACGCTGTATAGCATAGTCATATTATATATTTTTGAAATCAAAAAATAAATAATTTAAAGATTTGCACGTTGTTGGCTGGCGCCAGTTTTTTAATGTTAGTTTCCGGATTTATAATCTTTAGTATGCGAGCATATGCTATAATTGGACATATAATATAAAACAAAAAGGAAGAAGAAAGAAGATGGTAATGATGAATATTGTAACTTTATTTTTGTTAAATAAATACTATACAATATAGGTAAAATTTTTACTGTCCATAGGGAAGCCTGCTTAGAAAATAAAAAACTATATTAACAGGTGTTTAAATAAGAATAGATATAATAAGGGTTTACACCGACCTTAAGCCGAACCGAACCGGTAGAGGGGGAACATAAGAGGACAAATTGTATTGTGATGAGTAACATTTCACAACAAAAATCTCTCGGATAATGAAAGCACGGACAACCCCTAGGCACTCGTGATTCGACGCGGCAGAGGCGGGCGGAGTTTAGCATGAATCAAACGGTGGTTCAGGGGAGGACTTTTACACTCATGTTAACCCTGAAAAATTAATTTGTCTTTTTCTAAGCGGGCTATCCTATGGACAGTAAACCTTTTACCAATATTGTATGTTTATTGGGGATTTATTCCACAAACAAAACTTTATTAGGGTCATACTATTAAAAGATAAAAGAAGAGTTATTTAAATTTTTTTAGGCAAATATTTATTTTTTCTAGAGACAAGTTAGATGTTTTTTATTTTTCTAGGAAAAACGCAGCGTTTTTTTAATTAAAAATAATTTTTCCGAAATAGTGGCGTAATATCCAGATAAAGTTTTGTCTGTACAATTATTCATGTTGTGTTTTTCAAACTTCAATATACTCGTTCCCTAATAAAGAGAAAATCTGAGGGCACGACAGTACCTTGCCAAGTTTTCAGCCCATATTTGACCTATCTAAAAATCTACTTCGGAATGAGCTACGCAACTCAAACTTGCACAGTAGTAGATCTTCATAAAGTTAACAACCCCTCCAAATTTCAAGGACTTCCATTAAGTAGGAAACATATTTTCAAAAAACGTCGATATTGCCACCAACTCACTCACTTATGTATAGATCATCAAAAATCTACTGTACTTTCAGACATGCTACAAATCTGAGATTTGGCAGACTGATAGAAATTATGACCAAACCCTTGGAAAAAATAAAAAAACCCAAAATTCTAATTCGCTCGCCGACGATATAAACTATGATAAAACTATAGAAAAAAATTCCAAAACACCAAAATTTTAATTTACTTTCCTGCCCTATAAATGTAAAGTTATGTAAAAGTAACATTGCCCACTTCCAGAAACGCTAGAGAGCTGAGCTTTAGAAGGCTGATAGGAACTATGATAAAACCATGGGAAAAAAATTTAAAAACCTCAAAATTTTAAATAAGACATTGCAACAGTATATTTTGTATTTAACTACTTCAAAACTTAAATCTTATTCAAATCTTTTAAAAAAGGAATGAAATCATAACAAAAACATTTCATGTAAAAAAAGGCAAGTGCGTGAAAATGATATTCCGTCAAAAGAATTGAGATAAAAGTAAAGCCAAGTTCTCTAATACAAATTTTAAAATGTTCTTACTCGTTTGGAAATGTTTTTCTAAACTTGGCTATTACGGCTGCAAATGACTCTTAGGCACAGTGCTAAATTGAACATGAAGAAATTTGGCTGTAATAGCAAACTGATTTGGTGGGATTTGTCCTTTACTCCACACTTAATAAATTTAATTACTTAATTTTGTAATAGCAAAGTTTTAATAAAACATATCCAAACTAGTAAGAACCTTTCATTTTAAAATTTGTATTGGAGAACTTGGTATTACTTTTATTTCAATTCTTTTTACGGAATCTGATTTTCGCGTACTTGCCTTTTTTTATTATCAATATTTTATAAATAATATTTTTTATATAATTGTAAAATAAAAGAGCAACCCTTGCCCCCAAGTCTGCCTATTGTTGCATAGATACTACTATTATTTTGTAATTTTCCTAAACTGCAGTTTATTTAAATCATACACTATATTACTCAGTTTGTTAACCACTCCAATTTTAATAAGGCTGTAAAAAATTGTTTTATGTTATTTTTTTATGTCTAGTAGGTACTTAAAAACGTATTGTTTGAACTGAGATTTTAAGATTATTTATTGGTGTGCATTTAGTTATAAAAAACTCTATCTATTGAATGTTCCAATTTTTATGCTTCTGGAATTTGTAACTTAATAGTAGTAGGTTAATTAATTTACATCAACCAAGGGCAGTCTCCAGATAAAAATCGGTTTGGGCGCACTTGTTATGCTGTCATTTTTAATTAGTATTTAAACTGTACACATTCTGTGGATTGGGCGAAAATTTTATCAATCACATAAGTCATTTTGGCTAAGGGATATAACTCCCAAGCTGTGGATCTTATGCCAAAAAAATTGGTTCTTTAGAAAATTTAATTACAGCCGAACCTCTCTAACTTAAACCTCTATAACTCGAACCTCTCTATAACTCGAATCTTTTAAGGGCCCCTGCACTTTTGATATGTATTTTAACCCCTTTAATTCCAATTTCTATAACTCGAACTCTCCATAAGTCGAACTGTTTTGATTGTCCCTTTAAGTTCGAGTTATAGAGGTTCGACTGTAGTTAGTGATATTTCAGCATTAAATAGGTTTTTTAGAGATTTAGGTAATAGTAAGGTTTAAAAAAGGCCGTTTTTAGCTCCAGCTTGCCAATTTGTAATACAATATTGTGTGATACGTGCACATTTTCAGAAGAAATCCTAGAATACGAATTTCTATGGTGGAGATCTGGCATATGGTGCAGAACCACCCAAGAGGTGTTTCACTTTGGTTTTTTATGCCACTATTTTTCAGCATTTTCGAACATAACTTAACCATCTATCCTCCCATAGGGGGGTCAGCAACCCCCAAATTAGATCTAAAAATGTGATTTTTTTAATTTCTGCAAGAAACACCCTTGAGAAATGTATGCTGATAAAATCTAGTACAAGCATTCAAAACTACATGACTAGAGCTTTGATTTGGTATATCGCTTATCTATATCTTCTCAAAAATAACACCCCTACAGGCTGTCGAATTAGGGGTAGTTTCTTAAAAGTAAAGTGATTTTTTTAATTAAACGATTGTTTCCCAAAAACCAGTTTCCAAAGTTTCTTCAGAATACTTTTAGAAACCAATCTTATAGAGATTGAAACTGCCTAGAAAATACATACAATGCACTAATAAATTGCCTTCCTAGTTTTAATTTGTAGCTGTCTAAAACAGCTTCAATTTGAGACTTTGGGAAAAATCTATATTTTTGTTATATAAAACACAGATTAGTGGACAACCAATATGAGATACGTCAAAATTGGTTATAACGTTTTTTATAGTTCGTTGAATTTAAAATCGATCGATGTATGATACCGCTACATAGCTATATTAACACGACTAAGAGTTTTCTAACGCAAATCGATTTATTATCAATAATTCAAAAATTTACCGAAATAGCTCACCGCCGCCCTTTATCACTCACTACCACTGTTTATACTAAAATCTTATGTTGCCACGTGGAATAAATTTTATTTAGGTAAAAATTGGCGGTTACCGATGTGGGACAGATTTCTTGTGATATGGATATATTGGTACAATATATCAAAACCTATATGTTTACAAATCTACAAACTGCAGATTTTTATAAAATTTAACTTTTCTGCAAGCATTTGTGCTAATAGTTACACTTCAAATCTTTTCAACCATATATGAGGTGCATCAAAGTTTTTAAAAGTGCGCCACTGTCATGTTTATTTCTCTGTTTTAATATTAGGAATATCTATTACGTTAATTACTTCGTAGTATGGGTAATATTTAATAATAAAAAGTATGAATTAAAAACAACATTTTTTTTATACGGGCAATGGTTGTCCTCGTGTCAATGCCACGTCGTAGGTATTTGTCACAAAAACTTACAGTGTGTTCCTAATTCGAAAAATAGATCTTCACAAATACTGCATTGTCTAAGAATATTTTTTAAAAGGGATGTTATTTTCTCCCAAATTGATAGAGAAATATAATCTTGTGTGATATAATATTATCAAGTGTTTCTTTTAAAAAAAAATCCAACAAGTTCTCCTACATTGTATCCGTTGTTCGTTCACAAAACAACATTGTGTATGTCCCATGAGAAATACGTCACCATTCTGTTCTCACAAGCTCACAAAAGTTAAATTTATTATAAACGTTGCCTATTTGCGTAGTAATGCTTCTGTGAAGATTGTCTCACCCAATCTTTATGAATTCAACTCTGAGGATCGGGCTGGCCTTAGTAAACATATTCCCTCGGTATCCAACCAGTTTGTCACAACAAGATCGGAATATGGACTGAGGTGTGAGATCTAATACTGCAATCTGCAAAAACGAATTTAGTTTTGTCACCCAATTATTTTAGTCCATAACATTATTGAACCACCTTTGTGTGGGCGTCATAAACATCCGTCACCAAGCCGTTTCAAGTCTCCGAATCTTTCCCGAATGGAACTGTATTCTTTGTTGCCAACAAAACAATTTTAATTCCTTTCAAAGTGTTTTAATTTTCTGTAAAAAAGACTGGTAAATTTATTTCTTCCTGTCAATAGTTTCCGTTAGAATAAAAAATTCTGTAAACATGTTAAACAACGTACTACAAAACTTTACTACTTACAAAAACTTAATTTCAAAATTCCAAATCAAAATCGTCATCACTGTCCGTACTTTCCAGAGGTTGAGTTGCAGCAGTTGAATTTGAAGGTTGATAATAGGATATAGGTTTCAATAGTTCCAACCATATTAATGACATTTTCAGGTAGAAATATTTTTTTATCGCCGCAATTTAATATTGATAGAATTAAAACAGCTTGAGTCCTGAATCAGGCATCATCTTATTTGATTAATTTACTTAACCTAATTAGCCCGGTAAATGCGTTTTAATCTCTGCAGACGATTACATCTGACAGAAAATCCGTTAAGTGTAGTCCAATCACGTGCGCCCGACTCTGATATTCATGATACCAGTTTGATCACGAGGGGCTGTAAAGAGGATTGCCCTGCATTTCTACGTTGGTTAGTGTGTAATAAAATAGAAGATGGAAATATATCTAAATAGATAGGTTTCTAATTGCATTTTTTTTTCCGAAAATCATTTATTTGCATAACGATTTTTAAATTATAGCTCCTCTGTCTCCTTTAGGTTCGAAACTCTTTCGTAATATTTTTTTCCTTATTAAGTTAAATGTAAAATAATGTATAAAAATAAAATAAATTAATCTGTTCATAGGAAATATCTGAAAAAGTTCATAGAAATCCCAGAAATTTTCAATTTAAGAACTTATATGAACCGAACCGTACATATTTATTTTGTTATTAAAAGTTGCACTGAACTTTAGGTTATTAAAGCTAATTGGTTTTTCGAAATAAGTACAAATGTAATTGCTCGATCAGCTAACGTCAGGTCAGGAGATGCAATGAAACAAGAGTTGAAACATTGTTGGACCACTATATAATGAAAAATACAGTACAAATTGTTAATGTATAGAAAGAAAAAACTTACGAATTCAGGTCGAAAACAAAAGCTTGCAAGGTATACAGAATAAAATTTTAACTAAGTCAGGCAGTAATAGAAAGACGGAGAGAATATTTTAAGGATTTGCTGACAATGAACACTAACACGAGTGTGGAACCTGTAGTGTACTACATAGCAGAACCAAATATTGAACCGATAAATTACGAAGAGGTGGTTACTGTAGTTAAATATCTAAAAAATTCTAAAGCTTCTGGAATTGACAACATACCGGCTAAGCTTATCAAAAATAGCGGTGAAAATATTGACCCGAGAAATTACGAAGAAGTTGTTACTGAAAATTCTAAACCTCCTGGAATTGACAACAAACCCCGCTAAACTTATCCCCAGAGACCCAGACACAAGAGAAAATTCCTGAGGAATGGATCCTGGGTATTGCAGTCAATTTACAAAAAAGGTGATATGCTCAATTGCCAAAACTAGCCAGGCATAACACTGCTAAACGTGGTTTATAAGATATTGTCAGTAACTTTACACAACCGACTATTAAAGTATTCTAAGCTGGCTATCGGAGAGTACCAGTGTTGATTCCGCCCCAACAGATCTACCTCAAATCAAATATTTGTTATGAGGAACATTCTAGGAACACAACTTAAATATATATATTTATGATTTAGCTACTTTGGGAATCCTCTCAAAATCCATTAAGCTTATCAAAGCTTCTATTTAGGGTTCCAAAGCTGTAGTAAGAACAAATAACCAGTTCTCATTGCAATTTTGTGTAACTTTAGGTGTAAAGCAAGGTGATGTGTTATCTTTATTACTGTTTAATCTGGTCCTTAAAGCTTCTGTTAGGACATAACCAGGTACATTGGCACCAAATCAACGCAGATAACTGGTTAGGTGGATGATATTGGTGTTCATAGACACGAAAGATCTTTGACTAAAATTTTAACAGTTCTTGAAAGTCAAGCCAAAAAGCAAGAACTGAAAATCAATTTACTTCTCAAAAAGTGACGAGAGAAATGCTCATAACTTTCAGGTACTTGTACGAGCAAGCAATTTGGGAGAAAGTATAAATAAAAAAAACTTTAATACGGATGAAATAAACCAGCTAATAATAATCAGTGGCACCAAAGTCTTTTACGCTCATCACAAACTCAAAAAGTCATGGATGCTGACGAGGTATCTTAAACGAAAAATCTACACTACAATAATTAGACCAGTAGTGACATCGATACTTACAAAAACGATTGAAAAACAACTATTAATATTTGAAAGAAAAATTATTTGTAAGATCTTTGGACCAGTGCAAATATAAGATGGTTATTGGCGGATACGTATGAATTATAAATAAGCCAACTAATAGATGGCGCAAACATAGTAAGATTCATCAAAGTCGAAGACTAGCTTGGTTGTGACATGCTCAGAGAATGTATAGGACAAGAACATCAAAAAAAATAATGAACTGGAGACCTGCAGGAAGGAGAGTAAGAGGGAGGCCACAAAAAAGATAAAAATTAAGGGGATCGGGTTGATCAGGCTAAAACCCACCAGAGGTTGTAATGCCACTTGAAGAAGAAGTAGAAAAGACCTCACCAAAAGAATCAAGAACACACGAGTTACAAAAAATCTCAACAACTACAAACTAGACAATTGAATTAGTCATTTTGGACGATTTCAATAAAACAAAGAAAATGCATTGGTATATTTCTAAATTTAGCAAAAGCTTTCGATAGTGTGGCGCATCGGATTCTATTGGATAAGCTAAAGCCGAAAATATTAAGTATTATATCCCAAAAAGTATTTTAAAAGTTGGAGTTGAGAGTCTCTACGGCTAGACTGTTGAGGACAACGGTGTGCCACAGGGTACAATGTTAGCGCTAGTGCCATTTTTCAATTGTGTAGGTTAAATAATAAGATTCCTTTAAAATATTGTCAGGAAGGTAATAAATATCTTAACTTAAATCACCGGATAACGATCTTGAATACTTACAATTATTTGACCTGTCATATCTGTAAGTTACAGCTTATTTAACCAACAAATAAACTTGAACCTGAACCTGAATGTAGGTAACAATGTAAAATTGCTAATCTGGAGTATCGAGGTTTCGATTGTAACAAGTACCGAGTTTTCTAAGAGGGGTACTATGATAGCCAGAAGGTTTTCAAGTAAAAAGTACAGATGTAAACCTTAATATAGAGGATTGACGTACCCTCCTTTTAATCAGCTCAGTTTAAAAAAAATCGTAATTTATTAAAGTCCAATTTTATTACAATATAGCTAGTAACCAGTACAACTGTCTCTTGTTTTCGCATTTTGCTTTGTGTAGGTAATTCGATAGGTTAGTTCGATTCTAGCACATGAACTGACACTCATCGTAGGGAAGATAAATTTAAATAAGCAGTTACTTCTGGACCAAATTGTGTGTTTATCTTTATTTATAATTATAATTGTAATTGATTGAAGTACTATCTAGTTTATTATTATTATATGTTTATTATTATTATTAAAACTAGTTTGGCTATTTTATTGTTGTCTTTATCTTAAGAAGTTTTTATGTTCCACCTTGTAATTCAAGTGACTCTTTATAGTTTCTCGAATACCTAGTCCTTATTTAACTTCACTTATAAACATTATCTTGCTATTTTTCGGAAAAACCTTTCTAAAAAACTTGTCCCTGTGGCTCGAAAATTCGCTTACGGATCTTTTAGGCTCATGAGAGCCTTTACTCGGGAATTTAAGATCTAAAATATACTCAAGTTTTATAAAAAAATCCGGAAATCCTTTATATTATTTTATATGAATTTAAACCATATTTAGGTTATGAGTTTTTTGCCGATAACCTCCTATGTATATTAGATATTAAATTGTTTATACCATTAATTGAAACAAATTGTTTCCGATAATTATTAATCGAAAGTGCGGAAAGGTTAATATTTTGCTAATCGGAAGAAGTGTATAATTAGTCCTTATAACAGTTTTTAGAGTAATATGCGAATTAAATTAGCATACAATTAGACAGTGGCACGACCTCACTTAAACTGAATTATGAGCAATCCCACGATAGCATTTAGTTAAAATTACTTCATAAAGGTGGCTTTGGGAACCGACCCAGTCCTAACAATCTGGGACAAATTTTAATCTGTTTATTAACTTAGACCAGCAAGATACTCAGCAAGATACTCATTGACGCTTAAAATCAGTTTTTTGTAACTATCTTCTTCCTGTAGGTTTTAGGAAAAATACTGATACAATTTTTTTGACATTTCGGTTGCTTATACAGATTATTTCATTATTTTTGGACATTTTTAGTAACTTTCCTCAGTATCTCAGATACCAATCATAGAATCATTTTAGACTCATAATAGCTTTTGATGAGAATATCATACTAAAATTTTAATTGAGCCCCAGGTTGGTTTAAAATATCCCTTGAATGTGTGAAGGATCTTTCTATTATGTATAAACACAAACCCATAAATATTTTAATTTAAAGTTGTCAAGCGATATTCAGTTAATAAATTGCAGAAGTTAATGGAGACTTATTGCAATAAAGCCAAGCAGTAATGGTGTGAGGCAGTATTTGGACAGTTTTACATTATAAGATGGCTGCAGGTCTGTCAATATAAGGCCTTTGTGTATTATAAGAACCGGTTAAATACTGCCTCCCTTTTATAAAGATAAAATAAATAACCACTTATGTCAATTGTCAGTATACAATGTAAAACTGTCAAAATACTCTCTGGCACTATTACTGTCTGGCTTTATTGCAATAAGTTCTCAATATTTGACTATGGCACTTCTTTATAAGATATCAAAAACTCACCGGAAATCCATGTATAACCTCTTCAATTTTTTATTATAATTATTTCTTATTGATATAAAATTAACTAAAACTATTAAAATCTCAAATTACTTATGAGTCATCAAAAAAATCTTTTTTTCTAAGGTTTTGATAAAATTAATAAATAACAACAGCGTTTTAGGTAGGTTAGGTTTAATTTGATTATAAATTGCTGAAAAATATCATTAGGTAACGGAAAATTATAACAAATTGCTTAATAGTCTAATCATTAGAGACATAAAAAAGCCGTTTTGGTGCAAAAGTTCCGAAAGTTTTAAAACTTGGCACGATTATAGGGTTGATGGTCGTTAATATTCCAATAAGTTTTCAAAAAATGTCCGATCGCCTCGCTATCTTAGAAAAATGGCGCTCAACTGCAGTTTTTTTAAAATAACTTTGTTTCTAAAGGTTCTAGAAAAAAAGCTTTAAACAAAAATTGAAGTTCAAATTTCCTACAAACAAACAGATTATTAGTTTTCGAGTTATGATATCAATCATTTTGCCGTCATTTTGGATTTTGCGTATTTTTTGTTCTTTAACATAAAAACTTTTGCCTGGGTAGAATACTTGCTGAGAAACAAACCATGAAGTGTTAGAGAGAATGAAACTTAAACTCTATTATTCCTAAGCTACATATTTCCAAGTTATGGCGAGGTACGTTTATAAAAAATTAGTCTGTACATTTATTCTACCGGTCAAGGGAATGAAACATCCCAACTTTGTAAATTTTTTGATTGGTAGTTATTTTAAACGCTAATATTTAAAAAGTAAAAAAAAAAACAATTTTCTACAAAAAAAAATTCAGATATCTCGAGACTAACTTACACCAGAGTAGTGATAAATAGCTTGCTTAAGAGGTCTTTAAAATACCTTTTGAATGAGATTTCATATAATGTACCTAATTTTTAATTTTTTTTTTAAATTTTGACTTGACTTTTTTTTTGCAAAAATGACTCATGTTTTGAAACATGCTATAATCACTTCCCTCGTATAGCTAGTTCTCAAGATACCTGAATTTCTTTATTAATCATTAAAATCGGAAAGATTGTCTGCCAAATCTTTGTTTTTTTTTTTCGATAATTTTATATGAATTGCAAACTAAGAATATTCCAGACGTCTTGGGACTTTTTGAACTCCGGATTCGGATTAGTTTTGAAAAATACATAGGAAGGAATAACACCTGTCTTAAAGATCTTTTATTTTTCTTTTGAGGTTAAGTAATAAATTTTTAAAAGTTGCATGAATCTTTGATGAATTTTTAGGGATATTTATATGACAAATTCTAAGTATTAAATATACAGGAGTTTTAAAATTGAATAACATAATTTTAATGTTGAATTCCTTAAGTGATTTCAAGACAAAAAGTTCATATAAACATAGGTCCACAAATGCTTAATTTTTGAGATACTATATTTTTTGTTTATTTTTAATATACTCGCCATACACCATACTGTAGCATTTTTAATTTTGATGATAGCAGCCTTTGGTGCAATAGCAATTTTCTCTAAAACGGTTAGAGGCGTGAAAAAGTCGCAAGAGACAAAAAAGTTTGCAAATGAAAGAGGAATTTTATTTCTTGTTTAAAAATTTACCAGTGGTTTCAAAGAAAAAAAATCTGGGGCCAAAGGTGACATGAACTCTGGAAAATTTAAAAAAATTTAGATTTATAGTCCAATATACGCGCCAAAGTTAAGCTAAATATCTCAAAAACTGCATAAGCTATAAACAAACAACTATTTTTTTTTATTTTAACAACCTGTATCTGGAAAACTAAACGTTTGCGGGCCTATATGTATATTAACTTTTTATCTTGAAATCACTTAAGGAATACAACGCTAAAATTATTTTATTGAATTTTGACACCCTGTATGGTACCACTAAAAAAGTTAATATTTTAAAAATAACTTATTATTCATTCATCATTCTGGAGAAAAAAATAAACTAGTATAACTTTTTTTAAAAATATGGAAATTAACGCATTTAATCTACAATATAAAATATTGTTTTTAAGATGTTAATATATTTTTAGATTGCCAAAGGACTTTTAATAGTTTAAAATGTATGTTTTTTTATATGCAGTCATAATTTCTTCGCGAATTAATATATATTTTTGGACTAACAAGTTGACGTGTAGCCAATTATTGTAATTATAGTCATCCAATCTTATTTAAAAATAATTAAATAATTTTTGATTTAATAACATAAACATAAAAATACCTATCTCAACAAAAACAAACCAAACCGAATCATGGATTCGTAAGCACTTCGTTACTAATCTGTAGAAGCTTAAAACGCGGATCACCTAACAAAGGTGATCCGTGCTTAAAATGTCTATTTTTTAAGGTTAAGTTTAGTTTTTGTTGTTTATGAGTATTCTGGAATTGCAATTGTTACCTTGAAATACCTCCCTAAACTAAAAGACAAGAAATTTTATATTATTATTAATAAGTAATATTGTTGTGTAAAAGTCTCATATAGTTTATTATAACCTTATTATTGTTTTTCTTTTTTTTTTAGTTTGAAGACGCTCCGGAATTCCCCATGTAAGTTTGCATTTAATTAATCAAAAAAACAAATTATTTACAGAATAAACCAGTCCACAATAATAACACACAGCTAAAAAAAATCTGTATACCGGGTGTTTATACTCTCCCGTCCACCCTCAGATTTTTTAGTAGTGTAAATGTCCTTAAAGCCCTTCCCAAAAATGCGGCTCTTCGTCCATATCCATAAATCCATAAGGTGATACTTACCCCTGAAATTGAAATACGGGTATAGTTTAAATAATACTCCTTACTTACTTAAAAGCATAGAAGGAAAAATCAAAAGAAGAAAACAAAATCTATAACATTTTGCATCAAATTTGAATTATATGTTTCAATAAAGGTAATAATTGAGTGATCAAATTATTTAAATTATACTCATTATTACCAAATCTGTTTGTTTAAACAAATAAAAAGAAGAGTTTATTAAATTTATATCGCCTTTAGATATGTACAGAAAAGGTATCTCTATTTTTTTTGAAAAGTCATTTGCTTAAAAAAAATATTCTTAAAAATTTTTACAAATTCTATACCCATTGCAAAAGGTATTTGGTAACACTGTATCTCCCTAAACGTATTTTTGCATATTATACGATTGCCTTGCCGATTTTAATGAAATAAAGAACATCCGGTTATAATTGATTTCTTTTTAAAGATCATGATCAAAGTTTATCGCCGTCTTAAAATTTGAGGTGGTGGACAGAATCATACTTGATTCTTCAAAATGGCGTGTTTATTTTTATTTTCCAAAAGTGTTTTAGTTTTTTTTTAAATTTATTGAAAAGCACTAAGTAGTAGTAGTAGTACTTCCCCATACAACGAGGTACAAATTAGTAAAATCTTCTCAAAAAATCTACTTTTGCTTCAACCATTGTTTTACAGATTATACGATTGCATTGCAAATCCTGTCTCCATTCATTTCCTTCGTTATTACTAACCCGATTTTAGCGAGATAAAAAAAATCATGGTGAGAATTCATTTCTCTTTAAAGCTTATAATCAAAATTTGCCGCCATCTCAGAATTTAAGATGCCGGACAGAATTATAATTGATTCTTCAAAATGGCGTGTTTATTCTTATTTTCCAAAAAATTTTTAGTTTTTTGTAATTCATAGAAAAACAGTTCTTTTCTTGTTAAGCGGGAGAAAAGTAGTGCTTTTCAATAAATTTTAAAAAATATACTAAAACATTTTCGTCCGACATCTTAACTTTTAAGATAACGGTAAATTTCGATTAAAATCTTTAAAGAACAATCAATTCTCACCAAGATTTTTTTATTTCACTAAGATCGGTTCAGTAATAATGGGTTTATAGGGAAATAAATGCAGGATGCAGGAGGATTGGCAATGCAATCTTATAATTTGTAAAACAATGGCTGAAACAAAAAATTATTTTTTGAGAACCGCCACAACGATTTTACTGATTTCTACCTCGTTATGCGGGGGAAAACTAGTGCTTTTCTATAAACTAAAATAAAAACTAAAACATTTTCAGAAAATAAGTATAAACACGCCATTTTGAAGAATTAAGTATGATTCTGTCCACCATTCTAAATTTTAAGATGGCGATAAATTTTGATCTTGATCTGTAAAAAGCAATCAGATCGGTTCAGTAGTAATGGATTTATAAGGAAATAAATGCAGCCATGGTTGATAAGACAATCGTATAATATTCAAAACAATGATTGAAACAAAAATATTTTTTTAGAACCACTGAACCGATTTTGCTAATTCGTACCTTGTTGTGCGTAGCAGGAATGCAGCTTTTTTACTGATTAAAAAAATAGTTAAAACATGCTCGCAACACAAGAATAAACGAGCATCTTTGAAGGGTACAATCTATATTTGTCCGCCATCTTGGATTTTGAGATGGCGGACAAAAAATATATTTATTCAGTGATTGATTCTCTGCCAAGAGCAGTTAGTCCCATTAAAATCGATGGTATAGTTCAAAAGTTATAACAAAAAAAAATTGCCCGGATTTTTTTGGCCCACCCGGTATATTTTTAACAGTATTTGCTATAACGTCAGATTCACAGTTTTTAAGATACAATAACCATCTCTTACGCACATAGCCGCTAGCGAAACGCGGTTTTCAAATTTCACAAAATAATTTGAACATTTAATTTTCAACAAAAATAAAGCTACCTTAATACCCATAACGACTAGGTCTTATGGATGGGTGCACGTGCCTAATGGCGCCAATTTGTTGTTGGAAAACCCGGTATAGTGTAATTTCTAATTTTTCCATCAACTAATTTTCTGTCGCAGAGATCATGGGGACATGACGTTAGAGCGAGCGTTGGAAGAGGGACAGCAAGCAATCACATATTTTTTCAACAACCAGTTCGAGGAAGCAAAAAACCTAATGGCACCATAGTAAGTAAATATTGACTAATGACGTTTGGTATTTTTTTTCGCGGAATAAATTTGTATATTAATTGGGTAATAAATATTAATTTTTAATCGTTTAGAAACTAGTTTTTTTTGTGCAGTAATTTTCAGTTATATCCTAATATGTAGTTGAAAAATTGGGCATCAATCATGTTTACATTAGTTTGGACCTATCTGTGTGTAAACTCTGATAGCCAAGCAGATGTGATGGGTGTAATTCACAAAAAAACTAACTAACGAGCATAGAACGTTGGTCAAGTCTCGCTAGCATGTTAGACAATTCTCGCCATGTGTTTTTTCTTCAGATATCACAAACGAGTCTAGAATGTAGCCCATATATGAAGGACCCGTCTTTTTTCGCACCACTGCATGCTCAATCGAATCCCGGTATCCCTCGTCATAAAGAACAAAAACAAAATCGTCCAAGATCGTAAAAGATTAAAGTATAACAGTCCAATTTCAAGAACGGAATTATTAATAACCGGACATTATCAAAAACGTCATTGATTAAAATAGGACATGAGCCAAATTTATCATACATGACAAAAACTGAATCGAACACACTTGATACATACACTTGATACTTGATACATTTACACTTGATAATGGTTAGAGATACTTACTAACCGAAACGTGTTTTAAAATAAATAAAGACAATGTAACTCCGAAATTTTATTTCTACACAATCATTGTCTACGAGTTTCAAACAAAGAACTGAATCGAAGTTTTGTATAACGCCTTTTATCAAACCGGACAAAAAAAGGGACTTTGCTTTTGTGTGGTTCAGCTAAAGAAGAGCGGTTCTCATATTGCTCCTTCACTGCAAATAGTCAATTTTAAGCAACTTAAGAAGAGAGAGTAATGTAAAACTTTACTTTAGCTACTAAAAACTACCTTTTATTCAAAAAATGATTATCAAAAAGTAAACAATGTTTATGTGAAGGATATAGTTTTTTTCATTTTTTTTTTCATAAGATTCGTCCCCTTGCATTTTATTAAAAGGTTTAGATTCGTGGGTTATAGGGGTAGATGTAGAGAAAACGCTTTGGTTTTTGGCGACGTTTCGTGGACAATTTCCACTTTTTCAAGCCTCAAATCTCTGCGTTACATCCAGGATGTCCGGAAGTTGGAGAACAAACATTTTAAAAATGCCATAGTATCTCATAAAAAATTATTTTTTTTTATTTTGTTTTTTTGCAACACAGAGATTTGAGGCTTGAAAAAGTGGAAATTGTCCACGAAACGTCGCCAAAAACCAAAGAGTTTTCTCTATATCAACCCCTATAACCCACGAATCTAAACCTTGGATATAGTTTTTGTTTAATTGATGTAAAAGGTCACTTAAGCTCTGGAAGAAACTTAAAAAATATGTCCTTAACTTAAAAATGTTAAAGATAGTAGGCGGCTTTTAGTTTTTATTATATTTTTAGTTTTCTCCAATAATACCTAAAGTGGCATTTAAAATTAGTTTTACCGAAACAATATACACCTTATTCACAAACTTATTGAGTACAAATAGTTTGGCCATTTACAAACGTTGCCTATATATTATTTATTTTTTATTGTAAATAGTTTTCAAATGAGAGGTATTTTTAAGTACTCCCTATTGACTAAGTGATGGTTTACCTCACTTTTAATAACACTATATTATATTGTCACGAGGGGTTTAAAGCACTTTTTACACAAACTTGCATAGCAGAACCGATTTGGCCTGATTAGAATAATTATTTAGTTATTTTTGCCCATAAGGCATTTTGATCAGAACATCCGTAAAATTTTTTATTTGTGTGTCCCTGCAAAACCGAGACTGTTGGTCACCTTATTTTTTAACATCTCACATATGAGCTTGAAACGATGCATTATTTACAATTAAATCACAGTTGATACGAGAGCTAGGAAAAATTTATTTTAATAGCGATCAGCTTCAATGCCAGTGGCAGTGGCAGAAGGCAGAGGGGGCCCAGCCTCCCCCTAAAAATTAGTCGCCATCCCTCTCCGTAAAAATGGACCCCCCGTCTCCGGTTTAGACGTTTCTATGCGTGCCCACACCAAGAAACATTTTTTTTTGTTTAGAACTTCTAGACAACTGTTTAGTGGAAACAAAATTTTGGATTTGATTTGATGATGATTGTCTTTATTTATCTAAAAGTGTTTAAGTTATACCACAAAAATAATAATAAATTCGACTAAACATGACTGCTGTAAAGGTGTCCTAGAGTTTTTTTTTAACGGCATTTATAAATGTCCAAAAAGCAATAAAATTTTTGCTTGCCGTTTATTTTTTTTCTTTTTTACCAACAACTTTCTTCTATGTCGCCATTTTCACCTACGGCATGTTTTCCATTATATTAAGAAAAAAACTTCCTTAGCGCGATTTTTTCAAAAAGTACATTTGTGTTTTTTTGCTAGTCATATGTTTATTTTTTAATACAAAGTAAACATTTTTTGCCTGCGGCGTAATTTTTTTGGTGTGTCTACAAACTTTTTTCTGTAATGCAATTTTTTTTTCCCAAAAGTGGTTATTACTTTTAAGCCTAGGCGTCAAGGATAGCCCGGCTAGTTGTGCACCTGCAAAGTAGTAATGTAAAAACAGTGCTTTATACGTTCCAAACACTAAAAAAATTTTCAAGGCAGCGTTAAATTTTGGTTTTGCCCGAGTCGCAAAAACCTCTGAATTCGGCCCTGATTGGTGTTCATAGTAGAGACGAAAGATCTGTAACAGTGCTTGATATGAAAAGGAAAAAACTAGGATTGAAGCTGAGTTAAAAACCGAATACAGTAAGTGAGTAAAGTAAAGTGACAAAGTTTACATACTTGGGAGCCATGGGAGCAAATGTAAGAGAATAATCAACGAAAACAAAATGTTTTACGCTCATAAAAAACTGCTTGTCAAAGATTCTAACCACATCTTTTAAACAAAAAATACACTGCAATAGTTGGGCTGGTGACATATGGGTGCGAATCATGGACACTTACAAAAGCGAATGAAGAACAATTAAAAATATATATATATAGAAGATTAGCTTGGTTGGGACAATTACAGACAATGGACGAGACAAGAACACCAAGAAAAATAATAAACTGGAGACGTGCAGGAAGGAGAGTAAGAGAGAAACCACGAAAATGGTGAATAGACGAAGTCGAAGAAGACAATTAAAAATGGGGGAAAAAGAAAGTGGCGAAGAATCGTACCAGAGAGGGCAGAATGGAATTGATAAAAACATATTTCTTTAAAATTGATGAATTAATGTATATTTGTTTTTATTTCAGCTCGAATTCATGCATATACCACTCACTAGGACACTCCATATTCCTCTTCCTAGAAGCGATTCTGACCGTGGAGCACGCTTCAATAGTTACTGCATCGAAAGCTCTAAAACATTCACTACATGTTTGTAACAGGTTTAGAAAAAAGAACACGTTTGGAGAATCCTTGGGAAAAATGGTCAGGAAAAATAATTACTCAGATTACACCGAATTGGAAGCCCATGCTGAGCTTTGTTACGCTGAGTGTTTGTTACTCAAATCGATGCTGACTTTTATGGAGGACGAAACTTTGAGCAGTTTTATTAAAGCCGGTCTTAAAATTAGATCCTGTTTTAACTCATACAAGTAAGTAGTATTTTTTAAAGGCTGTTCAGATTCAGATCTTTCGCTATGATGGGTAGCATTAATTTTAACCAAGCAACACACTCACAAGCATGGGACACACGAATGTTCGTGTGCAAGGGACGCGAAAAACCACGCGATGCCTATTTGCTTTGTCTCTCTCATTCTTATAAAGCGCCAGCGGTTTGCAGAATACAACGTCTTTAGAGAACCGTAAAGCCTTTAAAATCCCATTAGCGGTAATAGGAACTAAATCATGCCGCATTTACGAAAGTCATATGGAGCACCTATTAGGAAAATATTAGATGAGAAATGCGCGATAATGCAGTATATGCAAATAATGGAAATATTATAAAAAATTCTGCATAATTTGCAATTTCCTCACAGAAAGGGAATGTAAATGTAACTTGTTTTTAAGTTATTACTCCTAAGTGGTAACTAAACCGGTTCTAATTATTTATTCGACGTATTAAGAAAAGCCTAAAAAATGCAAATCTTTTTTACTTTTTCTATATATAGATCAATTGTCAAAAATTATGGAAGGTGTGATATAAAATACTCTGCCAATCTATGGGCACCTAAGCTCACACTAGGTACTATAGTTATAGTGTACGTGTGAGCTAATATAACTAAAAACTCAAATATATTTTATTGAACTCCAGACTCAATTACCTTTCGTTTGATACCACACAAGCCATGTTTTGACTTAAACTTTAATTTTTCAAATCTACCCCCACCTTTTTTTAAAACTAAAATGTATTTTGTTTAACTCCAGACTTAATTACCTTTCGTTTGATATCACACACGCCATATTTCCACATAAACACAAATTTTTTAAATTTACCCCCACCCTTTTTTTTAAAGTAAAATTTATTTTATTTAACTCCAGACGCAATTACCTTTCATTTGATATCACACACGTCATATTTTTACATGAACTCTAATTTTTAAAATATACCCCCACCCTTTTATTTGTCTTGTGTTTGGTGGATTTTGTTCATTTTTAAATGGGACCATCTCGACCCAAAACCCAGCGTAGGTACCAAATTTCATTAAAATCGGGCAAGCGGTTTTTGAGTTATGCGCGTTGGTCGTTACAGACAGACAGACAGACAGACAGACAGACAGACGGCGCAACAAAAAAGTTTCAAAATCATCTGAAACGCAAAGATATATAAAAAAATTTGAAATCGGAGCAACTTTTTTTTTCTCGAAAAAATTAGGATCACTATAGCTCACACTACTATAGTATAGTAGTAGTGTGAGCTAAAAATATGAAATAAGGCCACGTGTCATTACATAAGACACACACACAAAATGCTATTAGCTCACACATATACTATACTATAGTAGTGTGACCTATGGTGATCCTAATTTTTTCGAGAAAAAAAAAGTTGCTCCGATTTCAAAAATTTTTATATATCTTTGCGTTTCAGATGATTTTGAAACTTTTTTGTTGCGCCGTCTGTCTGTCTGTCTGTATGTCTGTCTGTCTGTCTGTCTGTCTGTCTGTCTGTCTGTCTGTCTGTCTGTCTGTCTGTCTGTCTGTCTGTCTGTCTGTCTGTCTGTCTGTCTGTCTGTCTGTCTGTCTGTCTGTCTGTCTGTCTGTCTGTCTGTCTGTCTGTCTGTCTGTCTGTCTGTCTGTCTGTCTGTCTGTCTGTCTGTCTGTCTGTCTGTCTGTCTGTCTGTCTGTCTGTCTGTCTGTCTGTCTGTCTGTCTGTCTGTCTGTCTGTCTGTCTGTCTGTCTGTCTGTCTGTCTGTCTGTCTGTCTGTCTGTCTGTCTGTCTGTCTGTCTGTCTGTCTGTCTGTCTGTCTGTCTGTCTGTCTGTCTGTCTGTCTGTCTGTCTGTCTGTCTGTCTGTCTGTCTGTCTGTCTGTCTGTCTGTCTGTCTGTCTGTCTGTCTGTCTGTCTGTCTGTCTGTCTGTCTGTCTGTCTGTCTGTCTGTCTGTCTGTCTGTCTGTCTGTCTGTCTGTCTGTCTGTCTGTCTGTCTGTCTGTCTGTCTGTCTGTATGTCTGTATGTCTGTATGTCTGTCTGTAACGACCAACGCGCATAACTCAAAAACCGCTTGGCCGATTTTAATGAAGTTTGGTAGCTAGGCTGGGTGTTGGGTCGAGATGGTCCCATTTAAAAATGAACGAAATCCACCGAACACAAACCAAATAAAAGGGTGGGGGTAGATTTCAAAAATTAGAGTTTATGTGAAAATATGGCTTGTGTGATATCAAATGAAAGGTAATTGAGTCTGGAGTTAAACAAAATACATTTTAATTTATTTAAAAAAAAGGGTGGGGGTATATTTCAAAAATTAGAGTTTAAATGAAAATATGACGTGTGTGATATCAAACGAAAGGTAATTGAGTCCGGAGTTTAACAAAACACATTTTAGTTTTTGTTTTTTTAAGGGTGGGGGTAGATTTCAAAAATTTGAGATTAAGACGAAACATGGCTTTTGTGGTATCAAACAAAAGGTAATTTAGTCTAGAGTTGAATAAAATATATTTCAGTTTTTAGTTATATTAGCTCACACGTACACTATAACTATAGTACCTAGTGTGAGCTTAGGGGCCCATATATTGGCAGAGTATTTTTTAATGTTTTGAAAACTAAGCCAAATGTTGACTTGCGAAATTAAAATTTTAAAAAAATTAATATTGCTTAACAACAACAATATTGATGGGATTGTATCTAAATATTTAAAGAAATTGGTAGAAGATACTTTTTAAAAATTTCCCTTTTTGAAAGAATATAAATTTATACAAAAAGTCAAACAGATTTGCATTTTCTAGTTATTTCTTTGTTCAGGCCAGGGTCTTCTTTTCATCGAACAGTTCCTTATTTTTCGTATTTTATTTTTAGTTGCACTAGAGTGAACTTGTCCCGTCTTTACTTTTATAGGGGAGGGAAGTAAATTAAAATTTTGGTGTTTTAATTTTTTTTTCTATAGTTTTATTATAAATCTTATTGGTCTTCCAAAGCTCAGCTCTCTAGCGTTTCTGGAAGTGGGCAATGTTACTTTTAGATAACTTTTATATTTATAGGGGAGGAAAGAAAATTAAAATTTTGGGATTTTTAAATTTTTTCCTATATTTTTGTCATATTTTCTATTAGTCTGCCAAAGCTCAGCTCTCTAGCGTTTCCGGAAGTGGGCATTGTTACTTTTACATAACTTTACATGTATAGGAGAGGAGAGTAAATTAGAATTTTGGGTTTTTTTCCAAGGGTTTGATCATAATTTCTATCAGTCTGCCAAATGTCCGCTTTGTAGCATGTCGAGAAGTATAGTAGAAGTTTGATGATCTATACATGTGTGAATGAGTGGCAATTTCGACGTTTTTTGAAATTTCGTAACTACTTTACTACTTTATGGAACAAATTGTGAAAGGCTTTCGCGGCCATCGTCCAATGGTGGGTGTGCTTTCGGGCTGTTCGGCCGTCGTCGTTGGAAATTCGTTCTCGACGTTTCGCCAACTCGAGTGGATGGCTTCTTCAGGAGATGTTGACTGTTTGTCGGAACCGAACCGAACCGAACCACCAGTCTTCGAGAAGCCGACAAACAGTCAACATCTCCTGAAGATGCCATCCACTCGAGTTGGCGAAACGTCGAGAACGAATTTCCAACGACGACGGCCGAACAGTCCGAAAGCACACCCACCATTACTTTATGGAAGTCTATGAATCTTGGAAGTAGAGTTTTAGATAGGTCAAATATGGGCTAAAATGTTTGAAAAAGAAGAAACTTGGCGGGGTACTGCCGTGCCCCCAAATATGCTGGTGTATACTGTGTCCATTTTAAGTTGATACTGATCTGTGATAGTCCTACATAGACTTGCGTGGCGTGATACAGACCCCCTTAAAGAAGGGGGTTTAGTATTTTGACAGTCTTCAGTACATTTTAGCTCACACTACGACTATACTATAGTAGTGTGAGCTATGGTGATCCTAATTTTTTCGAGAAAAAAAAAGTGTCTTCGATTTCAAAATTTTTTATATATCTTTACGTTTCAGATGATTTTGAAACTTTTTTGTTGCGCCGTCTGTCTGTCTGTCTGTCTGTCTGTCTGTCTGTCTGTATGTCTGTCTGTAACGACCAACGCGCATAACTCAAAAACGGCTTGCTCGATTTTAATGAAATTTGGTACCCAGGCTGGGGTTTGGGTCGAGATGGTCGCATTTAAAAATGAACAAAATCCACCCAACACAAGCCAAATAAAAGGGTGGGGGTAGATTTCAAATATTAGAGTTTATGTAAAAATATGGCGTGTGTGATATCAAACGAAAGGTAATTGAACCTGGAGTTAAACAAAATACATTTTAGTTTATTTAAAAAAAAAGGGTGAGGATAAATTTCAAAAATTAGTGTTTAAGTGGAAATATTGCGTGTGTGATATCAAACGAAAGGTAATTGAGTCTGGAGTTAAACAAAATACATTTTAGTTTTTAACAAAAAGGGTCGGGGTAGATTTGAAAAATTAGAGTTTAAGTCAAAACATGGCTTGTGTGGTATCAAACGAAAGGTAATTGAGTTCGGAGTTCAATAAAATATACTTCAGTTTTTAGTTATATTAGCTTTCACGTACACTATAACTATAGTACCCAATGTGAGCTTAGGTGCCCATAGATTGGCAGAGTATTTTTCTATAAGAAATGAAAAGACTAACTCACAAATTTTAGGTGATGTTTAAAATTATCTTAAAATTTTTATTTTATTCTTAAATTTCTGAAAAAAGATCCTATTTCTTAGGGCTCAGAGACTATAAAGTACGGCTCTTTTAGAATTTTTGTCAATTATGCGTAGTACAATCATGATGCTACAGATGGCGCTTTACAATAGTCGCATTTCACAATATTAAAACCCAAAAATTACTGCAATTGTAATTGAGTACAGAAAAATATTGGTTTGAAGGAAGTTCACGAGGTATAAAGTCTTAACAAAAAAGTTTCACGGGCAAGACCTCAGAGGTAAAGCTACCTTTACCTCTGAGGTCTTGCCCGTGAAACTTTTTTGTTAAAAATATTAGTGCTCAATGTCGACACACGGTGCAAAAGTTAAGACGTCGATAAATTGATACATGCGTTGTTTCAAAGATAATTCGTCAACTATTATGCAATATTTTTCAGCATAAACACAAAACTCCCTAAATAGGATCTGCTATTAGTTACTACATAACGATTTGGGGTGTACAGTGTGTCCCAAATTGGGCACTTTTAGGGGGTTTAAGGTACTTCTAGGGGAGACAGAGAAAAACTGACCACGCATTGCGAGGCTCAAATTAATAGAGAAGACTTATAGTGAAAACCGCATTTTGAAATTTCGTCTCGTCTTTAAGCTACGGGGGCTTTTTGAAAAGTGCATTTTGGAAGGGAGTCTATAACTTCGTCATTAGTGGAAATTTTGATTTAGAGTAAATTGCAATTTTATAGACTTTGTCACGAGGAATTCACCCGCTAAATTAAATTTTAACTGTCACTTTTAGTTTTTGAGATATGACATAAAGTTGCATTTTTTCTTATGGAATGGCCTATATTTTAATTAATTTTCGAATTTGTCATTGAATTCTCTTCAAAATGATGTATTATATGTCATAGTTTGATTGAGCGATTTAGGAGATATTCAGCTTTTTCACTTATTTCTAGTGCGCATGATTCCCTGCTGAGGCAGGTCAAGGCACTCCAGTATTTTTATTATTTTACACAGTCAAAAATATTGTAAGCCTGGTTTGGAAAAATTATAATTCAGCTGACGGCCCTCAAAGCGTAGTTATAAAAAGAAACAAAAATTACAGACTCAATAGAAATTCGAAATTATTAAAAATTATCAATAATCATTGCGTCATAGATCAACAGAAAAAATAACAACCAACCTAGTAACTAACAATGCCTATCTCCTCTAACTGACTGTCCCTCCTAACGTCATATATTTTGGCCCGCTGTTTTGAAAAAGAGCCATACTGAATAAGTTTCCTTTTCAACTTTGGAAATATATCCATATACGGTTGTCTTCGTTCGTGATACCTTTAAAGATATAAGTTTCCAGCGACCTGTCGATTATCATTACTTTCCCAGTAACATTTTAACATGTCATACTTTTCATCGTTTTGACATATCAAAGCGTAATGTCAAATTGTTTAAACAATTGAAAACAATGACAAAATGCCAAAACGCAAGGCCAACTTGATTTGCATAGTATAAGACAACAAACTATAGGAGCATTAAAGTAGGATTTACCGCAAGGCTTTCATGTCAATGGCGCATGACGTCATTCAACGCACACTAGACAAAAATAAAAACTTTAATTTTCTCCGAAACTGCTCAATCAATATGTGACATATGATACATCATTCAAAAGAATTCAATGACGAATTCGAAAATTAATTAAAATATAGGCCATTCCATAAGAAAAAATGAAACTTTATGTCATATCTCAAAAACTAAAAGTGACAGTTAAAATTTAATTTAGCGGGTGAATTCCTCGTGACGAAGTCTATAAAATTGCAATTTACTCTAAATCAAAATTTCCACTAATAACGAAGTTATAGACCCCCTTCCAAAATGCAGACTTTTCAAAAAGCCCCCGTAGCTCAAAGACGAGACGATATTTCAAAATGCGGTTTTCACTATAAGTCTTTTCTTGAAATTTGAGCCTCGTAATGCGTGGTCAGTTTTTCTCTGTCTTCCCTAGAAGTACCTTAAACCCCCTAAAAGTGCCCAATTTGGGACACCCTGTACAGTGTGTCCAATTTTTGATGGTATTGAATGGGAAACTTAGTTATTTTATAGATATAATTTCGATATAAAATTTTCTTTTCAGCCCTTGTAGTTTTAGAGCTACGAGGAAAAATTTAAAAATCCGTAATTCTAAAAATCTGTCATATCTTTGTTATTAGTGCAAATATTACAATTTTGTTAAAACTTTTCTACTGACACTTGATCCTGTCAAAATAAATGACGTCAAATTTTTGGTTCGACGAGTCGGATTCGAAATTTCAGAAAAAAAATTAAGAAGTTAAATACCTGGATTTATTTAAATTTTTTGCTTTACATTGGGTCCCCAATTAACCCATAGCTATATTTTTTTTAAATCCAGATCCGTATTTAAAAAAAAAATTGAATTCTCGAATTCCACTCGACGGATCAAACATTTGACAACGTCATTTTATTGACAGGATCAACTATCTGTAAAGAAGTTTTAATAAAACTGAAATATCTGCCCTTATAACGGATTTTTAGGATTCCAAATTTTTGAATTTTCCCTCGTAGCTTTTTAAACATTTTTTTCTTGTCTTAAAATTGGAGGACAGTAATATGAAATCTGCAGATCTCCCTCTTTCATAATAAGTGAGTTTCTCATTCACGACCATCAAAAATTGGACACTCTGTACATTTAAAAACATCCATTATTAATTATTTTAACACATCTACTTAACTACAAATTTTCCAAAACCGAACCAAAGCGAACCATCAGAAAACCTTCAAATGGCTTTCCTGGTGCAAGGAAGGGTTGGTAATTGCAAAATATACAAGAAAAACGCAAAGTTTTCTCCACAACATTTTTTAATAAAAAAATAAATAGATGTTCAAAACTATCTCGTTTCCACCCTTCAAGGGTCGAGTTACGCTTATTTTACATTGCGTCTACCCATGCTCTTTTTCCGTGAATTTTATTAATATTTTTTTTTCACATAACGTTTTTTTTTAGAGATTGTCAACAAATATTACGAAAGCGCCAATGGGAAAACGAAGAAACGAAACTGCACTTTGAGAGTGGCGTCAAAATGGGCATTGGCACTTTTAATTTAATGATATCCATGCTACCTTCGAGAGTCATTAAATTACTGGAATTTATCGGATTTTCAGGGGACAAGGTGGGTAAATAAGTACGAATATACCTTAAGGAAAATTATCACTTGACAAAGGCAAGAACTTGACTGAATGAATTCACCAGAACGGTAGCGAAGGCGAACGAATTTTGTCAGACGTACACTATTCGTACGTTCGGTAACGTTTACGGAAATATTTAAACATGCCAAGTTAAAAGTAATAAAGTAATTTTTTTTTTATCGAAGGTTTAAAAATTGTCACTTCTTGCAATATCAGGTTGCTGACTCCTTAGAAAAAACGAAACATCTCTTAAAACTAGTCTTGTACTTTTTCTATGTACATATGTATGTGTGTACTTTGGTAAAGTAAATTTTAATGAAAACATTTTCGTGGCAAAAGAATAGGACCAAATTTGGTAAAAAAAAACAGTTTTTAGAAAATACATGTAATTGAAAATCATTTTGTGAAAAAAAAGGGCATAGGGGACAATAGCCCGGATTTAAAAATCAAAAGTGTCGAACGTGAAAGATTTTACTTCTAAGTTCCGAAATATAAATTTTGCCACTACAATGGCCAGTTATCTTTAAATTAACTTTCCTTCTCCTGTAAATTTGTTACTTAACTTTCCTTCTCCTGTAAATTTGTTACCAGATATTCAGTTTTACCAAATGTTTCTACACGAAATGTTTTTTGTCCAAATTTTATGCTACCAAAATTTCTCTTAATTTTTTTTTTCTACTAATTGTTTTTCTATTAATTGTTTATATTACCTAAAAACTAATAAATTTATTATTTTTGAACAATTTTCTTTTGTCTAACTACATATATTTTCCCTTCACTTTTTTTCAAATTAAATTGTATCTTTTTATAATAATAATAATAATAATAATACAAAATTTTTTTTTAGTAAAGCGGGCTTATTACCCCGTAACCTCTCTCCCCCAAAGTTGCGCGTCTTTTTTTGAAATGGTAGTTAAAAAAATTAAATTAATTAACCCCCGCTTGAAATCCGCGCTTGATTGAGGGCCCAGCGAAAACTTCGTTAAATTGAGTTAAAAAATTGGTACCCTTATTTTTGTTGAAAATGAAACTTTCAATCAATGTGTGAAAACTACGTTTTTGAGATATATCTCAAAAACGTGGTTTTCACTAACGCAGTATACATACTGCGTTAGTTCAAAGGCGGCATTAAAGCATTGTTTCCCTATGCGGTCTTTTAACTAACGGAGGGAGGTATACTATACAGGGTGTGTCCCATAACCTAGGGACCATAGGCCAACAGGCGATAGAGGAGGTCATGTCTGATAAAAAAGTTCCTATAATGCATGGGTCAGAACTCTTTCTTTGTCGAGATACAGAGCATCAAGGTTCGCGATTTTTAAACTTTTTTGATAATAACTTTTTAAAAAACACAGTAAAAATATGAAATTGGGTAAAGTCGTGTACTAGAACAAGAGCAATAAATTAGAATAAAAATAATTTAAAAAAAAATTAGTCGGTCAAGTTTTTTTAGAAAAAACTATTTTTTTGGTATAAATTTTTATGAATGCTATTTAAACGCAATGTTTTTTTTTAAATATTTTTTGTTAATAAAAACAAGTGTCTGACGAGATATGGTAATAAAATATTATTGATATTTTTTAAAAGAATAAGTAAACAATTTTTTTATTTTTTTTTATCTTGTTTTATACATTCTTGGAGGTTAGTTTGACAGCCTGTATCTTTTTAACTTATATTTTTATCAAGAAAAAAGAATACCACAATTTTTGAATCACAATTAGCTGGGTTATCAGCTGGCTGTGACAGATTTTCTTTTTTTTTCTAAAACCTTTTTCCCCCCACTCCTCTAACTTTAAAAATCCTATATCTTAAAAAAAGATGTGTGTTGACACCCATGTTATATAAAGTTTTTTCTCGGAAATAACCTCCTTTATCACCTGCTGTACTATGACTCCTAAGTTATGGTACACCCTGTATATGTATTTTCTAACAAAATTAATTTACATTATGACAAATTTTGTTGAAAATGTAATTCTTAATTTAAATTTTAAAACCGCGTGTCGCTAGCTGCTGTAATAGGATATGATTTTTTAATAAATAAAATATTATAATTTTTTTATAATTGCTAATTTGACGTTGTGACAAATTTTGTTAAAAATATAAATCCTAATCTAAATTTGAAAACCGTGTTTTGCTAGCTACTGTAACTCTCGAATTATGATTTTTTAAAATATTTCAACCCACCTTCTACCACCCTTGCAGCATATTTTTTTTTTTTTAATCTCAATACTGTCGTTCCTAAGAAGAAAGCCGTATTTAGAAACTGGCGTTTTGAGAAAAACGCGTTTCATGTTTTTGACTTTTTTATAAATTTTAAAGTAAAAATTGATAGGTTATATTTTCTTTAAATTTTACTTCATAGTAAGGGCATTTGAGTAAATAAAATTATTTTATTTCAAATGTAAATTTTAATAACAGCATATGGCTTTTCTTTTAGGATTAACTTGCTGTACCCTTATTCAATAGTAACGGAATAGCCACATATTTTTTATTGTAATTTAAAGTTTTATTTTCTATCATGACCGATTGTTTAGATATATTTTTTGTAATATTTGAGAATGTAATACAATGTTCTAAATAGAGTTTGACTTACAGTAACTGACTGTCGAAACCGAAATCAACAAGTTGGTTTTACCAATACACAAAGCCAAATTCTATGCCCTGATACTGTATGATATAGTTTCTATTTATAATAATGCATTTTATACAATTGTGCTATGTTTATTATGCCAAACCCAACTTGTTAATTTCATTTCCGAGGATCAGTTAAGGGACTCCACTCTGCGACGCTCAAATATTAAGAGAAGTTTTAAACTGAGAAGCGTATCTTGATACAGTAATACGTTTTCGAGTATTTCTCAAGTTTTGTATTTTCGAAGGGCCTATCTTTTTATTTATGAAAATCTATCAAACTTAATGTCACTTGTGACTTTTACTTTTTGAGATGTTACATAAAGTTCGTATCACATACGGCTTTTATGTCTAGGAAGGCCTGGGTTAAAAGACCGCCCAAAACCACTAATTTTTAAAATTTATTTTATTCATACAAGTTTTGAATTTTAAATACATAAATATATTTCAATTGAGATAACACAGGAAATGTGTTATTTGGAGCCATCTTAGCATAATCGTCATCACATCTGTTTGTGTGTGTCTGTGTGTATGTTTCTTCGATCTGTCGCTGTCACATTTAGCTTAGGTCAGACACTATTTTTGTTGAAAATTTAATAAAATTTTTCTTCAATAGTGGTTTGACTGGAATTTGCATATGTCTGAGTAAACTACGATTGGAGTGATAGCGCCACTAGAGGATGTTGTAGCGAAAAAAGATGATATAAAACTATTTTAGGGTGTTTGTTGACTTTTGCGGGCCACGAGCGACAACTGTTGGACAACCTGTTTAAGTGTGTGCTAAACATCCTGAGAAGTTAATAATTTTTATTCTATATAGGACCAAGGTTTGAGAGAGCTCACCGAAGGGTACCAGCAAGGTGGTATCCGCCAGATCCTCTGCATAATGACATTACTGGGCTATAATCTAATTGTCCTCAATGTACTGAGTCACAGGGAAGGTGATACTGAGGTATGTGAAAACAGATATACTTTTTGTTTTTTACTTTTAATATTTGTTTTCCTCAGTTGTTATTTTTATTTATTTATATTGGGACGTTCTATCCATATATAATCCACCGCCAAGTGTCGCAAATTAATATTAAAGTTAAAGCATTTTTAAATAATGCATAACTAATCAAAATACAAAAAAAACCTCGGTTGTACATAAACCGATAAGAAAAAAAAATTGCCCACTTGTGCCCCGATCCTCCATCATGTGCGTGTAACTGACTAGACTCAGAAACTTGTTTTAAACTTACTTTGAGCTCATCAGTGTGACATAAGCATAATAAAAATTTCAAAAATTGGTTCTCAGAGTTTTGGAATTGCAAGTCTTCCCTACTAGAGATCCGACTCTTTCTTTATGCATCGGTCTTAAAAACCGTCTTCGACCAGAGAGTCTGGCATTTGGAAAAACAGAACAGAACTGAATTGGAGCAACTTTTTTTGTCTTATTTTTGATACTTTCACCATAGCTCACACTACTATAGTTGTGATATAGTCTATACAAAACCTGTAAATCCACAAAAAATGGTCATATTGTCACTGTCCCTTATTGTTAGGCTATCCAAAAGTTAAGTCTACCTAACAATAATATATGCTTTGATCATACCCCGGAAAACCTGGGTGAAAAAAAGATTCTGAATTTAAGGTAATTTTATTTGAATAAATATAGGTATCCTTGAAGATAATGTGGCATTTTGTTAATGAGTACGTAACTTATGAGAAAGTAAATTGTAACACTTATTATTTTTGCACTCGGCTATTACCTTGTGTAATAGTAGTTTACCTAACTAGTGCGGAAAGTGCCTCTTTTCCGCACGCGATTGCAGATGGCCAAACGACGCGATAGCGGAGTTTGGCCAGCAATCAAGTGCGGAAAAGACACTTTACGCACGAGTTAGGTACACTATTTTTTCTATAAGCGTGAGGAAAAAACTAAAAATTAATCAGAAAATTATTTATATTCAAAACGTTTTAATCAAATCAATTATTATTATTCACATTCTCGCGGCTTCTAGAACTGACTGGGGTAGATCTTCGTCCGAAGAATCCATTGAAAATCTGATTTTTTTGTTTGAAAAATTCAAAAGACGCTTGTATCTGCAAAATTGGCTTTGTTTTGACAGTTTGTTTGTACTTTGTTGCTATGGTGATTTAAGATGCCAAATCTAAAACCACTAGTGTTCATTGTTGTTTGACATTGACAATGACGATATTTATACCGGGGAGGTTTAAAACTTATAATTTGAACCTATTTTACTGAAAACTTTATTTTATCGAAAATATTGAAAATATAGCAGAATTTTAGTCAATTTGAATATTTTTAGGATATTTCGTGTGCTAGGAAAGATACAAATGTATTTTGAACGGTCTAAATGTTATAGAACACCTCAAAATCGTAACAAATTTACTTTTCCGCACTAGTGCGGAAAAGTGGCACTTTCCACACTAAAATGCGTGCGGAAAAGTGGACTTTTCCGCACGCTTATAGAAAAAAATATTTACACTTATGTAAAATTTTTCACTTTATTCACTTGATATAAAATAACTACTATTTATTTAGCAAGTACTCTACAGAATTTTGCATGCACTAAAATAACCTAATGTTTTTAAAAAATTATTAAATTTAAACATTTTGATAAATGTTATAATAGATTTATTTATTTATTTGTTTATTTATTTATTTTTTAATAAGGGCTCTTTACAGACCAAACAAAAAGTCCAATTTCTATTCTATTGTATTCAAAGAACCACTTAAGTATTACATATCTATTTAAACTAGGGGTATCGCAGATCCAAATCTACTTAAAAAATAATAATAAAAACTCCTATCTGTATAATAAAGAAAAATTATAATAAAAGTGAAACTATTAAGTGCTCTTATTGCAGCACTTCTAACGCTATTTAGAGACAAATGAAAAATATCTATATTAAAAAACAAAATGTTGTACAATCTTTGTAAAGAAGCTACAGGCGAATTTAGTGACGCATTTGTGCTAAATGATTTTGTATAAAATATATGAAAAATTATTGTAGTATAATGTATGTTGGTATGAAAATTCAGTTTAGACAAGAGTGAGTTCAGCACAGTTGATAGTACTATTTGCTAATTTGTACAATAAAATTAGGTAAGCAATATTATGACGGGAACTTAATTTATTTAAATTGATTTTTCTTAAACCTTGATCATACGAAAGAGGCCCAAAATGATATCTCTAATTAATATTTTTTTATAAAATTTTCTTGCACTCTTTCTATTCTGTTAATATATTTAAAATGGTATGGGCGCCATACTGTGCTAGCATATTCTAGATTGGATCTTACAAAAGAATTGTACAAAGTCAGTACAGTACTACAGTGATATTAAGATTTTAAATTTAGTTATTACAATGCTTTCCACGTAAAACTCAAACATAAGATAGATTACCGACAGTTTATTAAATTATTACTTTCCTAACAAAATAAACTGCTCTTATGATTAGTCTACTATATTACTTTTTAAAATATTCGAAATGCTGGCTTGTACAGGTTGTTTGCTTAGCATATTTTATTGTTAAGCATACCACTGTGTTATAATTTTAGTTAGCCTAACAATAAGAGACAATATGATCATTTTTTGTGGGATAGATGTGAGCTAAAACCGTTTTTTTCAATATGGCGGATTTTAAGAAACTAAGTTATTTCTTAAAAGGTTTGGTGTATTTTGATAATAATTCATTGATTATAAAAGTCAGTGCGAGTATTTAGCATTTATACAGGTTTTATTTTTTATTTATTTATTATAGATTTGCGAAAAAATGCTGCTTAAACAATTAGAAAAACATCCAGATGGCGTTTGGTTTTTATTCTTCAAAGGTAGACTGGAGTTCATGAAGGGGAACTTAGACGAGAGTATTACGTGGTACAAGAAATCGTGGCAATCTCAAAATTTATGGCCGCAGTTTCATCACGTGTGTTTTTGGGAGTTGCTTTGGGTTCATTGGTAAGTTCTTGTTAATTACTAATTTATTTTGCTAGTTTCTATCCCATTAGCACACTTCAAGGTAAACTTCACGCTATATCAGCCTTGAAAACTGTTTTTTGTAAATATCACAGAAACGGAAGCTCCTACGAAGTTTTTAGAACCCAAGTAACATTTCTTTATTTATAGCAGAAGCTAAAAGGTTGCCAGCGCCTTTCCTTAAAACTATTAGTTTCAATGTTTGGTCGCTAGCACGTTCCCATTACCCTTATATACCCCTTAGACGTCCTAAATGGGACTCCCCAATTGGTGGTGGCAACCTATGTATTAAACTTACTATAAAACTATAAGAAATAAACTCCAGCTTCGCCCTCTAGCGGTTCCACCAGTATGGAACCTTTTAGAGCCTAAAGCTATTATGCCAGGTTCTAAAAGCAACTCAGAAACGTCCTCTATCCTATTATAAAACTAAATTAGGTAATTTGGTATCCTGGCGATTCTGTTGAATACCTTTAGAGTAAAGAAGCTTTCCTATAAAAACTATGGCGATATTTTAGATTCACAATGGCTATATAAAATAATTTAGGTCACAAAATTGCCAAAAATGTCAAAGTCCCAAAATTATTTTATTACATAAAAATATACCGAGTTTGTCGTTTTGTTGATGATCAAATTGCCTACCAGATTTATTTTTCTGATAAAATCGTATCTGAAAAGCTCTCAAAACAAGCGCGCCACCTCAAGAATGCTTTTTAATAGTTTTTTGATAACAAAATAACAAATATTTAAAATTAAAAAAAAATCATTTACACTATTCACCATTAAAAAAGTCTGTTTGGTTTACATAAATCAAAATTAAAGTAAAATTATTGTTAAAAAACACTGCTAAAACGACTAGATAAATATTTTCTCTTTACAATATTTTCTAAATAAATTTATATACGCCATTATGGTTTAATAGTGGTCACTTGGTTTTATTTGTTACTGTATCGCAACTAAGATTTTTGAGTGCCCTTATGAAACCAACAAAAAAGAACAATGTAAACATAGTCAACATAACCTCACTTAAATTTTTTGTATTTGTTTTTAAAGTGTTTAAAAGCGTATAATTCAACACTTAAATGTTTTTTATCGTGCAATTTCAACACAATCAAGAGGGCCAGTGCAATGATATTCGTTGTGCCTGCAGGTTGGAGGGCAACCTCTTATATTGGTCGTCTAAATACGCCTTATCTAGGCCTGGGTGTCCTACCCAGGAGGACGGAAACTCAACAATTATTAATTATTGGGCTTTAAATAATCAATCTTGCAATAGGTAGGTACCAATCTGTACCTAGGTATATCTATTATTTTTACAAGAAATACCTAAAAAAATAAAACACGAAAGTATTTACTAACTTCTGTTAGAACCCTTAAGGAAACAAGGTTTTATATGGCCGCCTATTTAAATAATATTTAATATACAGCTATGAGTAACTATAAATACAAAAGAATTAAGTTTACCTTTAAGCCTTCCTATAAAACCTTTTTAAAATGCCTAAAAATAATGGCAAAAACCAAAAGTCTAAAGTTTATATTTACCACTCTTAAAAACCTTAAGGAAACTAGGTTCTATATGGCCGCCTATCTAATCATATTTACTTTTAAACTACTGGTAACTATAAAAACAAAAGGATATAAGATAACCTTTTAGCTCTATTATAAAACACTTTTGTGATGACCTAAAGTAATGAAAAAACTAAATGACCAAAGTTTATATTTATTTTTTTTTTAAAACTTTAGGTAAAATGGTTTTATAAGACCATCTTTATAAATCAGAAATGAATAAAACAAAAAGTATCTAAAAGGAACAGAAGGAATATCAGTTTTATTATACTCCCTTTATAAATTACTTTTTGGTTGTATAACACTCCTTTAGGTAATTGGTAATATAAATTACCTTTATGTAGCCAAATTGATCCTAAAACCCATAACAGCACCCTCTAAATAACCTAGGAACCAAATTAATAAAACCTTGAGTGGTAATAATGTTACTTGGGTAGTAACATAAACTATTGTGAAAAACGTGTTCTACTATATTCCGAAAACCGCCTATTGTTGCGATGGTCCGTTAAAAAGTTAGCATATTTTTAAACTGTCAAAAAACTGTCATTAGTATTAATGGATTTTGAGCAAAATCTAATCAGCTCTTTACAATATCGGACACTATTTTACCTGAAAATATCCTAAACATCGTTTTAGGGGCTATCGTATTACGAACAGACATACACACACCCACGGACAGACGTGTACTCAACACATTTTTGGCGTTAAAAAAAAAATCCTTCAAAACAATAGCTTCTCTAGTCATTGTTGCGCGTGCTAGGAAGGTAAAAAGGAAACTTTGTTTTATTTAGCTTAATCCTTTAAAATTGATAAATTAAAATAAAGAATTTGGCGTCAGTTAAACAAACTTTTCAAGATACTGTAGCGAGTTTGTAAAAGAAGTTTATTTAAAAATTTGCGAAATACTGTTTGTGAATACAGTGTGTTCCCAAGTATCATTAATAAACCATCAGGGGTGATTATTTAGCTTATTTTATGACTAAAATTTTATGAAATTATAGGTCCACAAATATTTTTTTGCCGATCTATAGAATGTTGAAATTTCATTTTAGCTCACACATACTATACCATAGTAGTGTGAGCTATGGTGCTCCTAATTTTTTCGAGAAAAAAAAAGTTGCTCCGATTTCAAAATTTTTTATATATCTTTGCGTTTCAGATGATTTTGAAACTTTTTTGTTACGCCGTCTGTCTGTCTGTCTGTCTGTCTGTCTGTCTGTCTGTCTGTCTGTCTGTCTGTCTGTCTGTCTGTCTGTCTGTCTGTCTGTCTGTCTGTCTGTCTGTCTGTCTGTCTGTCTGTCTGTCTGTCTGTCTGTCTGTCTGTCTGTCTGTCTGTCTGTCTGTCTGTCTGTCTGTCTGTCTGTCTGTCTGTCTGTCTGTCTGTCTGTCTGTCTGTCTGTCTGTCTGTCTGTCTGTCTGTCTGTCTGTCTGTCTGTCTGTCTGTCTGTCTGTCTGTCTGTCTGTCTGTCTGTCTGTCTGTCTGTCTGTCTGTCTGTCTGTCTGTCTGTCTGTCTGTCTGTCTGTCTGTCTGTCTGTCTGTCTGTCTGTCTGTCTGTCTGTCTGTCTGTCTGTCTGTCTGTCTGTCTGTTGTGAAAATATGGCGTGTGTGATATCAAACAAAAGGTAATTGAGTCCGGAGTTTAACAAAATACATTTTGGTTTTTGTTTTTTTAAAGGGTGGGGGCAGAGAGCAAGTCAAAACATGGCTTGTGTGGTATCAAACAAAAGGTAATTTAGTCTGGAGTTGAATAAAATATATTTCAGTTTTTGGTTATATTAGCTCACACGTACACTATAACTATAGTACCTAGTGTGAGCTTAGCCATATATTGGCAGAGTATTTTTTTTAGTTTTCCTTTATAAGTCCTGCAGTTGCCAGCTTAAATGTGGACGCTTGGTTAAGCTTTAAGGCTTTTTAGAGGTCATCTTTATAATCAAGCAAAACTAAACATTTTTTTTTCTAATTCGCTCGTCTCGTCATAACCCATGAAGCAGAAGTTTTTATAATTTTACCTCAAGACAATTTAGTGATATCGACGACTTTTTTACCTTATCTCAGTAGATTTGTATTTTTTTTACTCCCATATGTGTATAATTATTAGGCTACGGACAACTATTAGATACGGACCGTTCGGTTATTCGATCTCTTTGTTTAAATGTGAGAATCAAACAGAGAGCGTTTAACCCAGAAACGTCAAAAAATCATGCATGTTCATTGTTTTATTAACCAATAATAACCCTCTCTGGAGGTAGGTAATCTTTGGTTAAAAGAACAAAGAAAACGCCACTGACTTCGCAAAACTTTATATATTTTTCGTAAGGAAGAAATTATTTAAAAAAAAAAACATTAATGCTATTTCTTAAAAGTTATCTAAATTTTAAAATTAAACTTAAAATCCGAAGTTTAAGGTTTGATTTGGTTCTGTTTGCGCCGTTTAATGCATAGTTTTATCTCTGCTTTAATTCATCACTCGTTATATTTTTACAGACATGATTTGTTTTACAGACATTGCAAAGAAATTTAAAAATTGCTAAATTAGTCATACTCTTCGTCATAGCTTTTCTGAAAAAGTGGGAATGGGCTGAAAAACTATATGGCTCTTAAAGATATTATCCTGTGTAAAATTTCATTAAAATAGATGTAGTAATGAAGTTACATATAACGCTAGCATCTGAACGGACAGACAGAGCGCCGGAAAACAGAAATGGAGACGCTTAGATCTAAAGGCATTTCTTGAAATTCAAACATGTCATTTTTGCACAACTACAAATACTATACACATAGTAAAATTTATCCCAGGCGGGCTCCATTCGAAAGGGCCCGTATCACTCCCGCATACCGCAAAGGAAAGATAATAAAATATTTGAAAAATAATCGCGGATATCAAAGGATATGATATCACCCATATTATTTTGTAGACACCTTATCCCTAAATTGTGGCCTATTACTTAAATAATTATTATCACTGGAACGAAGATTAAAACATTACATAATTTTTAATTAGGCATAATCACAAATAATTTTTTTATAAATGGTTCATCTAAAAATTTTCACTGCATCCGTCTACAGAAGCAATTTAAAACAAAACCAAAAGAATCGTGATAAAACTTTATATGAACTAGAAACCTTGCGCATCGAAACAAGAATCATTACAATGACTGGCAAGTAAAATTAATAATTTTACTTGGTTGCCGTTGCAGATAAAGATAAAGTAGACAATTTTAGAAGAGGAAAATGTTATTAAAAACTTCAATAAAATACATGGTGGTTGTTTTGTTAGAAAAGTTGGTGTCGAAACTTGACATTCAAATTATCGCAAAAAATTACACCACTTGTAGATTGTGAATTTGGACCACCCTGTATTTGTTTGTGCAAAATTTTGCAAAGGTCAACTGGTCAAAATCATTTTACGATATGTTCAATAAAATGAGATGAAACGCTAAGAATCACAAGTGAAAGTAATGAACTAATAAAAAACTGTACGTTTTGTTATAAGTTTTTTTATATATACGGTTCTATGGTGTAATGGTTAGCACTCTGGACTTTGAATCCAGCGATCCGAGTTCAAATCTCGGTAGAACCTCAAAACTTTTTTTTGGGTTTCCTCAGGTTTAACAAATTTTGTAATGGTTTCATAAAAACTCACAAACAAACATGCATATCGTGGCTCAGATGTTAAAACCTCGTATCTCAAAAAATCACAATTTTCAGGAAATGAGAAATTTGAGGTTTTGACATCTGACTTATTCCGGTCTCGAGATACGAGGAATTTATATTTCGCGCAGCGCATGCTCTATGTTACTTAATCAAGTTACTAGGTTTTAAAATTGATGAAATATGTATTCATATTCTTAATGAAACTCGTATTGAGATACAAGGTTTTGTAATCTGGGCGACGATATAGGATTTTAAGGTGTAATGGTTGTATGAAAAAAATCACTTCGGAATTTGAAGACAGCGATCCTAGTTAAAAACTTGGTAGAATCTTAAAATTGTTTTTTTAATAATTCGCAGGTTTTAGTAATTTGTAATGGATCAATACAAATAACCAAAAGAACCGAGCGTTTTTCGTTACTGCTAATCCCAGCTGCTTAAGGCATTTTTACACTGCGACGCCAGCAAGTCGTGTTAATTTTAGGGTAGTTGTTCATAATTTTAGTAAAAAATCATGTAAAACAACATATACAGGGTGTCCCATAACTTAGGGGCGTTAGGCCAACAGGTGATAGAGGAGGTCTCGTCTGATAAAAAAGTTCCTACAATGCATGGGTCAAAACTCTTACTTTATCGAGGTACAGAGCATCAAAGTTGGCAATTTTTTTAACTCCTTTGGTAATAGCTTTTTAAAAACACGCAGTAAAAATATGAAATTGGGTAAAGTAGTGTACTAGAACAAGAGCAATAAACTTAAATAAAAATTATTGAGAAAAAAATTAGTCGGTCAATTTTTTTAGAAAAAACTAATACTAAAATGTTATTAAATTCGGGCAAGCTACATGTTCCCATGTATTTCGTTTGTAAGATACTGGACAGTATTTTTGCTGAAAAAATACTATTATCCTTTTTTTTCTCAATGCCCCCCAAGCAGCCAGCTAGGCTTAGACAGGTCAAATCGACTGTTTTTCTCTTAAGCATTATTTTGTAAAAAAAAATTTAACATTAAACGCCACGTTTTTTGACGTAGCCCTGATACTATTTTACTCAAAATCTTGTACTATTTTCGATCGGTTTTTTAATTTTAATTTTCTAGTCAATGCTTTTTTTTAGTTTGAAATGTGAATGGAGAGATGCCTTAGAATACATTACACGGTTGTATGAAGAAAGCAAGTGGTCTAAATGTCTGTACACATACCAAAAAGCTGCTCTAATGATAATGATGAAAGATGATTTGACTGAAATAGAGAAACAAGAATGTTCGCAACTGATGAGGTAAGATAAACTGAACTAAATAATTACAAATACCAAATTGCAATTAATGCAAGGACCTAAAACTATAAACAACAAGTGAAATTAAAGAAAGAAAAATAAGAAAAAAATTTTCTGCTTCGGTCGGGGATCGAACCCGGGATTTCTTGCTATCTAGGCAAACATTCTACCACTGAACCACCGAAGCCACACATAAATTTTCGGAAAACTTCTGTCTATGCAGGCCGCGGTGTCTCAATAGAAGAACGAGGGACACTCAGGTATTAACTTGACTAAGTCATCCAACTGATCTCTAAATTCTTCTTTCCCACTGTCAAAGGTATGATAACTCAAATTAGATCTAAAGAATCAACGTCTGAAAGCATGAGATCACCTTTCCGTGTGTTAAAATTTCTGATCACAAAATGGGCGATTTGCCAATATAATTATCAAATACCAAATTGCAATTAATCACAGCCTTCGTAAACTAACGAGCCACGAACCAGAAGAAACGGCAACACAGCGTGGAGGCCGTTCATTTTCGTCCACGTGCGTCGCCCACCACGCTAGTTACTGGCCGTTTCCGCGCAGATAATGTTTTTTTTTAACTTTTAGTATATTTCAAATCGCGTTACCAAATAAAACAACTGTTCTGGTTTTAGTGAGATGTGTGGTGAACTTAAAATTATATTACCTACTTAATAAAAGCTGTGTAAAAAAGACCTTTTGTACACCGGTAATAAGTGAGGTTTGATGTTTGTTTTTGTTTGGAATTTTTGGTCTGTTTTTTCTTTTTAAATTTTAAACATACCGCGAAAGTGTTGGGTACCCGGTTGCAAAAGTAACGATGCATCTATGATTAATGAAGAGGGTAACAAAACAACCTTTAGCTTCCCAAAAGAAAATGACCTAAAAAATGCTTGGCTTCAGGCCATACACAGAGAAGATTATGTTGTGACTGCATCTTCAGTGGTTTGTTGGAAACATTTTGACATAAGTGACGTTGTTAGAACCGAGATAATTAGGGATAAAGAGGGAGTATAAAAGGAGGTGCCACTAACATTCCCTAAGTTAAACAATGGGGCAATACCTCGGCTATTTGAATCTCAACCCGAGTATATGTCAAACCCCAAACCTCCAGTAAGAGAAAATCCTGACGACAGGCGAAAAAAAATTGAAGAAAGGGAGGGTATGGAAATATATATAAATATATATTGCGTTTATAGACTTCGAAAAAGCTTTCGATAGCATTGAGCACTGGGCAGTAAAAGATCTTTAATTAATAGCCGAATAGATCACAGATATACAGACTTAATAGCCAATATATATAGTGAAGCAACAACATTAATCAAAATCCACAAAGGAACCAAGCCAATCCTCATAAGAAGAGGTGTCAGCGTGACACAATATTCCCTAAATTATTTAACCAGGCCCTAGAAGATGTTTTTAAAAGCTTAGATTGGGAAGAAATAGGCATCAAAGTAAACGGACAATTCTGAACCACCAAGATATGCTGATAATATCAATCAATCTAAAAGAAAATAGAACAAGTAGAGGAATATATAGGACTTGGGACAAATTATTAAACTGAAAAAAGAAAAGCAAACAGCTGAAATCAAGAGACGAGTAAGATTGGCCTGGGCAGCATTCGGTAAATTAAGCAACATATTAAGAAATAAAAAATATCCTCAGTACCTCAGAACGGAAGTGTATAACCAATGTATCCTTCCTGTACTTACCTATGAATCCCAGACCTGGACACTTACAAAATCAAACATGGATAATGTAATAAAAGCCCAAAGATCAATGGAAAAACAAATGTTACATGTAAAGCTAACAGGTAGAAAAAGGAATGAATTGATAAGAAATAAAACAAAAGTAAGGGATGTCAATGTTAATGAGCTATGAACATGTACATATTATATACAGGATGTCCCATAAATCTGAAATCACCGGTCTGTCGAGAAAACTGCAAGTTCATGAGAAAAATGCTTAGACCCGTCGATTATAATTTAATAAGGCAAATTCTAAACAAACTTAAACATATACACAGTTTTCTTAAAATGACAAATGTTACAAACATGAATTTTTTATTTATTATAAATGCAAGTTTGTATCAGTTTCCATTTCGCATTCACATAAAATGCAACTTTGTATCGTTTATCATTTTGAGGACACCGTGTGTATTTGTACATATTTGTCTGGAACTCTTCTTTTTAAATTATAATTACCCAACTGCAGCACAGCAAAAGGAAGGGTAATGTTTTTCGATTGTTGTATGTATGTAAGTAAATATGTTTGTGTCACGCTAGAGGCTAAACGGCTGAACCGATTACCCATTGCAAATGTCCTTTAATTTGTTATAGTTACTATGTAGTCTTCCCTGCTCCCACCCATCTCCCCTCCTGTCATTCCTCCCACCCTATTAAAATACTCTGCCAATATATGGGTCCCTAAGCTCACACTAGGTACTATAGTTATAGTTTACGTGTGAGCTAATATAACTAAAAACTGAAATATATTTTTTTCAACTCCAGACTAAATTACCTTTTGTTTGATACCACACAAGCCATGTTTTGACTTAAACTCAAATTTTTAAAATCTACCCCCACCCTTAAAAAAACAAAAACTATAATGTATTTTGTTAAACTCCGGACTCAATTACCTTTCGTTTGTTATCACACACGCCATATTTTCACTTAAACTCTAATTTTTGAAATATACCCCCACCCTTTTTTAAAAATAAATTAAAGTATATTTTGTTTAACTCCAGACTCAATTACCTTTCGTTTGATATCACACACGCCATATTTGCACATAAACTCTAATTTTTTAAATCTACCCCCACCCTTTTATTCGGTTTGTGTTCGGTGGATTTTGTTCATTTTTAAATGGGACCATCTTGACCCAAGACCCAGCCTAGGTACCAAATTTCATTAAAATCGGCCAAGCGGTTTTTGAGTTATGCGCGTTGGTCGTTACAGACAGACATACAGACAGACAGACAGACAGACAGACATACAGACAGACAGACGGCGCAATAAAAAAGTTTCAAAATCATCTGAAACCCAAAGATATATAAAATTTTTTGAAATCGGAGCAACTTTTTTTCTCTCGAAAAAATTAGGATCACCAAAGTTCACACTACTATAGTATAGTATATGTGTGAGCTAAAACCATATTAGCATAATTTTATCAAATATACAGCGATTTCAAAAATTCTTTCTGCATACGCATTCAGAACACCATTTTACTAGTCCCCCCAAACCGAACACCCCCCCCCCCCGCCTCCCCATCTCTCCTCCTCGCCATCCTTATTAATAATAGTTATAGCTATAACGTTCACAAATATAAAGCGATTTCAAAAGATCTTTCTGCACACGCTTGAAGACTTTTTTCCAACATCATTTTACTAGTTTTCCCCTCCCTCTCTTCTCCCCTCCCTCCTCATTAGTAATAGTTGTAGTTATACCTTTCACAAATATAGAGCGATTTCAAAAATTCTTTCTGCACGCGCTTTAAGACTTTTTTTCCAACATCATTTTACTAGTTTCCCCCTTCCTCTTCCTCTCTTCTCCACACCCTTCTTATTCGTTATAGTTATAGCTATAGCTTTCACAAATTTAGAGCGATTTCAAAAATTCTTTTGGCACACGCTTTTTGATTTTTTTCGACACCATTTTACTAGTTCCCTGCTCCCTCTCTCCTCCCCCACATTCAGTCAATGGAAGGTAACACTGTTCGCGTCCGTAGAAAATCTAAAGGTACTTTTTGGGTAAAGCTAAATGAATTATAAATGCATAGTGCTTTTTATAAGGCTGATTAAGGATTAGTCCTAAAAGTTGGAAATTTAATAAAAAAACTCCCAACTGCTAAATCTACTTGTAACTACTAGTCACAATTGGGTACAAAATTACCCAATAACCTGATTCATGAAAATACAAGACTGTATAATTTTGTATGTGCGCTTTGTCATCAAAACTAAAAGTTGAAGCATGTCGTACATTCACTAATTACATTGTCCTTTAAATTAACTACTGAAAATGGTCCAACGCAAAAAATTGTCGATTTAATGGAATTTTAAGTATTTGATTCATTTGGTAAGGTCATATAAACCTGCATAACTCTAAGCTATTTTATTATAAGAAAACATGCTTGGTTTTTAGTCTACTTCATAGTAGACAGTAAGGGTATTCCTAAAAATTTTGTTTAAACAAGCAAGGTGGCAACAGATCAAAAAGCTTCTAAACGAAAAGAAAAATTATTAGTTAATTTTGTGTTTTAGAATCTGCCAGTGGTGCAAGGCAAAAGAGGAAAGGGGGCATGACTTGAAAAAATATCTCCCTGTAGATTCTAATTATTATTTGGAATGCCTAGTGACAAACGCTTTGTATGCTGATTTCGATCCCAAACGACGGGTTGCTGGCATCTAAGCATATTCTAGGAGTACAAATGAATATTAGGTAAAATATAAACCAGTAGACTTTTATAAAAGTTATTTTTTTTCAGGGATGTTCCAAAGTACAAACAAAGAATTGCCGGAAAGTCCTTGCCGATGGAAAAGTTTGCCATTAAAAAAGCCGAAAGATACTTTAAACAAAAAGAAACTCTAGTGCTACCCGTACTGGAGTTAATGTTCCTATGGAATCTGTTGAAAATCCTGAAGAACTTCAATGTGGCTTCTCGCGTGTTAAAGCTTATCGAACTCACAGAGACAGAATTGCTTCCATCAAAATATGACAAGGACAACAATGCTTTGGTATGTAGCTGTAATATCTAATAATCAATATTTTTATTGCCTCTATTTTTTTTATTTCTCTACAATCGTTTCCTTTGCCAAGAATTACCGCGTGTTTAGCGAAAAATACTAGTTTCACTCATGCTAACATAAGGTGAGGTAAGAAAAATTATAAATCCACAGTATAACAAAAACAACCTTTTTTTTACCTACATTACACAAAGGGTTAAATAAGCACCTAATTCGTTAAGGCTCATTATTTCTTAACCGATTTTTCCAGTTGATACCTCTTTCTGTACGGCAATGAAGTGGCTTTCTAGTCAATGTTTAGAATCCAATGTGGAGCACAAAAAATTTGGAGATGGGTTTGAAAAAAAATTAAATTTTAAATTATGCGCCATTTTGGATTTTACAGAAATGTCAATTTTTACAAAAAAAACGGATTGTCTTAAGCCTTAGCTTTTCCTAGAGACACCAAAATCACAAAATTCGAACAAAGGGCAAAAAAACTACAGCCCGTTTCTTTTGGCCCACCTTATATATACTGAGAATAATCACTGTACTTTGCGGCACACCAAACACCATAAAAATTTTGCAGCTAGGATAATTTTTATTTTTTGAAAATCAAACAAGTTTCATGGCTAATCGGGCAAAAAGGAGTTTTTTGTTTCTCTTATATTTTTCCGTGGGTAGCTTGAAAGCTTAACCTCACGGGGGTCCAAGCTATAATGGACACCTAATAAGTGTTGACAGTTAACCGTTTCGTCCTTATGGGACTCCTCAGAACACTGCTGGTCAAGTGACAAATCTTGCGAAGTTAATCAGACGGTTTTGTCTCTAATTAAATGTAATTAGTGAGCGAACTATAGCAAGAGGCGTCATCTACCGAGATACGAGAGAAACAAAAAACCAAAAGCAGGGAAAAACACTGCTATACAATATCGATCAATGAAAAGATCGAATGCAAATAAAAGAAAACAACTATAGTCCGTGACCCGTGACCTACGACAGCTCTTTGTCTTTTCAGGCCGGATCAACGCATTTTGCATTTTTACCCGTCATCAAGACAGTGAGCGTCAATCATCGGAATTTTTAAGCCAAATAATACTAACAAACGTGAAATTTCGTACCCGTGAATTTAAAAATCAAACAAGTTTCATGGCTAATCGGGCAAAAAGGAGTTTTTTGTTTCCCTTATATTTTTCCGTGGGTAGCTTGAAAGCTTAACCTCACGGGGGTCCAAGCTATAATGGACACCTAATAAGTGTTGACAGTTAACCGTTTCGTCCTTATGGGACTCCTCAGAACACTGCTGGTCAAGTGACAAATCTTGCGAAGTTAATCAGACGGTTTTGTCTCTAATTAAATGTAATTAGTGAGCGAACTATAGCAAGAGGCGTCATCTACCGAGATACGAGAGAAACAAAAAACCAAAAGCAGGGAAAAACACTGCTATACAATATCGATCAATGAAAAGATCGAATGCAAATAAAAGAAAACAACTATAGTCCGTGACCCGTGACCTACGACAGCTCTTTGTCTTTTCAGGCCGGATCAACGCATTTTGCATTTTTACCCGTCATCAAGACAGTGAGCGTCAATCAACGGAATTTTTAAGCCAAATAATACTAACAAACGTGAAATTTCGTACCCGTGAATTTAAAAATGAAACAAGTTTCATGGCTAATCGGGCAAAAAGGAGTTTTTTGTTTCCCTTATATTTTTCCGTGGGTAGCTTGAAAGCTTAACCTCACGGGGGTCCAAGCTATAATGGACACCTAATAAGTGTTGACAGTTAACCGTTTCGTCCTTATGGGACTCCTCAGAACACTGCTGGTCAAGTGACAAATCTTGCGAAGTTAATCAGACGGTTTTGTCTCTAATTAAATGTAATTAGTGAGCGAACTATAGCAAGAGGCGTCATCTACCGAGATTGAGTTCTGCAGTTTAGCAAAGTTCAATTTTTCTTCATCACAGGTGTGTCACAATGTCGAATGCTTTTCATGAATCAAGAAATATCCCCATATATTTTATAGTTTTATTATCACATAATTTACCTCATTTTCTATGCTGCAATTGTCCTTAAATTCAAACTAATTCGAAGATGAAATATTCTTTGTTTTTTAATAATTGTTCAGTCGTAACTATATACATTTCTCCACGAATTTAGTAACGTAGCTAGTTTTGAATACCGGAATTTATAGTTGCACATTTAAGGATTCTAGGAAACACCATTAACAAATACTAGATAAATCCGATACACAATTTGTTAAAGAAAGGCAACATAAAACGAACTGCAAAATTTAGATACTTTTCCGTAATGCACAGAGTCGTTTAAAATACTGAGTGAGTGAGGTATAATGTTATTTTAGGTGACTTGATTTATCTGCCATTTTTATTTCCAATCTTGCCAAAAACAAATTAAATATTTTTGCCACTTATGCATCTGTATCTAATTCTTCATTGCTTTCTGCAATATTTCATAAAGTTTTACTCTCCTTGTCTTGTATTTCATATCTTGCGTCATTGATAATAAAGTTTCTTTTTTTTTTCTGGTAAAAATATAAAAATATATTTTGTAAACTACATTGGCGCAACTATCAAATTGGTGACTTCTAAACCCGATTTATATTTGCGACATGGTGGCCAATAATAGTTATTCTCTTAAGACAGAACGAAATATGCTTTCAACACGAATTGTTAGAGTCAGGGACTTTTTAAATTGCCAGTCTATTTTTTTTTGTCAAAATTTATCATTTAAATATATTAGAAAAAAGAGTTTGTTAAATATGTTTACATACATATAGACAGACAGAAGTTAGGTTCATTATTTTTTTGGTTTCGTTTAAAATGTTTTTCCTAATTTCAGATAAGAAATTGTTTTAGTTTTTAGCGCGGTAATTTAAAGTCCTTATCTGTAAAATTATTTAAAAATTTTGCAGCTAGGATAATTTTTATTTTTTGAGTTCTGCAGTTTAGCAAAGTTAAATTTTTCTTCATCACAGGTGTGTCACAATGTCGAATGCTTTTCATGAATCATGAAATATCCCCATATTCTTTGTTTTTTAATAATTGTTCAGTCGTAACTATATACATTTCTCCACGAATTTAGTAACGTAGCTAGTTTTGAATACCGGAATTTATAGTTGCACATTTAAGGATTCTAGGAAACACCATTAACAAATACTAGATAAATCCGATACACAATTTGTTAAAGAAAGGCAACATAAAACGAACTGCAAAATTTAGATACTTTTCCGTAATGCACCGAGTCGTTTAAAATACTGAGTGAGAGGTATAATGTTATTTTAGGTGACTTGATTTATCTGCCATTTTTATTTCCAATCTTGCCAAAAACAAATTAAATATTTTTGCCACTTATGCATCTGCATCTCTGTATCTAATTCTTCATTGCTTTCTGCAATATTTCATAAAGTTTTACTCTCCTTGTCTTGTATTTCATTTCTGGCGTCATTGATAATAAAGTTTCTTTTTTATTTCTGGTAAAAATATAAAAATATATTTTGTAAACTACATTGGCGCAACTATCAAATTGGTGACTTCTAAACCCGATTTATATTTGCGACATGGTGGCCAATAATAGTTATTCTCTTAAGACAGAACGAAATATGCTTTCAACACGAATTGTTAGAGTCAGGGACTTTTTAAATTGCCAGTCTATTTTTTTTTGTCAAAATTTATCATTTAAATATATTAGAAAAAAGAGTTTGTTAAATATGTTTACATACATATAGACAGACAGAAGTTAGGTTCATTATTTTTTTAGTTTCGTTTAAAATATTTTTCCTAATTTCAGATAGGAAATTGTTTTAGTTTTTAGCGCGGTAATTTAAAGTCCTTATCTGTAAAATTATTTTCGGGAACTATTTTGACTGTCTATTACTTAATTTTGTATTTTTTAAATGCTTGTTTGCGTTTTATTTTACAAACACAGCTACCAGATACCTTCATATAAATAAGTTTTAAATTTTATAAGATTTTAATCAAGTAGGTAATTGAGTATCAAGGTTGTTCCTAAATGTCTTATACAAATAAAGATGTCTAATTTTAAAACTAAACGTTCCTACAATCAAACGCTTCAATAACGATCTACAGAGTATTGAATTTTTTATGTAGTTTCTTGCAGTTTTTGACTTATTAAGTTCAAACATACAATGATCAATTTTTTTTCGTGCGTTTCTAATAGATTCATAGATATATAATATAAATTCCTTATTATTTATAACTATAAACTTTTTGGTCTTTTGCAGTTTTTTCGTATCTGTACCTACCGAGCTTTAAAGCAAATAAAAATCGCTTCGCTAGATGACTAAAAGCCTTTTTCCTCGAGGTTACTAGTCACTCATTTAAGTTACTCGAAATAACGTCACGGTTACTCGGAGTAACCGCTGTATGACGTCAGACAGTCAGCTGTGGATGACATTTCCAATTGTTTGTTTTTGTTTTTACCAGGAGCTTCCGATATGCAGAAAATAATTTATTGTTTCCACCAATGCATGCCCACCCCGATTCAAAAAACGTATCACGGGACATGGATTTACACCAGTTTTAAATGCAGCGTTACCTGATGCGTTTTTTAAATCGGGGTGGAAACAGGGTGCTCCTTTGGTATTCTGTGGTAAGGCCGCAGTACCACAGAACACCAAATGCAGTACATTTTAAGACTAGTTGCAGTTGAATTGATATAGGACCAACTTCAACGGATGTGCTTCATTTTCTACCGTTACCAAACATAATTCGTTGGTAATATATATATATATATATATATATATATATATATATATATATATATATATATATATATATATTAAAATCATTGAGTTGTATAACGCCCTGTAGGGTATAGAAGTCAATGATTAAAATCAAACATTTTGAAAAAAAAAACAAAACAAAACGATCTTAACCTCAAAATATTTCACCAACCACGTCTGCTAGGCTGGTTACACTGTGTGGTTACTCGTGACGTCATAGTTAGTGTTACTCAGCGAAGAAAAACAGAAAACGAGTGGTTACTCGTTTTCTGTTTAGTTACCTGGTAACTTGTAGTTACTGCGAGGAAAAAGGCTTTAAGAGTCTAGCAAGTTATTTATTTATTTACGGTCAATGCTATCAACAGTTTTGAATTAAACATAAAGCACAAGAATACTCAATTTTTATACCTATGTAAAAAATATGTTACAAGCAAAACTTAGTTTTATATTTTTTTCTTCATAGCAGTAGCAAGAACAAAAAGTTACAACTGACCAAAAAATGTCTAAATAAAACAGGATTTTTAAATGTATTTTAGAATCCACCTGTAGCGCACTGCAAAAGAGTTCAGGGGCAGAAAAAATTTTGTTCACTTTTAAGATTAGCCAGGACTAACTAAGCGATGTTTATATGCGTCAAAAGTGTTATTTAATAATTGTTGACATTGATTCGTTGACACAATTCATTTTACAGGTGTTACTTCTAAAGGGAGCCTGTCTCAGACATACGGGTACTCCTCTACAAGCCATCGATTGTTTCGAAAAAGTCATCTCCATGCAAAAAGAACTGCTTCAAGATACCTATTTGGTGCCGTATTCTATTGTGGAACTGGCGTTGACTGAATGGCAAATGGGTAACAAAGAAAAAGCCATTCTTGCCCTCGAAGATGCTAAGTAAGTAAAGTTCTATTATCAGATCCTACTACTACTATGTCGGTTTAGAACGTTTTTCTACGTTGTCCGACGCCTATTCTTCACCTCTTTCGATCCGGACAATCATCCTCTGTTAGATTCTTTTGACTCATTGATCGTTGGATTGACTGTTGCCATTCTAGTTTAGGACGCCCTCTTTTTCTGCGCCCTATTGGTTGCCATTCTAGGACCTGCTTTGGTAATCTTTCGTCGTTCATCCGTTGTACATGGCCGTACCATATCAGTTGCCTTTTAGTGATGTCGTCCGTTATGCTTCCCTCGATTCCCATTCTTTCTTTTATGATCTCATTTTTTATGTGATCTATTCTAGATATTCTCATTGATCTTCTTATTGCATCCATTTCGACACTTTCCATTTTTGTTTTGTATTTTTCTGTTACGCGACAAGTCTCTATTCCATACAACAGCGTGCTTTTGACCATTGTTTCATATATGTTAAATTTTACTTTTTTTTATCTCTCCGCTCCATAAAATACTGTTAAGACATCCAATAACTTTTTTTGCTTTTACTATTCTTTTTTCCAATTCTTTACAGTCTGTTCCTGTCTTATCAAATGTGACACCCAAGTATAGATACTCATTGCATGGAGATATTGTTTGTCCATTTTCTAGTACTAACTCACTGGATTCGTTTCCAATACATAAGTACTGTGTCTTGTCCACGTTCACTGTTAATCCCCACTTTTGGTATTCTTCTGTTAACTTTCTCATCATATACTCCATGTCTTCTTTATCATTAGCCACAATTACTTGGTCGTCAGCAAACTGTAGTGTGTATATGGTAAATCGGTCGTTAGGTTGTATTCCCATGCCGTGCACTTTACGTTTCCAGTTTTTTAGAGCTACTGCGATATATATTTTAAGAAGAGTTGGAGAGATACAACATCCCTGCCTTAAGCCTTTTGTTACCAGGAATTCTTTTGAAAGTCGATTTCCAATTTTAATTTTAGAGTTTGACCCTTTGTATAGTTCTTTTATCGCTTTTATGTATGTATGATTGATATTAGTTTGCTCCAAAACTGTCCATAATTTTTCTACTGGAACGGTATCATATGCTTTTTGTAGGTCCACAAAGGTAACATGAGTCTCTATATTTCTGGTGCTCCTTTTCTCAATTACTTGTTTAAGACAAAAAACATTATCACTACAAGATCTGCCTGCGCGAAACCCACTTTGCTCTTCTTCTTGTTCACGAAAATCATTCTCTATTCTTTATTGATAAAAAAATACATAAAAAAATACATTCCACTATTTGACCAATGTGGGCGAGGATCAGTTCACCCATTTCCAAAGAAACGAATGCCCTGTTCTTCCACCTAACTCCATTTCAAGTATCAGATCCTACTTTTCATTAATAGTAGAAAATAAACAGGAAGTTACTCGACTGTTGACTCTTACAATGGGAGAAATAAATGGTTTTTGATATTGTTATAATCACCCGAGAATTGTCTCACTTTAAATATTACTATTTATATTTATTTGATAAGAAATCTTTTGAAAATCGAAGAAGTCCTTAAAACATCGCTAAATTTTACAACAAGCGTTTTTAATTTTCTAGAATTACCTACATGCTTAGCGGTATTTTTGAAATTCACATTACCTTTTTAGTGCGCACTAAAATACTCTGCCAATATATGGGCCCCTAAGCTCACACTAGGTACTATAGTTATAGTGTACGTGTGAGCTAATATAACTAAAAACTGAAATATATTTTATTTAACTCCAGACTAAATTACCTTTTGTTTGATACCACACAAGCCATGTTTTGACTTAAACTCAAATTTTTGAAATCTACCCCCACCCTTAAAAAAAAACAAAAAACTAAAATGTATTTTGTTAAACTCCGGACTCAATTACCTTTCGTTTGATATCACACACGCCATATTTTCACTTAAACTCTAATTTTTAAAATATACCCCCACCCTTTTTTTTAAAATAAATTAAAATGTATTTTGTTTAACTGCAGACTCAATTACCTTTCGTTTGATATCACACACGCCATATTTTCACATAAACTCTAATTTTTGAAATCTACCCCCACCCTTTTATTTGGTTTCTGTTCGGTGGATTTTGTTCATTTTTAAATGGGACCATCTCGACCCAAGACCCAGCCTAGGTACCAAATTTCATTAAAATCGGCCAAGTGGTTTTTGAGTTATGCGCGTTGGTCGTTACAGACATACAGACAGACAGACATACAGACAGACAGACGGCGCAACAAAAAAGTTTCAAAATCATCTGAAACGCAAAGATATATAAAAATTTTTGAAATCGGAGCAACTTTTTTTTTCTCGAAAAAATTAGGATCACCATAGCTCACACTACTATAGTATAGTATATGTGTGAGCTAAAAACTTATTTGAACATTTTATTTTATATGAGTTTGACAGATATCGAACCAGTGTCATGTTGATAACAAAGAGAAAGACTTTTAACTTCTCAGGTCAAATTTGCATAAACTCGAAAAAATCACGGAGATCTCTAACCAAATAATATACAGGGTGTCCCAGAACTAATGGTACATGGTTAAACTGTAGATTCCTTGGGTCAAAATATTACGATTTAGCTATACTTACCTTAGTCCAAAAGTTCGTATTAACCGAGATACAGGGTGTTAAACTTTATTTTGTCAATTCGATTTTCTTTAATAACTTTTTTACTAATTAATATTTTTGCAAAAGCTAACCAGCGTGTAAGTTTTTTTTTAAATTGGCAAGACGATTGAGTCGAAAAATTTGATGTACAGTGTACAGAGTGTTCCTTGGACCACTACCATTGCATAAAAATCAGTATATTTTTTTTGTGCCTCAGTGTATACCAGTTTTTATGTAAAATAATGGTTTTCCCATCCTTTTTATGTAAAAAAATTATACTGTTTTAAAGCCGCTCAGAGCAACGGTTTTTGAGTTTTTTGCATTTAAAGTTTTTATTGCATGTGAGTAATCTGCCTAATTTATGTATGATACTTTCTTCAATTCTTTCTACTTATTAATAATTTTGCACAAAAAATTGGGTTTGTTGATTTTTGTGCATTGACAATTTAATTTTGGTAAAAAAAAATAAAAATATACAGGCTGTTCTCTGGCTCGGTACCGTTCCATTAAAATAGGTCTAACTTTTTTGTTCCTCGGTGTATACAAGATTCTATAAAAAACATTTATTTTTTTATTTTTTTTAAGTGGAAAAGTTGTAGTGTTTAGATGTCCCTTAGAGCAACGGTTTTTAAGATATTTAAATTATAAGTTTTTATTGTATGCGTAAAAGATTTTTGATTAAATTCTTACCTACTTCATACATATTAGCTATAATCAATAACATATTAGCTATAATCAATAATTTTTTATAGCATTTTAAGATTGGATGTTTTCTTAAGAAATATTAAGTTAAAAAATATACAGGATGGTTCTTGAATTATCATAAGTGTGTTAAAACAATTGTAAGTTATTGTCCGTTATTGCAACTGTGTAGGGCGATGTTTTTAATGAGAAACAAAAACTTCTTCGTATTAGTGTTTTTAAAAATGGTAAGTACGTATACTTTATTAATGCCACTATTTTTTTATTGTTTTGAAAGAAAATTATAATTATTAATAAAATTAATATTTTATTATTTATTAAAAACAATATAAAATTTCTTAAGCATGGCGCTCTCAGCAACAAAGTTAAAATTTTTAAATTGACAAATAGTAAATCAAATTTAAAATTGTTTATTATAGTAGGCTTTGAAAATAAAAAACAATAAAATCCAGTAAAGTTGCTGTCTGCGTCTATTATGTCAAACTTTCTTACAACTACAGAACTGTTTGTAAAATTACTTAATAATTAAAATCATATTCTGTTTAAAAACCTGCTTAAGTATACACCGAGGCACAAAAAAAATACACTGATTATTTTAATGCAATGGTAGTGGTCCAAAGAGCACCCTGTACATTGTACATCAACTTTTTCAACGGAATCGTCTTGCAAATTTCAGAAAAACCTACTTGCTGGTTAGTTTTTGCAAAAATATTAATTAGTAGAAAGAATTGAAGAAAGTATACATAAATTAGGCATTTCACTCACATGCAATAAAAACTTTAAATGCAAAAATCTCAAAAAGCGTTGCTCTGGGCGACTTTAAAACAGTATAACTTTTTTACATAAAAAGGATGCAAAAACCATTATTTTACATAAAAATTGGTATACACGGAGGCACAAAAAAAATACAGTGATTTTAATGCAATGGTAGTGGTCCAGGGAACACCCTGTACATTGTACATCAAAATTTTCAACGGAATCGTCTTGACAATTTCAAAAAAATTTACACGCTGGTTATTTTTTGCAAAAATATTAATTAGTAAAAAAGTTATTAAAGAAAATCGAATTGAAAAAATAAAGTTTAACACCCTGTATCTCGGTTAGTACGAACTTTTGGACTAAGCTAAGTGTGGCTAAATCGTAATATTTTGACCCAGGGAATCTTCAGTTTAACTATGTACCATTAGTTCTGGGACACCCTGTATATATGAATAAAATAAAATCGCTGGGATTTCTTACGATTTTCTCATTCCTTCTAGAAATATACTGGGTTTGTTTTGAAAAATGTTTTTTCTATAAGCGTGCGGAAAAGTCCACTTTTCCGCACGCATTTTAGTGTGGAAAGTGCCACTTTTCCGCACTAGTGCGGAAAAATATTTTTTCCGCACTAGTGCGGAAAAGTAAATTTGTTACGATTTTGAGGTGTTCTATAACATTTAGACCGTTCAAAATACATTTGTATCTTTCCTAGCACACGAAATATCCTAAAAATTTTCAAATTGACTAAAATTCTGCTATATTTTCAATATTTTCGATAAAATAAAGTTTTCAGTAAAATAGGTTCAAATTATAAGTTTTAAACCTCCCCGGTATAAATATCGTCATTGTCAATGTCAAACAACAATGAACACTAGTGGTTTTAGATTTGGCATCTTAAATCACCATAGCAACAAAGTACAAACAAACTGTCAAAACAAAACCAATTTTGCAGATATAAGCGTCTTTTGAATTTTTCAAACAAAAAAATCAGATTTTCAATGGATTCTTCGGACGAAGATCTACCCCAGTCAGTTCTAGAAGCCGCTAGAATGTGAATAATAATAATTGATTTGATTAAAACGTTTTGAATATAAATAATTTTCTGATTAATTTTTAGTTTTTTCCTCACGCTTATAGAAAAAATAGTGTACCTAACTCGTGCGTAAAGTGTCTTTTCCGCACTTGATTGCTGGCCAAACTTCGCTATCGCGTCGTTTGGCCATCTGCAATCGCGTGCGGAAAAGCACTTTCCGCACTAGTTAGGTAAACTACTATTAAACTATCAAAATTAACTGCAGGGTTTTTATGCTACTTAGATCTTTCTGACCTTGAAAAATTACGCAGTGAAGAAAGTTTTTGTGTTCTCTAAATGTTTGAAGCGGTCAATGATAAAATCAAAAGATTCCATATTTTTCTTATTTAAAAGTTAAGATCACACTAGGTTGGTTCTTAACGTCATTTGTTTTTGTTTTAGGAAAAATTACACAAGTTACTCATGCGAGAGCAGACTGCATTTTAGGATTCATACAGCGTTGTCAGAGTTCAAGGTCGAGGTGAAAAATGGATACCACTAGTTTTCCAAAGGTATCCGAAAAGTTTACGGTAATCTTAAATAGTCTTCCTAAGAAAGGTAAACATTCCAAATAGAATAGTATTTTTGACATAAATTTTTACCGCAACATGATATATTCTACTCTTGGGATCCAAAAATTTTTGTACGCATTCGACGGAGTAAACCAGAGATTTTAAAACCGATGTCAATTGTACTTTCTAACATGTGACGTGTGGCTAGAACATAACGGGTGTCTGATATGTTTACAATTTTTATTTTTTATCACCGTTTAAACCAAAAATTATAATGGATTCTCCATGGCTTTACACGAACTTCATAACACTGAAAGCTCAGCCGAAAGCCAGCCTCTGTTAGAAGACAGCCTAAAGTGTCAAAGTCACACGGAATGAAATACGATGGATGTTCCAATGGCCCAAGGAAAATTGCATCCTAAAAAATATCGTTCCCTGGCCCAAAAAAAGTTATAAAAAAATTGCATCCCGAGTAGAAAAAAACAGGCTTTGCTATTTTCGATGGCCAGTTATCAAAATTGAAGAAAATTTGCTAATTATCTCAGTTTTGTTTTAGTAAAATACTACACTGCCATTGTTTCACTGCATCTTTGGCTAACACTTTATGAAAGCTAAAATGATTTTTCCTCCGTTTTTACTGGTACAACTTGTTACTTTCATTTTGCTGTTATTTTTTATACCTTTAAATATTTACTGACTAGAAAACCGATCATTTGTTCTATTCTTTACATTCTCATATTTCCCTTGTACTAACCAATGATCTAATCCGAAGCAAACCCAAAAAAAACCCCTATACACGGCAACACTGTGGCAATAAATTTAATTTTATCTCACTAAATAGGTTTTTGGTCTGGGATGCAATTTTCCTTTACCTGGGATGCAATTAGGCCATAAAAATTTAGGGATGCAATTTTTCTTGTCCCTTTCCAACACAGTGATGTCGTATTCTGCATGTTTTTATAGATAAAGCCGAATGGGCTGGTGGGGAGATTAATTTTCTCGTACGCTCATGGCGTATGTCGTATTGTTTCTTGTAACAGCCAGACTTCGGATGCTTAGAACACGATTTACTTATTTGTTCGACGCTTTCGTCTGTTTTTGACATATTAAAATATTTAAACTACTCAAAAGCTTGTGTGTGCGCGATAGTGTCTTTAAGTTTATTTTATACGCTATTTTTAATTATTGCTTTCTTAAAGCCGCCTGTTTTTGTTAGTTCGTTCTTCATACTTTGTTTATGTTTCGAAACCCTAAATCTGATACTACTATGCTGCTAAATCCTAACACTTTATGAAAGCTAAAATGATTTTTCCTCCCTTTTTACTGGTACAACTTGTTACTTCCATTTTGCTGTTATTTTTTATACCTTTAAATATTTACTGACTAGAAAACCGATCATTTATTCTATTCTTTACATTCTCATTTTTCCCTTCTACTAACCAACGATCTAATCCGAAGCAAAACCAAAAAAAACCCCTATACACGGTAACACTGTGGCAATAAATTTAATTTTATCTCACTAAGTAGGTTTTTGGTCTGGGATGCAATTTTCCTTTACCCGGGATGCAATTAGGCCATAAAAATTTAGGGATGCAATTTTTCATGTCCCTTTCCAACACAGTGATGTCGTATTCTGCATGTTTTTATAGATAAAGCCAAATGGGCTGGTGGGGAGATTAATTTTCTCGTACGCGCATGGCGTATGTCGTATTGTTTCTTGTAACAGCCAGACTTCGGATGCTTAGAACACGATTTACTTATTTGTTCGACGTTTTCGTCTGTTTTTGACATATTAAAATATTTAAACTACTCAAAAGCTTGTGTGTGCGCGATAGTTTCTTTAAGTTTATTTTATACGCTATTTTTAATTATTGCTTTCTTAAAGCCGCCTGTTTTTGTTAGTTCGTTCTTCATACTTTGTTTATGTTTCGATACCCTAAATCTGATACTACTATGCTGCTAAATCCTAACACTTTATGAAAGCTAAAATGATTTTTCCTCCCTTTTTACTGGTACAACTTGTTACTTACATTTTGCTGTTATTTTTTATACCTTTAAATATTTACTGACTAGAAAACCGATCATTTATTCTATTCTTTACATTCTCATATGTCCCTTATACTAACCAATGATCTAGTCCGAAGCAAACCCAAAAAAAAACCCTATACACGGCAACACTGTGGCATTAAATTTAATTTTATCTCACTAAGTATGTTTTTGGTCTGGGATGCAATTTTCCTTTACCTGGGATGCAATTAGGCCATAAAAATTTAGGGATGCAATTTTTCATGTCCCTTTCCAACACAGTGATGTCGTATTCTGCATGTTTTTATAGATAAAGTCGAATGGGCTGGTGGGGAGATTAATTTTCTCGTACGCGCATGGCGTATGTCGTATTGTTTCTTGTAACAGCCAGACTTGGAAGCTTAGAACACGATTTACCTATTTGTTCGACGTTTTCGTCTGTTTTTGACATATTAAAATATTTAAACTACTCAAAAGCTTGTGTGTGCGCGATAGTTTCTTTAAGTTTATTTTATACGCTATTTTTAATTATTGCTTTCTTAAAGCCGCCTGTTTTTGTTAGTTCGTTCTTCATACTTTGTTTATGTTTCGATACCCTAATTCTGATACTACTATGCTGCTAAATCCTCGCAACCAAAAAAAAAATATATAAAACGGTCCTTCCCGCGATTTCTAATAAGTCGCAGCTTAACCTATGTAATTTGCTTATAACTTTTCTTATTCCTGTAAAATTTTGTTGACTTGGGTTACGACGTGTTAGAATTAGGGTGACGATTTATTCTTTACTTTAATGGCTGTGTTGTTAAATTTTTAAATTTTTGTTTGATTTAATGTATGTTTTTATAAAACACTATAGTCAATTTATAATATATACCATAATCTTTAAAAGTTAAAGTCTGTTTTATTTTCGAAAATATAACCAATAACACAGCCCCACAAAAAAAATACTCTGCCAATCTATGGGCACATAAGCTCACACTGGGTACTATAGTTTTAGTGTATCTACTTGAAAGGTGATATAACTAAAAACTGAAGTATATTTTATTGAACTCCAGACTCAATTACCTTTCGTTTGATACCACACAAGCCATGTTTTGACTTAAACTCTAATTTTTCAAATCTACCCCCACCCTTTTTTTAAAAACTAAAATGTATTTTTTTTTAACTCCAGACTCAATTACCTTTCGTTTGATATCACGCACGCCATATTTCCCCATAAACTCTAATTTTTGAAATCTACCCCCACCCTTTTATTTGGTTTGTGTTCGGTGGATTTTGTTCATTTTTAAATGGGACCATCTCGGCCCAAAACCCAGCTTAGTTACCAAATTTCATTAAAATCGGCCAAGCGGTTTTTGAGTTATGCGCGTTGGTCGTTACAGACAGGCAGACAGACGGCGCAACAAAAAAGTTTCAAAATCATCTGAAACGCAAAGATATATAAAAATTTTTGAAATCGCAGCAACTTTTTTTTTCTCGAAAAAATTAGGATCACCATAGCTCACACTACTATAGTATAGTATATGTGTGAGCTAAAATTATTTACGAAACCCAAGACCGCTAACACCGAATTTCACAAGAAACATAAGTTTGAATTATCTATCCAATTTAAATTAAAAAATTATCTATGATGAAACTAAAAATTAGCGTAGTTAAATCTTAAGTATGTTGTTTATCTAAACTAAAATAAATTAATTCAAAATGATTCTGACTATTCAGTCACCTCTATGTGTGGGTTAAAACTTCACTTCTTATGAACATTAAAAATTTATTATACAGTAACTATTTCCATTCACTTAGCTTCCCCCTAAAACACATTAGTACCCTCCCTTCCTCCTGAAAAGAAGAGCCGTACAAGTTAAAATGAAGTTTTTTATAGAAGTTTAATTGTAATAATTTCTATATAAAATTTAATTGTAACCCCTGCGGGTCCTCCTCTTAGGGACGGGGGTGCTTTGGTGCCATAGGGGGTAGCCGAGTGAATTCAGACAGTCTTTATTTTCTTGGTTGGATTTAACGAATAGAAAAATTTAATACGGTATAATCACAAAGTAAATTCTTTGTGGTATAATATCTTTTAATGTTGATGGGATAGAAGGTGACTGAATAGTTATAATCAATTTTAATCATCCTATTTTAACGCACCAAAAGAATTAGGAATATATAATAATTTTAATTGTGATAAAATATACAATTTTGCCCCCCTGTGGAGCAGAATTAGGGCTTCGCAATTATTAGCTCACACATATACTATACTATAGTAGTGTGAGCTATGGTGATTATAATTTTTTCGAGAAAAAAAAAGTTGCTCCGATTTCAAAATTTTTTATATATCTTTGCGTTTCAGATGATTTTGAAACTTTTTTGTTGCGCCGTCTGTCTGTCTGTATGTCTGTAACGACCAACGCGTATAACTCAAAAACCGCTTGGCCGATTTTAATGAAATTTGGTACCTAGGCTGGGTCTTGGGTCGAGATGGTCCCATTTAAAAATGAACAAAATCCACCGAACAGAAACCAAATAAAAGGGTGGGGGTAGATTTCAAAAATTAAAGTTTATGTGAAAATATGGCGTGTGTGATATTAAACGAAAGGTAATTGAGTCTGCAGTTAAACAAAATACATTTTAATTTATTTAAAAAAAAAGGGTGGGGGTATATTTTAAAAATTAGAGTTTAAGTGAAAATATGGCGTGTGTGTTATCAAATGAAAGGTAATTGAGTCCGGACTTTAACAAAATACATTTTAGTTTTTGTTTTTTTTGTAAGGGGGGGGTAGATTTAAAAAATTTGTGTTTAAGTCAAAACATGGCTTGTGTGGTATCAAACAAAAGGTAATTTAGTCTGGAGTTGAATAAAATATATTTCAGTTTTTAGTTATATTAGCTCACACGTACACTATAACTATAGTACCTAGTGTGAGCTTAGGGGCCCATATATTGGCAGAGTATTTTTTTTTGTTGCGGTGTGTACTCCTTGTTAATTCCTTCTTGCATAAGTCAGTGGCTCTTGCGGACCCTCTGGAAATATTAAACTGCTAGATAAATATTATACTACTTATGTCGCATCCCCCAAAACAACAGAGACGTAATAAAAAATACGACTTTTTAGGAAACGCAAATAACTGATGATATTTTTTGCATTTTGCTGTTGGGAATCTAGTTTCAAAGTTAAATGAACAATTTTTTTTTAATGCTTGTCAGGCATTGTTTATGGTAAGAAAATTGTTGTTTTTTTCCACATCGAAAATAAGTAGGCGATTTTTAAAGAAAAAAAAATGAGGCCTTGTGTAACTTAGTAAAGCACTTTCCGGCCACATAATCGAGAGTTTGCTTTCATTTCATTATCAATCTGCTTATTGAACTTTTGGAAAATCCATAAAAAGTATGGTTGTATTCTATACAGCGTGTCCACGGATTGAGTACATGTAAGGTATAAATGATAACAATTTTCGATTGAGATCCTGGTTTTCTGGAAATCGCTGGTTTTAAACTAACATGTTAAGAAAATAAGCCAAATCAATCAGTATGCAGGGTGGTTTAGTGGGTTGAATCGATAAAGACTGTTAAAAGTAAAGTACCTTTGTTTTAAGAGATATTAGAAAATGTTATAATGAAATTTCTTAAAAGTATCCTTTTTGTTTTTAATCGATTTTGTTTAAATAAATTCTCTATTACTTTGAATATATGTATCTTTTTAAAACACAAAAAACAACAAAATATACTTTTGAGAGAATTTGCAAAATGTCTTATCTTAATGAAATAATTATTAAATGAAGTTCTAAAACCTGTATAATGTTTTAATTATATTAGATTTTACATTGACGTTACGCTTTTGTTAAATTGTAATATTTATATTAATTACAACAAGGTACAGTGGAATCAAAACACAAATATAAACCAAAATATAATTTGACCGGCAGTAATAACTAAGCAAAACTACTACTTGTAAAATTATTTATATGTTTCTATTTATTAGCATATACTATGAAAGAAACAGCCTTGAATGCCCATTTCCCAGAAACTATTTTTTTTTGTTGTTGAAGTTGAATCAAAATTTGGAGGTATACAATATATTTACATGATTTGGTTCAATGATTGTACCAAGCTATTAATATAAAAATATAGTATTTATTAAAGGTAACAATGGACGTTTGATAAAAAGCTCTGTTCTGCTTTTAATTTTCGAAGGAAGACAACATATTAGAACTATCATCTTATCTGTTTTTTATGGAGGCTAATTGTTCTCTACTACCCTACTGTTTATGTTATACCAGCTTTGCCTTTGCGAAACATTGGCTTGCCACTGCGAAGAGAAGGATGTATTGCAAAAGAGTTAACTTGTTTTCTGTACAAAAGTATTCTTAAGGTAAGGGATATTTGACTATACTATTACATAGACTATCCCTATAAAGAAAAAAAATTAAATAGTACTTTTAAAACTACCTCTGTACTTGTAGTAAATATTAGGGAATTTGATTTTGGTTTTTTAAACTGTTATTACTATTTTCTTTTTCTTCGTGAAGTTCATTCTGGTATATGATTTCGTCTTTTTCGTTTGGTATCACAATTTTTTTATCTTGGAATGCTAAACTGAGACTTTGTTTTCTGCGTTTTCCTGAGTTTGGACTTACGTCGTCCTTCATATCTCTTATCTGAAATTAAAAAAATAAAATAAAGTCGACATGACGAGATAGCCTTCAGTCAGTCTTCAAAAAATGTTTTTGTAAAAACTTAAATACTAGAGCACGAAAAACGCATGCAACAATATATTTAAAATACATAATATAACACTTCCAAAACCGCCAAATAGGTTTACCAAGAGACCTCGATTACGAACCACCAAAACGCTCCTCTTTGAACCAGCCAAGAGAAATAGGACACGAAAGAACAACAGAAGTCGATCGCTTCAACCATCAAAGTTTAAACAAAATAGAGATTGTCTGGATAAAAAATTCACAAAATAAAACTGTGATAGCGAAAAAGACCCATATAATTAGAATAAAGAAGAAAACAGCATAAATTTTGAAAAATTATAATAAACTTAAGCAAAATAAATCATACTGGTATAACGATTAAAGAAAAAACAAATGTAGAGTCAGGAAAGGAAAGGAACTGTGTTAAAAATAATGCAAACGTGGAAATAAGTAAATGTACAGTTGATTTAAAAAAAACTTAAGTAGTGTATTCTTTATCAAAACTATCATTGCCAAGTAAAAAAATAATAAAATCGTCAGTTACGTTACAGTTAATCCTAAAATGGCTTTACATACAACAAAAGGGCTAGAATCCAAAATTGTTACTAAGTTGAAAATGGCTGGTCCTTCCAGCGGTAGCCAAACATTTTAACGTAAGCGGAACAATAGTTGATTCTATAAATAAAAGATTGATACAAGAACAATCACTTAAAAGGAAACAAGGATGATCGGGCAGGCCAAAAGTAAGTCAATTCAAGCACAGGTAGATCCCCCCTTTTGATGGCGGGAAGAATGCAATAGTTTCTTGGTAGCCATTTGCCGTAGAATTAAATCATCATCAAGTTTTCTTGAACATACAGATCCCCCAGAAAAACTCGTGCGCCTGTTTTCTGTTAGGCAGATTTCTTTGATATGGCGGTGTAACATACTTGTGAATCTTCCTACTTCTTTGACATCCTTCTATTTGCTAATCTTTCCTGTCGGCGATTGAGAACTTGTACTTTTTTTACATACATCCATGTTCTTTGCGAGCGTCTTACCCTCATTCCTGAGAGTAACAGTTGTCGTCAAAAGTACTTACAATTTTACTACTTACCTCATTTGATAATGATGTATAAATACTAGTATTATCTCCACTTCCATCGATTTTATTCATTTTCCCCTGATTCCTAGAATCATCAACTTCAGTGTTGGATTTCATCAAATCATTTTTGTAATTGGGAGTTTTGGTTGCTCCCGAGTAACTTCCCCGTCTGATCTGATTAATACTTCTTGCTCTATAAAAAACGTTTAGGTTTAACGTAAGTACAATAAGTTTTACATACTATACTCAGGGTGGTATTGAGACCGTGTATTGTTTTGACATAGGTATAAAATTTTGTATTGTAAGTTTTTATTTCAAAATTTTGAATTTTAAAGGAATTAATAATCTGATTTTTGTCTCATGCGAGATGACCAACCCGAAAAGATCCACCAAAATCAGGTCAACATTTTTCAAGTTGTGGTTACAAGATAATAACGTATTACACACACGCGTCATTAAACGAGATTTGGGTTGCGTTTTCAGATTATGAATAAGAATCTTTGAAAAATGACTAATTAGATATATGTATTCTCACTGGTAAGACCCAAGTCTCAATATTCGATGCAAAAAGCTCTAGGGTTAGATGTGTGGTCGTCGCGATTCTAAATACCATTTTTGAATTGGAAGCAGTAGGCATGATTGACCATCTCTTGACAATAAGAGAACGACCTGCCACTCTCGGCAATACAGGTGGGAGAAGCCCATGAAGTTTAGGCAAAAAGTTTAAAATCACAAACAAACGGAGAACAAACGCAGGAGTTTTGTTAAGGATCTGACTGTTAGAGAATCACAAGGACGGGCAACGACACCGACGCCGACGGTCGTGATAAATATTGAAAAAATACATAGTGATATATTTAACAGCCAAGCGGCCCTTAAGGCTGTAGGAGCACCCAAAATTGTTAACATTCTAGTAAAGGAATGTGTCTCTAGAATGGCCTACAAAACAAAGTTATTTCACCGTGGGTTACAGGACAAGAGAGAATACCACGCATTACGAAGCCAAATAAACATGTCAGGTCGGAAACCGCTCTTAAGAATCACAAGAAAGCAAATGCAGAGCGACGTCAATAGTTGAGCGAAGAACGGAAAAGCAATTTTGTTGAGGCATCAAATATAATGCCGACAGTCTACAACCGTTTGTTTACAATCAGAGACCGCTCCCGAGAAATTCCAGGTCAATCCCAAAAAGCTTTTTATGTTCGGTTTAAAACGGATCGTCACTTCTGCGGAGGTTTGTTTGTTTTATTTAGCTATACGATTGCTTATCGATCTCGCGGATTGATCCATGTTGTTCTCGGTCACAAGACGAATAAAGAAACATACCCCACTGTTATGTTATATTTGACATATTTTTTCTTTGCGAAAAAAAATTATGTAAAACCTCAAAGGAAAAACATTAGAGTTGGACATGCGTTTATTTTCCAGCTCAAATTTTTAAAATGAAATACTTAAGATTATTCCTTATTTGACATAACATGGTATTATGAAAAGTTATTAGAATTATTAACATTTATTGGTTTACTTAATCAAACTTTTGTTTATAAAATATTAAAATGTTGAGATTGTGTTTTAGAGTCGCGTTCTATTTAACAGATCCAGCAGGGAACTCCTCATTTAGGATTTGGTTCAATAGAGCAAGCAAGTAGAGTTAGAGTAGGTAGAGTAACAGTTTTAATTCCAAATGGTTTAAGAAATTTGTGGCAGAGCCAAATAAAACAAGAAATAGCATAGATATTAGACTAGTTACATAGAAAATTACCGGACGCAACCGGAGGCATGTTACAGAACAAGGCAGCAAGTGTAAAAGTGGTGAGCATCACAGACTGCTTATTGGAACGAGTTGGAGGAATAAGGATTAGATCTTGGGACGCGGCGGAAAGTGCCCATAAGCGGTCTACTGGTCCGATATTATGGCGTATCGCACAATCTAACGCTACCACTAATTTTCACGGGGAATTTTTACCTTATTCTGTATTCCTACAAATCAATTTAAAGGGGATGTGTCTATTTCATTGCACCACGTGAATTCAGGCCACCACCACCGTCATACAAGATTTCAATATTATTAACAAACATTGATCCCGTTTGGAACATCTGCTCACCTGTGGTATGGGGTTAGGGATACCAAAGAACCAATGGGGTTGTATTCAATCATAATACTGCCAAGCCTTTCCTGACTAACCATTGTCGCTTGATCCTTGTACTTGGGCATACCGTTCTTTAATGGAGCTTTTGTTTCTAGAATAAAATGTTACCTAATGTACAGAAAATTCGAACTTTTAGCTAATATCAGTTTTTTATCAAGAATTGTAAGACGTACCATCGTCACTTTCTTCTTCAGTATCTTCTTCTTTCAGCCAGCATTGGTAGATAATGGCATAAGCGATTCCAGAGATTAAAGCGACGGCACCCATGAGCTTAAAACTGGGTCTGAAATGGAAACGTATATAACGTGGTTATTATGCTTAGTGACCTATTTATATACTCTTACTGCCTGCCCCACGTATGACACTCATAGGAGTAGCGTAACTATGGTGCCAAACTCCAATGGGCGCCAATTTAATTATTATTTGTTTTAATTTTGTTTTCCTCAACCTGTTCAACTTATTTTTTTAAGACGTGATAAATTTTGCCTTGGCCTAGAGCGCCATTTGCCTCTGCTATACGTAGCGGTGATGATTTGTAGTATTGAAAACGAATCTCCAGCATATGGTCGTTTATTGTCCGGTTTCTGATAAGCTGTCAATGAAAATCGATGTACATAATAAATCAATCGTAATTCGCTTGATCTTTTACTAATCCACTGTATCTGTTTGCTGTACTTACAAGGAGAATTGTTGAGAATATTAATTTCTAAGAGAGGTTATAATAGCTCTGGCAGCAGTATCTGTGCAAGATTTGTCCTGACAAAAGATAGTACACATCATGTATGCTCAGGTTTGGTTAACGGTTTCGACATCAGGATAAAAAGAGCTGATTGGTTTTGTGCGGTATTTTCATAAGCAGTTGGAGAAGTCTATACCTACATATATATTTTTGACTTTACCTTATTCCATATTTGCTGATAATTATTCCACCAAAGAAACTGCCGCAACCTCTCCCAATACTATAATGGGCCATACCACATACACCAATAAGAGTTGCAAGGAGATTAGCAGGTGCTAAAACGGCACAGTAAGTAGCCACCGCTACCCACATTAAATGCACTGACAAAGACTCCAGGGCTTCAATTGTTAGACACCACCATGCATTTCTACAAAATTCGGAAATAATTCTGTATTAAAATAATAAAATCATGGCAATCACTAGACAAGAAGGCATGATTTAATAATGACGATGGTCCTAAGATTGAAATTGGTATGTGAATCTAACAGTCAACTAAGTTTGCAATAGTGCAAAATTTTCGTGGATCACCCTGTACATTATTTATAGTACCTTTTGACGTTTTGTTGGTACCTAATATGTAGTGACCTAAATAAATGTCTGAACGTAGCCATTTCAGACCTGTAAACTTAATGTCCTAGTTATATTTATTAAATTTAAAAAAATACTACTTTTTTAATTTTAATTAAGTTTAACTATCTTTTTAAATTAAAATTCGTATTAAGCTTTACCGTTAAAGCAATTGCAAAAACTTCTTTACTTTCAATAAAGTCGTTTTTCTAACTTCGAAGCTTCGAATGAATTCAAAAAAGATATCTTTCCCATACAATATAATGCGTTTTTGTCCGTGTTCCCAGGACTAGCCCCCTCTCACTTTGGAATCAATTTTCGAGCATGAGGCTCAGTCCATTTGTATTATAGGTGTATGAATTGGGTCGAGGAATACCTTATTTTGAAGGTCTCCTCAATGACTTTAGAACCATGTAAAAATTTCGAAAATCTATCGATTCTTATTTAAGATGTTAGTCTTAAAAATTTTTAATTCACCATGGAGCGATAAAAAAATAAAAGAAAAATTGGAAAAATGTATACTTACTCAATAATTGAATATCCCATTAGCCTAGCAGCATGAGCCAAGAAAGCTATCACAAAAATATTGATGTGTCCAATTTTGTTCGTGATTTTTTCAGCTCCATACAAAAACGGCAAACTGCTCAGAGTGCCGACAGTCACCGTGATACCCAAAAGTGAAGTAGGAGCGCCTAGATCTTTTAAGTAAAAGAATAAGTAGCTCTCGATAAATCCCCATAAGTTTCCGAGAACAAACAGAAATCCGATGAAAACTAAAACTTTATACATTTTAAAAATCTTCATTAAATCCTTGAACACGTTGTCGGAAGGTAGTTTGGTGACACTTGGCATCATGTATACCGATATGGCTGCAATAACCATAAGAATATCAAAGGCGTAGAAGGCCGAGGAATAATCGGTGTAGCCGACTGCTTGACTCCTTATGTCTATTAACAATCCTGTTATTGGGGAAAAAATTGCCATACCTAAAATACAAAAATATAAAAAGGGTTATTTTGTCAAGGATAAATTGCCTAATTACAAAATCATACTTCAAATGAGAGAGCCCGGCCGCATTTTTCTAAACCCCAACTGCGATCGCAGACAACTAGCGCTAAACAGTACACGTTATCGAAAACTACTTTAGGTTTGGTTGGTTATGACCTTTTGGTTTGGTTGTCTTTTTGGTTTGGGTATGTTTGCTGTCATTGTGTTTCATCTTTATATATTATAACTTAGCGAAAGGTTATTGGTTCGGTTCCCGATAACTTGTGTTGTACAGTTCTCTTGCCATCGCTAGTTGGGTTTAAAATCCAACACGAATCGATTCGCGATTACGTCTGGCGTCCCGGCCGCATTTTTCTATCTAGCATACGTGATCGGAAACCACTAGGGCTAAACAGCGCATATTTTAGTAATAATGCGAATACTGTTCTACCATACAAAAATTCCTCCTTGTGTGCACCAACAATAAGTCTCGGAGCGACGAGTCTGTTGACAAGAGGCGCAGGTGTAGTAATCTGGGAGTCTTTAGCCAGCAACTTGCACCTGGAGCGGAAACGATGGTTGCCTGTTATGTGAACCCAAAAGATAGCGCTAACACTCGGCAGCATCCAAGCAGTCCTATTTAATATCGTTCTGCTTACCCCTCAACGCATGGGCAGGGACTACAAAAGGTGTCCTAAAAACTGCCCCGTAAGCCGCAACCGGGATTGACTCAGATCAGCAGTAAAACACATTATTCCAGTTGAAAGATAAGTTTAAAACCACCTGGCAGCATCACTAACGGCTGTTGGACGGATCATCGATTAGTCATCACCAAAGCCAAAATCCAGTTATGGAACCATCGTCGCATGGTAAACAAGGCACCCCCCAAAATAAATTCATGCGCGTTACATAACCCTAACATACATTCCAACTATATTCAAACTGTAACACGTAATCTTTGTGACGACCTCAGAACTAATAGCGATCCGTAACAATTTCTACGACGTAGTTCGCACTAGCTGCGAGAATCACGCAATCACCCACCAATCTTATACAAGAGACACGCGTAGCACTGCAAAAACATCTAGCCAACCCCTCGTGCTTAGTTGCAAATTAAAAATTCAGAGAAGTCAAATCGGTGGTTTAAAAGCGGACGGGAAATGAAAAATACTTGTGGTGGCGAGAACCGAGCAAAGATGCAATGCATGACTAACACCAATGATCAACGAGGCTTCTCTGAGAGCATTAGACAAATCTACGGTCCTAAAAGCAATAACATAATGCCAATAAAAACCAAGGTTCGGTCTTTCGAACTGATATGGAAACAAGAGGAAGACGAAAGGAACATTACGAAGAGCTGGTAAACCTAGTACGAATTGTCGGCGATCGAATATTCCACATGATCCGCAATATAATCCTGTACCAAATCTTGATGACCCCCAACTCTCGCGCAACGCATTCTCAAAAACAACAAGTATAAGGATGGAATCCGTCTCGACGCATTGAAATATGGTGGCGATGCAACTTGTCAAAATCTACACAAACTTTTTCTTAAAGTATGGATCCAAAGAAATAACATGCTTTTCAGGAAACGAGAGCAATCAAGATTTTTAAGAAGATAGACAAGTCTGACTGCGGCAATACAGAGAATTTGCTTTAATTTCAGTAAGAGGAAAAGTTTTCGCAAAGATTTTATGCACCCGCGTTGAGCAAGTTATTAAACGCCTCTTACTTGAATCACAATGCGGGTTCTATTCTGCCAGAAGCACCGTCGACATGATCTTTACAATGCGAAAGCTTCAAGAAAGTAGATCGCCAGACGCTTTGGAGGATCCTAGGAGAGTTCGGAATACCCCCAAAGATCAATGAACTTGTCGCTAAACCACATGAAAACAATGCAACTTCTGTAGTTATAGGACGAATGAAAACCGAATACTTCCAAACCAAAGCGGGAGTCAGGCAGGGTTGTGTTTTAGCGCCACGCTTTTCGACATATTTTTAACTGCTTATTTGATAATTGTTAATAAAAAAACTGGCAACAAAGGGCGTACAAGTAAATTACAAGTTTGATGGAGGCCTGCATACCATAAATCGGTTCAAAGCCAAACCAAAGGTCAAAACCACGCACCTAGAACAGAACTGCAATATGCAGACAATGCGGGTCTTGTGAGCCACTCTGAAGAAGACCTACAAGAAAACCACGCACCTAGAACAGAACTGCAATATGCAGACAATGCGGGTCTTGTGAGCCACTCTGAAGAAGACCTACAAGAAATTTTCTCAGTTTAGGAAGGTGCGGTTCTACCAACGTGACTGTATGGCGCTGAAACATGTGTACCATACCATTAGGCACGATAAAACCTTAGAGAGCTTTCAAGAACAATTTCCAGCATCTTAAATATTAGATAGCAAGACAGAGTTAGTAACATCAGTGTATTACAAAGAAGTTTGATGGAGGCCTGCATACCATAAATCGGTTCAAAGCCAAACCAAAGGTCAAAACCACGCACCTAGAACAGAACTGCAATATGCAGACAATGCGGGTCTTGTGAGCCACTCTGAAGAAGACCTACAAGAAAACCACGCACCTAGAACAGAACTGCAATATGCAGACAATGCGGGTCTTGTGAGCCACTCTGAAGAAGACCTACAAGAAATTTTCTCAGTTTAGGAAGGTGCGGTTCTACCAACGTGACTGTATGTCGCTGAAACATGTGTACCATACCATTAGGCACGATAAAACCTTAGAGAGCTTTCAACAACAATTACGAGCATCTTAAATATTAGATGGCAAGACAGAGTTAGTAACATCAGTGTATTACAAAGAAGCAAATGTAAACCAATCGAAGATTTACTTACTGAAATGCGATTGCGATGGTTTGGCCACGCGATGAGAAAGGAGGACACAAGAATACCACAGCGCGTATTTTACGGTGAAGTTGTTGGAAGACGCAGAGCAGGTGGTCAAAAAAAGCGATATAAGGACAATCTTCGGAAAACCCTCAACATCAGTCCAAACTGGAAAGAACTGGCAAAGGATTCAGAACTGCGCATAGCGAGAAACAGGGAGCGAGCCAAGCGCAGAATCAACAAATGCAATGTGCAATACGTGGCAAAATATGTGCTTCCCGCAGGACACCACTCACATATTAGGGCTTATCAACGAAGGGTTGAACGGTGAGAAGGGAAATGGAATCTCTGCCACGAGGTCCTGCAGAGAGAGAGAGAGAGAGAGAGAATATCGAAAATTAACTTCTTTGGGTTTGATTATATCATTTTGGTTTGGTTATGTTCTTTTGATTTGATTAGGTTTGCTGTCATTTTGTCGAAATTATTTTTTATAACCAAACGAGAGGTACGGTTGCTGTTGTAAAGTTTTATTTACTTCTCTAATGGGGTTTAGAATCTAACGCTTACGCTTTACGATCACGTATACTAGATAGAAAAATGCCTTCTCTGCATTTGACTTTTGTTCGAGCGTTGTTCGTCATAGAGCAAAAGTGTTAATTTATTATTTGCTAATCGCATAGGAAGCAACTTAATACGTTTCGTACCCTAGGTAGTTAACGCTCGCAGTAGCTCTACTGGCACACGAATCAAAAATATGTACACGGTAATTTCGTATATTTTAACCAATTTCCACTGCGCTTGTTATATGAGATAAAAAAAAGTCTAAATTTAAAAAAATATGACATGTTTTTGAAAGATTTGAGAAACCTGAATAAACAATATTAAGGACGTTGCCAGCAGTTGTTTATTTATTACAAGTACTATTTTGTTAATCAGTATAATTAGATTTTTAAAAAGCAAATATTTTTACAATGGCTGAACTAAATATCAAGATATAAATTTCTAAACCAAGTAAAAATAATCTATTAATTTTAAATTTAATATAAGTGGTGTCCATGATCAAATTTACGATGTGCGACATGGATTTTATTTTGTAACGGATTAATCCGACAACTTTTGTATTTACATTTTTTCTATCTCTTATAATAAGAGCAGTAGATTGTGTTGTAGAAATACCGGGCCATAGTGTCTTTAGTGGGCTTTTGGATGAAGATTTTATAACACCTGTTAAAAAATACTTTAGGTAGTGCCATTGACAGCTAAAGAATCAGTACTTGTACTGTAAGTACTGCTTTTATCCTTGCAAGTTTCATTACGCTGGCTTAAAAAATTCAGAATGAAAAAATAATTTGGCTCCCTACCTTACTTTTTGACTAAGGCATTTTTGGGCCTGTTAACAGCTTAGGTAATGTGGGTTTAATCAATAGTAATCGACCAAAACAGATGTCATCAACTATTCATCAAAAATCCCACGGAGGCCAAATTTTGACGCTATGGCCCTGATCTATACCTACCTTGACCCGTTTTTATCTACATAATCCGTAGTAAGTTAGGAAACAACTTTAAAACTAATACGGGAACAAATAAAATTACTTGTGTTAGAGGACAGAGCAAATAATAATTTTACCCTCATGCGTACTCAGAGAGAGAATGACTACTAAAAAAATTAACATGTACTTTACCTAAACTGGAAAACAATCTTTCTTTTCCAAAATCTCCACCAAATTTGTCGATAAGCGATAAGGCCAACGGGTCCATAATGGTAACAGCAGCTGATACCATAATTGTTCCTGTAAATCTTAAAACGAAATAGATCCAAAATGTCTTGCTGTCTGTTTCTTTAAAGTCAGGAGGGCATCGTTTTGGACCACCCTCGCTAAATGTACATTTTTGTAAAATGCAATCTCTGGACAAATCCTTCAGACGAGATTTGGTTGTGAAATTTGCATCTGCTACTTTTCCGCCGCATCTCAAATCATTTCTTTCTAGCTCTGAGTGGTCGACTCCATATCTTTTCAATAATCTTGGATTAAAACGTTTTTCTAGATCCATGGTTGTATCGTCATTGTCCTCTTCAAGTTCTATTCCCAAAACTTCGATTGGCTCCCCTAGGTTATCATGCATCTCCAACGTTAAATCGAGCAATCTGAAAACCAAACAACTATTTGGCATTTGACTGAATAAATGGGGTAAACCCACATACAATATTGCTACCACAAAATCTGGTAGCAATATGGTATTTACGCCAGATATTTGAGAATCTAGATCTTCATTAGATAAACACAGCCGGCAATGAAATAAGAATTCATCCGAAAATTCTAGAAAATCCTTCGTTCAGCAAATTATCTTTTTAACGATCTAAAAATAATAAATAATTTAATTATTGAACATAACTGAACTTGAATGCTTCTAAATCCAGTTCTTGTTTGGTGCAAAAAAGAAAACAGAAAAAGCTTTAAGTCAAATGTCTAAATAGATTAATGATATTGAAATACTTGTTGTTAAAAAACTTTTGCGAACATGTAAAAAAAACTCAGTTGCGCCCACGTCTCCCTGGAACTTCTATATTCAATTCGGCATCCTCTTATTAATAAATTGCAAAAACATCTTTGTTAACACTGTTAAATTATTGTGACTTCATTTACGCTCCGTGTTTGGATAAGCTCACTGAATTCACAAAAAAATCAATTTAATTGGATAAGACTAATATTTAAACTGCGATAATACGATGATGTCACTGCAAAAATTAAAGGGGTGAAGTAAACTAAAATAAAGAAGCGCAGAAAACTGTGTCTGAATTTTTTTTACAAATTCATAGCGTCCACTAATCTCTCTTCTGCCGTCAAAATTAAATTTATTTGCCTGGACAACATTCATTCATGTGCTCTTGGAAGTATTTTTACTTGAACTATATTTTTAAATCAAGACACTATTTAGTATTGCTCCAACAAAAAAGAAAACAATGTGCTCCAACAAAAAAGAAAACAATGTGCTGATGTTTTCTTTCTTGTAAATAAAAAATATGCAATGATTTAAGTTGTTTTTTTCAATATCAATTAGTATTCGATTTTCCCTTAAGTATAAGCTATAGCAGCTAAACATCGCCACTGATGTATATCCTCTGCATTCTCAGTCATTTTTTAGTTAAAGAAGATTTATTATTACTATTATTGTGTAGTGAAAATTTACTGGGGTCACTGTGTAATTTTTAAAAGCTTAATTTTTGACAAATATACATAAAAAATTTACATTTTTGTTCAAGTATTTCGAAGAATTTGAAAATTTGCAAGAAGTCAGCACATCGGTAAAACTCTTGCATCTCGACAATTGTAGTGCCTAAGGTAGTACCACGGATTATTATTAACGGATTGGATTTGACCAAACTTTAAGCGGCAAATCCAAAATGGCCGCCGCCTCGTCATTTTTCAACCATTGACATTTCTTTATCTGGTTTAAAAATGTCAAGTTTCTGTCAACCGCTGTTTTTGATTATTTGTATTTTTGCCAGTTTTTGTAATTAAATTTGGGATATAATCTAACTGTCAAAAACTGTTCGGGGTCTTAAAACGTTACTCCTTTCTATGAGAGTAAAGACATTCCGAGATTTGCTTTCTTTTCCAACAAAAATTACAACAAGGTCTCTGCTCTTTTTACAAGGCCGCGATAATCAAAGAATAACGAGTTTGGTTAGGTTGTCTAAACCAATTTTCCACTTTTTCAATTTTAATGTCAAACGCATGGTGTACCCACACTCTTTTTATTTTGGTTGGTTGTGAAATCCCATCTCTAGTTGTTCTATATCTCTGGACAGTACACGTATATCTAGTTTTACAGGATTTTTTCGTATAAAATTCAAAATGGCGGACTACTTTAAAACAGATATTTTTCACTCCCCCTGAATTTATTTTAATCGCGCCACTTTAATAAAATTCAAACATCAGAAAAAATGCTCGTCATCTACTACTGGTGCCATGGGGATTTTTTTTAAAGGGCCAGAATACGAAATTTCATGACATCCAAGAATTATTTGTTCCAATTTTTTGAGAAAAATTTCTAGTAGAAAATCTTAAGCACGATCCATTCTATCGGAACCAATAAGAAATGTGGTTGCTATCACTTTTAAAATGACAAAACAAATTTTAGCGTGTAAAACGGTATCACTCGGGTTTATCTTAAATTTCAAACCTGTATGTTTTATTAAGTACCATAACAAGAAGAAACATTAAATTTAATCTTTAAGTTTCTAGAATTTTTAAATTATAAAATTCTTACATGAAGTTCTAAAACTATTCAATATAAAAATAAATATTTTGTCACCCACGATTTTTAATAATCCAAATTCACACGTTTTTCTTTAGAAATTAAAACTGTGGTGGCAATGGTGACTTTAGGTTACCTTGAAGGTTTTCATGTGTATAGGCGTATCGTGAATTTTACCGATAGTGGCTGTTTTTTTGTAATATCACTACTTATTTTTAAAAATGATAAAGAAAAGACAAGTTACCAAAACGTGATATTTGTTTGACAGTGTGCGAAATAAATACGTCATAGAAATTAGCAAAACCTCAAAAAAATCCTTAAATTACAATTAATAAAGTTGTAGCAACCTTAAATGATAAGAAACGTAATTGTCCGAAACAAAAGGTATCGGTTCAAAACATTAATTTTTAGCTGTTTTAGAACGACATTATACAAGGTGTCCCAGAACTAATGGTACATAGTAAAAGTCGAGATTCCTTGAATTAAAATATTAAGATTTAGCTACACTTGTCGTAGTCCAAAAGTTGATATTACCCGATATACAGGGTGTTAAACTTTATTTTTTTATTACGATTTTCTTTACTTTTTATTATATTATTTAATAAATGTAAAATTTAGTACCCGTAAATTAAAAATCAAACAAGTTTTCGTGGCTAATCGGGTAAAAAATAAGGCTTTTTTGTTTCTCTTGTATTTTTCCGTAGGTAGCTCGAAAGCTTAACCTCACGGGTGTCCAAGATCTAATGGACACCTAAAAAGTGTTGACAGTTAACTGTATAGGACTGTAGGACCCCTCAGAACACTGCTTGGTCAATGTGACACCCTTGCCAAATTAAGTATACGGTTTTGTCTCTTACCTTACATTTCTAGTGAGAAAACAAAATCATATACCCCACAAGAAGCGCCATCTACCGAAATATGAGAGAAACTAAAACAGCAGCAGGCGAGTAAAACTGAAGTATTGATTAAAAGAAAGAATCCATCATGTGACCTACAACACACATTGCCTTTCTAGGTCAGATCAACGCCCATTGCGTTTGTTCCGCTATCAAGCCGTCGGCGGAGTACCAATTTTTAAAGTAATGCATTGAGAAATGTTCATAAATTTTATTAAAATCGATTTTTAATTTTTAAATTTATCACCCTGTATCTCTGAAACGGAGCAATTTTTGGACTAAGGTAATTAGCAATAAATCGACTTATTTTGACCTCAGGAATATGTGCTAAGATTTTGTACAGACCTTTTAGAGACACACAATACTTGCATTGATTTTTGTAAGCTATTGTCCACGGTAAGTGGCGACTCCGAAAGTACAAACTAAAATGTGTTAACAAACCTGTAATAAGAGTCAATTAAAACAGATTCATAGTTTACGACTACGATCCAGACGCATTTTCATCATTCACATCAAAAAAAACTGACAAATTCACAAAACCACGATCCTATAAAACGCAGAACACCGCATCCAAAACCAGGCATTGTTGTTGACAAAAATGACAATTGGCCTCACCCCAATAACTTAAGGGTGATATTGCTTATCGCTTGGTCCCTACTACTGAAGGTATTTTTATACTGGCGGAAGCTAGGGACTAATACGTTGCCGCGACGAAAGAGTAGAAATTCGAGTGTGCTATGCTAAGGGAAAACTGCCATAAAAGTGGTTCGTATTAAGTTGCCGCAACTTAGACTCACTTTCAAGTTACCCCTTCGACTATTATGGAATATTGTTTGGGACGCCATGTTTTTTTTTGTAAGCAGAAAATATTTTCGTTTTTTGAGCCCATATTAATGAGATATACTATTTTATAAACAAATTAATTGAAGGTTACCAAATACACATATTAAACACCATTTGTTGGACTTAACTGCCGATTAGGAAAGCATAACCTTAAAATCCAGAACAAAAAAATTCCATCAGATTCCAGAAAACGATTGAATTTTACAGGCGCGTCGGTTTTTTGCAATAAATATGATGCATGTTTCACATAAAAATTTGCGTCACAGTTAATATTGGTCCTCTGCTAGTAAATTATCTCACTTTTAGATAACATAGTACATATTATAGCCATAACAAAACTTAGCCAGTTTGTTTACTGTAGTGTTCACCATATTGTGTAATAATTCTACCAAAAAGAAACGATAATATTATTTTCAATCTACATCACTACTTTTATGCTATTACGGAAAAAAAAACAAACTCTACGACGTAGTAGATACTTGGCTGCGACGTAGTAGTCTAGTCGTTACTACAGTGACTTTAAACACGTAACTGAGTAGTAATAACCGCAAATTGGTTCCCCACTTAGGGAATTACCCGTCGCGAAATGGTGTACTGAGACGTAGCGGGAGTACGTTACGGTTACTTTTAAGAAATTCTTACTGGTGACGGTGTCGTCGCGAAAACTTTAAATGTTAGTTTTTTTTTCGCGCATACAAAAACTGTGGTGTTCTTTATTTGATGGCTTTGAAAATGTACCATTTCCGTAACTTCACCGTGTAATATTGCAATACTTTGATCAAGTTTTTTGCAATTTATTCGAAATTTTGGGGGTGTCCTCTGTGCGCTTTTTTCTGTGGGCATTTTTTTCCATTGAGGATTTCTTCCTTGAGTGCTTTTCTGATAAAGCAGGTCAACAAAAATATAATTTTTTTCAGACTTTAACTTACCTGTAGTAGCTAGACTCCCTTACACTTTACATATTTTTTTGGGTTCTGGGAGGGGTAATTACCCCCTTTATTCCCCCCCCCCCTCAGGGCCTCCAATGTCTTGAGATATGTTAAGCGATCTCACAGCCCCTTCTGTAGCAGTATTTTTTGCATTCTCTAGGTATTAAACTTGTAACTCATGCTCCCCCAAAATGACATGACTAGTTGTGTCCCTGAGTTGATGAGTGAGTGGAAAACTATTAGAAATATACAATATTTTTTTTGCAGAAATCACTATATCATGTCGCACAAGAATAGTAAGTATATTGAAAACCTAGAAACTGAAGTGGCATATTTAATCCTATGGAGAAAATGTTTTAGCCTGAGAGTAGGTCACGTGAGTGTCCACTTACTTCCTGGAATTTTCCTCTTGCTTTTAATCTCCTAAGGATTAAAAATAATCATTATAGTACCTCAAAAGAGGGCTTTAAAGTATATTTTTAAGTGCATATAACGAATTCTAGTTGCTAGGATGCAGAAAAAAACGATTGCACGAAATGTTTGTTTTTGATTGAGGGGAAGCAGTTTTTCCATTTGCCTCAGGCAATAAAAAAGTTAGACACGCCCCTGTTACTTTAGAAGGTATATGAGTATATACGAGTAGTAACTAATAATGCAGAGGCCTTAGTGGTATATCTTTGAGCCAAAGTGTTAAGCCTAAATCATTTATTGTCGTAATCTGCAGAGTTTTTTCATGTACTGAGTGGAAAAAAAATATGCCACTTTAGTCAAACTCAGTATGTAGGGACGTGGGCACAATAGATCCATTTGTGGTCGCAGTACATGGAGGTCCAGTAGGGCCTGCCACCACTTTCAAATAAATACATACATATACGAGTAGTCGAAGCATTAACGTATACGTTAATGAGTGGAAGGCATAAGCGAGAATGTAGAAGCAAGAATAAAAAAAAGAGTAAACGCGGTTCTTGACATGGTCCAAAAGAATATGATATGAGGGTTAAGTATATGACATGGCAGAAATTGGAATTGGACACATGGAAACAAACGGCGAGTTTTTAAAAGGGCCAGTAGTATCATCACTCACTTCGTTTTATTTTTGGAAACGTGAAATACCAAGTCATCCTCATTTCCCGGATCTCCAGGACTAGAAAAATTTAATCCTTCTTGCTTCATTTTCTTCTCTGACTTAAGTAGGCAGTGGTCGACGCAATACTCTAAGACCATATCCAATTCTTCCTCTTCCGGGCATTCTCGACTGGGGCATGGGCTCCACCAGACTTCGATGTATGCCTTTTTTGGATGAGTTATTACATATCCTAAATAAAAAATAAAATTTGTATTAAATAAAGAAGAGGAAGAAAATGCACAAACGCATCTTTCTCTATCTCTATCTTTCTCTCTCTTTTTCTCTATTTCTCTCTCTCTCTCTCTCTCTCTCTCTCTCTCTCTCTCTCTCTCTCTCTCTCTCTGCGGATCATTCGAACAATAAAGAGGTTTTTAGACTGAGCCGTCTACGACCTGGATTGGAATTTTGCGCTTACGGGAAAACTAGATATTATAACAAAAAGATTTCATGCAAAAAGAAGCCAAGCACGTAAAGATTGTATTCCGTAAAAAGAATTGAGATAAAAGTAAAGCCAAGTTCTCCACTACAAATTTCAAAATGAAAGGTACTTACTAGTTTGGAAATGTTTTTTTTTATACTCTACTATTACAGCCAAACTTCTTTATGCTTAATTTAGCAGAGGCTACGAGTCATTTACAGCCGTAATAGCCAAGTTTAGAAAAACATTTCCAAACTAGTATGAACCTTTCATTTTGAAATTTGTTTTGGAGAACTTGGCTTTACTTTTATCTCAATTCTTTTTACAAAATTCCATTTTCGCGTACTTGGATTCTTTTTACATGAAATGTATACTTTTTGCCTCCCTGTCCTGCAATGTTTGATTGTTTCTTAATGCTTAAAATAATATATGATTGGGTATTTAATTGAATCTATTGAAGTGGCATATTAAACAAAAAAGCAAAACATATAACCTAATCTCAAAATCTAAATGAGTAAAAGTAGGCGAAGAATATCATAAAAGAACTTTCAGTTATATACAAAACAACTCATCGAATACTCACATCAACATTTTAACGTTTCTAAATTCCACAGAACAAAAATCACTGTTGTTGGCAAAGAAGCCTGGCAAGTTGGAGTTATCGGCTTTGGAGAATCCGTTTTCCATTGAAAATATTTTTTATAAGCAAAACACAAAATAAAATCTAATTTAGGACGATAATTCGCACTTTAAACCAAAACAAACAATGGTAATGTACTAAAATAGTACTGGAAAATAGGTTCGTTCGAGGCGTTTCCTGTTTTGTGACATCACTCGCAGCTGATTGCTTTAATTCAATGAATTTATTTAATTAAAAGAACTATGAATTTGAGAAAAAAATTAAACAAAAAAGTTTGTTTTTAGCATTGCCAAGACCTAAAGAGATATCTAAAAACAATATATATTTATTTTTTACTACTGTCAAACACCCTACTGCCCTCGGTATTTTTGAAAAAATAATACTACGCCTCATTCTGCGCTAAGTTACATTCAAGTACAGTTTATGTATAAAAAATAATTAATTAATTAATTTCCATCTCAATAGACACCCAATTCGAGAAAAAAAATATTTTATTCAAAAGTACCGAATTCCGCACGAACTACGCTAAAGAAGAAAATAGTTGATATGTCAGAAAATATCTCTTGAAGAGTAAAAGTGTGTACCGAATTTCACAAAATATCTAGAGCAATATCATAAATACTACAAATAAACAAGAATAAATCAAAATATCATTTGAAGAGAATGGCAAGAACAGAAATATTGACTACTGTTTATCGTGTGAGGGCTGCTTAATATAGGTCTTCTATTTATCTCGTGCTATGAAAATATTTTATTATTATTAAAAGTTTTTATTATATTTATTTAAAAATGTTTTAAATAATGACATTAGTTTCCTCGTTTGTTTTTGTATCGTAGCACAGAGGTTATTTTAAAAAATATCAATATGAAATAAAAACAAGTAAAATTATCTTAAGATTTAAAAGACCTTATTATAGTACAGCCGAGCCGGTTACAGTAACGCGGGTCATTAATTCAATGAAAAATGGAACCGGCGTTACATAAATGTGACCGGTGATACAAAATAATATAAAATAAGTTCATTCAAATGGATAACAATATAGTTATTGTCGGTTTGCCGCTTCTTTGACATTTTTGTGTTAAAAATATTGTAAAATGGCTACCAACATCGGTCACACATAGTCACACCCTTTTTTTACGTTGAAAATTTGGGATTACGAAAAAAGTCAGAAATAACTTACGTGCAACTATTTTTCAAACAAAAAAATTATATTTTACATTCCCAATTCAGTTTGCTCCTGTATATAGAAAAAGTATATCATCAGATTTTGATTATTTTTAGCTTTTTTCAAATTTCTCATAAATTTTTATCAAAATATGCATCTGCAAAAAATATATATTTTTTTAGTTTCAGAATTATGTTCTACAAATTATCGATAATTTGAACTGACCGGCGTTAAAAAAAAGAAGGTTATCATGCTTAAAAAAGATGTCGGAAATTCAGAAACTGGCATATCAAGAGCGCGCACGCATACAGAATTGTTAGAAGGAACCTGTGCCAACTAAAAAAAAATGATTCTTTAAAATACAAGGAATTTTATTTTTTGACTTTCGTCATCGAAAAAATAACATATATTTTTTCGATGCTTTCGTTTTTCGGAATCCACTGACCCTCTTACCCACATTAAATGGTAGGTAGTAGATTATTACCTGAAGGCACTTCTCCTTTAACCTCCTTAGTCGGTATCAGCAAAAGTGAATGATGTATAACAGCCGCCATTAGGAAAGCTATAATGACAACTGGTTTGTATTTTCCAAACTTGTCCACTAGAAATCCGGTCAGAGGCGGCGCCAAAAACGTGGTCAGAGGTAATGTTAAATAAATGGCAGCTATATTTTCCATGCTTAGACCAATACTCTGCATGTGGATTGTCAGATAGGGTATAAGTGATTGTGTGGCTAAAATAGAAATAGATACCTAGGTACTTATAGTTATTCAAATTTTCAGTGGGAAGCATCAAACGTATTCAGCGCAATCAAACGACCCTAGTAACACAGGTACTTTTTAAAAACGTTTTTAAAACGTCCATTTCGGTCCTAGGGGACGTTTTAAAACGTACGCCTAGGTCCCTTAAGGTCCGATAGAGGTCCCTGGTAGGTTCCTGGAACGTTTTTGTGGATCTTTTTACGTTTTTAAAACGTCCCTAGACGGGATTTCACCAAAAACACCTGTAGCTCCACACGCATCTAAACTGTTTTGAAAAGTTTGTCTACGTTCAGCCGGAATTCTAACCCGGATTTCTGCGCTACCATCCGTAGAACCAAGAGTTCCGAGTTCAAACCCCGGCTCGACGTATTTTTGTTTTAATTTTTCGATCGGATATGAAAAAAACAACAAATTAGAAAAACATAAAAATAAAACTATTAAATATAATGTAGGTCATATTAAGCCCCCTAACTATTGTCCGTTGGAAATTAAAAACCGTTGGAGATATAAAAAAAGCTTTTGCGAGAAAATTGGTTATTAGATTATGGTTTATTATTTAATTTTTCTTTATTCCCAATTTTGAGTAAAAAATTCAAATATATAAAAAAATCAAGAAGCCATAATTAAACGCCGTTATGCAAAAAGCTACCAATCCACAATAGGCTAGATTCTCTCTCTCGGATAATAGAATGCACGTTCTCAATTTTGTAAAAACCTACCAAGCCTCAAGTAATAAATACCCTATAAAACTATCAAAAACCTAACCGACATGTTCATTTTGTCGAAATTTTTAATTTGCAAAAACCTAACAACCCACTCGATATTATTTAAACATAGCGCTGAAGCAAAACTGCAAAATTTAAAGGAAATGATGCATCTCATTCCGGCAACTTTTCATTAAAATTTACAGGGCGCTAATATTAAGAGTTACAATATTTAAAGATTTGAAGAAGCAGAATAAAATAAAAAGTTTTTAAAACTAATACTTCATTTAAACTTCATTCCCTATTTATTTATTTTTATATTTAAAATATTAAAACATGCATTAAATATAAAAAGATCTATTACGAATAAAAAAAAATATTAAGAAGTATTAAAACAACCATTACATTTTTTTAATAAATAAAAACTTCAGGACTTATTAGGGACCTATTTCAATAAAGCCAGGTACAAATTGTGCCGGGCACTATATTGACAGTTTCGCATCAAAAACTGACAGTTGATCTTTCAAAATTGACATACCAAAGTCGAATTAGAAATCCAGTCGTTTATTTTCCATTAATAGTGGCGTTACTATTAATTCCGGCTCTTATAAAACACAATGACCTTATTTTGAAAGAAGACAGCTGTTATAATGCGAAACTGTCAATATAGTGCCCGGCACGATTTGTGCCTGGCTTTATTGCAATAGGTTCCTATTATCGCAAATTGACACTAGTGCGGGTTGGTAACTTTCTTCATAACGCCGTCTAATTGGCGTGTGTTATTCAATGCTGCTCCAAAAATGTTAAAATTTGATTTTCTCAAAAACATTATATAATCTTTTGTAAATAAAAACAAGTTTATTCTAAACAAACACGTGTAACAGTAAGAAAAAATAGTTTTTAATTAAAATGGCGCCTATATTATAGTACCAAGCCAAAACTAAAAATAAAAAAAAAACGTTCCTATTTCCTCCAAAGCGTTAACCGTGTCTTTTTATTGCATTGTGCTGCTGCCTATTTCTTATTTTAAAAAAATAATTATTTTTTTACATTACGTGTATATTTTTGGGGGCCATCATTCGAATACAAGGTTGAAAAAATATAGGCTAAATGTCATGTGATGCAAAAAGCACTATAAATCTTATTTATAAACCTAATCTAAAACTACGGACGAATAATATACTTATATCACGAAGAATCCGATGTGATATCTATCTCCAAATTGTGTCCCCCTATATACGAAAACAAATGCAATATAATTTTTTTTACAGTAGCTTATCATTTTTATTGTTTTTGAAGCAACAATAAGGCGCTGACTGTGACGTAGCACGGCACCCAATCACAAAATAGGATTCTCGAACGTATCACCATCTAATCTAATCGTGTCATTGACTGAACTTACACATTGGTATCCGATTATTTACCATCTCTTTTTAAATTAATGTATTATTAAGGGCGCCTAATACTCTTAAAGCACGGTGGATAGAATAGACCGGTGTTCGGATCTTTTAAATATATGTCGAATTTTCACGTCACTGGTGGTCCAGCTGATTTTTATAAACAAAAGTTAGATATTTTTTTTTTATTTGTCAAACACACTGTGTTTTTTTTTTATTACAATCTAGTCAGTAAGACTAATTAGCAATTTTGTTTTAACTTAATTTACTAGAAAAGTCAGATTTAAACTTCGGGTTCACTCAACAGTTCTCCCCGCTTTGTTTAGTCTGTAACTCACAATTGTGTTGTGTTTATAGCATTATTTTGTTTTATGTGTAATTCACTTAGTTTACTAGCTCAAACGGCTTCACTCTTTTTAGTCGTCGAACTAGCATAGTATTGTCTAGAAGCTGAATTGCTTCCACATTCACATGCCGATGGAGTCTATCTTCATGGCTTTTTGCGTACTTTTTTATAGTCTCTGCTACAGTTTCGATTTTTAGATCTCGATGAAGGTCACTATTTCGAACGTACCAAGGTGCATTCACAATGTTTCTTAATACTTTATTTTGAAATCTCTGTACAACTAGAATGTTACTCTCTTTAGCACAACCCCATAGTTGAATACCATATGTCCATACTGGTTTCAGTATTTGTCTATAAAGCAGTAACTTATTATGAATTGTTAAATTGGAGTTCCTTCCAATTAGCCAGTTCATTTTTCTATACCTTTGAGATAAGGTTCTTCTTTTTTTTTCTTAACATGTGCTTTCCAGCGCAATTTGGTATCAAGTGTCATACCTAGATATTTTGCCTGATTCGAATATGGTACTGGAATGTTGTTAATTGTTATTTGTATGTGATTTATATTTTTGTTTGTAAAATCAACATGAATTGATTTGGTTTCATTTAATTTTATTCGCCACTTTGTGGTCCAACTGTGAATTTGGGTGACTGCATCCTGAAGTTTCTTTATGCATTTTTCAATAGATTTTTCTACCGTCAATAAACCAGTATCATCGGCAAATGTTGCTAAGTGACAATTTTCTGGCTTTGGGATATCACAAGTGAATAATAAGTATAGATAAGGGCCTAGTACGCTACCCTGGGGCACGCCTGCTTGAATTTCTCTTAAATTTGAGTATGAGTCTTCCTGTTTTACTCTAAAATGTCTATCAGATATGTATGATTCCAAAATATCCGAATACTGTTTTGGCAGAAACCTTTTTAGTTTAAAATTAAGGCCTTCATGCCACACTTTGTCAAATGCTTGTGCTACATCTAGAAAAACTGCAGAACAAACTTTTCCCTCTTCTAGTGCTTTTTCTATTATATTAGTAATTCTGTGTACTTGATCTATCGTGGAATGCTTGTCTCGAAAACCAAATTGATGAGATGGAATAATTTCTTGTCTTTCTATGATGGGTTTTATTCTTTTAAGCAATAATTTTTCATAGAGCTTGGATATAATTGGCAGCAAAGATATTGGCCTGTAAGATGACACGTCATGGAGTGGTTTTCCCGGTTTTGGAATCATGATAACTTCTGCAACTTTCCACAGTTTAGGTACGTACCTAAGCCTAAAAGACGCATTAATTAGGTTGCATAGTTTTACGATAGCTTTTCTGGGGAGTTGTTTTATGACTACCCCGTTAATAAGATCATACCCTGGGGCTTTTTTCGAATTAATATTTTTGATTTCTGTTAATATTTATTTTGGTGATGTAAGCTTAATATGGTCCTCGATTTGATGGGGTTCATTTAAATGAAAGTGTTCATCTGGTGCTTCGTGGGGCTGAAATGTTTTTTCTAAATGACTTGCAAAAATATCTGCTTTTTCTTCGTTACTCCTTGCCCACTGGTTGTTAGATTTTCGTATGGGTGGAATTTGGATAATTGGTCTTTTAAAATCTTTGGTTGCTTTCCAAAGGGAATAGTCGGTATTTTTATCATCTGTAAGTTCATTAAGAAAATGGTTAATAGATTCATTTTTTATTACTAGAATTTCTCGCCTAATGCGCTGCGTCATGTTGTTGAGATTTGTTTTGTCCCGAGGATCACGGCTTTGTTGCCACTTTCTTCTTAGTTTCCTTTTTTCCAATATAAGGTCTCTAATTTCCTTTGGATAGTTTTTCCCTTAAAAAATTCTCTTTGGTTTTGGACTGTTTTCCCAAGCTGCTTGTTGAATATTTGTAACAAAATAATCAACTTCTTTATCGATTTGTTCTGGCGTTTGCAATGGTACTGATAGGTTTATTTTTTCTGACAGACTGTGTTTAAAACTAATCCAGTCAGTCAGTTTATTAACTAGTGAGATATTTGCTTCTTTCTTTATTATGTTTTTACTAAGAGTTAGAATAATAGGTGAATGATCTGAGTGTAAATCAAAACTTTCTTCTATATCTACAAAACTTAAAGATATATTTTTTACTATAAAAAAATCAATTAGATCTGGAATTTTTCCTGGATCTGTTGGATAGTATGTGGGCTTACCAGTTGATATCGGCTCACATTGATATTCACTAATAGCTTGCAAAAGTTCTTTTCCTTTAGAATTCGTCAGTCTAGATCCCCAGTAGGTATTTTTTGCATTAAAGTCACCTCCAATTATAAAACGGTTTCCTAATTTTCTGAGAAAATTAAGATATTGATTTTTCTTTAGTAAGTGCCTTGGTGGTATATAGACAGCACTTATGACTAATGTATATGTTTTGGTTTTTACACTTACTAATGTAGCTTGAATCTCTATGGTTTTATATCCCATCTCCTCATAGTGTGATATATTTTCTTTAATTATTACAGCACTTCCCCCATGTGCAGTATTGCTAGGGTGAGTTGTATGATACACTTTATAACCTTTAAATTTAATGTGAGACTGGTTAGTGAAATGCGTTTCTGACACAAGACAGACGTCAATTTTTTCTATGTCTAGAATAACTTGCAAGTATTGCTGATCTTGCAAGAGACCATTGGCATTCCAAGCTAGGATTCTAAGATTACTGACCATTTTGAGGCATATTGGTAGCTCCGTTATTGCTACTTTCTAGTTTAGTTAATCGCTCATCAAATTTGTTCAATTTCTCCAAAATTAATTGTAGTGTTTGTTCCATAGTATTTTGACTACTAATATTAATATCAGGTTAGATAGAAGTTAGATATGATATAAACAACTAATATTTTTTGAATTTCTTGAAAACCAAGGCAAATTTCCAACTATTTTTTAGTATATTCTTATAAAATAATATTTATCAGACATACCAGTAGTTATTTTTTTTAGCCCGCTTCATTTCTCTTTACACAAAAATTAAAATTCGAAGAAAATAATGTGTTCGTTTCAGCTTCAAAAATCATCCGCTGACCTATATCTTTGTTTACTACCCAATAGTCCTCGGTTCACCTTTGATACTAAACGATCACATTCAGTTTGACTTGTAGTTTAAGTTTTGTGTAATAAAAAATAAAGCGGGCTAAAAAAAAATAACGACAATACGTCTAGAAAATTACATTTTATAAGGATATACTTGAAAAAAGTACGAAAATTGCCTTGGTTTTCAAAAAATTCAAGAAATATTAGTTGTTCCGTTGTTCATATCAGATCTAACTTTTGTTTACAAAAATCAGCTGGACCACCAGCGCAGCGACGTGGAAAATTCGACATATATATATATATATATATATATATATATATATATGTATATAAAATCCGAACACCTGTCTATTCTATGCACCGTGCTCTTAAACAATCATGATATCAATAAACAAACAGTGGTCTACTCGTTTTATTTACTAAACCCACACATTGTCACCCAGCTACTTACTCTCCCTTTTTAACTTAAATTAGTGGGACGGGCGCACCCAATCTATAACAGTCTTATATAAGATGTCATTTTGACAATCAATGTCAATCGACGTTCTTCCATCAGCACACACTGGGCTCGCGGACATGATTCACCAAAAAGGGTTAAATTAAATACAGACTGAAACTTCTGAACATCTTTACTAAAAAAGAGTAGATAGTCTAGTAGACCTTCAAAAAACTATTATTTGATTGACGCAACTTTCTTTCAAAGGAACGCGTTAAAGTACCTTATTTGCATGGCGATTTGATCCAGATTTAAATCCATTTTGCGACAATATTTTATGTTGTATAAAATTCTCATAAAATAAATCTTGTAGAGGGAAGTAAGTAGATTTTATCCCTGTACATTTTGATTTTAATTTTGATGTATAGACAGATATGGTAATGGTTTTTGCTTGAGATTTGTGAAATTCTATAAAAATATAGATTTCTTATAAATGGTGGACAAAAATTTTGCTTCAGTCGGTTTCTTGAAATTTTTATTTTCTTAAAGACTACATATCTTTCAAAAATTATATTGTAAATTGTAAAATCTGCTACCACAAGTTGCCCATATGAAAGATATTATTAATTTACTAAAAAGTCTTAACAAAAGTGCTTGTTTATTATTCTTAAAACACTTTAGGCTAACTTAAACAAATAAAAATAAAAAAATAATATATTAATAAAAAATAAAAATAATGTAAAGAATATTCGAAAAATAAAAAGTTAAAAATAAAAAAAATTGAAATGTTCAAAAATCAAATAAAAAGAAGGTCACTCCATAAAAAATACAAACTAAATAATCTCAAAAACCAAAAATTTCAGATGAAGTTAACTTTAACAGGTTCAGGATTGTTTATGAAAAACAAAAGGTAAAAAAACTTTTAAAGTAAATTTTGTTGGACAACAAATTTTTCTAGAAAATCATTCTTAATTAATTATGCAGTCGTTAAACTTGCAGGTTCTTATCCGCTACAAAGTCAGGGTTACGTTCGTATTATTTTCTAGTTTTTGGTACAGCCAAAGAATAATATTGTTTAACTCTTTTTAATATTTAAAATTTTTAGTTTGGTTTTTAGATTTATTAGTATGAAAACTTTTCATCCTTTCCAATGCAGCTTTGCTACGCATTACATGAGAAGCTCAATTTAACCATAAACAACCCCAAGTACCAAGTTTGACACAAATCAGTTTATAAATAGGATAGTCTATTGGATAAGGATTTTGGGTCCGCCGTGTTAGTTTTGTTTGTTTGAGTAAAAATTATAATAAGCGACGATAAACATCGTAGAGTTCAAAATGTAATACATATCGCTTCATAAATGTAAACATGCTTCATTTCGGATCCGCCATGATATTTTTTATTTAGGTTTGAGTCAGAAATCTCAATTATAAGCTTTATACACTCCAAAGTTCCAATTTTAATACATATCGGTTCATAAATAGAAAACTCTGCCCTTTTGGATCTGCCATGTAATTTTTTAAAAGTTTGAGTTCATAATTATAACCAGCGCCTTTCAACACGCCAAAGTTCTAAATTTGATACCTCTTGGTAAATGAGTTTTTTTTATTTAAGTCAAAAAAATAATATTTAGCTACTATTAACACTCCAAAGTTCTAAATTTCATACTTATTGGTTCATAAATACGAAACTTCGCCATTTTGGATCCGCATTTTGATTGATAATTACTTTTTTTTCATTTAAAAACAAAATATTGTTACCAAACCTATTTTTCTAATTTTGGTCAAAAATTAGGTCCGGGAGCCCATTGTGCAGCTCTATGAGTTGGACAGCAATAAAAAAATTAGCTGTGCTTTAAAAAGAGATGCAAATGAGTATGTTCCAAAATTAAAATTTATGTCGGGGCGCAGTTTTTTAGTGACGTCACGAGTCAGCGCCTAATTAAACACGGGAACAACTAGAATTTTTGTTTGTTCACTAATTAGCAAATGTAAAATGCATCTGTAAATAATATAGGCAACTAGACAATCATGATCGGAAAAGACCTGACAGGGCCGACAAAGGCGCAGGGCCGTCACAGGTCACGTTCTCCTACATCATTTAATTGAAATTTGAAGCTAAATTAAAAGCCAAAATAAATATTGGTTGATTTCATAGTAAAAATATCAACTTGTGTTAAAAAATTCAATTTAATAGGTAAATTAGTCATCAAAAATATCTGAGAAAAAGTATTTCAATGCAAACAGAAATATTCTTGAATAAAAAACTTTGGTAAAAGGCGTGATGTATCAACATGCGATTTTCATATTTAAAATCGACTCAAAAATCAAGCCCAAGACAAGAGTTAGTTAAAATATTAAAAATCCCTCGTCCTAAAAAGTTACACAAAAGATAGGTATATAAAAATTATATAAGTTATTATACTCGTACACAAAACATAGTATTAAAAACAAAAATACAGCTGGATAAAACTCTTACCTCCATAAAGAAAGAATAATGTAACTTTCAACATAATCAGATTCTTGTTGATTGTGTACCATTTTTGAGGTGGCATATCCACTTTATCATCCCCTTCTTCAGCGGCCTGAACCTAAAATATTATATTAATAATGTAAATTAAAAAAAAAGATAAGTATAAAATATTTTGGGCGTTTGTATTAAAAATGAGCGATATAGGGTCAGTGCACCAGTAAATGAACAGCAACCAGTATATGAACAGTTTGCTCTATTTTTTAGCTTCTTCTGTTTCTGTCCTATGGCTAACCAACTTCTTTCGTAAGTGTTTTTTCACTAGACGAGCTAGAAAAATCCGTTAGTCTAGTCTTGGCACTTAATGCATGTAGTCGAAGTTTCAGGGCAGCGACCAGGCAGCCATATTTTGTTAAGGTAAGCTAAAAGTGATGATTTATAGAACTATGGATTCTGCATTTATAAAGGGAGTTTCGTACATTTTGGGTGTTTAGCAGTAATTATAGGTAATAGCAGTAAAATAGGTAATTTTTTCACATTAAACTCAACCTAATGTAATGTATCCTTAAAATATTTGCATGTTCAATTACTGGTACACAGATATTTCGAAAATCCAGTTAATGAACAATATTTTTGTCATTTTAAGTAGTTTTCCAGTAAATAAACGGTTTTCATTTACTGGTCTTCATTTGTTCATTTACTGGAACTTTCGCCTAACTATACCAGTTCTTTTTAAAATATATTTGAACCAGTTAAACCATTCTGGCATTTTTAATGCTAGGTTTGTACAGAAAAAAGTTATATTTAAAATTACAATATTTTGCTCTTTTTACACACACAACGAAAAAGTGAAGGGAAGAACAGAAAACGAAGATGAAGTAAAAGAGAAGAAACTGAAAAGAGAAATGAAAAAGAAAGAAGCAAAGGTGAAAATTGATTTAAAAAAAACTGATTAAGCTTACCAAAAAAAAACGTCAGCGATAAAGAGATAAAAGAAACAAACCCAAAAAAAAGCGCATTCTGACAACAGATGAAAGACCCTTTAAAAAAACTTACAACCAAAACGAAATGTTCCAGTATCAGAACATTGTAAAGAAAATTTTAGCGCTTGTTGTTCTGATGGCTATTTGTATATTAACATTTTGTAAGTTTTCTTTCCTTAATGACTACTAATAGTTATTATATTTTGTTATTTTTTTTTTATAAAAAAACGGGTCTTTTCAATAACAAAACCTTGGCTGTTTTTAACTTTTTATGTTGTACGTTTTTAATTTCTGTGAGACTGTTACTAACTAACTGCTGCCTACCATTTTTTTCTCACTTTCAAAATGCAAAATATACTGCATATTAGGGATAAAAGTGTCACTTTTTAACCCCGGGATAAAAAGTGATAAATCAGGGATAGAAAAATTTGGAATCAAAAGTGACTGATCAGAGATAAAACAATAAAAACCAAAATAAAAAAAAATCCAAATCCAAAAACACCAAAAAGAAAATAAAAAAACAAACTAAACGAAAAAGTAGAAAAAGAGCGTACAAAGCTTGTGATAAAAGTGTCTATTTACCTCCAGACGTACTGCAGCACTCCCTCTGCTCGGGCCACAAACTTTCCGCCCAGGGATAAAAAGTGACACTTTTATCTCTTGGTATATAATACTATTATATACTTCTGAGAATAATTGTGTACCAAAAATAACAGTGGCACTTTTTATCCTGAGGCGAAAAGTTTCCAACACGAGGATAGGATGAACTTGCCAGGGGAGGATTTCGGCAGAAATGCGTCGGGCCAGAGCCTTTCCTGGGGCTCACAAGAGGGCAAATGAAGTCGGCCTTAACAGAGTGGACCCAGAAAGAGATACAAAAGGAATGGACCAACACAGGAAACGCCAGACAGGCGAAGGAGTATGTGACAGAATACAGCAAATCCCGTAAGGGCTGGCTGCTCCGCAGAACACGAAGAGAGGTGGGAGCCATAGTGGGAGTCCTAACCGGACACTGAGTCCTACAAGGACACTTGGCAAAGATGAGAGTGAAGGAGGACGCGACGTGCGAGCGATGTTGGGCCGAGGACGAGACCTCGGCGCATTTCCTGTCATTATGTGAAGCATACAAGGAGGCATAAAGAGAAGGTATTCAAAGAGGAAGCCTTTGAGACGGAGGACCTTTTGAATCTGAGGTGGCCCGATATTCTGGCCTTTGTACAGAAGAGGGGCAGATTCCTTAGCGAAGGAAGGATGCACTAGGGGGGATGCCCGGGGGTTAGCGAAAAGGGCGCTTCATGAGCCTAGTCGCCAGGCCTAGATAAGAGCCTACCCCACACCACTACTAGTATTACTAACACGAGCGTAGCCAGAGCCACAAATTGTCAAGGCATAAAAGACACTCCTACTGTATACGCTATTTTTCACACTTTTGGACTTTCTTCCGAGGTTTTTCATTTATTGAATTTTTCCGCTTTTATTTTTTCCATGGTCCTTTACTTTTTATCCTAAATTTGTCAATTTTCATTTCTGATCTATCACTTTTTACGAAAAAACCTCATATGTTCATTCACTGGTTCCTTATTGTTGAGTAATTGGAGATGCCTGTTCATTTACTGGAGTTTTATACAATATTAAGAAAATACTTGGAAAATGACAGATTAGAATTCACTGAATTAACTTTTATATACTTTTTATTATTTATTTTTTGAAAAATGAATAAAACCTAAAAAAACATAATTTTTTTTCGTGATCTAAAATAATAATTTATGGATGCCAATTAAGGGCTAACCGTGGACTGGGCACACTTCGATGATACATCGTTTAAAATATAATTTAATTTTCTATTATAAAGTTGAATGCACACTCTCTCTAAATGCTTACTTTTTGAGAAAATGACATAAAACTGAATTAATTCGGTTTATTTTGCATATATTATGTAAATACATAGGAAACGGGTGTACTGCTAACACATTAGGATTCGTATCTCGGCAAGGGTACTACCCATAGAACTCAATGAAACCTCAATTTATAGGCTATTAGTTGGTCTTTATTTTATGTTATTACAGATTTTCTCAAACATAAGCAGTTTCGAAGTTCAAGAAAAAATTGGTCAAAACCCAAAATAGCGGCAAAATGTTTAGCGTCATAACTCGAAAACCATTAGTTTGACAAAAAAAAAACGGAAATTTTGTCTTCAACTCTTGTCTAAAATATTTTTTTTTAAATGTACAGGGGTCATTTTAAAAAAAATCTTTTCGTGGATACTAAATCCAAGATGGCAAGGGGAGTCAACCCCTCCCCCAAGGTCCAAAGGAGGAGGCACTAAATACATTGTTTACCGGGACGCGTCAGATGAGCTGAATTTGAGATATGTTGAAGGACAAACCTTCCTGATATTTTTACCAAAAAAAAATTAGGGGGGTCATAGGATTCGTTTTCGAGCTATACTTATTTAAATGTGCGCCACTGAAATATGGAAAAATATGACCATTTGTAGTTTTTTTGTAATAACTTATCGCCAAATAAAAATAAAAAACTGATATTAGCTTTACTTTATTGGTAAAAGAGTTCTTTTAAGAATTTTATCAGTTTTTGACATATATTTTCCGTCACATACCTACAGAGTGGCTCAAAATAATAAAAAAAATACAGGAAAAATACCTGAGATTTATAAAATATAAAGAAAGGAAACTAAAAATGCATGGTCAAAATTAAATTTACTTGTAAGTCGCTTTAACTATTCTAGAGTAATGTTTGCGTAATAGGTTATGTTATAAGCTAACACGGTATTTAAAAAAAAATTAATTCAACGCATGACACGTTTACTAATTGTCTACGGAATAGTGTGTTTACCGGGATGCGTTAAATGAGGTGAATTTATGATATGTTAGGGCCCAAGCCGTCTAAATACTCGTCTCAAAGAAATTGGGGGTCATCGGTTTCGTTTTCGAGCTGTAACTATTTACATCCGCCACTGGAAGAAAGAAAAATGTGAATTTTTGTAGTGTTTGCTATAACTTCTCGTCAAATAGAAATCCAATATTAATTTTATTTAGTTGAAAAAAAAACTCTTTTTAAGTATGTTTTCAATTTTTTTTATAGTTTTCGTCACATAGCTACAGAGTGGCTTAAAATATGAATAACAGAAATACAGGAATAATAACTGGGATTTGTTAAATATACTTAAAGGGATGAAATTAAAAATGCATAGTCAAAATAAATTCATTTGCATCAATGTGAGTCGTTGTAATTATTGTAAAGTAATATTTACATACATAATGGTTTATGTAGTAAACCTATAGAGTATATCAAACATTTTTTAAATTAAACAAATAATAGGTGTACTAACTGTGTAGCGGAATAGTGTTTTTAACGGGATGCGTCAGATCAGGTGAATTTGAGATATGTTAGAGCCCGAGCTATCCTGAAACTTGCTCAAAAAAATTGGGGGAGGGCGTCATCGGTTTCGTTTTTGAGCTATACTCTTGTGCATTTTCGCTGCAACTTCCATCTCTTTATAGTGAAAAAAAGTTGATATTTAAACTTTTGTCAATTAAGTTTGTTCACAGGCTTTCTGAACATTTTTGGCAGAACCTCCAGAAAAGGGTGAGTAGGCCCCTTTTTGTCTTTTTCTTCCCACATTTCCTATATTCTAGCATTAAATAAGTATAACTCGAGAACAAAACCAATCACCACCCACTTTTTCTTGAAACAAGTATTACGACGGTTTAGGCTCTAACATATCTCAAATTCAGTGCATCTGACGCATCCCAGTAAACATTTTGCACACACTATTCCATAGACAATTAGTACACATGTTATGCGAATTTCAAAAATGTTTGAAATACCCATTAAGTCTATTACTATTATTGTATTTCAATTATTCATAGTTTGAGCCACTATGTAGATATGTGACGAAAACTATGTGTCAAAAATGAGAACATACTTAAAAAGACTCTTTTTTTTTCATCAAAATAAAATTCATATTGGTTTTTTATTTTTCTTTCACGAGAAGTTATAACAAAAAACTACAAAATTTTAAATTTTTTCATAATCCATTGGGCGCATTTAAATAATTATAGCTCGAAAACGAAACCGATGACCCCCCATTTTTTTTTAAACAAGAATCCGGACGGTTTAGGTTCAAACATATCTTAAATTCACCTCATTTGACGCATCGCAGTAAACACACTATTTATTTCGTAGACAATTAGTAAATATGTCATGCGTTGAATTATTTTTTTTTTGAAAAACCCTATTAGCTTATAACATCCCCTATTATGCAAACATCACTCTAGAATAGTTAAAACGACTCACATGAAAGCAAGTAAAGTTAATTTTGACTATGCATTTTTAGTTCCCTTTCTTTATAAGTAATAAATCTCAGGTATTTTTCCTGTATTTTTTTAAAATTATTTTGAGCCACTCTGTAGGTATGTGACGCAAACTATATGTTAAAAATTAATAAAATTCCTAAAAGGACTCTTTTGTAAATAAAATAAGACTAATATCATTTTTTTGTTTTTATTTGGCGATAAGTTATTTTAAAAAAATTACAAAAGGTCATATTTTTCCATATTTCAGTGGCGCGCATTTAAATAAGTATTGCTCGAAAACGAATCCCATGACCCCCCAATTTTCATTGGTAAAAATATCAGGAAGGTTTGGCCTTCAACATATCTCAAATTCAGCTCATCTGACGCGTCCCGGTAAACAATGTATTTAGTGCCTCCTCCTTTTTTTTTGTAGGACTTCAATTTGAACAACATATGGCAAACTCGCGAAAACACCACCTTTTGTAAACTGGGAGTCTTTTTTTCGCTTTAATGATTGGCCTAAATAATAGGAAATACATTTTAATTACGTTTTCAATTATTTTATTTAATTTAACACCTAAATGAAATTATGGGAGAATGGGATTTATTTTTGGGTCTTATTTAAAGTCGGTATTGTAACCATGGACCTTATTACCGGCACGTGTGCGATATAAAAGCCCAATTTGCAATAATATATATATATATATATATATATATATATATATATATATATATATATATATATATGTTTAAATATTTCTATATGTGTTTAGATATTTTTTTAGCAAGTTTAGTTGGATAAGTCTATAAAGCATTGGAAATTACCAAGCAAATTTTAGCTTGCACTTTTATTTTAACACAATTCGTTCGTAAAAATAAGGTGGCTTTATAGGTACCCGTCACCTACTTTAATTTCAAATTCGTTAAAAAAATGACATTGGGGAGATATGCATGACATCCATCAAAAGACTATGTATGTAAGAAGGTTCGAATATTAGCAGAATAGAGTCATGAGGCATAAACTCACCAAGGAATATTTATTGCGATTAAAAAATTAATAAAAAATATATTAGCCCTTAAAAACAGTTGTAAACTTCGTGAGAAGAACAGAACGTACCTGAGCGTCTTCTTTTTCATCTTTGGTATCCTTGCCATCTGAGTATTGTTTCATTCTAGGTTACCTAATTTTTATTTAAAACTGTTTCAAGACACTAAAAATCCACACTTGGTGTTGAGAAGTACTAATTTTAGTAAAGAACAAGGCGAGATAATGACTTCTTATCAATCCGCGTAAAGAAAATTGTGATGGCAAGACAATCATATTAAAGCTTAACTTGTCACTGGATGATTGTTTAACAGATTCTCGTTTGCTTATGTCTTAACTACGTATGTGTATACTACTAGTGATCCCTTGCTGAAACTTCACGGTAGCTAAACTATTTACGATTTCGTAAAAATATTTTATAAAAATGGCAATTAGTGGCATATTTAAAAAATCAGATTCCTGTAACTTCCTTCGTTGTAACATATGAAGTAGAACGTTAAAATGTTTTTTTTTAGATGAAGTCATCATAACAAATAAAATTAACTATATGCAAAGGACTTACAAACCTAATGTGACATATGTTTTTCAGTTAGTAGGTTATGTTACCTTCTTGAATTTTTAACTTTTAATATTTTTTTAAGATAATAACGAAAAACAATAATTCCGCTACTGTAAGTTAACAGTTTGCACTTCGTTCGATGGATAATTTTATTTTCTTTAATTCAGTACACTTGATGTTTTTTTAAATTGCTTCGTTTTAGAGATAACTTTTTACTTACAACTTTCCTTGAAACACTGGAAATGATCTGAAAAAGTATATGAATGAATCCGTTATATTTGTGGTAAATTTTATTAAAATAACTTTAGGGATTCTCGAGTGATAGCGTTAACATCCGGACAGACAGACGGAAAATAGAAATAAGATCTATAATAGAAACGCCTAGATTTGAAAGGGTTTTTGATAACTCGAACATTTAATTGTTGCACAAATATATATATTCCTTGATGAGGGAAGCATAAATTAGCTCAGTCATATTAGGTAAAAAAAACTTAAAACTTCTAAAAAAATTGGTGCAAGCTGAATATTTGTACACTTATCCTTAGGATCTGAGATACATCCCCACATATTCTCCGCCAAAATCCTCCTTGAGCTTCGATAAATATAAAGCCTCAAAATCAGTTTTTTTGCAATTTTTTGAAAAACTAATAACAAAATTAGGAGAAGAACCTAATCGAACAAAATAAATAATAATAATAAATAATTTGTAATTATAAAAAAAGATACAAAATCAAAAATGGCCTCAAAAATTTATTTAAAAAAATGGATTTTGTTTTTATATCAAACTTTTTTTTTACCCTGTTGACAACTTATTTTAAAATGTTGATAGTTGATAGTATTAAGCTTGGTCCCCAATTGTACAAAAATCATGCACTTAAATTTAGTTTTTAAATTGAAAAAATAGTCCATTTCTCAAAGTGGTGTTTGCAAATTACAAAGTAAAAACTCAACGTCTTCTCCACTATAGTCTTTACTGTTTCGGGTTTTATTTAGGACATGTTTCGAGTCTAAAGAGACAAGGTAAACCAAGAAGTGTAACTACGTCCGAAGCAATTTCCAGTGCTTATTATATAGCTTATTGTAAATTCAAACTGGAATCATAAAAATATATTGAAAGGGATCAAATAATCACTTTCAGGTTCACTCATCTACTCTGAAACTGACTATTCCACCTCCATCATTTTTAACCAATACCCCAAACTTCATTACTCCTAAAACAACCCTAAAATGTATCGTCCTTTAAAAAACCTTCAAAAGGCACTCACACCCCCAGCAAGCTAATTCGAGGGTTCAAAAAGTTGCTAATACTAGTGGAAAGTGGAGAATTCTGTAATTCAAAAGAGATCGAAATTTTGTTAAAGATTAAAAGAATTTTAATATTTATCTTTTCAGAGTAATCATATATACCCACATAGCACAAAAATCACATCAACGTTAAATTAACGTGAACAAAAATAACAAAGTTTTTTTTACTTGAAAACAACCTCAATATTTATTTTGTTAAATCTACATGCTTAAAGATAACTTATAAACAAGAAGAAATCAAGCTATAAAAATGTACTTTTTGCTGAAGTTTCTGGTGCTGTGTATATTTTTTACCCTCGTTATTTTCATGTACCAAATTCACACTTCAAAAGTCCTTCACAATATGTTCTAAAACGCCACTGGATTAAGACTTCTCAAACCTACTAACTTTCTGCGTCTTTTTTGGTCACGTTTTTTAATAATATTTTTTTAACTTAAAAGAGACGCGAAAGGAAGTTATAAAAGTTCACTTGTTTAAGACTACAACACTTCAAGACAACTTTAAAGATGGCACTCAAGGCAAGACAAAATATCTATTTATCTATCTATATACTTTATGTTTTTTTTAAAAGCTAAACAAGATTTTTTAACAGTAAACACTTTTACAGAATATTAATGTGTCTTTATCAGGGTAATAATAGATGCGTCGTAATCGTGAAGGATCAGGGATCAGCTCCTTAACAGGTTTTTGGAGTTTAGAGGCCAAAGCACTGCCTGACTGATTTCTTCAAAGTGAAAAATCCCGACAATAGGTGGCGCTGCTGCTAGTAAAATTTCAAAAATTTTCGGTAGAAAAGCCATGCAAGTCGCGTTTTAAAATTTCTGTAGAAAATGCGTGAATCTAATGTGATTTTAACGTTGACAAAAATTACTTGAAAATAACGTAAAAACATTGTTGTTTTAATTTTATAATGGCATTATTACAACGCAGTTTTTAGCAACGTTATTTTTTATATCGTTATTGAATGACCTATTAAGCTTGTTTTCATCTCGGTTTTCATATATGAAATAAACGTTTTTTTCTAGCAGCTTTTAAAATCAACGTTATTTTTTTCACGCCTTTTTTACGTGTTAAACACGTGATTGTGCTATGTGGGTATGTTATTTTGCAAAATCTCCGGCGATTATTCATAATCACCAAAAAATTTGGTAAATGTGATAAAATAACGAATATTTATCAAATGAACCGGGTATTTTACATACTCGCCGCAATTTTACGGCGATTATGATATTTCTTATAAAAGTGTTCAATTTAACAACGATGCGCTGGCGGCACGGCGCGGCGGCCGGCTCGCTGCTGCTTGTGGAATCGTGCTTTCAGTAGTATTTTAGGCCTCGTGTAAGGAGGATTTTTGTTTCGTTGGCCGTTATTTTTCGGTTTACGCGTGTGGCTGTACTTACACTTTGCACTAGTATTTTTAATCTCGGGCTGACTACACGTGTTAATATTGAATAATGGCTGGTTTGCTTGAGCGTTTTAATTCCAAGCTAGTTAATATTATGAAGAATAAGAAGACGAACAGTGGCTTTCTAACAAAAGAAAAATATGACGACTTGTTAAAAAAAGTGAGTACTAGTAAAAACAAATCTAGTGGAAAAAAACCGGTAGATTATCAAAGACTTAAAAGATACGACATAATGAAAGTAGGTAATGCTGAAAAACTTATATTCCCTGTAAGTGAAGACAATTCGAATGTTAAGTTTTACGTTTATTTTGAAGAGCTTTTTACCATTATTCATGATACACATTTATCAATCGGACATGGTGGTAGAAACAGGATGGTAAAAGAACTTCAAAAGAAGTACAAAAATATCACTGCTGAAGAAGTGATGATTTATTTGAATTTGTGTGAAAGTTGTCAAAAAAAATCAAAGGTACCCAAGCAAGGACTTGTTGTTAGGCCAATGGTCTTTCAAGAGATGAACTCAAGATGCCAGATAGACTTAATAGATATGCAGTCGCAAGCAGATAATGAATTTAAATTCATATTTGTCTATCAAGACTACTTGACAAAATTCGTACAGTTGCGTGCTCTTAAAAGCAAACGTGCAGAAGAGGTTGCATATCATCTAATTGATATATTTACTATATTTGGTGCTCCCAGTGTGCTACAAAGTGACAATGGCCGTGAGTTTAGTAACCGAATCGTGGAAGAAGCTTGTGCTATGTGGCAGGATCTTAAAATTGTGCACGGAAAGCCCAGGCACAGTCAAAGCCAAGGCTCGGTCGAACGTGCAAACCAGGATATGGAAAATATGCTAAGTTCTTGGTTGGAAAGAAATCAAACTAGTAAATGGTCTGAAGGGTTACGGTTTGTACAATTTATGAAAAATATGGCATTTCATGAAGGCATCAAGCGCACACCCTACGAGGCAATGTTTGGTACGCCTGCAAAAGTAGGCTTGAAAACTTCTTCTTTACCGAACGACTCTGTCGAACATGTCAAAACCGAAGAAGAGCTTCAGGCTTTAATCGAGACAGTAAACATCGCTTCGCAAGACGGTAACGACGAAACAGAAGATGACTCTAACGTTAACAATAACGATCCACCGCAAATTGACTCACCACCAAATGTGAAATTGGAGACTCAGAACGAAGATGAAGAGGCAGGTTCTTCAATCCAGACAGATATTTCAACTAGGCCAGAAAAAGTAAGAAATGAAAGAATAGATGCAAAAGAAGGCTTAGAATCACAAGCAAAGAAAATGAGGAATACTTCGAATGTTAAATTTTCTTGTGGTAAAGTAGGGGATACAGTGAAACTATGAGTGCCAGACGTTGACAGATCAAGGAGCGATCCATGAAATTTATTAGCGGTGATAACAGAAGTTAAAAATGAACAATTTTATCAGTTAGGTACACAACAGGGAAAACTTTCGCAGCTATATACCAGAAATAAATTTGCAATTTGTGAAGAACAATTTATTTCGCTTGACGATATTCCTGATATAATTATATCTCTTCGAGAATGCGTTAGAAAATCATCTATATCTGGATGTCAGGGATACCAACGATGTGCTTGCAAGGGACAATGCAAATCTGATAAGTGCAAATGTAAAAAATCAGAAAAACTTTATAATTCGAAATGTAATAATAGTCTAACATGTCTAAATAAGTAAACAAAAAATATTTAATTATTTTTTCGTACCAATAAACGTTATTTAAAAAAAATCTTCCAGATAATCTTTTATGTTTAGTTTGTATTATTATATATGTAACTGTTTATGCAAGTTACAGATTTTATTTGTAACTGTTTGATGCAAGTTCTAGTTTTTATTTGTTTTTGTCTGTGCTTTATAATTATTACATTTATACTACAAAATAAATGACAAAAAATAAACTGCTTTATTTTAAAAGCTGTCTCTCTCTTAACCCATGTTCAACTTGATCTAAACAATTACTAATGATGGGCCGGCCCTTCATTAGATACTTATTGGAATAAAGCTTGGCTTTATTAGTGCGCGGCAGTATTGTGCCGTATTGTAACACAGCCGAATAATAAAATCGTTTTAAGAAAGGCAGGTTTTATTAATTCCGGTTCTTAAATGCATAAAGGCCAAATTTTGAAAGAAAGCAGCTGTTTTTTATTTTCAAGACTGTCACAATACTGCCGGGCCCTAATAAAGCTAGTCTTTATTCCAATAAGTCTCTATTGTCTGCTAAACTTTACTATTACACTATATAAAAGTATTATTCTGACCCAATAACTATAAAAATTTACACTATATGCTACTGACTCAAACAGTCAAGCTATTTATTATATTCACCCAAGGCCAACACAAAAATAGAGGCCACGACCCTGAAAAAATCAGCTGTTCTCCCGGGGCTGAATTTTACATTGGGTCTTATGGGAGGTCAGACGTTTTTTATGGTATTTTCAAAATGGCACAACAGATTTCCGCAAAATTTCAGTGAAATATCTCGATATTCCACCAAAGGTTTGTAAGGAAGCAACATGATTAAAAGGTTGAAATCATCAAGATTTAGCATTCCTTATTTTGAATTAAAATTACTCGCCATGTACCACATGCCAACTGTTATATTTGACATGTATATGACTTTGTCATCTGTGATTTTCACATTCGCTTCTGCTTTAAACTTAATTTTTGTGTGAGCTAATGAAGCCGCTATGAAAAATTAAGGATTACTATACATTTAAAAAAATTGTTCTGCCAGAATAAAGTAAAAACAATTTCAAAAACGGCTTTATTTTAAAAAAAATCAAATATTCATGAACCGTCATTCCAACTTCAGTATTTTAAAGGCAATCAGCTGTGTCGTAACGTGACCATCAAACAAAAAACCAGCCCCGGATGTGACGTCAACAAAGTGGAGGATCGTGGCCCGTCCGTTTTGATAGCCCTGATTCACCATTACGAGTTGGGAATTATGTAAACTCGCCGGGTAATATGGATAAATTTCAATTATTTATCATATTCACCGGCATTACTGGTAATTATATATAATAACCGGAAATTATGTATAATAACGTATTTATTACATTTACCGTAACATATGTATCTTACCACGATGGTTGATTAGTGCATTCAACTCAAATTGATATTTTAGACGAATTTAATGCCTTTTTTCTAAACTGTTGTCCTGACGTGAAGCCTACTTCCAATTTTCATACCAATATTCAAACTGAAAAAATATGCAAATGTTTAAAAACAATTACAGGCGAAATTAAATCTACAATTGAAAAAAAAAATTAAAACTCCATTGATAATGAACTATCGTCCTATAACACTCCTTCCTCAATGTAATTTATAAACTTTTCACGAAAATATTAACAGATAGACTAACAACAAAATTTGATGGATAACAATCCAAAGAACAAGCAGGCTTTAGAAAAGGTTTCAGAACAATTAACCACCTATTAACAAGGAAAATCCTAAGAGAACTAGCCAACCAATACAACATACCAAAGAAGGGGCCCCACTTACCGAATAATGATATTATCTGACAAGAACAGGGAAATAATAATACTAACAATTACTTTTACATCCGTATATCCAAGCCCAAAGTAGCCCCGGGCTCTAGTGGCAGTGGTCAGCAACCCCAGGCCTTCGACGGGGATCAACGCCCTCCCGCCCGGGCCTTCTCCTAGTATACATATATGTTTAGGGAAAATCATGATATAATGACTGTCCGTTAAAACTTATTTATTAATGTTTATAATCTCCAACCCTTTAAAAACCACCCTTAGATTCCGTTTATTTAAACCGAACCCCTTTGTCACATTTAAGTAAAGTTTTTTTGCTAGTAATGTAACGAAAATTGTATATTAGCAATTTGGCTGAAATTTCAAGTACATAAAACATATTTTTTAGAAATCTCATTGGCGATTCGGCTGTTATTGAGCATTATCCTAAACTTTATTTAAAGTTGTTTAATTTTAAGAAAACAAAAACTAAATTTAAGTTTATGGTGTTTTGTACAAGTGGGGATCAAGCCTTACAATATAGTGTATCAACATTTTAAAAGAAGTAGGGTAAGAAAAAGTCAAATTAATAAGTAATAATTTGTTTAAAATATATTTTTTAAAATGGTTAGGTTTGGTTTGGTTTGGGTGATCGAATGATTTAGGTTATTTCTTCTTTCTTGACTTTTTTTTAAAGTTTTTGAGAAAATCGCTAAAATCTGATTTTTGAGACATTATATCGGGTGGGCCAAAAAAAACCGAACAATTTTTTTATCATAACTTTTGAACTATAAAATCGATTTTAATGGGACAAACTGCAATTAGCAGAGAATTATTTAGAGTTTTTACTAAATATATTTTTTGTGCGCCATCTCAAAATCCAAAATGGCGAACGAAATGAAACTGTACCCTTTAAAGATGCTTGTTTATTCTTGTGTTGCGTTTTAATTATATTTTTAAATTAATAAAAAAGCTGCATTCTTGCCGCGTGCAACCAGGTATGAGCTAGCAAAATCGGGTTAGTGGTTCTAAAAAAAAATATTTTTGTTTCAACCATTGTTTTGAATTTTATACGATTGCCAATCATTTTCTTATAAAGTCACTACTACTGAACTGATTTTGATGAAAAAAAGACATCTGTGAGAATTGATTGCTTTTTAAAGATCATTATCAAAATTTGCCACCGTCTTAAAATTTAAGATGGCGAAGAGAATCATAGATTCTTCAAAATAGCGTGTTTATTGTTATTTTCTGAAAATTATTAAATTTTTATTTTAATCTATAGAAAAGCACTACTTTTCCCCCGTACAAAGAGGTACAAATTGGTAAAATCGGTGTAGTAGTTCTCAAAAAATCAATTTTTGTTTCAGCCATTGTTTTTCAGATTATAAGATTGCATTGCCAATCCTGTCTGCATTCATATCATTATAAACTCATTATTACCGAACCGATCTTAGCTGAGATGTCGGACAGAATCATACATGATTAGTTTTTTTTTAACTTAGAGAAAAGCACTACTTTTTTCCCGCTTAACAAGGTACAAAGTACTAAAATCGGTGAAGTGACTATCACAAAATCTGATTTTGTTTTAACCATTGTTTTACAAATTATACAAGTAAATTGCATCTGTCCGACATCTTAAATTCTCGGTTTAGTAATAGCGAGTTTATAAGGAAATTAATGAAGACAGGATTGGCAATGCAATCGTATAATCTCTAAAACAATGGTTGGAACAAAAATATATTGCTTGAGAACCATCACACCGATTTTACTAATTCGTACCTCGTTGTGTGGGGGAAAAGTAGCGTTTTTCTATAAATTAAAAAGTAACTAAAACATTTGTTGAAAATATAAATGGAAACGCCAATTTTACGAATCAAGTAAGCTTCTATCCACCATCTTAAATTTTAAGATGGCGATAAACTTTAATCATGATCTTTAAAGAAAAATCGATTCTAACCAGGATATTTTTTATTTAATCAAATTCGGTTCAGTAGTAATGAATTTATAAGGAAATAAATGCAGACATGATTGGCAAAGCAATCGTATAATATGCAAAACAATGGTTGAAACAAAAATATTTTTTTATAAACCACTAAACCGATTTTGCTGATACTTATCTTGTTGTGCCTGATAAGAATCCAGCTTTTTTAGTAATTAAAATAAATTTTGAAAAAAAAACCTTTTGAAAACAAGCTTTTATAAAATGGACTAAAAAGCATAAAATAATATTTTGAGTGTTCTGATATCATAATAATAAAAGCGATGGGCGTATTAAAGGAAATTTACCCGTTTTTGTTTTAGCCTTGTTAACTCGAAGTTTAGTGAAAATTCATTATATTATAGCAGAGAAATGTAAGCGTAGAAAATTTAACCCAACCCAACCCAACCCTACTCAAGCTACTCTTACATTTTTCTGATATGGATGGACATTATTACGCCTGCTTCATATTAGGCAGATCATCCGCGACCGGCTGTATGTCGATTTATTTTGTCACATTCTAAAAGAAGAGTGGGCCCATCATCGTTTGTGGACGATCCACCAAATGCGCATGGAAAGGCATTTACCTAATATTAAATACGCCCATCGCTTTTATTATTATGATATCAGAACACTCAAAATATTATTTTATGCTTTTTAGTCCATCGATATTGCAGGGAATCTTTCCTGTCAATTTTAAAATATCTAAGTCTTCGATGAGAAGGCCGTCCAACAATGGCGACATATGCTAAAACTGTCGTTATTATTATGATCATTATACGCAAGGATTAATTAATTTTGGTCGAGATCGAACAAACCAGATACCAATTTTGGTGGAAATCCGACAAACTAAAATTTTACCCCCTCTCCGACCTCCACGTTATGGGGGAGGTAGGCAGTCAGTGATACCACATTATTGGATTTTCATCGGAACTATAACGGTATGCGAAATTTGAAGTCAATCGGATACGTGGAAGTCAGTTGAAAGTAATCAGAAAAACTTGACATTAAATCGTCCATTTTAAATCCGCCATATTGAATTTTTGTAATCTGATTAAAAATTCGTAATCCTCATCCTTAAAAACCCCCAGATACCAATTTTGGTGGAAATCCAACAAACTAAAATTTTACCCCCTCTCCGCCCACCAGGTTAGGGGTGAGGTAGGCAGTCAGTTATACCACATTATTGAATTGTCATCGGAACTATAACGGTATGCGAAATTTGAAGTCAATCGGATACGTGGAAGTCAGTTGAAAGTAATCAGAAAAACTTGAGTTTAAATCGTCCAATTTGAATCCGCCATGTTGAATTTTTATAATCTGATCAAAAATTCGTAATTCTCATACTCAAAAACCCCCAGATACCAATTTTGGTTAAAATCGGACAAACTAAAGTTTTACCCCCTCTCCACCCCCCACGTTAGGGGGGAAGTAGGTACCGGATGAAACCATATTATTGTATTGTCATCGGAACTAAGACGCTATGCGAAATTTGAAGTTAATCGGATGTTTGGAAGATCTTCAAAAATGAGTTGCAAGATTTGATTACATACATACATACATACATACAGGTGAAGTTAAATAAAAGCTTGTAATAAAAAAATATTAAAACATGTTCGCAATATAAGAATAAACGAGCATCTTTGAAGGGTACAATTTAATTCCGTCCGCCATCTTGGACTTTAATTAATTAATTAATTAATTCTCTGCCAAGTGTATAGTTCAAAAGTGATAATGAAAAAAAAGTGTCCGGTTTAACAAAAACATTTTATGTAAAAAAAGGCAAGTACGCGAAAACGGATTTCCGTAAAAAGAATTGAGATAAAAGTAAAGTTAAGTTCTCCAATACAAATTTCAAAATGAAAGGTTGTTACTAGTTTGGAAATGTTTTTCTAAACTTGGCTATTACGGCAAAAAATGACTCTTAGGCACAGTGCTAAATTGAACATAAAGAAGTTTGGCTGTAATAGCAAAGTTTAAAAAAACATTTCCAAAGTAGCTAGAACCATTTTCGCGTACTTGGTTTGTTTTACATTAAATATTTTTGTTATGATTTGACATTTGGAAAAATAAATAAATATAATGCAGCAGCAAAACGCATAACATTGGATCAGACCTAAATAGACAGTGGCGAAGTTAGTATGATAGATTCAGTTTATTTTGTTCCCATCATGCCCGACAAAATTTAGGCAGACAACGAGGATTCGGAATAAGATATCCACAACTTTTAAAAGTGGTCCTAAAACAAATATACGAGTCAGGGAGCGCTCACCTATTACGTAAAGAAATATCAGGATTTTAACCCCCCCTTCCCCCTTCGTAAGGCATTTTCAATAATAATATTAACAGGTTTATTTATCCAAATAGATATTTATATTATCTATACAAAAAAATTTCCATTTTGATTAATAAATAAACACTTTAAGCGCTGAAGCGGTATTACGCTTGTTAACGCTCAAGAAAAAAACACATTTAAAAAACATTGAGTGTACGCAAGGAAAAACCCTCCTCTCACCTTGAGCATTACATAATTTACCCCTAGTTACTATTTCATTATAATTAAAGTTCAATAAGTACCTATCATTTTGCTATAAAATCTGCCGCTATGGCCTCGTAATTTGGCAGACCGCCGCGTGCTTATATATCGACCCAAAAGATTTTCCATCATTCAGGCCCGGCGCTAGGAGTAATGGAAAATTTCTGCAGATACCAATATATAAGTGTGAGCTATGGTGGAGCCTATTCAAAATCAATTAAATGTTTTGTTCATAAAGTACCTAATAGAATGACAATCTTATCATTTCCGGTAATTATTCCTGTCTGTTTTACATACTTAACTTGGTTTATTAGGAAGAATGCAATTGGCTCTGGAGAACATCAAGATCCAAATGAGCTACTTCCAAGTTTCTCACGCGGAGGTCTAACCTTTGAGCTGCAATCAAATAAGAAAGGATGAAAGAAAGAAAGGAAACGACTATGCTTTTGCTGGAATAATCAAGCGCCATTACAGTCACGTATTCAAAATCAAAAAAAAAATTCCGTAAAGTACCTAAAAGAATGACAACTTATCATTTCCACCAATTGTTCCTATCTGTTTTATATGCTTCTCTTAGTTTATTAGGAAGAAGGCAATTGGCTCTAGAGAATATCAAGATCCAAATGAGCTACTTCCAAGGACGTCATTCAACAGTTTCTCAAGAGGAGGTCTAAGCTATGAGCTGCGATTAAAAAGGAATGGATGAAAGAAAAAAGCGAATCGACTATATGCATTTGCTGGAATAATCAAGCGGCATTAAAAGCACTAGAATATTATGATCGATCAAGTTCTAGACCCACCCATGTTGGTATTAAAGTGTTTCAAAAAACTTAAAAACCTAGCCAAAACAAAGGATGTCAAGCTCGAATGTGTTCCAGGACATATGTATAGGCAGCGTGGTAATGAAAATGTCAATAAAATGGTTAATAGAGGATCGGAACAAATGTGAACACTCAAAGAGCTACAGAGAGTATGGATAAATTCATACGATTGTTTAAAAGCGAAGAAGACTGAGAAGTTTGAGCGACACTAAAAGATCCTTTCCTAGTAGATACATATACTGCTTGAAACGCTTATAATATATTGTTTAATTAACGAGGATTTAAATACTTAGAAGATACAGCATTATATTTTTTTTATGAGTATTTGAGGTGAAGGACATATACTGAATAGTGAATTTTCCGGTCGCTCAAATGATGATTGCATGTAACCTTTATTCGGAAAATAGTACCTACAGTTCGATGAAACAGGTAACTATGGGTAGGAGAATGTATTGGGGGTAGGTAGAAATAGTTTACTGTAAAAGACCTCAGCTAGGTAAGCTTATATTTGAATAAGTAAATTGGGACCAATCTTGAATTATGTAACGCTCAAAGGGGGCGGGGGTTTAGTCTTGTGTTTTTTAATGTATTTTTTCTCGAAAATTTGTTTCATATAGATAAGGGGGGTAAAAAATCCTGCATTTTTGCGTTAGGAAATTTAAGAACGTTCCCATATAGTGTAATTAAACATAATTAAACAAAACTGATGTACGTCAAGAATTTCGTGCCTTTTTTATATGGGTTGTCACAAACACAATTATTTTCGATTGCAACGCTCCAAAAAAATTCCATTTTAAGAAGTCTTTTTGGAACAAAAAAGCCTTTAAATGATTTTTAAAAGTAATCGTGGTTAGTTTTATTTTAACAACTTATTTTTATTGTAGGAGATGATTTTTCCCTTTTTTTGAGAGCTTGTCAAAAGAACACGAAATTCAGAAACTAAAATATAGTTTTGTTTTCGTTAAGTCCTTGGCCCTACAACACAACAAAAACTTTTCTCTACGTGAGCGGTAAACAATGCCCTAGACTCCATGACGGCACTGGATCCTTTGAAACTTTCCTATACTATCACGTATTTCCAAGCGCAGGTCAAGACGAAACCACTGGTAAAACGTCAACTTTTTGCATATTAAATCCGCAATGCCTCAACGCTAGTGATTTCAACCTAAAAATACTTGTGCGTTTATTTCGTTTACGTTAATTGTTTATAATTTTAATTGTGCAACTTAAAGCTATTAGCTTTTGTGTTAGAATTTTGTTGTTTTATAAATTTAAATTTTGAAAAAATACTATCTGCATCTTTCCCTCAAGACAATTCTTATTGTTTTTATTGCCTGCTCCTTTTAAAGTTTAAACAAGTGGACATGTCGAATAAATTAATAGACCTAAATTTATGATATTAAATGACGCTTTAGCAAATATGTCACATAATGACCAGTTTGTCAGTGAAAAAGAAGGGAGTGGTTATCCACAGGACTACAAGCGAATCCTTGAGGATTGGCGAAGAGATTTTTCCAAACCAGATCAGAATATCTCAAGGTTAGTATTATTTCTTAGGACGATCCACAACAAGCCCAACGTGGTGAAGGTATTTATAGTGCAGGTGCTGTAGGTAGTTGAGTATGGAAAATATGAGGACCGCAGTGTGACAATGGATTCTAGCTGACAATTGGTCACAGATTAACGATCTGGATGTTGCCAAGCCAGTTTTTAATCCAATTTTTTTTACACCCCCTCCTGTTATTTTCGTGCTCGAGTTTCTGAAAATTTAACTAAGTTGACGCCCTCAAGCCACAATAACACAGAAATGCATTAAAATTTTGTAAAAACTAACCTTAAAACAAATTATATTCGTTTTTTAGCTGCAAAAGCCCCCCCGACCCCCCAAAACCTAAAATGCTTGGGTTTTGTTAAAATTTATCTTAAGAACTAAGCTTCTTAGGGAAAAATATGTAATTACCTTTACTGTAGACAATAGAATTTCCTTTTCAACGATATACAAGTTAGTGGGGTACGACCAATGACAAACTCTCCAGTGCCGTCCGTTTATTGAGGTAATGTAAAAAAAATTAAAAAAGAAGTTGTTTTTACAGGTTTTACCCGATTTTCATAAAAACGAAACTCTCGATCAAAAATTGTACCTCATAGTATATTATAGGTAATGAAATTACCCTTTAAACGATGTATAATAAGGTACGATTAGTTTTATTTATAACAATTTAGGGGCGTCCGTAAATTAAATCAATTTTGAAAATTAACTATACTTTTTTTACAAGTTTTATCCAATTTTTCAAAAACTAAGCTTTTTCGGAAATTGTTATTCTTCAATTTATTGTAGAAAATAAAATTCCCTTTTTAACAGTCTGTAAGTCAGTGTAATCAGACTAAGACCAAAGTTTCCAGCGGCGTCCGTTTTTTTTGAGAAAATGTAAAAAAAATAAAAAAACGTATTATCACATGTTTTACCCGATTATCTTAAAAACCAAGCCCTCTTTTAAAAATTGTATTCTATAGTCGATTATAGACAATGAATTTTTTTTTTGTTTCCTACAATACAGTATTACTTTTTTTAAATTAGTTTCTGAGCAAATTGGATACAACCTGTAAAAAAATTAATTTGCTGCACCTGTAAAGTTTTATTTTTATAATAAAGCTTACTCAAAAGAAAATTTCATTGTTTACAATCGACTATGGGATTTTTGATAAAGGACTTGGGATTTAAAATAATCCTGTAAAACATGTGACAAACATGAGGTTTTTTAATTTTTGTTTTATATTTTCGCAATAAACGGACGCCGCTGGAATGTTTGGTATTAGTCTGACCGCACCAGCTAAGGCAGTGTTAAAAATGAAATTTCAGTTTCAACAATAAAGTGTAAAATAATTTTTTTCCCAAAAGGCTTGGTTTTTGAGAGAGAGTTTATTGACTTGATTGATGTAATTTACGGACGACCCTAAATTGTTATAAATTAAACTAATGCTATTATATACCATTATTATACACCATTTAAAAGGAAATTTCATTGTCTACAATAAATTATAGGGCACAATTTTTGATAAAGAGTTTAATTTTCAAGAAAATCGGGTAATATCTGTAATAAACATGTTTCTTTTTTTAATTTTTTTACATTACCTCAATAAACGGACGCCGCTAAAGAGTTTGTCATTGGTCGTACCCCACTGACTAATACATCGTTAAAAAGGAAATTTTATTGTCTATAATAAAGGTAATTACATAATTTTCGCTTAGTTCTTGAGAAGATTTTAAGAAAACCTCAAAATCTCAGTTTTTGAAGGGTCTGGGGGGTCTTTGGGGGTCTTTGGGGGTTTTTGCAGCTAAAATTTAACAAGCTAATATAATTTTATTTTTAGGTTAGATTTTACACATTTTTAATTAATTTTTTTGTCATTGTGGCTTTAGGGCGTCAACTTAGTTTAATTTTCAGAAATACGAACACGACTATAAGAAGAGGGGGGATAAACAAAAATTGGGCCAAAAACTGGCTTGGCAACATCCAGATCATTAATCTGTGACCTATTGTCAGCTAGAATCCATTGTCAAACTGCGGTCCTCATATTTTGCATACTCAACTGCCTACTATTAGAATGACCATTTTTTTCTGAGAGACAAAGTAGCAACAAAACTAAAACTCTAAAAAAAAGTAATTTTACCATTGGAAAATAATATTATACCCTATTGTTTTATGGAAGACAAAGCTCCATATAGGTTTTTTATACCTTCTTGGCATTTGGTCTCCAAAATAAATACAAATAAAAATAGACTAGACACACACTGGACGAAATAGGAAGAGTTTAGTTCCTATGTCCCAAGTCTCCCATGGGTAGCCATTAAAAAAACCATATTGCTATCTAACTATAGATTAAGCCAATATGCATTTTATACAAGTTTTCATGGCTAATCAGGTAAAAGTAAGAGTTTTTTGTTTCTCTCGTATTTTGCCGTGGGTAGCTCGAAAGCTTTACCTCACGGGTCCAAGATCTAATAGACACCTAATAAGTGATTGACCAAGCAGTATTCTGAAGAGTCCCATAAGGACGAAACAATTAATTGTCAAAACTTATTAGGTGTCCATTAGTTCTGGGACCTCGTGAAGTTAAGCTTTCGGGCTACCCACGGAAAAATACGAGAGAAACAAAAAACCAAAATTATTATTACCCGATTAGCCACGAAAACTTGTTTAATTTTGAATTTACGGGTACTAAATTTTACGGTTTTTAATATAAATATTTACAACCACACATCTTAAGCTTTAGTCAATAAATTATTTGAGCCTAACCTATGTTAAATTCTGTTACACCTTAATATTTTGAAAATTTTGAATATCCTGAAACCATTGTAATGGGGAGACTCTGGACACTTCCCGTGGGGCGCCATTACAAAAACAACAACAATTTTTCTGTGCAAAAATAGTCCAATTAGCTTAACAGTAAACATTTTTAATAGAACTTTTTGTGAAAATATAAATATTTCAGTAAATTACCATCAGCTTACTTTTTACTGTCAAAATTGACACCTTCCGGGTTCATATATTACATTAGACCTGCGAAATTTCAAAAAAACGAAAATGTACCAAATTCTCTCGTCTTTACGCTGTCCGTCATATAGACAGTCCGAAACTCGCCAATGGAGAATAGGAAATATCGCGAGAGTAACCGAAATCCCTTTGCATCTTCGAGAAAAAAAAAGAAAAAACCGAAAATCTGTCGAATACCGTGTCTAAACTCACCCCACCCTCCCCTAAGTCGTGAAAACTCTGAAACCACTAAACCAGTTTTGAAGACTACGTAATAACTTTGCGTAGACTTAAAATGTTTTAAAAATGACTAAGCTTAAGAAATAGGTGTTCTGGGTGTCGAAATAGTTTTATTTTTATTGATAATGAAATTTTCAGTCAATCTGAAAACTATGTTACGCCTACTGCTGTCGTTCTTGAGATATAATATTATACAATTTTCGTTTCCCAAAAACTGTGACTCTGGCAAACTTTAAAGTTATCAAAAAATTTAAATCGCAGTGTTCCGCTAGCTGCTCTGGTTTTTTCAAGATTTTATATTTTGCAAAAACTGCGACTAAAAATATAATTCTTAATCTAAATTTGAAAACTCTTGAATTTTGATTTTTTAGAATATTTCAACTCCCTTCTATATCATCTTGCAACCTCTATCCCACCAAAAACTATTGGCCTTATCCACGTGAAACTCGGTTTATCGGTTTTCGAGTTATCACTTGACATACAAAGAAATAGACCGACTGATAGATACCGACACAAAATTTGATAGTTGGTAGTGGCCTTTTTCAACCCAAATTAATCTTGAGTAAAACTAAGAAAATGTTTTTTTACAGTCTCAATAGCCTAATTCTGAAATCTTAAACCACAAAAGATCACCAACATTTTTCAAATTGGATAATTATATTATATCCGTCAGGCTTTTTACTTTTTTAGGTAATCGAAAGAAATCGCAAGCTACTTCGCCGAGTTGTTCTTTTCAAATTACTGGAATTTTAACTCGTTACGATACTGGAGAAGAGTCAGCCGATGATCTCGACGAGTCTCATACCGACGAAATCTCTAGGGTGACCGATAATGAAACGCCAAGTTTCTCCGAAGATTCACGAGATGACTTCCAACCATACGCGCAAGCTCAAAAAAACAGTGTTAGTCCAGAACCTGTCATTCCATCCATTAAAGAAATGGCACCGGAAGAAGACGGTATAAAAAATGAAGAAAGCATTCCAAAAACGAACAAAAATTTAGGAAGATTTCAAGTAGTGAAAGTAGGTAGTGTAGTACCGTTCAGTCGTGGAAGATGGACTTGTTATGACTACTTAGATCCAAAATCGGAACCAACCACTATCTCAAGAACATACTGCCATCCTACTTTAGTTTATTCCGGATCCATAGTAATGCGAGAGTACCTCCCAGAAACCAATCATAATACTTATAGGCCAACAACTACTGTACCTGTTTCGAGAGTAAGCTGTCATCAGACCACTGTTATTGTAAACTCGAATTTTGATGACAATCAAAATAGACATGTAAGTATACTAAGTATAAAGCGAATATAAGCAAAGCCCTAGTTACGCACTCATACAGCAAACAAATACAAAAGAATTCTATTGAATTCATTCGTCCGGATGCGTTCGGTAAAAAGTGAAATTAGTATTATTAGTCCGTAAATTGAATCAATTTTTTAAAAATCACAACATAAACTATTTTATTTATTTACAAGTTTTATTTAATTTTCTCAGAAAAGTATGTATTAATTTTTTTTTGTGGAGAGTAAAATTCCATTTTTAACGATGCACAAGGTGCGACTTATAACACACTCTTCAGTGGCGTCCATATATATTGGGTTAATTTTTTTTAAAATGATATTTCCCACATAGCATTGAATGAACATGCTATATTGGTGCTGCTGCTAAGTATATGCCCTTAAGCTACTTTAAAGGATATTTCTTAGGCATAGGCATAGCATATTCTTAAAATAATATTTAGATCCTAAGTATTTAATTAGTTTATACTTCAAAAAATATTCATTAGGTATGGACATAGCATATTTTTAGCATATACTAGCAAATGCATAGTATATACCCTAGAGTAATAAAAATATAAAGAGAAGTAATCAACCGCGGCCACGTGTAAATTTTCCCTATTCGTGGCGGTCATTCCTGAAAACTTAGAATTTACAGAATCCCCGGCGATGGCAACATAGCTGCGTCACTGGAATCATCTCGCCAAAACCCAAGTGGGCTAAATTTTCACAATCATAAACATAGCACTTCTTGATTATTTTTACGTCCAACTAAGTTCTTTTTACAAAAATAAAACTCAACACACAGTAAAAAAACACCAAAAATTCAATACACGGGTCCGACGGCCAAGACAACACTGCATTTAATACAAACACATGTTACTGTCAGTGTCGACCTTAGGCTTAGGAATATCTGGGCTAACCGTTCACGACTTGAGGACCCACCTAATTAAACTTGTTGCCATTATATAAGTTAAAAAATAATCTTTTGTTTGAAACTGGTAGACAATGATTGAGTAGAAATAAAACTTTGGACTTCCATTGTCTTTATCTGAGGGCACGACAGTGCCTCGCCAAGTTCGCGCTGCCGTACCATCTTTTCTTGAAACATTTCAGCCATATTTGACCTATCTAAAACTCTACTTCGGAAAGAGCTACGAATCTCATACTTTGCACAGTCGTAGACCTTCATAGAGTTAACGACCCCTCCAAGTTTCATGGACTTCTATAAAGTAGTAAAGTAGTTATGAAATTTCAAAAAACGTCGAAATTGCCACTCACTCACTGACTCACTCACTGATGTATAGATCATCAAAATTCTACTGTACTTCTAGACATGCTACAGAACTGAAATTTGGCAGACTGATATAAATTATAGGTAAACCCCTGGAAAAAATCAAAAAGCCCCAAAGTTTTAATTTACTCCCTATACATGTAAAATAATTTAAAAGAAACAGTACCCACTTCTAGAAATGCTGGAGAGCTGAGCTTTGGCGGCCTGATAGGAACTATGATAAAACTATAGGAAAAAAAACGCCCCAAAATTCTAATTTACTTCCCTCCCATATAAATGTAAAGTTATGTAAAATTAACACTGCCCACTTCCAGAAACGCTAGAGAACTGAGCTTTTTAAGACTGAAAGACACTATGATAATACTATAGGAAAAAATTTTAAAACAGCAATATTTTAATTTACTTCCCTCGACTATAAATGTAAATTTATATAAAAGTAACATTGCCCACTTCCAGAAACGCTAGAGAGCTGAGATTTGGAAGGCTGATAGAAACTATGATAAAACCATGGGAAAAAATTTAAAAACCCCAAAAATTTTCATTTACTCTCCTCCCCTATAATTGTCAAGTTATGTAAAAGTAACCCTACCCACTTCCAAAAACGCTAGAGAGCTGAGCATTGAAAGACTGATAGGAACTATGATAAAACTAAAGGAAAAAATTTAAAAACACAAAAATTTTAATTTACTTCCCTCCCCTATACATGTAAAGTTATGCAAAATTAACATTGTCAACTTTCAGAAACGCTAGAGAGTTGAGCTTTGGAAGGCTGATAGCAGCTATGATAAAACCATGGGAAAAAATTAAAAGACCTCAAAATTTTAGTAGTAGTAGTAGTAGTGGGGGGGTTGACCCGTAGGTCTGACAAGTAGGCCAGAGTAGGCCCTTTTTGCCATGCCCCAAGTCTGTCCCTTAACCCACTCTCTGCACTTCCCTTTGATGGTCGGGTAACTCATTGGGCCTTCCTGTTCTCTTTACAAAGTTCAGTAAGTCTGCCCATTTGAGCATGTGCAGTTCTTCCTCGCTCAGAGTTGGCGCTCCGAGTGCCTGTTGTCTCATCCTTGCGTAGGCCTCGCATTCTGCCACGCGGTGTCTTGATGTCTCTTCTTCCTGTCCACAGGCTGGGCAGGTAGGGTCATTCTCGACTCCTATACGTGTCATGTGCCTCCTCAACCGGTTATGTCCGGTTAGAGTACCTATCAGCAGTCCGAGGTCTTTTCGTGTCCGTCCCAGCATCCATCTAATTCTGGTCGCTTTTGGACGGTTTACGAATTCTCTGGTCTGTCTGCAACCCGTTCCTGTTTCCCAGGAGTTTAATAGCGCGTCCTGGGCCCACCTCAAAATTTGTATTTTTTTTCAAAATTTTAAGTAAGGCATTGCAAAAGTTTTGAACAATATTCCGCATATTTTACTATTTTAAAAATTAAATATTTTCCAATTCCTTTAAAAAAGAAGTGGAATTTTAACAAAAACATTTCATGTAAAAAAAAGTACGCGGCATTCCGTAAAAAGAATTGAGATAAAAGTAAAGTCAAGTTCTCCAATACAAATTACAAAATGAAAGTAAGAAACTAGTTTGGAAATGTTTTTCTAAATTTGGCTATTACGGCTGTAAATGACTCTTGGGCACAGTGCTAAATTGAACATAAAGAAGTTTGGCTGTAATAGCAAAGTTTAGAAAAACATTTCCAACTAGTAAAAATCTTTCATTATGAAATTTGTATTGAAGAACTTGGCCTTACTTTTATCTCAATTCTTTTTACGGAATGCCATTTACGCGTACTTGGCTCTTTTTTACATGAAATGTTTTTGAGTTGATTTATTTAAAACAGGACGTTTCAGTAAGTAAAATAGTACTTGATACTGCAACGCGCTGATTTGATTTTAGTAAAAATTCATGAATGCTAATGACAATTTTTTGACAGTTAAAAAGTTTAAAAAATGCTAACTTTTTAAAGAAACGTTGCATCAATATGCGGTTTTCGGAATATAGTAGCGCACGTTTTTTGAAAAAAAATATGTTATAACCGAAAAGTTGGTTGGAGCTTTCATTTCGGATATATTTACAAAAAACGGTTTTCAAGGTTGATATAACGTGGAGTGTGCTAATGGGCTAGGAAGGTATCAGATCCGTCATGGATCCATTTATTTAATTCCAAGACGCTTGTTTTCCTTAAGGTGTGGTTTCACACAGAAAAACTACAAAACTACTAAATACTTAAATATTAAAATTAAAACAATCCTATGAAATTTTCGTTTGGATGGTTAATAGTGCTTCAACTCTCCAAACAGAAAAGCTGCATTTTAAAATAATAAAATGTAATATCCTTAATACCGGTTGAAACTGTTGGAACAATGACTAATAGTTAATCGTCCTTTACAATAGGAAAAAGGATTCCCTTTTTACCTGGGGATATAGTCCAAGTGGCTCAAAACGAAACCCGGCCCTGCTAACACGAAATCCGTAATATGATGTCATACATCTGTTGCCACGTCCTGAAAGAATTGTGGGAAAAGGGGCCGTTCATAAATTATGTTGTCTAAATGAGTTTTTATCGCAGGATGTAATAAGAAATACACAGCATAAAACGATGCAACGCGGGCTAATAAGCGCCTGACAAATTATCGCACGGTTGAATAGCCTAACCAACTCAAAGCACTATATATTTTGGTAAGGTAAGAAGTTGAACCCTACTTATTATTTATAAAATTTTACAGAGGCAGAGGAGGCGGCAACAGCGGAAAAGCTACATTGTTTACCAACAAATGAATGAATGACCGCCGAAACCGGGGCTACTACTTCTCTTTCTATGTTATTACTCTGAGGTATATACCAAATATGAACCTGCCAAAAATATCCTTGAATTAACATGCTAAGAATATTCCGAAATGAAGTTAAAAAAAATATCCAAAGCAAATCTACTTTAGTTTATAGGGTATTTCATAGATGGCCCTACTTGTCAAAAATGTATTATACACATCATAATATTTTCTTTAAAACCAAGCTCTTAGAAAATAGATACTTCCTTTTAAACGCTTTATAACAGGGTGGAAGTTAGTGTTGTCCTTAATTTAAGTTAATTTTTAAAAATCGCCAAACAAATAAAATTTGGTATAGGTTTTATCTAATTTTCTTAAAAACTAAGCTTTTAGAAACAAAACGTCTCACTTACTTTATGGTAGACACAGAATGTGATAAATGTTATGGCTAACTCTCCAAGAGCGTCCGTAAATTCAGAAATTACCAAAAAAATGTTTGTAAAATATTGTTAAAAACTAATGTCAGGAAGATAGGATAAGGTAAAGAAACAATATTTTGCCTAAGAAGCTTAGTTTTTTTTTATAGAGAAAACATGTGATGAAATTGATTATTTTAATTATTTTGGAACATTTATTATACACAACCCATAAGAATATATTTTTTTTAACTAATCCCGATTTGGGGACACCACTGAAGAGCTATTTCTTTTCCTAAGCGTATCGATTAATACATCGTTGTAAAGGGAAATTTATTCTCCACAAAAATTGTTTTTTTGTATTTTTCCTAAAAAGGTTAGTTTTTGAGGGGTTTTCTCAATCCCTATTGACATTTCGGGAGGCAACCAAGATATTGAGATTCAGCGGGGTCAAAATAGGGGAAATTACCATTTGCCCAAAAGTTATATTAAGTATGATATGCTTTTACAGTGTGAGCGAAAATATGCTTAACAAATGGAGATTTTCTATAATATGTATTACGTTAACCGATTTTTTTTTCAGCGTTTAAGTTTTGCTTATTCTAAAACCTATTTAAAACCAATGAGTGTATGACTCATATAGAGTGGCAACCTGCGAGCCTTGCAACATTGAGGGGCAGATAGCGCTGAAATAAATTCGTCTAGTACGCAATATTCAGGGACTACTAGTACGATTTATTTGTATTTGCAAGTTTCGAGGTCTATGCCTATCATACAAATATCATTAGATCATAGTAGTTGTCCCTAAATATTTTAGCATCATCTGCCCCTCATAAGGCTCGCCGGTTGGCACTCTATATGAGTTGTACTCATTGTTAACACTCATAAAGTCAAAGTTGACTTGCACAATATACAGGGTAGAACACAAATACATATTTTGCATATGAACCCTTATTTGAACAGATAGAACAAAATTTAATAAAAAAAAAGGTGTTTAGAATTTAAAGCTATATGTTTAGATGCAAAGTTTTAGCCTCCTATGACAACTGTAAGCATTTTGAAACTTTCCGAGATTTTGTTAAAGATTTTTCTGATCTGGCATTTTTATTGACTACCAGAAAAGTAGCTGCTTATATTCGCATCTATGTACAAAACTAAACACATGAATGAAAACATCCTTTTTACTAATTTTCAGATGTTCACAAACATGGTAACCAATACTCAGCAATTAGATAATGAAAAAAATATTAACCTTGGGTAAGTAGATATCAAATCAAGTTAAGTATAAACTAAACCGCTCCTTCCAAACTGTGGATAAGTTCTTATTGTTTTACAAACAACTACAACAAAAGTTTGGGATAGACAGTGAAAGATATTACCAATATAGGTCTAAACGAGGGGACCCGGGCGGTTAGGTTAGGCACCGTAAAATTTTTACAGCGTTCAACAGGACTTGGGTCCTGTTAGGTCCTGTCTAGTCCTGAGGAGTCCTGTTGTGAAATTTCTACTGAACTTTTGATGTGTACCGGCTACAATGGTTATTTCGAAAAAACGTGTCACTTCGTGATAAAAGCAACAGACTTTCCATAGTTGCTCTAAGACCAAAATGCTCAATTTCATTCGAAGAACTATCCGGATTTCGCGTGTGGACACCCTGTGGAGGGAGTTGCAAGGTTGATATCGATTTATATGTTGTACTTTAGAGTTTAAAAACGACTTTTTAAAAAACAACTTCTTTTATTTTTAAAGTATAATTTTGAGAATTAAGTAAAATAATATGTTCATACAATGAATAATGACTTAAGACTAACTTATCTCTAACAGAGCGAAAGTACTTATAGGCTAAAAAGTGCTGAATTGAGCTTCACATGGGTTTTAATCTGCTTACTGGGTATAAAATATGCTGGGAACAGCAAGTCAGCAGAAATGCACGTGTGCGTCTTGAATGTCTGAACGTTAAATATACTGGGAATAGCAAGTCAGCAGAAATGCAAGTGTGCGTCTTGAATGTCTGAACGTTAAATATGCTGGGAATAGCAAGTCAGCATAAATGCACGTGTACTTCTTACATGTCTGTGAATGTTCAAAGTGTGGGAAGGAATTTTTCATATGACAACTTCCCCTTTTAGTAAAAAGTTGTTTGTTTGAACAGCAACTTTTCAAGCGGTATTTTTATTGGAGTTTAATTCGATTGATTCTACTTCGGTTTCGTTTAAGTGAATGGTTGGGCGTCTTCTTGGAAGTATATTGGAAAATCGTTTTTGTGTCGTAGCAATTCCTGGACTCGGAAATTGCGGATAGTCAATTATCGGCCAATTACCATAAGAAACAATTTTTCAAAATGTTTTGAACGCGTTCTCCATACATCGCTTTACTTTCCCCTGAGCAGTCAAATAGATTCCTGTCAACACGGCTTCATGAAACGAAAATCTACCACAACCAATTTAATTACTGTTACACACCTAATAGCTGAATCCTTGGATGCGGGTGCTCAGATTGATATTATTTACACCGACTTTTCTAAGGCCTTTGACAGACTAGACCATAGTATTTTTCTCCGTAAACTTGTAACCTTTGGCATCTCTGATGATTTATCTAGGTTTCTTTATTCATAGTTAACTGAAAGGCTTCAATATGTAGAATGCTATGGACAAACCTCCTCTACGATCAAGGCTACTTCCGGAGTTCCTCAAGGCTCTATACTAGGTCCTCTCTTCTTTATAGCTTTTATAAATAGCATAGTTCAGGACATAGAAGTTATTTGCCTATTGTACGCTGATGACTCAAAGATTATCTGTAGAATAAATAACATTGCTAATTGTGAAAAACTTCAAGCTGCTCTAAATAAGGTATATACTTGGTGTCTTGATAACTCTCTCCCTCTCAATCTATCTAAATGCAATGTAGTGTCTTTCGCCCTTAGAAAACAGGTAATTCAATTCAATTACTCCATTGATACAACCGAAATACCCAGGAGTCTGGAATTTAAAGATCTCGGAGTAACATTCGATAGTGCTCTATCATTTGTACCCCACATCCAGGATGTTGTAAAGAAAAGCTACCGAATGCTTGGGTTCATAATACGGAATTCTCAGTACCTAGAAAATATTTCTAGTATAAAATTACTCTGTTTTGCTTATGTCAGATCTAAATTGGAATACTCGTGCATAGTATGGTCTCCGTATTATGATACTCACGTTAACACTATTAAAAAAATTCAACGTAAGTTTCTGAAGTACCTTGTTTTTAAGCTTGATGGTGTGTATCCCGAAATTGGTATTTTGAACCAGGCCCTTTGTGAAAGGTTCAGCATATCTTCATTGGAGGACCGGCGCAAGTTGGCAGAGTTGCAATTCATTTTCACATTAATACATAATAAAATCGACTCCCAGGAATTATTGCATAAGATTAATTTTTTAGTACCCAGAACATCAGCACGCACTACTGTTCCGTTTTATCTTCCTTACCAGCGCACCAATATTTGCAAAAATTCTCCAATAATTCGGGCTTGTAACACGTGCAATCAGACTTGCGACAGATGTGACATATTTAATTGCAGTGTCTCTACTTTAAAAAATAAACGATTTTCATAATTTTTATTTCTGCTCACTTAGTGTAGATGTAGTAAATTTCTTTTATTTTGTACTTCATTTTATCCTTAGATTCTGTTATTGTTAATCACTGTATTCTTCCCCACTTTGTAATTGGGTTAACTCCTGTTACGTGGTGTAAATAAAATAAAATAAAATAAAATAAAATTATCAGTATTATTGGTTGTTACAATTCCAATTCTAGTCGAACCACATCTTCGACGGCATTTGCATGTTATGTAAAGGATTATTAGTGCAATAACTAATACAATTGATAAAATCGTGAACCAATCAATATGTTTGTTAATGAATGGTTGATTTATTAATTTGTCAAGTTGATCGGAATATTGGTTGAGGCCAGTGGCGTATATAGAAAAAAGTTTCGGGGTGGGCCCGAGACAGTTTTGGGGGGGGGGGCCGAGACCTCATGAGGCTGTATTTTATGCTATTTTATGTTTGTATTCATGAAATATGTGGAAAATATCCAAAATAATCTTAGCTTCGGGGGGGGGCCGGGCCCCCCCGTATATACGCCACTGGTTGAGGCTGTGTTGGGCAATATTTAAATCTTCGACGTCTAATTCACTGACACGTAATGGTTTCAGTTTTGGAATCTCGGATTCTTCAGGTAAGTCTTTGCAACATGTGTATGGATTCAATATTGGTGTTTGATTTGCTCTAAAGGAACTTTCTTTTATAGAGTCGTCTAATGTAGTTTCTGCTTTAATTCGAGTGCTACCTACAAAGGCGTTGCAGGTATGTCGCAGATTAACAATACTATTGCTTTCGATGATTTTTGTAACGATCTCTTCATTTTCACATTTGATTGTGATCGGGATCGGACTGGATGTTGTAACCAGCCAAGAATTGTGTTGTATTGGCTAAACATGGTAGCCTTCGGCATGGAAGATTGAAGTTCTACAGGGCTTAGGCAGTTTTGATTGTTGCCTAAGTAATTGTGCCTCACATATCGAATCACTGTCGATAGGGTACGGAAGTATGTTGGAACAAATCTTCATTTGGTTATCGATCTTCTTGCCGCTGTCCAGGTCTTCAAACGTGGCGAAAGACAATGAATCATCGTCACTTGCTATGAATTTATTTAAAATAGAAATTGTATGAAAAAGACCTGTACGATTATCTAGTATTGGTATTGGATATAGTCTATACACAGTATAAATTGAATGATTTATAAGTGGAATTCTTAAAATTAATACTAATTTTGTATCCGTTTGATACGCTTACAATTCAATAAGATCAATGTATTGAGCAATTGTTGAAGTTGATATTGGTAAAGGTAAATTGTTTTTTTGTAATTATTGAGAAATCTGTTTTAAAGAATCGACCAAATCTGATGGTTTAATTATTGACCCGTGTAAAATTTTTAGGCGTGCAAAGGTTATTGCGTTTAAAGCATCATTTAGTGTATCTTTGATAAAAGTATAGCTTCCCATTAGTGATTTACATAAATCGAGAGTTTTAATTTGGGCACGATAATAATTTAAGTCATTTGAAAACGAGCTTATCAATTTCTGTATTTCGGAGATATCTTTGTTAAATGTTTCTTCATCGATATGAAGTTTTTGTATTGTAGAATTGAAACTTTTAATTACTGAAGTGGTTACCGATATTTGTTTTTGCATTAATTGTTCAATGTTTCTTTCATCGTGATTGATTTTATCAATGCAGTCATTAAAATAGTTTCCGTCTGATTCATCTAAGTTTCTGGTTATTGTTTTCCAGACTGTTCCGAGACCGTTAAAAATTCCTCTTTTAGATCTAAGTTTGTAATCTTTTGTATCTAACATAATTTCTTGGTATTTAGTATTAACATATTTAGGTATTTGTTTAAGTAAACTGGCGTGCGTTTGAATTTGTATTTTAAACGATGTCATTCGATTTGCTTTTTCCGATAATAAACTTTCTCTTAAATATTCCAAAATTTTATCATTATGTTCAATAGCTTTTCGAAAAGGGAGTAAGTCTCGATAAACCAAAAGTATCCATTTTTCGTTGGATAGTTTTATGTTAAATTCCTTGTTAAAAAAGATTCCTATTGTATTTTGTATTGGATCGATGCGGTATTCGCAGTTGGTGATTATGATCAATCCCAGTAATCTGTAGAAAGAAATGAAACCTTATTCAAAATATGGTTTCATCCTGTCAAAAATAACTTTTGTTTTTTGATTTGTTTCTGGGTTTAGTAATGTGGCGGAATTAGTATGAACTTCAGCTACTTCAATAGGACCGTTAAATTTGTTTTCACATTTACTTTTGATTTGAGATTCTTTTGTGTAGACTTTATCACCTAATTTAAATTGGGGAAGGTTTTCAGCGACGTGTTCGTCAAATCCAACCTTTGATTTTGGTTTTGATTGTTCTGTTTTTTCGCGGGCGATTTTATAAAAATGGGACATTCTCTTATTTAGGTAGCGTACATATTTGGAAATTAATTGTTCTTGGTTATAAAGTTTTTCGGGGGGCCGGCTAGACGTGTGCCCGAAAACAAGCTCGTATGCAGTAAAATCGTGAGTTTTATTTTTTGTGTTATTATAGCAAATAACAGCGTATGCTAAGACAGTGAATGGGTGTTCATCGAGGTTTTCGGCTTTATTGATTCTTATCATTTCACCTAAGGTAGCATAAAATCTTTCTAAGGACCCATTTGATTGAGGGTGTCCGACACTTGAAAATGTAACATTGATTTCGAAAAGTAGACAGAGATCTTTTAGAAGAGTATTGTCAAACTCTTTACCAGAATCGCAATGAATTCTCAAGGGCGTACCGTAATGTTGAAAAAATAATAAAAGATTAGTGACAACCGTACTTTTTATCAGAAAGGGGGTAGGCTTGAATAAATTTGGTAAGTTCGTCTCTGATTGTTAGGGCATAATTTCTTGTTGGATATTCAAAAATATCGATATTTACTGTTTCGAATGGTGTTCTGTTATGACAAATGGTCTACTTAAACTTTTCCTAAGGATTTTAACTTTTTGGCAGATTTCAAATTTTTTTTATAAAATCTTCGACTTTTTGTTCAAACCTTTCCAATTATATTTTTGTCTTACACGAGTACAGGTTTCGTTTATACCACGGTGTAGAATATTTTTGCCGAGGTGGTATTGTTCTAAAATTAAGGGAATTTGTTCCTCATCGGGAGTAGTTACAATATTTTGACATATTTTTAGTTGGATATTTTTGTCAGCAAAAATAAAACATAACATTTCCAAAGAGGGTAAATCTTAATATCTATACAAGGGAAAAAATAAATACGGCAAGCAATCATCATTGTCAAAAGGTAATGCAATAATTAAATATTTCCGATTTTTAACAGATTTACTATGAACGATGTTGATTTTTAATTCTGAAAAATTTATTTCTTCTTCTAAAATATCGTCAATTATTTTGTAATGTAGGTCTTCCATTTTATTTTGTCTAAAGAATGTTACTATATTTTTGTTTGTTTTGTCAAGTAATTGTTCGTTGGTAATTTCGATTTTTGAATAATCGATTAATGATCTAGCCTTGTAGTTTTCGACAAATCGATCAAATTCCTCTGTTAATTGTTAGGGTTTGCGTTGAGGTTTTCATCTTCTAAAGCAAATATTTTTGTTTAATTTTTAAAATCTATCGAATGTTTAAAATGATTTATTTTTATTCGAGAGAGCGCATCTGCGTTTTTGCTGTATTTGCCAGGTTTATATTCAATTTTGTAATTTTATTCTTCGAGCTTAAGACGCCATCGCGCCAACCTACTACCGGGATCTTGGATGGACCACAACCATGTTATGGGACGATGGTCATTAACGAGGGTAAACTTTCTACCAAATAAGTAAGGTCGGAAGTGCTTTACTGCCCATACAATAGCCAATAGTTACCGTTCGATAGTTGAACATTTTGTTTCCGCGCTACAAAGAGTTCTTGATGCGTAAGCGATTGGTAGGTCTTTACCTATTGGTCCTTGTGACAAAACTGCTCCAATCGCAAAAGCACTTGCGTCGGAATTAAGAATAAATTCTTCTTCAAAATTGGGATATTGCAAAACTGGATCCGATACTAAAGCGATTTTTAATTCGTTAAAAGCATCTTGACAATCTCTGCCAAACATAAAAGGGTTATCTTTTTGCAAAAGTTTTGTTAATTGTTTGGAGATTTTAGCAAAATTGGGAATAAAACGGCGGTAGTAACCAACTAAGCTAAGGAATGATCTAATATCTTTTTGATTTTTTGGTTCCGGGAAATTTTGAATACATTCAATTTTTGCAGGATTTGCTTTAACACCTTTTTCTGTATTAAATGACCAAGATAGGCTATTTCTTTACGTAAGAACTCGCATTTGTCAGGTTGTATTTTATTTGATTTTCTTAATCGATTGAATATTCCTTTTAATCGAACAATATGATCGTAGATGTTAATACTATAACATAAAATCTCGTATACGTAAACTAGACATCTTTCGTTTAACAGACCCATAAGGACATTGTCCATTACGCGTTGGAAAGTGGAAGGAGCGTTTTTTAATCGGAAAGGCATTCGAACAAATTTGTAATGGCCATTTTCGACTGACAATGCTGTTTTTAAAATGTCTTTGGGATCAATTTCGATTTGGTGGAATCCCGATGCCAAATCGAGAGTGGTAAAATATTGGCATTTGCCTAATTGATCTAGTAAGTCTGAAATGTTGGGAAGTGGATACTTGTCATCCACTGTAACTTCGTTCAATTTGCGATAATCAATGAGAACTCGCCATTTTAGCTTTCCCGAAGCATCCATTTTTTTCGGGACTACCCATACAGGGGCGGACCAAGGTGAGACTGAAGGTCTGATAATTTTGTCGTTTAACATTTTAGAAATTTGTGTTTTAACTTCTTCTTTGTGAATTTGGGGATACCGATAAGATTGAGCATAAATTGGTCTTGTGTTGCCTGTTTCGATTGAATGTTTCATTTCATTTGTAAATGTTAGTTTATCACCTTCGACATAAAAAATATCAGAGTATTCAAAGCAAAGTTTTTCAATTTCTTCTCGCTCTTCCTCATTAAGGTGATCGAGTCTTAATTTCAATTTAATTAATTGCTGCCTATCAACAAAATCAGGGTTTTCACAAGAATTGAAGTTATTAATTGATTCATTCGGGTAAGGGTTCAAAACAAAATTCAGAAAAGTCGATTGTTTTTTCAATTGCGTTTGAATTAAGTATTGTTGTCAAAAATTCACCATTTTCATTAACATGGACTATTGCGGTTGGTAATCTAACCTTTTCTTTTTCTTGTCTTAGTAAGATTACGTCTATATTTTTTAAATTACATTTTAATTTGTGGACTTTTTCTACTCGTGGTTCGATTGTAATTTGATTTTTTAACTTTGGTTTAAATGTTTGAAAAGTTGGTTTTTGTTCAACTATTGGTTGAGATAAATTTAAATTTTTTTGTAAATTAACGGTATGATTGTTTTGAGTTAAATTTTGATTTTGAATTTCGAGTGATTTTTCTGGTAGTGTTGATGTCGGTTCGTATTTACACAACGGAATATCTTTAAAATTGGTTGTATTTTCTTTTCTAAATCAATAATACAGTTGTAATGTTCTAAAAAGTGTAGACCCAATATTCCATCGAGTTCGATGTCTAGATTGCAGATATAAACTTTACAAGGGTTATTATGACAAAAAGGGACAAGGGTTGATTTTTGAAATAAAATTTTTTGATCAGTTATGCCCTGTACAATTATATTTTCGGCAAAACGTGTTTTGAAATTTTCGGCAACATAATCTTTAAAAACAGAAATTCCGGCTCCGGTGTCTATAAGAATATTGTAGGTTTTTGTTGCGTCGTTAATGTAATAAAGATTTTTCGAGCTTACTGCATGCAAGTTGCTTGGCATTACAGAAAGTGTTGTTCGGGGTTCGTTAAAAACGGGATTTTGTCGATCCGTACTGTGCCAATTTTCGTTTGAGCTACAGATTGTTGTGTTTGATCCGGTGGGTGGTTCTGATTCGAAACTAGTGGAAAATTTGGTGTTGGGGTACTGCGACGTTTGGTTGTTATTATTATCACATTGATTTTGATATTGATAATCGATTGGTTGTTCAGGCTGGTAGTCAATTTGATTGCCTGTGTAGTTGTTATCAAAGCTTTGGTCAGAGTAATCATAATGGTTTTCATAGTAGTAGTTCAAATTTTCGAAACTGTTATCAGCGTAACCTGTTTCTTCACTACTGGTATCATAAAATTGAGAAAAATCATCATACTAATTCATATAATGTATTCTTTGGGGTTGGAATTACCGAGGGACGGTATTGGTTTTGGTTATTTTGTGTAAAGTTTGGTCTATATTGTGTATTGGATGGACCTGGTTGTTGATAATTAGATGGTCCTGATGAATTTTGGTAAAAAGGTCCTTGAAAATTTTGGTTTACATTTTGATTTGTATTTTGATTTTGAGGATTAATAGATGGTCTTTGCGTTAAAACATTTTGGTTATTGATTTGGTGGTCTAGCACACGGGAATTGATTTGGTCTTGCCTGCGGAAAAGATGGCTGATTGTTTCTTTTTTGATTTTCGAGATATGTTAATTGTATTTCGCGCCTAATTTTGACTTGTGCTTCTAAGAGATTTGAAGGATTCGCAGCACGTATTGCTTTAGCGAGTTCCTTTTCTAGACCTGTCAAAAGTGTATTTAGGGCCATGGTATCAATAAGCATAGTTTGAGCGACTTTTTGGTTTGAAGTTGAATTTTGTTTATGTATCGCAGAATGCATTTTTGAATTTAAAGTTTGTAATCGACTGAAAAACGTTAAAGGTGATTCTCCGGGTAATTGTTTTAACCGTTGTAAGTCTTGGATCAATGAAGAAAGATCCCTGCAAAATGCAATAATAGTAATTGTTTAATTTCTATCCACGAAAAAAGATTTCTAGAACTAATTAGTTGTGCAGCGTTTGATCTTAATTTATTTTTTATGTGAATTAATAAAAGGTCGCGTTGTTCATATACAGCCATGTTATACGCACAATCACATGCATGTATGAATGTGCTTAAAAATATCGAATTACCATCAAATTCACGGATGATAGAAAATATTTCAGATAACCGATATGGTTCTAAAGCTTGTTCTGTTGTATTAACTTGAGATTGATTTTGTAACGCATCATACGTACCTGCACTAGTGTTTGCCATTGTATTTGTAGGCAAAGTTTGCGTAAAAGTTGTTGGTGGTGCCGTTGACATTTTTATTATTTTAATTACTTCGTTTAGACTTTAAGGTAAATACTACTAGATAAATCGTAAAAAATCTTTCAATAACAAAAATTTCTTTTGATTAAAAATTGAAAAACGAAAAAACGAATGATTCAATTTTAACCCACTGCATGTACTCTTCGTACCATTTGTCTTGTTCTTTGCGTGTTGAGTACCAGGGGCTTCACTTAGTGTTCCTTCCGTACCCTTGTTGCAAAGTGAGGACGCTTGATGGCTTGGAGCTTTTCTTCTTTGTTTAGTAATGCACTCGCGAATTAGGCTATCCTTGTTTCCGCGACGTAGTACTAAATCCGTCAGCGACTGCGCCAATGTTATACTTTTCAGTTTAATAACGACTTTTTAAAAAACAACTTCTTTTATTTTTAAAGTATAATTTTGAGAATTAAGTAAAATAATATGTTTATACAGTGAATAATTACTTAAGACTAACTTACCTCTAACAGAGCAAAAGTACTTATAGGCTAAAAAGTGCTGAATTGAGCTTCACATGGGTTTTGATCTTCTTAATGGGTATAAATTATGCTGGGAACAGCAAGTCAGTAGAAATGCACGTGTGCGTCTTGAATGTCTGAACGTTAAATATGCTGGGAATAGCAAGTCAGCAGAAATGCACGTGTGCGTCTTGAATGTCTGAACGTTAAATATGCTGGGAACAGCAAGTCAGCATAAATGCACGTGTACTTCTTACATGTCTGTCAATGTTCAAAGTGTGGGAAGGAATTTTTCATATAACTTATATGTTTTTTACAACTGATTTATACAAAGAAGAATCTGCTTACAAAAAGGCTTATATTATAAAAACAGCAACTATCTCATCTGGACAGAACTAACATAAAATGCCTGGCCTCACCTAACTTTACCTGACCTGACCCTAATTAATCTAACTAAAATTTAGCCGCGTACGCGCCGCTAAATGACAGTAACTAAGTAATTAAAAAAAAAACTGTTTGTGCACACTAAATCAAAGATGACAGGGGGAGCCGCCCCTCCCCCCAAGGTCAAACACTCAAATTTATTTTAAGGACTCCAATGTCAACATATGTCAAAATCGCGACTACACCACTTTTTTTAAGCTAAAATTCTATAATGACTGTAATATATATTTTGTTTATGTTCTGGTATCTTATTATTTTGAAAATTACCTTTTTTATTTGGGCGTACTTAACGATCACATCACATTTACACCTCGATTTTTTCAAAATTTTACATAGTTTGGTATATATTATACTAAAATTGAAACGATACAGAGAAGATTATAATGGATGGTCCCTGCGCAAGGATGAAACGCAAAATCGTGAAGTGTTCCACAATTTTATATCTACTTTTATGTAATATTTGTAAGCCTACATAGATTTACTCAGTATCCATTAAAACAAATTACAAACTGATGATACACTTCACGAGAGAACAACGCTATCGGTGGTAGATGGATCTGTTGGAGCTATGTCTCCGTATCTCTTACTTTCAAGTGAAAGATAAGTTTGACGCGCAAAATGATGGACTTCCAATGGCTTCGTCTCTTTCGCCAGTGGGAGCAAACATCTACATGGAGTGGTTCGAGGACCATGCGATCAACACAGCAAGAGTTAAGTCAAAACTATTGCTACGATATATGGATGACGAACTGCGGAGTTTTCTACACCATCTGAACGGTATTCGATCAACACTCAAATGCACAATGGAAATTGAAAAATGTTGTTGTTTTTGTCAAACGAATAGACAGACATTCAAACCACTATATACGGGACAGTACCTACATATTTTTAAGTCTAATTATTCTGTTGCTACAAATAAAGGAGTTAAAAGTTTGTATTTAAGAGCCGTAAATATTTTATAGTAATAATGAAGAATTAACCACAGAAATTAACAATATAAAAAAGGACTTACAACAGAATGGTTATTTCGAGAAATGAATAAGCCAAATGTAGCAAATTCTCAAAATAATAATTTCTTGGGTGTTATTAACATTTCATAAGTTCAAGGGATTTTAAAAAACATAGAATAATAGCCAAATATAATATAAAAACAATATTTTCATCGGGAAATACGATAAGGAGGTTTGTCGCCGTCGTGGTGTTGTGGTAGCAATGTTTGTTTCCCACACCAGCGGCCCGGGTTCGATTCTTGGCTAGGTACTTGGTTGTTTGTGTTTGTTTAAAAATGCTTTAACCTTGGTAAAACTTTGCAAAACTGGGCGATTGATCCTGATTGGATGGAAAGTCCTGGTATAAAAAAAAGGAGTTTTGTTACTGAAACAAAATCATAAAATCCCTCAAATAATAAGAAATATCTTTATCAAATCCCATGTGAGTGTGGTAAATCATATGTAGGTGAAACGAAACGCCCTCTTCAGGTTAGAGTAAATGAACATCTAATCTACCCAATTAAGGATATTGAAAAATCCGACTTAGCGGATCCATGCATCATCAAATAATCACAGGTTTCACTGGTCAGAAGCTAAATTTTGCATAAGGAGTCCCATTGGTGAAAACAAAAGTTTTTTAAAGCTGCATTTATAATGAAGAATAAAGAAGTTTTCAGTCAACCAAGCACGGACATACCAAACATATATAAACCACTCCTTATATAAAACAAGCGTCTTAGGATTAAAAAGGGCACGGACCGTCACACCTAACTGCACACCAAGTAGTATAAGTGTAGTCTGGATTGTTTAGTTTACACCTGAAAACGGTTAGAGATACTTACTACTGGTAGGTGGTAGACGCTTTTTACTCATTGGGCGTCGACCGATGAGATACTACCATGCCAGAACTGAGTAGCGCTAAGTGGTATCACCACGTTCCGCTACTGCGCTGGCAGTCCGGTTCCAACAATGAGTAACAGATAGCATGATGGCGCCTCCAGGATCAAAATATTCCGGAGGTGAAATACCCGACCACTCGGATCTCCGGGCGTCGGGTGATCCTGGGGGTTTTTCATGCAAAGATATTAAAAGAAGACCAAAAACTCAACTCACAATTGATTTTAGCAATATAAGAGGATTAAGTACCAACATGAATTCAGTTCACCGACATCTTGAAGAACAAAGACCTGACATCCTTGTTCTCAAAACTTTTTTGCGACATTATCCGAAAACTGTGATAGTATACAGTCTAACTATCCACATGCGGAAATTGTTTTTTTAGGCGATTTCAACGTCCACAACAAAACAGATAATGAAGGCAGGGAAGCAGAAGCTTTTGCCATAAGTTGTGGTATAACGCAGCTTGTCGATGAACCTACCCGTATCTCAGAAAGGGGTGAATTTGCAGCGCTTTTAGACTTGTTCCTAACTACAAATCCTGACTTGTACAAAATTCAAGTAGATCCCCACTTGGTTCATCCGATCATGAACTTATAAGAACAAAGTGCGAAATGTTTATACCGCCAAGCCAACAATCACTTCCTCGTAAAATGTGGCACTATAAATCGGCAAAATGGAATGACCTTAAACAGTTTTACCTGGATTTTCCATGGCAAGAGGTTTGCTTTAAAACAGCTGATCCCACTATTTGCTGTAATGAAATAACAAAAGTAATCTTATCTGGAATGGATGCATATATCCCACATACAATAAAATGCAGAGCTAATGCAAAACCTTGGTTCAACAGCCAGTGTCAAACGGCTGTACAGAAAAAACACAGAGCATATAACCTTTGGAAACGACAACAAATCGCTCAAAACCACACAGAATTTATAGAAGCCAGAAATAGTTGCAAAATTACTATTGACGCCGCCAAAGAAACATACAATCAAAGAATAAAAAACAGGTTGCTGAATTGTCCAAGTAGTTCTAGGTCCTTTTGGTCTCTTGCAAAAGCCGTTGGATCAAACTTCACCAAGTCATCCATACCACCACTTACAGATAAAAATACTCACTTAGCCACAACATCAGAGGAAAAAGCCAATATGCTGGCCAGAATCTTCTCCTCCAACTCAAACCTAACAGTGCCAAATGGAAAAACTCCACCGTTCATTGAAAAGGTTCCCCACAGTATGCCAGAGGTACCCTTTTGTCACAGAGAAATACGAACATCCCTTAAAAAGTTGGATACAAACAAAGCAATGGGTCCAGATGGCATTCCCGCGATTGTACCCAAAAATTGTGCTAGCGAACTCACCCCAACTTTCGCAAAATTATTCAATTTATCTTATAGGCAAGGAGTATATCCATCATCATGGAAGTCTGCCGCAGTACAACCCATTCCAAAGAAAGGAAAAAAGACAGATCCGTTAAACTATAGACCAATTGCTCTACTTCCGGTGATATCAAAAGTAATAGAAATAGTTGTGAACAATCACCTAACCAAGTACTTGGAAAAATACAAAATTATCAACGACAAGCAATACGGATTTCGAAAATATAGGTCAACTGGCGATTTACTTACATACGTCACTCACTTATGGCAAAAAGCGATTGAGTTGCGAGGTGAAACAAGAACAATTGCCTTAGATATATCTAAAGCATTCGATAAAGTCTGGCATGAAAATCTGCTCAACAAGCTCAAAGCAACGGGATTGTCGCCGAGACTTTGCACTTGGTTTGAAAGTTACCTTAAGGATAGATCCATTTATGTTGCACTGGATGGCCGGAACTCCAACTCTTACCAAATAAATGCTGGTGTGCCACAGGGAGCAATCCTTTCGCCAACACTTTTTCTGAATTACATAAATGACCTCATAGATAAAACAGTAAATCCACTTTATTGCTTTGCAGATGATGGCAATATAGTCTCCTCAGTCATACCACCCACATGTCTCTCCGCACGTGAATTCCATTACCTTAGACTAACTGAAATATCACAGATAAATAACGACTTGGAGATAATAGAGGACTGGGGAAACAAAAACCTTGTACAGTTTAACGCTCAGAAAACCCAAGCAGCCCTGTTTTCAAAAAAGACCAGCACCGGTGAGCCAAACATCATGCTATCTGGAAGTGCTGTCGCATTGCAGAGCCAGTTGAACATCTTAGGAGTCACTGCAGAGACCAACATGTCTTGGCACAGTCACGTGACAGATACAGCTAAAAGGGCGTCCCAAAAGCTTGGGGTGCTATTTCGTACAAGACATCTGTATACACCAAGCCAACTGCTGACACTCTACAAAGCCCAGATTCGACCAACTATGGAGTACTGCTCACATATATGGAGTGCGGCACCCAAACATACCTTAATGCTTTTGAACACAGTGCAAAAACGAGCTATCAAGCTGATAAATGACCCCGCACTTACCCGTAGCTTGGATAGTCTCGAACATCGAAGAACTGTGGGCGATCTATCTCTCTTCTACAGGTATTATCACGGAAAATGCTCTGAAGAGTTGGCACGTATGATCCCCCCGGGAGTAGCACCTACTAGGCGAACACGTCAAACAGACGGTAACCATCAATTTATTGTCAAAATAGAGGCACCAAGAACCTCATTATATCAGAATTCATATCTCTGGAGAACAGCATCGCTGTGGAATAAACTCCCTGCGACAGTTTTCTCTGCAGGTTACAACCTGAACCGTTTCAAAACCAACACACACCAACATTTCCGCGCACTTGCCGCTTCTCGAGCGTGATAGGGATCTCCTTGCGAGTGCGCATACCCGTAAAAAAAAAACTAACCAACTAACCTTGTTTAAAATAAACAAATACAATGGAGGTCCGAAATTGTGTGTCTACAATGAGAGATGCTGGCCAGTTGGCTCGATCCAGGCTATAAAACCTAAATACACGCACAGGTTTTTATCTAAATATTAGTAGAAAATAACCTGTTAAGTTTTTTAATTAATAACCTTAGTCTTTATTATAACACGGCTTGAATTTAAACATAACAACAAAAACGGTGCGATCGAGTAATGCGAAAAACGCGAGTTACATTAAAAACAAAGTAGAGATGATAAAAATAACGTCGAAATTAAAAATGTTAAATAATGGTTTTTTAAAAAACCAATTTTTTTTATATTTCCGTCACATTTTTATATATCCCTCACTGTTTTGATTTAAATTGTACTTCTACTAGGGCACTTGGAGTTTAACATTTTTAATTAACGTAGGACATTATTAACTGACTCATGCAACTTGAATATGCTACTTTAGATTTTTTTCCTTAAAACGAGAGAAATGTGAATTTTTTTGTTCTTTTTTTTTATAAATTTGCACACTTTTTTTCTTCAAATTTACCTGTATTGTCCTGTTAAATTTTGTTGATGTATTTTTGAAAGATGATCGTATATGTTTGTTTTTTTTAATATATGACACGTTTACAGAAATATTTCTAAAAACCAAGGCTTGAAGCAACTGTTTTCAGGATGGGACAAATGATGATTTTACTAATAAATGTGAGTGAGATTTCCAAAAGAACTTATAGTCCAAATTAAAAGTTATTGAAAATGTCCCATATCTCTCTAGCTCCTCTATTTCAATCTATAAAAAAAATGGCACTTAACGTGAGTTTCTTAAATTACCGGTGAATCCTAATTTTATACCCATTCTCGATGGAAATTAAAAATAAATTTAACCTTTATAAAATGCTTTTCCAAATAGTGTTACTTAGTGCACGTTTTTATACATGCATCTTAATTTTGTTTTAAGTTTTTCTCGCTTTCTCTTAGTTTTAGTTTAGTTATTTCATTGTACATTTTTAAACACTGTAAAAATTTATTATGTTTACAGGTTGGTTTTTTCACGCTTTCACACCAAAAGAAAATATTAAGCTATCAGTAATCATTTCTTGACTGGAATACATTTGCGATCAATTGACAAAAGTTAGTTTATTACCGGTTTCCACCTACCAAAAGCAGGACACAAAGGAGCTATTTTAACAAAATATTTGTTCGAAAAATTTATTCGAACAAAAAATTTCATTCATAGAAAATGTTTTTAAACAAATTGTCGTTCATAGAAAATGTTTTCAAACAAATTTTCGTTCGAAAAAAAAGTTTTTGATGAGTTTTTCGTCCACAGAAAATGCTTTCGAAAATATTTTCGTTTAAAATATTTTCAAAGAGTTTACCGTAAAATATTTTTAAACTAATTTCTGTTCGAATAATATTTATATTTTTAAAGAGTTTTTAGTTTGAAAAAAAAGTATGGAACTATTGCTTTTGAAAATATGGTTTCTAACTGAAATCGCGGAATTTTGAAGTTGTTGAGGAAGAGAGACCAACGATGTGTATCTTTGTCGATCTGGAGAATGTATTCGACACAGTGTCGCTTGAAAGAATGTGGAGTGGCAAAGATGGATGGAAGTTACAATCATCTTTGGTTACGGCAAAGATGCATTTTATTTATTAATTCATTAAAAGTTACACAAGTGCAGGTTTGGGTTCGAAAAAATTTAGACGTGGTAATAAAATGTCGGTCTAGGACAACTGGGCGCCGTCAATTGGGCGCCCCCAACTCGGCGCGGCCAACTACGCCAGACTAAATTTTTTTTTTGATAAAATAAAAAACAAAATAGATATTATTTATAAAAAAAACATCTTTAATAAACCCATTACGCAATTTTCTTGAAATTTGGTTTTGTTAAGTAAAGTTAAATCCATCAAGTCGAGTGTTGAAATTTGGTAGGTGTAGTGTTTGGTAACCTGGTAACACTACAATTTACGTTTTTTATTACAACAATGGCTGATCCAAAATGGCGGAATTCTTTATTTTTAAACCGATTTGTCTCAAACTTGAAAGTTTGCAGTGTGTGAGATCACTTCATACAGCTTTATCCTCAAACTTAAAAAATCCAAAATGGCGAATCCAAAATAGCGGATTTTCTGATTTACTAACCGATTTGTCTCAAACTTAAAATATTACATTGCTTAAGGTCATTTAACATAACTTTTTACTTAAACTTAAAAAAATCAAAATGGCCGATCCAAAATGGCTGACTTTCTTATTTATAAACCGATGTGTATCAAATATAGAAATTGGCGGTGTCTCAAGTCGCTGATGATGATTTACATTTAATACAATTTTTTACTCAAACTTCAAGTCCCTGATTATGATTTTGACTTAAACTTATACAAAATTCAAAATGGCGAATCCAAACTGGCGGATTTTTTTAATTACTGACCGATTTGTCTCATACTTGAAATATTACACCTTTAAATAAATGACCTTATTTAATACAATGTTTTATTCAAACTGACGGCCTTTCATATTTACTAACCGATTTGTCTCAAACTTGAAATATTACATTGATTAAAGTCATTTAACATAATTTTATTTCAAGTTTATGACAAATCGGTTAGTATATAAGAAAATCCGCCATTTTGGATTCCTCATTTTGAATTTTTTATAAGTTTAAGTCAAAATCATAATCAGCGACTTAAAACACTGCCAAGTTCTATATTTGATACAAATTGGTTAGTAAATAAGAAAATCCGCCATTTTCGATTCGCCATTTTGAATTTTTTATAAGTTTGGGGATAAAACTGTATTAAGTGATCTCAGGCACTGCAAACTTTTAGGTTAGAGACATATCGGTTTAAAAATAAAGAAACCCGTCATTTTGGATCCGCTATTTTTGTAATAAGAAACGTAAATTGTAGTGTTACCAGGTTAGCAAACACTATACCTTATTTTAACACTCGACTTAATGGATTTAACTTTATTTAACAAAATCAAATTTTAAGAAAGTTGAGTAAAGGATTTTTTAAAGATATTTTTAGCTCACACTACTACTATACTATAGTAGTGTGAGCTATGGTGATCCTAATTTTTTCGAGAAAAAAAAAGTTGCTACGATTTCAATTTTTTTTATATATCTTTGCGTTTCAGATGATTTTGAAACTTTTTTGTCTCGCCGTCTGTCTGTCTGTCTGTCTGTCTGTCTGTCTGTATGTCTGTCTGTGTGTCTGTATGTCTGTCTGTAACGACCAACGCGCATAACTCAAAAACGGCTTGTCCGATTTTAATGAAATTTGGTACCCAGGCTGGGTTTTGGATCGAGATGGTCCCATTTGAAAATGAACAAAATCCACCGAACACAAGCCAAATAAAAGGGTGGGGGTAAATTTCAAAAATTAGTGTTTAAGTGGAATTATGGCGTGTGTGATATCAAACGAAAGGTAATTGAGTCTGGAGTTAAACAAAATACATTTTAGTTTTTAGAAAAAGGGTTGTTGCACACTTTTTTTCTTCAAATTTAGAGTTTAAGTCAAAACATGGCTTGTGTGGTATCAAACGAAAGGTAATTGAGTCTGGAGTTCAATAAAATATACTTCAGTTTTTAGTTATATTAGCTTTCACGTAGATAAACTATAACTATAGTATCCAGTGTGAGCTTAGGTGCCTATAGATTGGCAGAGTAATTTATAAATAATATCTATTTTGTTTTCCATCTGCATATTTTATCGAAAACATTTTTTTCAGTCCGGCGCCAAGTTGGTCCGGCGCCCAGTTGGCGGTGCCCATTTGGTGGCGCCCAGGTGGTGGCGACCAGTAGTCCCATTCCGGGTGTCGGTGGCACAATACAAAAAATTGCAAAAACTATGCATAAAGAGTGGCGTTTAGTGGCGTCCAACTGGGGAAAATTACACTTTTTCCCATTACTTTTTTTCATGTAAAACCAAAACTTTTTTTCAAACAAATTAAATCACAACAGTTTTAAATTACCTTGAGTAATTCTTTTTCTCAGAAAATTTGTGGAACGGTGCTCTTGTGATAAAATGGCGGTACTTTTGTAAACGTTGATCGCCACGCCGGATTTTTATGTGGAAACTTATAATAGCCTACTTATCTATAAAACTTAAAGCACAGTAAAATCAGTGGGGCGGATTAAAAATGACGCACCATGGAAAATTACAAAAAAATTATAATAACTTTGTTATTTTTGAACCGATTGTTTCCAGACAAAGTGTTTTCTATTTTGTCTTGAATAGAGACTATTAATACTTTAAGTTTTGATTTTTTAGTTGGTCTTGATGTTTCAGCGTCACAAACATTTTTAAAAAATCCTTCATAAATACATTGTAAATCACTTGAGATTTTGGAGTAGAAGTAAATGTGAATAGAGCTGTGCGTAGTATGGTGGTATAGTTCTTTCCGAGCTTAATACAATACTGCATAAAAATATATATCTAATAAAATTGTTACACATACTGAGAAATGTTTCACTTTTTCCGATTCTGGTTTAATTAATTATGTCATTTGTTACGATTTAATTATTTTGAAGAAATTAGGTTATATATGAAAAAGTTAATCGGAAAAACTGATATTTTTCCCACTTTGACGCCACGGTATGCCAATCTTAATGAATAGATTTTAAAAACGTTACTGATTTTGTATTCTGTTCAAGAGGATCTATTTAACGAATTCTTTCTACCTTTGGCATAGGAAATTTCGTATAAGTCTTGGCCTATAAGTGAAAGAGTTTAACGTACAAAAATCTGAGATAAACTAAGTGATCTAGGTACTCAGCAATAATACAGTCTCTCAGAAAGGACAACGTTAGGTAAATTCTTTTAATTCTCTGTATCAACGGAGTACTAAGGATGAGGTTGGTCGGATCGATACCGTAACTTTATTTGATGATTCGAAAATAATAACAGGCATAATGAGAGTTTTTCCGATAAAATGACAAATTATAAACAAGGTAATTTTTTTGTATTTTATTTAACAAAAACCCAATAAATAGTTGGGGATAGTTTGCATTCGGATGCATTCCATAATATTTTTCTCATAATTATTATTATTAGATTCATTTTGTCAGGAAGTTTTCCGTTGGATCTGCAGATTCCAACTAATTCAAGTAATAAGGGATATTAGGTATGCTGAGATTTAGACCCGTTTAATTTATTAATTGGCCTGCATTTTTATTGCATTTTTGTTGCAGCTTAGCTTACGAGATAATATCTCGCGTAAATATCTGCAATGGGAATTTAGAAAGTACTTTTGTCCAATCCTAGTGTTGCCAATGAAAAGGCATTCAACAAAGCATTGATTTTAGGTACTTCTATTCAGGGCTGCGCTAGACTAGTGGCCGCCGCTCTCCCTCCGCTTTTTTCCTCATCATTCCAAGTTTTTGTGTTATTTCATCACGAAAATTGGAGAGCATTACGGGAAAAGGAGCCAAGCGACATTTTTTATATTTTGGGAAAATCAGAGTTAAAGTTAAGATTAAATTGTAAATCGTTTAAAAGAGAATCAAATTATGTTTTGATACTCTGAATAAAGTACTCCTAATTATATAATACCCTTAAAAATGTTGGCAGAATTTTGTTTTTTTATTGAAGGCGGTTGGCACTTATAATGCAAAATTTAGGTTTTGGCGCTTGGCTCCCTTTCCAGTAACGCTCTCCAAGTGTGCCAGCGAGTGAGTAAAAAAAGTGATTTGCACCAAAACAAAGTAATATTGTAAAAAGTTTGATGTCAGCATAAAAAATCAACTTTTTTTAATCGACTTTTTAGGGTAAACCTATACCTTTTTTTTACGGGAGTCATATTAAAGCCCATCTTATTACAAACGAAACCCAAATTTAGATCGTGTTAGTAGTTTTCGAGATATCAGCGTTTAGCTCTAAAACTTTGAATGGCAATATCTCAGTTGTTTTCGGTTAAGTTACTTAAGTTGGTTTAAACCCATTTCTTTGGAAAAATCCCAAACTTGTTAACCAAACTTGTGTTTTTAATAAATAGCAATATTTAAATTTTCAGTTTTTGCTGTATATCTTTAAATAGAGAGATGAGAGAGCAAAATCAGTAATACCTAACTAATTTGGTAAACCTTATTAAGGGCCCATCCTTAAATTACGTAACGAAAAAACCACTACCGGTCTCTCTTTAACTCAGTGAAAGTAACATAAGGCTCTCTCTTTTAGTGCATTACGTAATTTAAAAACAAGCCGCAAGCTATTAAATTCAATAGAAAAAATTGAAATTAAATCATTATTTTTTGAGTTTTTGAGAAGATACCTCGGAATAGACCAATCATGTTGCAAAAAGTGGTAAAGTTACACTTTACACTTGAACAGATGCTCCAATTTATTAGCTTACACGTCGTGTCAAAACTTTTTTAGTCGCTTGTAAATTGCGTCTTTAAATTATCAAAAACAAATTTATGGTAAGAGTGCATTTCAATTTATTTTGGCAATGTCTATAACCAAATTTTATGTCTGTGTTAGATCTGAATCTTGAAACAATCGATTCGCTGTTTATGTATAGTGCGATCATTTATACCTGGAGTGCTTAAAACATTAAAATTTTTAGACGAACAACCGATGAAAGAAAACACAAAACTATTTTCCCAAGTAAAAAACAAACAAGTAATTTCTATAAATTCTTTAAATAATACAAATGAAGTCACAAAATTCCTTTTATTAGTTTTCGAGATATTGCATCTCAAAATAAAGTGACCTTAAAATTCATATTACAACTTTAAATCGAAAGTACACCCGTCGACTTTTTTATTGTCATCTACCTTTTTTACATTTAAAAAATAAAAAAACAGTGCGTTATTTGGCACCACTTCATGGTTGAAAATTAGTATTATGATTTTTTAAACGATTTTCTTTAGCAGTTTTTTAAGCACGTTGAAATTCTGGGCTTTTCATCCGAGTTTAGTCAATTTTAGTGACATTAAGAATGTGGATGACCGTAAGGCGGCCGGTTGAAAATGTTCTTAATTCTAAAGTAAACCCCTAAAATCGGCCGCCTGGAGCGGCTGCTCCTCCGCTCCACCCATTATGACGGCACTGTTCTTTCTGTTTATAATTTAGAAGAAAAACTGTAAGATAATTTTTAGATATAGTACTTAGAAACTAGGGAAGACGGGTTTTTTTTAACAATATGATAGTTTACATTTTTCAAGTTTAGGATTGAGACCTTTTTCTGAACTGAAAGTAAAAAACCCCCCTGTCCCCCAGGATCAAAGCCTTGATACGCCATTGCCTACCCGTGAAATCGATAAAGCGAATTCGCGCAGCCCCTGAAAACAGGGGTTGATGAGTTTAGTTGCATTGCACCCGTACTTTGTAAACGCAAACATGATATATACTCGTAAATAACAAAAGTGTCGGTGTTTTAATTGTTGAAACAATGGATACGCTAGACGGTGACAGAAAACCAAGAATACAGCACAGCGCTCACATAGAACTCGGAAAATTAATGACCCTAGACAATTTTAGTTTAAACCAGGCACCGATTTTACCAGTGTTTTGTATTTACCAAAATTTTGTCGGGTAAGAAAATTAGTAGCAGTCCCTGAAATTACCCCAACATCTTTTTTCAAATAACTCCAAATACAAGAGGCATATTCTGGTGTTAATAGGTTTTGTGTTTCATCGATAATGATCTAAAGTAAACTTCGGTTATAAGGTACCCTCTAGGAATAAAAAAGTCGGTACTTAATTAGCAGAGGTACGCAATAAAAACACAAGAAATTAATAGTACTTTGATCGGCCGAACCAACAAAATAGGTACGTTATAACCGGATATCAATGAATTATAAGTAACTGGAACGGCCACAGCTATACATTACGTATATGGGACACTAAGTTTTTTTACAGTGAGCACATACTTGAATGGTAACCATTGCAACCTTCCTCTCTCTAGTTGTATCTACTACTACTATGTCGGTTTAGAACGTTTTTCTACGTTGTCCGACGCCTATTCTCCACCTCCTTCGATCCTGACAATCATCCTCAGTCAGATTTTTTTGACTCATTGATCTTTGGATTGACTGTTGCCATTTTAGTTTAGGACGCCCCCTTTTTCTGCGCCCTATTGGTTGCCATTCTAGGACCTGCTTTGGTAATCTTTCGTCGTTCATCCGTTGTACATGGCCGTACCATATCAGTTGCCTTCTAATGATGTCATCCGTTATGCTTCCCTCGATTCCCATTCTTTCTTTTATGATCTCATTTCTTATGTGATCTATTCTAGATATTCTCATTGATCTTCTTATTGCCTCCATTTCGACACTTTCCATTTTTGTTTTGTACTTTTCTGTTACGCGACAAGTCTCTATTCCATACAACAGAGTGCTTTTGACCATTGTTTCATATATGTTAAATTTTACATTCTTTTTTATCTATCTGCTCCATAAAATACTGTTAAGACATCCAATAACTTTTTTTGCTTTTACTATTATTTTTTCCAATTCTTTACAGTCTGTACCTGTCTTATCAAATGTGACACCCAAGTATACATACTCATTGCATGGAGATATTGTTTGTCCATTTTCTAGTACTAACTCACTGGATTCGTTTCCAATACATAAGTACTGTGTCTTGTCCAAGTTCACTGTTAATCCCAACTTTTGGTATTCTTCTGTTAACTTTCTCATCATATACTCCATGTCTTCTTTATCATTAGCCACAATTACTTGGTCGTCAGCAAACTGTAGTGTGTATATGGTAAATCGGTCGTTAAGTTGTATTCCCATGCCGTGCACTTTACGTTTCCAGTTTTTTAGAGCTACTGCGATATATATTTTAAAAAGAGTTGGAGAGATACAACATCCCTGTCTAAAGCCCTTTGTTACCAGGAATTCTTTTGAAAGTCGATTTCCAATTTTAATTTTAGATTTTGACCCTTTGTATAGTTCTTTTATCGCTTTTATGTATGTATAATTGATATTAGTTTGCTCTAACACTGTCCATAATTTTTCTACTGGAACGGTATCATATGCTTTTAGTAGGTCTACAAAGGTAACATGAGTCTCTATATTTCTAGCGCTTCTTTTCTCAATTACTTGTTTAAGACAAAAAACATTATCACTACAAGATCTGCCTGCGCGAAACCCACTTTGCTCTTCTTCGTTTTGTCCAGCTTGTTTCCTTTTTTATGTATTGAGGATATGAATGCAAGTTTCCAATCATTAGGTACTGGATGTCCGTTTATGCATTGGTTAATAATATATGTGAGATTTTCGACTAGTTTCTCTGATCCATATTTGAGCATTTCAGCATATATTCCCCCTAGCTTTTCCGGATTTAAGCTTTTTAATATTATTCTTTATCATTTCTTTTTCGATGATTACTTCCTCTCCATGTACTTCTATGTCTCTTCTCGGAGAGGCTGCCAGATATTCGGGTCTCGTCTCCTACCGGTAATATTCTGTGAACTTAATACTTCAAAGAGATTGTCATTTGTGATTTGTCATTTTAGTGGTTGTCAGAATTTTTTTGAAATTGTTTTTGTTGAACAAAAATGAAAAATGGATCGTGTGCGTTGCATGTAAAAACGAGTTTTATAGGAGCCGGTTTCCTTTTTGAAGTAAGTAGCTTAGATTATTTAAAAAACTTTATTAGTACAGTGAATATCGCTTATAATTTCGGATATTACGACATAACGGTTATAGCGACGACATATTAAGATCCGGACCGAGTTCTATAATATAGCCCATTTTGTTACCTTTTTTACAAGCTTTTGATTAGCTTCAGATGTTCTGTCTAACTAACTATCTAACTAACTATCTAACTAACTATCTAACTATCTATCAAATCTTGTGAAGCGTTTTTGACACACTTCCCATTATCCGATTTGGATGAAATTTGGTACACACATAGTGGTCCCATGACAATACAACATTAAGAAAAAATATCCTAATACCCCTACCCCCACCCCTTCTATATAAAAATGTGTTTTTGACACACTTCCCGTTATTTGATTTGGATAAAATTTGGTATACACATAGTGGTCCGATGATAATACAACATTAAAAAAATATCCTCCCACCCCTACCCCCACCCCCTTCCATAGAAAATGCGTTTTTGACACCCTTCCCATTATCCGATTTGGATGAAATTTGGTATACATATAGTGGTCCGATGACAATACAACATTGAAAAAAAAATCCTACCACTCCTACCCCCACCCCCATCTATAGAAAAATGCGTTTTTGACACACTTCCCATTATCCGATTTGGATGCAATACAACAATAATGAAAAAATGTCCTCCCACCCTACCCCCCACCCCCTTCCATAAAAAATGCGTTTTTGACACACTTCACTTCAAATGACTTTTATAAAATTTGGTATATGCATAAAGGTCCGATGGCAATACAGCCCAAACAAAAATATATTTCTACCTCTACCCCCACCCTCTCCTTCCCCCAATAGAAAAATGAGTTTCTAAACAACTCACGATTAGCGATTTCATTATAATCTAGAATAAACTCTTCTGTTCTGTTATTGAACACATATTTTCATTTAAAAGAGTAGATAGCTGAGACTAAAAAGTAGAAAATAAATTGTGGTGATCTAAACACTTAAAGAATATTCAACATAGCAGGTCATCAAAGATATGTTTGATGTGCCGCAATGTTATGCCATTGCCATACCTATGTCAGAGAAATGCTGGGGTATCTTGGGTCGGGTTGGGTGGGTTTGATACCTCTACATTTTTCTGCTAGATTGATTCTTGCAAATAGTATTTAATAGATACGGATATCTGTCGTGCTAACATCGTCAAAATTTCCATCAGTCAGCCATCGCTTTTATTATTATGATAATATTAGAATGTTAGAAAATTATTTTTTAATTTTTAGTGCATTTTATAAAAGCTTGTCACTTAAAAAAAATGTTTTACCAATTTATTTCTCTATAAAGACGCTCCGTTATCACGACCGAAATTAAGCTTTCATCCCCGTTCAATGCCGTTATAACCGATATGCACTGTACCTTATCGCAGTAAGAATCCAGTTATAGATTAAAACTCAAACGTCCGGGAGCATTCAAAACCAGAGAATATCATCGAAGTGTAGAAGTAAAAAAGGAAAAGTAGCACCTCCTGCGCAGCGTGCTCTCTCTACAAAAAATATCCAATATTTTTGCCTCACTTTGCATATATGTAAAGGCCTATCCAGTTATACAGGGTGTCCCAGATAAAAGCAACTACATGGGGATTTCGGAAACGGTAAGAAATACGAGTTTATTTAAATAAGAATAAAGTTGCGCTATTTTAAGTTTAATCAGTTGCTGTATTAATATTAAAGATATCTACAGGAGTCACTAAAATATCGAGCAAAAACTAAAAATATATTTTTTTTTGTGAAATATCGCCGCCATCTTGCATACAAATTTAATGAAATTTGTTAGTTTTGTATAAGCAACTACGGCCAATCGAATGTCGTTAATTTTTTTTTTCAAACCATAGCCAACTTTGTTATTTCTTATGACCGCCATATTAAATTTATACGTCAATAAATAGACCATTAAAAGAGCTTTTCAACCATGTATAATAAGCCTATTTTTGAATGACGAAAAATGTGAATTTATTTAAAAAACTGTTTTTCAGTTGGGCGGCTGTGAAACAAAGGTCACAGTTGCGTTTGTTGTCATACCTACGTAACTATCTGTAAAAACTTTGCCTTTTATTTGATTTATCTGTTGGAGTTTTAAAGTTTCTAAATTACTTAAGATTTCTTTTGAGTCACATTATCAATCAAATTTAACATGGAAAGGGTTCCAAATTGGCAGAAAGTAGATATGTATGAATGTTATATTTTGTGTAATAAGAATGCTGGAAGAGCTCGAGATATGTACTTTCAGAGATATCTAGAAAGGCGACAACCAGGTTTGTCAATCTTCAGAATACTTAGAAATAATATGCTGGTGTCCATTAGATCTTGGACCCCCATGAGGTTAAGCTTTCGAGCTACCCACGGAAAAATACGAGAGAAACACGCTTATTTTCTTTTACCCGATTAGCCACGAAAACTTTTTTAATTTACGGGTACTAAATTTTACATTTTTTAATATTTGGCTTTAAACTCCGTTGACAGACGCGATGCCGACTTCTTGATAGCGGAACAAACGCAATTAGCGTTGAGCTGATCTAGAAAGGCAATGTGTGGCGTAGGTCACGCGATGGATTCTTTCTTTCAATCGATATTTTCATCGATCGATGATATAGCAGTTTTACTCGCCTGCTGGTGTTTTAGTTTCTCTCGTACTTCGGTAGATGGCGTTTCTTGTTGGGGTATATGATTTTGTTTTCTCACTAGAAATGTAAGGTGAGAGACAAAACTGTACAATTTAGCAAGGGTGTCACATTGACCAAGCAGTGTTCTGAGAAGTCCCATAAGAACGAAACAGTTAACTGTCAACCAGCGTTGCCACCTTTACCGATTTTTCGGTAGATCTACCGATTTAACCTTTTACTTTACGACATACCGAATTACCATAGTTTTCTACCGATTTTTTTTCTATAAAAAATTTGATACGCCTCGTTATCGCGATAAAAAAAAGCACTATAAATAGAATAAAATTTTTATTTCAAGCCATTGTCTTTAAAAGTGTATTTATGGCGCCATCTCTTGGTTTTTGCGATATACTCAGCCGGCAGCCGCAAGCGGCATTAAAGATCACATTATAAAAGGATGATGCGAGAAGCGATTCGATTGGCCCGACCTTGTAAATCCCCTGAGGTTACTTGGCAGTAAATTGAATGATTCCCAGAAAATTACTACTCATACGATTTTTACGTATAATATTATCTACCCAATATGTACCTAATTTTTTTATTTAATTCTTAATTTTGGTATTTTGTCAGTAAAAACAAATCGTAGAAATACAATTTACCTACTAAATCAATCCAAACTATCGATAGTTTTCCAGCACTGCTTGCTAAGATGATTAAAAAATCTACCGAAATTTACCGAATTTTTTCGAAGCCTTCTACCGAAGACCTAAGGGTCGAGGATGGCAACGCTGCATTCGTGTCTGTGTCGGTGTAGTGTACGTCAGTCGCACGCAAGTGATGTCTAGAAACACTTTGAAATAAAAAAGGCAAATCTGAGCGGTAGAACACTACTGCTGGATTCGACTCGCGGCTACAGACTAAAATGCACTCTGGCTCCTTCGATTTCGAGGTTATGTTTTAATTGTTTTGTTTTTGTTCAAATAGCCTGGGACTGTTTAAAGTTTGAAGTCCCTTCCAGTTTTAAAAGTTAGTCCGTGTTTTGTATTTGTCGTGTAGTTAGTTCGGTCAAATTTATTTTGTGTTATTGTTTAAGTCATATAATAATACATCGACCTAAAAACATGGAATGTACCGAGTGCACTCAAGAGATCAGTTTTTCTTCCAAGTCTAATTTAAGAGCTCATTTAAAAAAATTTCATCCAGGTAAATTTTTGACCCTGATGCTTTTTATTATTTATTATTATCACACATATACCATACTATAGTAGTGTGAGCTATGGTGATACTAATTTTTTCGAGAAAAAAAAAGTTTCTCCGATGTCAAAATTTTTTATATATCTTTGCGTTTCAGATGATTTTGAAACTTTTTTGTTGCGCCGTCTGTCTGTCCGTCTGTCTGTCTGTCTGTAAGGACCAACGCGCATAACTCAAAAACTGTTTGCCCGATTTCAATGAAATTTGGTACCTAGGCTGGGTCTTGGGTCGAGATAGTCCCATTTGAAAATGAACAAAATCCACCAAACACAGATCAAATAAAAGGGTGGGGGTAGACTTCAAAAATTAGAGTTTAAGTGAAAATATGGCATGTGTGATATCAAACGAAAGGTAATTGAGTCTGGAGTTAAACAAAATAAATTTTAGGTAAAAAAAAGGGTGGGGTAGATTTCAAAAAATAGAGTTTAATTTAAAACATGGCTTGTTTGGTAACAAACGAAAGGCAATTTAGTCTGGAGTTGAGCCTAAGCCAGAAGAGACAATCGTAATAGCAAATCAATTGTTACATTCTTGATTCCTAAAAATAATAAAACCTAATAGAGTAAATACCTAGAAGAATAATTTATTTTTGCATCTGCCCACTTGTTATTTTTGTGTTGTTATTTTTGTGTTTCCCAAAATTGAGTTCAGCTAATAGCTTAAACATTTCACATTTTGTTTATTTTTATTTTATATCGAATCTTCATTATAAATGTGATTTAATTATCTAGTACCAAATTTTCCATAAATCCTAAACCTCAAAAAGATTTAGCCTGGATTCCTATAGTTCGGAGCCTAAGCCACTTTTGTCTGCATTTTTGGGTACCGTAATGATACTTGATACGAATATAGTACAACACTGTAGTATTATTTTATTGGCTGATCTGAATACCGGGTGTCCCATTAAAAAAATGTGGGTTTTTTAACATAACTCACCTACTCGTCATTTGATTTTCTTTTCGTTCATCACCATCGTAATCAGAGAAAAAAATACCACAACTTTGTCTATTTAACCGACCCTGTAGCTCTAATATTAACGAAGTAAGTAATAGTGGCGACTTAACTCTTAACACCCTGTACATTATAATTCAAAAATTCCAGAAACTTAATTTTTACTTAATTTATCAAATTTTATTAAGTTAGGTTTGATTAGGTGTTTTTAATATTCTCTCACGTAGATCTCAGAACAGGTATATTTCAGGTGTCAGTTTTTGATATATCATGTGAACAGTTTGACGTTTTGACTTAATTTATATCTGTCCTCGTTCCTTTTGCTCCCTCCCCTGAAAAAACCGTTTTCAAAACTTAACTTTTTGTAAATTTACATTTATTTATTTACAAGCTATAAGGTGAAACAAACAAAAAACTGTACGCGAAATGAGTTTCATATTTAATTTATAAATTTTTTCTTGCCCACCTCAAGTACGCCCCTGTATCTGGGCCCTGCACTGGGTTCCATCGGAGCACCTCTTCTAAAATGGTGTCTACTACCTCTGTGCCAAATTTTATTACGGTACGGAAAAATGCAGACAAGGGTACGGGGTAGACCTCGTCAGATGTCTATCAGGGGAAATGAATCGACCCCTGCCCTCCGTAGATTCCAGGTACTCTCTGACCCGGAGAGTTAGCACCTGTTTAGGGTCCCATTCCCAGGGTTACGGGAGAAGACCACATCGGTATGAAAGGCGGAGAGGATGGACCTCGGTACGGTGATCATAGCGCAGGTGGCAACCCTTTCTTTTAGGGATAGTATAAAAGAAGAAGATGCTGCCTTGTAGTACCGGCGTTGGAATCGTCAAAGGCTAGGGGAAGAAAACCTCGATCAAAAATCACCTGGTCCTCCAGGTTGGGGGTTGGGGCATTAGACTAACTCTCTGATACCCGGAAAAAACGTACACTGTTAAAAAACCCAATCAAACGCCTCGGAAAGAAATGAAAAACCTAAGACGAACCAAGCAAAGAAACAGGAATATGATTTTTGGTACATGGAACGTACAAGGAATGAGTCGAAAAGTGAATGAAATAGTCCATGAGTGCAGCAGAATGAAGGTTGACCTTGCTGTACTAACAGAAACGAAGAAGAAAGGAAAAGGATCTGAAAACCTAGGACAGTATGACCATTTCTATAGCGGAGTGGCAAAAGAAAAACATGCTCAACAAGGAGTATCTATTTTGGTCAACAAAAGATTTAGAAAATATATCACCAACTGGGAAGCAGTAAATGAACGGCTAATAAGAATGAATATAACAATAAAAGGAATGAGACTTACGATTTTTGGAATCTATGCGTATAATGACGATGCCAATGTAGCCGTGAAAGACAATTTTTTTGAAGAAATCCACAATGAAATATCAGCAGTAAGTACATCTACAGAAATTGTAATATTAGGAGATTTAAATAGTAGAACAGGTAACAGAGTAAATGATCTGACAGTTGGCCAATATGGAGAAGATGTTTTTAATGACAATGGAAACCGGCTTATCACAGTATGTGAGCAATTAGATCTAAAAATCCAAAACGGTTTTTTCCAACATAAGAAAATACACAAATATACCTGGACCAAACCCTCACAAAACCTGAAATCCGTCATTGATTATCTTATCACTAAACAAAAGACAAAACTAAAAATTCAAGATGTCAGAACAAAGCGTGGATCAACATGCGGAAGTGATCACTATTTTCTGGAGAGCAAAATTCTCTTTCCTTATCAAGGCCGAAGCCTCCATCAACAAAATCTTGATGATACAGTGAATGAGGAAATTGATCACTGTCAATATAATCTACTAAGCCTAGAACATGACAGCGTAAAAAACTTATACAAAAAGAGACTGAACGAAAAACTTCATTCAAGTTCAGGTGAAACCCCAGATGAGGAATACGAATGTATCACATTAAGCATCCATCAAGCTGCAAAAGAAGCACTAGGATTAGTGGAAGAAACTCCTAAAAGAACAAAACCATACTGGTGGGATGCTGAGATTGAAAGTGAAATAGAGGAAAAAAGGAAATTATATCACACGTACTTATCCCAAAAGACAGATAGAAGCAGAGAAGAATACAAAATCGCGCAATCAAAGGTGAGAAGAATGATCAGTGATAAGAAGAATCAATCATGGATGCAAAAGTGCCAGAAAATAGATTCTTACTTAGGAGGTAGGAGAAGTACCGAAAGCTGGAAAACTATAAGATCGATCAAAAAAGAAACATGCAGAGATATTATTTCACCAATACCAGACAAAGAATGGGATGAGCATTTTAAAAAACTTTTAACTGAAGATAGAGCAGAATTCAAGGAAGACGAAAGAGACAATATCATTAGAACGATGGGATCTCCAGTACCCCTCACAATATCTGAGGTCAAAAACGTGTGCAAAACCTTAAAAAGCGGTAAATCTGCCGGACCCGGAAATATCCCAGCTGAACTTATTAAATATGGCACTGAAGAATTGTTTTGTAGATTACGGAATGTTTTCCAAAGATATTTAAATGGAGCTGTAGTACCAACTGAGTGGAAAACGTCATATATATCCACAATACACAAAAAAGGAAGGAAAGATATATGTGACAATTATAGAGGTATATCTGTAACTAGTACGCTAAGCAGAATATATGGCAAAATAATAAGAAATAAAGTGGAGAGCGAATATAAAGATATGGAGGCAGAAGAACAAGCTGGTTTCAGGGCGGGTAGATCGACTTCAGATCATCTCTTTTGTATAACCCAAGTTATTGAAAAGAAAATGGCATACGGACAAGAGCTCCATCTGCTTTACGTAGATTTGCAGAAGGCATATGATAGTATACCACTAAATCTACTTTGGAAAGCGTTGGAAAAGACAAACATAAGCGTACAACTAATTAAGGCCATCAAAGAGTTATACCGCAATAGTAAGGCAAAAGTTAAAATAAAAGCAAAACTAACCAAAGGCTTTCAAGTAAATAAAGGTCTTAAACAAGGTTGCTGTATCTCGCCTACGCTCTTCAAGATATATTTGGAACAGGTCCTTAAAGTCTGGAAGAGAAAATGCCAAAACATGGGAATTCCGTTGAATGAAACCACCTTGTATACTTTATGTTTCGCCGATGATCAGATAGTGGTGGCTCAGGATTATGACGACCTCGAATATATGACACGAAAACTAATAGAAGAGTACAATAAGTGGGGACTAGAGGTTAATATCAATAAGATAGAGTATATGTGTATTGGTGGAACGAAACAGGATCTAATCTTAAATACTGGGCAGCGAATTCAGTCCTGTGATGAGTATAAATACTTGGGTCTAAAAATTACAGCTGACGGAACACTAGACAAAGCTATAAAAGATAGAAACGTACAAGGAAGAAAAGCAATAACTTTATTAAATGGAATAATTTGGGACCAAAGTATATCAAAACATAACAAAAAGCTTATATATAACACCATTGTAAAAAGTATTATTACATACGGCTCAGAAGTATGGCCAATCAAAGATAGAACAGAAAAAATGCTTTCCGCTACGGAGATGGACTATTGGAGAAGAGCAGCAGGGAAATCAAAAAGAGAAAGAGTTACCAATCAAATAATAAGAGAAATTATGACAGTGGGTGAACGTACTCTAGTGGATGATATAAGAACAAAACAACTGGTGTGGTACGGACATGTACAAAGAATGGATGATGGAAGACTACCTAAACAAATATTACAATCGAAACCAACTGGCCGAAGAAAACGAGGAAGACCAAGGAGAAGCTGGAGAGAAGGAATAGATAGTGAAATAAGAATAAGAGGCCTAGATGATGAATTATGGGCAAACAGAAACGAGTGGAGATTGGGTATCGGAAGACGTAGAACGTTGTGAAACTGATAAATATATATATATATATATATATATATATATATATATAAAAATGCAGACAATCCCCAAAATTTCCCTCTTAGGCCCCGAACGAATTTTAAAAATATACGTTCAAATTAACCCGCGAAATCGAAGGAGCCAGAGTGCTTTTTAGTCTGTAGCCGCGAGTCTGGATTCGCCTTTTGTCTCTCATTAGGTAAGCCGCGTACAACAAACACACCACATCACGAGACTTACAACACACACACCACCTCACGACACTTATTGCAGCTTACGCAGCCATTCGTGTCTGTGTCGGTGTAGTGTCCTTCGGTCGCACGCAAGTGATGTCTGGAAACACTTTGAAATAAAAAAGGCAAATCTGAGCGGTAGAACACTACCGCTAGATTCGCTTTTTATCTCATTAGCCAACACGTACACAACACACACACCACATCACGAGACTCACAACACAAACATCACATCACGACACTTATTGCGGCTTACGCAGCCATTCGTGTCTGTGTCGGTGTAGTATACGTTGGTTACCTTTTTTATTTCCAAATTGTTTCTAGACATCACTTGCGTGCGACCGACGTATACTACACCGAGACAGACACGAATGGCTGCGTAAGCCGCAATAAGTGTCGTGATGTGGTGTGTGTGTTGTAAGTCTTGTGAAGTGGTGTGTGTGTTGTATGCGGGTTGGCTAATAAAACAAAAGGCGAATCTGAGCGGTAGAACACTACCGCTAGATTCGCCTTTTGTATCTTATTAGCTAAGCCGCGCACATCACACACACCACATCACGAGACTTACAACACACACACACACCACCTCACGACACTTATTGCTGCTTACGCAATCATTCGTGTCTGTGTCGGTGTAGTGTCCTTCGGCCGCACGCAAGTGATGTCTGGAAACACTTTGAAATAAAAAAGGCAAATCTGAGTGGTAGAACACTAACGCTAGATTCGCCTTTTGTCTCATTAGCCAATCCGCACACAACACACACACCACATTACGAGACTTATTGCGGCTTACGCAGCCATTCGTGTCTGTGTCAGTGTAGTATACGTCGGTCGCACGCAAGTGATGTCTAGAAACACTATGGAAATAAAAAATGCAAATCTGAGCGATAGAACACTACCGCTAGAGTCGCCTTTTGTCTCTCATGAGCTAACCCGCGCACAACACACATACCACATCACGAGACTTACAACACACACACCACATGACGACACTTATTGCTGCTTACGCAGCCATTCGTGTCTGTGTCGGTGTAGTGTACGTCGGTCGTACGCAAGTGATGTCTAGAAACACTAGAAAATATTGTGTGCGCTTAAGACCACGGCAGAAGTGTAAACTTCAACAAGGCGAAATTAATAATACTGGCCCATAACATATTCTGCAAAGCGAACCGAACCGAACTCTTCTGTGTATTGGCCTTCATCTGCATCATCATATCGCTTGCTGAATGTTTCTTACAGTTAGTCGACTCGATCCGATTTCACCCGAATGAGCGTTACATAGCCGAGCCTGACGGCTCAGTTCAATTCACTACCAACAAAAACTACTAAACACGCCTAAAGAAGTTTTCACTTTAAAAAGTTTTATTTTTTGCGAATAATCTGAATCTTTTGAAAAATTATGCACAGCTCTCATTTAATAAAATAACCTTCCAGTTTGGATATATCACTTCCGGTCAACGTCAAAATTATTAAATAATATAATTTTTAGGCTTTAAAAGCACAAAGAAACATACTGGGCTACAAAGCTTATGAAGTCGATGAAAACCGAGATTGATCGCAGGCTTTTGCCTTAGAGCGAAAGTCTGCGATCAACTGGTCATTTTTGAGTTTGGAGGTTATGTTAAAAGTAGTTTTAGGTTTGTTTGGAAGGTTACCTCCATACTTCAACATTCGTAAGACCCATCAGACTTAATTTGTTTAATTATATTTTTTTTCTTCCTAGGCTTCCAACGGTCCCATGTCAACCGACAATTGACACAAAAATTGAACATGCTTTGGTAAGTTGAGTTGACTCTAGTCCCTCAGAGGCCGTCATGTACTTTTCGTGTTAATGCAAATTGGACTTTATTGGTTGAAAGCTTGAAAGCCTTTACCTTTGGGATAGGAATTTTAGTTATTGGACATTTTATTAAAACTAATTTAATTGTGTCTCAATCATATTGCACTTTCAGTAACACTATCAAGCACTTGCATTTTTAATGTTTTTGTGTTCGGAATAGATAGTATCCCTTAACATCACGTTTTTTTAAGTGTTTTCGGAGTTAGTCACAAAAAATTCAAAAACATGCGTACTAACCAGTTGTATGCATCGGTATCGTTTTTACCATAACTGGAAAGGTTTATGAGTTAGGTATGCTTAAAAACTAAAAAATTGTAAAAGTGGTACCCATTATGGATACAACTTGTTAATATTCATCTTTTTTGAATTTGGTGAATTTTATGTAAAATTGGCAGTTACGCTATAAAACACAATAACACAAATAAATACTCTGCCAATTTATGGGCATCTAAGCACACATGATTAATATATAATGTAATTTTACCCATTTTGGTCCGCGAGAATAACCCCTAGCCGCCACGCGGGGACGCGTCCGATTGGAGATTCCTCACAATGTAATACCACTAAACAAAACAACTATAAGGTATTTTTTTGATTTTTATGCCTTTAATATAGTAATAATTTTACCAAAACTTTAATTTTTGAACTCAACCCCCACCCGGCTTATATTTTTTGGATTTTATTCATTCTAATTTAAATGGGAACATTTAGAGCATAAATCCAACATATGTACCAAATTTCATTAAAATCGGGCAAGCAGTTTTTGTGTTTTGCACAAAACAAAGTTTCAAAATCATCTGGAACGCAAAGATATATAAAAAACATTGAAATCGGAGCAACAGTTTTTGTCTAATGTTTGACACGATCACCATAGCTCACAATACCATAGTTGTAGTATATGTGTAAACACAGAAACATCAAAAATGCAACTGATTGACAGTTTTACTAAAAGTGTACTGTACTATCAAACAAACTATTTTTTTTCACAGATGTTCAATCTGTTCAATAACCTCATAAGGGGAAAGAATAGGAATTATTTAATAATCAAAATACGTACAGATATACAAACGAAAAAGCAGCAGACTTCTTAAAAACATTTGTGAAATTTGGTATACATAGTATAACACACAATGTTTATATGTATAACACGTTTTTACCTTGCTAGGCGGCACACAGAGGGGCCGGGACCACAAAAGTTACAAAAAATATGAAAATGAGGATATGAAATTCAAGTGAATGAAACGCTTGAATATTATCCTCCTTGCATCTCTTTCTTTATTCAAGGAATCCATGAAACAGCGCCTACAACAAAACAATTGACAGCGCTTGTCAAAGGTAACGTCATTTTAATTGTGTTACATTGGCGTTCTTTTAAGTAAAATATTTGGTATTTTCAAAGGTCATTTTTTCTGTGACACAATTACTTAGAATTAAAAGCTAAGTGGCTAGCACTAACTACGGTAAGTGTAGATTTATTTAGTATACTTTTATCAAGTTTATTTTTTTATATTATTTAGATAATTAGATTTTAATCAAAACGTAACAGAATTTTTTTTAACTGTTATTTTTGCTGTCTGAAAAGTTAAGGATCCATTTGAATCAATACTTTTATTACTTTATTTTCTACAAAACATCATCATATCGTGTGATTTTATAACAAGCCAAATTTCCGTTCAAATGTCTCTGACACCTTATAATTTTAATTTAATAAAAAAAATATTACTCTGTATTAGTTCATTATTAATTTTGTTTAGTTCAAAAAAGTAATAAACACATTTTAGAATAATATTCTGCCAATTCTTGGGCATTTAAGCTTAAACCATTAAAATCAGAATTGGTATAACAAATAAGTACTTATTTTCTCCGCAACCAGAACATCAACCGCGATTACCTATAAATTTTGTAGTTATAAGCTTTGGTTTTAGATATATAGGCAAATATACAAACAGATAGGCAAAGTCCAAAAATGCTTCAAATTTTTCGAAAAAGCAAATGTATATAATTTTGGTAAAATCATCGCCTTTTTTGTTCTTGTAGCTTTCAGTAGGATCACTATAGATAATAATTAACTATAATTTAGTATATAGTGCGTTTTTTCCCTTGATTTAAATTTCGAAATCAGCCGCCATGATTTGTGGCTAAAAACAAAAGAATGTCCATCTTTAAAGTCAGACCGACAGTGCCAATTTATAAAAGAATATGTTAAGCAAGTAACAAACTGTCCAGTGAAAAAATTTCAAGATGTATCACAAAAAGTCTCAAAATTTATGTTTCAGTTTAAAGAGAAGTGGAAAAAAGTTTCTAGACACGAATCAACTTTTATTCGAACAAACAGAAATTGGTTAAAAAGTAAATTGACTTTTCCAAAATTTGTCTATTACAAAGTAGGTCGTCCGCTAACAGAGTTTGCAGAATGCAGCGAAAACAGTAAAGTCAGAAAACTGCACGTTTGCGGAAAGAAAACACAATCAAGGGCGGATCCAGAGGTGCTTCTCGGGGGGGGGTTGGAACTTTAGGTGACATTCTCTGTTGGTAAAAAACGGTATATATTTTTTTAAGCAGCATTTTATTGAATTAGTCAGTGGTTGTAATTTCGATGATAACAACAATAGACACTTTCATGCGCCGCAGGCAAAAATTTTGAATTTTTATTAGCAAAAACATTATTTTTGACTTATTTTTTGTATATTTAAAAAATTCTCGGGGGGGGGGGGGCACCCCTAGATCCGCCACTGAACACAATTGAGGAAATATTATATGCTGCCCAAATGGAGTTGAGAAAATCAGGACATATATCCAAACTATTAAAAGAAATTTCTTTAAATCCTTATTTAGCTTCTGAATACATAAACGCTTTAAGAAAAGTAAAAGAAACAAATAACAATCAAATATTGTCACCAAATGAAACGTTCTCGGTTCTTTTAGAAGTTGGCTTATCAAGAAATCAGTACAATCTCATTTGAGAAAAAGACAGAAATATATTCCCTTTATACAAAGTAGTGCAGAAAGCTAACTGAAGTCACACCACTGAAAGAATTCTTCTTTTACAAAAAGATGCCTTAAATAGGTTTAGCCCAGAAGAACTTAAAAATATCTTTCTTACGTGTAAGTGGGAATTTGATGGTTCCTCTGGCCAAGAAAATTACAAACTTAAATTTGATAATCCCGAGGACTCAGATTCAAGCGCTTTTGTTACCTGGCTGGTTCCATTGAAATTGGTGGTTGGGAATCCGCAATTGGAAGACCCCCAAAAAATAATTTGGCAAAATTCATCTCCATGGTCTCCCCACTACTGTCGTCCAATCAGGATTCAGTTTTTGCGTGAATCAACTAAAGCGTCGAAGCAAGAAGAGCTTCGTATAGAAACTGAATTAAAAAATATTGGAGGATTATCTTTTAAAATCAATGCCGTAATTTTGTATGTTAGATTTATTTTATTGTTGGCTATGATTGATGGCAAGATAAGAAATGCCTTAACCTTAACAGCTAATAAAAGTACTCAAAGATGCTATATTTGCCTGTACACACAAAAGGACTTTAATGACTTTTTAAAAAATGCGACCCCACTGTGTACAAATTTTCATTTGTAGTGTTACATGCTCGGATACGCTTTTTAGAGTTTGTGTTGAGTCTAGCTTATAAATTGCCAATAAAGGTTGGAGTTGGAGATGTAAAAATCAGTAGGACAAAACATTAGTAGTTTGCATCTCATTCATTTATTTAATTAAAATACCGAAAACAATTCCCGCGCGATCACCACCGGTAAAAATACAAAAAGCATGTTATACATCAGAAAATGCTTTCTTATAATTAGAATAAGTGTGTACCAAATTTCACAAAAATATCTAGAAGAGATTTTTTAAAAAATTTTTAACACCCTGTATTTTAAAAGTTAAGACGTTTATGCCATATGTTCATATAAAGTTTTTTTTGTTCAATATTGACACAACTTCTTTAATATTAGCATCTTATTTATTAACACCTTCTATAATAAGTATGTTATGTTTAGTTAATTATAATATTCATGTGCAAAAGAAAAATTGATATTTTTGCGTGGTATTAATATTTCATTAAATTTAGGGCAGTTTTCTTTTATATGAATTTTTGTAATCAGTACTGATTTTACAGTAACTATGTTTTTTCTTCACCCTAAAAATTGTTAATGCTACTTAAGACTAGTACTATAGTATTTCAACATTTTTAAAAGGAACATGCTCCTCCTTAAAGTTTTGAAGTAGTCAGGCAAAATCCAATTTTTATACCATTGATTTACTTGTTCAGAATTTGCAAAAGTAAGTGAAAGACAAAATCCGACAAAATCATAACACATGACTGTATAGGACATTTTGACTCAAAGGGCAGAACATACAGGACGGTCCAGCCTAATACAGGGTAATGAGCTTCTTTCTTTCCGGTTGTCCAATGAACTTGTAATTTACAAGTTCATTAGGGTTTTCCGATAAGTCATTCTCTTTATACCATTCTGAACTATCCTGTAAGTCTGTATAAATAGATAACGTGTGGTTTCTGTTTCTCATGTCTCAAATTTCACCGCACGCTCTTGGTATCCGTAGATATGCTGTGTCTGTGTGCATGTTAGTATTCATGGTAAGGATGATTTTTTAAAGACGGAACATTCCAGTGTCAGTCCTGAACACTTGGCCCAATTAAAAATCCTCGTATTTCTAAAACAATGCCATTGCCTTTATCTGGCACTGGTCATTTATATAATGTGTTGGACGACTGCCGCATTTATCTTATTAATTAATTATTTAATTGTAACGTCTATCTTCAAAAATTATTGGTTTATTGCTACCATGACAACTAATCATTAAATAAAATAAAAAAGTAAAAAAAAAAAAAGAATTTAATTAGAATAAAATCGGGAATTGCGAGTTAAAATAGATTTGTTTGTATGGCTTTTAGCTACGGAGCAGTAATTATATCATCTGACAAGAAAAATTGCATTTTTTGAAGATTTTCTATGAAAAACATACACACATTATAACATATTCGTTTTGCTTAAAAAAAATTCATATTTTTTTGATGAAACATTTTCATTTCCTTCCTGTGAAAAAGTGATATTAAATAACATGCCAGGGCTTAAAATTATGCAGCTTTTTCCAGGGAATACGATTATGATATAATCTGTTTATTTTTATTATAAAGTTTCGTAAAAAAATTCAATTTTTCTAGCCGAGTGATGTGACTACTGCCTCCAAGTGAAGAGCTACAGAAACCAAAATGCTTTAGGTAAATTCGCAAGGCTCGATTTTATTATAAAAAAATTCCCGAAGTTGTAGCTGTAATAGATTTTGGGATAAATCTGGCTGACATCATTAATGTGACACTCTGTATAATAGCAAATCCTACACTGTAGATGACAATACATAGTTACTTGTTCCTTTTCAGGATGTGGTAAAAAGCCATCTGACTCATACAGTGCGTCTTGAAGTCGAAGAATTAAAGATTAAAATAAACGAGTTGGCTGAGCGCATTTCTCATCTAGAATATGAAAATGATCTCCTGAGAGCCAACGTCACTCCCGATGTACTGGCCACTCTTCATTCAAATGTCAAAAGGGCAAATTAAAAAACACCTAAAATAGTTTGAAGCTTTGGATTAGGAAGTATTTGCTGGTTTAAGCATCACGAATCCACAGGATATTCACCTTATCTGTGTAAAAAGCCTGTTTTTTTGCTGTATAAAGAATGAAAATTTGTAGCAAAGTTTTAAGGCAAAAAATAGAAATAAACAATAATTTAACTCCAAACATTAAACATGAGTAACTAAAACTATAAATACAATGTGGTGGTTTAAACGTATTAGGAAAATATAAAAGTCTTACCGACTTGTTTTGAAAGCAAAATGGGGTGGGGGAAAGTGCTACATTTTAGGGCATATTATTATGTACCTTGTTAAAGCCTGACAATCTTAGGAAGCCGCGCGACGAATATGCGGACTGTCTAACTTGTTGATATTCCTTCTGTAAGAAAATAAGTCGGGCGCAGGGCGAACTGGGCGCGGCCAACGGCGCATAGTGCCAATTTGGCTTTAAATTTTTTGTTAGAACACAGATTTTAAAGAAATACCAGGTGGACCAAAATAAACCGGACAAAATGTTTTTCATTATAACTAAATGTGTATAGGTACACATCATTGAAATCAGTTCCCAAAAAATTTTTTTTTGCCTCTTTAACCATGGTTTTACCAAATCTCAATTGTTTTTGCATTCCTTTTCTTATATAGTTTTAATAACATAAGAACCGCAATCGAAATTCGCCGTCATATTTATATACAAGAGACAGTTCATGGAAACCTCTATCTCCGCCGCGATCAACGAGGTATAAATCATAGAAATCGGTTTAGTGATTCTTAAAATAATAATTTTTGTTACAGCCATTGTTTTACAGCCTACACGATTACCTTGCCAATTATTTTAGCATTCGTTTGTTCATAAATTGGTTATTACTGAACCGCTTTCAAATAAATAAAAAGCTTCATGCTAAGAAATTTATTTTAATAAAATGGACTCACTAATATTGATTTTGTAAAGAAATTAATGCAGAGATTCGGTTGTCTAAAATGTAAGCAATCGTTAGAACAAACACTGATACTCGAGAATTACTGCAGTAATGATTGGTAACTCTTTAGAATTGGCGAGCCTATAATTTAGATACATTTTAAAAAGGGTCGAAAGTGTCTCGCAATAAAAAGTAATCTGGGGTCAAATTAGATTTCGTGGGAAGCTTGGAATTTAAGAAAGCGGATAAAAAGAATTTAAGCTGTATTAATTCTTTGCAAAGTGCAGTTTGTTAAATTTAAATAAATAGTTTGAATTTTTTTGTCCGGTTTTTTTTTGACCCACACTTTGCACATGGGGAAAATTGCTGGTCAGCGGAACAATATATTTTGCAACTATTTTTTAAATATATATTTCTGACGAATTTCTCTTCCTAGATAACTAAGGACTATAAACCCAACCTTGTTTTTATCTTTGGAGTAGTAGTTTTAATGTAGTAAGTAGGCTTTGAAATCGAAAACATGGAAGATACCGTCCTGGCAATGACAAAACCTCAGTTTTCTTTTCGAACTTTTATATAAAATTGTAGAGCGACAGCGTTTTAAGTAATATATTGTGGTCATGAATTTTAAAGAGTAAGTTATACATCTGTATTTTTCTATCAAAAAATATATTTGTAGTAATTTGTTTTTATTTTAAATTTTAGAATACTACACACTGTCAAAAAAAAAGTTCTTCCAAGTTACATCTGAATTTTTTACTACTTATAAGCTGAGTTCTTAGGCAATAAAATATGCAAAAATTGGACTGCTGTTTTTTGCCTTTTTGAAGAAAAAGCGATTTCAAGTGGGTGATGTTGGTCAAAATCTTGCACATACAAAATAAGCTTGATTATCTTGTTCTACTTATTTTTTTTTCTAATTGGCCCCAATTTTGCGGAAAATAAATTAGACCCGATAAGAAAGCAAATTGATTACATTTTCGTAAAAAAAAAATTGCGGCGTATTGCCATGTTGAATTAGTTTCTGATGTGCATACTACACAAATTTGTCCAATCAATTTTCAAAATTCAAAATTAAATTTTAATTTGTCAGATTCAAAATTGCCGATTTAGTGTCCACTTTTTTAAGTTAAATTAAATTAGAAAAATGGGGGGATGTGTGTTGTTTATCTAGTTATGTAAACGTATAATGTTAATGTTATAGTTAAGTTCAAATAAACTCTTTTCGCTTCTCATTATTTCAATTTAAAAAAAAATTAAATACAGGGTGTTTCTGATAAAATTAGCTAGATGGGTTCTTATGGGTAATTTTTGTTAAAAGGAAAAAGTGGTAGTGGTAGTGCCATTTCGAACCTAATCAAATCAGATACTGTATCGAAATTAAACATATCTACAGGGGTTTTCGAAATATTAAGCAATAAATAAATAAAAATTGATAGTAAAGTAGTAAACCTTTATATATTTTTAATTTGAATACAGTATTTGATTTAATTTATGAGATTATGCAATTAAATATTATTGTTCCGCTAACTAGTGATGTTTCCGTGTGTGCGCCTTGAAATTTGGCTTTGTTATTTGCAGTAGTAAAGTTAGATTTAAAAAAAATAGTTTTAGTATTTTTTAGAATTTTGTAAATATTGAAATTTTTTACGTTTATTAGAATGCTTAACATATTTGATACTGGTCGCGCCAAGTTGTCCTGTTTCGGTGTTTCCCATGCAAGTATGATTGTATATTTTATAATTACAAATATTAAAAACAAACAATAAAAGGCTTTGAGGTGCTAAGAAGTCCGAAAAAAGTATTTTCATGACGTTAACATTTTATTTACAATTATTATGATGATTGTCTATTATTAAGAAAGTTTTAGTATTAGCGCTAAAGTATTATTATCTTAAAATGTACCTATGTATTCCTTTTATAGTAGATATATTATTTTTCTTCAAGATCGGATCTATAAGACAATAAATTATTTTGTGCCTAGCTATTTTTAAATTAAAATCTTTATTTAGCAAAACAAAGGTACAAATGTACAGCTAATTTATAAAATGTTACCTATACACTATAAAAGAAAAAAAATTAAGTAGTCTACCACCATATGATTTAACTTTTGGTCATTCATTTTAATGTTCCCAAAAGCATAAATATGATAAGAACATACAAAAGAATACAAAAAAATAGTGTCTACCCATATCTAAATGACCGAAACTAATTTCTGTAGATTGTTACTATTAGTTTTATTGATAATATTAAAACTTTTTTTCTGAAACACAACAAACTTGTTTCAAGGTAGGTAGCTTACAAACAAAAATCAAATTAAATGTTTGAAAGTAGATTAAAACACTTTAGGTATCCTAATATATCTAATTAATAAATACTATGATAAAACTGGATATAGCTATAAAATGTTTTATAAAAAAAACACAAATTACAAAAATTTATTTAACACGCGCAATATATCCAAAAGAGAGAAAATACAACTTCAATAAACATTTTTGTAGGTAGTATATAAGTAAACAAAAATAGCAAATCTCCAACTACACATCATTTTCGTCTGCAATTTCGCTTTAAACACATTAAATGATGCTGATGTTTTTATATCACGTTGCAATTTGTTGAAATAATTTACGCATTCCATTTTTGTCCTTCTTTGAGGTAGATAAAAATTATTTTGTTGTCTTGTATCAATCTGATGGATTTCATCATTATAGACCAATTTGTTACCTAAATATGAGGGACAACAACCTATTTTAATTTTAAAAATTAATGTCAAAACGATGTATTAAAAATACTCAGATATTGGCAACAACTGTAAACATATTTGCATAATTTTAACAGCAGTACATTTTGAACAGTGTAAAATTGTCGGCATGCCACGGTTCTGAATCTTTTGTAGACGCCGGCACCGTACCTCATTTTTATTTAAGTTGGAAAGAATCAGCGGCGCAGTGAGGGTTTCATGTGCCCGGGGCAAGGTTAAAGTTTGGCGCCCCAATTTTTTACAGACATGTTTTAAAATCAATGTAAGAGGCGCCTTTCGGCGCCCCCTGACTTTGGCGCCCGGGGCAGGTGCCCCGGTCGCCCTGCCCTCACTACGCCGCTGAGAATAGCTACTATTCTAATAGCAATACTTAAAATGAGGTAAAATTAATGCGTTGTATATTAAACGCTTTGTCCGGAAAGAAAGGTAGTTCGAGCATCTTGAAAGATAACCTATCTAAAAACTTATTTTAGAGGTTACAAGACCAGCATGTTACTTAAAAGATAGTCTGTCATCAACTAAAACTACTAAATACTTAAATTTGGTTACAATATCTATTTTGGATCCTCCTATTTCTATGACGTAATCGTTATTAAACTCCATCTTCCTTTTATCGTTTCTAAAAATCATACATTTACATTTCTCAGCATTAATTCTTAATAGGTTTTTTTGAGTGTAGCAATATATTTTACTTAGATCCCTATTAAGAACGGTAACTAGTTTAAGCATGTTTTTACCGGTAACATATCCTAAAATATTGTCAGCAAATAAATGTTGCTCAATATCACCCAACTCATTTACCATATCGTTAATGTACCAAATAAATAAAAGAGGACCCAAATTACTCCCTTGTGGAATTCCATACTCATTCACAGTCTCCTCAGATATTCTTCCATTCGCTTTAACGCACTGTTTTGTATCACTTACTTTCAAACCATTTCAGCACGACCCCATTCATGCCTATATTTTTTTAAATTTTTGCTCTCTGGTCTCAAAAGCACGCAATAAGTCAAGACATACTGCTATTGTAATTCTATTTTTGCACCCTTTCTATAATCCAAAACTAACTGCAAAGCTGTCTCACAACTATGTTCCTTACCAAAATCAGACTGTTTATCCGAAAAATTCTTGTTAGTATTTACATATTTTATTAATTGCTTATACACAAGTTTTTCCAAATTCTTTTCTATAGAACTTAACATAATAACCGGTCTAAAGTTATTTTCCTTTGTTGTTTATTTTCTTTTAAATGGGAATAATAGTTGAAATCTTAAGATCTGTTGGAGTAACTCTTGTCCCCAACGATGAATTAACTTAGTTTATCAGAGGATCTACATTCGTAAATGATCTTGATTAATTCTTGATTTAGATCATTCGGACTTCCTGTATTCTTTGGGTAAAAACTATTTCTTTTAATTCATCTTTATTCACCGAATTAAAATACATAACTTTCGTTTTGTATCATTAGAGCTATTGCCGCGAAAGTCATCTGTGACTTTATATATATTTGTATAATAATATCATCTATACTTTAAACATAAAACTCAGTTTAAGTGAACGGTTTTTCTTTCTTTTATGTATTTCATGTTTTTCATTACAAAAATCTTTCTTAAACTCTTTAGGACTATTATCTCTTGCTTTTATCGCTCCCTTCGTTCTCTCGTTCTCCTACGGCTTAAAGTGGGATTTAATTTCTATTTATTTATATGGAGCAACCCTGTTTAACATATCCATAATATTGTTGTAAGGTTGGTCAAATTTAAAATTAATATCTCTGCCAAGATAGTTCCAGTTGACTTCGTTATAGTTCATTTTTCTACCTCTAGAAAACAAAAGCTTTTCTGGTTGGAACTACTCAGGCTGATTAAATTGTACAAAAATTAAATAGTGTATCAGTGATCGTTAGTGTTTTGATAACATCTGCTTTAGCAAAAGCAAAGTTCGTAAACAAGTCTATGCAGGTACCACCCCAACTTGATTTGGCCTTGTGATCTCCAAAATATGCTGCTCAAGACCAGCCTCTATTGCAGATATTTAAATTCTACTGAAATAAATATTACCCACAAACCAATCTATGTTAAAATCCCCAATTATTATCAATGGTGCATTATATCAATAGCAAATTTTTCAAACCGTTCATCAAAGAAATCGAAAAAATCTTTACATGTTCCACTTGGCGAATGATAAATACATGCCACCCTAAAAAACCACAGATTTTGAGCTTAAAAAAGCCAAACATTTTTAGGAACAGCAACCTCATCTACAATAATGTACAATGAATGACACTATGGGTATTTTTTAAAGTCGACTAATTAATTTTAATAAGGGTTAAAAGGGAGGTTAAAAGAAAAAACAATTTAATTGGATTTGCACAAAACCTCCACGTTTTTAATGTATCAACTATCTACATATAGTATGTGCGCACCCAGGGATCGCCCCCCTCCCCCCAAGCCTACATTTGTATAAATATTTTTGACATAAAAAAATAAAATAGCATAAAATTCGGCATTATGAGGTCTCGGGGCCCCCGAAGACATATTTGTGGGTGCACCACTGGAAACAGGGTGTCAAAGTTGGCAATTTTTTTAAATTTTTTACAATATCATATAAAACTTGGTAATAAATCAGAATAATTGGGATCAAAATGTATTTTAAATCAAACTTAATTATAAAACAATTTTAAAAATTATAGGTATCTACTCTAAAACATTTCGACTGCTTGTTGAGATTAATTTTTTGTTCAATAGATCCGATCCATGTAAAGCTAATTATCTTTTTTAATTATTCAGACACAAAACGGTTTATTATGAGGCTGTGTTAATATTATTTTATAAATTATATCAAACGCTTGTAAGTATTTTAATATATACTTAATTATTTTTTTGCGTTTTTTCTTAAATAGGGAGTAAAAAACCGGGGTAGAATTAAAGCCATTTAAGGAATTTATAGGTAGCTCCGAAAATAACAATTTTAAACTTAAAGTTAAATTTAATTAAATATCCTGAAAGCACACAATCTTGTTAAAATTCTTGGTCTTTTAAACTGCGTATTTAGAGCTTATTACCCGTAAAACTTTTTGCTGTTACTCAAGCGCACAATGGTTTCAGGACGTACTTCTAATGGCCATTTTTGTTAATGGCATGGACACAAGATATATTTGCTGCATTGGTTATTTGCATCTCAGACGCGACAGATTTTTGGTCATGTGATTACAGATTAGTCTGAGCAAATTGGAATTAACGAACGATCCGGATCAAATCAATCAAATTTTTATAAATGGTTATAACCTTAAATATAACCAAAAATATTATGTACATATTGCAACTCACGCCCAGCTATAATTTTGACAAAATTTTCCTGTGATGTCGGAAATTTATTTAATTTAAGAATCAAACATTAAATAATTCGATTTCAATCAAAGAAATTTATAGTAAAATATTTTTGTAAACAAAACAAACACAACACGTCACAATCTCGGATTAATCTGTTTCGTCGATAAAAATGTACGGAGCAACCAGATTTACGTCAGACTAGTCTGAGCAGAATTACCGAACAATTCAGATCTACCTCCCCTAGATATAGATGGAATTAACGAACGATTTCGATCAAAAAGATTAATCCGACGTAAATACCGAACGCAGCTATTATATAGCAAACCTTCTTATAATGTCAAGATTTAGTTCAAGATTTACCTTTCACTTTTGAACTAAGATATTTTTTAAACATCCGCCATGCGGTGGCACTACCTTATTTTGAGACGTAATATCTCGAAAGCAAATTAAAGGAATTTTGTGATTTAGACTTTGTATCAGAATAGAAACAGATAAAAATAAAAAAGGGTCGACGAATTTAAGAAAGACATGTAAAATACTTTATCACTTAACTTTTGACAGGAGCAAAAGGTTTTGTGCCTAAAGAATCTTTCAACAATCTTTTTTTATAGGTTAATTGTTTAAACATTTTAAAGCTTAAAAAAGCGCTCCAGGTTTGTGTGTTTGCATGTTGCTGCTTTGCTTTGATAGTGGCACAACAAAAAAAAATCGTTTTTGCGTTTTCTGTAAAAACTAACTTTTAATCGTATTGTATTTATTTTTACCACAAAATTTTCCTTATTGTCTATTTCAGGCATGGGTAAGTTATTGATTGATTTAATTAAAACTAAAAAAATCTATAAATATTTGCTTGTGCCATTATTTTTATAAAGCGTTTCCTAAATTATCATATTTCCAGTTATGCCACTATCAAAGCAAGGCAGCGATGTATAAATGATCGCATTGTACATAAACAGTACAAACGAGTCGTTTGCTTTGAGATTCAAACCTAACGCATTGTCATAAAATCTGTTTATAGACATTGCCAAAATAAAGTGTTAAAACATTGCATTTGACATCGTCTGTGGTTTTTGACAATTTGAAGACGCAATTTACGACACAAAATGTTTTACACGATTTGTAAGCCAAGAAATTGGAGAACCTGTTTGAGTATCAAGACTTCAATACCATAACTATTTCGTTCATTTTAAATTACCACCACTTTTTGCCAAATCCTGATGGCTTTTTCCGAGGTTTTTCTCAAAAACACAAAAAATGATAAATCGATTTTAATTTTTTTCTTTTGGTTTTGATAGCTTGATGAGGTTTAGTTAGGTTTTACTAATTTTTGCCTTCTCATGTCTCTATTTCGAGATGTAGAGCAAAAACTGGAAATGTTCAAAATGCTGTTTTTTAAAAACTAATGTGAAGCGAACTAAAATCTTCATTATTGGAAAGGAAATGTTATTCTCTTAAAAAACGGTCGTTTAAATTTTTTATAAAGATCTTGGGCTGTCAGAAAATTTGAAAAAACCTATTATAAAAAATATTTTTTCGTAATTTTTAAAAGGTACTTTTCTTTACAAAAGCCACTGAAATGTTTTAAGGTAAAACAATTTATTCAAAAAAAGAACGTGTTTTCATTGTAGACAAAATTTTTTACCGTGTACTCTAATAGAAAAAAAAAATATATCAGAATTGTTTCGTAGCTATACTTGTTTTAATCCGCAATTAAACTCTGATTTTGTTAAAATTTGCAACTTTGGTGCGCCGTAAAGCAAAAACTATTGGTCGGAGCAAAAAAATACCTAAAACCAAAGTTGTGTGCAATTTTATTCTCTATATACTTTATTTAATTTTTAAGCGCCGCGATGCAGAGTTTTCATCCCCCCTCCACTCGAGCGGCAACCCCCCGAGGTCGCAAACTTTGATCTACTATCTGGGGACCTATGTCTACCAGCCCCAACGATTATAAACACACAGAATTGCTTATTAGCTCAAATCTTTCAGCGGTAGGCGGCGCCTTGCTTACGTCACTAGTGGACCTCTGCTCAGCGCGCTTCATTTAATACACATTGCAATCGTGAGTTTTTCTCGCTTTTTTCTTGCTTATTTGCAAACAAATTTTTCATTCGTGATAGTAAATATAATTAATAATTTCATTCATTCAAGACAAATGATTTGATAAATCAAGAGTTTGCTCTGAGAGCTGAATTTTCCTACCAGACGATATGTTGGAGTTTCTTTTTTAAATAGTTGAAAGTTTTAGAATAGAAGTAGGATTTTTTCTAAAAGCTTAACCAATTTAAATCATTAGATGTATAATTTATTGTTTTTGTTGCGTATATAATAAAATACACTTATATTATGTAGTAACCTAAAGGTATTTATTTGATATTTCAGATCTAAAATTGCAATATTTATTATGTTATTATATCAAAAACCAGTCAAGTTTTTGGAGAAAACAGCCAAATAAGATGTGGTTTTCAACTTCTTGTGCTTTAAATTAATAGATTTTCATAAGTTTTTTTTTCAAATGATTTACATTGTTTGTGTTATGAGTTGTTTTTATCCCATCCAGCGCCCGTTTTCACTCCTTCTCCTGTAACATGTTTCTGAAAACTTCTATAAGGAAACTAAAAAAACTGTAACTAAACTTGGAGAAACTGTCTACAAAATAAACTTTCCAATAATCAGTTTAATAAAAGAAGTACGTTTGCGGCATAATTACCAATTTTCTTTAATGTGATTAATTTAATGAGCTAGGATATATAATAATATAAAAGTATATATATTTATATTTCTACACTGAAAGAGGGAACACAAAGCTTTTTTTTCAACAATAAAATAATGTGCTTTCTTTATATCAATTCACTTAATTCACATTTCTAAAGGTTTATCATAACAAAAATATTTCATGTAAAAAAAAGCCAAGTACGCGAAAGTGGTATTCCGTAAAAAGAATTGAGATAAATGTAAAGCCAAGTTCTACAATACAAATATCAAAATAAATGGTTCTTACTAGTTTGGAAATGTTTTTTTACACTTTGCTATTCCAGCCAAACTTCTTTACGTTCAATTTCCTAAGAGTCATTTGCAGCCGTAATAGCCAAGTTTAGAAAAATATTTCCAAACTAGTAAGAACCGTTCATTTTGAAATTTGTATTGTAGAACTTGGCTTTACTTTTATCTCAATTCTTTTTAAGGAATACCACTTTCGCGTACTTGGCTTTTTTTACATGAAATGTTGGAAAATTAAAATCTTAGTGTTTTTAAATTTTTTCCTATAGTTTTATCATAGCTCCTATCAGTCTTCCAAAGCTAGCTCTAGCGTTTCTGGAAGTGGACAATGCTAATTTACATAACTTGGGGTGTGTTAATATTTTTCTATAGTTTTATCATAGTTACTATCGGCCTTCCAAAGCTCAGCTCTCTAGTGTGTCCGGAAGTGGGCAATGTTACTTTTACATTACTTTACATTTATAGCGGAGGGAAGTAAATTAGAATTTTGGGGTTTTTTGATTTTTTCCAGGGGTTTGGTCATAATTTCTATCAGTCTGCCAAATTTCAGCTTTGTAGCATGTCTGGATGATCTATACATGAGTGAGTGAGTGATTGACAATTTCGACGTTTTTTGAAATGTCGTAACTACTTCAGTACTTTTGGGAATTATATGAAACTAAATATGAACGGATTGTTAACTCCATGGAGATCTACGACTGTGCAAAGTTTGAGATTCGTAGCTCATTCCGAAGTAGAGTTTTAGATAGGTCAAATATCGGCTGAAATGTTTCAAGAAAAGATGGTACGGCGCGTGAACTTGGCGAGGCAGTGCCGTGCCCTCAGATTTAACTCCTAAATAGTCAACCACACCGTCAAACAAATGAAAAAACGCAAAAAAACGGAGGTAAAAACTTCAAAAACACTTTAAAATCACACGAAATCTCAATACAAACAAAGCAACTGGTCCGCTGGTGACGTAAGCAGACACTGTTCGTCTCGCTGAGCGACGCTAACATAGAGTTAAATGGAAATAAGCAATCCTGTGTGTTTATAATTGTTGTACCAGCCCACCAAATTTCATTTCTGTTCGACCTTTTGCAAACAGAAATCCCCTGACGCTTGGCCTATGAGGTGTTCGGCAACAAAGTATATAATAGTTATAGTTATAGTTGGTTTTTAAATTTCGTTTAAAATTTTTGAGGATTTTACAAAAACTCTGATGGAGTCAAAAATACTCAATCGATAAAAATGTTGCTCTTTAACTTTTTAAAAGCTTCTAAACTGCTATCTTTCTACATAAAGCTCAAAAAGAGTTTGAATTTTAGCTCACACTACTACTATACTTAATACTATATGTAGTAGTGTGAGCTGTGGTGATCCTAATTTTTTCGATAAAAAAAGAAGTTGCTCCGATTTCAATTTTTTTTGCGTTTCAGATGATTTTGAAACTTTTTTGTCCCGTTGTCTGTCTGTCTGTCTGTATGTCTGTCTGTTGAATGAAATTTGGTACCTAGGCTGGGTCTTGGGTCGTGACGGTCCCATTTAAAAATAAACAAAATCCACCAAACGCAAGCCAAATAAAAGGGTGGGGGTAGATTTCAAAAATTAGAGTTTATGTGAAAATATGGCGTGTGTGATATCAATCGAAAGGTATTTGAGGCTGAAGTTAAACAAAATACATTTTAGTTTATTTAAATAAAAAGAGTGGGGGTAGATTTTGAAAATTATAGTTTAAGTGAAAATATGGCGTGTGTGATATCAAACGAAAGGTTATTGAGTCAGGAGTTAAACAAAATACATTTTAGTTTTTTTTAAAGAGTGGGGGTAGATTTCAAAAATTAGAGTTTAAGTCAAAATATGGCTTGTGTGGTATCAAATGAAAGGTAATTGAATCTGAAGTTAAATAAACTATATTTCAGTTTTTAGTTATGTTAGCTCACACGTACACTATATTAAATAAAGTACCTAGTGTGAGCTAAGGTGCCCATATATTGGCAGAGTATTTTAAGTTTTATCATTTTTTATTTTGAGAGAAAATAAATAAAAAAGACTCAAAAATTTCAACACAAATTTTTACAAAAATCACGATAGGTATGTGTAAAACCAAGTGTAAAACTATATACAGTGAAACCTCTCCTTGCGGACACCTCTATTAACCGGACACTCCCTTTAAGCGGACAAATTTGTTGGAACCAAGCTTTTCCCTATTTCTTTACATGTAAAATCACCCCTATAAGCGGACACTCTAAAAACCGGACGCGGACAATTTTTTCTGGTTAAAAAATTCTGAAACCTCTCTTAACCGGACGCGAACATCTGACAACGGGACGGAGCGCTGCACGACATGGGCATAAATATTGTGTAGTATGTTGGCAACAACGCACTCTACAGCCGGGAAATTACCTCTTTCCATTTTAATGCGGAGACTAAAAATACTTCTGTCATATTTACAACATATTTTATTCAGATGGGACTGCTGTGTTTTATTTTCACTGTTCAGTTGAGTAGTAATAGATCTCCTTGAAATTGCACCTAGTAAAAAATTCTTAGTTTACGTGAAAAAATGGAAGTTGTTAACGTTTTGGAGAAGGAACAGCACGAAAGGTCACTGAAAAATGTAAAGTCGGAAAATCTCAACCAGCGGAAATTGTTAATAAATATATATTCTACTTTCGCAGTTCCCTTTCATAAGCGGACACCTCCAATAAGCGGACAAAATCAGCGAAACCGTGAATGTCCGAGGTTTCACTGTATTCGATTTTGGCGAAAATAGTAGGTACCATTCAGATTAGACCCTTAAGAATATGCAGAGCTGATTACAAAAGCCCGAATTTTAACTTGATGTTAAATATAAATATGTTAAATGTCAATTACACCTTGCATAGACTCAACAATCTTGGAAGTTTGTTAAATTAAAAATCAGCCTTTTAATCTTAAAATTTTATTAATTTCATAATATTGTTATTCGAATTGGAACAGATGACAAATATTCCAGAATTAAGTGCCAACGGAAAAATAGTAGATTATGTGTTTGTTCTTAAAATAAGTTTTAAAAGTTTTGTACTTGTCGGATTTTTATCTTCCTAGCTCAAAAAATAATGGATTGGCTTGCACGGCAAAAAATTAATGACAGCATAAAAAGTATTGGAAATAAAAGAAAATATATCGCAGCCAAGAGGTAAAATAAATAAATGGGGTGAACTTTTGGGGAAAGTAATGGTTTTTTTAGGGTTTCCAGGAAAACTAGACTTTCTAACAAAAAAATCTAAATACAAAAGTTACAGATACAGAACGTCTGAACTTCTGTAAAGACAACTTTTTTACGTAATCTTAAATTTTCCGAGAAAAATTTAAAAACACGATGTTTTAGTTTTTTTTACTAAATTTCTGTGAAAACTTACCTTTTTATGTCCTAAACATGTTGCAATTATTTTAAGCCAAAAACCCCAAAATTTGTAGATTATATAAAAAAACAAACATTAATATACAAAAATTTACAGGGAAACAGAATTTAAGAAGTTTAAAAGATATAAAAATTAAATTACCGCGATATAACCTAAATGATATTCCATCCCGTTTGTGCTATTCTTGATATTCACCATATCACTTTTTCGCATTTCCTGACAAAGTTTTTCAGAGTAATTTTAATTTTTTGACACCATTTAAAAATAGACGTTTTAACGAAAAAAATACCACTTTTTTTTAAACAGCGTTTGGAAATTGGGCATTTGAGTTTAACGTAAATAAAATAAAAAAAAGTATTTTAATTTAAAAAAGTTACAACTTGTCAATGACAAAAAATTTCGTAAAAAACAAAAGAAGAATTGTGCGAGTTACAAACTAAAAATAAAAAACACACAATTTTTTTGATTTTTTTTCAGATAATGCTAGGTTAATTTTTAAAATAGTTTATGGAAAAGTCGGAAACCTTTTTATTGCCTTTAACTTTTGGTTTTAACTTTTTTCGATAGAAGGTCTAGTTTTGCTAAAAACCGTTTATTGCTGATTCTGGTAGGTCAAGAGCTCTACCTTAAGCAGCGCCGCGCCGCCGTAGCTATTGTCGGCTGTTATTAATAATTTCATATTTGCTCATGAGCCAGATGGCCAAATATGAGTGATCGGTACCCTAATTACTGTTTTGTTAATATAGTGAATTAGAAAAAAAAACCTGATTAACATAACCCAATAATTTCGTATAATTTTTGTTGAATTTATTTTTCCATCAGAAAATAGTTAAAACCCAAATTGAATTTTTAAAAAAAATTATTTTGGATTCAGAATGACGCAAAACGCCGAAATTTGATGCAAAAAGTTGAGTTTAGATTTTTGGTGCCCTTTAATAATGCTGTCATACTAAAAATTCGTACCCTCCTCTTATGTGACAGTTGACACATGACATTTGGCAGGTAAAATTTAACAGTTATAACATATAACAGGTGACATATGACAGGTTTCTAAAATATAGTCAACAAAAAACACTTACACAATATACATTTAACACAGAATAAATTAATGAAAGGCTTCATATTAAGCTTCTTAGCTCTCTGGTGAAAATAGCTAGGTAGCTATGAGTTATACCATTTGAAAGCAGATTATCTGAGCTACGCACTGAACTTATTTCACTTTTTCTTAAGTTTTTGCTTTTAAACAGAAAACACCCCTATTTTGTATCGTAATTTAAAAACTTGTTCAGTCATTACTGTTAGTCGTAAAACATCAAATTTTTGAAAAGTTGTAACTTTTAGCTGGCTTGGACAGTTACCTACCAAAGCTACAATGCTAAATGATATAAAAGAAGCAGCAGATTTAAATGTACTATAAAAAATATTTTTGATAATTTTTGTTAAAATGCATTCTTTGCTAAAAAATCACTTTTTAAAAATATTGTTTGAAAATTTTTATGGAAAAGAAGAAAACCTAATATCTTTTTTTATGAGATAAGCGTTTTGGTGGACATTAAAATATGGGGTCTACCGAGCACTCCAACTTAGCTTAAGAATTATATTTTCAACCAAATGTTTAAAGTCTTATAACGTCATAGTTCGTCAGAAACAATTTTTTTAAGATATACCCAAAAAAAAATTCGGTAATGTAGTTTTTACAAATTGGTTAAAAATTTTGTTTTAACAAAAATAAACCTACCTCAACACCGAGATAACTAGGTCGTATTATAGACGGCTATACTTGCCTGCTGGCGTCAATAAATTATGTGGTCAAAAATTTGGTCTGAGATGAGATTTTAAAAAATATAGCTTTATGGAGTTAAAAAGCGCAAGCATAAAGCTTAGGTATAAGTAATAAACTGTTACCAAATGCGACAACTCCTGTCACTGTGTGTTTATTTTAAAATCCACTATGTATTAAGATTTTATTATAGTGTGTTTCAACCAAAAGTTAACGGATGGTAGGTCGGTGCCCTAAAAACTAGGAAAAAAGACACAACACACTTTATAATATGTACCGTTTTTAGCGCCTTTGGTACAAAACTCTTTCACGAATTTACAAAGCGAGGACTACTCCGTCAATCAAAAGCCAACATTTGTTATTACCTTTGTAATAATCTGAATAGAAAATACAGTGTGTTTCCGTGTTACACAGGCTTTTTCGGGTATTTTTTATGGAATTTCGTCTCATGTCTTACAACAGTCTAAAAATTTCGAAAATCTTTTAATTCGTTTTGGAGATATTTGCCTCAAAAGTTAGCAAGTATTTAAAGTATTTAACTTAAATAGAAACGCGTCTACTTATTTTTTATCTAAATTTACCTCCTTTTTAAAAAGTGTGAAGGGAAAATATAAGTACTTTTTGAGACGAAAAGGAAATAAGGAAATAAGCAGTGAAAAATTAAATCCAGGCCTGATTTTGTTTTTTATTACATATTTTCGGTAGGTAACCAAGGCCCAGTTTAAAAAATAATTAATTATGTAAACGTGTGAGCATTTACAAAACGGGAATATGCTGAACATGTAAGGTTTCTAAAAATTAGATAACTAAATTTTAAACCGGCGCACTGTGGTCCAGAACCTCACTATTTTGCCAAAAATTATTGAAGTGTAAACTTCTTTAAGCGCGTTTAGCAGTTTTTGTGGGTAGTGAATTGAACTGAGCCGTCAGCCTCGGCTTTGTAACGCTCATTCGAATGAAGTCGGCTCGAGTCGACTAACTGTGAGAGGAACATTCAGCGAGCGATATGATGATGCAGATTGAAGTTTACACTTCTGCCGTGTGGTCTTAAGCAAACACATTTTTTTTTTCTTAAATTAACTAAAGTTATAAGTATAAGTATGCAACAACATCACAGCAAAAATGTAGTTAATTTTTAGTAATGTGTGTAATGTAAAAATAGTACATAGTTTAAATTGAATTAATCCACATGCAAACAATAACCACAAGGCCAATGTATAACCTCGCTAGCTGAAACTCAGACTCGTCCAAGCGCCGATCAGAGCCAAAATCTAAGGGGAGGGGGGGTAATGGTCGACGGAAACACTATTTATGCAATATTTTTTTCTAGGGGGGTAATTATAAGGTTACCTCGATTTTTATTAACAAAAAAACGATATTTTTTCTAGGGGAAGGGGGTAATTACCACGTCACCCCCCTTAAATCCGCGCTTGGACTCTACCACCACTACCCTTCATATTTGATAATGAGCGCTGTCTAGCGTTAGTGGTTTGCGATCCAAGTTGGGGTTTCGAACCCGCGCTCGATTTGCGATTACATGCTGGATAGAAAAAATGTTGTTCAGTGTATCCCTGCTTTGCAAATTTTATATTTTCCAACTGAAAATCGAGAAAAACATTTGCCAACCCATTCCAAAAATATCTTGGATCATCATTTTAAATCTAGTCACTTTAGTTTTCGCGCGACTGTGTAGTATCGGTGAAAAATTTGTTTTTTGTGGATATTTTCTATTTTTGTACGAGCGAAGTAAGTATATTAGAATAATAAGTATATGCATTTTCTTTCTTGTGATTTTTTACAAGAGAATTAAATATTTCAATTTAAATATTTACTAAAGTCCAAGCCCTACTTACCTTAAAATTTATATAGTACTAAGAAGGTACTATAGGTACCTATCGGCCAAAAGTGGAGAAACCACATAAAGTTGTCCATAATGTCGTGCACCAACTATAAAGGAACAAGTGATACATTTAAAAACTTTATTCCAGTTCTCCGTTTACGTGTTTCGGCGATTGTCGATCAATGAATTATTTAGTGCCTTTTTGTAACGTATAAAAAAAGCTAAAAATAAAACTTTTTCCTGTCTAATTTTACACAATAATGGCAAGTACCATTCGAAAGGGACGTAAAAGTTATATATGTCCTAAAAATTTTACAATAATTGGACAAAGAATAGTCTACATATTGATTTTTAAAATTGGCAAAAATGATCAATAATAGCCAAAATCTTGATACATTGGTCATTTTTAGCACTTTTAAAATGTCATATCCAGACTATTCTTTGTACAATAATTGTTGAGAAATTTTTTAGGATATCTATAACTTTTACGTCTCTTTTGAATGGCACTTGTCACTTTTGCATAAAATTAAACACGTAAACTGAGAACTACACTGAGAAAACCACAAGAACCAAAATATTAATTTTTCTTGCTGCTTGTTTAGTAACCCTTACTTCAAAAATTTACAAGCAAGGAAACATTTTTAAAAAGGGGGGTTATTGCGGTTAATTCTTATCAATACTTGCCTTTGATACATTGGCATATTTTTCTTAAAATAAAAATGTATGTCAGGGCGGGAGGGAGGTTGCCCAGGCCCCGCTGCCCCCCGTGGAGCGGCCGCTATTTGGAAATAATAATAAACTATTTAAACCAATTGCAATATGTGTATGTTTGCATGAAATAGAAGACAGATAAAGTATACATTTAGAATAAATATACTTCGATCCACCTAGAACATTTATTATAAAAATAATGGAATAAGTAGAAAAAACATTTTAAAAAATAGACAAAATATGTTATTATTTTCTTTATTTGTTTTTAGTAGGTCATATATTAAACCAATATTTACAAGTGTTGAATAATCAAAGATTAAACCGAAATAGATTATTTATTAGACAGTATATTAAGTTTTTTTTACGTTATATATTGGTACCGAACCGAACCGAACCAAGCTTTTCTAGGGAGTAACTGTAAATAACTCTCTACAATTTGTCCATGTGCAACAGCTCGCAATACAGCATTTCTCTCGACTGGACACCATGCCTGCTCCCTTGAAAACAAACTTCCAAAAAAAAATAGTTTATTATACTGGTCCCCCACGCGGGTTAATTAACTTATTAACAGATAGGTCCTACACTTTGATTTAATTAAAACATTTGTGCTATGTAAAACTTTTTGTGCCTCTAGCGCCGTCTTCTACAATACACTTAGAGTTTAAAAACATAGGTTTAACAATTAATCTAGGATGTTAGAACATTGGTTTCAGGAGGATTTATAATATTATACATCATATCATAAATCTAAGTGCAAAACCTAATAAGAACAAATAGATTTTCTATTAAAAATTAAAAAATATATCTTTAATAAGATTAAATAAAGTTTTTATTTAAACTAGGTGACCAAACAATTTGTTTTAAATCTATATGAAAAAATGTAGTCCATGTGGATGAAAACACTTAAACAAATGATGCAAATATTTAAAACAGTTACATTTTATATTATTTTCAAGCACACAAAACTCAGGTTGATAATATATTTGACCGATGTTTCTCAGTGTAGACTGAAGCTTTCAAATATACCACTTGTTTTTTGATAGTTGGTACAGGATCAGATTTATATACAATTTTAGGTGGTTTCTTCACTTATGGCCGGTACTGTACATTTTGTGGTAAGTATTAAACTCATCTCTAACTGTACATATAAATTATAGCATTACTAAAATTTTATTATATCAGCACAAACTTAAAAATAGATGAGAAAGGAAACTGTTCCATTTTAAAAATGATTATCATTTTCAAACCTTTAAAATTTAAGGTCTACAAATTTCGGACAGAGTTTTTTAAAATTACAATTTTCTATTTATTTAGGGTAAGTAGTGCCACATATTTACGTTATTTAGCTTGTAGGTATTAAAACAGGCAGTTTTTTTGTTTAATACTAACTTTATAGCGTAAAACTTCAGCTATAGTCTTTAGGACCAGGTCTGTGTCTCGGAAACAGCCAGGACGATTTTAAGTTCATGAGAGTTGGGCAGAATTTAAAGGTGTGGTGATTTTGATATAAATTGGTACGATTCATAAACTTAGGAAGCAATTTACAAAAATCATATTTTCTTTTTCCGGTAACGTAATATATGCGGCGTCGCGACGCTTTAAAATGTGATTCATATTTTTTGAATTATCATTAGCCAGGACAGTTCCTTTAAATATAAATTACATTACATTTAAGTTTGATCAAAATGTACATTTTTGTATTTTTCCTTAATTTTGGTTTATCTTATCCGGTTAAGTGGTTTTAAAGGTGATTTTGGATTATTTTGCAAACTAAGGTTCCTTTTTAGTCTGTCTATAACAATGTGTTATAGAAATTATTATATAGTTATAGAAATAAAAAAATACTCTGCCAATCTATGGGCACCTAAGCTCACACTAGGTACTATAGTTATAGTGTGAGCTAATATAATCAAAAACTGGAATATATTTTATTCAACTCCAGACTCAATTACCTTACAAGCCATGTTTTGACTTAAACTCAAATTTCTTAAATCTACCCCCACCCTTTAAAAAAAACTAAAATGTATTTTGTTTAACTCCAGACTCAATTACCTTTCGTTTGATATCACACATGCCATATTTTCACTTAAACTCTAATTTTTGACATCTACCCAAACTCTAATTTTTGACATCTACCCCCACCCTTTTTTTTTAAATAAACTAAAATTCATTTTGTTTAACTCCAGACTTAATTACCTTTCGTTTGATATCAGACACGCCATATTTTCACATAAACTTTAATTTTTGGAATCTACCCCCACCTTTTTATTTAGCTTGCGTGCGTTGGATTTTGTTCATTTTTAAATGGGACCATCACGGCCCAAGACCCAACTTAGGTACCAAATTTCATTAAAATCGGACAAGCGGTTTTTGAGTTATGCGGGTTGGTCGTTACAGACAGACATACAGACAGACAGACAGACAGACAGACAGACAGACAGACATACAGACAGACAGACAGACAGACAGACAGACAGCAAAACAAAAAAGTTTCAAAATCATCTGAAACGCAAAGATACATAAAAAATTTTTAAATCGGAGCAACTTTTTTTTTCTCGAAAAAATTATGATCACCATAGCTCACACTACTTATATAGTAGTAGTGTGAGCTAAAAAAAGGATCACCATAGCTCACACTACTATAGTATAGTATATGTGTGAGCTAAAAATGGCCAGACAGTTCTAGAACTCGAATACATACAAGAAATGATACTTTAAAAATCTTTGAATTTTGAGTCAATTTTGACATCTCTTCATTGATCTCCTTGGGATTTTTATATTTCCCTGGTGATTTTATTCCTCCAGTAGAATAAACTTTTACAAAAAACAAGCTTTCGAAATTTGTATAAACCTTCAAAAACCATATTGCGGTTTTCAAGCCATGTGCCACCAAAAATAAACTTTTTAAAAATTCTATGAAATCCATTAAAAATAATACATTACCGTTATTAACTTGCTATATATCTATAACTTGAACTTATCTATAGTTAATTTTTGTACTTCCATTCTATAAAGCATTTATTTTAGCTCACACTACTAATATACTATAGTAGTGTGACCTATGGTGACCCTAATTTTTTCGAGAAAAAATAAGTTGCTCCGATTTCAAAATTTTCTATATTTCTTTGCGTTTCAGATGATTTTGAAACATTTTTGTCGCGCTGTCTGTCTGTCTAGATTTTAAAAATTAGAGTTTATATGAAAATATGGCGTGTGTGATATTGTGAAACGAAAGGTAATTGAGTCTGAAGTTAAACAAAATATATTTTAGTTTATTTAAAACAAAGGGTTGGGGTAGATTTCAAACGTTAGAGTTTAAGTCAAAACATGGCTTGTGTGGTATCAAACGAAAGGTAATTGAGTCTGGAGTTGAATAAAATATATTTCAGTTTTTAGTTATTTTAGCTCACACGTACACTATAACTATAGTACCTAGTGTGAGCTTAGGTGCCCATATATTGGCAGAGTATTTTTAATTAATGGCGGTGTTGACCACATAACAGCATTTTAGTTCATTAAAATATGGGAATTTCGATAGTTTTTTAAAATGTGCTAATTTTAAGCATATTTGGCAGAAAAACTCGAAAACGATTTTTATAAAATTATACAGTTTTTTAAAGCTACTTTCTTAATATAACTAATTCTAGTGGAACATCGAAATTACCCAGAAAATATATAAATCCCAGATAGATAAATGTAGAGATGTTTTTTTTACACAGCTTTTTTAGTTTTTATAATAATCAAGTAAATAAAAAAAAATTTAATAACAAAAAACACCCAAGTGCTAAATTTACTTGTAACTACTAGTCACAGTTGGGTACAACATTGATAGGTATACCTATAATAATGTAGGACATGCTTTAATTTTTAGTTTTGATGCCCAAAGCGCACTTACGAAATTATACAGTTTTGTATTTTCATATTGGGTAATATTGTACCCAACTGCGACTAGTAGTTACAAGTAAATTTAGCAGTGTGTTTTTTTTATTTATTTATTTTTTTTATTTCCAACTATTCAAGGGCGGGGAGGAGAAAGGGAGAGACGGGGGGGGGAGGAACTGGTAAAATGATGTTAGAAAAAAAATCTGAAAGCGTATGCAGAAAGACTATTTGAAATCGCACTATATTTGCTAAAATTATGCGAATATGGCTTTTGAATAGGGTGGGGAGAATGACACGAGGGTGTGGGATCAGGGAGGACTACAGAGTAACTAAAGCAAATTAGAGGACATTTGGAATGTTACCTGAAATTTAAATAATTTGTATGCCTTAAAGCCTACATCATGTGACAAAATGACGTCTGAAGCCCGCCATGTTAATTCCTGTTTAAAAAAATATAGCCTATAGCACTTTCGGGATCAGTAGCAATTCAACAACACCTTTTTTTTTAATCAAAATCGGTTCAACCGTTTAGTCTCTAGCGTGACACAAACATACATATTTACATACTTACATACATACATACATATCCCAATCGAAAAACATTACCCTTCCTTTCGCCGTGCTGCAGTTGGGTAAAAATAGAAATAAAAATATTAATAGTAGTACTTAAAAAATATTAAATTTAGGTAAAAATCTCAATTCTTAATGTTTTATTAAAAAAACACAAATTATTTGTTAAGATTGTTATACAGCAGTAGAAAGATGCATCTACTGGCTGCACAAAAGTCAAACAAAATTGTCCTACATACCTATTACCACTTTTGAGTAATTGGACAAAAAGTAGTTTACTATCAATCTTAAAGTTAAGGGCGTCGCGGCGCTACCTATAATGCGACGCCGATCAAAGCACTATTTTTTCCTATTTTCGTATGGAACCCTTAAAAAAGATGAAAAGTTATATCAAACACCCAAAAATTTAATATTTTAAAATTGACTGCCGGACTACTAGTAACTTACAAAATAAAAATAAATTAAAATCACGAATTGTTGGAAATATTATTTAAAGTGTGACTGGTCTTTTGGAACTTTAATTTAACTAATTTTTTAAAAATACAACAATAAAAATTTGCAGAAACTTAAAAGCTTTAGTGTCTAAGATATCTACAAAAAATAATTTATTAATGTACATATAGCCTGGTTTTCACATCCTTGGCGAAAAAACTGAAAATTGCATATTTGTTAAAACGTTATGTAAGTACCTCTGTTTATAATTTTCAGCCCTTAATAAACCAGCCTTATGTTTCATTTGTTTTATATGAACCCCTTTATCACTTTTAAGTTTAGTCAAACACTATTTTTTCAAAAATTTTAAGAAAATTACTTGAATATCTGTTAACCTGGAATATTGGGTAAAATAAAAGTGTGCGCATTTTGGCGTAATTTATCAGTGTTTCTAATTAGAAGTTTAATATTTTTAATATTACGCTTTTTTTGCCGTACAGTTCCTAATTGTATAAAACTTAAATTTTTAAAATCCCTATGGTGGTCCGGCTAGTATTAACTACTTTCCTAACCTTTAATTAAAGTTTTAAAAAAACAAAAACTAAATTTTAGTAAATGGTGCTTAATACAAATGGGAGTTTTAGAACATTTGGGGCATTATATCTAGCGAAGCTCAAGGAGTATTTTGGCGGAGACAAAACTCTATTCAATTGTTTAACATTTTGCCTAGATAAATTAAGGATATGAACTATAAGAAATTTACGTCTACTATCAGACAGCTTCTTACCGATAATGTTTTATTCAATGTAAATGAATTTTTTTTGATAGATTTTACTATGTATTTTGGTCCACTTTGACATTTTCTATTTTTTGTTTAGTATTTTCTGTTTTTTGTTAGTATTAGTTTTTTTTTGTTAGTATTAGTTTCTTTTCTCAACTTTTGACAAACTTAAATGTATTTTATACGTAGGTATTTGGAGCTAATAAATATTTCTATTTCTATTCCAGTTTGCACCTTTTTTTTTCAGTTGAGTTCTTGATATGACTGGGCTAAATATATGATTATTATAGGCTTTAAGTAATTTTTCAAACTTGATTGCAACTTGCTGTAAAACTTCTAATTTCAGTATATTACAGGTTCCCTGAAAAATGAGTGTTCTGGGATTCCAAGATATCGTACAGGGGCCCCTAGCTCAATATATACAGTGCTCCCAGCAGATCGGTGGTGACGTCGCTTCTCATAGCAACTTGGTTCAGCAAGCTTTCAGGTAATAGGAATAGATCCAGTTGGGCAACAACGGACGTTTTGGTTTCTCCTCTAGGTACTCAATTTGACCTAGTAATTTAGACTCGTCATGAACGCAGCATCGATGATTGATATGACACATTTTAAAATTCGGTAGGTAAGCAGGGGCGACTCTAGGAATTTCATTTAGCGGAGGAAATTATTTGCGTTTTGCATAGTTAGCCTACTTACCGCGGCTAATTTCCCCTGGAACAACGCGTGCCGGCGTTTACTGCGGCCAACTCACCGCCGTGAAAACTCGCCGCCAGACGCTGTAGTTTCAGATTGCAACTTTGACATGTATTTAGATTTTCGGAAAGAATGGAGTTTAATATTTTTTAATCAAATCAAATCAAATCAAATCAAGCTTTATTGTCTTATATAAAGTATAAAACTTTGTAGACAAAGCAAATACATAACTAATAATAATAATAGAAAAAATCATTTAAAAAATATAAAATATATAAATCCATCCAATAAATGGTTTAATTATGTTGTTTGTATATATATATATATATATATATATATATATATATATATATATATATATATATATATATTTTTAATTTACTTTTATAATAATTGAGAATTTTAAGTTTAAAATTATTCCTTAATTGTAACTCTGATCAAGAAATTCGTTAATTGAATAAAAAGCTTTAGTGATAAGAAAATCCTTGCACTTATTTCTAAATATGTTATAGTTATTATTAAGTTTTATATTGTTTGGCAAATTATTATACAATTTTATACCGTTATAAATTATGGATTTTTTAAATAAAAATGAATGTGGTATAGGTAATGTAAGATTATTAACTTGTCTCGTTGAATAAGTATTTTGGTTTATTTCAAAGTAATTTAGATGTTTATTTATCAGACAAATTGTTTCAAGAATATATAAACAAGGAAGAGTCAAAATATTATTTTTGATAAACAAGTCTTTGCAGTGATATCTAGAATTTACATTGCATAAATACCTAATTGCTCTTTTTTGAAGAATAAACACTGATCTAAATAAATACATTGAACATGTACCCCAGAAAGGAATGCCATATCGTAAGTTTGATTCAATTAAAGAAAAGTATACATTTCTGCCTATTGATTTACCTAATTCATTTGTAATAATTTTTACACAATAACAACCCGAACTTAATTTTTTATTTAAATTATGAATATGGTTTTGAAATTTTAAATTTTCGTCTATGTTAAGTCCTAAAAATTTTATATTATCTGTAGTATTAATTTTATTATTATTTATATTTATAATTTGTTGAGATATTTCTTTAAAACCAATTACATATGTTTTTGAAAAATTAAGGGATAGTTGGTTTGATTCAAACCAAGTTTTTATACAAATAATATCATTTTTTATATTATTCCAGAGAACATCTATATTTTTATTTTTCCAAAGGATAGTAGTATCATCTGCAAATATTGTAAAATAACCAGAAATTTTAATATTTAGTAAATCATTAATGTAAATTAAAAAAAGTATTGGTCCTAGTACTGAACCTTGAGGAACACCACATTGAATATTATTTTTATTTGAATTTAAATTGTTTATTGACACAAATTGAAGGCGATTAGATAAGTATGATTTAAACCAACTTAAAGCGTTGTTTCTTATTCCATAAATAAATAATTTTTTAAGAAGAATTTCATGATTAACACAATCAAAAGCTTTAGAAATATCACAAAAAATTGCAGCCGCATGTTCGTTATCATTAATACTGTTTAATAATTGTTTCATAAAAAAGAATATTGCATCATTTGTATTTTTATTTCTCTGAAAACCAAATTGATTAATATTAATCATATTATTTTCACAAAAATATAATTCTAAACGCGATTTGATAAGTTTTTCTATTAATTTTGAAAGAGTTGATAAAAGAGATATTGGCCTAAAATTAGATGGTGTATTTTTATCACCTCCTTTATATATTGGAATTATTTTAGCAAGTTTAAGGCAAGAAGGAAAATATCCCAATAAAAATGAATGATTTATAGCTTCAGATAATGTTTTAATTGCAATAAAAGGTAATTCTTTTAGTATATTTAAGGAAATACCATCTATGCCAGTAGAAGATTTATTTTTTATTAAATTTAAAGTATATTTAATTTCATCAGGATTTGTTTCATATAATATAAACGCATTAGTTATGTTGATATCGTTAAGGTATGAAATGGGATCAACATTACAGCTAATTTTTTTAGTAATATTTTCTGCAACAGAGCAATAAAAATCATTCAAATCATTTGGTAATAAATCAGTATTTATGTCAGTTGAAAGTTTATTTCGATTAGTAAATTCATTGACAACAGACCAACATTCTTTTTGGAAATTTGTTGAGTTATTGATACGATTTTCATAAAACTTCCTTTTTGCATGATGTATTACTTTACGGTATGTTTTCTTATATATTTTAAAATAGTTTATTACGAAGTCAGTATTAGGATAAAATTGTGTTAAGGTATGAAGAAAACGTAAATTTTTTGAAGATAAACGAATACCAGACGTAATCCAGTTTTTTCTTTTTGGTTTATTTTTAACATGTTGAAGAGGAAAGCTTTTATCCACAATTTTACAAAGATTATCATGAAAATCATTAAGTGGGTCATTCGAATTATTAATGAAGTTCCATTGAAAATTTTGCCAGTGGAGTTTAAAGTTATTAAAATTTCTTTTGCTAAATATTCTTTTTTTAATGTTATTTTCTTTTTTGACAAGGTGAATTTTGATAGGGCATATTGCAAAAATATAGCTATGGTCAGAGAAACCTGGGTCCGAGATCTCATAACTAAGATCATCAAGAAAATTTGTACAAATATAGTCTATTGTTGTTGATGAATTAGAGGTTGTTCTAGTTGGAGAGCTAATATGCATTTTAATATTAAATGAAGATAATAAATATTGAAGTATTAATGTAAAATTATTATTTTTATCTAAATAATCTATATTTAAATCTCCAGTTAAAAGAATTTTACTTTTTGAAGGAAATTTATATAATAAACTTTCCAAATTTTTGATAAAATTATTAAGGAATTCATAATGGCGGTTCCAAAATGGCGGATTTTCTTATTTATGCACAGATATGTATCAAATATAGAGTGATTATGATTTTTGACTCATAAAAAAATCAAAATGGCGGATCCAAAATGGTGAATTTCTTTATTTTTAAACTGATTTGTCTCAAATTCGAAAGGTTGCAGTGCTTGAGTTCACCTAATACAGTTTTATCCTCAAACTTAAAAAAATTAAAATGGCGCATTCAAAATGGCGGATTTTCTTATTTATGCATCGATATGTATCAAATATAGAACTTGGCTGTGTTTTAAGTCGCTGACTATGATTTTTGACTCAAACTCATAAAAAATCAAAAAGGCAGATCCAAAATGGCGGATTTCTTTATTTTTAAACCAACAATCTAAAAAGTTTGCAGTGTTTGAGATCACTTAATACAGTTTTATCCTCTAAACAAAAAAATATAAAAATGGGGGATCCAAGATGGCGGACTTTCTTATTTATGAATCGATATGTCTCAAATATGAAACTTCGCGGTGTTTCAAGTAGCTGAATATGATTTTTGACTTAAACTCATAAAAAATTAAAAATGGTGGATTCCTTTATTTTTAAACCGATTTGTCTCAAACTTAAAAGTTTGCAGTGCTTGAGGTCACTTAATACAGTTTTGTCTTCTAAAACTAAAAAAAATTAAAATGACGTGCCAAAATGGCGGACTTCCTTTATTACGCACCGATACGGATCAAATATAGAACTTGGCTGTGTTTCAAGTCGCTGATAATGATTTTTGACTCAAACTTATAAAAATTCAAAATGGCGATTCCAAAATGGCGGACTTTCTTATTTACTAACCGATTTGTCTAAAATTTGAAAGATTGTATTGCTTAAGGTCACTTAATACAACTTATGACTCAAACTTAAAAAAATCAAAATGATAAAATGGATTTTCCATTTATGAATCGATATGTATCAAATTTAAGGCCACTGATTGTGATTTTTGACTCAAATTTATAGCCTAATACAATTTATGAAATAAATGAAAAAATTCGTCATTTTGGATTCGCCATTTTGAGCTTTGTATGATTTTAAGTCAAAAATGATAATCATCGACTTGAAACATTACCAAGCTCCATTTTTGATACATATCGATGCATAAATAAGAAAATCCGCCATTTTGGATCCTTTTCATCTGCATTTTTTATCGAAAAAAAATATTTTAGTACGGCGCCGAGTTGGCCCAGCGCCTAGTTTGCAGCGCCGAGTTGGCCCGGCGCCCAGTTGGTGGCGCCGAGTTGGCCGCGCCCAGTTGGCGGCGCCTAGCTGTCCTAGACCGGTTTTTGAAATGGTACATTTTAAAATTCTATTATACGGTGTTCTTTGTAAGGAGTAAAAGTATTATACAAATTTGAATGCAGCATCAAGTCAGGATCAATATTTGAGATGATCACAAAAATAGTCTATATGGGAAAATCCTAGTAAGCTGCCATGCATATGGCGTAACGGTATCATACACATTTTGATACAGCACAAGGCCAGAATTAAAGTTTGGTATAACATATTAGGGAGTTATTGCAATAAAGCTAGGCAACAATTTTTGTGCCGGGCGCTATCCTGACAGTTTCATTATAATAACAGATGTCTTATTTCAAAATTAGGCCTTTGTGTATTATAAGAGCCGGAATTAATAGTGCCGCCATTATTAATGGAAAACAAACGACTGGATTTAGAAATTCGACTTTGGTATGCCAATTTTGAAAGATCAACTGTCAGTTTTTAATGGAAAACAGTGGCGTAGCGTGGGGGGGGGGGGTTTGGGTACCCCCCGCCCCGAGGGTACTGGCGCCCCATGGGTGCCCGAAGCGCCCTAAGCTTTATTAAGTAGCAGGGCAACGGCAACGGCAAATTAAGAGGGCGGCAAAGGAAACGAAAGACATGATGGCCTTTTTTTTTTTGGTGAGCGCCCTTTTTAGCTGTCGCTCCCCCCCCCCCTTTAGGCACGCTACGCCGCTGAAACTGTAAAACTGTAAGAATAGTGTCCGGCACTATTATTGCCTGGCTTTATTGCAATACGTTCATTTTTAAAGTTTTATAGCCGAGTGATGCTATGACGTCACAAAGATGGCCGATGGGCGAAAATTGTAGTATACCGTTCTAAGGTTTGGTTTTCTTTGGAGGGATTATAAGTATTATACAAATTTAGATACAGCATAAAATCAGGATCAATGTTTGGGATGATACTTTTTAAAATCCTGTAGCTTAGTTACACTATGACATCACAAAAATGATCAAACTGTCGAGAGTGGTAATATGCCGAGTTTCTTTGTAAGGAGTAAAAGTTGAAAAGTTAAGAATTGAATTTAAAAATCTGCTAAACTTTACTGGAAAGATAAATGCGAGTAAAATTATCGTACAAATTTGGATACAGCATAAAGTCAGTTATACTTTACTATACTATGACGTCACAAATATAACCGATAGTGGAATCTCCTAGTAATCTGTCATGCGTTACGGTATCATACAAATTTTGATACATCATAAAGTCAGAATCAATGTTTATTATAATAATTTTTATAATAATTTTAAATAAGTTATGTAATGTTTTTGAATGAAAAGGGGAAATTTGATTTCCCATATCCAAAATTATTAAATTATATGCAGTTTTGACACACAGAACACCCCTTCTGGTTACTATGCATAATTTTTTGGAAGACTAGCCATTGATTTCCTTCCGACCTAATTGCAATTCCTAGATCCGCCCCTTAATTTTTAAAATTATCGGTTACCGTTTTATACAATTTGATTTTATAGGAGGACACTAAATTTTTTGTTAAACCAAAAAATAGTAAGAAAAGTATTCATTAAATTTAATTAATGTCAAATAATTTTAAGAAATAATTTTTATTGGAATGCACCGAACCTTTATAAATGTAAACTAAAAAAAATTAAATTAATATTTTTTAAACTTTTAGTTGTTTCACAGTTCCATCAAATAACTTAAAAGTATCAATAACCAGATTTTTTTAAGCTGGTTTTAATAATATCTTCTAAAAGAAGAAAACCATACTGGTGGGATGCTGAGATTGAGAGAGAAATAGAGGAAAAAAGGAAATTATATCACACCTACTTATCCCAAAAGACAGATAGAAGCAGACAAGAATACAAAATCGCGCAATCAAAGGTGAGAAGAATGATCAGTGATAAGAAAAATCATTCGTGGACGCAAAAGTGCCAGAAAAGAGATTCTTACTTAGGAGGTAGGAGAAGTACCGAAAGCTGGAAAACTATAAGATCGATTAAAAAAGAAACATGCAGAGATATCATTTCACCAATACCAGACAAAGAATAGGATGAGCATTTTAAAAAACTTTTAACTGAAGATAGAGCAGAATTCAAGGAAGACGCAAGAGACAATATAATTAGAACGATGGGATCTCCAGAACCCCTCACAATCTCTGAGGTCAAAAACGTGTGCACAACCTTAAAAAGCGGTAAATCTGCCGGACCCGGAGATATTCCAGCCGAACTTATTAAATATGGCACTGAAGAACTGTTTTGGAGATTACGGAATCTTTTCCAAAAATATTTAAATGGAACTGTACTCCCAACTGAGTGGAAAACGTCATATATATCCACAATACACAAAAAAGGAAGGAAAGATATATGTGACAATTATAGAGGTATATCTGTGACTAGTACGCTAAGCAGAATATACGGTAAAATAATAAGAAATAAAGTAGAGAGCGAATATAAAGACATGGAGGCAGAAGAACAAGCTGGTTTCAGGGCGGGTAGATCGACTTCAGATCATCTCTTTTGTATAACCCAAGTTATTGAAAAGAAAATGGCATACGGGCAAAAGCTGCATCTGCTTTACGTGGATTTGCAGAAGGCATATGATAGTATACCACTAAATCTACTTTGGAAAGCGTTGGAAAATACAAACATAAGCGTACAACTAATTAAGGCCATCAAAGAGTTATACCGCAATAGTAAGGCAAAAGCTAATATAAAAGCAAAACTAACCAAAGGCTTTCAAGTAAATAAAGGTCTTAAACAAGGTTGGTGTATCTCGCCTACGCTCTTCAAGATATACTTGGAACAAGTCCTTAAAGTATGGAAGAGAAAATGCCAAAACATGGGAATTCCGTTGGACGAAACCACCTTGTATACTTTATGTTTCGCCGATGATCAGATAGTAGTGGCTCAGGATTATGACGACCTCGAATATATGACACGAAAACTAATAGAAGAGTGCAATAAGTGGGGACTAGACGTTAATCTCAATAAGACAGAGTATATGTGTATCGGTGGAATGAAACAGGATCTAATCTTAAATACCGGGCAGCGAATTCACTCCTGTGATGAGTATAAATACTTAGGTCTAAAAATTACAGCTGACGGAACACTAGACAAAGCCATAAAAGATCGAAACGTACAAGGAAGAAAAGCAATAACTTTATTAAATGGAATAATTTGGGACCAAAGTATATCAAAACATAACAAAAAGCTTATATATAACACCATTGTAAAAAGTATTATTACATACGGCTCAGAAGTATGGCCAATCAAGGATAGAACAAAAAAAATGCTTTCCGCTACGGAGATGGACTATTGGAGCAGAGCAGCAGGGAAATCAAAAAGAAAAAGAGTTACAAATCAAAGAATAAGAGAAATTATGACAGTGGGTGAACGTACTTTAGTGGATAATATAAGAACAAAACAACTGGTGTGGTACGGACATGTACAAAGAATGAATGATGAAAGACTACCTAAACAAATACTACAATGGAAACCAACTGGCCGAAGAAAACGAGGACGGCCAAGGAGAAGCTGGAGAGAAAGAATAGACAGTGAAATAAGAATAAGAGGCCTAGATGATGAATTATGGGCAAACAGAAACGAGTGGAGATTGGGTATCGGAAGACGTAGAACGTTGTGAAACCGATAAATATATATATATATATATATATATATATATATATATATATATATATATATATATATATATATTAATAATATCTCTAAAACTAAGATTGACAGATAAAAATTATTGATCCAGTTAAATTATTTGTTTAAAAAACAATAAAAAATCACTTTATACTACTACTATGTTGGTTTAGAACGTTTTTCTACGTTGTCCGACGCCTATTCTCCACCTCCTTTGATCCTGACAATCATCTTCCGTCAGGTTTTTTTGACACATTGATCTTTGGATTGACTGACTCTTTTTCTGCGCCCTATTGGTTGCCATTCTAGGACCTGCTTTGGTAATATTTCGTCATTCATCCGTTGTACATGGCCGTACTATATCAGTTGTCTTTTAGTGATGTCATCCGTTATGCTTCCCTCGATTCCCATTCTTTCTTTTATGATCTCATTTCTTATATGATCTGTTCTAGATATTCTCATTGATCTTCTTATTGCATCCATTTCAACACTTTCCATTTTTGCTTTGTATTTTTCTGTTACGCGAAAAGTCTCTATTCCATACAGCAGCGTGCTTTTCACCATTGTTTCATATATGTTAAATTTTACATTCTTTTTTATCTCTCTGCTTCATAAAATACTGTTAAGACAACCAAAACCTAGTTCTTTACAGTCTGTTCCTGTCTTATCAAATGTGACACTTATCAAAAAAATCACTTTATACCAGTATGAAATTCTCATAAATAAAAAAGTTATAGGTCCTCTTCCAAAATGCAGACTTGTCAAAAGCTTCAAAACAGCTTGCAATATCAAGATGCGGTTTTCACTTTTTATCATCTTTTGAAAATTGAGGCTCGGAAGTAGGAATAGGCTATTCTATCTCTTCTAGAAATACCTAAAGCCCCCAAATTTCGATTTTGGGACCCCTGTACATATTTTTCGAGTTTTATTGCTTTTCCTTGCTTTTTTATTTGCTTTGTTACAGTTTTGTACCAAATCAAAAAAAAATAATTAAAAAAAAAGAAATGTTTTATGTGTGAAAAAATCATAATTCAAATCTTTTATTTGCACGCATGTCACTGCTTTGAATGCATATAACCCAAAATCGCGGACGTAGGTAGACAGTTTTTTGGTAAGCTATGATTAACATGAGCTTAAACTTCATGTCTATTAAATACAACTAAAACGCTTTGATAAGGAAAAAATTAGGCATATATAAATACCCAAATAGGGCATTTTAAAATATTTCGTAAACGTACCATGTCACCAACAAAGGACTATAATTACGTTTTAAAATATGGTACATGCCATCTATTTCTACTTTCAATAATCGGTTTTTCTAATATGCCACACGAAAACACAATAACAACACTAACTAACATCTCAAAACAAAGGTCGAGAACAAAGGCTTGTGATTCCAAAATTTATTAAGTTTCGACTGACCTCATGACCCAATGCAAGTAGTGGGGGAAATTTTATGGGGGCGGCTTGAAAGAGTATTTTACTAGAACAAAAAATGGTTAGAAGGTAGTTTTGACTATCTTGGTGATTTTTACTTTTAACCGGTTTTACGATCTACAGATACTCCTCCGTGTGACGTCACAAAAATTGCCGACTTGGCGAAAATAGTAATATACTATTGTGAAGTCATAGCGTCACTACGCTACAAAATTTTAAATAGGAATATTCCAAACATTGACCATGACTTTATGCTGTATCCAAAATTGTATAACTATTTTACTTCTAACAAAGAAAACCGTACTTTTACTATTTTCGTCAGCTTGGTGAGCTTTGTGATTTTCTTTGTGACGTCGAAGCGTCATTAAGCTACTTTAAAAAATGTCATACCAAATAAGAATTTTGGCTTTATGCTGTATCAAAATTTGTATGATACCCTTAGAGTAATAAATTACTCTAAAATGATATCGTTACGCAATATATGCATTGCAGCTTACTAGAGTTTTTCTTTATCGGCTATGTTTGTATCGTCATAGCATCATTTAGCTAAAGCTTGGCAAATATAGGATTTCATACGTAAAATACTGGGTGATTTTGCCTATCTTCTCATTTTTTCGGTGTTCACCACAGAAAAAAAAATAATTTTAAGAAAAAAGGGTGGCTTTCATCCAGTATCCCGTTTTTCGCTTCAGTGAACAAGGCAATTTCTATTGCATTTCTCTAAAAATAGTATCAGTGGCGTAGATTTAGTTCAGTTGTATATTTTAATATGTATAAAAAAAATTATTAAAACAAAAATTATTTTTAGAGCTCAGTTGCAGTTTCTTGAACTGGCATCCCAGTCCAGCAAACCTGCAAACCCAAATGATGTCATGATCTTCCTGAAGCCCACAAGTGACTGCATCAGCGCGATCCAGGATTTCAGAGAAAAGAATCGCACTTCTCCATTTTTCAACCACTTATCAGCTATTAGTGAGAGTATCCCTGCTCTAGGATGGGTTGCTGTGGTAAGTTATACACATACAAATATATTGAAGCCGTCCGAATGTAATGCATTTTCAAAAAAAAAGCTCTACCCAAAGATTGCATTACCTTTAAATAATAAAAGTAGAGTTAAATATTGGGAAAGTTAAAACCGAAAGCGATACAATAGTTTAAATAAAAAAATAGCAATTGAATGCTATGCTGGAACAACGTTGTAACCGCCAATATAGGCAAATTTGAGTTTTCTATGTAACAGCGTTGTATGTGGTGGAAATAGTCAACCTATAAAGTGGTAGGAGTATACGGGGCTTCTATTCGTATTTTATAATGGTAATACAATTACTTGACTTGCATACTCCGATGCAACAACGTTGTATGTGTCATATATTTTCCATTAAAATGTAACTTTTTATAACAATCTTAAGAGTATATAGTTATAGCTTTTAGGTACCTACAAAACCCAAAGATGGTTTTATATATATATATATATATATATATATATATTTATCGGTTTCAAAACGTTCTACGTCTTCCGATACCCAATCTCCACTCGTTTCTGTTTGCCCATAATTCGTCATCTAGGACTCTTATTCTTATTTCACTGTCTATTCCTTCTCTCCAGCTTTTCCTCGGCCTTTCTCGTTTTCTTCGGCCAGTTGGTTTCCATTGTAATATTCATTTAGGTAGTCTTCCATCATCCATTATTTTTACATGTCCGTACCACACCAGTTGTTTTGTTCTTATATCATCCACTAAAGTACGTTCACCCACTGTCATAATTTCTCTTATTCTTTGATTTGTAACTCTTTCTCTTTTTGATTTCCCTGCTGCTCTTCTCCAATAGTCCATCTCCGTAGCGGAAATCATTTTTTCTGTTCTATCTTTGATTGGCCATACTTCTGAGCCGTATGTAATAATACTTTTTACAATGGTGTTATATATAAGCTTTTTGTTATGTCTTGATATACTTTGGTCCCAAATTATTCCATTTAATAAAGTTATTGCTTTTCTTCCATCCAAAGATGGTTTCAAACTAAGTTAATAAACACGTTTTTCTACTGTCATTGTGCTTTATTTTTAAACATAAAACAACGTTCTAACCGCCCTATTTCCGCAAAACTACGTTGTAACCAACGTGGATATACAACGTTGTTTTATTAAAATATAGCAAATAAGGTCATAAAACCCTATCCTTTGTACATCTAAGGCAATAATACCTAAATTAATATTATACAACGTAAAGTCAACCATATTAGACTTATAAACACTTTACATGTCTAAGCAATTAAAAATAAAACGTTTTTGACAGTATTTGGCGCTTACAACGTTGTTACAGCATATGGTTCAATTATTATTGGTTAAGCTTTTATAAATTTTAATAATCATAATGTTATAGAGTCTTGCAATTAAATTGATTGATATATTTGACCGTCTCGTAATGTAAAAACTACAATATTGGATAAATATTTTTTAACTAAATAAGAAAAAAACTAACCAAAAACTTAAAATTAATTAAACATAAAAAATTTCGCTTATACCCCTTGCACAAGATAAAGTCTCTAGAGCCGATGCTGTGTTGCCCCTTTGTACTGCTAAACTTATATCTTGAGTTATAACTGACTTGGGTCGCCTCCTAATACGCCCTTTGATCGGTTTTGCTGCTCAATTTTTTTAAGGTTTCAATTGAAAAGGGCACAAAAAAAAAGCGATCCAAGAGCTTTTGAAGGACTCTCCTAGTTTACAAAGCTCTCCTTCTTTTTTGAATGAAAAATAAATGCAAGATTGACACGAAGGGTTTTTGCATGTTATATCCTACAAAAAAGGCTTGCCAGACTTCCATGGAAATCCGTTTATTTTATCCGCCCGTTTTTCGTCACTCCGACAAACCGGCTCTAATATCAAAGGAAATCCCGCGGAATTTAGATTCATTGAAGGAAGACCTTCAACGTACTGTGAAGCGCCATTTCTCCTGCACTCTGGTGATAACTCTGGCCGTGGTAACCATAAATATCCACTGTTTGGTTGCAGTTGTGAGGCTTGTACACAGGAACACAAAGTCTCAGAGCAAAGGAAACACGGAACCGCACGGAAGGTCTGATTATCCAGGAGAGTACCCAAAGGAGAAGATGAAGCGCGTTGAGCTAAAAATTACTTTTTGTTTCTTGAAGAGCAAGACATCTAGCTTTGGTTCTAGAATCTTCGTCGTTCAAAGGATCGCGCAGAACCAGTTCTCCAGACGCCACCCTGTCAAACTCCTTCTGAGATGTGGGAACTATATTCCAGATTTTGACAAGAATTGATTTTGTTTGGAAGAACAAGATTGACTAGACCACTTGAATTTTGTACAGATCCCAAAAAAGCAGAAAATCATTAAGTTGAATTATCACGAATACCAAGTCCTCCATACTTCACAGGGAGAGTGCATGAAACCATGATATTGAATTGAATTTGCATATACAAATATCTTTTAAGACTTTTTATTAAGTCAGCAACGTAATATATACAAAATTTTGGCATGTGAATCTAAAAGGTCTAGGTTTTTCAGAAAGTAAGAAAGTACATCGATTTAGATAGATAGATAATGCACTTTATTATCATAAAAACATTACAATTTGTTTTGTGGACAAAGCGATGACTTAAAACTAAATTTCTTTAAAAAAATAAGACAAGCAAGCAGAATTGTTTTTGTTGCTAATATTAGAAGCATACGTATTTGCTACTTCAAGAGCAATACAATCAATATGCAGATCATATTTTGGTCGAACGGTGTGGAATCATTTACATTGCTTGATAGGTTTATATACGAATTTTATAATTAGGCGCTTATCTCATACTGTAAGCCCAAAAATAGTAGCTACTATTGTTATCTTTAACGCCAGAAGCTGCAAAAGTTTATGCGATATCCTTTAAATGCGCGTATTTATTCAGTTTTTTAACTCGGTCGTTGTTGAATATCTCTGTTTAATAAGTAAATTAAGGACATATGGCCATGCCAATATTCGATTATTAAGAACGGCGTCTTCGCAGCTTTCTAGGTTAACTTTCAAAACAACTGTACCTATAATAAAAAATTATAAAAAATGTACGAACACGCATTTTTTAATTAAATTATAAAGTAACTATTCACTAAAAGGGAATTAAAAATGACATAAATCCAGGAAGATTTGTCTTTGAAATTTTAGAGACTTGCATATTGGTTACTTACTATTGTTTACGTTACATAAAAATTTGATAAAACATTTAATAAAATCCTTCCTGTTTCTTAGAGCCCCACTCCTGGTCCATACGTCAAAGAAATGAATGATGCTGGCCAGTTTTATACCAACAGAGTTCTGAAAGATTGGAAAGAAAAGAACAAGAAGCACGTCGATTGGGTAAAAGCTTGGGTTCAAACCTTGACCGAGCTTCAAGCTTTTGTGAAACAACATCACACGACAGGTAAATAGATTGCAACCTCAAAGCCATGTTTGCAAAGGATTAGCTTCAAGAGAACTAATATTCGCTTTTAATGCACCAATGCAGCGATGTCTAGATCTTAATCAAAATCTAATCTATTTATATTAACCTGTTCTGAAATGACAGCGTAATTTTAATTTTAAATCTGAAGGAGATAGAAACTCACTTATTCGATCTGTTTATGAAGTCTTAAAATGGGTGAAAACGAGTAGGTAATCTTTTAAAATCGGGGTTCAGTCGAACTGCATATGCTATTTCACTAGATTGCCGCATCTGGATTTGTTTTGGCGTGGTGAAATTTATGTAACTCCTCATTCAAATAAAATACTCTGCCAATCTATGGGCACCTAAGCTCACACTAGGTACTGTAGTTATAGTGTGAGCTAATATAATCAAAAACTGAAATATATTTTATTCAACTCCAGACTCAATTACCTTTCGTTTGATACCACACAAGCCATGTTTTGACTTAAACTCAATTTTTTTAAATCTACCCCCCACCCTTTTGAAAAAAACTAAAATGTATTTTGTTTAACTCCAGACTCAATTACCTTTCGTTTGATATCACACGCCATATTTTCACTTAAACTCTAATTTTTAAAATATACCCCCACCCTTTTTTTTTAATAAATTAAAATTTATTTTGTTTAACTGCAGACTCAATTACCTTTCGTTTAATATCACACACGCCATATTTTCACATAAATTCTAATTTTTGAAATCTACCCCCCCCTTTTATTTGGTTTGTGTTCGGTGGATATTGTTTATTTTTAAATGGGACCATCTCGACCCAAGACCCAGCCTAGGTACCAAATTTCTTTAAAATCGGCCAAGCGGTTTTTGAGTTATGCGCGTTGGTCGTTACAGACAGACATACAGACACACAGACAGACAGACAGACAGACAGACAGACAGACAGACAGACAGACAGACAGACAGACAGACAGACGGCGCAACAAAAAAGTTTCAAAATCATCTGAAACGCAAAGATATATAAAAAATTTTGAAATCAGAGCAACTTTTTTTTTCTCGAAAAAATTAGGATCACCATAGCTCACACTACTATAGTATAGTATATGTGTGAGCTAAAATTAATTTACTGATATTAGCTCACACATATACTATACTATAGTAGTGTGAGCTTTGGTGATCCTAATTTTTTCGAGAAAAAAAAAGTTGCTCCGATTTCAAAAATTTTTATGTATCTTTGCGTTTCAGATGATTTTGAAACTTTTTTGTTGCGCCGTCTGTCTGTCTGTCTGTCTGTCTGTCTGTATGTCTGTCTGTCTGTCTGTATGTCTGTAACGACCAACGCGCATAACTCAAAAACCGCTTGGCCGATTTTAATGAAATTTGGTACCTAGGCCGGGTTTTGGGCCGAGATGGTCCCATTTAAAAATGAACAAAATCCACCGAGCACAAACCAAATAAAAGGGTGGGGGTTGATTTCAAAAATTAGAGTTTATGGAAAAATATGGCGTGTGTGACATCAAACGAAAGGTAATTGAGTCTGGAGTTCAACAAAATACATTTTAATTTATTTAAAAAAAAGGGTGGGGGTATATTTCAAAAATTAGAGTTTAAGTGAAAAAATGGCGTGTGTGATATCAAACGAAAGGTAATTGAGTCTGGAGTTCAACAAAATACATTTTAATTTATTTAAAAAAAAGGGTGGGGGTATATTTCAAAAATTAGAGTTTAAGTGAAAAAATGGCGTGTGTGATATCAAACGAAAGATAATTGAGTCCGGAGTTTAACAAAATACATTTTATTTTTTGTTTTTTTAAGGGTGGGGGTAGATTTCAAAAATTTGAGTTTAAGTCAAAACATGGCTTGTGTGGTATCAAACAAAAGGTAATTTAGTCCGGAGTTGAATAAAATATATTTTAGTTTTTATTTATATTAGCTCACACGTACACTATAACTATAGTACCTAGTGTGAGCTTTGGGGCCCATATATTGGCAGAGTTTTTTATTTAAATCTCTGAAAATACCCAATAATGAAGATGTACAACATAAGTTTCAAAGATGAGTCCATCGAACACGTGGAAAAATACTCTGCTAATATATGGGCCCCTAAGCTCACACTAGGTACTATAGTTATAGTGTATAGTGTGAGCTAATATAACTAAAAACTGAGATATATTTTATTCAACTCCAGACTAAATTACCTTTTGTTTGATACCACACAAGCCATGTTTTGACTTAAACTCAAATTTTTGAAATCTACCCCCACCCTTAAAAAAATCAAAAACTAAAATGTATTTTGTTAAACTCCGGACTCAATTACCTTTCGTTTGATATCACACACGCCATATTTTCACTTAAACTCTAATTTTTAAAATATACCCCCACCCTTTGTTTTTAAATAAATTAAAATGTATTTTATTTAACTGCAGACTCAATTACCTTTCGCTTGATATCACACACGCCACATTTTCACATAAACTCTAATTTTTGAAATCTACCCCCACCCTTTTATTTGGTTTGTGTTCGGTGGATTTTGTTCATTTTTAAATGGGACCATCTCGACCCAAGACCCAGCCTAGGTACCAAATTTCATTAAAATCGGCCAAGCGGTTTTTGAGTTATGCGCGTTGGTCGTTACAGACAGACATACAGACACACAGACAGACATACAGACAGACAGACAGACAGACAGACGACGCAACAAAAAAGTTTCAAAATCATCTGAAACGCAAAGATATATAAAAATTTTTGAAATCGGAGCAACTTTTTTTTTCTCGAAAAAATTAGGATCACCATAGCTCACACTACTATAGTATAGTATATGTGTGAGCTAATACACTTGACACTTACAGTTTCTTGTAACAATAAACATACTAAAGAAATAGTACAAAATAGAAGAAAAGAAAAGTAAAATTTTAAATGTACAAAAAGAGTTTTAAGTAAAAAAGGCTATCCATAAATCTGGGACCCAGGTCTAAGGACGCTCAGATCTTATGTTGACTCTAGTGGATCTGAAATAATTAAAATACTTTACCATTGACTTGACATTACTTGTCTAAGCAAGAATAAAAATGGTTTAAATTTTATAGGTTCGGTTCGGTTCGTTCGGTTGAAGTTATATTATACATATTTTTAGGTCTAGTATGGTCGGGAAAACAGCAACTGAAAGCGGGAGGTGCTCCACCGCCTCCTCCTTCCGCTCCTATGCCACCACCACCAGGAGACTTTTCGGTCAATGATTCACTAAATCCATCCGATGACAGATCGGCGTTGTTTGCTGAGATCAACAAGGGCATGGGAATTACACAAGGTAGTGTAGAATAACAATAATTGTTTGCAAAGTATCGAATTTTAACTTGCAAATTATGGTATGGTGAGAGGAAAAAGTTACAGGGTGATCCACTATCAGGAAAACAGCTAACTTTTTTATTTTTAATCCTATAGAAAAGTTCTGAATAGGCAAATTTGTTCGATTTTATCTGATATATGTTAGGTTAGGTAAAATTCAGCATTTTAGATTAGATCTGATTTTAGACATATAGCGCAAATTTGTTATTGACACCAAATACATGTAGAGTTTACAAAATCGTTTTACATTTAGTCATTAGCAAGTTTTGACTCAGAATTTTATTGCATAGAAAAAAAGTGTTTACAACTATCTATCTATCTTTTACAATTTAAAAATTTTTGCAAAGTTGTAACTTTAAAAAAAAAATTTGGAAGTTTCTAGGAACCACCTCCTTTAAGAAAGGTTTTAGGGGCACCATCCACTGAACTTTAAAACTTCAAGGTATGGAAAATTAAAGTTGATATCTTCTTTTCAAAGTGTCTGCCGTCTTTTATGAGTAAAGAGTATTTTGACATTGGTGGAAATTAAAATATAAAAAAATAAAAGCTATGCCTATAGGTACATATTGGGGTCTACCAGCACCCCCGACGGGGGTAGAAAAATTTCTTTTGGCTCCGATCCAGTGATGTGATATATAATTTTGTGTTTTTTAAATTTTGCTTTCTTACGCGCTATATTAATAACAGTCATCTAACTGCTGTGAAAAGAAAAATTAGTACACGCAAATCATACCATTTCCCTTAGTTTGGCGGGCTGGCCCATTGGTTAGTTTCAAAAGTATAACGCTGCAATTGGTTCTGACCAATAAATTATGCTCATTTCTTTAGGAGTCTAATGTAAAATATTCATTTTGGTGCCCGCTGGCGCCTGGCGGCCTAGGCAGGTGCCTACGCCTAGCTACAGCACAAGTGATTGTTTTTTTGATTTAAAGTAACACAAAGTTAGTCCCAGAATACCTAATAGAATAGAATAGAAAAGAATAGAATTTATTGATTTTCCGTTGACTATTTACAATAATAGTATGGAATATGTCACAATACATCACTATAAGTATTATTAAATATATTTAAATAAATTAGTCCCCAATTTAATGAATCAAAATCTTTCAGTTTTAAAAAAGGTAACTCCAGACATGCAAACCCACAAGAATCCAGCATTAAAGCAAGGTGGTCCTCAGCCTTATGGTGCAGCTGGACCAAAGTTTGGCGGACCTACAGGGGCTCCTGTTGACAAACCTCCAGTGTTTACCCAGGAAGGAAAAAAATGGATTATTGTAAGTTTTTTATTTTAATTAGTCCTTCTGATATTCGGAAAATGATTTTTAACAAAAAGCTGATTATGTATTATACATACATACTTGTAAATAGTTATTAATCACATCTAACTGTCGTGGATCGAATGAATGTTAAAAGACACACGGTTTCTAGCACACGGTGAAAACTAAACAAATTGAGATATTATATTTTTCTAAAAAGTACCCTAAAACCCTATACTCTGTTCAAACCTACAGACAGTTATTAAAGTTTGTACATACGAGGTACTAGGGAACTTTTGCACGCACTCCTTAACAATCCTTATCCTTTATAAATGCTACATTAAATGATACATGTCACTTGATATTTAGAAGTCCAATTTTGACCTTTTGCAGACACAAGTTTTAGTTTATCTATCTGTCAAAAGCCCGTTTTGTGCTCTGTAAAATCGCCAGGAAAATATAGGTGTTTACTGTGTACTCCTTCTTATTTTTTTACGCACTTCACAGAACATTGATGACTTCTCGTTAGTTGGTGAACACTGTTGCCAATCAACACATATTTACCAGTTTTTAAAAAATATTTTTTAACAATTGGCATAAAATTAAATCTGCGGATTACCCCGCATTGGTAGCTCTTGTAATAAATGTATGGTATCAGAAATATTAAAATTTACATTACATGTTGTCATAACGTTAAATGCGCGGTAACACTGTCTCTAAATAAATGAACTAGTAGCCTGCGTTATTCGAACACAAGTAAGGTCAACCATTATCCTTTAGTAAGAGATAAAGTTCGAACCAGGTCACTGCGCATATCTCAAATAAAGGATTTTTTTGAAGTTTTTAAATATCCTAATTACTTAGGCACTTGTTGGTTAATTGAATGCTCGAGAAAACGTTTGCCTTAATTTCCATTTAGAACTCTTAGCTATCTTCTGTTACGTCGAAATCTATTAAGATATACCTATAGTATGTTTACTTCAAAGTCAGGAAAAAAACCAGAAGGTAAGTATATTATTTGCGTTAATACGAAATTTTTTATCAGAAAAAGCATTTACCTAAACTTATGTATAAATAAGCAATTATAATTATTTGCCTCAAAAAACGTATGTATTTTGGGGAAAGTAGGGTTAGATGACGCATATGAAAATAAGACATTTCCTCTTAAAGCCCATCACACATAAAACCTTATTTTATTTATCATCTTAATATTTTCAAGAGATTTTGAAATTTTTATTGATCGTACCTTGTCCAAGGGGTGAATATCACCGTCAGAATTTAAATAAATAAACAAGGTCCCCTTGTTCTAACGGTATTTCCATTCTCCGTATCATTGTAAATTACAAATATTTTTTTAATCGAAATCAAAACAGTTAAGGGGTTGTCTGAAAGAGAATCGAAATACCTTTCTAACAAAATCTTCAATCTTACCCAAAAAGGTTCCCGTTTGCAATTTTTTTGACATGTCTAGCATCTCTAAGCATTTAAAAAGTTTTATTTGCTCATCTCTAAAATTTAAAACATTTTATATAATCTGATTAAGGCGTCGTCTTACCCTCATGACAAATGTAAAATATAACGTAGTGCACTTTTTTTATATTGCAAAATTTTTATTTTGTGTCATATACAGATGCAGATATAAGATAATAGCAAGAGCACACCCAAAAAAAGGGCCTCGGGGCCCGCACCCTCCCCCCAAGCCTATGATTTTGTTAGATATTTTCCACATATTTCAAGAATAACAGCAAAAAATAGCTGAAATACGACATCATGGTGTCTCGGGCCCCCAAGACAAATTCCTCGTTGCGCTACTGATAATAGTCAAATATTAAATAAACGGTTCAAGTATTTAATAATTTAAATTTAAAAAATTTTTATGAAAAAAATAAAAAATATATGGCATATCTCCCTTAGGTGACCATCTTCACCCAATCTCTCCTATGTGTTTTTTTGTCATGGGTACATTTCATATTATGATTTTCGTTACTTTTGCAGGAGCATCAAAAAGGCAATCACAACCTTCTTGTAGAAAACGTCGAAATGAATAACGTTGTCTACCTTTATCGCTGTATTGACTCCACAGTTACAATCAGAGGCAAGATCAACTCTGTCTTTGTTGACGCCTGTAAAAAGACTGCCATAGTTATGGACTCCATAGTTGCAGCTGTAGAATTTGTCAACTGCCAGTCAGTACAAATGCAGGTTAGTATACATGGTGGGCCAAAAAAGCTTGAACTAATTTTATTTGTTAATAAATACTTGACAAAACTTAAAAAATAACAAACTACCAGATAACAAATTAACCAAAATTGTAATTAGAATTGAGAAACTCTTGCTGTTCTATTTTTTGAGGTGTTGGTGGCTCCTCTATGGTGGTGGTCCAGTTTAAGTTTGCATACCTTTGTCCTTTTTTTGTTATTGATAGAAAATTAAAAATAATAAAGCATTTAATCTAAAAATTTTTTATTTAATAATACCCAAGTTCTGTTTTTTAACCGATTTTGTGGATGAAAAAGCCACCCACTACTATGACTAAAATCTTCTGATGTTTAGTTTTTATTAGCGCTACTAAAAAGCGCAAAAAAGTCAATAAATAAGTTTTGTAATAGCTGAACATAGAAACTAATAATTTTCAAAATCGGCAAAGTACTTTTTGGGATATACCGGTTAATCCAGGGAGCCAATTTCATTTTAGGTATACGCACCTGCTAAATTAAAAAATTACATATGTTTCTTAATATTTATTAATAAAAAACGAGATTTTTATGTCATAACCTAAGTTTTCCAGAAATTGATAAATTTAAGACACAGAAAAATCTGGTGTTTATATCTCTATAGTTCTTTTTGCTTTTATTAACATCTGTTATCTTTAGGTCTTTGGAAAAGTACCGACAATATCGATTGATAAAACTGATGGCTGTCAAATATATCTGAGTGACGAATCTCTTGATGTCGAAGTTGTTTCGTCTAAATCTTCAGAAATGAACATTTTGATCCCGAAAGGAAATGGCGATTATGTAAGTACTAACGAGCTTTTATGATATGAAGAAAACAGAGATTGAAAAGGGAATTTAAATTACAATATAAATTAAAAGCGAATGCCAGAAACGCTATTAGTATAATTTTTACTTCTGGTTCTCCCTTGTAGGGGTGGGTGGGGAGACTCTGGACAATTTTTAGTTTTTCTTCAATATTTCGTAAAATATAATAGTAGTCATTCATCAGTAATTCGCTCGATAAAGAAAGGTTCATATCTTGCCTCTAAAAACACTGGGGAGACATTGGACACTACCGCGACACTAGAATAAACACGGATCAAAGTGATTAGACCACTGAGCCCTGAAGGGAAGAAAACTAGAAATATCCCAAAAAAAAAATAACCCTAAAGTTAAATTCGCCCCGTCTGGGAAAGCAGAGTCTATTAAACTAAAAACAAAGGAAAAAAATCGGCAACATGCTAGAAGCTTACCTTCTTTAATTCTGTCGCAGCTCCACACTTCACCAGCCGCGGCCTCTTCTTGTGGTTGTAAATTTCGGTCTTCAACCCAAAAACACGTGTGACTTCTTTCAGTTTTTTGTCGGAAGTGATTTCTTCATTCCCCTGTCAAACACAGGGTGGCGCTTCAAACTCCCAGCGTGTGCGTAACGCGCATGATTTTTGCCCAAAATGATCAGGTGATCAAAAAGAAAATAACTTTCAACAAAGAGAGAAATAATCACCTGATCGGAATTTTTCCCAAACAAGGAGTTTTATTTTGAAGGTTTTTGCTAAAAGTCCAAAAATATCAAAACAAACTTTAAGGTTAGGTTTTCCAAAAAATTCAAGATAAAACAAAAACAAAAATAACTGGCAGCAATAAACAGTGATAATGTTCACCTAAAAACCTATTTCTGCAAAATCAAAGAAATAAGTAATTACTTAAACTGAAAAACTAAATAGGTTTTGAATTTTTTCAATAGTCTTCTGGACGCTGTCTTCCCGTGGGGCGCCATTACAAAAACTATTTTTTATGTAAAATTATTTCAATTACCTCAACAGTAAACATTTTTAATAGAAGTTTTTTGTAAACATAAAAATTATGAATCTCACTTTTTACTTTTAAAATCAGTTTTATATTGGTTAAAATATTACATCAGACCCGTGAAAATTCAAATAACGAAAATATATCAAATTTTATCTTCTTGACGCTGTCCGTCATATATACAGTCCGAAACTCGTCAATGGAGAATATGAACTATTGCGAGAGTGACCAAAACTACCTTCGCATCTCCGAGAAAAACGGTTGTTTACAGTCGCCCCCTGTCCCAACTCACCCCACCCACCCCTATATCTTTCTTTGGTAGCTTGCAGTTTCGAATTTAGCTTAAGACAACCTATTATGAGCCGGGTTTGTTCCTATCATCATGGTTATTCCTGGTTCGTACTCTGTAATCTAACTATGGAAGTTTCTCTACTTGTAGCTATTCTGAGTCTTAAACGATGTGATAGTTCCCATCACATGCTTTAGCCAATGGCAAGCGGTAAATTAGCTCCGAGCCGTCACGTGCTATTCGAAAAGACGACGGAACGGCAAACGCGTTAAATTCATTAACTGTGAAGAGCGGGAGACTATGCCATTGGTCGAGACAAGTCATTTCACACAACACGCGACCGTTTAGAGTTTGCTATCGAATGCATCGTTCAAGACCCAGAATAGCCACAGTGCCACCTTGTGGTGGCAGTGCATGGCTATTGTAACTCATCGATGTTTTGTGATAAACCGTTTCTTTTCTTTCTAGTCTTTATGTGTAGCAACACCAAGATTGACAACCTATAGTTAATTTATTTTAAACTTAGGGATCGATATAAACAACACCGACGGTTGCTTTTTCTTAATAACATTCCTAAAAAAAATTACTTTATTTTACGGTATCTTGCGCTATCGTTGGGCAAACCGGGAGAGTGCCCGGGGCCCCGGTGTAAAAGGGGCACCGGCGTAAAAGGAGTTCCGGCGGCCCTAGTAAAAATATCGTTTTTAAGCAGAAATTAATTCGTAACTTAAATGTGACAAAAAAACTTGTTGTTAAACTTTTTAACTTAAAATCAACATTTTTAGATTTTTTTTCACAAAAATTACTTAACTTCTATTAAAATTTTTGCCTGCATCGCAGTTTATTTTTATCTGGTTCTTAAGTTCAGAGTTCAGACTTTTTTTTCCTGCCTCTTCGGTCCGGACATGCTGGATCCGTTACTATAAAAGTATATTTTATATTCATATAAATAAAATACGTACTAAAACGATGATGAAATGAATGATTTTGCAAATTGAAAAGCAAGAAAAAAGATTTTATTTTATTATTATGACAAAAGACAAATTTTTTTTGACAAGCATTTTATATTCTTAGTGACTTATTAGAGCCCCCAAAAACTGTTTTCCCCGGGGCCCATGACTTCTTGCTAAGCCGCTAAAAATCTGATCTTGCCCTAGATACGAAAAATCTAGTAGTACACGAGTTACTATACTGCCTTTTTGTATCAAAAAAACATATACAAGTCCACACAGAAAAAAGCTTTTTGTGTTTTTTTTTAAACGTTAAAAAAAGACACTTAAAAATTTTTGAGAACTTTTTTTTTCGGCAAAAAAACAATTTAAAGTTGGAGCTATAAAACGTCCAAAAGTCTAAAATAAAATTTGCAAAGTAATCTATGGATAGCCTTTTTTTTAATCCATATGTTCTATTTCCTATTTTCTCATCCCTGTCTCTTATTGATTTGCTTTTTGTCCCAAGCTAAACCGACTTCCAAAAATTTTGCAAAACATCTTTATTACCGGGTTTTATAATAATAACCTATTATGAAAAAGACAACATGTTACTCGAGCCTAGACAATATTTTTTTTCTCACACACTTCTTGTATTTTTCTTTTCTGTTATTTAATAAGTTTTATTTTTTCAGACTGAATACCCCGTGCCTGAACAATTTAAAACCACTATTAAGCCAAATAAGACGCTACACACCACGGTTGTTGAAAGTAAAGGTTAAATAGTATTTTGTAAAATAATTATTTTATAAGAAAACAACAGGGTCATTTCATAAAAAGTACATTGTAAAAACCTTCGAAAAATAAGCTTTGTGTTGTAATTAGGCCAAATTGAGTCTACCAAGTTTCTAAAAAATATAAAACGTTTTCAAAAGCGTGGTAAAATAACACTTTGCCTATAGGGGTACGTAAAAATGTTAATATCAATTTAAAAATTATTTAAAATAAAAGCAACAATATTTGTAAAATAGCCAAACTGATTTTCCGCAGCAAATTTGTGTATAGTAAGTAGGAGTATATAAGGTAACTGGTTTTGGCAAAAATAATTTTAAATATCACTTAACCTACGACGGGTGAAACTTAAAAATTTTCTTAGTAGAACCAATTTTATTTCTCCATTTTTTGCAAAACGTTAGGTCACAAACTCGCCCATATATTATATTATATATATTTTTTGTGTCCACAAGAAATTTTAATCAGAACGCCGAGATACTTAAATTTTCTAAAATTCGTAAAATTTTTATTTTCTCAAAAGAGGTCTGCGGGATCTTTTTAAGATAGATTTGCAAAAACGCAATTTTTGCAGAGAAACTATGTTTTTAGACAACATGTCTTCGTAAGTTGGAACCCCATAAAAAACTGTTATATTAATAATTTTAGGAAAAAAATTATTTTTCATAAAAAATGTGTTCCATAATATAAAATACCAGTAAACGATTTGTCAAAAAATATGAGTTTTACCCAAAAGTGAACTACCACGAGTTTCAACAATATTGAAAATTGTTATGCATAACATGCCGAACTTTCTGGCTGAATAACCGGTTTTTTTAAAATTAATAATAAAAAGGTTTTGATGATTCCAACTTACGGAAACATACTCTGTAACAAAATTTTATCAAAAATAATATGCTTCATCCTCAAGAAAGTTTTATCGTATGCTCATTGTAGTAACATGCAAAAGGCGAGCACAAACTTATAGTAAGTAAGATGTAGCCACAATCGAATCTATTGTATCTATACATTTTGAAATTTTATGAATTGACCCAAGATTGTTAAAATGTTAAGATTGTGATTTGAATTTGTTTTTTGTGTTATAAAAATCGTTAGTTTTGTATGTATTTAATTAATTAATGTTATATTATTATATTATTGTATGTTTTTGTTAAGTTTGATAAAGTTTTTTATGTTATACTAAACAAAATACTTTTATTTTGCATATTTTTCTTCTAAGCATCGTTAATGACCGAATATACAGAAGTAAATCGAAACAACAGATCATATCTTTTATCACGATCTTGTCTTCAAAAAGAAATCCTAACTTGCGGATACACCGTATTCAGATTTTTTGGATTAGTGATCGGATCGCGCTTAAGTCCTTGTTGCTCATACACAAGACAACAAAGAGTGATATGGATTAGCTCAAATTATCTAGGGCTAGGCCCACCAGGTTGCTCTTCTAAACCAAAATGCAAAACAAACTTTGAAAATGACAATGGAAATTTTGATAGAAACGATTTTATTTTTTAAGGTTTTATCACAGAACTATAACAAAAACTTAAGTTATAAAGCTAAATTTAGAACCTAAACGATCTCAGGATTTTCATAGACTAAAAATTGTGGGGGTTGAAAAATCCTTTGAAGATATAATAGTGGTTAAATAATTCCATCAATAGGTTTTGAATGGGTTAAGAACAAGACGATCTTGGATTATACTCACCTGTTTTTTTTTGTATGTACGCAAGTTTCTTGAAGAGACAGTCGAATCACGGATCACCTATTTGTTGGGTCGAATCCAGTACAGCCTCCTACTACCAGTTCAGCTTTGATGGACTGGCGAATTTGTGTGTGCGACGTAGCCGTTTCGCGCACCGCTATTACTGAAGTTTGATACAAGTTCCACGAGTTGAATAAATATTATATCTATTCCATTTTCCCACAAAATATCCCAATTAAAATTGTAACTGTGAACATTTCCCACGTGTCTAGGGTGTAGAGCTCGGGCTAGTAGGTAATTAAAATGTTCCAAGTTTTTTCAAAATAATACAGAGTGATCTAGTATAATCCAGCATGAAAATAACCTTGACGTCTATTAACCTTTCTTCATCTCTCTCAATTTTGAATTGAAAAATCTTAGAAGGCGAAACTAAATTAGTATATTTTTATTGCGTATTTTGCTTATTTTTATAAATTAAAAATGGTACTACATTACGAAATAAATGATTAATTTGTTGATTTAGAATAAACCACCTTAAAAAAGGTCATTCCCCACAAATTCTTACTGAAAATGTGGTTTGCCTCATGATGAAAGCCCATCAGCTTTACCTAGGTTCTAGATTTGAGCTAAATATCTCAAAAACTGCTGCACAGTGGAACGAGCTTATGGGAGCGGTTGGACAGGTTTTTTGTTTTAAGTTTAATCTAAAAGACGTAAAATAAATTTTATATATCATATCAGTGGCGTATATAGAAAAAAATTTCTGGGTGGGCCCGAGACAGTTTTAAGGGGGGGGGGGGTCGCGAGTCCCCATAAGTCCGTATTTTGGAAAACAAATTCTTCTTTGAGGGCCGAAATCTAGGACACAAGTAAAACAAAACTACACAATTAAGCAATCATCTTAACCTTAAAATTTAAATACAAACGACAATATTAAAAACAAAATAGATAAAATAAATTAAAACCGTACCGAACCAACGACATCTTACAAAGGTTGAAACAATTACAATGGTTTAAAAGATTAAGTTTCAAAAAAATACAACAGGTTAAAAATTAATAAAAAATCGATAAGAACAAGACGTCGTTTTAAAAAATAGAAAATTATTAGTAATGCTTACAGGTTCGTTCAAGCTTAGAACATTCATTCTCAAATTTTAAAGTTTTCCAAAAAATTTAGTTTTATACCATTATGTGCATCATGTAACGTTTTAAAGTTATTATCTATACTAAAAATATGACCTCTCAAATGCATACCGAATGACGAACGTTTATCAGACGGCGATTTTTGAGAGTTAAGGTGTCCTCTGATGCCAATCATTTTTTGCCAATGAAATAGCTTTTTTTAACTGTTTAATTCATCGGTTATTTTCAGTTTATTTATTGCCTTTAGATTTTGACAAAGATAAAAATATAATTTATCAAATAGCTATCAATAATGGATATAAAATTACGTTAATTAAGAGACTGATTAACAGAAAGTAAAATTTATTTTAAAAAAATCTTCTAGCTGATCCTAAAGTTGTATCCATTCCTCCTTATCAACCCCCAAGATATGTAAAAAAACTAGGTACGTACTGTCTCTTTACAGATTGGGAATGTTTTGAACTCGTTAAATGCATAAATTAGAACTTATAAACTAAGTCATTTTCCAATTTAAAAACATTGTTTAGTAGACTAAAAGACTATGTTCCGACTTTAGATAAGGGCGAAGTTTATCTGTTGTCATGTCGCTTTTGCCCTGCTAAATATGTAGGACAGACGGGATGTAGTTTCAAACTTCAAATCAGAGAACACCTTAACTCTCAAAAATCGCCGTTCGGCATTCGGTATACATTAATTGTACCATACTGTTACTATAGATAATAACTTTTAAATGTTACAAAGTGCACATAAGAGCAAAAATGTAAATTTTTTGGAAAACTTTGAAATGGCTAAATTGGGGAATAATACTAATATTCTAAGCTTTAACAAACCTTCCATAGCCCACGGTAAAGAGGTAGCGAAAGTTATCAATTATTTTAATATAATATTTTTTATTTTTTAAAACTACGTCTTGTTCTTATTGATTGAATTGATTTTATTTTATTAATTTTTAACCTGTTATGTGTAATTTGAAAATTTTGTAAGATGTCGTTAGTTTTTGATATTTTGGTTTGTAATTAAATTTATTTAATTGTGTAGTTTTTATTTTTTCACCAGTGTCCTAGATTTTGGCTAAAAGAAGGATTTTAATTTTCTGTAAGTAATTTTTGTTATCTTTCTGATTTATGAACTAGGATACGTTTTTATTTTACTTACAGATCACTCTTGATGATGATACTTATATATCGAAACGCGTAGTGTGTTTTAAGAAATACAAAAAAGTGTGAAGTATTTTGGACTTTCCCTTCAATCCTTTCATTATTCTTAAGACTACCTAAAAATCCTAGGTAGGTACGCATAATTATTAAAACAAGGTGGATAAAGTAGAATAAATTATAGATACCTATACAGGCAGGGGCGGATCTAAGAACTTTATTTGGAGGGCGAGAAATGTCATAATAAATATTGCAGAAAACTATTTTGCATAGTGACCAGGAGGTGTATTCTGTGTGTCAAAACTAAGTAAAGTTTCAGATTTGGGGTGGGTTTCACCTTTGTCCCCTTTCGTAGAACCGTACCTGATACAGTGTTCATGTATAGTGTATAGTGTTCTTGTTATGCATTTTTGGAATCTTAAAAATTAAACTAAATTTTAAATATTAATTTTTATTTTTTACTGTCATATAAAAATATTACGTATATGACTGACATTAGTTCTAAGAAAAACAAATTTTAGAAATTTTAACCCTTTTTCTAACTCTAGGTAGTTTACAATTTCTCAATTTTTATTTATAGCATCCAATACCTATCGATATTTGCTTTCGGCCACCTCTTAATTTTATTAAATACATTTCTAAAAAAACGAAATTTTAAAGAAAAGCCTAAAGTGGTTGTTTGTGAGACTTTTATATACGAACCACCAACCCTATTTCCCTAGCCGCAGTGAAAATTTAACAAACCGCTGAAACAGTTGTTCGTTTATTTTGTTAGTAGATCTTTCCTATACATTTTCAGAATTCTGTTACTTTTCCTTTTCATTTAAATACAGATTTTTTTTTATTGGAACTGCTATTTTTACCCTCTTATGCTAAAAATATTTTTAAAAAAATTGTTAGAATGTGTCCTTACAAATGAAAAATGCTCCCTAAAATGTTTATAGGTCAACTGGTATAAGCTGGGGGTGAGTAGATTTTATAGAAAGTTCTTTTATAGGGATGTATTAATATTATTATAATTTCTATATAATTATATTACTATAATAATATATTAATTTTAAAGTTGAAATGGGTGTCATCATAAGGAAAGCTCGATCTATCCTATGACATTTGTAACGACTTGACTTTTTTTTTTCTACATAAACTTTTTTTTCTGAAGCAAGTAAAAACGAATCTTTTCATTAAATAAATTTTTTAAAATTAATTTTTACACATTTTATTGAACTAGTTTTTTTCAGGACAAATACGTTCAATAATTGAATATAAAAGAAGATGGTCCGGACATTAAGAAATTAAACTCCACTAACAAAATATTTTAGTTCACAATTCAATTTATCAGGCTTTATGTCCAACACTTAACATAGGCTCATTCTACAGTGTGCCGGTTCAATAAAGAACACATTAAACTATAAGACTCTGGATTGGTAACAAATGAAGCGTTGGCAGATTTATGTTTATTTAAACTTAAGGTCTTATAATGAGTCAAGGAATCACCTATATCTTTCGTATAACTTGATATCCAGAAACACATTCTATAGAGATTTGTTTTTAACTAAAATCCAAAACATAAATCATTTCAAATTCACACTATATATTACCTAGCTATTTCCTGTTATTATTATATAAAATATTAAGTAGAAACTTTCGTTGTGCGTATGATCACAAAAATTGAATTGGGGTTCTAATAGCGTCCGTAACATATTATTTTTAACATTTTAGAAAAATGTTTTTGACCGGTTTCCTAAGCAGGACAAATAAAAATTTTTAACTTTTTATTCCATTAACAAGGCCTTTAGCAAAAAATTGAAAAAGGGATCGATTTACAAAAATAAATGTTTTCTATCTATTGTATGCTTAATTTTTTGGTTCGGTCCGGTCGGTTCAAATCGGTTTATTAATATTTTTATTTTAAATCAGAACTACAGGGTAAAATAAAAGAACATTTACATTTAACTCCAATAAAAAAACTAAAGTAATCTAAGTTTTTTGACAAATTGTTCTTGTCTGCATTTCTTGCGAAATCTCTGAAACTTCTAGATCGATTTTATCAAAATTTTCAGGCAATCAGTGATCAACCTAAAAAGGAGGTGAAATTACATTTTTTATTATCAAAATACTCCATCTAACACAAGAAAGAGAAGCGAGGACCAAATTCCAAAAAAAACAACCTTCAGGAAAAAGGAATTCTAAGCACTAGAAGCTAAGAAGAGCGATCAAACTCTTTCGGCTAGTCGTCGAAAACCGTAGGTAGTCACATTTACTCACCTTATCAATAACTTTTTTGAAAGTCGTTTTATGATGAAACAACATTCAACAGCTCACAAAAGATATAATAGCTTAGTTTACAATCGTCGTCATTTTTTAGAAAATATCCTTGGGATCACAAAAACAATTTTGTAGCCAAAATAAGTGATCCGTAAACGGTTTCACGAAAGTTCGCCTATTGGGGCGTTTTGTAGCCATAAGTCGTGGATATAATGGTACAGTTGATCACTTACTGCCACCTAAAATAAAAAAAATCATGTCGATTAATATTTTTTTATTTAAAGATTGCAACAAAGCTACCACTAAAATCAATATTTATATATACCAACGCCAAATTTCATACTTTTATTGGTTTCAATTACCGCCTTCTTTAAAAACCAAACCAAGATAACTAATCCTTTACACGGGCTTTCTTCCCGATGCACAGAGGGGTCAATCCGTCTAAAAGGTGGAATTAACTAAATAAACTAAAATAGATTTAACGATGATGACACTATGTATTTTATCCAAATTATGTTGTAAACGAGTTGGTGCTTAAATTGCAACGAATTAATTTTAAGTGCTTGTTAGCTTAAGGCATATTTAACGCTTCAGAAAGCGTCAGTTTTAGTTTGATAAAAATTACAATAAAATATTTAAATTGAAGAAGAAGAAGACTTGTTCTTAGAAATAAATATTGGTTTGACTATGGATACATCTAGTGTAGGTTGTCATATGGTAATAATTTTTGAAACTTAAGGAGTATTTTTTTAGCTATTAGTGTGTGTACTAAATTTTGCCAAAGCAAAACTGTTTTTGAATAATTGGATGTTCCTTAACAAAATGCAAAAGAAAATGGCTTCACTTTTTTGCTCTGGACTACATATCTTTAATATGAAACTTATATTTTTTCAGGATTTTTGTTATGTTTACTTGGCTTGGACCTCTTTGTTTAATAACAACAAGAATTTTAATATTTATTGTACATGATGAATCGGGTTAAAGGATCTGGACTACATATCTTAAATATTAAACTTTTATTTTTGAACGGATTTTTATTAAATAAAAATGTTTACTTGGGTGGGGTTTAAAGTTAATTGTGAATCTGCCTCAAAAAAATTGTTGGAAAAATTGTTTAAAATATTTGATATATTTTTGAATTTTGATTTATAAATCATATGATAACCCCCTAGGCACATGGTCCCCTTTAAGGTCGCCACCCTGCATAAACAAAGTGTTCGACTAAAAACAACAAAAATCAAATGAATAATATATCCCACGGTTTTCAAAATTTAAAAAAAAAACCAAGACACTTTGATTTAGTTTGTTTGCAATCTTGTATGAGGTATGTAAATTTACCCCTAGCCGAGGTGTATTTTGACACTTGATTTTAAATAATAAAAGCGAGTTGAGATATATCTCGTTAGAAATGTTTTATAAAAGCATTTACGGTGATTTTATCTTTTAAACAATTAATTGATTTATGTTTGAACATTTTTTTTACTGGCCTTTGCTGGTTGTTAAGTTCACTGTCAAAGAGTTATTTCATAACTTATTAAATGACCTGTACCTTAAAGCCAAATAAAATAAAAATAAATAAATTATAATATAGAGCTAACGAAATCTCCTTTTACCAAGCTGTGAGTTGACCTATGTTTCCACATTTCAAATTATTTAAGTTTCCTCTAAAATTAAAATAGGGAATAAGTGGTAACTGGTACTCTGTACAAAAGACCTTTTATTGGCTTTTTAATTACTGTAATTTTTTTAATTTTTTAATGTGTTGTTTTTAAGTTAGTAGCATTTAAAATCATAATTTTATATTATTCAAATACCTTAAAAATTAAATATTATAATTTTGAACTAATAGCAGTACTGTAAAGACATTTAAAAACCTTTTTAGCGAGTTAATTTTCTTATGTAAAATTTTCTCCCTGGCTAAACGTTGATAGTCATAGATTATACTGAACATTTTTTTTTCATTATAACTTTTGAACTGTACTATCGATTTTAATGGGACAAACTGCACTTGGCAAAAAATTAATCATTGTTTTGACTAAATATATCTCTTTGTCCGCTGTTTCAAAATCGAAGATGGCGGACGAAATTAATTTGTACCCTTCAAAGATGCTCGTTTATTCTTGGGTTGCGAACATTTCTTAATTATTTTTTTAGATCAGTAAAAAAGCTGCATTCTCGCCACGTACAAGAAGGTATGAATCAGCAAAATCGAATTGGTGGTTCTAAAAAAAACATTTTTGTTTCAACCATTGTTTTGAATATTATACGATTGCCTTGCCAATCATGTCTGCATTTATTTCCTTATAAATTCATTACTACTCAACCGATTTTGATAAAATAAAAAATAACCTAGTCAGAAATGATTGCTCATGATGATCAAAATTTATCGCCATCCTAAAATTTAAGATGGCGGACAGAATCATACTTGATTCTTCAAAATGACGTGTTCATTCTTATGTTCTAAAAATGTTTTAGTTTTTGTTTTGATTTACAGAAAGGCACTACTTTTCCCCCACACAACGAGGTACAAATCAGTATACGATTGCATTGTCAATCCTGTCTGCATTCATTTTCTTATAAACTCATTGTTACTGAATCGATCTTAGTGAAATAAAAAAAATCATGGTAAGAATTGATTGTTGAATCATACTTGACTTGGCCCTTCAAAGAGGCAAGTTAATTTTTATTTTCCAAAAATGTTTTATTTTTTTATTTAATTTAAAGAAAGTTACTTTTCCCCCGCTTAACAAAGTACAAAGTAGAAAATAAAATCGGTAAAGTGGTTCTCACAAAATTTTGTTTAACCATTGTTTTACAAATTATACGATTGCATTACATTAAGTATGATTCTGTCCGACATCTTAAATTCTAAGATGGCGGCAAACTTTGATTATAATTTTTAAAGAGCGATCAATTCTCACCAGGATTTTTTTTATTTCACTAAAATCGGTTTTGTAATAACGAATTTATAAGGAAATTAATGCAGACAGTATTGGCAATGCAATTGTATAATCTGTAAAACAATGGTTGAAACAAAATTAGATTTTTTGAGAACCATCACACCGATTTTACTAATTTGTACCTCGTTGTTTGGGGGAAATGTAGTGCTCTTCGACAAATAAAAAAAAACTAAAACGTTTTCGGAAAATAAGAGTAAACACGCCATTTTGAAGAATCAAGTATGATTCTGTCCACCATCGTAAATTTTAAGATGGCGATAAACATTAATCATGATCTTTAAAAAGCAATCAATTCTAACTAGGATGTTTTTTATTTCATCAAAATTGGTTCAGTAGTAATGACTTTATTAGAAAATAAATGCAGACATGATTGGCAAGGCAATCGTATAATATGCAAAACAATGGTTGAAACAAAAATATATTTTTTTTACTTACTGAACCGATTTTTCTAATTCGCACCTTGTTGTACATGGCAAAAATGCAGGCAGCTTTTTACTAATTTAAAAAAAAATGTGTTCACAAACCAAGAATAAACGAGCATCTTTGAAGGGTACATTTTAATTTCGTCCGCCATCTTAGATTTTGAGATTGCGGACAAAAAGATACGTTTATTTAAAACTCTCAATAATTCTCTACGAAGTGAAGTTTGTCCCAATAAAATCGATTGTATAATTCAAAAGTTATAATAAAAAAAAAATTGTCCGGTTTTTTTGGCCCACCCGGTAGATATCCCAATAATTTTCACCAGTTCTCGACAAATCCTGGGTTGTAAATTTTCAATGATGCACCCTGTTATTAGGGTTACCAGACGTCCGGATTAATCCGGACATGTCCGGATTTTTATTACGTCAGGGTGGGTCCGGGCGGATTTTTCATAAACGTCCGGATTTTAAAGTAGCCGCCTTTATAAACATCAAATAATGCAAAATAAACTAGTTTCAAAAAATGTAATTAAACAATAATCGTCGATAAATTTAGCAGTGTGAATTCACCTTTAAGCGGGGTCTTCACATAACGTTTTACCTTACATCTTGCCTGTTCAGTCAAAACGCATCAAGTAAAACTTTGTGTGTAGACGGAAAAACGGACGTTTTACTTGAACTGATTTAAGACGGACGACCGCCTAGAGAACTGCCGGATCACGCTTTGTTTTCCAATAAAACCATCGTTTTGTATCAAAAACTGATCTAAAAACGTACGTTAAAACTATCAAGTGTCTACACTAGTCTTTCAACCGTCATACTTGACCCTTTTGACTGACAGGCAAGACGTAAGGTAAAACGTTATCGGAAGACCCCGCTTAAAGAAGTATTATTAATTTCGCCTTGTTGAAGTTTACACTTCTGCCGTGTGGTCTTAAGCACACACAATTTTTTTGATGAAGTTTGTAATCTAAAAAAGTACCTATCAGACACTTCTACTTCTGATGACGACAATCTGCCTACCCACGAAAAATGGGCAAAATATTTTAATGCAAGTATTTCTACCCAATGGACCAAAGAAAGAAATATGCTGCTTTTATCTTCTGTAAAAGAAATACTCATGACTTCATACAATTTAAGAAATATGAGCTGGTCAGAATTTTACGATTTTGTACTTCGGCCTAAAAATTCAACGCTGTTGAATAAAATACAAAGCAGTGAAAAGTACCTATAAAATAGTAGGTATATTATGTTATTTATTAGTTATTGTTTCAATGAAAAAAAAGTGGATTTTTTGTGTGTGGCATAGAAAAAATTTTGACGTCCGGATTTTGTCCGGATTTTCTTGACGGCTAATTTAAGCAAGGTTTAATAAAATGTTGAAGATTTAATAAACTAAGTTTATATAATCTGGTTGTTTTTGCAAAAGAAAACATGAAAAAAAAGCAGTACCTAAGCTAATCTTTTTATGGCCTCACCCTGTAATAAAGCAAATAAATATCATAGCATTATAAACTATTAAGCAGGTGTGTTTTAACTTATATCACAGCAAAAAATTGATTTTATTTATTTTGGCCATTTAAATATTTTTTTCCGATATTTGTGCCTTTTGGCCTCTCTGTACAAGGCTGGTCGGACCCCGGAAAAGGTGTCTACTCACAAATAATCTTTTTATTTAAGGGGATGACTTCGGGTACCTAAGAAAAAAATTGTCATACGTCATAATAATGTAAACAAAAAATATATTTTTTAAATTTGTCGTAGGTGGTCCGTGGTTAATATTTTTTAAAAATATGCTTCAATTCAAATGTTAAAATATATTTTTAATTTTTTTTTACATTTTGATTGACGTAATTAACAAAAGAATTCTGTTGTTTTTCTTTTTTCATACCAAGTAAAAAAGTAAAAAATAAAAACTTTCTGACATTTTTGTTACAGTTTGTAAATATTAGGGACTTATTGCAATAATGCCAGACAGTAATTGTGCCGGGCACTATTCTAACAGTTTCTTCCTCTTTCAAAATTAGGCCTTTGTCATTTCTTCGATGCCTTTGTGTATTATAAGAACCGGAATTGTTAGTGCCGCTATTATTAATGGAAAATAAACGACTGGATTTATAAATTCGACTTTGGAATGTCAGTTTTCGATGGAAAACTGTCAGAATAGTGCCCGGCTTTACTGCCTGGCTTTATTGCAATAAGTCCCTAATAATCCGTTATTTTTATTTGTTTATAGGCTTTCGAATGAATTACTACAAGTGGTGTCATTCCCTTGAAAAAAGTTGTATATAAATAAGGGGATGGAACAACATTTCTTTTTGTGTCAAGAAGAAATCCCGTTTAGTTGACGTCCTTTTGCTTATAAAAAAAAACAAATATTAACCCGCTTAAGAGGCATCGTTCCATTTAAAGGCACTTGTTTTTATGACAAGGCTTTAGTTTTGAATTTTGGAATTTTTTAATTTTATTTATATTTCTTACAAATCACTCTCATATTTTGAATAACTTTTTAACTGCGCATTAACTAAACATTTTAAATTGCCTACCTTATAAGGTGTAGGATTCAAATTTCTTTTAATATCACTCCTCAAGGTCTTCAACGAAGTAAATACTTCTTCTTTCACTTCTTGTAGCGTCGGCATCTCTTTGCAAATTCTACCCTCCTCCCAGTACAAAGACAACAGCTTTTCCACCTGTAATACGAGAAGTATTTCGGTGGTTTATACAACTATTCTCCCATAAAAGTTGAAAACCTAGTAAGGTCACTTACTGGGTTTTTAAACAATTTTATTTAACCTCACAGAGCCTGGCTGTTTGTCTGTCTGTCGTCTGTCTGTCTATCAAATCTTGTGAATCATTTGTCATCCACTTCCCGTAAACCGATTTTAATAAAATTTAGCACAGTAAAAATTATTTTAAGGGATCATTTTTAAATATTGTAACGCTCGAGGGGGGAGGGAGGGTTTACCCTTGCGTCTTACAATGTTTTTAAATTACTTATTTCTTGAAAATGCGTTTTCAAGTGGTGAGGGTGGGAGGGTTAAAAATCATGAATTTTTGGCGTTATGTGAAAATAGTTTTTAAAATAATTCTATTGTTAATGGTATTTTTACATTACTGAAACATATATAATAAAATTTAATAATTCCACTGAGAAAATTCTGCCTACTAAAATTTAATGAACATTTTTTAAAATCTACCAAAAAAGTAGAAATCCACTAAATTTCTTGTTTTCCTCGCAAGGTAGTGCGATTTTTGGCTAGCCCTTATTAGGATTATCTAAGAGAGTTTTGGTAAACAAGTTTTTATATAACATCGTGTTACTCTTAACTAGACGTAAAAATGGCGACGTAAACAATCGTCAAGCGTGTTAAAAATGTTAGAACTATTCAATATAATATTCACAATTTGGTTGTTTTAGAATAAATTAAAGTGTGTTTTAATCATATTCGAGAATATTCTTTTAGAAAAAAATATGTAAGTTAGCAGTCGCTTGTTTTTTAAAGTGGTAAAATTTTATTGAAAATATTAATGAACTGTATCAATTTCCAGGGCCCGCAAACTGTATCAATTTCTAGAGTTTTGTGATCCCAGAACCTATAAATTTCACGGTACGGTAAGGTTGGGGCCCCTAATATTTTTAAGGCATATACACCGGATTTCAAACACTATTTTATTGTAATAAGGCACATGTGTCTCTATAACTATTATACGTGTTTGTTTAGAATTGTTCCCTCATGTTCTATTGTACATATTTAGCCACTTTGAATTCATAAAATTTTTTGTAGAGGGAGTCAGTAATGTTGCTTAGAGGTATTTAAGGATTATATAAGGGTTACCGCCATCACAAAGCAAAGATTTTAGGTTTTATTAGAGGTTTATAAATAGGTTAGCGCCCCCCTTATATAATTCAGCATTTAAGCGTTATAAGGCTGGTATAACAAACAAAAAAAATAACATAGCGGATCCAAAATGGTGGACTTTTCTATTTATAAACTGATATGTATCAAATTTGGAACGCTGGGGTGTTTAGTGTGTGTAAAGACACCAACGTGGCAGATCCAAAATGGTGGAATTTCAATGCAAGGGAAAACCCGTCTTGTGTTAATTCCTGTAAGAGGATACTAAGTCTGATACAATCATACATACCTTGGAAGGAATGACATAGGCTCTCTTGGACTCTTCAAATGGATGCCGACAAAGTACTTTTTCATTTACACTGGGAGGAGGCTCTATCGATCTTTGGATTAGGTCAACTAAAGCGTGTCCACTCTCACTGTACAAACGGTAGGCATCCTTGCGACCGGGCATTGTTGCCTGTAAAATTAAAGGAATAACCTAGGGATGGATAGATATATTTCTTGGTCCTACTAGTGTATACTTTATTGGCGTAGAGCTCGTCATTTAAAATAAAATTAAAACTGAACAAAATGTACTTAAAACCATAATTTTTTTCACATTTAACATTGATAGGTACAAAGAAATGAATCGACCTCTGCTTTTCGTTTATCCAGGTACTTTCTGACCTGTTAGCACCTGTCCAGGGTCCCTTTCCCAGGGATACGGCAGAAGACAAAACCACGGCACCGCGCACCGGTGTGAAAGGCGGAGAGGAAGGAGCTCGGTACGGCGAACATAGGTAGCAATCCTTATTTTAGGAAAAATAAAAAACAAAAACCACAGCAGCATCTGACTCAGAATGAGTGGCTGCAAACAGCGTCTGTTAGATTGTGCGGCAGAATAGAAACTCCACAGAAACTCACTAACACGCCTGGCAAGCGTGGTGTTTTAATGCTACTGCCCGTCAATAGAGAAATCATGGCGAATTTAAAAACAAAAGGAAAATGTTCCCCAGGTCGGAAGGAAACACTCCGAATCCCACACCTCTATGGTCTGCCCCAAGGTCTGTAGAAGATAGGTTACCTGGTAACTCTATGGTCGAAGCAGCGTGAAAGGTGACAGCACCTCATTTGAAGTGCCACGATTTCATTAGAGCGCTATGTTTACATGTGTTTTAAGGTATTTTTAATCTTCGATGGTTTAGTTTTGACATTTGTGGCGTTTTTCGGGCTATATTTATTTAAAACCTGTAAATACTTGTGCTAGTTTACTTATACTTTCTACTTGTAGTTATTTTAACAGACTTCAGAAACTAAAAGCTTCCCAAGACATTGTGGGATATTTGGTATAAGGTAAGTTTTATATTTGAGTTAGTTGATGTATTTTGTGAATATTGTTATTGCAGACACTTGAAGAAAACGAACAAAACATATTTACATTTCAATCAATAAAGGAACACAAGAAACTTAAAGATTTTTTACCATATTAAATGCTTTTTATTTAAATGGGCACTCCGGGTGACGTCATTTCCCGCGTTCAACAACTGGCTCTGATTGGTCAGAAAGTTACCATGTAACTTATCCTCTACAGACCCTGGGTATGCCCCACGGAATCTGGGGGAAGCAAAAATTCGCTTATGAGAAAAAGGATCAAACATTAAGAAACTATTAACTATTAAGACTAACAATAGGAACAGATAATATTCGGTCTGAACATCCACGAAAAAATAGATGAACTGGAGGAAGAGCTGTCAAAAATAAAATGGGACATTGTAGGATTGTCAGAAACCCGTCGTAAATTAGAAAACCGAATAAAACTATTCTCCGGCAATATACTATACCATAAAAGTAACTAACTTCGGAGTAGGATCCATAATAAATAAAGCCATAAGTAAACACTTCCATACTATTAAATGAATCTCAATTCGCGTTGCCTATCTTACACTTTTCATGCTCGGTGACAACTACGCGGCACTGCATCATGTGCCAAGTGCTGCGTAGGTATCGTTCATGCCTGATCGTTTGAGGACCTACTGGTTAGACACTAACCGATTAGGCGCAGGCATTTTGGGCGCTCTGAATTTGAGCGCCGATTATTTAGGCGATGACCATTTGGGAGCTGAAGGTTTGGGCAATAATAGTTGACAAAAAATAATAAGGCCTTGACACCCACTTTTTTTGCAAAGATTGTTTGGGCGCCTTTTGTTTTGGTTTGGTGAAGGACACTTACCGTTTAGGCGTCAGTCAATTGGGCGCCGATTATTCGGGTGCTGAACGTTTGGGCAATTTGGCAAGCCGTTGTCAAACATATTCAGGGCCAGCGCTCCTTTGTACTTCTAGATTGCGATGACTTAGCTACCACACAACCCCCATAGCAAATATTCCAGTCGTTATAGGAATCGAGAGTAGATATAGACAGAATGTGGATCCAGATTCAAGGATTGATTGGAAGAAAGCCTTCAAACGCTAAGAGTTAGAAATCTGAGAGTCCAAACGAAGAATAGGAAAAAAGTAACCAAATGTTATCACTTATTACAAAACACTTTGCTGCCACAACTTGGATACTTGGATTAAACACAAAGCCACTATGCCGCATTCTATTTTGAAAACCAGCAATCAGTACAAAGCTCAGGCACAGTCCAGTACAGTTCCCCACTGAACCAGAGTAGTCAAAATGTGTACAAAAGCGCAGGTTCAGCAGAGTAAGAAATTAATGGATAACCAGGAAATGCATTTGAAGAGGCTACAAGGAGCTAGTCGGAATTAATTTAGAGCTAAACAGAGTAACTAATAGAAGGTCTACTATACTATCGCTTTTAAAATCTTAAGGAAATCGGGCTAAAAATTAAAGACTAGCATTGAAAGCTATAGTTGGAAGCCCGTGGGAGAAGAAGGGGAAGTCAACTTACCAGGGGTTATCATCCGATTAAGAAAGACAGGAATATTTAAACGCAATAGCTTACCTTTGAGACATCTTGCGATAGTTTAATCCTCGGATATCGATTAAGTTCAACCATTTTGTAAACACCACCCAGAGCGGGTTGTTTCTGGCAGGTTACCAAATGCGTCCCGATCCCAAAACAGTTGATCTTGTGCCCCTGTTCATTTAAACTCAGAATCGTTTCTTCATTTATATCATTGGAAGCCATTATCATCATGCCTTCAAACCTAATAAAAAAACATTATCACCTGATAATAAACAAAGCCAACTACAAGGGTGTAGATCCAAATCAAGTATTATTTTTACGTAAAGTCCTTATTCCCTTTGGCGAACAAATTGGCCACTAATGCCACCGACCTTTAGACTTCATATATGGTAGATTATATTGGCAGCTTATATGTGGCAATATGTATATTAAATAAATAATATCTGTTAAAGTACCACAAATGTCAACTACGTAAAGTGTTCAGGAAATTTGCTGAATATCGGTTTGAATTTAGGTAATTGGGAAAAACTTTTGTAAAATTACGGTTTGTATTATTTATGAGATTATTTTTGATATATAACAGCTACCACCTGTGACTTGACTGATTTTTTAGCACTGATTTCTCTACATAGAGCATTAGTAATATAATTACTAACCACGGTATATCATATTTCTTGCTAATTTGCAAAAAAAAGTGCCGTGCAATATTGGAGAGGTATGCCAGGTCACCACTATCCAGTCGAATACCAATAGCTCTGTATCCTAAATCATTTAATGCTAATGCCACTGCGCAGAAATTTAGTAGGCCGCTTCTAAAAAGAAACAATGATGTGTTAATAGTGGGGTCTAAATTCGTATTAATAAAATCTGCCAAAACTTAGTACTGAAGATGTTCAATTCAATACCACCCAGCATTTGAAAAACCAAAGGTCCTAGTAAAACCAAAAAGAAAGTTGTGCGTTAAAAAATTCATTTCTAAACATAGAAAAAATAGAAAAAAATTAGCCTGTACCTTTGTACCTCATACGTATCCACCAGAGCCATAAAACCCTCAGGAAAAGCAATGGCAAACGAAATCAATGCGGCCAATTCTCCCTCACTAGCCTCAGATGATATGACGTTAAATATCGAGAGCAAATTAGCCTTCCAAGCTAATGCTATGTTCAAAAGATCTTTAGGATTCCCTCCTTTTTTGGGCTGAAGTAGAGTATTTTTCAATTCTGAGAAGCCGTTAAAAGATGTGATGTATGCATGTGCGTGGGTACCTTTTACTGGGATATTGTACAGTTTACCTGCCAAAACATTGCTGGTTCCATCAAAACCACCTAAAGGATAAAAGATAATAGTTTATTTAAATAAATTACAGTCCAATAAGTATGTGATAACCACAATATTGTTTTAGGTGCTTTAATAGATAAATTAGTGCCTTTGGTTGATATTAATACAAGGTCAATTCCAAAGGTCATTTAGATGGTATTGCCACAATTGCTAGAGTTTGATAGAGTCATATTGTGGAATAGAGAGACGGGATTATTCTACCATAATTCTTCAAATCCTTTTTTATAAGATTAAGGCTATTTTATGAGCTTCTGTTGCTGCTGATGACACAAGCTCCAATCTATGTGTTTCTTTCACTTCTCTTTTATTTTCGGTATGTGTGATACCCAAGTTATAAAAAACACAGCGCATATCCGAAAAGCAGAGAGGCTTTTTAACTTACATCCGAATCGTGTGGTGCTTCTTTATCCGGTTATTTTCAGCCAATATAAGTAATACCCAAGTTCTTTGCCAAGTTTTCCCAGAATACACCAGTTTGGCTTTATTTGGATCTCATAAATTAATTAGACTGTTGTTGCATCTTCCAGGTATTAAACCCCCCCTTAGAAATACTACGGTATATGCATGAGGTTAATCTTCATCCGTTGCTTATTCAGCCCACAATAAAATTACCCATTTATCCTGGAAGGGCTACGTGACTGTTGACACATATAATTATAAACATCTTTCTTCCATCCTTAACCTTAAGGATCATACTCTTTACCAATGCAGTATGCAGAAATGAATTCTGGAGGCCTTTAGCGCGAATCGATACCTAGATATGGATCTTGGGGGAAGCTTATGCGCAGATCGATACATTTTAATAGTGTGCCTCAATGGTCAAACTTGGATCCTCTCCTTCACATTATATACAAAAACAAAGGCGAAAGCATAATAAACAAAGAGGTGTTCACGCTTGCAGGTGACAACAACGTCTTGACCAGTGAGGAGTGTCGTGATAGAATCAAGTAGTAACTACCTTAACTGATCTGGATAAGTGCTTCGGAGCAAACAACCTCATAATAAATGTTAACAAAACGTAGCTAATTGAGCTCAGACCAAAAAGTGATGAAACTTTGTGTGTGCAGTGTGATGGGAGGAAATAGGATCGACTAAGGCAATAAAGATTTTGGAAGTTGGATTCTAGCTTGAAATGGGATAATTAGATTCAGGAACTGGAAAACTCAATAAGAAAATATAGCTATGCCTTGAAAGTGATAAGGGATAATGTTAACTCGAAAGCAACACTATCCTCGTTTCATGCATATGTGCATAGCTTTGAGATTATATTCTCAACAGAGGCACTAGCAATCCTAAAAATACCAAAAAAATTAATCAGGGTACTGCTGAAAATAAAGAACTCAGATAGTTGTATACCTACAACATTTTATAAAATTAAAAATCCACACAGTCTTTAGCTTATACATTGTCATAAAAAGTATAAGGTCTAATCAATCTACTATAAAAACGTAGCAATAATCAATATAGCTAAGTTTGCACTAATTTACCAAGTGATCACACCACACACCACTGATACAAAGTGGTCCCTACTAAACATACTTAAGTAAAACCCACTATAGTGGTTACTCTTTTTTTTATTACACTTAGGTGATCCGTGCTTATAGCATTTAGGTCCATTCTCTCCAACCACTATCTCTCTAATTAAATTATTTAATTTATAGCAATAACCTGTTTTATATATGTAAAATACATGTATCAATTTGGATTATTTATTCTTAATTTCATTATCCCCTTAATCCCTCAGTCAGAAGGACACTAAATCACAAAGCTTTGTGACATATATGGTGAAGATGCCGTTCTCTTTCCTTCCCTAATATCTTTATATATTATGGAAACCTCTCTCAGCCAAGCATAATTAATTTTTTTATCCACATTCTTAGGGCCATTGTTCATTCGCAGTCTATACGGTAAAAAAGTGCCTAGCACCAAAAAAAAAAACAACAAAAACATCCGATCTTCTTTTCCAAAAAGGCAATGTTCGGTGCAAAAGTAAAAAACCTTATCAGGAGCATATAAGCAGCAAAAGTTTTACATAAGAGACTTAGAGGACATTCATTTAAAATAAAAAATAACAGTTTCGAACAGGTCATCGCCTACATATATATATATATATATATATATATATATATATATATATATATATATATATATATATATATATATACAAACAGATACTTTGACTAATTGAATGCCTTGCCCACTGAAGTTGTGACTGCGTCATATGTTGGAAAATTCAAAAAAAGACTGGATACATACCTGGCGCACCGATAACAAACAAAAAAGTGTGTTTATACATTTAAAATAAGACCTACTTATCAGTAGATACCTATCTAAAGAATTACTTGTTTTTAGAGTATTATTTTATTTTTAATTTAAATATTTATTTATAAAGTAAGTTTTATTTTCTTTGGATATGACGTTCATGTAATCTCTTGTATTCTATAGTGGTATAATAATTCCTCTACACTAAACCAAATATAATAATAATGATAATAATTTTGCAGTTGTAATTAAACAAACAAAATTACCCAAAATCCACTGCATACACAAAGCATACCGAGTCCAGTGACGTCAATCCAGGCAACGACCGATCGTCGCGACGCACCACCACCGTCGCCCTACGTACCACAGCAGTGCAAATTCTACAGCGACCCCATAGATTGGCAACGACACAACTGCACTAACATTTCTCATCTGTAGTTCCGCAACCGTGTAACAATACTCCAGCCTCAAGCCATTCTCCACCAGAGCAGTTCAGCTTCAGCTCGCACCGCTCCTGCTCTATCTGACTCTAAACCAGGGACGCCGATATTTAAAAGTGTTCCTTAATAACTATTTTTTTATCTGATATGATTTTCAATTTTACCCACACAATATTATTATTTACTCCTTATTTCTTTAAAACTCACTGCAGGATAGAAGTTTTATTCAAATCGGTTCAACATTTACGAGATCTTAGCATTGGCGACAAAGGTACAGTACAGACAGAAGAACACTATGCCATAAGAGTATATATAATTAATATAAAGCTTGGAATTTTTATTTTAATTAAATTACAAATTAAGGTAAGAAATAACTAGTAGGTCACAAAAAAAATCATAATATGATTAGCATATCATGCTAGCAAAAATATTTTTGTAGGTACCTATGTGTGGCATCATTGAATATAATACATGCAATTTATTGTTTTGGTTAAATTTTTAAAATGCAAATACATGACCTAGGCTCCTAATGTTTACAAACAAATCCTTATAGAACCGATTTTTTTAAACTTTAACGATGCGATGCTTGTAATTTTTTGCTAAATGTACTAATAAGTTATTTAAGTTAAAAATACTTTTTAATTTTACTATTTATAATGATTAAAATTTTATTAATAAGTGGGGATAAATATAATTACTAAAACTTTAAAATACATTTTAAGTCCATAATGCATATTATAATAATTTTAATTTTAAAGGCAATTTTAATTTTTTAAGGCCTAAATTTAAAAATCTTATTAGCAAACGGTAAAGTACCCAAAAAATTTTCTGGTTGGCTAAAAATGCGTCCAATGAAAAAGGCCTGTTAAGCCGTTAAAAGAGTGAGAGTGATAGACAAAGTTAAGAGAGGTATAGAAAATAACAGAAATATGAAATGTCTACGGCCGACTCTAGGTAGATATGAAATAATTAAAATAAAGGATATGAAAGGCATAGAAACTAAGGTTAAACAACTATTCTATACAGAATTATGCCAAACAAAAAGGGAACCATCGCGAGAAACCATGAAGAAACTCCAAACAAAAATAACAAATCACCTGGAAAAGACGGAGTAACGGCAGAAATGCTCAAGTACCGTGGTAAAACAGTAGTTAATACTCTCCATATTCTCCTGAATAAAATACTAAAAGAAAAAAATGATCCCAAACAACTGGAAGGAATCCATAACCATTTTTATACACAAGAAAGGCGATAGAGCAGACCTAAAAAACTATCGACCTATAACACACCTTAATGTAATTTATAAGCTTTTTACCATCAAAATACTTATAGAACGAGCCAATGAATAAAACATTCCTATATGCTGCGTTTATAGACTTTTAAAAAGCTTTCGATGGCATTGAGCACTGAGCAGTAAAAGCATCTTTAATTAATTGCCGAATAGATCACAGATACACAGATTTAATAGCCAATATATATAGCAAAGCAACAATTTCAATCAAAATCCACGGAAGAAACAAGCCAATCCGCATAAGAATAGGTGTCGGGCAGGGTGACACAATATCCCCTAAACTATTTAACCAAGTCTTAGAAGATGTAGAGGAATACATAAATTAAGTAATCGAACAATCACTTCGAGTTTATCCTTTATAATAAGTTTATATTTTATTGATGCGAGTACAATAATAGACTAAGAATACTGAAAGTAAAAACGTTTACAACAAAATGAACTGAAATGCAACTCCTCATCTCCGGTAGGTTTAGACGTAGTCGGGTTTCTCTAGATGATTCCCAGTAAGGTCGACGTCGGTCGTATAACTTATATACCTGGGAATTATTAAATCAAGAGACGAGTAAGATTGACCTAGGCTGCATTCGGTAAATTAGGCTACATATTAAAAAATTAAAATATCCTCAAAACGAAAGTGTATAACTAATGTATCATTTTTGTTTGAAACTCGTAGACAATGATTGTGTAGAATTAAAATTTCGGACTTCCATTGTCTTTATTTATTTTAAAACACGACGTTTCGGTTAGTAAGTATCTCTAACCGTTATCAAGTGTAAACTAAGTTACTAACTAACTTAACGTGTAACTTAGTTTACACTTGATAACGGTTAGAGATACTTACCAACCGAAACGTCGTGTTTTAAAATAAATAAAGACAATGGAAGTCCAAAATTTTATTTCTACAATGTATCCTTCGTGTACTTACCTATGGGTCCCAGACCTGGACATTGCACTAACAGGAAAGGAGGAGAGGGGGAGTAACAACCTCGTAAAAAAACCAGGGTTCATCTGGCCCGGATGATAGCACCCTGTAAGCGCTCCTGCCTAGGATTACAGGTGAAGAAGATTCTGCCTTGTTGTACCGGCGTTGGAATCGTCAAAGGCTAGGGGAAGAAAACCTGGAACAAAAATCACCTGGTCCTCCAGGTTGGGGGTTGGAGCATCAGACTAACTCTCTGATACCCGGAAAAAACGTACACTGTTAAAAAAACCCAATCAAACGCCTAGGAAAGAAAAGAAAAACCTAAGACGAACCAAGCAAAGAAACAGGAATATGATTTTTGGTACATGGAACGTGCAAGGAATGGGTCGAAAAGTTAATGAAATAGTACATGAGTGCAGCAGAATGAAGGTAGACCTTGCTGTACTAATAGAAACGAAAAATAAAGGAAAAAGATCTGAAAATCTAGGACAATATGACCATTTCTATAGCGGAGTAGCAAAAGAAAAACATGCTCAACAAGGAGTATCTATTTTGGTCAACAAAAGATTTAAAAAATTTATCACCAACTGGAAAGCAGTAAATGAAAGGCTAATTAAAATGAATATAACAATAAAAGGAATGAGACTTACGATTTTTGGAATCTATGCGTATAATGACGATGCAAATGTAGCCGTGAAAGACAATTTTTTTGAAGAAATACACAATGAAATATCAGAAGTAAGTACATCTTGAGAAATTGTCATATTTGGAGATTTAAATAGTAGAATTGGTAACAGAGTTAATGATCTGACAGTTGGCCAATATGGAGAAAATATTGTTAATGACAATGGAAACCGGCTAATTACATTATGTGAGCAATTAGACCTAAAAATCCAAAACGGTTTTTTTCAACATAAGGAAACACACAAATATACCTGGACCAAACCCTCACAAAACCTGAAATCCATCATTAAATATCACTAAACAAAACACAAAACTAAAAATTCAAGATGTCAGAACAAAGCGTGGATCAACATGCGGAAGTGATCATTATTTTCTGGAGTCCAAAATTATCTTTCCTTATCAAGGCCGAAGCCTGCATCAATAACATCTGGATGATACAGTGATTGAAGAAATTGATCACTGTAAATATAATCTACTAAGCCTAGAATATGACAGCGTAAAAAACTTATACAAAAAGAGACTGAACGAAAAACTTAATACAAGTTTAGGTGAAGCCCCAGATGAGGAATACGAGTATTACATTAAGCATCCATCAAGCTGCAAAAGAAGCACTAGGATTAGTGGAAGAAACTTCTAAAAGAAGAAAACTATACTGGTGGGATGCTGAGATTGGAAGATAAATAGAGGAAAAAAGGAAATTATATCACACCTACTTATCCCAAAAGACAAATAGAAGCAGAGAAGAATACAAAATCGCGCAACCAAAGGTGAGAAATATGATCAGTGATAAGAAAAATCTTTCGTGGACGCAAAAGTACCAGAAAATAGATTCTTACTTAGGAGGTAAGAGAAGTACCGAAAGCTGGAAAACTATAAGATCGATTAAAAAACAAACATGCAGAGATATCATTTTACCAATACCAGACAAAGAATGAGATGAACATTTAAAAAAACTTTTAACTGAAGATAGAGCAGAATTCAAGGAAGAAGAAAGAGACAATATAATTAGAACGATGGGATCTCCAGTACCCCTCACAATCTCTGAGGTCAAAAACTTGTGCACAACTTTAAAAAGCGGTAAATCTACCGGACCCGGAAATATCCCAGCTGAACTTATTAAATATGGCACTGAAGAACTGTTTTGGAGATTACGGAATCTTTTCCAAAAATATTTAAATTGAACTGTAGTACCAACTGAGTGGAAACCGTCATATATATCCACAATACACAAAAAAAGACGGAAACATATATGTGACAATTACAGAGATATATCTGTGATTAGTATGCTAAGCAGAATATACGGCAAAATAATAAGAAATAAAGTGGAAAGCGAATATAAAGACATGGAGGCAGAAGAATAAGCCGGTTTCAGGGTGGGTAGATCGAGTTCTGATCATCTCTTTTGTATAACCCAAGTTATTGAAAAAAAATGGCATACGGACAAAAGCTGCATCTACTTTACGTCGACTTGCAGAAGGCATATGATAGTATACCACTAAATCTACTTTGGAAAGCGTTGGAAAACACAAACATAAGCGTACAACTAATTCAGGCCATCAAAGAGTTATACCGCAATAGTAAGGCAAAAGTTAAAATAAAAGCAAAACTAACCAAAGGCTTTCAAGTAAATAAAGGTCTTAAACAAGGTTGCTGTATCTCGCCTACGCTCTTCAAGATATTCTTGGAAAAAGTCCTTAAAGTTTGGAAGAGAAACTGCCAAAACATTGGAATTCCGTTGGACGAAACCACCTTGTATATTTAATGTTTCGCCGATGATCAGATAGTAGTGGCTCAGGATTATGACAACCTCGAATATACGACACGAAAACGAATAGAAGAGTACAATAAGTGGGAACCAGAGGTTAATCTCAATAAGACAGAGTATATGTGTATCGGTGGAATTAAACAGGATCTAATCTTAAATACCGGGCAGCGAATTCAGTCCTGTGATGAGTATAAATACTTAGGTCTAAAAATTACTGCTGACGGAACACTAGACAAAGCTATAAAAGATCGAAACGTACAAGGAAGAAAAGCAATAACTTTACTAAATGGAATAATTTGGGACCAAAATATATCAAAACCTAACAAAAAGCACCATTGTAAAAAGTATTATTACATACGGCTCAGGTGAATTAATCTAATGCACCGTTTTCTCTGGAAGCAAAATATAACTTATATGAAGACAATTTGCTTTGTTACAAAATGGAGAATACTGAAACAAAACAATTAAAGAAGTAGAACTAAAAAGAAATATTTTAATTCAAAACAAATTGTTTTAAGGTAAATCAATGTATTCAAGAAAAGGACGTGTTTTCATTGTAGACAAAAAATTTTTACCGTGTACTTAACTAAAACCCGAATATGGTGGTTACTCTTTACGGCCCATAGTCCTTATAGCCTTTAGGTCCCTTTTCTCCAACCAGTATTCCCCTTATTACATTATTTAATTTACGGCAACAACCTGTTTTATGTATGTAAAATACATGTATAGATTTGGATTCTTTATTCTTAGTTTCATAATCCCCTCCCACAAAGCCTTGTGACATATATGGTGGAGATGCCATTTGTGACAAATATATTTCTGACAATAAACTGGAATGTATAAACTTTGTCACAATAAACTATGATCTCTTTGAGAAAATGTAAACTTTTGGTTAATACAATACCAAATTTAAAGATAACCTTTAAGCTAAAAAAGCTACATTCAAAAAAAATATTTCCCACAATATCTTCATAATTACACATTAATTATAAGAAAATTCCCACTTAGACAAATTAAAAAAAATAATGAAACGAGAGCTTATTATAACTTAGATGATTTTTTAGAGATGACTGAAGATTAGGGGTAAATATTCAGTGGCCCTGGTGGAGCTTCAGCCTCCAGCCCCCTATGCGTACACCAGTGCCCTTTATGATTATGATACACAATGCTTGGATAACCGTAGACCGATTGTCCAAGAGGTATCCTCGAAAACTTTCTCCATGAATTCTCCTGCTGCTGATGTTTCCTTTTTGGGCGAAGCCATCTTTATTAGTATGAGAGATTATCGCTCTTCTTTCTTCTTTTCTTTAAGATGTCTTTATTTACCATTCTGATGATGTCACTGTACTTTTTTCTTAAAGTTTCATGGTATTCCAATTGCTAAAAGTAAAATTTAATTTGCCGCCAATCCAGCAAATGCTAGATGACTCCTCTTCTCTTTCTTTTCAGAGCCCCTTATTCTTTATCCTTAAGTGCGTCATCACATCTGTTTCATGATTCCATCCAACTTCTTGCAAAAGTAATTAGGGAAAAGTGTGCACTCTGTGTGTAATAAAAACATAAATTTTGATTCATTTTTGTCGAAGGCCAACTAGAAAATAAAGCGGCGCTAAAAGTTGGTGCCAGGCGCGAATTGTGCTTAATGCCCGCTAGCCCCCAATCAATAGCCAAATATCGCGAAGCGCAAAGTTTAATAGTTGTTGAAATGATGATTAGCGTTATCACTATATAATGGAAAATGCCTGGTACAAAGTCAATCGTTTACCGCGGACAAATTAAAAATAAACTTTTTAAAAGGATTATTCAAAAATTTACAGTATGTTCAAGATCACCCTCTAAATCCTAGAAATTTTCAATGATATTTAAAATCGTTTATTATTCATACGTTTATCGCTCTTAGTAGCCAAATATTTATTAAAAAAGTAGTAAAAAATAATTCAATATAACTATAAGAAGAAAAAAGTTGTTAGAAATATAACTACTTTTACAGAAAAAAAACTATGTAGTTAACTAGTTTTGCACAGCTCTGGTTACAGGGCGCTTACTGTTAGCCCTGTAAAGTAAATACCTACCTCTACATTACTTACCAATATAGGAGTACTTTGATGCTGATAACCCTCCATCAGGTCCTTGGGCCCTCCTTAGCCCGAATTCAAATAAAGTTATGTTTCCCGATGCTATTCGGTATCTGGCAGCGTTTGTTGCCATAAGACTACATGTAAAAATAAATTTTGTCATTAATCTGTATCAGGATTGATCGCTTTACATTGTGACATTTTAAAAAGGGTCCAACCCAGATATAAGTGGGAACTTAATTTTGTATTTAACGTCTTCGCCTCACAAACATTTCGAAGTAGGCCCAATCTTTCAGTCATAATTAGCTTGTTGGTAAGGTATTTGGGTTATACGGGGTAAGGAGGAATTCTCTCCCCCCCCCCCCCAAATCCCAAAATATAATTTGTTTTGACACACAGAATATACCTTCTGGCCAGGCTCTAGGACAGTTCGCCGCCACCGACTGACCCGTTTCCTGGCCGACCCGATTAGCCGCCAGGCCAACTTGCAGCCAAAACAATTCGTCGCCGCGCGCTTCCGTAGTTTTCCTTTGCAATTTTGTTTATTAAACGGTTTATTTATGGTTTTGTTTAAAATCTTGCGACAGACCTTTTTAAACTATTTTCCATTGAGGTACAGATTTTATATCTATTCGACGGTTGTATATAGTTCCAGTGACAATAAAATTTAATATTTTTTAACAGAAACTATTCAAAATGGCGAATCCAAATTGACGGAGTTTTTTATTTATAAACCCATTTCTCAAATTTATAATATGGTGCACATAGTACAATTTTTGACTTAAATCTAAAAAAAATCAAAATGGCTCTTCCAAAACGGTGGAATTTTTCATTTGCAAACTTCTAAGATAACATGTAAAAATATAATGTAATTTAAGTTTAAGGTGGCTTATTCTATCTAGCCTTCTTCGATCCATTTTTGGACGTGGGCCTAATAATGATTTTTAAATTAAACTGAAAATAAAAATCAAACTAGCAGATTCAAAATGGTAAACTTTTTTATTTAAAAACCGATATTTAATAAATTTTAAGCCTTAAACGTTGCGTATCATGACTATTGAACTAAACCATAAAAAAATATAGCGGATCAAAATTGGCGGCCTTTGTGTTAACGGATTCGCACTACATAAAGTTTTGAAAAATCAAAGACTTTTCCATTTATAAACCGATATTATTATACTAGTAATATTTTTAAAGTTTGTGGTGCTTAAAGTAGCTAATTATGATTTTTATATTAAACTTAAAAATAGCAAATATTTTCCTTTATGAACCGATATGTATTAAATTGTGAACTTTGGGATTTCTAATGTTACTAATTTTAAGTTGTGAATTAAACTCGCAAAAAGTCAAATGGCGATCCAATATGGCGGATTTTTTCTTTAATTTAATTTTTTTATTAAGGACGCTTATTATGATTTTTCAATTAAACTTCCTCTTTTTTTAAAAAATCTCAAAAAATTTTTTGTCCCGTTAGTAAACACACTGTTTTGTACAATTTTTGCGAAACTAGAAAACATATAACTAATTATTTTTCGGCTAATTATAGATCCATAATTGAAGAACAGCTAGGTAACAGCTTGCTTCAATAAATATTAATGATCGATATTCCTATTTGGGTCTAGATGCAAACCGAGGAAGTGGGCCCACTAAGCAACCTCGTAAATGCTTTTTGTTTTTTCTCGTAAAAGCTCGGTAGCGCCTTCTCTCTAAATAAATCAGGAATATTTGTTTTTTTCAGGTCGTCAAATTGTTTCAAAACAGTTCTACTAACTGAGTGGGCTTGTCAAACTTTTTGAGCGTAAGTTTATGGGAACCGTTTACCAGTATTTATTAAGATCTTAAAACTTAGCACTTAGACCAGGGTATAAGTACTAAGTCTATAGACTTGACCCCGACCGGTTTAAGTGTATTTTTTTAATACTTACAGCTCAACTAACTGCAAAGATTTCACGCTAACTTTTAATAGTATAGTTAACATTTCTCAGTGAGTCTGATCTTACAAAAATTGAAATTAACTTTAAAAATAAAGAAAAATTGAATTAAACCTATTGTTAGATATGGAATTTTTTTAAAATCTAGTCCATGCAGTCAGAAGATTCCCGTTACAAATTGTCTCAAATTGTAGTATCATTTCTCAGGCGTTCGAAAAACTATGGAAATAATCCATAATCAATAAAAAAAATTATATACAGAAGTTTTTGAGGCTAAATAAAATATAAATAACTTAAAACTGTCTCTATCGATGTATTACTATATTACACAGGTATTAATATTTAATTATTGTAAAAAGCTCAAGATATATTAGAATTCATTTTTAGTAATCTCCATTTTTATTCGATATCTCCTAGTGACGTTTGGAGGTTTAAAAACAGCTGACATTTTTAAGTTTAAATATTATATATTTTTAAATTATTTTTAAGTTTTGTGCAAGGTAATTATAAACAAATTATATAATTATTAAAAACTATTGCATCCAGCGAAAAAATAAGTTAAACCTTCAAACAAAATCTAGATTTTTAGATCTAGAATTTTAAAGTTAGACACCTTACTGTAGGCCTCAATGGTGTCAGTCGCCTGACGCTATTCACCCCCCATGCCATAGCCATCCATAACAATTGCCAAGATCAGGGCCGTCATAACGGGTGGAGCTGAGATGCAACCGCTTCAAGCGGCCTATTTTAAGGGCGGCCAAAAGCCACCAGCCAAAAAGCTAACTAGAAACTACGACGAATTTAAGAATATGAAGGACATGAAAAATACCTGATTAATTTTTGATATGAGGAGTTTGTGTCCAAAGAATCTTTAGGCAATCTTATATTAGATAGTTTAAGTTGTGCTACGTATTTTTACGTAAAACTGCACGTTAAGCGATTTACGTTTTGTTCCAAATTTGAATTTAAGTTGAATGTTTTTACGTTACCATAACAAGTCTACTAATAGCAGAGAATATGGAATTCGAAAGAGTGTCTTACAGAGGGTGGTTTCTAAAACTGTTCACAATATTATAGAAAAAGTGAATTTGCAGCGAAACGATGCATCCTAGCGAAAAACGATCAAATTAGTTTTTTATAGTACTTTTAATTTCGCTTCTTCTGATGTATCACTTAGCATCCTAGTTTTGATAGGTACCTGTACAAGCCAGCTAAAATAACCATCTTGTAAAAATTCCATGTTTTCGCTCCAAAATCGGTTTTTTCTTAAAAATTGTAAAAGATCTGACTGTGATCAAAAGAAGCGGAATTAAAAGTACTATAAAAAACCATTCTTAACGTTTTTCGCTAGGATGCATTGTTTCGCTGCAAATTCACTTTTTGCAAAATCTTGTGAATAGTTATAGAAACCACCCTCTTTAAGGCAGTATCCTCTTCTGTAAGAGGTTTAAATTTTCATTCTTTTGGGAGCGGAAATACTAATAATCTTAGTATATCTCATAAACTACTTGATTTATTAAAAAATGTGGAATAACAAAATTTATTTGCCTTTAAAAAAGGAGTATAACAAGCCTTAAAAAATTAAAATCAGATGATGACTGCGTAGGGAGATACGTTTAAACAAAAAAATCTATCAATTTGGCGGCCATTTTCAAAGATGGTGGCCAAACGACTATGAGTTCGACCACGTGACCAAACTTTTTTTATACACCTATGGGTGCTTAACAATGCCCCGCAGTCAAACTGAGCGCACATATTAGGTCACACTTGACAGGAACCAGCGCCTAGACTAACTAGAAAAATGGCAAAAAATTGAGAAAATTTCGAGAAGCGGATCAGCTAGGATTTATATGAATATCGCTCTGAAGTCAGGAAAGAGCCCATATTCAAAATGTGCAATTAGTTTTTGGAACCATTTTTATGTAACCTATACTTCGTTCAGGCACACTGTGATTTGACGAAGCTCAATGGGGATTTTGGCGGAGAATATTTTCAGGGTTTTTTCATCTGGGCTACTAAGCTAGCACCAAGTTTTTCTTAAAACTGGCTACTTACCTGGCAAAATTAACAAGAGTGAGCAATGTAGTTTCTAATAATTGTACTATAATCAAAGGTCCTTCGATCCTAATTAACGGAACCCTAAAATTAAATAATAAATAAGTACTGGACAATCGTTTATTAAGCGTATGTTAGATGAAACTTTATTTTATTTTATAAAAATTTTTGACCAAAATCCTAATTTTTTTCCAAAATTGCCAAAAGGGACAGGAAAAGCCTGGGGATCCCCTGGCTGTCAAAAATATATAAGCACATAAAACAACCCACTTTAAAGGTGCACGCTTGGCGAACCCTCCAAAATTGACAGCCCCGCAGAAACTAATTTACCGCGTGAACTAACTAAAATATTGGCGCTGGAACACAAAAAGTTGGTTTTTAGGGATTCGGAAAAGTGCTTTGAAACGGCTTGCGCAATGTACCCAAAGTTCGGTTTTCAGTTTTAATATCCAAGAAGTTTCGAAACATGGGTAAAGTCAGGTTGTAAAGGAATATGAAATTAGTAGGTATTGTCAAAAATCCAATCAAACACCTCGGAAAGAAAAGAAAAACCTAAGACGAACCAAGCAAAGAAACAGGAATATGATTTTTGGTACATGGAACGTGCAAGGAATGGGTCGAAAAGTTAACGAAATAGTACATGAGTGCAGCAGAATGAAGGTAGACCTTGCTGTACTAACAGAAACGAAAAAGAAAGGAAAAGGATCTGAAAATCTAGGACAATATGACCATTTCTATATCGGAGTGGCAAAAGAAAAACATGCTCAACAAGGAGTATCTATTTTGGTCAACAAAAGATTTAGAAAATTTATCACCAACTGGGAAGCAGTCAATGAAAGGCTAATTAAAATAAATATAACAATAAAAGGAATGAGACTTACGATTTTTGGAATCTATGCGTATAACGACGATGCAAATGTAGCCGTGAAAGACAATTTTTTTAATAGTAATCACATCTAGAGAAATTGTCATATTGGGAGATTTAAATAGTAGGACCTGTAACAGAGTTAATGATCTGACAGTTGGCCAATATGAAGAAAATGTTGTTAATGACAATGGAAACAGGCTAATTACAGTATGTGAGCAATTAGACCTAAAAATCCAAATCGGTTTTTTTCAACATAAGGAAATACACAAATATGCCTGGACCAAACTCTCACAAAACCTGAAATCCGTCATTGATTATCTTAACACTAAACAAAAGACAAAACTAAAAATTCAAGATGTCAGAACAAAGCGTGGATCAACATGCGGAAGTGATCACTATTTTCTGGAGTCCAAAATTCTCGTTCCTTATCAAGGCCGAAGCCTTCATCAACAACATCTTGATGAAACTGTGATTGAAGAAATTGATCACTGTAAATACAATCTACTAAGCCTAGAACATGACAGCGTAAAAAACTTATACAAAAAGAGACTGAACGAAAAACTTAATACAAGTTCAGGTGAAACCCCAGATGAGGAATACGAATGTATTACATTAAGCATCCACCAAGCTGCAAAAGAAGCACTAGGATTAGTGGAAGAAACTTCTAAAAGAAGAAAAACATACTGGTGGGATGCTGAGATTGAAAGAGAAATAGAGGAAAAAAGGAAATTATATCACAGCTACTTCTCCCTAAAGACAGATAGAAGCAGACAAGAATACAAAATCGCGCAATCAAAGGTGAGAAGAATGATCAGTGATAAGAAAAATCATTCGTGGACGCAAAAGTGCCAGAAAATAGATTCTTGCTTAGGAGGTAGGAGAAGTACCGAAAGCTGGAAAACTATAAGCTCGATTAAAAAAGAAACCTGCAGAGATATCATTTCACCAACTCCAGACAAAGAATGGGATGAGCATTTTAAAAAACTTTTAACTGAAAATAGAGCAGAATTCAAGGAAGACGCGAGAGACAATATAATTAGAACGATGGGATCCTCAGTACCCCTCACAATCTCTGAGGTCAAAAACGTGTGCACAACCTTAAAAAGCGGTAAATCTGCCGGACCCGGGAATATCCCAGCCAAACTTATTAAATATGGCACTGAAGAACTGTTTTGGAAATTACGGAATCTTTTTCAAAAATATTTAAATGGAACTGTAGTACCAACTGAGTGGAAAACGTCATATATATCCACAATACACAAAAAAGGAAGGAAAGATATATGTGACAATTATAGAGGAATATCTGTGACTAGTCCGCTAAGCAGAATATACGGTAAAATAATAAGAAATAAAGTGGAGAGCGAATATAAAGACATGGAGGCAGAAAAACAAGCAGGTTTCAGGGCGGGTAGATCGACTTCAGATCATCTCTTTTGTATAACCCAAGTTATTGAAGAGAAAATGGCATCCGGACAAGAGCTGCATCTGCTTTACGTCGATTTGCAGAAGGCATATGATAGTATACCACTAAATCTATTTTGGAAAGCGTTGGAAAACACAAACATAAGCGTACAACTAATTAAGGCCATCAAAGAGTTATACCGCAATAGTAAGGCAAAAGTTAAAATAAAAGCAAAACTAACCAAAGGCTTTCAAGTAAATAAAGGTCTTAAACAAGGTTGCTGTATCTCGCCTATGCTCTTCAAGATATACTTGGAACATGTCCTTAAAGTATGGAAGAGAAAATGGGAATTCCGTTGGACGAAACCATCTTGTATACTTAATGTTTCACCGATGATCAGATAGTAGTGGCTCAGGATTATGACAACCTCGAATATATGACACGAAAACTAATAAAAGAGTACAATAAGTGGGGACTAGAGGTTAATCTCAATAAGACAGAGTGTATGTGTATCGGTGGAATGAAACAGGATCTAATCTTAAATACCGGGCAGCGAATTCAGTCCTGCGATGAGTATAAATACTTAGGTCTAAAAATTACAGCTGACGGAACACTAGACAAAGCTATAAAAGATCGAAACGTACAAGGAAGAAAAGCAGTAACTTTATTAAATGGAATAATTTGGGACCAAAGTATATCAAAACATAACAAAAAACTTATATATAACACCATTGTAAAAAGTATTATTACATACGGCTCAGAAGTATGGCCAATCAAGGATAAAACAGAAAAAATGCTTTGCGCTACGGAGATGGACTATTGGAGAAGAGCAGCAGGGAAATCAAAAAGAGAAAGAGTTACAAATCAAAGAATAAGAGAAATTATGACAGTGGAGGAACGTCCTTTAGTGGATGATATAAGAACAAAGCCACTGGTGTGGTACGGACATGTACAAAGAATGAATGATGAAAGACTACCTAAACAAATACTACAATGGAAACCAACTGGCCGAAGAAAACGAGGACGGCCAATGAGAAGCTGGAGAGAAGGAATAGACAATGAAATAAGAATAAGAGGCCTAGATAATGAATTATGGGCAAACAGAAACGAATGGAGATTGGGTATCGGAAGACGTAGAACGTTGTGAAACCGATAAATATATATATAGGTATTGTCCTCAGAAAATAAGGTGTAATTGGGACTGACAAAGACATTTTTATGAAAGGTGTAATAAAACAATGCCCTATTAATTTTATATTTGAAATGCATTTTTTGATAATTCAAGAAAGGTTGTTTTCCCCATTTTTTTTTCGACGAACCTCCTATCACAAGTTATCATCAAGTTCCTAATAATGGCTTATTTGTTTTTCTACTTTAACATTATGTACGTATTACCTTGGAAATGCAACGGAGCCTTCAGCTAAAGCATAAAGTTTAACATCGTTGGCATTAACTGTGCTTAAAAATTTGAAAAACTCTTCTTCTGTTGAGGAAGGTAAAGTTTCCTTAAGGTACTCAATATCTAAAAATAGTTTAGTACCTAAGAAACGTTTTTAGAATCACTAAAATATGAAATTCGACCTACTAAAGAAGCCTTATTTTATTGGTAAAAATACAGTGAAGTTCGCATATAGCAAACCCGACACTCGCGTATAGCAAACCCCCTTCAAAATACCCAAAAAAATTGTCTGCTTATAGTTAACCTCGGATATACCGAACCAGTTTCCTTGCAATCTTCAAGTTCACTCTATCCGGACTTTACTGTAGTTAAATTATACACTTTTCAGAAATAACTCGTAAGCATTCTTCTCTCGCTGCCTACTGGTTTCTTGCTCAAAGTAATTTCGCAGCGATAGAGCACAAAATAGCAAAAAGTGTCATAAAATTTAAAAATATATTTTTACTACTATTCTGTTTTACACCACCGTTACCGTGGGCAGACCCAGGAACCTCGCGCTGTTCTCAAGATATGCTATATCTATTTAACATTCAAATGGTGCGTTTACATGCAGCCATTTTACAGCATTCAGCAGGTATTATCCCTTCCTGATCCCCCCCACACTGGTATTTTGGCGAGCCTATGTTGCCGTTATTTATGCGACAGTTGCCGTCATATTATTATATTACAGGTGCCAAAATACTTTAAAACAAAAGCTGAGAGAAAAATAGCTACTGCAGCTGTATGCCATTTCACTTCTAGTAGCTTCTAAAGTGTTGTCGATGCTGATTGGGCAATCTTTATTTAACTTTCATACTGTCCATGACAGCTCCAAAATATAGCACTTTGACATTACAAATAATTTTTGTCTAGAAATAAACAAGAAACAATGGCAACTATTGCAAAATAGCTATTTCCTTTAATGGACAGAGACTTTATTAAAATGGCTGAAGAAAAGCTTGTTATGTTCTACATTAATATGATATAATCGCGCAAAAAAGGCGGTTCTGATCGTAAAAATGTTTGCCAGGTTAACTTTTCTGATAAAAGAGGTCAAGATAGCTCGTCAAAACGCAAGAGCTTTTTCACTATAAACAAGCTATTTTTTCATATTTAAGCCGAAATAATGTAGATTTCTAGCAAACTTAACAACTAGCAATTGGCCTAATAGGTAATACGAAAAAAAAAGAAGAGTCACAGATAAGTCAACAAAATAAACAAATCTCTCCATTTTAAAATGTGCAAACGTCAGAAAATAAAGATATTACGTGCCTTACCACAGTACGTCACAAGTGGGAAGCAAAAAACATATTGTATGGGCCACCGCCATCAGAAAACCTTAAGCTGGGTTTTTATACAGAAACATTCCAACTTCCTTGCATTTTACATTTTTTTTTTATAATTAATAAAATTAAATTATTTTATAATGTAAAGGGAATTAAACGCCTTTTCTTTATTACCATGAATGAATGAATGTACGGTAGTGGCGGTTAACACCCTTAAAGGATCTAGCCTGGCACCTAGGCACACCTTTCTGGGCCTGTTGTGCACAACGTACCTATTGTGTACGACTCGGATCATAATTTAAATTTTATCTAGTAAATAGAACCCAGTAGATTTAGTCCAAATTATATTTTAGGCCAGAAACTTAGTCATCATTATATACCACATAATGCCATGGTTATAGCCTTGGACACTGGTGGGTCTCATACCTTTTGACATAAGGAACAGGGTACAGAGAGCCACAATATGCCCGCACTAGCTGCTATTTCCAAATAGACACCCCATATACCCCGTCCCATGTAGTCCTGAATGGCCAGGTCACCGAATCCATTTAGAGAATCATCAGATTAACCCATACCCTTTATCATATATGGTTTGATCTCAAAAGTTACCAGTTTTAATTTTTTTTGTTAACATACCTACTGGTCAAAGCTTGTCCGTTACCAGACAACCCTTTTACCCAACGATCCTAAACACACAGGATTGCCTATTAGCTCGAATCTTTCAGCGGTAGGCGGCGCCTTGCTTACGTCACTACCACTAGTTCCACACCTCTGCTCAGCGCGCTTCATTTAATACACATTGCAATCGTGAGTTTTTGCCGCTTTTTTCTTGCTTATTTGTAAACAAATTTTTTATTCGTGTTAGTAAATATAATTAATAAGTTCATTCATTCAAAACAAATGATTTGGTAAATCAAGAGTTTGCTCTGAGAGCTGAATTTTCCTACCAGACGATATGTTGGAGTTTCTTTTTTAAATAGTTGAAAGTTTTAGAATAGAAGTAGGATTTTTTCTAAAAGTTTAATCATTTTGAATCATTAGATGTATAATGTATTGTTTTTGTTGCGGATTTAATAAAATACACTTATATTATGTAGTAACAAAAAGGTATTTATTTGATATTACTACTATGTCGGTTTAGAACGTTTTTCTACGTTGTCCGACGCCTATTCTCTACCTCCTTCGATCCTGACAATCATCCTCAGTCAGATTTTTTTGACTCATTGATCTTTGGATTGACTGTTGCCATTCTAGTTTAGGACGCCCTCTTTTTCTGCGCCCTATTGGTTGCCATTCTAGGACCTGCTTTGGTAATCTTTCGTCGTTCATCCGTTGTACATGGCCGTACCATATCAGTTGCCTTCTAGTGATGTCATCCGTTATGCTTCCCTCGATTCCCATTCTTTCTTTTATGATCTCATTTCTTATGTGATCTATTCTAGATATTCTCATTGATCTTCTTATTGCATCCATTTCGACACTTTCCATTTTTGTTTTGTACTTTTCTGTTACGCGACAAGTCTCTATTCCATACAACAGCGTGCTTTTGACCATTGTTTCATATATGTTAAATTTTACATTATTTTTTATCTCTCTGCTCCATAAAATACTGTTAAGACATCCAATAACTTTTTTTGCTTTTACTATTCTTTTTTCCAATTCTTTACAGTCTGTACCTGTCTTATCAAATGTGACACCCAAGTATACATACTCATTGCATGGAGATATTGTTTGTCCATTTTCTAGTACTACTAACTCACTGGATTCGTTTCCAATACATAAGTACTGTGTCTTGTCCACGTTCACTGTTAATCCCCACTTTTGGTATTCTTCCATTAACTTTCTCATCATATACTCCATGTCCTCTTTATCATTAGCTACAATTACTTGGTCGTCAGCAAACTGTAGTGAATATATGGTAAATCGGTCGTTAAGTTGTATTCCCATGCTGTGCACTTTACGTTTCCAGTTTTTTAGAGCTACTGCGATATATATTTTAAAAAGAGTTGGAGAGATACAACATCCCTGTCTTAAGCCTTTTGTTACCATGAATTCTTTTGAAAGTCGATTTCCAATTTTAATTTTAGATTTTGACCCTTTGTATAGTTCTTTTATCGCTTTTATGCATGTATGATTGATATTAGTTTGCTCTAACACTGTCCATAATTTTTCTACTGGAACGGTATCATATGCTTTTTGTAGGTCTACAAAGGTAACATGAGTCTCTATATTTCTGGCGCTTCTTTTCTCAATTACTTGTTTAAGACAAAAAACATTATCACTACAAGATCGATTTATTTGATATTACAGATCTAAAACTAGAAGGCAACGGACGTTTACGCTCGATGATGATGGCCGACTTCAACTAAAACACACATTCCTCCCGCCCCCACTTGAGACCATCCACCCATACCCCGCTGAAAAACGGGTGAAATTGAAACCTTGCCCCGCGCGCCGCTGCCAGCTTGTAATTATTTACGCTAAAAAGTTCACCCAACTAATCGCTTGATGTTAACCACAGATAATAAAAAGAACTAGAAAATCATGTCGTAAGGGAAGATTTAACTTTTTTTAAATAAATCAATTAAAAATACTTTTTGATGTCTAGTTTTGGGAGGGCACTACCCCGTTGCCCTCCCTGTAGCAGACGCTACTGGTAAAACCCCCTCCCCCTTGAGCGTTCCGTTATTTAAGAACAATCCCTGTACTGAAAATACAAATCGTTATTTGATATTATGCCAAATGCAAAGATTTTAAGGTGCTGCTTATGACAGGGACGGACGGACTTATAAGCCAAAAGTAGCCAAATTTTTCACTTAACTCACATTTCTAAAGGTTTACTTACCTCCTAAATAGTCAACCACACCGTCAAATTAATAAAAAAGCGGAGATAAAAACGTCAAAAACACCTTAAAATAACACGAAATCAAAGAAGATCAACAAGAAGCGACAAAACCTAAATGACAGTAATTCAGTCCTATTACACTAACGGAAAAAGTTGTGCAATTTATAGTTATTATTATTTAAAAATTGATGATTTTCTATGATCACAGTATAGCTATATACGAGTATAATGCCCCCCTTAATTTATAGTACATGATTTTTTTATGTTTAAAACAATTACACCATCAAGCAGAGTTACACAATATTTTTCTCGGTGTAATACAACTGCATTAATGTCATTTGGTCCAAGTGTGACGTCACATTTTGTTTCCCATATAAACAATGCATTGAGTGACAGTTTTTCGCTTCTTGTTGATATATCTTCTTTGACGGAATCTCAATACAAACAAAGCAACTGGTCCGCTGGTGATGTAAGCCGGCAGTGTTCGTCTAAAATAAGCAATCCTGTGTGTCTAGAATCGTTGCCTTTTACCCATGGGTCGAGGACCTGTTAAGATAGGCCTAGGGGTTACCTTGGTGCTATTTATTTTTGTCTACTGACACCATACACACTTTAATACCATATGGCCTTTTAACTTAAGGGGGGTGCATATTCATAATCTAACAAAAAATTTGATAAGAAGGAGGACAGATACTCAGCCTTGCCCCCATCCCCCTATGAATACACCCTTGTATCAAATGTGTGTTACATTGGTGAGTGGACCAATAGAGGGGTTCCAGACATACAACAAAAAAGGAGGAAATTTAGATTTTTTGAACATACATTGTATAGATTTAAAAAAAATAAAGGTAATGAATTATGCAGTATATATGGTTCTTATTTTATAAAAAAATGTTTTTTGTCTAACATGGCAAAATAAAAGTTTTTTGTTTTTGCATAGGCAGTTTTGCATTCTTACTAATCTTATCTAACCTAATATGTGGTATTCTTCTTAAAAGGTATACTAAATACGTCTAAAAAGGATTTTAATAAAGTAAATGAAAATTATGGAGAAAACCATATGTATTATACAATTATCAAAACAGTTTTTTTTTACTTAGTTATGTAATACACCAGAATGTGCCCCCCGTACTTAAAGTTTTCTTAAAAGGGGGAGGGGGGGTGATTGCCTCCTTCCTCTCTGGGATCACCATTGATAAGGCAGGCCTTCGTAGGAATAGATATAGGAAATTTTTGTTATTAAGGTAGCTAGTAAATAAAAAACAAGAAATTTATTTATTTAGTTTTTCTTCCGACCAGTGAATTATGGTTACTTTTTAGTAACGCAATAGCAGTCTTTATAAACTGGCTTCTTAATGCTCAGGGTACAACACCCAAGAGGGCCCAATACAATGGGTAAAACAAAGTAATATACCTTTTTGAGGGCCTGGCCTGATTATGTGCGGCAACATAATTCCAATGGGTGTTCAGCTAAACCAATTCTACAGTACTAAAAAATGTGTACAGGGTGTCCCAAATTGGGCACTTTTACGGGGTTTAAGGTACTTCTAGGGGAGACAGAGAAAAACTGACCACGCATTGCGAGGCTCAAATTTCAAGTGAAGACTTATAGTAAAAACCGCATTTTGAAATATCGTCTCGTCTTTGAGCTACGGGGGCTTTTTGAAAAGTCTGCAGTTTGGAGGGGGGTCTATAACTTCGTTATTATTGGAAATATTGATTTAGAGTAAATTGCAATTTTATAGACTTTGCCACAAGGAATTCACCCGCTAAATTAAATTTTACCTGTCACTTTTAGTTTTTGAGATATGACATAAAGTTGCATTTTTTCTTATGGAATGGCCTATATTTTAATCAATTTTCGAATTCGCCATTGAATTCTTTTCAAAATGATGTATCATGTGTCATAGTTTGATTGAGCGGTTTCGGAGATAATTAAAGTTTTTTATTTTTGTCTAGTGTGCGTTGAATGACGTCATGCGCCAGTGACGTGAAAGCCATGCGGTCAAATGCTACTTCAATGCTCCTATAGTTTTGTTGTCTTATACTATGCAAATCAAGTTGGCCTTGCGTCTTGGCGATTTGTCATTGTTTTCAATTGTTTAAACAATTTGACATTACGCTTTGATATGAAATTATTTTGCACAAAAGCATTTTAATTTTATTTTGAAATATGTATCATTTCTGTTACTTTTTGCAACAAGGCTTTGAGGGCCGTCAGCTGAATTATAATTTTTCCAAACCAGGCTTACTATATTTTTGACTGTGTAAAATAATAAAAATACTGGAGTGCCTTGACCTGCCTCAGCAGGAAATCATAGCGCACTAGAAATAAGTGAAAAAGCTGAATATCTCCTAAACCGCTCAATGAAACTATGACATCATTTTGAAAAGAATTCAATGACAAATTCGAAACTTAATTCAAATATAGGCCATTCCATAAGAAAAAATGCAACTTTATGTCATATCTCAAAAACTAAAAGTGACAGTTAAAATATAATTTAGCGCGTCAATTCCTCGTGACAAAGTCTATAAAACTGCAATTGACTTTTCAAAAAGCCCCCGTAGCTCAAAGACGAGACGATATTTCAAAATGCGGTTTTCACTATAAGTCTTCCCTTAAAATTTGAGCCTCGCAATGCGTGGTCAGTTTTTCTCTGTCTCCCCTAGAAGTACCTTAAACCCCCGAAAAGTGCCCAATTTGGGACACCCTGTACACTAACTGTAGGCAGCTGATCACCCCTCGCATGGTGCACAATAACGAAAAAGTTAGTGCCTAATTATATATCACCTGTTAATGCTAAGCAGGCAGAAAAATAAAAAAATGATGTACCAAAATCAAGCATTATGTTTCTCCATCCATGGTGCATTTTGTTGTTATATAAACCAGCCCTTGGGTTACCCCAAAAAATAACTAATAAGTTCCAGACAGGGACCCCTTGTATTGGCCCCATTGTATGCCCCTCTGGCAAGGGATCGCACCAGGATTTCAAGGAGCCAGTCACTGTTTGCCCAACTTTCCTTCCTTATTAAAAATAAAGGGATATTCTAAAAGATGGGCAAATAAACTATCCTTTATGACTGTGAATGGAGATTTGTTTAAATAAACACCAAAATGCTTGTTTAAAAAAAAACAACCAGCAAAACATTTGGTGTTAAATCTACTGACCCTTTCTCTCTCGTCTGATTTTGGCACCCTCACTTTCTGTTTCAATTAGTGCTGATCCACAGTTTCACTTCTTGCCGCTCACTTATATTTCCCTCTTTGTATACTAGAAAGATATAAAGATACATTTTATCTTTCCATCTTTTTCTATTAGAGAAAGAGGGAAACAGAAGTGATCGGCAAGAAGGAAACTGTGGAACAGTCCTGACACAATTTGAGAATAAATCTACTTTTTTTAACTGTCACAGTCTTTTAGACAAACTATATTATTTTCCTTCTGGTACTGTTCAAACATTTTGTAAAAATCAGCTAAAAATACAAAATTGCTGCTTTGTGTAGCTAAATAATAGGAAATAAATGTATGTTATATAGCTAACTAAAATTCAGCATGCTTTTTAGCAGATATTTAACTTTAAAATAGCAACTCCTGGGTAATATTACATCAATAGCCATTTTATTCATAAAGCTATAGCTAAAATAATTTCTAAACCACAACTAGCTGTTTCACACCGAAAACTAAGCTACGAAAACACTTTCAACAAACAGAGTTTTTGCTTTTTAACTATATTGTCAAGTTTGTATTACTTGGAAAGACGGCGGGCACTATCCCTTCCACCAGCATGCTAGTCCTACTTACCACTTTTGGAGTAGTGAAACTTCTTCAGAAATTTAAGGCATTCGTCTAGGCCGGCAAAAATTGTAAATTCACCCTGAAAAGGATTCTTACGAAAAAATAAGTCGAAGACAGCCTCGTCTTTGATTTTTCCTGATTTCCAATAAGCATAGGCCATAGTTATTTGGTAAAGATCTACAAAAAATGAAATCACTGTCAAGGTGACTGTGAGATATTATAGAAGATAAATTTCCTGGAAAAAATAAGAAGTTCTAAACACGGTAGAAAACTGGTACAGTCAGTATAATATGTTTGTAATTTCCAGCAAAAGCATCCTATCATGTAATGCATATATTGTAAAGGATAATCCGCAAGGATTTGTGGTAAATAAGTAATATTTCGAAAAGAAAAGCAAACCCGCCACCCTTGTGTTTGTTGGGAGTGATTTTTATTTAAAAAAATAACATTAAAATCTTTTTGTAAATAATAATGAAAATCAGACAATTGTTTTAACCAATTCATTTCAGCGACCATTTACTTTGATTGTAATTTTTGGGTGGTGAAGAAACTGTCATCACATTTAGCTGCCAACCTCTAAAATATCCACGGTGTTTAGCGACTAAATAACTAATTCACGCTCCAAAGCAAGGATCATCAATTGGTGATGCGTGCTGAAAAGTGACTCAAATAAGTCTACTGCAAATTCTTTTGAAAAAGTTAATGTGCCTACTTGTTGTTTCCTGATACTGTTTTGATGCATGGGCGTAGTCAGGGTCTCACTCAGGGTGGGGCAAAAAAGCAAAAACATTTATAGCTCCCCATTAATTCTCGTATTACTAAATGAGCTAAACCCAGGATGGGGCAGGTGACAAGCCAAAGTGGGGCAAGTGCCCCACCCTGCCCCACCCTGAATATGCCCATGTTTTGATGCTTTTAAAAAATTGCCCCAGTGCAGTTTCAGTAGAATACAATACTGCACTAGTGTAGAACAAGTTAGGAGAGCCCGTGAAAAAAATGCAAGACTAGTTTTGTCAGTTGCTAAATAGGTGAAATGTATAAAATTGTACGAGTTTTCCGAAAATAATACAAAAATTGCACTAGTGAATCACCAAAGCTGCATTTTTTTTCAAAATAATTTGCTAATATGTACGACCAAAAACGAGTGCAAGGGACGAAAAATGAGAGACGTAACATAAGGAATTTGCTTTGTGGTCACGTAGGTTTTTACTAAGTTTTTTATAAATAAAAAACCTTTTGAAAACTTTCGCGAAAACAACGAAAAAATAAAAGATTTTTTTAAAATAAATCATAAATAAATTGCGTTTATCAGTTTAGTAGGCATTTTAACCTATAAGACTTAGGACCTGAAATTAAATTACGTAACGCATGAGGGGGGGGAGAGGGTAGGTCATCGCGTTATGCATCGTAACAAGGGGGTGGGTGGGTGTTCCGGGTTGCGTTACCTAACATCCTTTACTTACCACCGAAATCAATTAATTTCTTTCGCAAAAAGGTTTTTCTTTAAAATACAAGGCTTTTATATATATATTTTTTAAGACTTTGTAACAAAACAGCGCGTGCCAAAATAGCGTGTTTCAATATAGAGCGTATAAAAAGAACGCATGTTCTAAATGGCGTTGATTAGAATAGCGCATTTTTGAAATGGCGCCGATTAAAATATATTTTCTATTAGCCCCACTTTTTTGTGGGGAGGGGTATAGATCCGTTACCAATTTTCTGATTTCAAAGACTTTTTGTTCCTTTTATATTAAATCAACCCAAAAAAGGTGACTTGGGAATCCATCCTCTCTAATTTGGATAATTTGGTACAGTTGTTCAAAATAATAATTTTTTAAATTGCAGTTTAAACTAGAAACCAAAAATAATAAATATATGACATAAAATACTTTTCATAATTATTTGTATTAATTTTTGCCTTTTTTTAATTTCTCAAAAACACCCCTTTTAAGTTTTCGAAAATAAATTTTTCTTTGAATTATCGTCAAGTTTTTCACAAAATTTTGTGGTGGTGAAATAATGGGTTTAGTAGGAAACAAATCTGTTTATGTTGTTATACACAACACTTTTTATACACTGAAGTCACGTGGGTTGGATCACACAGATTTTTTGCAATGGGGATTAGGGGATTCTATTTAGAGGGGGAACATATGTCGAGTGGCACCGTACTGTAAAGATCTTTGGTTCATTTCACCTTACAAATGAGTTGTTTTGAAAAATCGTTTTATTAGTTTTTGAGATATTACTACTTACAGGAAATGTAACTTTTCCTCTAAGTTACATATTACATTTATGCTGATTGAAACTTTTTTTTTGGCATGCTATTTTCGAATTTGGTCTGACATGTCAATTTTTTTAAACTCTTTCAAAGGTTCCAGTACATAAATTGTACTCAAACAAAAATATAGTAGTGCTGGACCAAAAAATATAGGCTAGGGCTTGTTGCACTTGCTTGGGCACATTGTGTCCTTTTTATGATCTAAGCGGATTTAATTAAAACAATGACACAAATATATTTTTATTTCGTTTATAGGTTCAAAACAGCTTTATTATTTTATATTCAGTATTTTTTAGAAATAGAGTATAGCAACCTCAATATACAATGTGCTTGATTAAGTCTGCACCATCGCTAACTTTTAATTTAAGTGAAGAAAACATATTGGTTATTATTAAAAAACACGATTTTGTTTCATTATTATATTAAATAAAAACTATTTCTTTATACAGGGTGTTTCTTTAAGTTTGCACCATTGCTAACTTATGATTTTAATAAAGGAAACATATTATTCAAAAAAAAAAACTTCATTACTTTAAAAATAAATATTAATTTTGTATACTCGGTGTTTCATTAAATCTGCACCGTTGCTTACTTATGATTTACGTAAAGAAAACCAATTATTATTTTTTAAAAAAGTTTGTTACCAACACCTATTCTGCCGTCCTTAAGCTAGAATGCCGTTAACTACCTAAAATTTTTTCCTAGTTTTGATAAAAAAACCCGGAAAATAATAAACAAACGATGCTCCTTGATAACTGGAAGTTATTAGTTTCTTGAAAACCACAAAAGCTAAAGAAGATTTGCTTATAAAAATTGATGTAGAATAATATTGTGATTAACACGGCACCAAAACATAAAAATTGTCCAAATGTTGGTTAACGGCATTATAGCATAAGTAATAATAGATAATAATTCTTTATACAGGATGTTTCGTTAAGTCTGCACCATTGCTCACTTTTTTGTTATTGGATTTACTAGATTAGTTAAATTAGCAAACTAGTAATATTCTTCCCGCTGATTAAGACGATTAAAATAGAAAAACAAACAAAAACGTTGACCTAAAGCAAAGATTTTGTTGTAAATTTTGTTCTTGTCTGTTTGTCTGTAATGAAATTAGGGTGAGGGGAGAAGTAACTCTCCACATAGCACAATCACGTGTTTAGCACGTCAAAAACTCGTGAGAAAAAAAAACGTTGATTTTAAAAGCTACTGCAAAAAAACATTTATTTCGTATATGAAAACAAGCTTAAAAGGTCATTCATTAACGTTATAAAAAATAACGTTACTAAAAACGGCGTGGCAATAACGTCATTATTAAATCAAAACAGCACTGCTTTACGTTATTTTCAAGTGAATTCTAAGTATATTTTTATCAACGTCAAAATCATATTAGGTTCGCGGCTTTTTTACACAAATTTTAAAACGCGACTTGCATGGCTTTTCACTTCGACCAAATCTATCCAGGAGTGCTTTGGCCTCTAAACTCCAAATACCAGTTAATGGACTGTCCTGATCCTTCACGATCCCGACGGCGATATATGATAATGACATATTAATATTGTGTGACTGTTTATTGTTGAAAAATCTTGTTTAACTTTTAAAGAAAACATAATGTATGTATAGATATTTTGTCTTGCCTTGAGCGCCATCTTTTAAAATTGTCTTGAAGTGTTGTAGTCTTAAACTAGTAAACTGTTAAAACTTCTTTTCGCGTCACTTTCAATTTTAAAAATTATATTAAAAAAACGTAACAAAAAAAGACGTAGAAAGTTTTTACTTAAAGTCTTTACCTAGAGTGCTTTTAGAACAGGCTTTCGCGCATTTTTTTTATTAAAAAACATTTAGAGAAAAAACGTGACAAAATAATACGCAAAAAGTTAGTAGGTTTGAGACGTTTTAAACTAGTGGCATTTTAGAACATATTGCGGAGGTCTTTTTAAGTGTAAATTTGGCAAATTAAAATAAGGAGGATGAAAAAGTTGTTATATACACAGCACCAGAAACTACAAAATGACATTTTTTATAGCTTGATTGCTTGTTTTTAAGTTAACATGTAGATTTAACAAAACAAATATTACATGGTATGAGGTTCTTTTCTAGTAAAAAAAATAAAATTAGTTTTGTTCACGTCAATTTAACCTTGGTGTGATTTTGGTGCTATGTGGGTCTGATCGAGTGTCTCCCAACGTATTTTTATGGAGAAGCATGGTGCAAAATTTTAAACTGGTAACCGAAAGTCAAATATTTTGACCACGTTTGCAGCTAAATCCATGAACTAATAGGCAAAAAAAGACAAAAGTTTTTTTGAGTGTCCTCTAATCAAACCAGTCATTATTTTCATAATTATTTAACAACCATATACGATCATATAAGAAACAAATGAATTTTTTATATTTTTAATTTTTGACCTATCTTTTTAAGTTGCGCTATATCGAACACAAAGACGTACTATATACAAATTTACTATGCATACGTTACCTTGATTATTAAACTTCACCACTGCAGCACTATTTAAAAATTTATTAATGTGAAATGGCAAAACAGCAAAAGTACGTTTGTTCAAAAACAAAAAAGGCTATAAATACTTTTATTGGACTTCGTCTATCCTTTTCTTGGATCCAATTTGTTTTATGTAAAGTTTTTTATAAAAAACTAGTATTTTTCAGGTATTCGACTATTAAGGTACAGTATTATTTTGTTTAATTTCTTTTTTAAAAAATAATTTATAAAATCCCCCTAGATTTACACATGACATCAATATGCGACGGTTCAATTTGTCGCTAATAGCTTTATGTATCTCTTAAAACAATATCATGAATTTAGAGTAATATGTTCCAACCCGTGGCCTCACTGTATCCTAGTCAATAAGCATATTTTGGACAACTTTTGACGTATAGTGGCAAACCAATGTTTTTACCATTATCCCATACATTTTTCATCTTCACGAATATCTTAGCAATAATAAAAAAAAAGATATTTTTTTCAAACATTTAGTTTAGGCTAGTATGTTTCAAGGCAAAACTGCAATTTAAAAAAAAACGCATAAAGAACACTTGTTAATTTTTTAACCTCCTAACAATTTACGCAAAAAATAATAAACATTTATTGTATAAACTATATAAAAATTATTTTATGCCTTTAAAAAATATATGTATATATAAGGCGCGTGAAGGGGGGGGAGTGGTAGCAAATGTTACGTAATATTGTAGGGTGGTCAGGGGTTTCGTTACTGGTGCTTTACAAAGAGGAGGAGGGGGGGGGGGAGTTCGGTTTTTTAACATTACATAATAACATTGATAGAATAATATAATTTTAGATTTTTGGTATGCCAAAAATCATTGAAATCGGTTAAGTAGTTTCTGAAATTACCGGTGACCAAAAAGTCTTGTTCATTTATATGTATGAATTATAATTTTATTTACCTGTAAGCAGTGGTTGGACTATCGAATTTTGGCCGAACTGGCGGAAAGAATTTTCGCGCGCGCATTCCGACATCTTGTCGGCAAGTAACTCAAAGTATGAATTTTCACACCTTTTCCCCGCGAAAATGACATTTAGCGCCTGCACCGTTTTCAATAACGCGCACACCGTTAGTCTGACAGGCCATCTATCAGTTAACGTCCAACTAAGTAATAGAAATCTTGCTTTAGCTTAACAACAATAATGCGCTACCACAACAAACAAACTAAACCATAGCATATGGGATTCACAGACCTCCAAACTGATCACGTCTCACAGTACACAATTTTTAGGCTTTTCCCTGTGACGATAAAAGGCCAAATGTCGCAAAAAAAGAATACATTTGGTATAAGAAAAACCAGATTAAAGAGAAATTTATGACCAAAAAAAAGTTCTCTAAAAAAGCTTGATGACAAAAAAAGTTTTTTCAGAAAAACTTGATGGTTAAAAAAATAAAGTAAATAAAAAAAGTGCTCCAAAAAACTTGAAGACCAAAAAAAACCAGAAAAAGTCAAACGAAAAAAAATCCGGTCGGACATTTTCATCTTGGCTAAAAAGTGGTGGATCCAGGGGGGTCAGAGGGGCCCGGGCACTTTCCCCCCCCCCCTTCCTGACATTAAACCTTTTTTTAGCTCGATGGAAAAAAATCCACTGCATTAATCGCAATTTTTAACATAATGTTTTTAAATCTTTTTGAGAAAAATTCCTTAATATTCCAAAAATTTTCGCCTGTGCCGCATTTCCTATGTCTGTCAATTTTTATTTCAGACCTAAGACTTAATAACAGCAATATGGAAAAATATATTCTGGTTTTTGCTTTCTCCTTGGTCCCTCCCCCTTCGAAATTCTGGATCCGCCACTGGGTATAACTTAATCGTATGGTCCTAGGTTCAAAAATTTATGATTTTAATTGAAGGTTTAAATCAATTCTTCCTTTGGATGTAATAGTTTTTAGTATTTATATAATTTGTTATACGTTGCAACATACGCCATCTTTTTTTGTTGTAGCAATAATATTATATCCACACAAAGCTTAAAAATAATTTAACAAATATAATATTTTGGTTTAAAAATCGCAGTTGTATATAAGCCTTTAAATGTTACTGTGAGATGTCATTCTGTATTTTAGTATAGATGTAAACTTTGTGTTTGATATTTGTGATTTTTTATTTTAAACAATGGGAACTGTTTTTGCACAACAGATTGTAAATCCACGCGACCGTATACCCTTAATCGAAGTTATTTTCGATTTCCGCAGGATCCTATAAGGTAAGCTTGCACACTATTTTATCTTTTGATTTTTTAAAAACTTTTCACTATCCTATACAGGGTCCTTATTAATTAAATGTCCTAGGAGATGAATCTGTAAATGATTTAAGTACAAAGAGTTCTCCTCTTTGTTTTATTTTCTGTTTAATGCTTTTGCAGGATTTGTTATATTCATCTCAAATTTGAAAATGCGCCGCTATTAGATCCTAAAAAACAACATATAAACTATGTTTCGTTTAGAAAGTTTTTGGTGTTTTCTATAAAACAGCGGCGCAAGCTCAGTTGTAAAAACGGGAAATTTGTAGATTGGTGCATACTGGTTATAAAGCGAATGTGAATATGGTATTTTGATCCTTAAATCAAGCACAGGTTCACCAATTAAAAGGCTAGGGGACAATTCGCCGAGGCCCATTCGCCGCAGCCGATTCGTCGCAGCCTATTCCCCGCATCCAATTCCCCGCGGATTGATTCGCCGCGGTACGATTCGACGCGGGGCCAGTTTGCCGCCGGCCGATTTGCCGCGGGCACGATTCGCCGCGGGATCTTTGTTTCATGATATTGTCAGGATATAAAATAATAATTATAATGAAGGGCGTATACCATAGAAAAAAGAAATGTATGACGTACATAATATTTTAAACTTAATTCAATAATTTTTATAATGTTCTTTAAAAGGTGCAAAATGCACACATTGTTTTGAATGTATAATAAAACAAATTGTGGAATGTATAAACAAAGGTGTATTATATTAAACGTATTTTCGAATGTTATAAGTATAAGCAGGATAAATAAGCAGGGTTGCCAAGGTTATAAATAATTCTCAAATGAACTGAGAACAATTAAAATATTTTTTTCTCATTTTTGTAAGTTTTGTCTGTTTTTAATGTAAACACATGTAAATATTTATTATATCCTAACATCGTCTGTGTATTAATTTTTTTTAGATCCACCTATTCTACTCGTTCCCAACATAGAAAGAAGACATGGAAGAACGACGAAAGCACGACATAACCAAGATGTCACAACAGGCCTAGCAAAGGGAGATCTGAACATTTTCAGGCAGCGTGCAACACCCACAAATTTGTCACGGCAACACTGCGGTTGATACTTTTTAACAAACCTACATTGGACTAGGTTGCGTCACATGAAGAATATAAAACAATCGGAACTAGTAGCCGGGTGGATAGCCAGTTATTTTAGTTAATTAGTTTTTATAATTTATTAGGCACAGACGGCTGTTATATTTTTTTTTGTGAAAAGTAGTTTAGTAGATAATCTGTAGGGACAGCTTTTTTTGAAAGCAAGGTGGATGTGTCAGGATAGAAAATAATGTCCTATTAACTAAATGACAAAAGTTACGTTTATAAGCAAGTGCACATTAACCCTAAACAATCTAAGTATATAGTTCACATTGTATTAAAACGTGTAATAAATTGTATACAGAATCATAAGCAAGAAGCGATTGAACGGTCATCGATGATGTTTATAATAAAAGCATCTCCAAAAGAGTTTAGCAGTTAGTTGTAAGCTGAGAACCTAACGTCCCAAGCGTAGTTAACAGTGAAGACAAGTAGTACGATAGTCAGAAGTCCAGCGTATCCAGAAGATACACATTTGTAGACAAGATGTATTTAATTAAGTAGTAATTATAAGTATTGTTAAATAAAACCATTACACTTAACTTTAACTGTGTTACGTCACGATAAAGCCCCCTCGTGATAATATTAGCATTGTTTTATTAAGCTTGACTTTATATAATAAATAAATATATTTTTTTATTTGTTTGATTATAACGTTTTTCAAACTTTCCAACTAGGTATTTGGTAACTATACAATTCAGCATTGTTTTTAATTGGAAAAAATAAATAAAATGGCGGATTCAAAATGGCGGTTTTTGCCATTTATGAACCGATTTGCATCAAACTCGGAACTCTGACATCTTTCATCGCTGGTTATTATTTTTAAAAAAAATCAAAATGGCGGATCCACAATGAAGCACTTTCTTAAGGATCGGACGTATTCTGGAAAAACACAACATAAAAACGATTTTCAAGCATTCTAAGAAGATCGAAAACCACCTCAGATCTACGAAGCATATAAGGAATCCACTAAGTTCTTCAGGGGTATACCACATTCCCTGTTCCTGTGGAAGTGTCTACATCGGAACAACAAAACGGTCCGTAAATACAAGAATCAAAGAACACAAAGCCAACTGTCGACTTGGACACACGAAAAAATCCGCAGTTGCAGACCACACACTGAACAATGAAGACCACCGAATAAAATTCGAAGACACACAGATTTTCTGCTGCACCTCTTCATACTCTATAGAGAAGCAATCGAAATTCATTAACACCAGCAGAACTTCAACAGATCTGAAGAAACCCTTAAAATGAACAGAACATGGGTACCCGTTCTTAAAAACATTAAAAGGCTCGCCTACAACTACAAGACGGAATCTCGGAAAAGTGACCAATCACCGACCAGCTCTGAAATACGCCCCGCCCACCAAAGCGTATATAACCTGAGCCCACGACAGACTAACCACCAGTCTTCGAGAAGCCGACAAACAGTCAACATCTCCTGAAGATGCCATCCACTCGAGATCACGAAACATTGCCATAAGGTAAGTCCTCTTCCCATAACCCGCAAAGAACCTTTAAAAACTATGATTCAGGGAAACGATACTACAAGTAGTTAATAATAATTAATCCAAGCTTCTCCGACAAGGTAAGGTCCATCTTGTCAAAAGCCATGGAAAAGTCGATGTACAACGCACAAATATGAAATATTTTCTGGATATATGGGAACATAAAAGAGAGTACAGATCTTTTTTTATTAAAGAAGCCATGTTGGTATTCATCAAAAGTTGATTTTATTTTAAAGAAAAGTGTATCAGATATAACGGAGTCAAACAAAAATGGTTTAGAAATAAGATTGAGTTAAAACAAATGTTTATCAATGCAAACCAATTTTTATAAATTAAAAAAATACCCTTTGTTTTTATTTTGTGGCTTACCATCCTGTTGCAATAAGCTCTTAAATTTTAAATAACTAAAGCTGATATTGAGTTAATATTATTGGTAAACATGGCGGCTTAGATATGACCAACTCGCGATTTACTTTAATCTGCAGTGCCTCGCCAAGTCGCGCTGCTATGAACCATCTTTTCTTGAAACATTTCAGCCCATATTTGACTTATCTAAAACTCTACTTTGGAATAAGCTACGAATCTTAAGCTGTGCACATTTGTAGACCTTCATAATGTTAACAACTCCTTCAAGTTTCATGGACTTCCATAAAGTAGTAGAGTAGTTACGAAATTTTAAAAAACGTCGAAATTGCCACTCACTCAATCACTTATGTATAGATCAAAATTCTACTGAACTTCCAGACATGCTACAAAGCTGAAATTTGGCAGACTGATAGAAATTATGACCAAACCCCTGGAAAAAATAAAAAACGTCCCAAAATTCTAATTGCTCCCCTATACATGTAAAATTATCTAAAAGTAACATTGCCCACTTCCAGAAACGCTAGAGAAATAAGCATTGGAAGACTGATAGGAACTATAATAAAACCATTGGAAAAAATTTAAAAACACCAAAATTTTAATTTACTTCTCTCTCCTGTACATGTAAAGTTATGTAAAAGTAACATTGTCCACTTCCAGAAACGCTAGAGAGCTGAGCTTTGGAAAACCTCAAAATTTTAAATAAGGCATTGCAAAAGTTCTGAACAATATTCCGCATATTTTACTACTTTAAAAATTAAATATTATCCAATTCCTTTAAAAAAGAAGTGAAATCATAACACAGACATTTGTAAAATAAAAACCAAATACGCGAAAATGGTATTCCGTAAAAAGGATTGAGATAAAAGTAAAGCCAAGTTCTCCAATACAAATTTCAAAATTAAAGGTTCACGAGTTTGGAAATTTTTTTCTAAACTTGGCTATTATCGAACATCCTGGTGAGAATTGATTGCTTTTTAAAAGTCATGCTCAAAGTTTATCGCCATCTCAAAATTTAAGATGGCGGGCAGAATCATACTTGATTCTTCAAAATGGCGTGTTTATTCTTAGTTTCCGCAAATGTTTTAGTTATAGGTATCCCTATACCCAATAATAAATAAAGATGTCGGACAGAATCATACCTACTTATTTTCCGAAAACGTTTTAGTTTTTTTTTCAAATTTATAGAAAAATATTACTTTTCTTCGGTATAAAGAGATAAAAATTAATTAAGTGCTAAATTAAAAAAAAACTAAAACATTTTTTGAAAATAAGAATTAACGTGCCTCTTTTAAGGGTCCGGTATGATTATTTCCGACATCCTAACTTCTAAGATGGCGGTAAATTTCGATTATAAACTTTAAAGAACAATCAATTCTCACCATAATTTTTGTTATTTCACTAAGATCGGTTCAGCAATAATGAGTTTATAAATAATTAATGCAGACAGGATTGGCAATGCAATCGAATAATCTGTAAAACAATGGCTGAAACAAATATAGATTTTTGGAGAACCACCAAACCGATTTTACTAATTTGTACTTTGTATAAATTAAAAAAACACTAAAACATTTTCAGAAAATAAGACTAAACATGCCATTTTGAAGAACCAATTGTGATTCTGTCCACCATCTTAAATTTTAAGATGTTAATAAATTTTGATCATGATCTTTAAATGGCATTTCTCATCAGCATGTTTTTATTTCATCAAAATCGGTTCAGTAGTACTGAATTTATAAGGAAATAAATGCAGACCAGATTGGCAAGGCAATCCTATAATATTCAAAACAATGGTTAAAACAAAAATATTTTTTTTTAGAACCACCGACCCGATTTTGCTGATTCGTACCTTGTTGTGCGTGGTAAAAACGCTGTTTTTTAGTGCTTTAAAAAAAAAAAATAAGACATGTTTGCAACACAAGAATAAACAAGCATCTTTGAAGGGTACAATTTTACTTCGTCCGCCATCTTGGATTTTGAAATGGCGGACAAAAACAATTATTTATTTAAAACTCTGATTAATTCTCTGCCAAGAGCAGTTTGTCCCATTAAAATCGATTATGTAGTTCAAAAGCTATAATAAAAAAACATTGTCCGGTTTTTTTTGGCCCCCCCGGTAATCGATTCTAATGTATATTGAAGACGTCAGTTATAGTTTTGTTTAAAGGATATTTGGCCTGGAATTCTCATAAGCTATGACTAGACCATAATCGGAATAAAGTGTGTTTTGTTATCGATCTACACAAATTATAAGGTCACAAAATGACGTAAAATGTCAGCATTTTTATTTGTGCCTCCTTTCAATAAAATTATTAAGACAAAAATACTTGTCTTAACGAATTATTTGGTTGAATATTGTGATACAAGTTGCGCGGTCACTGACCTCTCCTGAGATAATCATAATTTTTATACAACGATACCAAGCACGGATCTGGGTCAAAACCTAGGGGGGAGGGGGGGGGATTATAGTCTACGAAAAAATTATTTGTAATATAATAATTATTTTTCTAGCGGGGGTGATTTTCCTATTTTCCCTTTAATTATTAATAAAAAGTATATAAAGGTTTTGTAGTTCTCCAGGGTGAAGATTTCTATTCATAGTGTGAAAAGAAAATCCAAAGTTCCTTCACAACAAAATTTTTTATTTAAATTTTCAGGCGTAATTCCCAACTAGTTTCGAACATACAAGTTCATCCTCAGGGGACAATAAAGATGGAAAACCATAAAGTGAAGATCACATACAAATGCCGGACTCCAACAATTCCTAAACATTACAAAACATTGAACAATAAAAATATTTGTAAAAGGGACATCAAAACCACTTAAAATTTACGCTAAATTAAAAAAGCTTTTTAATAAATAAATTTAAATAAATAATTTTTGTTGTGAAGGAACTGGATTTTCTTTTCACACTATAAAAAGTATATATTTGTTTGAATTGTTATTTCAAATATTGCGTTAGACATGTTTTTATTAATTGCATACTTATATAGTTAAGGCAAGATTTCGCAAAAGCATTTTATATCAGTTGTTTGCAAAAGGTTAGTTTCTTCTATTTCGACCCCGTTGAATCCGAATATCCCTGTTGACACCTCAAATTGTTGACAGGGGCTTAGATATTCAAGATGGCGGCCAACATGGCGGCGATATGTTAAATTGCCGCTGTAGAGCAATATAACTAAGAAATAATATCGTATTAGTTATTTTTTTTTAATGGCAGACCCCCGAAAATCTGAAAGTTTAAGGTTTTTTAATTTTCTTAAAAATTACGCTTTTAAAGAAAAATGTTTTTTCCAAAATTTATTCGATTTGTTTTTAACTATTAGATATAGGGAAACTTGTGTTATGTTATAGTCAATAAAATTTCCTTTACAACGTGATCAGGTGTATATGATCCGTAAATTAGTTCAATTTTAGAAAAACTGAAAATAAACCATTTTTTTTTACACGTTTTATCTAATTTTCTCAGAAACTAAAATTTCCTTTTCATCAATGTAAAACTTGGTGCGGTTTGACTTATAAAAAACACTACAGCGACGTCCGTAAATGGGGGTGATTTAAAAAAATCATGAAAAAAACATGTTTTTAACACGTTTACTTCGATTTTCTTAAAAACCAAGCTCTTTATCAAAAATTGTCTTCTATACTTTGTCGTAGAAAATAAAATTTCCTTTTCTCCGGTGTATAACAAAGTGGAAGTTATTCCATAGTTACCGCTTCAGCGGTCTATTAGTTTAAAGTAAATCAATCAATCTAACCAATTTTTTTACAAGTTTTATTCAATTTTCTTAAGAACTAAGCTTCTTAGGACAATACGATTTATTGACTTTTGGACATCCGTAAAATGGGGTCAAAAATTACCAACAAAAACATATTTGTAAAATTTTCTTAAAAACTAATGTTCCTAGTAAGCTTAATTTTTTACTTACTTACTTAAACTATTTTATAATATATAATTATTATGGCTGTTATCAGTCGAAGTTTTGACTTAAATTACTTGAATTGTTATTTATTTAATAGGCAACAATTTTTCTTTCACATTATGGGATCTAATAATGCTTTTCGATTTAGCTATAAAGTAGTATATGTGTCATCTGTGTTTATTTGTTTCTCTAAATAATACACAGGAGTATCCTAGTTTTATTACACGTGCTTTTTTAATTTTTTTAATTTTAATTTTTGAGTTTTTTAGTATTCAGAAATGCACTTTATTTTTTTAAATATAAATTTAAACTTTAGCAATAAAAATAATATAACACTAGTTTGTCGATGGCTAGTATTCAGAAAACGTATGTACAAAAATATGAGAAATTTTAGTAAAAAAGATATTCACATAAATAAAAATGGGGCTCATATTCGGACCGTCTCCTGTATTTCTTGTTATATGGTAAATTACGAAATCCGGATAAAGACTGAAATTTAAGCATCTGGCCAAAAAGTATTCTTGTTATTATATCAAAACGCAAATCAAAACTAAAGACCCCGAATCACTAACCAGCCTAGGTTTTATACAAATAAAAATAAAAATAAATATAAAAATTAAAATAAAAATATTTTCCTGCTTATACAGCCAAATTAAAATAATAATTAATTTGGTAAACTTATCACGTCCTTGCAATATAACTATTTAAAAACAAAAGAAAATAAAAATAATTAGCAGATTAATGTTGAGTTTCGTTTTTAATTTGTGCCGTTTGTTTTCCTGATGTGCTTGAATTCTTGTTTTTTGTTGTTCCAATGTACGATCTAGTCTGAAGGTCTGATGAAGACAAAAACCATTGTCGAAACGTTACCGATGGATTAAAACGTATATTTACCAGAACAACAGTGTCCTTATTCCCACTAAATTTACCTATAATAATTAATGTTTAATACTTTTTTGCGAAAAAATAGTGTAAAAGTATTTTTGGATTAAACCACTGACTTTGTACAGTTGGATTGCCTCAAATGGTATAAAAAACCAAAAAAAAAAGAAAAAAAAAACAAAAAATTCTCCATCAAAACCACACGTGATGCGATGTCCCACATGCGCAGATCCATTTCCAGATAAAAATTAAGTAAAAGTAAACATTAGACCAACTTTTTATTTTTATTTTTATCTGGTCCTGTACACCTACACAGTTTTCGATGGAGTCAAATTTTATTTTTATTTTAATATTTTTTTCTGTATAAACCCAGCATTAGTTTAAGAAATGTTCGAAAACTAATTGTTATCTTTTTATACAAATGTTTTAATTTTACAGTACACGATCGCCGAATTTTCTAAACTATGAAAGATAACTGAATCAATCATATTTGGCAGTGATCAATAACATCAAGAGATCTATTTTATGGAACTTAAATTTTTTTAAATTGAAACCTCTAACGAGTGTCACCTCGTTTTAAATGTGTTTTAAAAACCAACATTTTCACATAACTGTCGATTGTCCAAGTCAAATCTGTCAAAAGCTATGGACTGCCAAACCTATGTTTGTTTTTTTTTCGTTAAAATTAACAAGTATGTTGTTTTTAGAAAACCAACATTTTGGCTTAACTACCCCTTGTCTATATCAAACGTGTCAAAATCTATCGAATTTCATACTTATTATTTTACTATTTTGGAGAAATTTCACAAGTTTTGTTTGTTTGTGTAACATGTTGACATACTGTCATTTGGTTACGCTTGGAAAAGTTTGAATTATTTTCTTATAGGACACTGGTCTATCGGTAAACGTATTGTTGAAAGATAATTAGTTTCTGGGTAGTAGTGGCTAATTAGTTTCCCTGTAATATCTTGTTCGCCGTTAAAAAAAATAATTTCAACTTTATCTTTAATTGAAGTTTGTCATAAAATTTAGAAAAAACGTTTGACGTAAACAAGTGACAGTTACGTCAACATGTTAGTTTTTGAAGGACCTTTCGCACAAGCTACCAATTTGTGAAGTTTGTCCAAAATTGTAAAATAATAATTATGACAGTCGATAGATTTTGATACGTTTGACACAGACAAGGGGCGGTTATGCCAGAATGTTGGTTTTTCAAACACCTTTCAAAAAAGATATCACTAAATAGGGTTTTTGTTTAAAAACAACAAACTTGTTCATTTTGACAAAAACTAAAAAAAATAGGTTTGGCACAATTTAAAATTTTTAAGTTGAAACCTCTATCGAGTAGGTGGGGGCAAAACACCCGCTCCTCCATAAAACAGATCTCTAGATATTATCGATCAATGCCAAATATACTTCAGAAACTGTATATATATATATATATATAATTAAATTTTAAGACTGGCCCCCGTACTAACAGGTTTTAAATCTCCACGCCTCGGGCGGTTGGAGTTATTCACCTTGATCTGCGTTCTACTACCGCGCGCAATCTTGTCGCCTTTCCTCTACTAGTTTGGCTTACGCAGTGGTTTGGAGCGGATTGTGCATAGCTCATTTGCCGGAATTATGACACACGAAAAAATTTAGCAACGTATTAATTTAAAGTAAAACTCAAAAAACGGCTACTGAATACTTTCAAATGCTAAAAGATTTCTACGGAAAGCAGTATGTCTCGTGCAATGATTTTTATGTGGCATAAAAGCTTTTTCGAGGGTCATGAAGAAGTTAAAGATGATGAACGAGAAGGGTGCTCCAGCACATCCATAACAGCGATGCTTATTGTTTTTTTTTCGATATTACGGGTGCTAACGCGTGGCTGCTTTACCAGGACAATGCACCAGCCCACAATGCCCTATTCATTAAGCAGTTTATAGCTAATAAAAAGATCCCCGTCTTTAACCACCCACCATATTCAACAGACTTGGTCCCTTGCGACCTCAACCTGTTTCCGAAAGTAAAAAAATCGTTTAAAGGAACCCGTTTTGAAATATTAGAACACGTCAAGGGAAAAACGACTTAACAGCCTTTTTTCTGATGATTTCTAAAATTGCTTCCAACATTGGAAAAAAACGCATGCAAAGTTGCGTCGATAGAGAAGGGGACAATATTGATGGGGAACATCATTAAGTTGTATTAGTATTTAAATAAAGAGGATTTTTTACAACAGTCTTATAATTTTATTGCCACACCTCGTATATATGACTTTTCGATTTGATTTGATTTAACTTTTTCTCAGCATTAAAGCTAATTATTTGCTATAAGACTGTCTACACACAAGTGTTAACAATAAGGTGCCACCCGACCCCATTCCTGATTAAACATTCTTGAAGGGATTTGGTCTGTGCAGAAGGATTACCTGTTATCCACGAATTCGTAATAAAAATATTCCATACTATGTTGTTTCCAACTAAAACAGGCGTAAAGTGAGTGCCGCAAGCAAATTTTTTTTAAGGAAACAACTTAATAAATTGTTAAAATGCATCAAAAACATTTTTTTATAAAGGTTTTGGACATATTTTAATATTTTGCAAAAGTTCTTTAATTTTCCACAGCGGTGTAAGGGTCGAAGCTGCCCCTCACCTCTGGCATTAAACAAATATTTTAACAGTTTGATGAGCCAGGAATGTGTCTTCCGGAAGCATAAAATTCGTGTGGTTATATGTATTGGGGTTTTTTGTAAAATAATTTATTCACGCTACGGAGGGCATCTGAATTAAAGTGCACCGACACAATTTGTAGTCTATGGACAAATCAAGTTTCGTGTGCAAGTCGTGCCAACTTTCTGCCGATAAGCTAACTTTATTAAGGACATCCCATATATCAGGTTTTGACTTGTTGTCATTCTGGTAAATGCGTTTTTTGAAAGATATGATACATGTACATGATCTATGGAGTGGCCTTAACAAACCTGGCTTATCGGCAAAAAGTTGGCACGACTTGCACACGAAAGCCCCTTTTAGGCCGATTTGTCCATAGACTATTGGCGCCGCATAGTATTTCAGAAGCACAATCTTGGTAGAAAATATTCAAATATTTCAAGATATACAGGTTGGTATTGAATAACATACGAATATTTATTGAGGTCATTATAGGGTCCATTTTGAGAAAAAACTTTGTGTAAACATATTTACCAGTATTTTGTAAGACCTTAAAACTTAGCATGTTAGACCGGTTTAAGTATATTTTTTTAAAACTCACAGGTCAAATAGCTGCAAAGATTTGGTTCAGCCTAATGTGCAATATGATAGTAAGCATTTCTCAAAGTGAGTTTCATCTCATATAAATTTAAATTAACTTTAGAAATAAAGAAAAACCACATAAAAAATTTGTAACGAAATGTCATTTTTTGGAAATTTAATCCGTGCAGTCGTAGGATTCCCGTTAAAAATACTCTCAAATTGTAGTATCACGCCTGAGGGGTGGTTTAAAGTTCGAAAAACAGTAGAAATAATCCATGACTGATAAAAAAACTTATATACAAAAATTTTCAAAGCTATATAATACATAAGTAACTTAAAACTATATCTGTAAATGCATTACCGTATTAAATACGTATCAATATTTAAATACTGCAAAAGCACAAGATAAAGCATCCGTTTTCAATTACACATCCACCAAAACAATCGAACATCGGTTTAAACATCACTAACTTGTTTAAAAAATTAACATGTAAAATATAGCGGACAGCTCACACTGACTTACACCGTTTTTATTCGACATATCCTAATGACGTTCGGAGATATTATATTATTTTTATTTATTTCTAACCATTGTGAGGAAATAATGTCTTTGTTACAACGAAAAAACATGACCCATATCACAAGGTATTTATGAACAATTTATATAAATATTAAAAATTATTGCCTTCTCGTCAAAAATAAGTTAAACCTTTAACCAAAATCTAGACTTAGGATTGTAGCACTTAGCACTGTAGACCCTTTAGTAAATACTGGTGATTAGATAGTTTAAGTTGTGCTACGTATTTTTACGTAAAACTGCACGTTAAGCGCTCTACGTTTTGTTCCAAATTTGAGTTTAAGTTGAATGTTTTTACGTTACCATAACAAGTCTACTAATAGCAGAGAACATGGAATTCGGCACTGTGTTTTTTTGATGTTACAATTTTGTTTTTTGTCTTTTCAACTACAGTAAGAATATATTTGCAAAGAATCGTTTGTACTGGAAGCGGAAATTATCGTCTAGGCCTCATTTTTCGATCGGTCAATCAACCAATTCTATTCTTTGGTAACGTTAAGGTGCCCGCAGACTGCCGTAAGCTAATGTAAATACGTAAGCTGCTAACGTGACCTTGACGACGGTGTGACGAAGTGCGCTTGCATAACTGTCAAATCTCATGCTTACGTAGAAATACGTAGCACAACTTAAACTATCTACTATGTCCTAAACGTCTAAATTTTGAAAAGGATCCTGCACACTTGTAATGGGTTTCTAGTGCATGGCTAATATCGATAAAATATTAGTATGTTGTTCGTCTCAACTTACTGATCATTAGTTGTCATGGGCCCGATTCAATCCTATGACCAGTTTCGGAGATACGGGGGCAATTCAAACGATATTGCACTAAAACGCTACAAATCTTGTGATTTAATTTTTAAAAGTTGTTTTTCCACAAATCTCAAAAGCGTCTATATTTTAACATGTTTTCAGTGTACGGAGGATATCTGAAAAGTCTGCAAACTGTAATGAGTTTCTAGTGCATTGATAATATCGATAAAATTTTAGTATGTTTTTGTTCTCACCTTACTGATCAATAGTTGTCATGGGCCCAATTCCAACCTATAACTAGTTTCGGAGATACGGGGGCAATTCCAACGATATTGAACTAAAACGGTAAGAATGTTGTAGTTTAATTTTTAAAAGGTTTTTTGCACATTTTAGCATGTTTTCAACAAAAATTGTTATTTTCCTATTCGAAGGATATCCAAAAAGTCTGCCAACCTGGAAACGATGTGTTCAAGTTTGACGCAAGATTGGACATTCTCAATTTTCTAACCCTTGTTAAATACCAGCTTGCAGTATGTTTTGTTCTGAATGCTGCAAACATAACAGGTTATTACTGTACATGCAGATCTGTGATATGTTTTCTGGGATATGCTCGCGACGAGGAACATATCAGTTACCGATCCACCAATAATTTAGGTCAAGTCCTGCAGGTCATCAAACAATGTCGAGGTTTTAACCGAAATAATTGATAGACTATTGTTACATAAGTGCGGAAGACGAATAAAAAATCTGATCCAAATAACGACTTTGTTGTTTGTGAGACATCTACTATTTATATACTATTATATAATACTATTTATTTTTAAATATTGCTTGATAGAATTTTGTTTTAAGAAAGTTTTGGTTACAGTTCATAACTGCAATACTTTTCATGTGTACCTCGTAAAAAAGTTTCATTAAAGTTTGGTTTTAACTGTAAAAATACATTTATTTTGTTCTAATTCTAGTCAACCTTTTCGATTATTTTACCTACGTATTTTAATTTAATACTCCCGAATAAAAAATCTATATTTTTTACTAAAAAGATCCTAATATATGTATATAAGAGATACTTTTGGGATTCGCACAAAAAACTTGACAACTATTGATCAGTAAGGTGAGACGAACAATATACTAAAATTTAATCGATATTAGCCGTGCACTAGAAACCCATTACAAGTGTGCAGGATCCTTTATTAATATCTGTGACACTGCTCTAGAGATTTTACGTGTGTAAAGTGGGAAATAATGTACAGAAATTTTAGTTATCATTTTTATTTAAATTATTTGTTTTTACTCTAGTTTAACTACAATATACATATATATTAGTATTTTTGACACAATTTTTTTATTTAGTACATGATTGAGCGCTAAAATATTTCGAAGTTTATCTTGGTACTATATACATAGGTACTTAATTAAGCTAAAACTTGACACTTTTTATTTATTTAGTTACATATCTAACTAGAGAGCAATAATAATTTTTTACGTATAAATTATTTATTGGATTTAAGACATCAATTTTACAATACCTACCTTATAATTCTGGAGCAAATTTTTAAATACTGATATAAAATCTATCACAAATATAGATATCGAAAACCAATTACAAACCTGTAAGTTTATAAATTTTACCTCCAATTTTCCCCATTACTGCGTACCTAGTTAACCTACTCAAATTTTTTCGATCCTTTTGAATATGTATACCTAAGTCACCGAATGATATTTGAATTGTAAAATCTTGACAAGAATGATTTTCTTTTTAATTAAACCCTGTATTTTATTTTTTTTTAAATCCGAACTTAACGAGAAAATAAAAAAATATTGACAAAATTTTACATTTAAAAATACATTTGACAACTTTTGCAAACAAATATATAATAAGTTGTGATCTATAAATTACACCGCCCACATTTTAATAGAAAAACAAGGGCTTTGCGTATGATTTTCAAATATTACCCAGTTAAAAATTAAAATAAAACAAGTTGCTAAAAAAACACTTTTTTACTAGAGTAATTAGAAGAAAGAGGTTTGGCTGAACAAATAAAGCCTAAATCACAAACTGTCTACTTTTTCGGTACGGTTGCTGAGAAGGAAAAAGCAACCACCTCTCTTAATACACTTTTTCAACTTGAAAAAATGGTTCTCGAAATTTTTAAAAAGGAAGACGGTTTTTAATTTTTCATTATTAAAGGTGTAAGGTAGCACCTGCCCAAAGGAAGTATCAGTATCCAACATTTTATTCATATTTAATTGAATTATTTATATTTTTAAGCGGAAAATGATATTGTTTATTGTTTTTTAGCTTTAGGTTTTATGTAAATCACTTATCACTGAAATTTTACGTTATTGGAGGTAGTCCAGTCGTATTAGGTGGGAAAAGGCTAAAATTTTTAAAACATTGACTCATTCCCAAATATTCTCCCTAAAAATCCTCCTGGAGCTTCGCTGGCCGAAATGTCTACAAAATCAGTTTTTTGCCATATTCGCAAAACTAATAACTCAAAAAAAGTCACGAAAGAAGGACGAAAAACGAAAGCAGAATTACTTTATATACCCCATAACTTACGGGCTATAGTGCAGCATGTAATAGAGGAGTTTATTTCTGATAAAAAAGTTTATTCAACACTTTCAGATATAGGATTTTTAAAGTTAGAAGGGTGGGGAAAAAAAGAATATCTGTCACAGCTAAATGAATGTTCAGCTAATTGTGATCCAAAAATGTTGTATTCCTTTTTTTAATAAAATTACAAGTTGAGGAGATACAGACGTGAAACTCCGAAAATCTTTAAAAAATAATAACTTTTAAAAAGATTTAATTGTGCTTACATGTTCTTTTAAAAAATATCAATCATATTTTATTATTATGTTTTCCAAGAGACTTTTTTTTAAGAACAAAAAATATAAAGCACCAAAAAAAGGTTTTTTGTAAAACAATTTGACCGCATAATGGTTTATTTTAAATTATTGCACTTGTTCTTTACCAAATTTCATATTTTTACTGTGTTTTTTGAAAAGTTATTATCAAAAAGTTTAAGAAATCGCCAAAGAGAGAGTTTTGATCCATATTTATATGAAGGTTTTTATCAGAAATGACCTCCTCTATCCCGTGCTTGCCTACTGCCCCTAAGATATAGGACACCCTGAATATATATGCTACAGAAAAAAGAAAAAAGGTATTTTTAATTACAAAAAAATAAAATTATTTTAAGTTATTTTCAATTTTATTTTTGTCTCACCTTTCTTCAAATTGCTGGTGGTTTTATAATACTAATTTTTGTTTTTACAAATTAAATAACTTTAAGTAAGGGTTAGGAAAATGGTTAATATTAGCCGTACTGCCACTGGGATTTTGAAATACATACATATTTAAAAAGAAAAAGGGGAAGGCGGGGTCGACCAAAAAAATAATGCGTTGGAAAACCAAACCAACCGGGAAAAAAATGTATTTTTGTTGACATATTCGACCCTATATCTATAAAGCTTATTTAAAAGAGATTTTTATTGAACAGATATGGGAATGTATCTAAATGAGCATATTCAATAAAAAGCGAGCAAGAACGAATATACGTGAGCGTTCTATAATGTATTTGCTCCTGGTAGAAAAAAAACTTTATCGAACGCTGGACAATTTTCCTTCTTGCTTGTTTTTTTTGGTTAATACGTTCCTCTAGATGATGCTAAGGGTTACGTTACTGTTAGGTTTTAAGAAATCATTAATAAATGTCTATCTCATAATTTTGGCCGCCCTTTCTTTATCTCTCTCAACCTCTATGGGATGCATTCTTTTCCTATGTGAAAAGCAATTTCCAGAACTAGCGAAAGCCTTTGGACAATATGGACATTGGTAGGGTCGGGCACCAGTATGCTGATTGATATGAAACTAAAAAAAAATTATTGCTGTATACAGGTTAGGGGGGCATTCGACCACAAAATGGTTTTTGTATATAAAAATTTGTTACATGCATATTTATAAAATAAAAAAAAACTGATGGGTAGATCGGAGTGTTCTTTAAGTAATTCACCTAAAATTTAAAAAAAAATAAACCATTTAGCAGTAAATTAAAAAAAAACCTTTGCAATTGGTCGAATGCTCCCCACCCCTAGGGAACATTCGACCAGGTGGAGGGGAGCATTCGATCATGTATAAAAATGATACGTTTTCATTTTAATTTGACAGATGACCCTATTGATAAATAAATTTCTTTCCAACTCTTTCGTTCCATATGTACCGCAGCTTAAAAACTACTTACTTTGCTACAGTTAACTCAAACTTTCATATGGTAGTATGGTACATCCAGTCTTTACCCTATCAGGGGATGGGACAGTTTAATTCAAAATATTTTTTGTTTAATGATTAATGGGAAATTAGCGATTATATTGACTTATCTTTTAACGGTTTTATTTAGCCTAATCTCGTATATTTTAAAAAAAATGTTATGGACCCTCAGAGTAATAAAATATAAAGAGAAGTAGTAGCCCCGTTTTCGGCGGTCATTCATTCATTTGTTGGTAAACAATGTAGCTTTTCCGCTGTTGCCGCCTCCTCTGCCTCTGTAAAATTTTACAAATAATAAGTAAGGTTCAACTTCTTACCTTACCAAAATATATAGTGCTTTGAGTTGGTTAGGCTATTCAAACCGTGCGATAATTTGTCATGCGCTTATTAGCCCGCGTCGCGTCGTTTTATGCTGTGTTTTTTTTATTACATCCTGCGATAAAAACTCATTTAGATAACATAATTTATGAAGGGCCCCTTTTCCCACAATTTTTTCAGGACGTGGCCTACAGGTTACGGATTTCGCGTTAACAGGGTCGGGTTTCGTTTTGAGCTACTTGGACTATATCCCCAGGTAAAAAGGGAATCCTTTTTCCTATTGTAGAGGACGGTTAACTATTAGTCATTGTTCCAATAGTTTTAATCGGTATTAAGGATATTCTATTTTATTATTTTAAAATGCGGCTTTTCTGTTTGGAGAGTTGAAGCACTATTAACCATCCAAACGAAAATTTCATAGGATTGTTTTAATTTTCTCTAAGTATTTAGTAGTTTTGTAGTTTTTCTGTGTGAAACCGCACCTTAAGGAAAACAAGTGTCTTGGAATTAAATAAATGGATCCATGACGGATCTGATTCCTTCCTAGCCCATTAGCACACTCCACGTTATATCAACCTTGAAAACAGTTTTTTTGTAAATATCTCCGAAATGAAAGCTCCTACGAACTTTTCGGTTATAATATAATTTTTTCCAAAAAACGCGCGCTACTATATTCCGAATGAACCGCATATTGATGCGACGTTCCGTTAAAAAGTTAGCATTTTTAAACTTTTTATCTGTCAAAAAACTGTCATTAGCATTGATGAATATTGACTAAAATCTAATCAGCTCGTTGCAGTATCGAGTGCTATTTTACCTGAAAATTTCATGTAAATCGGTTAAGCGGTTTAGGAGCTATCGCGTTACGGACAGATATACATACATACACACACCTAGACAGACATCACGACGACATTGCTAGGGTAGGTCAAAATACACCCAAATAACACATTTTCGGTGTTATCTCAAAAAAAATTTTTTTTTTCGAAAACAATACCTTCTTTAGCCGTTGCTGTGCGGGTTAGGAAGGTAAAAAGGGGGCGGGCCGACTGCACACCAAGTAGTGTAAGTAGTAGCCTTTAGACTGGATTGTTTAGTTTACACTTGAAAACGGTTAGAGATACTTACTTACTCAAGCGTCCTGTTTAAAATAAATCAACACAAAAACATTTCATGTAAAAAAGAGCCAAGTACGCGAATATGGCATTCCGTAAAAAGAATTAAGATAAAAGTAAGGCCAAGTTCTCCAATACAAATTTCATAATGAAAGATTTTTACTCGTTGGAAATGTTTTTCTAAACTTTTTTCTAAATGTTTTTGTTATGATTTCACTTCTTTTTTAGAAGAATTGGATAATATTTAATTTTTAAAATAGTAAGAAATGCGGAATATTGTTCAAAACTTTTGCATAGTTTCTATCAGCCTTCCAAAGCTCAGCTCTCTAGCGTTTCTGAAAGTGGACAATGTTACGTTTACATAATTTTACATGTATAGGGAAGGGAAATAAATTAAAATTTTCATGTTTTTAAATTTTTTCCTATAGTTTTATTACAATTCCTATCAGTCCTCCAATGCTCAGCTCTCTAGCGTTTCTGGAAGTGGGTAATGTTACTTTTACATAACTTTACATTTATATGGGGGGGAAGTAAATTAGAATTTTGGGGTGTTATAATTTGTTCCTATAGTTTTATCATAGTTCCTATCAGGCTGCCAAAGCTCAGCTCTCTAGCATTTCTAGAAGTGGGTAATGGAACTTGGCGAGACACTGCCGCGTCCTCAGATAAAGGCAATGGAAGTCCAAAGTTTTATTTCTGCTCAATCAGTGTCTTCGAGTTTCAAACAAAAGTTTCACTTATATAATAGCAACAAGTTTAATTAGGTGGATCCTCAAGTCGTGAACGGTTAGCCCAGATATTCCTAAGCTCTAAGATGAACTGACAGTAACATGTGTTTGTATTAAATGCAGTGTTGTCTTGGCCGTCGGACCCGGTGTATTGAATTTTTGGTGTTTTTTTTACTGTGTGTTGAGTTTTATTTTTGTAAAAAAGAACTTAGTTGGACGTAAAAATAATCAAGAAGTCCTATGTTTATGAAAATATTGTGAAAATTCAGCTCACTTTGGTTTTAGCGAGATGATTCCAGTGACGCAGCTCTGTTGCCATCGCCGGGGATTCTGTAAATTCTAAGTTTTCAGGAATGACCGCCACAAATAGGGAAAATTTACACGGGGCCGCGGTTGATTACTTCTCTTTATATTTTTATTACTCTAAGTATGGACCTGTAGTTTTTCTAAAAACTTCATTTTGAAATTATTTTTTTAATGCATTTTTTAAACATTTTTTGGCTCATTTTATTTGTGGAAATAGGTAGGAACGATTCTGCAGGGTAGGGGATATGTTCGCAAAAGAACAAGGAAGCGCTTAGTGGAAGAATATAGTTTAGGGTGGGTTAAGTTGATTATCGAAAAAAATGCTTTCTTAAAAACTTCTTTTTCTACAAACGCATATTTTTTTAAAAAAACATTTATTGAAAATAGTGTTTGATTTTTCGAAAACAAACATTTCAAAATATGTATTTACAGTTCGAAAAAAAGAAGTTCTTAAATAGTTTTCGTTAAAATTTCCGCAACCCGGGGAAATTTGAGAATTTTTTTAGCCAGCCTTAACATTACATGAAAGTTGCTAATTGAGAAATCTTTATTAATTTTTAAGCAAAGATTTAAAATAATTCAATTTTTTTTGGTTTTTGTTGCGAAGAATTATCTCCCCCTTAGTTTTGTACACTTAAACGATCACACTCGTATTTGCTTGTATTTTAAGTTTTCTGTAAGGTAAAATAAAGCGCGCTAAAAAAATTTACGGCAGTACAATTTAAAAAAAAAATTGAAGCGTAGGTATAATAAAAAACGGTTGAAAAATTGCTTTAGTTTTCAAAAAATAGCAAAAGTATAAAATATTCATTAAGGAGATATCCTATCTAACTTTTGTTTACAAAAATCAGCTGGGTAGTCAGTGACCTCAAAAAAAAAATGGCGGAAAAATGCGACGACCGCTTTTTTCTATGGACCGTGGGCATCGCGGTCTAAGGAGACAGTGCACACAGTACAAGTTTGGCAACTTTATTATTATTCTATAATTCCATACTAATACTATAGCTGGCAACAGCACAAGCTTATTACCGCCTCGCGTCTGCGGAAGCGTTTTGTAAAAAGTCGCATGTTTAGTAAGGTCGCCCACCTTTTCAATGTCGTTTTTAGATTGATTGAGAATTTCAGCGAGTTTTAGAAACTGCTAAAGAAAATCGTTTAAAAAATCATGGTACTTATTTTAAACTATGCGGTGTTGCGCAACAAGTACCAACCATAATGCCGTAGTTTTTTAAAGGATGGTAAAAGCAGTCTCCCCAATCTTGAGCATAGACGAATTATTAATTTACATCGCCCAAATGCAAGCAAGCATATTTACGCGTTTGCCTGCGAAATCCTTTCTTTGACCTCGAAGCAGGCGCACCTTCCACGGATGGTTCGCAAGAGAAGCGAGAGTGATAGGGCCCTTTTATAGAGACTGCTATGGACCAAAGCCCTTATAGTCGCACGATGTGAATGATCACCTTACCTCACCTAGAGAATAGAGGGTCTGTAACTTTTACCTTTAAATCCTGATTCCTTTTAAACGTCTTGTCACATAAAGGACATTTGTGAGGACGCAGATCACTGTGCGTAATAGAATGCGCCCTAAGGGTACTGTTGGTTGGGTATACCCTGCCACAGACGTCACATTTGTATTGGATTCCTCCGTGGTATTCCTTGTGTTTGTCTAAATTGCTTTCCGTCTTAAATCTGCAACAAGGAAGGTATTTGAATAGCTCTAGATTTAATCCCTCTCTTCCATTAAGGAACAAATATTAATTAACACACAAAAGATTAAAATAATAATTTTTTACTATATGGATTGGAATCGTGAAAAAAAATATTTTAGGTATTTTTCCTAAAAAAGAGTTACTTGAGTGACAAGTTAAGTGAATACAACATTTTATGATGTCTGTCTATATGGAACATGATATCTCCAAAACTGCTTAATTAATTTCCGGAAGATGGTTAGTAACAGGTTAGTAAAGAGCTTGAATTTTCAATTAAATCATAACTCGATAACCACAGCAGCTTGCGATACGACGCGACGTTATAACAATTTATTTACGAATTATTTCAATAAAAACTATTATAAACTTAAAAACTAATGAGCATGCAGTTATATAATATATAATTTGTCGTTAATTAGTTGTGGTGTAGTTATTACTTCTGTGCTTGTGGATAAATAAATTTTTCGCATTTATTTTTATATGTTTTTTTGTTAAAAATGGCTACACATCGCCGATCAAAATTGAATATGGTGAATAATTTTCCGTTAATTAGTCGCTAATTAGTTATTAATAAATTAATTTCGTCGCTTATTTTACTGTTTGTAATTTCATATAAAGTTAGCAAAGTACCATAAAAAAAACACACAAAACAGAAAGAGACAAAATTAATTTATCCACAACTACTTAGCGACTATTTAACGGCAAATTACCTACCTAGCGCGATTCGATTTTTGATGGGTGCTTCGCTAACTTGATGCTCATTAAAAATTGTCAAAGCGGTATTAGTGGTAAAAAGAACCACAGCAGCTATCAACACGCAGTTTTTACCTATATTTTGACTGATTTGATAAAAAGCTTTTTTATAAGTAGGAACAAGTTATGCTTATCATCCCAACCACACACAAAAAAAGTCATTTGAATTTAATGACAAGTTTCACACGTAACTGCTAATCATTAGAGATTACTTACATGCGTCCACAAATATCACAAGTGTACTGCCCCTTAGGTCGATGAGTTTCCACATGAATTTTCAAATGGTCTTCCGAAGTGATAGTTTTGGCGCAAATCGGGCATTGATATTGTCCATTTGAAACTAATTTTGGCGCAATTGGAATACCGTTTAACATGTTTTCTGGGCCGTAAAGACGCGGTAACAGCATGGGTAAGGGCAAAAGCGAGGATCCATTGGAAATACACCTGATCATGTTCTCTTTGGTAAAGTTATATAGTTCTCTTATATCGGAGTATCTGTGTATTTGTACATGATGTTGAAGAAGAAACTCACTGTCAAAATTTTTATTGCAAATTGAACATAAATATATTATTCGAGTGTTTTCGTTCTCATCTTCGTCGGATGAATTTTCTAGCAACGATCCACATTCAGATTTAATCACTTCATCACATTCGTCTTTTGGTTCAATATTTTCTATTTCCATTTCGTCTTCTACCTCCTCTTTTATTCTTTTTATATCTAAATCATCTAAATTATTATTTATATTTTTAATTTTGTTGTTTGAGTCTCTATCTAGACCTATTGTTTTGTCATTTGAGTTATCTGTATTTGTGGCCTTAAAGTTAGCGTGCTGTTTCTTATTATGAGTCTCCTCAAAAATATCATCAGCATCTTCCAGGCCTTCCATTGTGACGCATTCTTCGCTTCTGTCATCATCATCACCGTCGCTACCCACAGACTCATCATCTTCTAAACAGCACTGTAATATTGCCATTGGATCGATTGTTACTTCCACTTCTGTCACTTCGGAGTTTTGATCCGGAGATTCTTTTTTTATTGACAGTCCCTAAAATAAAATTTGTTTTAATATTTTATGAACGATATTTCCTTTTTGTTTCGAGAAGAATTGCTAAAATTTTTTTTAGTGTATACAGCTTTTTGTTGTGATTTTAGGCTGTAGCGGTAGTTTTGCTTTGAGGCTACCAAATGCGAGAAGGCCTAAAGGCTGACCTGACGAAACAGGAACCGTGCTAATGGTTTTGGCGGCACAGTGTGGAACATAAATGAAAATAAAAACAGAAATATTTAAAGTCCAGGAAATGAAAGTCCCTGAAGCAGTGAAACATCGCCACCATCATTAGAAGAATGGGAGGATTTGACAAGGGATGTAATCAATTTGAATATTAGGAGGGTATTTTGAGAGTGGGTGAATAGGGCCTGCGTCAAGCCCAAGGGTCCTAAATAATTTTTGTTGTAGTTTGCAGAGTTTATCCATGTACTGGATGGAAAAAAAATGCCACTCTAGTCAAACTCATTAGGTACGTGGCCACAATAGACCCACATGTGGTCGCAGTGCATGGAGGTCCATTAGGGCCTGCTACCACTTTAGAATACAATACAAGGGTCCCATTTCATACTACTATTAATACTAGGCGGTAGGTAGGTAAAAAGTAAAGGTTTTTTTAAGATAACTTACGTTCGTTAAATAAGAATGTAGAAGTGAAACATGATTATTGCTATTTAGCGAAGAGCTGTGGTTACGGTCTGGTCGTTTCACATTCGCTAATACGAACTTGGTCATTCGTTCCTGATTTTTAACGGCCATCGTTGCAAACTTATGGAAACCATCTATCTTGTAAATGCAGTCCTCGCAAATCATTTTGGGTAATTGATCATGTATTGTTATCTAAAATATTTAATTTAGAGAATCGAGTTAAAATTCTATTATAAAGGATAATGTGAACACATTTTAGCTCACACTACTACTATACTATAGTAGTGTGAGCTATGTTGCTCCGATTTCAAAAATTTTTATATATCTTTGCGTTTCAGATGATTTTGAAACTTTTTTGTTGCGCCGTCTGTCTGTCTGTCTGTCTGTCTGTATGTCTGTCTGTCTGTATGTCTGTCTGTCTGTGTGTCTGTATGTCTGTCTGTAACGACCAACGCGCATAACTCAAAAACGGCTTGCCGGATTTTAATGAAATTTGGTATCCTGGCTGGGTTTTGGGTCGAGATGGTCCCATTTAAAAATGAACAAAATCCACCGAACACAAGCCAAATAAAAGGGTGGGGGTAGATTTCAAAAATTAGAGTTTATGTAAAAATACGGCGTGTGTGATATCAAACGAAAGGTAATTGAGTCTGGAGTTAAACAAAATCCATTTTAATTTAAAAAAAAAGGGTGGGGGTAAATTTCAAAAATTAGTGTTTAAGTGGAAATATGGCGTGTGTGATATCAAACGAAAGGTAATTGAGTCTAGAGTTAAACAAAATACATTTTAGTTTTTAAAAAAAGGGTGGGGGTAGATTTGAAAAATTAGAGTTTAAATCAAAACATGGCTTGTGTAGTATCAAACGAAAGGTAATTGAGTCTGGAGTTCAACAAAATATACTTCAGTTTTTAGATATATTAGCTTTCACGTAGATACACTATAACTATAGTATCCAGTGTGAGCTTAGGTGCCCATAGATTGGCAGAGTATTTTTATTATTTTAGCAACAGCATCACACAGAGCGTTCGTTTTAAAAGATTTCACTGAAAATTTATTTATTGAAAAATAATTTTAAATGGGCAGTAGTACCACTACGCAGAAATAGTAAAGGCAAGATTTTTGAAAAATTGATTTTCTGCATTTTAAGTTACTTTCGATCAAATGGTCAAATCCAAATATCTGGGTTGCCGAACACCCCGCCCTCTCCAAAAAGTTGACAGGAGTTAAGATATTTAACAAGGCGCCGACATTTTAGAGACGCTATAAGGCCGATATATATAACCAAAAAATAATATCAGCTGCAAAAAACCCCCAAAAATGTAATCTTTATTTTTTTCTTTAGTTTTATAAAAAAAAATTTAAGGCAAATATTTATATAACAACTTATTGTAGACAACAAAATTTCTTTTTAAATTTATTAAGAACATAAAGGGTGTTTTAAAGAAAGCCTTTTCGGGTATGTTTTTATGGAATTTGGGACACTTTTAATAGCAGGCGCCCTCTTCAAGAGGTACACTTTACTCTCATGCTTTAAATAAAGAATGTGGGTTGAGTGCAAAATAAAAAAAAATTGTAAAATATGATGGTAAACTTGTAAATTTGGACAGAAATACGAGTATCTCAAATACGAATCGATGAATTTTCGAAATTTTTACACTGTTGTAAAGACAGTTAAGAAACCTTCAAAACGAAGTATCACTCGATCCACTTCTTTTATTGAAAATGTTGGACCCCTCGAAAGGGTACTACAAATATTTCAAGATAGTCAAAAAGTGTCCCATTTGTTAACAAAATCGACCCCTCCAAGGGTTATTCCAAATTCCGTCAAGAAATACCCGAAAATGCCTGTGTTAAGTTTTCGTGAAACAACCTGAAATAAGTCGGTGAGGTTAGAAATTAATCCTGGGAGGTGAATCCTCGGAGCCTTGAGAGCAGATAGATACATTTTAATCTTGATTTTTGGGATAAATATAATATAAATGTTTTCGGGGTCAATATTCAGTGGCTCTGAATATTGGGGGGGGGAGCTTCAGCCCAAGCTTACTCCCCGCTGCGTCCATTAAATTAAGTAATTTAAAAGACTAATAAACAAACATGTTTTTCCCATGATTTTTTCGATTTTTTTAAAAACCAAGCTGCACCGAAAAAAATAAGTCTCATACTTTATTGTCGGAGTTGCCAACCATCCCGTTTTTTACGGAACTGTCCCGTATTTGGATCAAAAGTCCTGTATTTTTGTTCTTAAAATTAGCAGCAATTATTTAGCCCACAAAGAAACAAACTTAACCTAAAACTTTTCTGGGGAGAAAGCGCCTATAAATAATCTGTGCAGAGTTTCTTAACTACGTCGGCGTCGATGAAAATCGATGAAAATCTTAACTCAAATAAATTATTAAATTAATATGTAAATTTTAAAAAAATATTTTTACTTAATTTTGCTATTTTATTTTAAAAACGTTGTGTTTAGTCTGCTAATTCTCTGATTTTGTTTATCTGTTATTTTTTCTGAAAGACTCATAGGTATTTTATGTTATTCTATAATACGATTTGTCGTATGTGTTACAGATCGGGACTTTAAATTTTTTCTTTGAAATTTAGTAGGAAAATAGTTTGTTTTTTTTTGTGCCATAAATATAATGTTTTTTTATTTTTTGTCCATTCTGTAACATTGATGTGTCTTGTGTAACACCTAAAATACCTAATATTTTTGTCAAATTTGCAAGTCCAGCGTTATATTAAATCAATTTTTTAAATTTTAAGTTAGGTAGAACTTAAGTAAAATAATAAATTATTTTTGAATCATTTGTGAGGAAAACAATACTAGAAATACCAAACAAAAATCTCTAGAAATTAGTTTTTAGGAAATAATTTGCTAGTTATTATAATAAAATTAGTGCGCTGTGTTTTTTTACTCAGTTTCTTACTAGCTATATTATTTCAGGCATGTCAACGGATTTAATAGATTTTGGATGAGTAATATGGCAAAAACTACCGCGTTACAGAAGGGACAAAAAATAACCATTCCAAAAAAAACTCCTTATAAAAAACGCAACACACATATTATATCTTACTAGTTTCTGGTGACACATGGTAGTTTAAAGTCTGAAACGTTTAGTTCACAACAATTTTTGTCCCAAAAAACAAAGTGCCATACTAAGTCGTAGATAATTTAAAAAAATGTTAAATGACAGCTAAAAAAAATATAATTTCAAAACCTCTTTAACTAAGAAAATCTTTATTAAACTTAGCTAAACAGTTTCTCAATAATAAGCTTTGAGTTCTTTACACGGATACAGTGAGTATGCAAAAACCTATAAACCCGTTTAAAATCTAGGTTTTTCACCCTGTATATTGACCTTACCGTGACTGACAGATATCTCCTTATTTTCGAATGCAAGAATGACTTTTTAGCCTCTTCACCAAATAAAAACACACCACATTTAACTTCGACTGAGCAAATTCGACACCATTTGTCAAAATCCATTTTTAATCAAGAATCTACATTGAGCAAGGAGTTTAATTTTCACAAAAACACTGTCAAACGATTCCACTAATGCTTTATTTTAAGCACAATCGAAAATAAAAAAAGAACGATACATATAGAGCACACAGAGTCCTTTTCTTTTTAATGATGATGATTGCGCACACACTCTGGAAAGAACTACAAGATAATTCATGACATTTTAATTTCCACAACTTTCTCGTCTTTCACCTTATGAATTCCGGTAAATGCTTTCCCAGTTTCTTTATTAACTGTTCTTATTTTTCTAGCAATCAATCGTTACTACAAAATTGACCTTTTTCCCGTTTATTTACAAATTAAGTAAAAAGATATCAGAGCTTAAGGCATCGCCACATGTTAAAAGTCACGTGTACCCGTGATTCCCGCCATTATTGTGAGGGTAAACATAACGAAACCTCTTTCCAAATGGATGGATAACTGTGAGACACCAGAAATATCCCAATTAAACGAAAAAATAATTTAATCTCATATGAGAAACTACAATATTTAAGTACTCTATCTTACCAATTTGAAAAATTCATATACAAGAGGCACTTACTTCTCCTATGAGGAGTGCCTATCTTATTCCTTTTCTGTTTTCTAAGAGCTCCTGTGGGTGCCTTTTCAAGTCACGTTTTAGGGACGTCATTGGAAAGATATATCTTTCGGCACCAGTAGATCAGTTAATGATGATCCCATTCCAGCCAGTTGGACACTCCTAGATTTTAGTATCCACCTAGACAACACACAGAAAAATTCTGGTCTAGGTTGACATTCTGGACGTACATTGTTACATACATATTGCACGCTTTTGTCCGTTTACTGGGCAGCCGTTTCTCGAGGTCCAGTAGATATATCTAGACAGCACGAAAACGTACATTGGACTCAATCCTAATTTATTTATCTAAAATAACATGCAGTCTATACTATGTCCATGGGCTCGTCCGATTTTGGACCTCCAATGGACGTTTACATACTGAACCTCCATATAATTTTCTGGAAGTTCTGGCCCTAGAATTGAAAATAGACGTGCCTTGTCTGGCCACACAATAGATTGTCGCGCCAAGAAGATGGTATATTTACCGAACCCCACCAAGATGGAAATGGTTCTTTTTACAAACAAAAGAAAGATAGAAGGCTTTAAAGAAACACAAAGGTATGAACTTTATAGTAGAAAGTTACGTACTTGAGGATGCTGCTAGACAGTTAGTTAAGCTGGAAACCACATATAGAACGACTAGCAACAAAAAGGACAAAGACATTCTGGCAAGTAACAGGAGTGGTAGGAAGAAAGTGAAGACGCAGCCCAGTGATAATGCACTGGATCTACACGGCTATCATAAGACCAATAATCCCCTACGGTTCCGTGGTCCAGTGGAGGATCTTCTGAGACTGAGGTGGTACGATATTCTGGCCTTTGCACAGAAGAAGGGCAGATGTCTCAGCTAAGGAAGGACACAATGTGAAGGATGCCCGGGGGGTTGGCGAAAAGGGCGCTTTATGTGCTTAGTGTCAGGACTAGAGCCTAACCCAAACTATACCTTTACTACTATGCCTAAAGAAAAGGGGCGATCCCGCAAGTAGCTTTTTAATGACCCTGGTGGGATCCGTCCTCATGGCGTTCGTGATTATATATATATATATATATATATATATATATATATATATTTATCGGTTTCACAACGTTCTACGTCTTCCGATACCCAATCTCCACTCGTTTCTGTTTGCCCATAATTCATCATCTAGGCCTCTTATTCTTATTTCACTATCTATTCCTTCTCTCCAGCTTCTCCTTGGTCTTCCTCGTTTTCTTCGGCCAGTTGGTTTCCATTGTAATATTTGTTTAGGTAGTCTTCCATCATCCATTCTTTGTACATGTCCGTACCACACCAGTTGTTTTGTTCTTATATCATCCACTAGAGTACGTTCACCCACTGTCATAATTTCTCTTATTCCTTGATTGGTAACTCTTTCTCTTTTTGATTTCCCTGCTGCTCTTCTCCAATAGTCCATCTCCGTAGCGGAAAGCATTTTTTCTGTTCTATCTTTGATTGGCCATACTTCTGAGCCGCAGAATGGTGTTATATATAAGCTTTTTGTTATGTTTTGATATACTTTGGTCCCAAATTATTCCATTTAATAAAGTTATTGCTTTTCTTCCTTGTACGTTTCTATCTTTTATAGCTTTGTCTAGTGTTCCGTCAGCTGTAATTTTTAGACCCAAGTATTTATACTCATCACAGGACTGAATTCGCTGCCCAGTATTTAAGATTAGATCCTGTTTCGTTCCACCAATACACATATACTCTGTCTTATTGATATTAACCTCTAGTCCCCACTTATTGTACTCTTCTATTAGTTTTCGTGTCATATATTCGAGGTCGTCATAATCCTGAGCCACCACTATCTGATCATCGGCGAAACATAAAGTATACAAGGTGGTTTCATTCAACGGAATTCCCATGTTTTGGCATTTTCTCTTCCAGACTTTAAGGACCTGTTCCAAATATATCTTGAAGAGCGTAGGCGAGATACAGCAACCTTGTTTAAGACCTTTATTTACTTGAAAGCCTTTGGTTAGTTTTGCTTTTATTTTAACTTTTGCCTTACTATTGCGGTATAACTCATTGATGGCCTTAATTAGTTGTACGCTTATGTTTGTCTTTTCCAACGCTTTCCAAAGTAGATTTAGTGGTATACTATCATATGCCTTCTGCAAATCTACGTAAAGCAGATGGAGCTCTTGTCCGTATGCCATTTTCTTTTCAATAACTTGGGTTATACAAAAGAGATGATCTGAAGTCGATCTACCCGCCCTGAAACCAGCTTGTTCTTCTGCCTCCATATCTTTATATTCGCTCTCCACTTTATTTCTTATTATTTTGCCATATATTCTGCTTAGCGTACTAGTTACAGATATACCTCTATAATTGTCACATCTATCTTTCCTTCCTTTTTTGTGTATTGTGGATATATATGACGTTTTCCACTCAGTTGGTACTACAGCTCCATTTAAATATCTTTGGAAAAGATTCCGTAATCTACAAAACAATTCTTCAGTGCCATATTTAATAAGTTCAGCTGGGATATTTCCGGGTCCGGCAGATTTACCGCTTTTTAAGGTTTTGCACACGTTTTTGACCTCAGATATTGTGAGGGGTACTGGAGATCCCATCGTTCTAATGATATTGTCTCTTTCGTCTTCCTTGAATTCTGCTCTATCTTCAGTTAAAAGTTTTTTAAAATGCTCATCCCATTCTTTGTCTGGTATTGGTGAAATAATATCTCTGCATGTTTCTTTTTTGATCGATCTTATAGTTTTCCAGCTTTCGGTACTTCTCCTACCTCCTAAGTAAGAATCTATTTTCTGGCACTTTTGCATCCATGATTGATTCTTCTTATCACTGATCATTCTTCTCACCTTTGATTGCGCGATTTTGTATTCTTCTCTGCTTCTATCTGTCTTTTGGGATAAGTACGTGTGATATAATTTCCTTTTTTCCTCTATTTCACTTTCAATCTCAGCATCCCACCAGTATGGTTTTGTTCTTTTAGGAGTTTCTTCCACTAATCCTAGTGCTTCTTTTGCAGCTTGATGGATGCTTAATGTGATACATTCGTATTCCTCATCTGGGGTTTCACCTGAACTTGAATTAAGTTTTTCGTTCAGTCTCTTTTTGTATAAGTTTTTTACGCTGTCATGTTCTAGGCTTAGTAGATTATATTGACAGTGATCAATTTCCTCATTCACTGTATCATCAAGATTTTGTTGATGGAGGCTTCGGCCTTGATAAGGAAAGAGAATTTTGGTCTCCAGAAAATAGTGATCACTTCCGCATGTTGATCCACGCTTTGTTCTGACATCTTGAATTTTTAGTTTTGTCTTTTGTTTAGTGATAAGATAATCAATGACGGATTTCAGGTTTTGTGAGGGTTTGGTCCAGGTATATTTGTGTATTTTCTTATGTTGGAAAAAACCGTTTTGGATTTTTAGGTCTAATTGCTCACATACTGTGATAAGCCGGTTTCCATTGTCATTAACAACATCTTCTCCATATTGGCCAACTGTCAGATCATTTACTCTGTTACCTGTTCTACTATTTAAATCTCCCAATATTACAATTTCTCTAGATGTACTTACTGCTGATATTTCATTGTGGATTTCTTCAAAAAAATTGTCTTTCACGGCTACATTTGCATCGTCATTATACGCATAGATTCCAAAAATCGTAAGTCTCATTCGTTTTATTGTTATATTCATTCTTATTAGCCGTTCATTTACTGCTTCCCAGTTGGTGATATATTTTCTAAATCTTTTGTTGACCAAAATAGATACTCCTTGTTGCGCATGTTTTTCTTTTGCCACTCCGCTATAGAAATGGTCATACTGTCCTAGGTTTTCAGATCCTTTTCCTTTCTTCTTCGTTTCTGTTAGTACAGCAAGGTCAACCTTCATTCTGCTGCACTCATGGACTATATCATTCACTTTTCGACTCATTCCTTGTACGTTCCATGTACCAAAAATCATATTCCTGTTTCTTTGCTTGGTTCGTCTTAGGTTTTTCATTTCTTTCCGAGGCGTTTGATTGGGTTTTTTAACAGTGTACGTTTTTTCCGGGTATCAGAGAGTTAGTCTAATGCCCCAACCCCCAACCTGGAGGACCAGGTGATTTTTGATCGAGGTTTTCTTCCCCTAGCCTTTGACGATTCCAACGCCGGTACTACAAGGCAGCATCTTCTTCTTTTATACTATCCCTAAAAGAAAGGGTTGGCACCTGCGCTATGATCACCGTACCGAGGTCCATCCTCTCCGCCTTTCATACCGATGTGGTCTTCTCCCGTAACCCTGGGAATGGGACCCTAAACAGGTGCTAACTCTCCGGGTCAGAGAGTACCAGGTATTTAATTAAGCCTTTGTTGAACTGTACTGTAACAATTTATCCAGTTGGTATGTAGGTAAAAAATGTTGGGGTTCTGTGTAAAAAAGCCAGGAAAAAAGAAAAATAGTTTTAATATTTTAAAACTATTTTTCCTAAGCTACATTTACAATCAACTTCGAACAAGCGTAATTTAATTCAAAATTGACGTTTCTGTGCGGACCCATTTACAATGGCCAATTTTTAGGTTATGGTAGGCCCATTTTTATTTTTTTTAAGCGTATGGAAAAAGTGTTAATTTTGTAAGAAGGGTAGGTTTTCTTGGTATCTACCACCATAGCCAGGCTGGTGCACAATTATTTTATCCAAAGCGACCGAAAACAAAAAATATTTTCTCTAACCTTCAAATTCCAAACCAAATTGCGTCGAAGCTTGCAACTGCCAAGGTGCTTGATCGAATTCCAATCCCGCTTTGGCGTAAGCAAACGTCAAATTGGCAATGTAAATGAACCTGAACAAACCCATATGTCAAGCTTACAATAAGCAGGTATAAAATTGATTGTAAATGTAGCTTTAAGCCAAAGGCAACGAAAGTTGCATTACATATCAATAGAACTGAGATTAGGCATTAGGACTTTGAGGTTTATGATGGTCTATATGGACGTCTGCTCCAGGGAATGGCAATCCCGCGGGCTTCTTATGAATGGCCCTGCATTTAAGCCTTTGTTGAACTTTACTGGAACAATTTGTCCAGACTACTGAATTGTAGATAGACAATTTTGGGTGTGTAAAAAAAGCGAGCAATAATCGTATTTTGTGCTATTTTATTTTTTTATTTATGAAATATGTAGAAATGTACTAAAAAAAATTTAGGTTTGAGGGGGACCCCGGGCCCCAAGCCCCCGCTCCTGGTTGCGTCGATGATATAATGTCATGGGTTTGTCTTCTTAGTATCCTAAAGTTTAATTTTGCGTTACATATTATTAGAACTGAGCTTAGGCCTTCGGACTTTGAAGTCTATACGTAGATTTTAAGAACCTCTGCTCTAGAAAAAGGGGCAAACCTGCGGGCGGCGTCCGAAATTCTCAGTCATTTACCGTATTTGAAGGTAGACAATGTTGCGTTTCTGTGTAAAAATGCAAGCATTAAAATTATTTGAGAATTATTTAGACGAGGAAGAAATATCATCAGTAGCTTTATGTATTGTCACTGTTTGTCTTATTATTATCCTAAAGTTATCCACCCTCGCAGTTTGGAATGATGTGCCCTTTTAAAATCAATATCGCAGCTAGCGGTCCAGTTATCAGGGCTGGCTGTAAATTGACGACGCAAGACCATTTTATTCCTTTTTTCCAGAATCGATACTTATTTTCGAATATATACCAGGTTTATCCAGAGATATAAAGGTAAGATGAGAGATCGGCTATATAATCAAGCAGGTTCCAACACAATAGTAAGTTGTTTTAATTGCATGTTGAAGCAAGGGCAGAGCTAATTCCAAATCTAGGGGGGAAGGGGTCAAATCAAATCAAATCAAACTAAGCTTTATTGTCAGAAATTTGAGTAAAAAACTTATTGACAAAGTAATTACATCCTAAACGAGTAAAAATATCTATAGAGTCACACACGTTTACAATATGACCAAAAAAAATTAATGTTAACAATAGTTGTCAGTGATACTTTAAAGAAAATATTTTCATATATAATAATAATAATAATATAGCAATTTGTTGTATGGATATGGCAGGTAGAATTATTACTATTTAATAATATCCCAGTGTTGCCAACTTAACGGATTTTTTCTCGGATCTAAAGGATTCTTAACGGCTTAGGAAATTTAGTAAATTTATTAAATTAAATGTTTGTCGATTTAGGACTCAAGCTGTTTTTATTAAATAAATATAAAAAAAAATTTCAAATTGCAGCGGTATAAAATTATATTTGTTTGAAAAAGTCATAAATATGGTTGAGCCTACCTATAGGAAGAGACCTATAAGCACCTTTAACCTTAACTGCTGCAACTCAGCTTCTTAAAAGTACGACTAGTGATAAAAATGTTTCTGTGGAATTTTAAAATTTACTTCTTATAATAAAGTCTGGTAGAATATACATAGATTTATTTGTATAGCGATTTTTTTTCTAACGGAATCTATGGACGACAAAAACTATTAAAGAGTTCTTTTACGGAAAATTGCAGTAAATATCACGGAATTAAAAATTTTGTTGGAACTCTGCACCACTTTTTAAAACTTTTATAATCTAACGCTAAAGTTTAAAAATTAATCATTAATATTATAAATGTTTCTTAATGAATAAAGTAGTAACAACAGAGGTTTGAATTTAAAACAACTTTTAAAATAAAACGATAAAAACACTCAACAAAAATTAAAACACACTCAAAATAAGGTTGGATTGAAAATAGTTTTAAAACAAGACGAATAATAATAGAAATTTGAAAACAAATACTTAAATTCAAGGTACACTATTAAAGTTTTATAAAAAGCCTTAGTTAACAAAAACACCTTTAAAGAATTTTATTTATAGTGAGGTATATTTTCTAAATTTTCTGGTAAGTTGTTAAATATCGTATATTAGTTTAACGAATTAAAATTGTCAATAGAATTCTCGTTAAATATAGCACTTTTTGTTTTTGGGAGTGGTAATAAATCTCCTGAGTACTATAAAAACACTTTTAAAGAATTTTATTTATAGTTATTAGTAAACTAAAGCTCTAACGAAGTTTTACTTTAACACAAACTATTAAGCAAAATGAAATCTACCATATTCCGAAAATTGCATATTGATACGATTCTCCATTAAAAAATTTAAAAAATTTAATTGTTTAAAAACTACCATTAGCACAAACGGATTTTGACCGAAATCTAATCAGCTCGTTGAAGTGTCAAACACTATTTTACCTAAATATTTTATGAAAATCGGTTTAGCGGTTTAGGAGCTATCGTGTTACGGACAGAAATAATATACACACACCCTTTGCCAAAATTTAATAACAATAGTGCCCAATTACCAACTTTAAGAGCCGCAGGCAAAAATGATCTAAAAAATATTTTCTAAACTTTACTGAAGAAATGAAGATAGTAAAAGTCTGGCGATATGGTATCACATATTTTCATTATATAGTTTAAAATTTATAAAGTGGAGTAATTACCCTACAATAAGACACTAAAATTTTATCAAAATTGCATATTGTTTGAAATGTTATTTAAGCGAGCCTGGACCTTTAAAAATTAGTACCTATCGTGCAGCTTCTGTAATATTAAAATAGCCGTGTTATGAGCGACCCCGTATCACAACTTTCTCGTATTGTTATTAAGCTGGGGTATGCAGGAACAGAATGGAATCCTTCCATAATAGTCAAGGCAAGATTTCTGAAAATCGACTTTCTAGAAGCATTTTATATTACTTTTGGGAAAATGGTCAATCCCGGGTTTTTCGAGATCCCCGAAATTTTGACTGTGGCTGAGACATTCACGATGGCGGCCAACATGGCGCCGAAATTTTAATTTTTAATTTTTGAATCACCCGCAACTTCTCCCCCAGACACCGCAAAATCTGGAATTTCTAGGTTTTTCAAAATGTTATCAAAAACTAAGCTTCTGAGGGAAAACATAATTTACAATGTGTAAGTCTGTGGGGTGATAACAAACTCTCCACTGCCTTCTGTTATATTAAAAAAATTTAAAAAGTTAAAGAAAAAACACGTTTTTCTTCTGATTTATTCAATGTTCTTAAAAACGAGGCTCCCTATGAAAAAAGTGTTTCACACTTTTTTATAGAAAATAAAATTTCTGTTATAAGCTGTATAACAATGTCGGATTACCTTTATTAATAAATGTTCAGGGGCGTCTGATCGTATATAAATTTTGAAAAATCACAAAACTAATCATTTTTGTTTTATCTAATTTACTTTGAAACTAAACCTAATATGAAAAAATATTTACTTAACCTTATTGAAGACAGTGATGTTACCTTTTAAACGTTTTATAACAAAGTCTAGAGCGACGCGTGTAAAGTGGTTATTTTCTACTATAACAAATAAAACAACATGTTTTTCTAAATCCAAACTCTTTATCAAAAACCATGTTCGATACTTCGTCGTTTATTTTTAAACGCTGTATCACGGGGTAGAAGTGTATTTCCAGTCATAAAAACGGCGTTTCCAGGCAAAAAATATAGTTTGTTTCAAATATACTTAATTACGTATACGATTTTCATAATCGAAAAACGCCTTATTTCGAGTAATTGTCAAAAAACTGAAAAAGTACAAAATTTTAAAGTTACTTGCCAAAATCGCAAGGTTGGTATGCTCAGTCCGAGGCACGAAAGATTTCTGCGCCAGCTCACTCTGTTAGGAATCACTTTCAAGAATTTTCGCAGAAGGAAAAGTTGGACTTCTCGGCAAAATAAAGCTATGTACTAAAATTTAGCCTGTTACTCATCACTTAAAGACCGATGTACTGTAGATCACACTTGTCTCCATGAAAATCGGCCCTGACACCATTCTTGCCGATTCTTATGTAAAATGACCTCCTGAATCCAAATATGAACTCCGTTTTACCCCATCACCCCCCATTTTTGGGGGAGACCCCCTACGTCTTTTTACTGCTTATCGATAGTTTGGTGGGATGGAACAATCCAGACAAAAAAAATTTTGTGGCTAAGCGGGCGTAGAAAGGTTTTGTTTCTCTTGTATTTTTCCGTGGGCAGCTCGAAAGCTGTACACCCACGGGGGTCCAAGATCTAATGGGCACCTATCAAGTGTTGACAGTTAAATGTTTCGTCCTTAAGGGACTCTTCAAAACACTGCATGGTCAATGTGACACTTTTGTAAAGCTACAGAGACGGTATATGAATCTCATCTTACGATGTAGGTAAGACAAATAAAGCCTACACTACCGTTGCTTTGACTTAAGTGGCGACATCTCCAAAAACAAAAGAAACTACCAGAGTAAAAATAAAAGCAGGCAGATGAAACGAAAAACATGACCATGACAAAATTTGTTCCCCAGGTCGGGTCAATGCATATTGCATTTTTTTTCCGCCTTCGCAACGTTTTATGTCGAGTTAGCGGAACGTGAGCCAAAAATACTACAACGTGAAGTTTAGTACCCGTGAATAAAAATACAAAAATTTTTTCGTGGCTAAGCGGGCAACAAAAATGTTTGTCTTTTTATTTACGGGTACTAAACTTCACGTTTGTTATAACAATCCTAGAGTCCCGAAAGATATTTACTTGCCGCCTTTGCACATCAAACTCGGAGTGATGAAACTGTTTGTAAAAGCACTGGACAAAACAGGTGACGCATTCATATTTATGAAAACTAAATTGCATCGTTTTTAGTGAGGCTAGAATCAAGGAAGGTGTTTTTGTGGCACCCCAGATTAGATAACTTCTTCAAGATTCGACGTTTATTGAACACCTGAATCAAAAAGAAAAAAAACTATTTGTTTGTTTTATTTCTAGAAAAAAAACGTTGGTTTGCATTTCACAATGTGTGCAAGAACTTCCTGGGTAGCCACAAAAGTGATGATTATGTCGCTCAAATCGAGGAATTGCTCTTAGCCGACAAGGCCATGGGATGTAACATGATTTTTAAAGTACACTTCCTTCACTCGCATCTGGACTTCTTTTCTGAAAGTTTAGGAGTAGTCTCGGATGAACACGGGGAACGGATTTATCGCTAAGACATCGCTAAGTTGGAAAAGAGATTTTCAGAGAAGTGGAATACAAGCATGTTGGCGAAGTACTGCTAGTTTTTGAAACGATAGGGTTGCCTCAAGGTAAAAAAGGAAAGCAAGCACCAAGTGAAGGTACAGATTTTTTTATTTATTATTGTTTACAGCTAAAATAATTCACTTCACTAATAAATATTTAAATTTATGTCGATAAGATTATCATTATCATCGAAAAGTGATAAAAATAGATAAAAAATGGTGGGTGGTAGAAAAAAACCCAAGCTATATTGGGATTCAAGGCGTCATTGTACATGAGAATCAGCAGAAATAATGCCAGGACTCAAGATTTTTTTATTTTTTGCAGTGTCATTAGATATCTAAGTTTGCTTATTTTGTCTACCGGTGTTATTAAAGTAACTCTTACTTATATTTTGACTTGTTGTTGACGTATGTTTTGACAGGTTAAAAAAAAAAATTACAATTTACAAAATAATATTTGTCGTGCCCATTTTTTGTGAAACCAGTTATGCCCACAAGCATTCTTGTCAAAATCAATGGAGCTAAATTTCTAGTAAAAAAAAATATATTTTTCCATGCCAAGGCAAAGACTAGAAAATACAAGTACAAAAATATAAAATATTTTGTACTCCCGGGAAGGGCAACCAAATTTAATCTAAAAACTGATTAGCTTAGGGTTAAAGGTGTAAAGACAGCCAACAAAAGAAAATAAAAGTAGGTAAATTAAGACATTACAAATAAGAAAACTTCAGTTTTCTCTTCTAGTACTCTACCCTCTTTTATGCATCGAACCAATACAGTTTCATTAGCAGCGGGGCCTCGCATGTGCGACAAGGATCTATAAACTGACTAGCCACAGAAGTTTCCTTTCTTATAATTTTACAAAACCCCACTGTAGGAAATAAATTATTTTTCAATTTAAATCATTACAAATTGTCTGCAATCAAAATTATTTTATTCGAACGGAAGTTTGTTTGAAAACATTTTCTCGAAATGTTCCCATTTGTTCAAAAACATTTCCTCCGAACAAAAATTTCTTCAAAATCATTTTCTTCAAACGCAAATTTGTTAGAAAATATTTTCTTAGAATGGAAACTTGTTCGAAAATATTTTTTTTAAATTAATTTAAGAAAATTTAAACTTTTCTTCGAAAAAAATATTTTAGACCTGGCTTGCCAAACTTACCACAACTCATATTATAGTTCGACTAAAGGATCTATTTGTATTTTGTATTTAAAACAAACTTCCCTAGCTTCTTTTCCGGGATCCTAGAGGATGTAAAACCAAACCGAACCGAACGAAACTGAAACATTTTTCATAAAAATTATTTCCCTAATTTAGCTTTCCGGTCCTCATTTTGAGAGGTTGATGTCGACTTTATTCTAACCTTTGTAAATTGAGCGCAATTGTATCCTAACCTGCCACTTAAGGACATTTTTTTGGCGGATAAAGGACAAGGAGTATTTTGAATCTGGCCCGGTTAGCATACGTTTGTGATCTCTGGACAGGAGTTAGGCAAACAATTTCGACCTTTCAGAAGGAGGACGTTTCAGTTTGGTTGGGTCCGGTTTTTTTCGGTTTGGTTTCACACCCTCTAGAATCCGCGGAAAGAAGTTAGGAAAGTGTTTTTTTTAATATGTTACAAAGAGACCACTTAGTCGAACAATATGAGTTGTGTTAAGTGTGGAAAGCCAAGGCTAGAATTTTTTTTAGAAAAATTTGTTTTTGAAGAATATGTTTTCGAAAAAATTTCTATTTGAAGAACAAATTTCCGTTTGAAGAAAATGTTTTCAAACAAATTTCATATAAGCATATCAGCTGCCCAAAATTAAAACAAAGTAATTGACATTATTGTAAAAATAGCATATTTTGGTTCAGCAATTTTTAAATCGATTAAGAAATACCTATGTTATGATATAGCAAGTTACTCAATTACTCCCATGCTTTTAATTGATTTTTCTCGGTTTTGATAAATCTGCAGTTACTTTGTTTTAATTCTGGGCAGCCATATAAAAAAGAACTACTTTTTTTGCTAGAAAAAATCTTTGCTTACTGGGGTATAAAGTAATTTTTAAAAATCAGCAAACAAATCAATTTTGCTACAGGTTTTACCCAATTTTCTTAAAAACTAAACATCTGACGACAAAATGTCTTTTCTAGTTTACATTAGAAAATTAAATTTCTTCTTTCTTCACAGAGTGGTACAAAATGTAAGGTCCGTAACTTGAGGTCAGATTAAAAAATTACCAAAAAAAACATTTTTGTAATAAAAAAATAAGGTAAAAACACAAATTTTTTGTAAGAATCTTAAAAAATAGATAAAACATGTATCAGAAAATAATTATTATGGCTATTTTTGGAAATTTATTTTGTTAATTACGCCCCTGAAGTCTTAAATGTCGCAGAAAGCCCACATTATAATCCAGCGTTGAAAAGGGAATTTTATTTTCCAAAATAAAGTATACCTACTACATATTTTTGTCCAAGAAGTGTGTTTTTAAAAAAACTTTATAAAACCTATGATAAACATGTTTTTATTTGACTATTCGTGGATTAGAGGACAGGACCAAAACAGAAACTATCAAGTTTTTGGCAACGTTTCGGAATATATTTTTGTTAGCATAGTTTGAGGCTTGAAAAAGGAAAAATATATTTCGAACCGTTGTCAAAAACTTGATAGTTTCTTTTTTGGTCCTGTCCTCTAACCCACGAATAGTCAAATGCTTATTTGCAAAGACACGAAATGTTTACAAACATGTTTTTCTAAATAATCCAATTTACGGACGCCACTAAAGAGCTACTTTCTTCTCCTAACCTTATGGACCAATACATCGTTAAAGGGGAAATTTCGGTCTCCACAAAAATGTCTTTTTGCAATTTTTGCTAAAAGGGTTAGTTTTCGAGAAAATGGAATAAAACCAAAAAATCCAGATTTTGGGGAAGCGTTTCCTCAGAACTAGGGAGAAATTACAATTTGTCCAAAAGTCATGTGAAATTCTTCTAGAGCCAGGGCAGGGCGACCAGGGAATACGCCCGAGGCGCAACGATTCAGGGTCGCCAAATTGCTTAAGAATAATGCAATTAGGGTCTACGAAAATTGTCAAATACAGCGTGGCCAGAATTCTATCTAGGAGTAGGATTTTTGTATGGGCCACAAGGATTGCATTAGAGAACAGAAAAGCGTAAAACCAACGTTGCCAGTTTAGCCAAAATATCAGTATAAGCCGCGACACAATTCGCGAAAAGTCAACTTGATTAGTTTTATGTAAGTGCATTAATTAATCGGGGTAATACACAGTCAGAATAATACAATAAAATTCTGCTGGTTCCTATAACTAAATAATTCACTTAGTTTTACAAACAAGCAGAATTTTAAAGTGTTATTCTGGTTATTAGTTTTCGTTTCACATTCACTAGAGTCAATTTTGTTTGAAAGATAACTTACCAATCTGCATGTAAGCTACCTATGCCATATTCGTAATACAATGTACGGACGCCACTGAGGAGCTAGTTTCTTCTCCTAATCTCATCGACCAATAGCTTGTTGAAAGGGGGACCACTAAAAAGTGTATTTTGCAATTTTCCCTGAAAAGGTTAGTTTTCGAGAAAATTGAATAAAACCTGAAAAATCCAGCCCTGTCGACTGGGGGGGGGACACCTAGTGTGAGGGGGATAGAGGTGACCATTTGCCCAAAAGTACTATAAAATCCTTCTAGACAGACAACGGAGGGTCTTTTCACATTTTCTTGCCTTGACTATAACTACATCTGGTCATTTATCAGCATTGCGATTATGATGCTGGCTGCATCATTGTCATGGCAACAAAAAATCTTTACTTTTTCATTAGCATTGCCCTTTTTGTGTTGGTTTAATATTTGTTATATTTAAATTTAATTCCGATTCCGTAAAAAGGGCGACAAAAACCCATCCGTATTTATAATTTTATCTATCTCCATTTATTTATTGGACTAATTATCATTATTCCTAAGCCTCGATGTGGTAACTGGAACTTGGAAACTAAGATAGCGAGTTCAAGTAGCTTCGGTTAATATTTTTTTTCAAGATTTAAATGGCATGGTATTACAAGACAAAGACAAAAAAATTGGTGCCAGTAGGCAGGTACGTCATCCATAAGACGCCTAGTCGAATTGGGTATTCAGGTGGTTTTATTTTGGTTGAAAATGAAATTTTTAATCAATTTGTGAAAGCTAAGTTAGTCTAGCTGCTGTCGTTGTTTTTATTATCTATCTATCTATCGATCTATCTAGCCTTCTTCGATCCACCTTTGGAAATAGCCCTCCCCCAATATCTTCCATTCTTCTCTATCTGTCTTCAAATCGTCCACCCATCTCACTTGGGGTCTTCCCTACTTCTTTTATTTTCCCAAGGTCTCCAGTTTACAATACACTTGTTTCATCGATCGTCTTTCTGTCTGATATTATGACCGAAAAATTTCCATTTTAATTTTGCTACTCCTCTGAAATCCCTTACTTTTGTTTTATTTCGTATCCATTCATTCCTTTTTCTATCTGTTAGCTTTACATATAACATTTGTGTTTCCATTGATCTTTGGGCTTTTGTTACCTTATCCATGTTTGATTTTGTGTTTTGAAATGTCCATGTCTGGGATCCATAGGTAAGTACAGGAAGGATACATTGGTTTTACACTTTCGTTTTGAGGTAGAGAGGATATTTTATAATATGTAGCTTAATTTACCAGATGCTGCCCAGGCCAATCTAACTCGTCTCTTGATTTCAGCCGTTTGGTTTTCCTTTTTTTAGTTTAATAATTTGACCCAGGTTTATATATTCCTCTATTTGTTCTATTTTTTCTTCTGTGTTTGTTATGACTTTAGTTTTAGTGCAGTTCATGCTCAAGCCTATATTTTTAGCTACTATATCCAGTTCCTCCAGCATTTTTATCAGTTCTTCTTTCTTATCTGTTATTAAGGCAATATCATCAGGTGGTTCAACTATTGTCCGTTTACTTCGATGCCTATTTCTTCCCCATCTAAGTTTTAAAAAATATCTTCTGGGGCCTGGTTAAATAGTTTAGGGGATATTGTGTCACCGTGACTGACCCCTTAATAGCTTCGTGGATTTTGATTGATGTTTTTGCTTCGCTATATATATTGGCTATTAAATCTGTGTACCTGTGATCTAATCCGCTATTAATTAAAGATGCCATCACTGCCCAGTGCTCAATGCTATCGGAAGTTTTTTTAAAGTCTATAAACGCGTATTCGTTGGCTCGTTCTATTAGAATTTTCATGGTTACTAAAAAATTTTCTGAAGCCTGCTTGTTCTTTTGATTGTTATCCGTCAAATTTCGTAGTTAGTCTATCTGCTAATATTTCCGTGAAAATTTTATAGATTACATTGAGGAGTGTTATAGGTGAATAGTTTTTTACGTCTGTTCTATCGCCTTTCTTGTGTAGAATAATGGTTAGGGATTTTTTCCAGTTGTTTGGGATTATTTTTTCTTTTAGTATTTTATTCAGGAGAATATGTAGCGTACTAACTACAGCTTTACCACCGTATTTTTCAGGTGATTTGTTATTTTTCATTTTCTTTAATGCTCTCTTTATTTCCGCTATGCTTATTTCAGGGTGTAGCTCTGAGTATATGTTCTCTATTTTTGTTTGGAGTTTCTTCATGGTTTCTCGCGATGGTTCCCTTTTTGTTTGGAATAATTCTATATAAAATAGTTGTTTGATATTTATAATATCCTCTTTAACGTTCTTCAGGATTTTTAACACTCCCTCCCCCCCTTGTAACGCATTTTTAAGAAAAACCACATTAAAAAAACATAAGGTGTAATGGAAAGCCAAACCCCCCTCCCTCCTTGGGCGTTACTTAATTTAAGGGTAGGCCCATAGTTTTTCAGAAAATTGTAAAACTTATAAAAATAGCCCCCATATTGGGACGCAAATGGAATTCTAACCATTTACTTGACCTAGTCAGGTGATAAATCGTTTAAAAGGTAACTTAATGTCCTACAAAGTATTGTATACATTTTCTAAAAAATGCTAGTTTTTGAGAAAATTAGATAAAACCTGATTATTTCAATTAATTAGTCAGTTCTGAAATGATTTGTTACTTGCCTATTTGTGACACAATATTGTGTGATACACTTCAGAATTTTCAGAAAACATCGTAGAATACGACTTTCTATGATGGAGATCTGACATATTGTGCAAAACTACTCTGCACCACCTCCAAGGTGGTTTAGTTTACAAAAAATTAAAACTCGTTTTACATCGGCCTTTTTAATCCACTATTTTTCAGCATTTTCGAGATAAATTTAACCATCTACCCCCCATCTCATGTAGCAAGCCGGGTATATTCATATGTCCCGTATATGCTCCCGATAGTTAGAAATGAATATTTTGTTTGCATATTCCATGCACATACATGGAATTTACGAAAATAATATTAAAATGTGAAGTTTTTTCTAAATATACCTACCAGGTATATCCTTTTGGTATATTCGAAAATGAATATTATAGAATATTCGTTTAGTTTGTGCTTGATAAATTCTTTTAATGTATTCTAAAAACAATATTCCAGATTACAGTTTCAGTTTATACCTGAAATATTCTTTTGGTATATTATAAAAAGAATATTCTAGAATATGATTTCAGTTTGTTTCCGATATGTTCTTTTAGCATATTCTAAAATGAATATAAGAGTATATACTTCTAGATTAGAAAGAATATTTAGAATATGATTTTAGTTTATACTTGATATATTCTTTTGGTATATTCTAAAAATCAGTTTCCAGAATATAGTTTTAGTTTGTACCTGAAATAATCTTTTGGTATATTCTAAAAAGAAAAATCTAGAATTTGATTTTAGTTTGTTTCCGATATGTTCTTTTGGCATATGCTAAAATGAATATAATAGTATATACTTCTAGATTAGGTCTAAAGTTTTAGTATATTCTAAATAGTCTTTTGGTATATTCTAAACAGAATATTCTAGAATATGATTTTAGTTTGTTTCCGATTTGTTCTTTTGGCATATTCTAAAATGAATATTGGAGTATATATACTTCCAGATTCATAGAATATGCTTTTAGTTTCTACCCGGTATATTATATTTTCGTATATTATAAAATATTTTTTTTCTTAATTACGGCAAAAATCACCCGTAAAAAATGGATGCTGTTAAAATTTAGTAGGTGCGTTCAAAAGTACAGGATTAGGGCTTTAATTTGATGTATCGACTATCTATATCGTCTTAAAAATAACACCCCTACAGGGTGTCAAATTAGGATTTGCTTCTTAGAAGTCTTCAAAAAAAATCAGTCTCTTAAAGGTCAAAACTGCCTATAAAAAAAATATAAACCAGCTTCCTAGTTTGAATTCCTAACTGTCTAGGACAGCTTTAAATTGTGACTTTAAGATAAATCTATGTTTTTGTTAAATAAAACACAGATTTCTGGACAACCAACGTCAAAATTGGCTCTTCTAGCTCCTAAAATTTCCAATCGATTGATGTATGACACAGCTACATAGCTATATTAACACGACTAAGAGCAGCACTAATATGCATTTTTGTTACTCAAATAATTTTTTTTTGTTTTCAGCGAATTTTTTACATGAGCGAAGCATCCGACTCCTACGAATAAGTGCATCTTATAGCCAGATCAATTGTCTTTCGAGCGATTTTCTTAAAAGCTATGTAGCTTATATAAGCATAGCTGTGTTTCAAATGTTCATGCGCGGCGTTTAGGCGGAGGCCTTTTAGGCGCTATCAATTTAAGCGCCAATCATTTGGGTGATGACCATTTCGGCGCTAAATATTTGGGCAATAGCCGTAAACAACAAAAAATATTAATGTCTTGACCCCAATTTTTTGCGACGACTGCTGTTTAGACGCCTGCTGTTTTGGCGCCGACCATTTGATAGCTGAAGGTTTGGGCAATAATATAACAAAAACATAGATTTTTCCCAAAGTCACAAATTGAAGCTGTCCTGGACAGTTACAAATTTAAACTAGGAAGCTAGTTTATACAGTTTTTTATAGGCAGTATCAATCTTTACAAGATTAGTTTCGAGAAGTTTTCTGAAAAAACTTCTGGTTTTTGAGCAAAAAGAGTTTAATTAAAAATATCACTTTATTTCTAAGAAACTCCCCATAATTCGACACCCTGTAGGTGTGTTATTTTTGAGACTATATAGATAAGCGTTACACCAAATTAAAGCACTAGTGCTGTACTTTTGAATGCGCCTACTAAATTTTATCACAATCCATTTCTCAAGGGTGCTTTTTGCAGAAAATAAAAAAATCACGTTTTTGGACTTAATTTGGTGGATGCTGTGTGCAAAGTGAAACTAGCCAGAGTTTTCATTTTATGAAAAATTTGTGGTTCTACACCATATGCCAGATCTCCAGCATAGAAATTCGTATTCTAGAATTTCATTTCAACGAACTTCCTACGATCCACGGAAAAACAGCAACCACGTATTGAAATGATGAAACTGCCGATACCGTCCCAAAGAATCTGCGAACACACAAAGAGGAGCCGAAGAAAGCTGGTTTTCGGCAAATGCAATGCCACTTGAAAACACGAAAACAGGACAAATCCGCGTTTGCGAGCGGAGTGTGAGTGGCGCACACACGGAGCATTCGCGGAGCAGTTTGGTTTATACGGAGCAAGTGTTCTACCGATGCAACTCGGTAATCTTTTACTTTATAGTCCATTTTTCAGTCTTTATTTTACGTCATTACAATTATTCTAAAAAATTAGTTAATTTAGACCACTAAATAAAATGGCAAAATCATAATTTAAAACAAACGTGAAATTTAGTACCCGTGAATTTAAAAAATCAAACAAATCTCGTGGCCAATCGGGTAAAAAGGAGTTTTTGTTTCTCTCATGTTTTTTCATGTTTCTCTCATATACTCTCGCAATAAGTGTTGATCTGGCCTGAAAGGCAGAAAGAGTAGGTCACGGATTAGTTTGTTTCTTTTTATTTGTTTTCGATCTTTTCATTGATCGATATGTAAAGCAGTTTATTTTGCCTGCTTTTGTTCTTGTTTCTCTCGCATCCCGGTAGATGGCGCTTCTTGCGAAAGTTTTCTCAGTATTTACATAGGATTAAAGACAAAACCGTCTAATTAACTTCACAAGAGTGTCACATTGACCAAGCAGTGTTCTGAAGAGTCCCATAAGGACGAATCAGTTAACTGTCAACACTTATTAGGTGTCCAATAGATCTTGGACCCTCGTGAGGTTAAGCTTTTAAGCACGGATCACCTAACAAATGATCGGTGTTTCAAGCTACCCACGGAAAAATATGAGAGAAACAAAAACTCCTTTTTACCCGATTAGCCACGAAATTTGTTGGATTTTATAACTTAAAACTATTAGACTAACAGAAAAGTTTTAACATTTTTAAACACAAATAGAAGACAAAAAAAAAATTTCTGTCAGTCTAATAGTTTTGAGTTATGATTTTGCTATTTTTTTAGTGAGAGATACCCTTGAAAAAGAGTGATAGGCTCGAAATGCGTCGGGTTATTTTTACCATAGATTTTGAATATATAATAACATTTATGAAGAATTTGGACCTTTTTTAGAGCCATAATGCATGTGAACCCTCTTAACCCTGGGAAACTGTGAGTAAGGACACAAGTGACTGAAGACCCTGGAAATAAAATATATGTTGGTTTTTCACATACAAATAGCTTAATGGTTTTAACAGGTGTCTAGTAACCACTCTAAAAAACGCAAGTGATATAAAATCACATTGAAGTCAAATAACACTGGTCTGCATGAAAATCGGCCCTGACACCATTCTTGCCGATTCCTACGTAAAATGACCTCCTGAATCCAAATATGAATTCCATTTTTCCCCATCACCCCCCATTCATGGGGGAGATCCCCTACCTATTTTACTGCTTGTCGATAGTTTGGTGGGATGGAAAGGATTATTTTGGCCCTAACATCACTATTTCTGAGGTACTGGAGACAGTGGCGTATATATGGGGGGGGGGCTGGGCCCCCCCGAAGCTAAGATTTTTTTGGATATTTTCCACATATTTCATGAATACAAACATAAAATAGCATAAAATACAGCCTCATGAGGTCTCGGCCCCCCCCAAAACTGTCTCGGGCCCACCCCGAAACGTTTTTCTATATACGCCACTGACTGGAGACGTTTAGTTTTAGCAAGGTGGTAGGCTCTTTTGGGGGGGGGGAAGTTCCGTAAAAATAGTAAATGGACATTGTCGATTTTTCCATTTTATATGCATTTTTTTAATTATTTTTTTTTAAATTTCCGCTTCCAGCAGCTTGACATCCCAAGTAGGTAATAAACGTTGTAACGATCCTTTAGTCCTGAAAGATAATATTTACTTGCCGCCTTTGCACATCAAACTCGGATTGATTAAACATTCCCGTGCTCGTTCTTGAAAAGATCTGGGATTATATTAAAACACCTTTATGTCACATTCTTAATATGTCTATTACTTCAGGTTGCTTTCCCAGAAAACTCAAATTAGGTTATGTTATCCCGCTGTACAAAAAGGGAGATCCAGAAAGTGTTAGTAACTACAGATCAATAACGGGACTTTCATCTATATCTAAATTATTTGAGAGAGTTGTTGTTAATAAGCTTAATTTCTTCATACAAAAATATTCGTTGCTTTCCCCAAATCAGCATGGCTTTCGAAGTGGCCGCTCAACAACCACTGCCGCCTTTGATTTTCTTCAGTCTATTTATAGCTCATTAGATGATAATCGATATACAGTCGCCCTCTTCTTTGACTTAACGAGAGCATTTAATTGTGTAGATAGTAACTTTTTACTTCAAAAAATACAGACAATCGGAATTCGAGGAAGTTTAAGCAGTTGGACTAGATCTTTTTTGTCAGAGAGAAGTATTTGTGTTAGAGTGGGAAACACTATATCCTCTCAGTTAAATGTAAAATATGGGGTTCCACAGGGAAGCGTAATTTCTCCTCTGCTTTTCCTCTTTTTTATCAATGATCTGGGAGACCATATACATGAAAGGGATAATGCTAGCATCGAACTCTTTCAGTTAGCAGATGATTCCACCATTACCGTTTCAGCAGACACCATGCAAGAGTTGGAGGATGCTTGCAACGAGGTTCTCAAATCATTTTCTTGCTGGTGTATCAAAAACAAAGTTCTTCTGAATTCATCAAAAACCCATTTTATTGCTTTTCATAAAAGGAAAAATATTAAACTTTATTTAAATAATATTGAAATAGAAAGACTTGAGTCATGTATCTTTCTCGGACTGCGTCTTGATGAGAAATTGATCTGGTTAAATCATGTTGACTTTGTGACCTCGAAACTTAAATCAGCTTCGTATGCCATCTTTAATTTAAAAAACTTACTAAGCCCAAAACAACTTTTAAATGTTTATTACGCTATGGCATTCTCGCACATAAAATATATGATTATATTCTGGGGTCAGTGCTCAATGGAGAATTTGAAGAGTGTTTTTGTTAGGCAAAAACGCATGGTTAGATGTGTGTACGGCTGCAATCCCTTAGAGTCATGCAGGCCACTTTTCAGGAATCATAATATATTAACTGTTCCCAGCGTGCTTTTGTATGAATCTATTGTTTTTTGTAGACAGTATTCTCACAAATTTCCAACGTCCAACCATCACCACTATAATACTCGTTCAAGGAATAACATTAGCATTCCAAATTTTAATCTGGAGCTTTATAGAAAGAGTCCACATAGTTTTTGTGCAAACGCTTTTAACAAACTCCCAAAATATCTTAAAGATGTTCGGGGCCTGTATAAATTTAAAAAACATTTAAGAAGCTTTTTAACAGAAAAGTGTTACTATTCGGTTGGTGATTATTTTAATGATATTAGTTAATGTATGTCTTTAGGATTTTAGAATATTGCAATAAATTGGGTTGAATTGTGTTTACAATCTATATTTATATATTTTTTTTTTTTGAGCCAATCAAATATTTAGCGCACTACTAGGTATGTTAGTATAATTAATTTTTTTATCTTATTGTATCTTGTTTTAAGGAAAGCTTTTTTAGAAAAACTAATTCCCATAAAAGTGTAATGAATTAAAGCCACGTGGTTATGTTTATTAGGCATTTTCTTCATGGAAAAAAATTTTGTCTACAACGAAAACACGTTCTTTTCTTCAATAAATTGATTTACTTTGGAGCACTTTGTTTTGAATTAAAATATTTTTTTGGTTCAACACAGCGTTTTATGTTGAAATGAGACCTTATTTTTCTTCTTTAATTGTTTTGATTTAGTATACTCCATTTTGTAACAAAGCAAATTGTCTTCATATAAGTAATAATTCAGTTCCAATTTATAATAAAAAAATTTCTGTTTCACATTAAAATAAAAGGCAGGACATTTTTTGTGCTATATCAAGGACATATTTTCTTGGTGAATAGGAATGCACAAATTATTTTGCTTCAAAGCAGTTTGCTTTGATCTAAGACAAATTTTTTTTTTTGCCGTGTTCAATGTTCAATTTTGGTGAAGTTTTTTTTTTTGTAATGAAATCGTTTTAATTAGTTTTACTATTTTGACAATGTCCATATTTACACTGTAAATCGTTGACTAATAAATGAATTGAATTGAATTGAATTTTGTAAAAGCACTGAACAAAACAGGTGACGCGTTCATATTTTTGAAAACTAAATTTCCTCGTCTCAGTGAGGCTAAAATCAAGGAAGGTGTTTTTGTGGGACCCCATATTAGACAAAATTCGGCGTTTATTTAACACCTGAATCAAAAAGAAAAACGAGCTTGGTTTGTAGTCAAAACGTGTGTAAGAACTTTTTGGGTAATCACAAAAGTGATCGCTTAGGTCGAGGAATTGCTCCTGGCGTACAAGGCCATAGGATGTAACATGTCTCTTAAAATGCACTTCCTTTACTCGCATCTGGACTTCTTTCCTGAAAATTTAGGAGCAGTCTCGGATGAACACGGGAAACGGTTTCATCAAGACATCGCTAAGTTGGAATAGATTTTCAGGGAAGTGGAATGAAAGCATGTTGGAGTACTGCTGGTTTTTGAAACCAGAGGGTCGTAAAAATAATTGTCTTCCCCTAAAAATTTAAATTTGTCGATAAGATGCAAGATGAAATAACTGATTAGTTTGTCTTAGCCTGCCTCAGACTATATTGTTCGAAAGTTTTGCCAACCATAGATTAGACATAAGTGGAAGCCCAAAAGTGTGTAGGGACATGGTTTCAAAAAAACAAAATTGTCTTTATGCCTTCTTTTGAAAAAAGCTTAGACACTTCGATTTTTATTTAAAACCGATTATAAGTATAGTCCCTAAAATGAGATAAGGTATATACTTGAATTTTTTTAATACATATGTAAGCAAATAGGTATGAATAATTTTTGTAAAGCAGTTTATAGTCTTTAGTTGATATTCCTTGATAATAGTGCTCTTAGGTGTTTGTTACTTTTTAACGGCAAACTTAAGGGCTCGAAAACAACTCGTTTCAGCGATTTTTTTACATTTAATGATTTCTTTTCTAAAAATGGTTAAAGTTAGGTAAATATATATAATAAATATTTCAAACCGATACTGCCCTCCTTATGAAGAACACAGTAACTTACAAAACCCTAGTTTTGAGAAAAACGCAAAAAACATGTTTTTGCTCTATTTCTATCCAAATGCATGTTTTAGAAAAAAAAATTTGCATGATGAGAAATTATAAAAAAGTATGGTTTGCCTAGGTTTCATAAAATTTAAAAAAAAATTATATTTTATCGAAGAGACTGCGTTCTTGACAAGTATTTTATAAAGCTTTGAATCAACATTTCTAGGCAGAAATACAGCGTGCCTCATTTACACGGTAAACGCAGTATTTGCTGCATTTATTGCTAGAAAACTAGAAGAATACTTGTGCTAGCTTTCTACTCAAGAGCGCAGTATTTGTTGAACGACTCGCAAATACTACATTCTTGACCAGTTTAACCCTTTTTGCTAGACAAAAACGCAGCGCATTATGTAGTTGCTGCGTTCTCGGCTAGAAGACCGTGATGTTTTGCAGTTACTGCATATTTGTTATTATGTTATTTCTTTTTCTATTTTTGTTTTTGCCAATCGATGAGGAACATCATTCGACACCATAATATATAAAAATCTAAAAATCGTCAAATTTGAGTTTACCGCATTCTTCATAAGGAGGGCGGAATCGAAAGTGTTCAATTTAAAAATTATATCCATTCATTTTTTTTTGGATTCTGTTATTTTTTGTATTTTCAATTTAAATAGAAGTGCCTAAAAACTTAAAAAGTTCGATTTTCTTATAAAAACAGGTAAATTAGAATACCTTAATTTTTTAAGATACCTAACTTAACTTCACCTTACAGATTTTTTCTAAAAGACGTATTTCACGGTGAGACTAAGATATTATATTTATATTTTTGACGAGATTTAGGTACTCCTACGTGTACGTTAAAAAAAACTGTTTGTACAAATTTCGATGGTTCTACATTAACTGTCCCATCTTGATCTGAGTAAAAAGGATGTTTATTGTCCATCAGAATATTTGGGTCTAAGGTATAAATATTATTTAAACTGACCAGATGGTAGAATTTAGTTGGCGTATTATAGGTACCTAAATAAACAAATACAAAATAAAAATCAAACAATAGACTAGAATTTATTAAAAAATATAGGTACATTGCATTAAAATAGTAGCTACTGAATAGGTCAAAAAACTAATTAATTATACTTATAACAACAAACTGGAATGATCTAAAAATAAACTTTAAATTTAGGACTTGGCCTGACTATCTTAATTTAATATAATATATATCTAATCAACCCCTAAATATAATCAAAGATTTATTCAACATTTAAATAAAAATGATTAAAAAAAACTAAACCAAGAAAAGTTCAAAATTTTGACATAGCCGATTAAATAATTATAAAGTAGTAAATAAATGGACAGGGTGATTCACTATATATTAAACCTCCGCTCAGCGCCTTTAATATCAATGATAGAAAAAAAGTTTAAATATAAAAGTTAGTTATACTTTATTAAAAGCTTTTCAACAGATATGACAGACGTAGTCAAATATTATTCTATAAGTCAAAATTTGACATCAACTTTCTTATTATAAAAAGAACACCCTGTATATAATTTTATTGTTAAATTGGCCTTTTGTTTCTGATTTTAAAATTATATAATATGCCTATTATATTGCTATAAACATTTGCTGTGATATAACGCATTATTTTTCCATTACCTATGATCCTATATACTTCATATTTATTTGGTTTTACCGATCAAAGTATTTTCTCTTTACCATAGGAGTATGACAAATTTAAATGCACTATATCTTAGAAATTATTTATCATTATGTAGGGAAATTATACATTTTTAAAATCAGAAAGAAAAGGGGGATTTAAAAATGAAATAATATACAGTGTGTTTCATCCAATATCAGAAAATTGATGTCAAATTTTGACATATAGAATAACATTTGACAACATCTGTCATATACGTTAAAAGACTTCTGGTAAACTATAGAACTTTTACATTTAAATGGGTTCAAAATATGGTAAATCTACCAAAGCAACTAGATCTAAGTTGCACCTTTTGGGTCTAACGAGGAAGGTAATTATCCCTCTATTGCAGTGAAAGCTTAAGGAAATATAGGGTGGTCTTTGAAATTTTAAGGCTAAAGTGAGACAGCCTTTCGCAACATAAATATAAAGTAAAAAAATCTAAAATAAATATAACATATAATGCTTTTTGACCAATTCGGAGTAGATAAAACTCGGTTTAATGAATAGGGTTGCTATATTCGCCTTAACTTAACTTGTATTAAAAATAATATATCTCAAAACAAGTAATAAGTCTTTAAAAAATATTTTTGTTGCATAGCTAATTACGAAAAAAATTGACTCTTAAAACATAATTTTAAGTTTATCAGTACAAATTACAGCGACGCACAAAATAATAAGTGATCTATTGAAGTATATCGCCACACTTGCACAAAAAGGTGACGTACCAAAAAGGTACGTAATTTTACGTATTTTGAAAAATTAGAAAAATTAGTATTCCAAAGAAAGGTATAACTCAAAATCCGGTATATTAGCGTTTGGTACCATATTGCTCAAAATTTTAGGGACCCCAGATTTGGATTCAGCGCAATGAAAAGCATCTTGTAGTCTATAGTATACAAGTCTATTTTTTAAGTGACGTGTAACAGCCGGCACGCCCAACTTTTTTCTGTGCAAAAAGTGATTCCTAACAGAGGTTGCGCCTGCACAAATTTTGTGGACTTTGTAGCCATTTACTTTTATACACATTTTTTAAGCCACTGACTAATTTTTTACTGTTACTTTTTTTATCTCATAAATTACGAGATCAAAAAATAACAGTAAAGAATTAGGAACTGGTCATTGTTCTTTTGTGACTGAAAAAACGTGTTCAAAAGTAAATGGGAACATTGTCCCCAAAACGAAAGATTTCTGCGCCAGCGCACTCTGTTAGGAATCACTTCAAGAATTTTCGCAGAAGGAAAAGTTGGACTTCTGGGCAAAATAAAGCTTTTAGCCTGTTACTCATCACTTAAAGACCGATGTGCTGTAGATCATTAGATAGGTACGTAAGTTTGTTTATTTTGTGTACCGGTGTGTACTCTTACTTATATTTTGACTTGTTGTTGACGTATGTTTTGACAGGTTTACAAAAAACTGACAATGCACTCCTCAATAATTTACAAAATAATATTTGTCGTGCCCATTTTTTGTGAAACCAGCAGCATTCTTGTCAAAATCAATGCAGCTAATGTTCTAGTAAAAAAAAAATTCTCAATAAAGAAATTATAGCAACCCTAATATGTATTTAGCAATTCCATGCCAAGGCAAAGACTAGAAAATAAAAGTAAAAAAATATAAAATGTTCTATACTCAGGGGAAGGACAACCAAATTTAATCTAAAAACTGATTAACTTATGATTAAAGGTATAAAGACAGCCAACAAGAAAATATAAAAGTAGGTAAATTAAAAAAAAGATATTACAAATAAGAAAACTTCAGTTTTTTCTTCTAGTACTCCACCCTCTCTTCATGCATCGAACCAATAGAGTTTCATTAGCAGAAGGCACGGTAAAAAAAAGTGTCTTAGATCAAAGCAAATTGCTTTGAAGTAAAATATTATGTGCTTTCCTAAAAAAATGTCTTGCCTTTTATTTTAATGTGAAACAGAAATTGTTTTATTATAAATTGGAATTGAATTAATCTTAGGCACCGTTTTCTCTGGAAGCAAAATATTACTTATATAAAGACATTTTGCTTTGTTACAAAATGGAGTATCCTGAAATAAAACAATTGAAGAAGAAAAATAAAGTCTCATTTCAAAATTAAACGCTGCGTTGAACTAAAGAGAAATATTTTTAAACAAATTGTTTTAATGTGAAACAATTTATTCAAGAAAAAAACGTTTTGTAGACAAATTTTTTTACCGTGGGGCCTCGCATGTGCGACAAGGAGCTATAAACTGACACAAGCCACAGAAGTTTCCTTTTTTGTAATTTTACAAATTAATGTTTTTTTCAATTTTAATCATTACAAATTGTCTGCAATTTTTTTTAACCAGAAACTTTTTGTTGTTGTTGCTTTAATAATAAATCTAGTTATCAAGACTTAACTAAAATTATGTCCTTAGCCTGGAATTGCTCCAAAGAATAGATTATAAAAAACACATAATATTGGACGCAACTATAAAATTTACATCAGTCGTATAATATTAAAATTTTGCTAAGTAGTTTTAAATTTATTCCATTTAGTAATTTAATATAATCAGTTCGATGGTATGTGGCTGCAAGACTTGGCCTTTGTTCTAAAAACAAAAACAAAAGTTGGTAGGCACTTTTACTTTAAAAGACCTTAATGCAGGTAAGGTTAGGTTTGATGTGTAGATCATACAGGGTGTCCCAAGGCAAAAATTAATCTATAGAGCTGAACTTTAAAAATTTTTATGCGTTTTATTATTATTACTTACTTATCTGTGTTGCCAAAAATTAAAATATCATTCAAAAACGTTATTTTCGAAAAAATCTTTTATAGAAACTGTGCCGTGTGTTCCTAAAACCCTAATGACCACCCGGGGCTAACAATCTCTGCCGCCTTCACAAGAGCGGATCTAAGTGAAACTCTAAGGGGAAGGAAGGGGTAATAGTCGACAATTTTTTTATTAGAATTTTTTTCTCTAAAGCTATATAATTATTAATTAACTGGCAAATTTTTTTTTAGGACGGTCATGACCCCGTTTGTGTATAATTAAAGATTATAAGTATTTCCGTGTCGGTACTATTTTGTGCCACACTTTGCCAATTCGCAGTTATTAAGGTCTAAGTAATTTTAATAACTATAATGCACACCAATAAACTTAAAGCGCCGCAGGCGAAAATTTTGTTAAAACTGGTGTTTCACAGGCATATATCTAAGTGTAACTTTAATAATCGGAAATTCGGCCTATCAAGACCTATTTAAAAGTTAAAACTTGGACCTAAGGTATTTAAATATATATAAACAACGTTTAAGAAATTAATTTACACATAAATCTACATAATTTTTAAATTTAGTTAGATAAGGGACAGAGGCTTCATCTGTCTCTGGTCCGATTATGTTTTTGTCAGTTTTTTTTTCTCATAGGTTGTATAATTCAAATGGGTTATTTTGTGGTTATGGATTACTTATTGTTACAAATTTTAGTTGTTTAAATTTATTAGTTGGAATTTATATGGGTTTAGTGTAGTATTAGGTTGGCTTCTCTTATGGTTGTATTATTAGTTTAGGTTTTAGTTGCGTTATCTATGACTCACGCTCGTTCTGATACACGAATGTTCTAGCGCCGAAAAATAATAAATAGTTCGCGAAAGATCGAAGGCGATATATAAGCCGCTAGATATCGCGGGACGAGCCAGTCAGGCATAACGAGCTGTAGATATCGTGAGATATTAACATGAAAACAATAAGCCGATTTTAGTAGTCAGTTATTAATAGGTTTAAGTGCCGTTATTGTACATTGAGTTTTAGAAATAAATAAAAATCTTGTTTTTGACATTTGCTCGTTTTTTTTAAATTTTATTATTGTGAACTCGTAACAATTGGTGTCAGAAGTGGGACTAGAAAAACTGAATAGTGAAAAGGCTATCCTTACATAGTAGCTAGCACAATTGGACAGAAGAACTTTAAGATTTTTCCAGAATATTCGAAAAAGTTTGATATTGTCCTATTCACAAACCAGGAGAGTTATTCAAGAACCTACTTTAATATTACCTTTATAGTCTAAAAATTGACAGTTCTATTCGAGAACTAGAAGAGATATTCAAAAAAACGACTTCGGCATTAGGCTATTGGTCCAGAAAGGGAGAATTCAAGAGATTTTCTAGAAAATTAAATAACATTCCACTACGTTTTATTTAAAAACCAAAAGAGATATTTGAGAACCGACTTTGACATTAACTTTACAGTCCAAAAATTGATAATAAGAGAGAATTTCTAGGATCACATTTTACGACGTTCTATTCAAGAACCAGAAGAGATATCCAAAAAGCGACTTCGACATTAGCTTACTTATTTAAAAAGTAAAAATTAAGAATAATTTCTAGAATATTCCATAATATTCTACGACGTCCATGCGAGAACAAGAAGAGATAAACAAAAAGGGACTTCTACATTTGCCTAGCAGCCGAAAGAAAGAAAACAGACGTTCCACTCGAAATGGAAAGTGTTTTAGATGCGGACGTACAGAGCAAATTCAACGCGATTGTCGTGTCCAAATGAGCTCTTCCTCACCATCTATGTTTTTTTTTCCAAGAAGGACGTCTGGTCCTGTCTAGTTTAATGTAGATTTTATACATAACACCCGCCTTTGTTATAAAAATTTGATAACCAAAATTAAGTCGGTTTAGTGGTTTCTAAGATAATAGCGGATTTCCATTTTCTCCTATGCTGGATTTTGGACACCTTGTATGATTTAAATTATTTATGCAAATATATATGAGTATGTAAAAGCTAATTATTATTTAAAATGACTTAACATGCTCACCTTCTCTTTTTTCTTCGGCAGATATGTAGAATAATCGGACCAGTTTTGACACTTTTAAAAAGGTGCACAGCATCGGCGTGTGAAATATCATGGCAAACTTGACCATTTACTGCTAATATTTCGTCCCCTAAGGAAAACACATTTGATTTTAATACATCTTTAATTCAATAAATTATTTCGAAACAATTATATTCCATTTTTATTACAATAAAACATTACATTATTTTAAAGAAAATCAAGTACCTTTTTTTAACACGCTTTTATTAGCTACACTTGTAAGTCTGTGTGTAACAAATCTAGAAAGTCTATTTTGAACAACTACTAGTTGCCGGTGACCTGAAATTTGGTACTGATTTACAGTTTGGGCAAAAATACGTTATTGTGTTATCAAAAAGTTTGTACCTCCCCCTTCACCAAAGGTAGTGGTTCGGTTTGGTTTGGTTAGGGGGTACAGCTCAAGTTCGTACTATTTCGTTCCAAATTGGCATGTGAGGGATTATGGGAGTAAGAATTACCAATTTTCTATCAGATATTTAAAAAAAATCAATATGGAAGATTCAAGATTCAAACTGGACGATTTTATGCCAAATTTGACTGATGGTTTTCACCGACATCTGGCCGATTGAGTTGAAATTACCCATTTATACGTTCATCGATCCTTGGCTATTGCGAAGTTTTTACTTCTGCCTTCGCCAAGAATGGTGTTGGGGGTACTATCCAAGTTGATCACATTTGGTTCAAAATGTTTATATTGGGGTTTTGAAAATAAAGATTACAAATTTTTAATCAGATCAATATGGCGGAGTGAAAATTGTACAGTAAACATAAGAACATGCCCAATATACAGGGTGTCCCATAACTTAGGGGCCATAGTGCAGCAGGTGATAGAGGAGGTTATTTCCGACAAAAAAGTTTATATATCATGGAGGTCAACACATCAGTTTTTAAGATATAGGATTTTTAAAGTTAGAGGAGTGGGGGAAAAGGGGTTTTACAAAAAAAAAGAGAACTGTCACAGCCAGCTGAATACTCAGCTAATTGTGATTCAAAAATGTAGTATTCCTTTTTTTGATAAAATTACAAGTTAAGGAGATACAGGCTGTCAAATTAACCTCCAGAAATGTATAAAAAAATAATAATTTTTGAAAAAAAATAATTTTTGCTCACTTATTCTTTTAAAAAATATTAATAATATTTTATTATTATGTCTCGCTAGAGACTTACTTTTATTAACAAAAAATATATAGGTATAAAACATTGCGTTTAATATGGCATTTATAAAAGTTTATACCAAAAATATTGTTTTTTCAAAAAAAAAATAACCGACTCATTTTTTTTTTAATTATTTTTATTTCAATTTATTGCTCATGTTCTAATACACGATTTTACCCAATTTCAAATTTTTACAGAGTTTTTTTTAAGTTATTATCAAAAACGTTTAAAAATTCGCCAACTTTGATGCTCTGTATATCGACAAAGAAAGAGTTTTGATCCATGACTTTATAGGAACTTATCAGAAATTACCTCCTCTATCACATGTTGGCTTATGGCCCCCAAGTTATGGGACACCCGCATAATAATATAATAATCAGATTGAACATCCTAAGGAAAGAAAACAATATTTATTTAAACATAAAAATTAATTTAATTAGAAACTAAATAATTATTTTTCAAAAACATCGTGTGACCATAAAAATACTCTGCCAATCTATGGGCACCTAAGCTCATACTAGGTACTATAGTTATAGTGTACGTGTGAGCTAATATAACTAAAAACTGAAATATATTTTATTTAACTCCAGACTCAATTACCTTTCGTTTGATACCACACAAGCCATGTTTTGACTTAAGCTCTAATTTTTTAAATATACGCCCACCCTTTTTTTAAAAACTAAAATGTATTTTGTTTAACTCCAGACTCATTTACCTTTCTTTTGATATCACACACGCCATATTTTCACTTAAACTCTAATTTTTGACATCTACCCCCACCCTTTTTTTTAAATAACTTAAAATTCATTTTGTTTAACTCCAGACTAAATTACCTTTCGTTTGCTATCACACACGTCATATTTTCACATAAACTCTCATTTTTTAAATCTACCCCCACCCTTTTATTTGGCTTGCGTTCGGTGGATTTCGTTCATTTTTAAATGGGACCACGACGGCCCAAGACCCAGCCTAGGTACCAAATTTCATTTAAATCGGAAAAGCGGTTTTTGAGTCATGCGGGTTGGTCGTTACAGACAGACATACAGACAGACATACAGACAGACAGACGGCGAGACAAAAAAGTTTCAAAATCATCTGAAACGCAAAGGTATATAAAACATTTTGCAATCGGAGCAACTTTTTTTTTCTCGAAAAAAAAAATCACCTTAGCTCACACTACTATAGTATAGTAATAGTGTGAGCTAATAAGAGTGTTAATTAAAATGGATAGAGACACCACTGGCACCGGTGAAACCTGGAATCCATTCTAGTCTAAGGCAGGGGTATCCATGGAGCGTATTATCCGCGTGGATTTATCTTTTCTTGGGCTCTGATTTGTTATTAATATGCTCTATGGAAAGCAGGCTTAAATGTATAATTACCTACTTCAGATACATAATATAAAATTGTTTGCTTTTCGATCTTCACGATGCTGACTACAATTTTAAAACTAAACTTTTAAAAGTAATTTTCGGTGTTATCTCAAAAAATGTCACAGAATTCACATTGATCCTTTAGAAATTTACATACCATGACCAAGGATCACCAATTTGTTTGGTGTTCCGTGCCATGGTTACCTACCCTATGCTTTTATCTATATATTCTTTTAGATTGAGTCCCTGTTTATTTGGGGGGGGGATATTATAATAAATATTGCATAAAATTATTTTGCACATTGACCAGGAGGTGTATTCTGTGTGTAAAAACTAAATATAGTTTGATATTTGAGGGGGAAATTTCCCCTATTTCCCCTCCCGTAGATCCGCGCCTAGTATTAGCAGGTATGCACGTATTTTGCTTGCAAATACCAATAGCACAAAACAAAAACCATAATTATTAGAACCGTTCATATTTACGGAATCTGCTATTTGCGTTGGCATACCTTTAAATTAAACTACCGTAAAACCGGGTGATTTAAGACAAAAACTAATTTTTATTCATTTGAAAAACAGTTATACTTTTAACGACAATAAAATTATAGCTCAGCCTTTCGAGCTAATAAGAAAATTCTTCAAGCACACAATGAAGTTATATAGATGATAAAATTTTAAAGAAACTATTAGGATTCCTGGTTTTTTTTTTATTTTGAAAATACGAAATGGACAACTGGGCTTGGCTACCTTCGCGCAGCCAAGATGGCGCAGGGCCAACCATGTGAAGTATGTAAAAAATTGTAATATTTTTTTAACATGAATAAACTTATGTGCGGCTAACTTGGCTTAAAAAAATTTACAAAAATATCTTGGGACATCTACTTTGCCTGCAAAAAGAAGAGATTACCGTAAAGGTCAGGTTAGGTTAATTGGTCACTTTAACTTTGACTACAAAAAAAAGGGGAGTACTTATCAGTTCGGTAAGGTTAGTTTGGCCCTTAACTTTTATCAGAAAAAGCGGGTAACAAAAAATATCAAAAATGTTTAAAAGCTTTCAAAATTAAAAAAAAAACAAATTACCAAACATTTTTTCAAAATTTTAAAGAAAATTTAAAGTTTTATCTAAATTTAATTATATTAGATTCAAAACTTTACGAACTTTTCAAAAATCTGAATTTTGTCACGCTTGTTATCTAACTACTCCATTATACTATACTATAGCCATGTGGTTTGAAATAAGGGGCGTTTTGGGAAAAATTCTAGGTTAGGCTTCTTAACTGTTCTGTACGTTTTTCGTTGTGCCAATTTTAACCGAACCCCCCCAGACATCCTAAAACTGAAATTTTTAGGTTTTTCTAATTTTTTTAATTTCAAAAACTATGCATTTTAACAATTTCCGTGCTATTTTGATAACCGTCATTTTGGGTTTAGTACTATTCGGCTTCAAACCAAAGCTAACCAAATTTAACAGGAACAACTACTAATCAAACCTAAATAAACTCAACCTAACCTGCGTCTGGTGTTTCGAGTCGAATTGGCTCGTACCGAATCGCACCCCTGCCCCAAATAGTACCTTTCCCGTCATTTTTGTCTTGAAAAGTAAATAAATGCAAAATTGTCTTATAGGCCAACTCGCTCTATTGCTACCACTTGCTATTCTGGTAAAGGTCAAAACCGACCAACGCGGCGGCGTGCATAGGAGCAAATTTGGATCGTGTTTTTTAATTTAGAACATCTTCATCTGGGTCCTGTATACTGACCACCTAGTCGGAAGGGAATGTGTTAAGGAAAACTTTATGGTAAACAACGTCTGTTAATTAAGGTAATTTCAAAAACCAAAAAAAAAAACATGTTTTTGACAAGTTTTATCCAATATTTTCACACCAAGATTGCCATGTCCGTGGATTTAGTAACAAAAATATTTCACTCCCGCTTACTATGTACACAAAAAAACAAAGCAGAAAGTGACAGCAAAATAAGCTTTGACCTCCTGCTGGCAAGGGGACCTACGGTAGTAGGTAAGTACATTTAGTATTTTCCCTCAAAATGGTTAAGCCTTATCAATTGCGAGGATATTGAAATATACACAACTAAAACCAATAAAAGTAATAAACAACATATGTCTGTTAAAAAAACTGCTGGTTTTCAAGTTGATTAAACAGCATCTACATAACAGAGCAACTAGGCCGACTATAATGTGGTGTTACAGATATTAAGTTACGGTATAACAGGCCGGTTGTTGGTTAAACGACTGACTAATATAAAGTAAAATAATATGATTCTTTCAACCTCAAAACCTAGGAAATACTGATTTTTAAAAAATTTATTCTTCACATTCTTAAAATTGGAATATACTGAGCCACTAAACTTAATGATGACTCGGAATTTCAAGACTTAATGAGAGCTTCAGATGCTTCCGATCAATCGTTATGAATAAGTTCTAGTCGGACTTCGGAGCATCAGAAAAAAGTTTGAAAGTTACTTTTTTAGCAATATACGTGTCTCAAAAAATCTGCCAAGAAAATTCAAATATAGAATATTCCCAAAAAACTATACCTGTATTGTAAGTAGAATATTGTATTCACATTCTATTAGAAAACTTTTTCAAAGATATTAGAGCTGGATTGTGATTAGAATATTTTATCTTCAATTTAAATTCTTTTGAAGATATGCCACGACTATCAAATGTTCTATAATAAAATTGTTTATCAGAGTATTACCTGCTTTTAATCTGCCATCCTCCGCCGCCTGCCCATTGGCCAGGATTGTTTTCACAAATATTCCTAGAGCACCCTTTGGCGAATCCCTTCCTCCGACTATGGTAAATCCCAAAGACTTCTTCCCAGATCCTTTTTCTAACGTGACAGTATGAAAGGTACATAAAGTTGACGTTGGTCTTCGCGGTAACGTGCAAAAATTTACAGCTGAATAGGAATCTCTACTGCTGTTTGTCATTGACTCAGTTGGACTAGGTGGTTTTTCGGAATTCAATTCTATATTTTTGCTCGACGATTTTCGAAGCATTCGACTTTGTCGACCATTTAATGAGTTGTGCTTTTGAAAATGATGATGTCGAGTTACTGGACTGGATGTGTTTTTTAAACTTCCTTCAATTGAAAATTTGCTATGTTCGAAATCTACGAGAGTTTCTTTCATCGTTGATCGAATAACTATTATTTCAAAAAATTTGCTAGGAGTTTTTAACGCGTTTTTGGCTTCCTCTAGATCAAGACCTAAGATTGTGTTTCCGTTTATGCTAAGGATCTCGTCATTTAACTGAAGATCGCTATTTCTGAAACGTGAAAAAACTTTATTTGCAAAGTTGTATCAATTGATAACAAATATATAATTAATAAGTAATAACCCAACTGAAAAAATATCCTCAAACGGCATCGTAAAGGGTGTAGTGTGAATACGTAAATTCATGATTTTGGTTCATGTTATTATTTTCAGGCGTAGATGATAAGCAAGCCATTACTATGGTTTTTTTAACTTTGGTAATTTATGAATTTTTCAAGATTTTATTGTGCAGTTAGAAAATGGAGTTAAATGATTAATATAAGCAAACTAAGCACTAAATGCACCATTGCCTACATTTTTGGAGAAATCTGGCGTAGAATGCATTTATTATTATTACTTTTTTTCTGTTAAAAAATGTATTGGGAAACTCTGGCATACTTAAGAGAGGAATCAGGAAATTCCCCTCTTTTAAGGAATCTCAACCAACTGTTTCGTCTCTCCACTGAAAGCACCCGTATCTTTTCCTCGTGGTCGTGTAAAACAGCGGAGATTCTACATTATCGAACATTATCCCTATCTCCCTTATTTAAGGAACCCACCCAAAAATCGAGATTAAAAAAAAATTATGATAAAACAGCTTTAACTACGTGCGTTTAAATGTAAACAATGCTATGTTTGTCATCAGCTGATCTATTTGTGACGTGTTCCAAAATGATCAATTGCTTTCATTGAAAAGTGACAGTGTCGGTATTTATAAGGCAATTATTAGCGACGGACCGTCCGTTATTCGTTTTCTTTGTTTAATTGCGAGAATCAGACAGAGAGCGTTTAACCAAAAAACGTCAAAAAATCATGCATTTTTATTGTTTTTACTTAGAAAATTGAACTATTGTTTGAAGGTTTTATAAACAATTAATAACCTTGCTCTGGAGGTAGCCTATCTTTGGTTAAAAGAGCAATGAAAATTAATGGTGTGTATATACAATGATAATAATAATAAAATAATTTAGCCGAAATGGCTAGTTTACATACCTGCCAGAAATTTGTATAAATTATTGTGCTCCCACTACCAAATTTAAACTTACCTTGATGCTATACTATCTGGAACAATGTTGCCAACCAGGTATCCATGAGATGAAGCAGTGCTCTTAGTGATCCCGATCCCCAACTCGTCAGTAGGCATTTGTTTGGTAATTTTAATTATTTCTAATTTTTTACTAGGAATAACATCATTTAATAAAGAATGGCATTGGTTTTCAGCGGCTTGACTAATAATATCGGAGGATTCAGTGGCAAATGTGGAATCAAATGTTGAGTTAAGAGAATCGTTAACTAAAATACCACTATCTGTATCTTCTTGATCCATCAGTGGAAGATGATCATCTTCAGGATTATTTGGATGTTCAAAATCATCGTAAAGTATATTCTGAGCTGTCCTGAAAGCTTCCAAATCTGGAAGAGCACCATAAGAAAAACTTCGCTTTTTAGTTACTTTTTTTCGGCACCTTTGATCACTATTTAAATAGTCTGAAGGGGTTTTTATAATTTTGTTTAGAAATGAACCTTTCGACTGTAAATATTTTTCAGACATGGCACGTATTTTGGCGGCAAAGCAAGATTTTGAGGCACTATTACAATTGTTACTACTACTACTAGCACTATTCGAATCACTATCATTGTCTTTTAACAAATTTGGCTCACTTTTGTTTTTTAATTTTAGTTCTAAAGCACTACTTGAAGGAGATTCGGTATTATTTATTTCAGGAACCGTTAAGTTGTTTGCAACAGATTTAAAACATGACAACTTAGTATGCTTTACTTTGTCCAAAAGGGGATTTTTCTTCTCTGGATTGTTCGTAATAGTATTCAAACATCTAGGTTGACTTTTATGTCTTCGTTTGTCATTTTTATCAGTTATGATAACACTGTCTTCCACACTGTAAAAATTGGTGCTGTTCCTGTCTTGGTGTCGTCTTGCCCAAGAACTGGGGCACAAATCTGCAAAATAAATAAACATGTACCTATGTCAAAATATCATAAGCCTTTTTGAAATTAAATATATCGTTTCGTTTCTGGGCTATTACTCTGTTTCTGATCAGCTAGAGGGGCTCGGCATAAAACTTATTATCTTTTGTTCTAGTAATAAAATACCCAATGTATAAACCGCAATTGTTTACCAAATGTATATTTTTTTCAATAAATTCATAAAAATTTACATTTTGGAAAATTTTGTCACAAAAATGAACTGATTTTGCGTTTTATTTGTATGTAGTAGTAAGTTTAAATTAAAATTTGTTAAAAATCGTAAAAAAAAATCTTAGTTTTTACTGCCTTCTTGAGCCCTTCCCCCAGAAATCAGGGATCCACTTCTCTGTTTACGTGATAAAGGGTTGTATAAGGCAACATTTGTGAACTCTATTTCTTAGCGATTAATATAAAAATAAAATAAAAATTTGTTACCTAAGTACGCAAGGTATCGAAAGTTAGTTGACAGGCTATATTTCCGTTAATTAGAAAGGCTACAAATTTTACTATTTGAGCTTTTCAATGGTATTGAATACCATACATCATGCCGTGAAAATGCATTGACCTCTAAACAGCTACCGCTACCACTTTTTTTTTAATAGGGGTGGATGGGCCGGGGACTTTTAGACCAGTGACTGAACCTTGTGCCTTATAGGTGCCTTATGGGCCTGTGCCTTGTGGGCCGTACCGTATAATTGTCATGGTGTTGATATTTCTTAAAGTAACTGTCCAGTGCTGTGATAAAAACTAAGTTGCATGCGTTATTTATTAACACAGTATGACGAAAGACTAACTAAATACGAAAACATTTTTCCTAGCTAAAATAAAAAATACTAACGCAAGCAAAGCAAAATCTATAGACAAACCGTCCCCCTCAGCAGTGGCGGACTTAGTGGGACTAGGGGACTCTAAGATCCGGGCGTTAGAGTTACAGGGGCGGCAAGCTGAGCTAGAGATATTTATTATAGAAATGATTTTAAGAATCTTCTTGTGCCTAGCAGTGATCCTTTGGAAGAGTTAAATTGTAATTTCGTAACACTGTGTACTTCAGAAAAAAAATGTGGTTTGCGACCGAAATCGAAGTATTCTAAATTGAGCGGATCCACGGGGACCAAAGAAATGTTTGAGCAAAATGTATCTGAAGTGCCAGTTTTTTCACAAAAATTGCCGTATTTTTTAAATATGTTGGGTACAACACCAAGGCTGATAATGTATATTTATTCAGAATTTAAGTCGTTTTAATAAAAAATGTTTGTTGATGACCGTTTTTGTAGCTTTGCTTTTCTGATTTATGGGCCGGTGGCTTTTCCGGGCCGGTTTACAGTTCCCCATCCACCCCTGCCCCTAAATAAAAACTAACCAGATCAATATCATTTAAAATGTCGAAAAAATGATGATTTCCCTTCAATTTTATCGTGATTTTTTTTCCATGTACAATAGTTTAAATAGTTGAAATAATAGGTACGGTTCAAAAATTTCCGGTTCATAAGAAGTTTTTATCCAACACATCTACACAGAAAAAAAAATGTCTTCAGTCAATGCAAATTGCTTTGATCCAAGAAAGAATCTGCTTTCCTATGCACGAAGACGATATTTTCTTAACAAAAAAAACTATTCTCATGAACTGTTGGTTTCCGTTGAAAATAAAAGTGGCCTTTATCCAAGAAAATTGATTTGAATTGAATGGAAGTGGCAACCTTCTTGTTTTCTAGTATTTTACCAACGGTTTTGAGATGCCGGATAGTTTGACTCTTTAGGCAAAGTAAAGCTTTATTTGTGTTAAGAAGATATTAGTAAGACATTTTTGCTTTAAAACCACTTTTTCTTCGCTAAAGGCAGTTTGTTTTAAACCAAAACAATTTACCAATACAATTTTTTTTTTACCCAAAACAAGCGGTTTGTTTAGATGAAAAGAAAACATTTTGTTCGGAGACTTTTGCTTTTGGGTCAAGATAATTTTTTCAAGAAAACTAGTTTTCTTAACTGAAGAACTTCTTTTTTTCTGTGTATACTAAGTAAATATTTTTATTATTAATTAACCTGGTTAAATATTTTAAATATTAGTATAATTTGTAATCTTTCGAGGTAATTATATTACCATATGGTGTTTTTTTTTTTAAACGGCCAAAATACGAAATTTTATGTCACTCAAGCAAAAAAATATTTGTTCCAATTTTTCGACAAAAATTTCTAGTAGAAAATCTTGGCGCGATCCATTTTATCAGAACCAATAGAAAATTTGGATTAAGTCACTCTTATATAATGACGAACAAACCTTCAAAATCTCCAAAAGCATAGGCAAAATTATCTAAAAACGGTGTCACTCGAGTTAATTTTAAATTTCAAACTTGTATATTTTGTAAACTACCGTAACAAGAAGGAAACATACGTATATTAAATTAAACCTTGAAGTTTCTAGAATTTTTTCAAAAAAATTTGTGTTACGGGGTTTTTTGAAATGAGCAATTTGATTTCCGTAAAAAATTTGGTTTAGATTGTACAAGGTTTTCTCTGGGTCACCACCTTTACACTAAAATCGGTGTACCTTTTTGTGCTAAAACGGTATATACCAGTTTTTATTTAAAATATGATTTTTGCAATCATTTTAGTCGTTTTAATAAAAAATGTTTTTTGGTGCAGTACAGTTTTGCTTTTGTGATTTATGGGCCGATCGCTTATTTTTTCCCGGGTCGGTTTACAGTTCCCCATCCACCCCTGCCCCTAAATAAAACTAACTAGATCAATATCACCCAAAATGTCGAAATAATGATTGCCCTTGAATTTTATCGAGAATTTTTTTTCCATGTAGAAAAGTTTGAATAGTAGAAATAATAGGTAGGGGTCAAAAATTTCCGGTTCATAGTTTTTATCCAACACAACTATAAGTATATAGTTGTATTATTGATTAACATTAAATTAAACTCAACTGTGCTACTATGGTAATAAAACGGTTAATTATTTTAAATATCATTTTAATTTGTTATCCTTCGGGATAATTATATTTTGGGAGATCCTGGGTATCTAATTAAAATCAAAAGAGATGTAATATGCATATTATTTCTTTTTTTTGGATGCGTTTTAAAATCCTTATTATATTTTAAATTATTAATAATAATTAACAATACTTTTATGTGAGCCACCATTACGAAACAATGTCTCGTCCCATTGTGCATAAGTAAATAATAGTATGTAGTAATAAAAAAGGATGTTAACATTTTGTGAGAATTATAGGAGACGATTCACACGTATCGTGAAAACTCCTTACTTCAAATTTAATCACCATTCCTTTCATACCATACAGTATTTAGTATGTTTTATAACAATTAAAATTAACAAAAATACCCTCGCCTGTTTTTTTTTTCTCTTTGATGGGGTTAATGCATGTGATATTTTAATAGAATCGAAACCTGCAGTTCTTCTAGAAACTCCGGTGTGTAAAAATATTAGGAAAGTCGTGTTTAATGGGTCTTTAAGATGTAAAAATGTACGTCGTTGTGTTATTTAAACAAAGACTATAAAATTTAAACACAACGAAGGCTAAATAATTTAAAAATAGCATTTTGTAAATGTTATAAAACGTGAATAACAGGTATAAAATTTATTTGCATGATGTCATTAAATGAAGATGAACACCTTGATTCTACATATTGATCTTTATCTAATCGATACCTGGAATTTCAAAAAACCTATGTCTATATAGAGTTTTAGCCAAGGGTGGATGGGAAAATTAAGAAAATCCTGTTGGGTCGGAGCCGTAAGGGCCAGTGCCTTATGAGCCGGTACATGATGGGCCGATACCTTGTGGGCCGGTGCCTTATGAGCCGTTGTCTTATGGGCCGTTCGCCTATTTTTCCCGGGCCGGCTTACAGTTCCCCATCCAGCCCTGCTTTTAGCTCACGCACAAATAAAATGTAAAAGGATATGATAAGAAGCTTTCGGTTCCGAGATATGTGCCGTGATAAAATATTTTCATATATCAAAGGATTAACGCCGATAGAAAGGAAACCTGAGCTAGTTGATACATTAGGCGAATCAGTTCCTTTATTTTCCACAATAAAATAATTAATGGGAGCTAATCCCTATCCATCGCCGTAAATGACAAAAACAAAATGGTCCAAGATCATAAATGGAAATGGTATAGCAGTCGAATGGCAAAAACGGAATTTTTAATAACCGGAGATTATATAAAAACGTCATTTATCAAAACAAGACAAAAGCTAAATCGAAGTTTAGTGTAATGTGTAAAATAGTACCCGTAAATTGAAAATCAAACAAGTTTTCATGACTAATCGGGTAAAAATAAAGGTTTTTTTGTATCTCTCATATTTTTCCGTGGGTAGGTCGAAAGCTTAACCTCACGGGATGCCAAGATCTAATGGACACCTAATAAGGGTTCATGTTCATGATATACTCTGCAAGAAGCGCCATCTACCGAAGTACGACGAAAACTAAAAAAACAGTAAGTCAAATCAACGCTGATTGCGTTTACTCTGGTAACGGAGTTTAAAGCTTTTATGGCTAATCGGGTAAAAATAGAGATTTTTTTTTCTATCGTATTTTTCCGTGGGTAATTCGAAAGCTTAACTTCACGGGAGTCGGAAGAGTTCCATAAGGACGAGAGAGAGATACGAGAGAAACAAAAATCCCTTATTTTAACACGATTACCCATGAAAGCTTGATAGATTTTTAATTTACGGGTACTATTTTACGTTTTGTAATATTTGGCTTTAAACTCCGTTGACAAACGCGATGCCGATGTCTTAATGACCAAATAAACGCAACCAGTGTTGATCTCACCTAAAAAAACAATGTATCGTAGGTCACGTGATGGATTCTCTCTTTCAATGGATATTTTCATTGATTGATGATATAGCAGTTTTACTGGCCTGCTGCTGTTTTAGTTTCTCTCGTACTTCGGTAGATGTCGCTTCTAGCAGAGTATATGACTTTGTTTTCTCACTCGAAACGTGAAAGACAAAACCGTATTCTTAACTTAGCAAGGATGTTACATTGACCAAGCAGTGTCCTGAAGAGTCCCAAAAAAACGAAACTCATAAAAGGGGACCGGGCCAAGCATGAGCAACTATCTCTTCTCATGTATACTGGTTCCGTCTCCCTTCCTCTCATAGAAATCGGTCTCCTGGAAGTTTGGCGTCAAATTTGAATCAGGAACAAATATTATTGCCACGAAAAATTTTATTCACGGGTACTAAATTTTACGTTTGTAGTATTTTTGGCTCACACCCCGCTAACTCAACATGAGGAACAAATTATGACACGGTCATGGGTACTGTTTCTGGTTTTATCTGCCTGCATTTTATTTTTACTCAGGTAGTTTCTTTTTTATTTGTAGATGTCGCCACTTATGTGAAAGCATTCGGTATCACAGGCATTATTTATTTATTTATCTTACCAATATCGTAAGATGAAATTCATATACCGTTTCTATAGCTTTACAAAAGTGTCACATTGACCATGCAGTGTTCTGAAGAGTCCCTTAAGGACAAAACAGTTAACTGTCAACTCTTAATAGCAGTAAAAGAAATTGCAGGGAAAAACGCTTTAATTAAACGTCAGGTGAACGTCACAAGCTAGGCCCGACCCTTTTTGTGATTTTGGTCCTTTTTGATTTTGTCCGTTTTTGATAAAGACGTTACCTAGAACTACGATTTTGCTCTTGTCTTGTTTTGAAGAATAACGTTTTTGATAATCTCTGGTTCTTAGTAATTCCGTTCTAAACATAGGACTGTTATGATGCCATTTTCCTTTATAGACGATTTTTTATTTGTCCTTTATGATAAGCCATGGGGGCCCATGGGAACAAGTGCACCAAATTTTTTGTATACTTTTAGATTAGACTTAAAATGTCAATTGTGATCAACACAAAAAAGTTAAAATCTACAAATCACACTGTTTGTTTATTTGTTAATTGTTTTTTTAAATTGTACAAAATTTAAAAAAATAGCAACCGGTGTGTAAATTTTGTTTACTATAATAATTATAGTTTTAATATGTTTATAGGCTAGTAACATAAATTTTCTCAAAAAATTAAAACTGGTTTCATAGTGTAGTAAAACACGAAAATTCATAACTTTTTCTAGATACATGCACATAAGTATGTGTACAAGAATAATGCTACACGAATAATAATAAAACATTTCAAAACCGCTACCTTCTTGGAAGGTAAACCTGTCATAGAAAATAATACCAAACCAATATTACCAGCAATCGTATAAAAAAGTGAAATTTAATAGAAACCAAATAAAAACAAAACCAGGTTATCGAAAAGAAACTTCCAATTAATCTGTATCTTTAGCTTTTTTGATGATATACCTAGTTACAAGTCTCCATTAATGTAACAAATTAATAGATACTTTTTATTGCCTAACAGTGAACACAAATACAAAGCAATTGCATAAATTAAAAAATGATGATATGATTAAATAATTTGTGTATAAAATTAAGTAAATCTGGGGTTACTAAGTAATGCACGTGAAAAATAAACGTTTAAAAATCCAATATTTTAATTGTGTGTGAAATATGAACCATTTAGAACTTTAAAATGGCTTTTTTATACTTAAAATATCGCTTTTTAATTTATAAATAAAATAATATTTTAAACATAAATTTTTGTATTTGATATGTTGTTGAATTAGGTTTAGGCGAAAAAACGAGTGTTCATCGGCAGCGTAAAATTGATACAGCGTCCAATAGAACTTGGGTGCTTTGGAGTTCTGGCGGGTTCTGTCGAGTCCTGTTACAAGTCCGGGTGTGAAATCAGAACCCTACTGTTGTGAGATGATATTGCATCGAAAAAAGGTTCATTTCCCCTTAAAAAACTAGTCCTGTAAGGCATGGGCGAAGTTAGGTCATCAGATCTGGGAGGGCTAAAGCCCCTCGTCTCGTAATACCCCATAGTGAAATATGTTTTGTATTGTGAGGTGTTTTTCTGTCTTCGGCCGGGACTCGAACCCGGATCCTCTTGCTCTGTACGCAAACATTCTAAGCATTGAACTACCGAAGAACACACATAAATTTTCGGAAAAGTTCCATTTATGCAGGTGCGCGGTGTCTCAATACAAGAACTAGAAATTCTTAGAGTATTAACTCGACCAAGTCATCCAACTAATCTCTATAATTCCTCTTTCGTGTGTTAAAATTTCTGATCGCAAATGGGCGATTGCCAATATAATTATGAAATCAAATTTGACAGTGGGAAAGAGGAATTATAGAGATTAGTTTGTTGACTTGGTCGAGTTAATACCCTGAGAATTTTTCGTTCTTGTATTGAGACACCGCGCACCTGCATAAATGGAAGTTTTCCGAAAATTTATGTGTGGTTTTCGGTAGTTCAATGCTTAGAATGTTTGCGTACAGAGCAAGCGGTTCCCAGTTCGAGTCCCGGCCGAAGACAGAAAAACTTTTTTCTTAATTTTTTTTTCTTTAATTTCACTTGTTGTTTATAATCAAAGATTTTGTTACGCCATTTTCAATATTTGCAAGAGCTAAAAAACTGAATCGCTCTTGACCCATAGACAATCTTTCAAATTATTTTTAAAGAGCAAACTAAGTTTTTTTTTGGGGGGGGGCGCTTAGCGCCCCCAAGCTCCCCCTAACTTCGCCCATGACTGTAAGATCCTGTTGTGTCCTCTCGTATCCTGTTGAGTCCTCTCGGGTCCTCTTATAAAATTTATACAGGACTGTTATGAGCTGATGACCTCTAAGAAATATCTGTTTGTTCAGTATTTTTTTCGATGATACAAAAAAAGAATGTTAAATTAAATTGTGACTTAAGCTTGTTCACCGTCATAAAAATCAAAAATTTTTTAATTTAACCAAAAGGGTTTCTAACTTACCAACTCTTGACCTATGCTTAACATTTGGCACTTGTTTCCTTAAGTATTCTGGTTGAGGATTTTTCGCAGTTTCTATTTCAGATCGAGCTTCGTCCTCTAAACTTAACACTAATACTTGATTTGGCGAATCTGTTGAGCAACGTAGAGGCGAAAGGCTAAGCAGTCTCGGATAGTCTTCATTTTTTCGAAACCACCTCATTGTGCTGAAAGAAAAATTTCGAATCACATCAATACTCAGATTTCCATAAAAAAAAAACAAACTACAACAGCTTACATATCATGCTTTAAAAAAATACTTATTTCAGCTATGCAGGCTACGAGAGTTTTTGTTTTAGTACTCTCTAACTATACAGGGGCATCGCCAGAGTGGTGCAGAGGTGCAGCCGCACCCAAGCGGCCAAGCCAAGGGGCGGCCGAAGGTTGACCGACCTTATGCAAAATACATCATCAAAATACATGTTAAGGGAATATTGTAATGGGCAAAAAATCAGATTTTGAATGATGAACCAAAAAACACATTCCTGCATTTTCATCGGTCCGTGAGTCTGTCAATCTGTGTGTATGTCTGTCAGTTACATAGGTAACTCGAAAACCAAATTTTATATGGAGGATTAGCGCTGATAAGTATTTAGCTCTCCCGGGTAATTCCCTAATAGCCTAAATAACTTGAAAGGCAATTACCCGATTTTAACCAAATTTTGCATACTATTGCTATCTTAGGATATTAATGCTGGTACAGTCGCCTACAATTTTAATGTCATCTTAAAATCGCTTAAACATATTTGGAAAGCCCGAAATTTTGGAGTGCTTTAAAAACTGCTACAGAAATTCGTTTATTAATTCATGACACTAATTTAAAACCGTGTGGTGTTGCCATACAACGCACTGTTTCTGTGAGTTCTACAAATATGGAAAAAAAAAGATGACTTCAAAAAGGTGGGCAAACGTACGCTTTTCAGCTTTGCTTGTTTATTCCCTAGGGACACATAGGTATCTTTAAAAGTAACTGTATGCGCCAAAGTGTTCCTAAATCAATTATTGTTGTAATTTGCGGAGTTTTTTTATGTGCTGGGTGAAAAATAAAATAAGCCACTTTAGTTAATCTCAGTATGTAGGTACGTGAGCACAATAGATCCTTATATTCTATGGACAAATCAAGTTTCGTGTGCAAGTCGTGCCAACTTTCTGCCGATAAGCTAATTTTTTAAGGTCATCCCATATATCAGGTTTTGACTTGTCATTCTGGTAAATGCGTTTTTTGAAAGATATGGCGGATTCAAAATGGCGGAAAGGCGTATCTTTAAAAATATTGTAACTTTTTTTGTTTTTATCCGATTTTCATGGAACAAAGTTTAAAATACTTGGTTTGTAATGTATTTAAAAATGTATTGGTCAGAAGATATGTATTTTTTTGTATTTGTCAAAAAATAAAAAAATTAAAAAAAAAGGTAATTTTTTTTTATTTTTTTTATAAAACTATTGGAGCCAGAAAAAAAAAGTTTATATAAAAAAGATAGCAATTTTTATTCTTTATTTAAATCTGGTTTAAGTATTCCAATGCGTAAATTAGTTTTCAAGTTATTTCCAAATAACTGGAAAAAAATAGGGGTCTTTGGGGTATATTTAAAAATTATGCTTTTAATGAAAACCAATAAAAATGCAAATTGCTTCATTAAACAACAAATAGGTCTTGCAATTCAACGCGACAACAATCCCAGACGATACTGGTTTAGAGGAAATTTTTTATTAATGTTTCCTTTTTTTTTTTGTTTTTTTTTAGTTTTACAATTTTATTTCTTTCTTTGATTTTCTTATTAATTTTATCAATTGTTATACATTAATTATACCTTGTTTTATGTAAAAAAAAAATAAAGAAAATTACCATAAGAACTTTTTGAAAGTAACTTTAATTTGTTTAACATACCTAGCAGATCAGGGTTTGACTTATTGTCATTGTGATCATCGCGCTTTTTTTTTTAAATATGGCAGATTCAATATGGCGGAAAAACATATTTAAAAACAAATTGTATCTTCTTTATTTTTTATCTGATTTTAATACAACAAAGCTTAAATTACTTGATTTAAAATGTATTAAAAAAATACTTTTTAAAACATTAATTTTTTTTAATATTCGAAAAAAAAATCAGGTGAAACAAGTGACAAAAATGATTTTATTTATTTTATTTTTTAATTGACCCCCATATACGGACGTCGCTGAAGGGTTTGTCATTAAACAAACCCCACTGACTTAAATATTGTTAAAAATAAAATTTTATTTCCTACAATAAAGTATAAAACACATTTTTGTCAATTAATTAGTTTCTGAGACAATTGGAAAATACTCTGCCAATATATGGGCCCCTAAGCTCACACTAGGTACTACAGTTATAGTGTACGTGTGAGCTAATATAACTAAAAACTGAAATATATTTTATTCAACTCCACGCTAAATTACCTTTTGTTTGATACCACACAAGCCATGTTTTGACTTAAACTCAAATTTTTGAAATCCACCCCCACCCTTAAAAAAACAAAAACTAAAATGTATTTTTTTGAACTCCGGACTTAATTACCTTTCGTTTGATATCACACACGCCATATTTTCACTTAAACTCAAATTTTTGAAATATACCCCCACCCTTTTTTTAAAATAAATTAAAATATATTTTGTTTAACTCCAGACTCAATTACCTTTCGTTTGATATTACACGCGCCATATTTTCACATAAACTCTAATTTTTGAAATCTATCCCCACCCTTTTATTTGGTTTGTGTTCGGTGGATTTTGTTCATTTTTAAATGGGACCATCTCGACCGGAGACCCAGCCTAGGTACCAAATTTCATTAAATCGGCCAAGCGGTTTTTGAGTTATGCGCGTTGGTCGTTACAGTACAGACAGACATACAGACAGACAGACAGACATACAGACAGACAGACAGACAGACAGACAGACAGACAGACAGACAGACAGACAGACAGACAGACAGACAGACAGACAGACAGACAGACAGACAGACAGACAGACAGACAGACAGACAGACAGACAGACAGACAGACAGACAGACAGACAGACAGACAGACAGACAGACAGACAGACATACAGACAGACCGACAGACAGACAGACAGACAGACGGCGCAACAAAAAAGTTTCAAAATCATCTGAAACGCAAAGATATATAAAAAATTTTGAAATCGGAGCAACTTTTTTTTGCTCGAAAAAATTAGGATCACCATAGCTCACACTACTATAGTATAGTATATGTGTGAGCTAAAACTTGGAACAGAATTAATTTGTTTGGTGATTTGTAAAAATTGATTTAAGTTGCACAGGCCTGTGAAGTTTTAATCTGAAGATAAATCTTACATTATTACACACGTTTAAAAGGAAATTTTATTGTCTACAATCGACTATAGGTCACAATTTTTGATAGAGAGCTTGGTTTTTAAGATAATCGGATAAAACCTATGTGGTTTTTATATTTTCTTAATAAACGGACGCCGCTGGAGATTTTGTCACCGACTGACTAATACAATGTTAAAAAAGAAATTTTATTTTCTACAATAAACGGCGAAATAATTTTTTTCCCAAAAAGCTTAATTTTTGAGAAAATTGGATAAAACTTAGTGATAAATTGATCAATTTAGTAATTTTTCAAAATTGATTTTATTTACGGACGTCCCTAAATTGATACAGATAAAACTACCATTGCCTTATTATACATCATTTAAAAGGCAATTTTATTGTCTATAACAAAGTGTGTATTATATTTTTTGATATAGGCTCGGTTTTTAAGAAAATCGGGTAAAACCTGTAATAAACGTTTCTTTTTTAAATTTATTTACACTACCTCAATAAGCGGACGCCGCTGGAGAGTTTGTCATTAGTTGTACCACACTGACTTATACATTGTTGAAAAGGAAATTTTAGCTTAGTTTTTAAGAAAATTTGAAAAAAACCTATCTAAATTTCAGGACTTGGTATGAGTCTGGAGAGTCTTGGGGGATTTTGCATCTAAAATTTTAAAAATAATATAATTTTATTTTTAAATTAGATTTTACACATTTTTGATCCATTTCTATGTCATTGTGTCTTTAGGGCGTCAACTTATTTACATTTTCAGAAATTCGAACACGACTATATAAGGAGGGGGGATAAAAAAATTGGACCAAAAACTCGCCCATCAACATCCAAATCGTTAGTCTGTGACCTATTCTCAGCTAGGATCCATTGTCAAACTGCGGTCCTCATATTTTGCATACTCAACTACCTCTAGCACCTGCGCTATATTGTAAAAACTTTCGTCGATTAATATTCACTTTTTTATTGAAACAAATATAAAATATACATCTATATAAGACCTGTATACAACAAATTAAAGAAAAATGTTCATTCTAAAACTTTTATTTAAACTTTTTTTTTTAATTTTGCTTTGCTGTTATTAAAAATGTAGGTTAAATAAAAAATTTTGTTATTTTATTTTTTCTAAAAAAACGAAGCAAAATTTTGAAAAATATAATAGAAAGTTAATTATTGCGGATGTTTACTGATTTATTTGCCATTTTTTGCAACCCTCTACGTCTATTTTTATTATATTTTTATTATCGTGCAAAAAAAAGTGGTGGGGGCCATATCTTTTAAAAATTGCATTTACCAGAATGACAACAAGTCAAAACCTGATCTATGGAGTGCCCTTAACAAACTTGGCTTATCGGCAAAACCCCCTTTTAGGCCGATTTGTCCATAGACTAATATGTGGTCGCAGTGCATGGAGGTCCAGTAGGGCCTGCCACCACTTTCGATTACAATAATAAGAAAAAAGTTACGCTAGTCACAGATGCTGTATCGAAATTAAAAATATCCACAGAGCTTTTCACAATTACTGCCAATCGAATGACGTCATCAAATTATTTCTTTCTAGGCCTTCTTATTTTTTTGAAACCACGGTTTATTATGGCCGACATATTGGATTTCTACGTCATTTAATACATGGGCCCACCCAGGCAAGCGCGGATCTGGGTCAAAATCTAAGGGGGGTTATAGTCGACAAAAAAATTATTTGTAACATAATTTATTTCTAGGGGGAAATTCTCCCTATATTTGTTAGCAAATAGTGCATATTCAGGGGGGGGTTACCACGTTACCCCTCATTCCCAATCCGCGCTTGCACCCCCAAGCATATTCATGCATGCGCTACTGTTAAATATATATTAAAAATAGCTTTTCAACCAACCATCTTCAACAAACCTATCTTTCGCAAACGGAAAAGAAGAATTTATTATAAAAACCGTTTTTCACTTAGTTTGTGAAACCAATGCTGTAATTATGTTTTTGTCAAAAGTACGCAACTATCTATCAAATTGCCAATCATTTGATTTATATGTAGGTATATTAAGATTTTTATAAGTAATATAAGTATCTAAATTTATTTTGATATTTATTGAGTTAAATTGCCAATTAAATTTACTATGGAAAGGTTTCCGAATTGGCAAAAATCCGACTTATAAGTGTTTTGTTTTGTGCTATAAAAACGTGTTCTGATTTTGAGCTCAAGTTAACCCGATATGGTGTGGTTCTTAAATATTATATATTTATATAATGGGAAGAACTTAGTGGCATAATGATAAGCATTTATTTTATTAAATTCGGACAGAGTACCTAAAAACTTATAATGTGTTTTTTTTGGCCACGATATAGAAATATAAAAAAGAAATAATATTATATATATCGCACTGCACTAACACAAATTCAAATAATTTAAACTTATTTCTGTACAACTTTGACAGCTTAGCGCGAGTACTTACGATAGAGTTCATACTATAAATATCAGGTTATTCAAGAAACGAAAGTGGAATTATGGTTATGTTAGGTATTAAGGCAAAACACAATTTTATAATCAATTTACTACATACTGTAGTAAGTAGGTACAGTATTATCAAGTTATAGGTAGCTAATTTGACTGGTCTATTCTAAGAAAAAACATGACAGGGACAAAATTTAAAAACTGCGAAAATATTAAACCATTTTGGAATTTGTGGTCGATATTTTTCTTGATATGTATTGGAACCATCACCGAAAGAGATTTAGGTCTGGTAACCTCCTATTCTCCATCATTCATCGTCGTAAATGACAAAAACAAAATCGTCCAAGATCATAAATGAACATGGTATAACAAAAACGTCATTCATCAAAACAAGACAACAGCAAAATCTAAACAAAGTATAAAAGGCAACTTCAAAGTGGTAATGTCAACCAGGGACACCGGTGTTCCGGAAAAAGGCATTTTCATCCTCAGCGTGGCTTGCCTGACTACAGTAATCAAACTGACTACAAGATACAAGGTAAATCAAAAGGAATGAAAAAATAGGTGAAACCTACTTTTCATTCAACGATTAAAACGAAAGTGAACCAAGGAAACTAAGTCCCCGGCGAGACTAAAACGTCCACGGGTCTATAAGGAAGAAATACATTTTGTTTTAACTCTCTATTCCAAAAAATATTTTTTCTCCGAGGATTGAAAAATTTGCTATGGAAAGTACTGCGCAGTAAATGCTGCTGAGGAGGATAATAACAAAATTCCCGATGGTGTGCTTTTTCATCGCTTACGAAAAAATACTTATAAAGAATTTCCAATCCGGAAAAGGCTCAGTTAGATATTAGGAGAATTGTTTTTTGTCGTTGTCCGTAGCAACATTTGCTTCACACCCCGCAGCTAACATTCCACTTTTTTGTAGTTTTTCGATTTATAATTAAAAAAAAATAAAGATAATTGTATAATTTACTACTTCTACACATATAGAAAAAATGTTTAATGAGAAAAATTGTAAAGAAACAAATAACCAGCAATTTAAAAAAATATATTTTTATTTTTAACGTTGTTGTTCAAAACCCTGAATTCCGTTTTTTTTTAATATATTTTTTTTTTGGAAAAGAGGAGCCTTTATCTTATAATAAATACACACGTGATAGACAAGTTTGGCCTGATGAAATGGAGGAAGTACTTCTTGGTTTTTGAAATAGAACAAGAACTTGTTATAGCTTACCCCAAGCATGTTAGAATTAACTCCGACAAGGGGCAAGTAGTAACAATCTGCATGACACTAGTTATTTATTGATGTATATTAACATGTATCTGTTAAAATTCTTTTAGTTTTAGCTTTAATAGATTTTCTACTTGTAACCCCGACCTCCCCTAGAAGAACGACCTACACCAAACCAAACCCAAACTGCGCCGGATATTTCGCGCAGAAGCGGCTCGCGCGATACCGTACCCCGGCGCCGAAACAGCTGCGTAGCATAATAGGTACTTTTTACAACAAATCTATTTTAACATCGAACAGACCGCAGTGTAAAATTTTCAAAGAAATTTATAAAAACTGTTACCACTTTAACTGTAGATATCAGTATTACCAATATCCATTAACCCTAGATAAAAGCCCGTGTGATACAAAAGGGAAGGGGGAATCCAAGTGATCTTAAGGGGGGCCAAGGCCATAACTTAAGATGCAGCTAAGAGGGAGATCAGTATAGAGCAAAAACGTCGCCCGAGGCAAAATTCCTAAAAGCCGATTGATAAAAAAAAGAGTAAAGAGACTTAGCAGGTTTTTACTGTATAATGCTGCATGCTGGTCGATAATACTTAGGCACACATTAAGAAATAGTAATTACGTTGCTTTCAGATTGTCTGAATTCCATACATAAAGTCAAGGTTATTATTAAAATAGTTGGGTTTGATCAGGTTTTATACAATATCCAAAATCATGGGCGGATCCAAGGGGAAGGGCTCGGGGCCCGCCCCCCTTTGAGCCTAAGATTTTTTTAGATATTTTCAACATATTTCATAAATAAAAACAAAAAATAGCATAAAATAGGTCATGATTGGGTCTCGCCCCCCCCAAGACTTATTTCTGGGGGGTACATGCTCCACTGCCAAAGCAGTGACGTATCCATTATTTGATCTTAAGGGATCATCATAAATAAATATGCAGTTACTAAATTACTCAATTTTTTTACCTAACGCTAAAAACAGAATTAAAATATCAACGTAACCTACAAAAAAATGAAGAGTTGTGACATACATACATACGAACATCCCATTTAATAGGGGTTTTTTAAACATTTTATAGATATTTAGTAAAATTCAAATTTTTTTCATGCTCTGTTTTGTAGTTTCTTTAATTTAAAACTAACAAAATATATGGTAACTTCAACTTTGATCTAACACATTGTCTTTTTTGAGATTTTTTTGTATTTTAATAACGTATGACAAAAACAAAACGTTATATCGAAATATTGACAAAAAAAAGCTATAATTTTTAAAAAGAATTGTAATGCCTTGCAAAATAAGCAAGATACGAATATTATTTTCATATTATTACAGTAATGTTATTATTATTTTCCTAAATGTCCTAACCCTTTGGGGAATGACGCTGCCAATATTTTGTCAAGATAAAAATACTCTGCCAATATATGGGCACCTAAGCTCACACTAGGTACTATAGTTATAGTGTACGTGTGAGCTAATATAACTAAAAACTGAAATATAGTTTATATAACTCCAGACTAAGTTACCTTTCGTTTGATACGACACAAGCCAGGTTTTGACTTAAACTCTAATTTTTGAAATCTACCCCGATTTTTGAACCGAACCGAACCGAACCATTTAAAAAATCAAATAAAATGTATTTTGTTTAACTCCTGCCTCAATTACTTTTCGTTTAAAATCACACAAGCCATATTTTCACTTAAACCCTAATTTTTGAAATCTACCCTTGGCTTGCATTCAGTGGATTTTGTTCATTTTTAAATGGGACCATTACGACCCAAGACCCAGCCTAGGTACCAAATTTCATTCAAATTGAGCAAGCGGTTATATAAACACGAACCGAACCGAACCATTTAAAAAATCAAATAAAATGTATTTTGTTTAACTCCTGCCTCAATTACTTTTCGTTTAAAATCACACAAGCCATATTTTCACTTAAACCCTAATTTTTGAAATCTACCCTTGGCTTGCGTTCAGTGGATTTTGTTCATTTTTAAATGGGACCATTACGACCCAAGACCCAGCCTAGGTACCAAATTTCATTCAAATCGAGCAAGCGGTCCGGTCTTACAGACAGACATACAGACAGACAGACGACGCGACAAAAACGTTTCAAAATCATCTGAAACGCAAAGTTATATAAACATTTTTGAAATCGGAGCAACTTTTTTTTTCTCGAAAAAATTAGCTCATCACTCATCACCATAGCTCACACTACTATAGTATAGTAGTAGTGTGAGCTAATACTATAGAATAGTAGTAGTGTGAGCTAATACTATAGTATAGTAGTAGTGTGAGCTAAAAAGAAATATATTAAAACGTGAAAAAATTACCTGGACGCGACGGCCGTATGCTAAATCAATGATAACGTCAATGTTTCCAAAGAAGTCGCCATTAAATATTTTCATTGAATTAAAATATTTGTTGGCCAAACTTCAAGGTTTGACCAAAATCTAATTGCAGAATTTTTAACAGCCAAGACCAGATTCGCTAAGGATTTAAAAATGAGACACACTATACATTCTAAGTATCTACGGTACGCCACTGGATTTCATTTTCATTCGGCATTTTCCTTCAAAACACGATTTCGAATTTTTCGCAACACACGTTGAAACACGATTTTGTTGTGCAAAAAATCTTTTTAGATTCTCATGTCAAGTAACAAGTGTCAGTTCACGTGATTCTTTTAATAATGAATGTCTTGTTAATTTTTTAAAATTAGTTATTATGGGCAGCGATACGCTGATATGGGTGTTTTCGTAGTACTCTTTCCACAACAGAAAAAAAAACGTGACTTCCTGTCACTTTCGATTTTTAACTGTTATTTTTTAAATAAAACTTATACTATTACTTATACATACTTATTAGGTGTAAATCATTTTTTTTCGAAACATCTTTCAAAAACATAAAAAAAATGTGAAAGGAAACAGTTAACCGACAAATCCTTATTACAAAAATGGTAAGGGTGGATATCTCGTAGACATCGGAGTTTCGTTGAGATACGTCACGATCTTAACCATATATAATGAAAATAAAAAATAGTGATATTATCTAAAAAAGAAACATGATATGTGGACATTTACCGAAAAACAGCCAACTGTCGAATTAAATTGCAGCCTCAGTCAGGGTATATTTGAAGACAAAAACCTGACTGACCATAACGGAGACAGAGACTGATATGAAATCGGGAAGCTCGTGAACCCGCTATTTCATCCTAATTGGGGTAAAAATGTTGAAGATCTAGTTTTCGGTATATTGACAGCACGTAAACACAAGCGAGGCTCTAGTTCAAAAACTACAGGAGGGGATGGGCGACGATGTATTTTTTTATTAGCAAATCTTCCATAGGGAGGAGGTGTGAGTAACTGCAAAGGGTAATTTCTCCGTTACGCCGCTTCTTAAATCCGCGCTTGTATAAACATCACAAAAATGTAAAGTGCGTTTTTTAGATTATCTTGATAATTAAATATGTAGATGTCATTAACATTAACAATGTTTTTCTTGCGGTTTCTGAAATACAAAACATACTAACCACAGAAAGAAAAGGAAATAAAGAAATTATTAGTCAGTTTTGAAATAAGCCGTTTTTAGCTCCAGCTTGCCTATTTAATATGATACAACATTGTGCGAAACGTCAACATTTTTAGAAAAAATCGTAGAATACGAATTTCTATGGTAGAGATCTGGCATATGGTGCAGGACCACTCTGCAGGGGGAGGGGGTGACGTTTTTTCGTCGGGTTAGTTACACTTTGTTTTTTTTAATCTGCCAGTTTCCAGAATTTTCGAACATAATTTACATCTACCCCCCATAGGCGAGTCATCAACCCCTAAAAACGTGAAATTTAATTTCGGAAAAAAAACCCTTTACAAATTGATGCTGATAAAATTTAGTAGATGCATTGAAAAGTATAGGATTAGAGCTTTAATTTGGTGTATTGCTTATCTACAGAGTGTTAAATTTGGGGTAGTTTCTTAAAAGTAAAGTGATTTTTTTATTTAAACAATTTTTTCTCAAAAAAGTTTTTTCAAAAAAATTGTTGTGACCAATCTTGTAGAGATTAAAACTACCTACCTAAAAATAGCTTCCTGATTTGAATTTGTAGCTGTTCAGGACAGCTTCAATTTGTGACTTTTGGAGAAATCTTTCTGGATAATATAATAAGACACGTCAAATATGGTTATTACATTTTGTATATCACGTAAAATTTAATTTATGATACAGCTACATAGTTATATTAACACGACTAAGAGCAGTATCTACATATACTTGCATTTTTTTTAAGTCGAAGAAAAATTTTTTGTTTGCCAGGGATTTTTTTGCTTGACCGAAACATCCGAGGCCTAAACGAGTAGGTGCTTCTTATAACCAGATAAATTCTCTTTAGAACGATGTGCTTAAAAGCTATGTAGCTTTTAAAAGATAAAAAAAGCTATGTAGCTTTTAAAAGATAAAAGAAAACCAAACGGCTGAAATCAACAGACGCGTAAGACTGGCCTGGGCAGCATTCGGTAAATTAAGCTACCTATTAAAAAATATCCTCAGTTCCTCAAGACAAAATGTATTCTTCCTGTACTCCCATGGATCCCAGACCTTGATACTTACAAAATCAAATATGGATAAGGTAACAAAAATTACATTAAAGCCAACAGATAGAGAACCGAACCGAACCAAGCCTTAGATTTCTTTACATATTTTCCACATATTTCATGAAAAAACACAAAAAATAGCTTAAAATTCGACATCATAAGGCTGCTAACATACAATGTCTTTATAAGATATAAACAGATTGAAAATGATATATAAAATGCAATAAATAAAACATTTTTTAAATGAGTTTTTATTATTATAAAAAAAGCTACAAATTAACGACTAACTATTGATGAAATAATAAATAGTCTAATTGATTGGTAAAATAAAATGCAAAACCAAACACTGTCTAGTATATTTAAATTTGCTTTTAACATTTCTGGTGAGTGATGAGTGAATAAATAATGAAACAGTTGTTCGTGAAGAGAATCATTCTTAAGTGTCTACTTTTTAACAGCTCGACGAAAATTTGACATGATTTAAAAGTACCTCCTCGCCTTGGTTGTAAGTTGTGTAGGGTATGTTTCAAAGCAGTATATATATATATATATATATATATATATATATATAGCTTATCAGTGGTCACACATATTATCGAAAAGCTGAAAACAGTAAAAAAAATCAACTTATAACCACACTAATCATAGGTACTAGATTATGGTAAGATTTAAAATTAAGGAATACATTTATTCAAAGTACATTACGCTGCTGGGTAATCCCTCGTTTACCCATCAATTAAGCCCCCCCTTTTACTTAATATTAAACGAAATGGATAGACATAAAATTAACACTAAATTTGTGCTTAGTTCATGGGCAAATAAGGCACCTACCAGGCATTGGAAACCTGTATTCAGAGTTCCGTAAAGTAAGCGATAAGAAGTTAAAAAGACACTACCAATACAAATTTTATCAAATGCCAATCTAACCTCAAATGAGAAAATAAGAAAACTTATGGATCGTTCATACTCGTCTTTTGTCTAGTCTTTTGTCTTGGTTTAGTCATATGTCTTGTCATAAGAAAGTTAAAACCACTGTTTCTTATGGGAGTGTTCATACAATGTTTTTGCTTTTGTTTTTGATTAGTCTTTGTCTTAAGAGTTGCCAACTTTCAATCCTTAGGACAACGACTAAGACGAGTGACAGACATCAGCTGATATTTGTTGTTTTTTTACAGGGCGTCCGAAGAGCGCAAGCGCGCGGCCGAAATTTCGAATTTACCACCATTTATCATGTTTTTAACAGAAAATCTCAACCTAACCTCAAAATTTTATTTGTTTTTATTTTCTTTTTCGCTTTTGTTCTTTCGTGTCTGTGTTTCGTGCACAGATTAGGTTAAATAAGATTGTTTTGTGTAGAAAATGACTTTTGAAAAGGGCCCTTTTTATTGAAATTGAATTTTTTTTTCAGTGGGTTATGACTAAGACTAATAAAAAACAAAAGACGAGTATGAACACCCGATTTTGTTTAAGACAGCTAAGACTAATCAAAGGACAAAGACTAATCAAAAACAAAAGACTAAGACGAGTATGAACAATACTTTACCTTAAAATTTCTTGAAAAACTATGCATTTTATACTCGTCTGAACTTTAGACACTTTACCCAGAAAAGCAATTAGAAATTCTTAATCTTTTATATTTAAATTGCAAAAGTTACAAATTTAACAAAATTTAATTTTAATGCGTCACAGCAGCAAAGATTACCTACATAAGCCAAAAAGATAGATTTTAAATGAACCCGAAATAAAATGCGGTGGAAGAGGTTTTTCTACCTGAAAAAAAGGGGGACGGAAAATCCAAACCACAGATAATTCTCAAAAAAAATAGAATAACAAACGCGCGACCGCAGTGCCTCTTGTGAGCTTAGTGAGAACTTTAACCTAACGACCTGTCAAATTGCATTGAGTTTCCTAGGCATGAACACTACCGTTTAGGCACAGACCTTTTGGGTAGACAACAAAAATTATTAATGCCTTGAAACCCACTTTTTTTACGAACAATGTTTGGCCACCTGTTGGTTTGGCGACGGTTATTTCGGCGCTAAAGATTTAAATAATAGCCGTAAACAACTAAAATTATTAATGCATTGACACCCACTTTTTTTGCGAAGATTTTTTGGGCGCCTGTCGTTTTGGTTTTGTTAAAGACACTTACCGTTTAGGTGCAGATTATTTGGGCGCCAATTATTTGGGGGTCGAAATTTTGAATGTTGGACGTTTGGCGGAATAGCTATAAGCAACACAATTAATAATGCCTTGACATCCCCTTTTTTTGCTGTTTAGTGATGATTGGCACCAAAGTAGTCTGCGCCTAAACGGTAATATCCTTAACCAAACAAAATGACAGGCGCTCAAACAATATTCGCAAAAAAAGTACACGGTAAAACATTTTGTCTACAATGAAAACACGTTTTTTTCTTGAATAAATTGTTTTACCTTAAAAAAATTTGTTTTAAATTAAAATATTTTTCTTTGGTTCAACGCAGTGTTTAATCTTGAAATGAGACTTTATTTTTCTTCTTTAATTGTTTTGCTTCAGCATACTCCATTTTGTAACAAAGCAAATTGTCTTCATATAAGTAATATTTTGCTTCCGGAGAAAACGGTACCTTGGATTAATTCAATTCCAGTTTATAATAAAACAATTTCTGTTTCACATTAAAATAAAAGGCAAGACATTTTTTATTTTAAATCAAGAAAATATTCTCTTGGTGAATAGGAAAGCACAAAATATTTTACTTCAAACAATTTTCCATGATCTAAGACAAAAATTTTTACCGTGTGGGTGTCAAGGTATTAATAATTTTTCTTCTGTTGTTTTGTTGCCTATTATTGCTCAAACCTTTTTATTTTTTATTATTTACGGCTATTGCCCAAACGTTCAACGCCCATGGTCATCGTTGGTGATAAGTTGGATGATGCAGCCCTCAAATTGATAGCACCCAAACGCTTAGTGTCCAACCAGTAGATCCTCAAACGATCGGCTTAAATCAAAAAGCATACCTACGCAGCACTTGACATATGATGCAGTGCCGCGTGGTTGTCACCGCTATACTTATAAAAGCTACATAGCTTTTAAGTAGACCATTTCAAACAGAATTGGTCTGGCTATAAGATGCACCTATTGGTTTAGGCGTCGGAGGCTTCCGTCATGCTATAAAAAATGTTACATAGCCAATTTTGACGTAGTTCATAATGGTCGTCCAGAAATCTGTGTTTTATATAACAAAAATATAGATTTAAAAGTCACAAAATAGTGCTGTTCTAGACAGCTACAAAATTCAAACTAGGAAGCAAATTTATATTTTTTGTAGGCAGTTTCAACCTCTACAAACTGGTCTCCATAAGTTTCTTGAAAGAACTTACGGTTTTTGAGACGGTATACATAAGCGATACACCGTATTAAAGCATTGATCCTGTACTTTAGAATGTGCTTACCAAATTCTATCAGCATCCATTTTTCAAAGGTGTTTTTTGCCGAAAAAAAAAGAAATCACGTCTTTAGACCGGAGGGTATATGGTTAAGTTATGTTTGAAAATGCTGAAAAATAGTGAATTAGAAAAACCAAAGTGAAACTAACCCGAGTTATAATTTAAAAAAAAACGTCACCCTTGGAGGGGGCTCAGAGTGATTCTGCACCATATGCCAAATCTCCGCACGAGAAATTCGTATTCTGCCATTTTTTCTGAAAATTTTGATGTATCACACAAAATTGTATCACAAATAGGCAGGCAACAAATCATTTCGGAACTGACTATAAAGTGAATATTATAATTCTTATTATTGAAATTATTAGCGCATATCACTCGGCGAATGTAACATAAAATTTGGTTTGCCATCTAAAAACAAGTTGTAGCAGCTACTAAAAAAAACCCTTTATTTCGAGTATCAATGCTAATACAAATAAAAAAAAAATTGCGCCAGCAGGCACGTATTGCCGTCCATACAATATTACTCTATTATTCCAAAAACCCCTACGTCGATGTTTTTGTGTTATCGTGTTCGATACAGACAGACTCCATTAAAAATTTATCTATAAAAAGTCAGTAGAACAACTTTGGAAATTGAAAAAAATTATATGCTCATAATTTGCCGTTAATTATCCGTTAATTAGTTGTGGAAACAAAAAATTTGCCGTGTCCGTTTTTTTAAGAAAAATATGGTGTTTTGCTAACTTTATATAAAGTTAGCAAAAAACCTATAGAAACAATTGATTTATCTAAAAAAAAATTTGTTCACAATTTGCCGTTAATTATCCGTAAACTAGTTGTAAAAACAAAAAATTTGTCTTGTCCGTTTTTTTTAAATATGGTGTTCTGCTAACTTTATATAAAGTTAGCAGAACACTTATGGAAACAATCGATTTATCTAAAAAAAATTTAGTTGACAATTTGCCGTTAATTATCCGTAAATTAGTTGTGAAAACAAAAAATTTGCTGTGCTCGTTTTTTTTTTAATATGGTGTTTTGCTAACTTTATAATATAAAGTTACCAGAACACTACCTATAGAAACAATGGATTTATCTAAAAAAGATTTAGTTCACAATTTGCCGTTAATTCTCCGTAAATTAGTTGTAAAAACAAAAAATTTGCCGTGCCCGTTTTTTTAAAAAAACTTTGGTGTTTTGCTAACTTTATATAAAGTTAGCAGAAAACCTATAGAAATAATGGATTTATTTTTTTAAAAAATTGTGCCCAATTTGCCGTTAATTATCCGTTAATTAGTTTTGAAAATAAAAATTTGCCGTGCTCCTTTTTTAATAAATAAATGGTGTTTTGCTAACTTTATATAAAGTTAGCAGAACACGTATAGAAATAATGGATTAATCTAAAAACAATTTTTTAAAAAGGGAGACGGCAAATTTTTTGTTTTTACAACTAATTTACGGATAATTAACGGCAAATTGTGCACATAATTTTTTTTAGATAAATCCATTATTTCTATCCGTGTTCTGTTAACTTTATATCAAGTTAGCAAAACACCATTTATTTATTAAAAAAGGAGCACGGCAAATTTTTATTTTCAAAACTAATTAACGGATAATTAATTAACGGAAAATTGTGCACAAATTTTTTTTTAGATAAATGCTATTTTTTACAGGTGTTTTGATAACTTTATATAACGTTAGCAAAATACCATTTTTTTTTTAAAAAGGGCACGGCAAATTTTTGTTTTTACAACTAATTTACGGATAATTAACGGCCAATTATAAGCATATGATTTTTTTCTACTTCCAAAGTTGTTCTGCTAACTTTATATACATTAAAAATTTTGGTAGTTACTTATTGTCCACAGTATACAAGTTCATGTTTTAAGTGATGAGTAGCAAAATTTTTAAAAGTGTTTCCTAACATAATGCGCGGGCGCCGAAATCTTTCGAGTTTGGGACTGACTAAAACAAAAATTCAATTTTGGGGACAATGCTGCCGTTTGTATTCAAATACATTCACTAATTCTTTACTGTTACTTTTTTCATCTGTGTATGGATCCTTGAACGGGTAAGACTACTCCCTCAAAATCGGGTGAAAGTCAAACTGCGCATGCGATCTTACTTGATTTCCGCATCTACCTATATTGATCCTGACGTGGGGAGATGCTAATTCTCACTCTCATTTATTTCAAGAATTCATACACTGGTAATTTATGAGATAAAAAAAGTTACAGTAAATAATTAGTAACGGGCTTAAAAAATCTGTTTGTCTCCAAAACCGCATGCTTCGTTTATTCAGTCCGAAGCTTAAAAAAATTCTGCGGCCGCGCACTCTGTTAGAAATTACTTTTAATAATTTTCACAGAGGACAAAATAAAGCTATGTAAGAAATTTCACTACTTTCACTTAAAAAATAGATCCGTGTACTGTGGCCTATTAGGTCTTTTTTAAACCAACCATTTTAAGGGAAAAAAAATCCAAAACCAATACTGGTGCGTTTGAAAATTGTCACCCTAGGGTAAAGGTTATACCTGGGCTAGCCCAAATTCGTTCGAAAATGATCACGGTCGAAACGATGACGTCATACACCCGCGTTCGAATATCAATCAAAAAGGTGATGACCCGGGGTGCGCCTAATTCACACCGGTCAGAAGCGAGGCGAGATTCACCCGCAATTGCGCACCAGCGCTTAGCTTAAAGTGTTTATTGTTTTTTTATTATTTATCCAGGGTAATTTGGCTTTTTCGATGACGTCATCAGTATCGCCTTACCCTACCCTCACCTTACCCTCGCCTTTTATTTTCAAAGGCACCCCTGCTGTGTTAATACAAAAAAATGAATTTTATAACTTTTCATGAAAAAGAAGTTTAATACTTACTGAATTTCTATGCTTTCCTAAAATTTATTGACATGGCTTTTTTAATAATTACTACTAATTCGGACGGCACTGTATCCATCAGTTTGGTAAGATTAAATAATAGGGACTTATTGGAATAAAACCTTACTTTATTTTAGAATCGAATTTATTTTGACACATTTACACAGAAATATAACAGCTGACCTCTCAAAATTGACATACCAAAGTCAAATTTAATAATAGAGACGCTAACTTTCATTTAATAAAAACCGACACTAATAAATCCGGTTTTTAAATACATAAAGGCCAAATTTTGAAGCAAAGCAGCTGCTTTTTATATGTAAATCTGTCACCATAGGGTCGATTTTTAAGGTCAGGTTTTATTCCAATAAGTGTCTATTAATTATGAAAGTGCCGTCCGAATTAGCAGGCTTGCATCCGATTTTAAGCCTTTTTTAGGTTCAAGCCTTTAATTCGGCCAATCGCTATAATATCTTTGATATAAAATAAAATTAAGTTTATGTTTCTGACTCCTTAATGTTAATCCGATGAATAACTTTTTTTGGGGTTATTTATAAAATAAGGTCTACAAAACAAAGTCAGCTAGTCTAAATGAATTAAGCAATCAAATCACTCAGGAAGTAAAACCTATTTCATTGTAGTAAGGAAGAAGGGAATGGGACAATTCGCCGAGGATTTTGTCAAACAGCGAAAGGAGGCCATTTTGAACAGTTAATTTAATAATAATTTGCTAGTATTAATTTTTCTTCAAAAAAAAGTCACAAAAGTTTTTTCTGATTTTATCCCCGAAATGTCACATAAAAAAATTAATTTCATTGTACGTAGATTTTAAATAATTATGTTTCTTTAATTTTTTTAAAAAGATTTTTAAATTTTAACAACTAACCTTGAAAAAATTACTCAAAGTGACAGAAACGTCAAAGTCAACGGAACGTCTTAATAGTTTAGTGTAAAGGTAAGTTTTTTCTAAACTATTTTTTGAAATAATATAATTTACGAGATACAAGGGGGTCCCGTTTCTTTCATCATGCATATGTTCTCTGTAATAGGTGAGAAGGCGCACTAAAAAATAAAAAAAGGAACATATAAAAATTATAGATTTCTCTGTTTAATTTTCTAGAAAACATTTTAAAAGATTGCCAATCAACCACCCCAATTGCCCGAGATTCCTTGATAGGCCGACCTAATTTCTATTAAATAACCGAAAGCATTCCCCTAAATTTTTTATAACTACTTAAAAACAACTTTATAAAACTATTGTATTCATACAACAAACCCACAAAGAATCGATATAACCAAATCTTACCAGAGGCTATCATTTTTTAAATAAATTATTATTACTGTCTACCCATGTATTTAATAATGCTTAATAAATAATTTACGCAAGACTCGCAAGAGAAACCAATGCTCAGAATTGTTGGCAATACTTACTTAGTTAATTGTTATAAGAAATATTCACAAAAATAAAATTGCTAAAAATGTTGAAATACCTATGCAAAAACATAAACTATGTATAGAGTGGTCCAAAATTGACGAAAAACTAATGTACTTAGTTGATAAGACTGCATCTCTCACCAAGCGAAATCAGCACAAAATAGCGGATAGCCCATTCTAAATTGCATCCCAAAAAAGATACAGTTATACCTGAACCGAAAGAGGTCACTAAAAAAAATTACATCCCAAGTTGATATTAGGGACTCATTGCAATAAAGCCAGACACTAAATGTACCGGGCACTATTCTAACAGTTTCGCATTATAAGAGCAGCTGACTTCTTTCAAAATTAGGCCTTTGTTTATTATAAGAGCCGGCATTAATAGTGCCGCTATTATTAATGAAAAATAGACGACTGGATTTATAAATACAACACTGGTATGTCAATTTGAAAGATCAACTATTAGTTTTCATTAAAAAACTGTCAGAATGGTGCCCGGAACTATTATTGCCTGGCTTTATTGCAATAAGTCCCTATTAAGTTAAGATCTCTGCTTTTTCAATAGTCAGTTATCGAAATTAAAAAAACTTGCCAAGTTTCTTGGTGTGAGTTATAAGGAAACCTCGAGAATCAATATTCCAATTTAACTAACCTAACCTATCCTAACTTTAGCTCTCCCTGCTTTAATGTTCGAAGACCTATCCTAATCTTCCTAACTCTCTTAAGACTAATTAAACAGACCTAACCTTGCTTTTAAACTAAACTAACCTTACCTAACTAAACCTCACTTGACCTAATTTTTTGTTTAGGTCGCAGACACATGAAAATGTGTAAAAATTTAAAACGGCCTTTATAAATTCAAATTGATTTTAGTAAAATAATCAGTTAGATGTATCAGTCCAGCCAGCCGGGCACAGCCCTCCACTAAATTTAGTTATACAGTGCGGACCTAAGTAGACACCCCCTCCTTCTAATTTTTGAACAAAAAGAGATATCGATTTCTGGTAAAAAGTATTTTAAATGGGACTTTTTTTGAGGATATTTGAGCTAAGTGATAGTTATGTCAAACTAATTTAAAAATCGGTTTAGTTTCCTAATAGATATGTTTATTTTTCTTCGCGCTTGACTAAAAAATGTCAATTTTTTATCAAGCAAAAAAAAATAATTTAAATTGATTGATTTTATCATAAATGATTTTTTTTTATTTGCTTCTAAGTTTTGTCAGAACCTAAAATACTTTTTTAAAAACTAAAAGTTTTGAAAAAATAATCACACAGCACGTTTTTCTATTTAAGATTTTTAACTTATTTTAAGGTTCTAACATAACTTAGAAGCATAAAAATTCAATTTCTGATAAATAAATTCAATTAAACAATTTTTTTTTGCTCAATAAAAAATTGACTTTTATTAGTCGACCGCGAAGAAAAATAAGTATCTCCTAGGAAACTTTTAAATGTGTTGTATAGAGAATCAAAATACCTTTCGAAAGGGGTATTACATATCCCCCTTCCAATTTAAACATTTTGATGTTATGTCAAATTTTTGACATAGGTTAGTTTGACCACCAAATATCCTCAAAAAAAGTCCCATGAAAAAGACTTTTTATTAGAAATCGATATCTCATTTTGTTCAAAAGTTAGAAGGAGGGGTCTATTTAGGTCCGCACTGTATAAGTCTGGTTAGGCCCCTGCAACAGACGCAGACGGAAGTGGCCCCCTCGCAAAATAAGAAGTCAGCAATGTCTTGTAAGGCGCAAAGAATTCAAGGCAATTTTTATCAAAAATAAATGGGCCCCTAAACTCTTAGGGCCCCAGTCCGACTATTTTACAAAAGAAGTTCATGTTTAAACTTAAAATTTTGAAGAAAAAAATTATATATATTTTATGATAACCAGGCCGTGGTGTACCAGTTATAAAATTATTTGTATATAAAACATTGAAAGTATGTGGACTTTTGTCTTTAATAGCTTTTAACATATCGTGTATGTATTTTTGATTTTGAGTGTTTTTTAAGTTTTTTAAACAATAAGGGCATCATATTTAAGTGTTTTTAACAAATTTTGTGTTTGTGGTAAATTTACTCTTAAATAACAAATGAGAGGCAAAAAGAACCGAGAATTTTCCAAAAAATCGTATTTACCTTTGGAAGCCCAGTAAAACTGGAAAATCGATGGGCCCCTAAAACTATTTGCAGAACAGAAAAAGTTTGAATTTTAAAACTCCATGTTTTAACAAGAATAAAAAGTGTACATGGAAATCACAGGACAAACTTCTGCGAGGCGTCCCATACTTTGCTGTATACCTATATGATGTTCCATCTGATTCTATAGATTACCGGATCATCGTTTCATGTCCAAACAGGGTTCCGACCAATTGGCATCCAAAGTAAAGAAAAAAAGTGATAAAGTTAAAGTTTGTTAAAATCGAACGAGATAAAAAAAAATCTACAATTTTTTCCAGATGATAAAGATTTTATATTCTGCATTAATGTCGAAAGTCTTTTGTTGGAAATTGGTTTGTGAGTTAAATTTAAATCAGAAGATTGGAGTCTTTTCATTGATAGCTGAGCCTGCAAACTGTGTTTTGCTACATAATAGAAATAATTATGCCTGCGTACAAATTGGTCATTTAACGATCAGGCGTGAAATATGAACATGTGATGTTGAACAATATTAAATCATAACAAAATTTCATGTAAAAAAAAGCCAAGTACGCGAAAATGGTATTCCGTAAAAAGAATTAATAATTAATAAAAATAAATAAAAATAAAGCCAAGTTCTCCAATACAAATTTCAAAATGAAGTGTTCTTACTAGTTTTTTAAAGGATTTAGATAATATTTAAGTTTTAAAGTAATAAAATATGCGGAATATTGTTCAAAACTTTGGCAAAGCTTTATTTAAAATTTTGAGGTTTTTAATTATTTTCGATGGTTTTATCATAGTTCCTTGCCTTCTAAAGCTTAGCTATTTAGCGTTTCTGGAAGTGGGCAATGTTACTTTTACATAATTTTACATTTATAGGGGGGAAATAAATTAAAATGTTGGTGTTTTTAATTTTTTCCCCATATTTTTATTATAGTTCCTATGAGTCTTCCAAAGCTCAGCTCTCTAGCGTTTTTTTTTAGTGGGCAATGTTACTTTTACAGAACTTTACATGTATAGGGGATCAAATTTTTCCAAGGGTTTGGCCAGAATTGTCATCAGTCTGTCAGATTTTTAGCATGTCTGGAACTACAGTAGAATTTTGATGATCTACCCACATAGCACAATCACGTGTTTAACACGTAAAAATGACGTGAGAAAAAAAAACGTTGATTTTAAAAGCTGCTAGAAAAAACGTTTATTTCATATATGAAAACAAGCTTAATAGGTCATTCATTAACGTTATAAAAAATAACGTTGCTAAAAACTGCGTTTTAATAACGCCATTATCAAATTAAAACAGCACTGTTTTTACGTTAGTTTCAAGTGATATTTATCAACGTTAAAATCACATAAGATTCACGCCTTTTCTACACGAATTTTAAAACGCGACTTGCATGGTTTTTCTACCTAATAATTTTAAGATTTTACTAGCAGCGCCACCTATTGTCGGCATTTTTCACTTTGACGAAATCTATCAGGCAGTGCTTTGGCCTCTAAACTCCAAAAACCTGTTAAGAAACTGATTCCTGATCCTTTACGATCACGACGCATCAGTCATTTAACCTGATAAAGACACATTAATACTCTGTGAAAGTGTTTACTGTTAAAAAATCTTGTTTAGGTTTAAAAAAAAACATAATGTATAGAGATAGATATATAGATATTTTGTATTGTCTTGAGCGCCATCTTTAAAATTGTCTTGAAATGTTGTAGTCTTAAACTAGTGAACTTTTATAACTTCATTTCGCGTCTCTTTTAAGTTAAAAAAATGTTATTAAAAAAACGTGACCAAAAAAGACGCAGAAAGGTTTTAGAAGTCTTAATCTAGTGGCGTTTTAGAACATGTTTTGGAGGACTTTTCAAGTGTGAATTTGGTACATGAAAATTACGAGGGTTAAAAACACGTTATATACACAGCACCAGAATTTTTATAGCTTGATTTCTCCTTGTTTTTAAGTTATCCTTAAGCATGTAGATTTAACAAAATAAATATTACATGGTATGAGGTTGTTTTCAAGTAAAATAAAACTTTGTTATTTTTGTTCACGTTAATTTAATGTTGATGTGATTTTTGTGTGACAATTTCGACGTATTTTGAAATTTCTTTGCTACTGTATGTTGATTTTCGTAGCTCATTCCGAAGTAGAGTTTTAGATACGTCAAATATGGTCTGAAATGTTTCAAGAAAAGATGATACAGCAGATTTCGCGAACTTGGTGAGGCATTGCCGTACTCCCAGATAATAGAGCAATCCATGGCATGCCTATGTGAACCTTAAAATAAAATGGGATGCAGTGCCAAAAAAACTTTAAGAGAAAACTTGGTTATTGGCAAAGCTAATATTGTCAAGTCGTGATGCAACAATTAATAACCCGTATAAAACCTCTACTAAATCTTGTAAACTTTCACATGTTTTTTACTTCCCTTGTAAAGGGAAATAATATATTGGTGCTAAAATGACATGTTCGACTTTTCAAACATTCTTTCAAATTCAAGCATTTCTAAGATAGCAGATCTCATTTCTGTTTTCCGTCGCTTTGTCTATCCGTGTGTACATCCGGATTCTTAAAGCTAATTTAATAATATTTTACACAAATATGAAGTATATTACAGGGTAGTATTCTTCAAAAAGATACTTTCTCACCAAATTCCTAGTTTTTCCAGGAAAGTTGTGATAAAAAGTTTTTACAGATTGGTTGCCAATTTAGCTGTTTTTTGCAATATCTCTAAAACATAACATTTTACAAAAGAACTAAAAGGAATGAATTTAAGAAAATAAAATTGTTCTTCTGGTAAAGTGAAGTTATGGCAGTGGCGGAGTTATACATTTTTAAATTAGAGAATTTTTACGAAGACATCATTTCGTTTTTTCGCTAAGATCTTGAAAAGACCATACGTAAACTATTATAAATAAGTTTTGTTAAAAACTTCTGGATATACAAAAAAATTATGTCATATGGTTTGTTATGGCTTATCAGGCGTAGATCTACGGGATGAGAAAAAGGGGGAAATGTCCCCCCCCCAAATCTCAAACTATATTTAGTTTTTACACACAGAATACTGGTCACTGTGCAAAATATTTTATAATTATTTATTATAACATCCCCCCCCCCAAATACACAGCGGCAGCATAGATCTAATATGACTTGATTTCGTCTTCATTTGAAGCACTGTGTAGATAAATGATAATGTTCTTAGAAAGTGGTTTGTCACAAATTATAACTTAATGTGACTAGACACATTAACTAAACACGTACAAAAACTAAATTGTTTTGTTTACACAAAATTTCTTACTTTCAGCTGGTAGTGAAGATGGAGGCCCGAGTGCACCAAAAAAACTTGCATTAAATTTATTAATTTATAAATTTTCAGGTACTGCAAATAATCTAATTTATTTACCTTCGTTTTTATGTTATGGAGAAATCTTGCCTTTTTTGGTATACGAAACAACCCGATTTCAACAAGGTATCAATCAATTAAAAAGGTTAAGCAGTTTTTGGGATATATGACTATTAAACAATAAGTTCTTTAATTGTTAACCCATCTTTATGAATTTTCGACCTTGGTCTAACTAAACTAGACTTTAGAAATTTAAAAAATTATCACATCTTACGAACCACATCAGCAGCTTTTTCATCAAAATTTGTACAAGACGCTAGCGCTACAAAGTCCACTTCAAATCCCTGGCTTCGCATGCGTAGATCTACCAATATTATTTACCTCATGTATTAGAATCGATGTACAGGGTGATTTTCACTTGAATGATTCTAACCACATGAAAATAGAAAGTTTCAAAAACCTAACCTAACGAAACCTAATCAGATCTAACCGAACCGAACCAAAGCAAACTAAACCAATATTTTTTTTCAAAAAAAAAACTTTCCTGACTTCCTACCTGGGATGCTAGAGGATGTGAATCCGAACCGGACCGTACCGAACCGAACCTCTCCAAACCTAACCCTACCCAACTAAACCTAATTAGCAGTACGTGTTGTAGTTTAGTTTGGTTAGGTTCGGTTTGGTTATAATGATCGATGCGATTTTTGAAAAAATAAAAATTGTACAGTCACAAACGGACTTAAAAATGCCGGATATTTTTAAGTAAACGGTTCTAAAACTAAACTTCAGGGTATGAAAATGTGTGAGAATGAGAATTTACATCTCTCTCTGTCACGACCAATAGAGATACGGAAAACTAGTGATACCGCATGCGCAGTTCAAGATCACCCGATTTTGAGGGAGTACCAACAGTTTTAAATGTGTTGGAACAGAAAGATGAACAAATGGAGTATCCAAGTGACTGTTATATGTTATAAATACAGGGTGTCTCAGATAAAAGAACTACATGGGGTCGTATGGAGATTTCGGAATCGGTAAGAGATACAATTTTGCCTAAATGAGAAAAAAGTTGCGCCATTTCGAGCCCAACTAGATGTTGTACCGAAATTAAAAATATCCATTTAAGAATTCCTACACCGCGCTAACAATTAACGCCGCGCCGTTTCCTCAAAGCAGGTAAATTCTTTTAATAAATGAACATTATAATAATTAGGGACTTTTTGTTTGAAACTCGTAGACAATGATTGAGTAGAAATAAAATTTCGGACTTCCATTGTCTTTATTTTTTTTAAACACGACGTTTCGGTTAGTCAGTATCTCTAACCGTTTTCAAGTGTAAACTAAACAATCTAGTCTCTAGGCTACTACTTCTACCACCTGGTGTGCAGTCAGGTGTGACGGACCGACCCCTTTTTAATCCTAAGACGCCTGTTTTCCTTAAGGAGTGGTTTCCATATTTGGTATGTCTGTGCTTGGTTGACTAAAAACTTCTTTATTCTGCATTATAAACGCAGCTTCAATAAACTTTCGTTTCCGCCAATGCGACTCCTTATGCAAAACTTTAGCTTCCGACCACTGAATCCTGTGATCATTTGACCGTGCATGTTCCGTTAAACCGGATTTTTCAATATCCCCTAATTCGGTACTTTTTAGATGTTCATTTACTTCAACCTGGAGAGGGCGTTTCGTTTCACCTACATATGATGTACCACACTTACACGGGATTTGGTAAATACATTCCTTATTATTTGAGGGATTTTCTGGTTTGGTTTTCGTTACAAAACTCCTTATCGTATTTCCCGACGAAAATACTGTTTTTATATTATAGTGCTTGGCTATTCGTCTTATGTTTTCTGAAATCCCTTGAATATATGGAATGTTAATAACACCCAACGGATTATTACTTTGAGAATTTGTAACATTTGGTTTGTTTTTAATTTTAGAGATCGTTGAGTTTATTAATTTCTCGGAATAACCATTCTGATGTAAATCCTGTTTAATGTCTTAATTTCTGTGGTTAATTCTTCATTATTACTACAAATATTTACGGCTCTTAAATATAAACTTCTTATAACTCCTTGTTTTGTAGCAACAGAATGATTAGACTTAAAATTGAGGTACTGTCCCGTGTGTGCAGCTTTCCTATATACAGTAGTTTGAATGTTTCTGTCTAATCGTTTGACAAGAACATCCAAAAAAGGTAAGGCCGAGTCCTTTTCAATTTCCATGGTGCATTTGATTGTTAGTCGAATACCGTTTAGATGGTGTAGAAAATTCTGTAGTTCGTCATCATTTTCCGGCCATATAATAAATGTGTCATCCATGTATCGTAGCCATAGTTTTGGGTTGACTCTTGCTGTGTTGATCGCATCGTCCTCGACCACTCCATGTAGATGTTTGCTACCACTGGCGAAAGAGACGAACCCATCGGAAGTCCATCATTTTACGCGTAAAACTTATCTTTCACATGAAAGTAAGAGTTACGAAGACAGAGCTCCAACAGATCCATCACCCCCTCCACTGATAGCGTTGTTCTTTCGTGAAGTGTATCATCAGTTTGTAATTTGCTTTTGATGATACTGAGTGACTGATTTATTGGCACGTTGGTGTACAGACTTTCTACATCAAAACTTACAAATCTATCGTCGGGGTCTAATTCGATCCCTTTTAAAACCTCAACAAAATGTTCCGAGTTTTTGACGAAAAAAAGAGGCCTAATTTTGAAAGAAACTGTCCGAATAGCGCCCGGCACAAATACTGCCTGGCTTTATTGCTTTATTTGAGTCCCTATTGGTATTCAAAACCATGGTAATATATTTTAGGATAGGATGTTACGCAGTAGCGCACCCAGGCATATGTTTTGGGGGGGGGGGGGGGGGCAAGGCCTCATGATGGCGTATTTTATGGCGAAAATATCTAAAAAACTCTTAAGCTTGGGGCAGTCCGCGCCACGCCCCCCACCCTGGGTGCGCCCATGTGTTATGTTACTTTGCCGGTTTCAAATATATTATGCTGATATGATGATATTTTAGCAGGAAAATCAATGGTATACTTGAAAGGTAACTGTAAACAATGATGTAACTTTTAACATTTAAGGCTAAAATTGTGTTAAACTACAAAACCAAAATGTAGTGGGTATAGCGAATTTTAATTCTGGTAATGGGGGAGAGTAACCTATGACGAGACAGTTCTTTTTTTGGAACGAATACGTTTATTAAATACCAAATCATTTAAAAAAATATTGCTAAAAGAATATAAGTTGTTTTTTGGCATTTAAATTTAAAAGTTACGTGACAAATAATGTCAATGTTAAAATTGTTAAGGTGACTAAATCTATTATTAGTTTCTGGAGATAAACATTAAATGAGATTAGGTTTTTGACATTTGAAAATTAATAACCTTAAATTAAGAGACTCACCTTATTGCAAAAAAAGATACAGAAATAAAACTAATGAAATACTAAAAAGTTATGGCCCGTAATAGAAAACAAAACACTCCTCACTATCTAAAAGTTTACTTACTCACATTAAATTTTATCTGAACCGTGCTATCTCTGTGGGCACGGTAATATACTAGCTGTTAATTGCACACATAATACGATAAGAAACACAAGAGACAAACAACCGTTCTTGTAAAAGTACTAAGACCTTAGATTTTATAAGTACATATACTAAAAGTCATTAACTAGCGATGTCACTGCCCTATAACACAGTTTCTTTTTGTTACAACCAGTTAGTTCACTCTTGCTATAAGGTTAAGGCGATTTTTTATATTATTACAAGAACTTTAGTTAATTTTTTCGGTTTATGTCTGGTGGATTTTATTCATTTTTAAATGTGACCATCTAGAGCCAAAACCCACCCTAATTAAAAAATTTCATTTTTAAATCATGCTAGCAGTTTTTGAGTTATGCGCGTTGGTCGTTACAGACAACAAAAAAGTTACGAAATCATCTCAAACGCAAAGATATATATCAACTATTTTTATCTTATTTTTGACACGATCGCCATAGCTCACACTGCTATAGTTATAGTATACGTGTGAGCTATCACAGAAAATATTTCATAAAACCATGTGTTTGCCCGCAGTAAGAAAAACGATAACTGCAATGGACTGTATTTTTATTAAACGAAATCGCGAACAAACATAATAATTGATACGGATCACGAAAATTAAGAGTCCCTAGGGAATTCGCTGTAATCACACAACTGAAAGTCGAAAACAAGAGTACTCACCGATGTGCAGCCAGTTTCTTTACGTCTCAGGGGCCCCTGTCAGGATCTAATGATAACAGCACGTAGCTGAAGGGCTGAAGATTCCAGTTCTATGGTTTTTAGTCCACGAACCGAGCACTTTCAAGTATAGAAAATTGTAATAAATTGGAGAAAGTAATTAACACGCCATTTTCTCGTGGCGGTCGTGAAGGAAACTCTCTGATTCTTGTTGCAAATATCCCAAGCGCAGAAAAATATACCTTGCTTCTAGTCCAATTGTGTGGTTTTAAATTTTAAAAAGAACCGTGAAATTTAGCTCGAGCTAACACCATGGACATATAATAACACAATTAATATAGAAATATGATTTTTGTTAAAAACGCTTCTATTAAAAATTGTCAAAATTATTTCTGAGAACCAGTAGCGGATCCGGGGGGGGGGGGGCAGAGGGGCCCGCCTTCCTCCATGACATAAAGATTACAATTTACAATCTTAAGTTCTAGTAAAAAATTATCAATACACAAACTACAATTTTTTACCAAATTTAATTTTTTTCACAAAAATTTACATTCTTTAAAATTTTTACACAAAAATTACTTTATTTTCTAAACATTTTTGGCTGCGGATCATTTTATTTGCGTTTAGTAAAAAACTTCAAGTGATTTTTCATTTTCTGTTTCTTTTTTAGAAAAGGTTTTCCATTTTGGCGCAAAATCATTTTTCTAAAATGTTTACATGCGCCATTTTTTTTCGCTATGTTAACAAATATTGCGACGCAATTTTTTTCAATCCTCCAGAAATTTTTTTACATTGCAAAAATGTTCTTCTGCGGCGCCATTTTTTTCCGACTTAGTACTTATTTTTCTAAAATTTTTGTTATATTCTACAAAAAAAATTTCCGCGACTATTTTTTTTTCTATCTTTGTCTGCAGCGCACTGTTCTTTTAATTTTCCTGTAGTTTTTTTGTATTGCAAAAATTTTCTTCTGTAGTGCCATTTTTCCGAAATGTACTAAAATTTTTGCTTGCAGTGCCATTTTCTTAGGGAACGTTCTTAAATTACGTAACGCAAAAATTCAGAATTTGTGAACGCATTTTCAAGAAAAAAACACATTAAAATAACATTTAGTGTAACGCAAGGCAAAACCCCCTCCCCCCTTGAGCGATACGTAATTTAAGAATATGCCCTTATTGCTCTACAAATTTGTTCTGAAAAGTACTTAACTTTTCAAAAACTTTCGTTATTTTTTTCAATTTTTCAGTTGTTTTCAATGTCTTCCTTCATCTTCAAGTGTGCTAAGCCATCTTATACCCCCTCTCTCTTCTGTAGTTGTTTTCTTGCATTGTATAGGTTAGGTATTAGGCCTAAGGCTGCGCCCCTGATCTCTATATATACTTATAAAATGCAAATCTTTTTTTCATACTGACTGTGTGTTCTAACGGACAGATTTAAAACTCATAGAGATGTACATTCTGTGGATACTAGGAATAGAGATAATCTCATACCTAGCTATCACAGGCTAGAAAGAACTCATAGAGGCACAGATTATTATGCAATCAAATTTTTTAATGCACTTCCACCAGAAATAAAATCTCTTGAAATTAAACAGTTTATTGGGAACGTGAAAAACCATCTAATCCAGAATGCATTTTATTCCTTCGAGGAGTACCTGAGTAGTAATTTTATGTTTTGAACTTGTGTGTTTTTTTAAACTTTTAAACTTGTGTTGAAATTTCTTTTTTTAAATAAACGTGTTTTTATACATATTTTAAATATTCATGTAGTCAATAAAATAGGTTTTTTAATTAGTCATATTTATGCAATAATCTTTTTAAGTAGAATTTTGTAAGATATCTTATCTGTTGACTTGTAAAAACACTATTTTCTGTGTAATATTACCAATAAATAAACTAAACTAAACTAAACTAAATTTAGAAGCGAACCAAACCGAATATTTGTTATTACCAGTAAAATATTGCAAATATATAAACAGCAATTTTTTACAAATTATAATTTTTTTTTACTTTTTTTAGAAATGTGGTTTTTATTTCCAATTATTGGCAAATATTTTTTTTGCTACCTTCCAGGCCCCTCCCTCCGGATTCGCCTGGACATCCTCGATTCGCCACTGCCCGAGAGCACCCATGAGGTTTTCTATAACCCTGCTTCAATGAGCGGTTTTTATTTAAAAAGAAATTCTTTTAATTTTCAAGGGGGAATTGCGGGTGTATGTTAAGGGATTAAAATTTCTTGTTTCCCTACACTAAATTTGACCCTTACGGCGCTACAATACACTACAAGACCAAGAATTTATTTAAAAATCCTGTAGGATGGTGTACAAATTTGGTTCAGATGATTAAACTTGAACGAATATAAGATTTTATTATTAGTAATAAGTTGAATATACCTTTCTAAAACAGCCGCTTTGAACTAAAAAATAAATTTATTTTTAGGATTCATCAAATCAATCAAAAATTTTGAATTGAAAGATTTTTAAAAAGTTGACTGGTATGGTACGGCCATGTACAACGGATGAACGAAGAAAGATTACCAAAGCAAGTCCTAGAATGGCAACCAATAGGGCGCAGAAAAAGAGGGCGTCCTAAACTAGAATGGCAACAGTCAATCCAAAGATCAATGAGTCAAAAAAATCTAACAGAAGATGATTGTCAGGATCGAAGGAGGTGGAGAATAGGCGTCGGACAACGTAGAAAAACGTTCTAAACCGACTTAGTAGTAGTGTCAGTTTTCGAATTATTGTCGACAAACTGTCAAAAAGCACATTCCCACATAGCACAATCACGTGTTTAACACGTAAAAAAGGCGTGAGAAAAAAACTTTGATTTTAAAAGCTGCTAAAAAAAACGTTTATTTCATATATGAAAACCAGCTTAATAGGTCATTCATTAACGTTATAAAAAATAACGTTGCTAAAAACTGCGTTTTAATAACGCTATTATCAAATTAAAACAGCAATGTTTTTACGTTAGTTTCAAGTGATTTTTATCAACGTCAAAATCACATTAGATTCACGCCTTTTCTACACGAATTTAAAAACGCGACTTGCATAGCTTTTCTACCAAATATTTTTGAGATTTTACTAGCAGCAGCGCCACCTATTGTCGGGATTTTTCACTGACGAAATCTATCAGCCTCTAAACTCCAAAAGCCTGTTCAGGAACTGATCCCTGATCCACGATCACGACGCAATATTCTGAGAAAGAAATCTTGTTTAGCTTTTAAAAAAAACATAATGTATATAGATAGATATATAGATATTTTGTCTTGCCTTGAGCGCCATCTTTAAAATTGTCTTGAAGTGGTGTAGTCTTAAACTAGTAAACTTCTATAACTTCCTTTCGCGTCTCTTTTAAGTTAAAAAAACGTTACCAAAAAAGACGCAGAAAGTTAGTAGGTTTGAGAAGTCTTAATCTAGTGGCGTTTTAGAACATGTTGTGGAGGACTTTTCAAGTGTGAATTTGATACATGAAAATAACGAGGGTAAAAAACACGGTATATACACAGCACCAGAAAGTTGAGCAAAAAGTACATTTTTATAGCTTAATTTCTCCTTGTTACTTAAAAAAGTTATCTTTTATATTTTTGTACACGTTAATTTAACGTTGATGTGATTTTTGTGCTATGTGGGTTTAAGGGGTGAACCACCGCACTTCCTGCCAGGGGTGGGGGGTGATTACTCCTCGTAAAATATTCGGGGAAGTGTCATGTCTGATCCTACAAAAATGAACATAAACATGCCAATAATAGTTTTCTTAAAAATTTAAGATTATGAAAAAAAAAATTGGTAGGCCCTGTGTAACCATTTATAAAAAGACTAAGATCTAAAGGAGACAAATATATGACAGGTCTACATGAGGTCTTTTATATTTTTATTTGTTTTAAAAAATGGTCTCTTGCTAATTTATTAACAAAAACGCACCCTTGTTCAAATTTGAACTTGCGTCAAAATCTCGAGATTAAAATCAAACTAAACTAAAAATTTATTAAAAATTTAAAAGTTTTCAGGTGTTTTCTATAAAGTCGTTATCTTCATAGTTAGTGATTTCATTAAGATTAAACTCTGATATATTTTGAGTTTGCAGTAACTTTTCGTACTGTGTTTTTGTTTAAGACAAGATTTTTAACAAGTCTTTAATTAGTTTTTTTAGTATATTGTTTTTGCAGATCTCCTTCTAAAATCTTTTTCTTATTTAATATTTTATCATAAGTATTGTTCATACTCGTCTTAGTCTTTTGCTTTTGATTAGTCTTTGTCCTTTGATTAGTCTTAGCTGTCTTAAACAAAATCGGCTGTTCATACTCGTCTTTTGTTTTTGATTAGTCTTAGTCATAACTCACTGAAAAAAAAATCCAATTCAATAAAAAGGCCCTCTTCAAAAGTTATTTTCTACACAAAATGATCTTATTTAACCTAATCTGTGCACGAAACACAGACACGAAAGAACAAAAGCGAAAAGGAAAAAAAGCAAATAAAATTTTGAGGTTATGTTGAGATTTTCTGTTAAAAACATGATTAATGGCGAATTCAAAGTTTCGACCGCGCGCTTGCGCTCTTCGGACGCCCTGTAAAACAAAACAACAAACATCAGCTGATGTCTGTCACTCGTCTTAGTCGTTGTCCTAAGGATTGAAAGTTGGCAACTCTTAAGACAAAGACTAATCAAAAACAAAAGCAAAAGCATTGTATGGACACTCCCATAAGAAACAGTGGTTTTAACTTTCTTATGACAAGACATATGACTAAACCAAGACAAAAGACGAGTATGAACGATCCATTACTTTACTGAACATCTTCTTTTTTCTATTATTGTTCAATTTCTCCAACCATTTTTTCAAGAAAATCTTGAGAGCTTTAACCAATTTTCTTCAAATTCAATATGATTTCCTTTCTTAAGACTAATCTTTCTTTAAATTTTTTCTTTCTTCCAACAAATTTCTGTTTACACTAGCCTTGTTCTCAACCTTCATGCATCTTTTTTGTACTAAGCAGTAAGATTTAACATTTACTTACATATATTGTTCCAGTAATGCACTTTTTTAGAAATCCAGATGTTTTAACATAACAAATAACAGTTTGAACTCTCAATAGAGTAAGTAAGAGTATTGTAGGATTTTTAGAGCAAAATGAAGAATTTAAGAAAAATTGTTTACCTTAAAAAAGTTTTGATTTTTTAAGATTTTAGGACACCCTGTATTTTTATCCTTAATACAAAAAAGGTAATTTTTTGTCGACCAGTGTGTTTAGTTACTCTATAAATTTTTTACAAAAACCCCATAACCATCAAAACGGTCACCCCCTCCTAAAAATATCTTACCTTGGAAAGTCCCAAAACTACAAAAAGTGCCATAAAACTCGTACCGACAAAAGGTTAGGTTAGGTTAGGTTTATAACCTGATAACACTTGTTAGATTATTTAAACTGTGCGTTTGGACATCGCGCGTACGAAAACAAGTAGTAAAATAGCACCACGTGAGCCGGTCGATGCGGTAAACGGTGAAGAGTACCATTCGCTCGTGTCACTCCTGGTACTGCATATACGCGACTGTTGCCTGACGGGTACAGTCATAGAGGAAATACTAGGTGAGAAAGAAGTGGAATTTGTTAAACATATTTGGAGCACATCGACACACCGTCCCTAGACAGAGTATGGGCTTTTTTAATAGCCACTAATTGGAACGAAACCTGACTTTATTTTATAGTCGACTATATTCTGACAAATTTACAAAGAAAACTGACAGATGACCTCTCAAAATTGACATACCAAAGTCAAATTTAAAAATAAAGTCGCTAACTTTCATTTAATAAAAACAGACACTACTACATACATTGGTAACACACTTTTGTTTTGAGGTAAAGAGGATATTTTTTATTTTTTAATAGCAAAATATGGAATTACCGAATGCTGCTCAGGCCAATCTTACTCGTCTCTTAATTTCAACCGTTTGGTTTTCATTTTTTAGTTTAATAATTTGTCCCAGGTATGTATATTCCGCGACTTGTTCTATTTCCTCTCTCAAGCCTAAGTATATTTTTAGCTGGTGTATCCAGTTCCTTCAGCATTTGTATTAGTTCTTCTTTCTTATCTGTTATTAAGGCAATATCATCAGCATATCTTAGGTGGTTCAAGTCTTGTCCGTTTACTTGGATGCCTATTCCTTTCCAATGTAAGTTTTTAAAAACATCTTCTAGGGTCTGGTTAAATAGTTTAGGGGATATTGTGTCACCCTGCTGACATCTCTTTTTATGCGGACTGGTTTGGTTCCTTCCTGGATTTTCACTGATGTCGCTTTGCTATATATATATTGGCTATTAAATCTGTGTATCTGTGTTCTATTCGGTTATTAATTAAAGATGCTTTTACTGCCCAGTGCTCAATGCTATCGAAAGCTTTTTTAAAGTCTATAAACGCAACATATAGTGGAATGTTGTGTTTCCTATAATAAAGTGTAAAATACATTTTTTCCTAAAGAGCTTAGTTTCTTAGAAAATTTAATAAAACATGTAAAAAAAGTTTAGTGATTTTTCAAAATTAATTTAATTTACGGACGCCCCTAAATTGTTAGATAAAAATTATCTTGCTTTGTTATACATCGTTTAAGGCGGCAGTTTACACTTCACATGCAGAAGGTAACAGGCTCGCGTCTCGAACGATGCAAAAACAAAAAAAAAATCCGTCGCCATGTCGCTGTCTTCCTTTTTAGCGTTCAACAGCCGTCATCGAATAAGCATGCGATGCAATGCACGCAAAAAATATAAGTCGACCTTGAACATCGAGAATATACGCAGGTGTCGTCCAGAAGCCGACACGCAGCCAGCCGAGGAACCAGGGATAATAACCCCTGCTATAGTCGGAACTAGGATGGCGCCAGCATTAATCTTTACAGTCAACTCACGACGACCACGACTGTTGCTCTGAAAAGGAAAGAAGTCTATCGTCTATCCCCAAGTCCTGCTGGGACGATAGCCATGTTAGATAGATACAAATCTAACATGTAGCAGGACCACCTTTCGGAAGAGGTGTAAAAGCGTGGGTCCACTATGTATACTCGCTACGCAGTATAAAGATCCCTGCCCTTTACTTTTATTTTCGTTTGGTTCAGAGTTCAGCAGTGGCGGCTCGTCCAATGACGCAGATGAAACGCTGCTTCACCTCTTTTTTCCAGACTAAATAAGCCGCGCCGCGTCAGCGTGAACGTTCCACTCGCGGCTACAGACTAAAATGCACTCTGGCTCCTTCGATTTCGAGGTTATGTTTTAATTGTTTTGTTTTTGTTTAAATTAGCTTGTCTAACGAACTGTCACGATCAGCTGTTTTTCGATCCAAGATGGTCGCCATAGGTTACCTAATCTGTGCATAGGACAAAGTGTTTTCCCATAAGCCGCAATGTTAACAAAAACGTAATTTTTAAAAAAAGTGAAACGATTTAATTTACAACAAAGATGCTGTTTTAAGCATTGAACCTTTGTACACATGGGAAAAATGCGTTTTTCTTTAAAAAAAAATCAATTGAAGCCAGTAAATCTCAAATAAAAGGGACCATGTTTTGTTCAAAAGTCAGGTTATGTTTTTATTTACTTTTGTTTTTTTTTAGTTTTTTTACAGTTTTTTACTCAGTTTGAATCATTATTATTAGTTTCTGTGCTGTTATGAATTGTGGCAGCTGGGGAGAGCTTGATAATGTTAGTTTTGATGGAATGCCAAGTATTTTGACCTTAAAAAATCATCTTGATTTAAATGAACTAGGTATCAGCTCAAAGAAGGGAAAAGAAAGTGGATAAGTGCTCTATTACCTGACTTAACAGAGGATAAATTGAAATATTCAAAAGTTTATTGTCAGGTTTGTTTTGGATAAATGTGTAACTGCCATTTTGGCAACATTTTCTATTGGGATCTTTTTTTGTGCTTGAGTGGACCTTTTGCAGAAGTGTAACATAGAACTGTGTTAAACTGTAAGAAATATTTCACTATGATTTTTTTACTATTCTAGGCAAGCAACTTTCAAAACTAGAATACAGCAATGATCATGACTGGGTCTCTCCTGAATGGATTATTGTTTCAAAACGGTTGAAAAATTTTAAAAATGATGGTTGAAAAAAGGGTCCAGAGAAGAAAGAAAAGGAAAACAATATGAGGTTAAAGTGTGAATAATGAGCTGAACCAAATTTGTACAACATCCTACAGAACTCTTAAATAAACTTTTGGTAGTGTAGCGTCCTGTATAGTGTCGAGTGAAGTCCTGTATCATCAAAGTTTCTTTTTCTTTAATAAATATTTATTTTACAGACCTCAAAACAGTTTAGAATAAACTGGTGAATTTGACAATCTCCCTAACTCAAACCTCTTTTTATCTTAAACTATTTTGGTGCAAATTTTCCTTTATTTCCATGCTTTTTGACACCTAAAACTTGTACACCGTAAAATTTGTATAGTATCTGACTGGACCTACTACAAGTCCTGTTGTGAAATTTCTACGGTACTGTTCTGAGCTTATTATTACCAAAAAAAAAAATTTTATGGCATCATTAATAATAGATGGAAAAGAAAGTCATCTTTGTTGACTTTGATGACCACAAGAAAAACAAATAAGTTATCTCAGATATTTTTTTCAATTTCTCTCAAAAAAACTTGGGTTCTAATACTCCTAATGGGTCATATGCTGTTACTCTCAATTGTAGAGTAGAGTATATATATATATATACAAAAAAACAGTAATAAAAGTAATAGTAACAGTAGTAATACAACAGCGAATATTGTACTGTTGTAAAATTTGAACAGTACTTACTGTTGTGAGCTGATGAACCTTAGGTTTGACCGAGGGGTGAACAGCTAACCCAAAATGTATACACCGATTGTGAAAATCCACAATCTTTTGCTAAGATTGTGAGGGATTGTGGCAAGATTGTGAGGGATTGTTACAAGATTGTGAAAGATTGTGAAGGATTGTGGTAAGATTGTGAGAGAATGTGACAGATGGTGGAGGACTGTGCAGCGGCGTAGCGCGCCTGAAGGGGCGGGGTGGGCACTGTCCCATCAAAAATTCTTGCAACCAAATAATAACCGAGGGGTGACCAGCTGATCCCAAAATGTGTGCGCCGATTGCAAAAATCCACCATCTTTTGCTAAGATTGTGAGGGAACCCCAAAATGTGTACGCCGATTGAGAAAATCCACAATCTTTTGCTAAGATTGTGAGGGAATGTGTAAAGATTGTGAGGGATTGTGGTAAGATTGTGAAGGATTGTGGTAAGATTGTGACAGATTGTGGGTGATTGGGAGGGATTGTGTAAAGATTGTGAACAGATTGTGAGAAATGTGTACACCGATTGTGAGAGCTGTTCACCCCTCGGGTTTGACAGTACTTAAGCCCTATGTATTATAGTTCATGGAAAATCATATGGTGATGTATGGTGTGTGAGGCCAATGACAAGGAAAAACTGTATTTTAATTTTGCAAGTTTTTTTTTATATAATGTTTACTTATATTTTTTTAAATAAACGTATTTTGTAAAGGACTTATTAGAAGTTTGCTTGACCAACCTCGGTTGGAACTCATATGTGCATATTGATCTGTTGGACTGACTTACCTAGTTGTGCCTCTTTTTCATGTCACTACTGGAGGGTTAAAACAATTAAACTTTGTCTAAACCTAAAAATCATAGTGAAATATTTTTCACAGTTTAACGCTATAGAAGGCATATTACTTAGCAAAAGGTTTAGTCAAGTACAACAAAAGATCCTAATAGAAAACCTGAATCAGATAAGAAAAGTTTAGTCTATTTCAATTTCTTCTCTGTTAAGTGAGCCTTGAAGTGAGCTCTTTGAATAGAACTACTTTCCCCTACCTTGGGCTGATAGTTCATTGATTCATTGGTCAAAAAACTTCAAAAACCTTTGGGGGCCCGATACCTTTGGGGGGCCCCCAGAGGTCTCGTGACGTTGTACTTTATGCTATTTTTTCTGTTTATTCATGAAATATATGGAAAATATCTAAAAAAATATGTGGTTTGGGGAGGTCCGGGCCCCTAGCCCCCCGCCCCCTTGGTGCGCCCATGTAATAATTCAAAATAAATGAACAAACTAGAAAAAAAGTTTAAAAAAAACAAAATAAACAAAAACATAACCTACTTTTTTGAAAAAAACATGGTCCCTTTTCTTTCAGATTTTCTCGCATTAGTTTAATATTTTTAAGAAAAACGCATTTTTCCCATATGCACAAAGGATCTGTTCTTAAAACTGATTAATTTTTGAGACTAAAGCTCTTGTCGTTTTTGTAAAATTTACGTTTTTGTTAACATTACGGCTTATGGGAAATCGGTTTGCTTGTCCTATGGAAGACATCTTGGATTTGATCATATGTTTTGTTAGACAGCCCTATAGCCTGGAGCATGGAATAAATAAATTTCTTCGATGGTGGAAGTGTTTGAAGTCCTTTCGAGTTTTAAAAATTAGTATTAAAAATATTTGTCGTGTCGTTAGTTCGGTCAAATTTAGTTCAAAATAGCGCTAGTAACGAAATAAGGTGTCTTTCTAACATATTTTTTCAAAAAAAAAACTTCCCTTACTTCCTTCGCGGGATCCTAGCGGGTGTGAAACAAAACCGAACCGAACCGAACTTAACCGAATCGAATTATCGGTTTAGTTCGGTTTGGTTTCACAACCTCTGGGATGCCGGTTCGGTTCAGTTCCGTTCGGTTCGGTTCGGTTTTGTTTCACACCCGCTAGGATCCCGCGAAAGAAGCCAGGGAAGTTTTTTTTTTGAAAAAATATGTTAGAAAGACACCCTATTTCGTTACTAGCGCTATTTTGAACTAAATTTGACCGAACTAACGACACGACAAATATTTTTAATACTAATTTTTAAAACTCGAAAGGACTTCAAACACTTCCACCATCGAAGAAATTTATTTATTCCATGCTTCCAGGCTATTTAAACAAAAACAAAACAATTAAAACATAACCTCGAAATCGAAAGAGCCAGAGTGCATTTTAGTCTGTAGCCGCGAGTGAACGTTCCCCGTCGCGGATTCTGAACTGTCGAATTCTATAGCGACATCGTCCTCTATTCCCATATTTTGCAATTAGCAGGCAACAAAACATATCGCTATGGAATTCTACAGTGCAGAGAACGCGGGCCCAGCATACAAACAAGCATTGTTGAAGCGATTTTTGTTTTTCGTTCGCCTGTGTCTACTCGATATGCCGCGGGGTGAAGGCTTTCCTTGGTTGCCATGACAATGTCGTATGCTTTCGTAGGGCAGCGATTCAGGATGTTGACCTGCGTATATTATTGAAATAGTGTCCGGTCACAGTAAACGGCTCGGTTAGGTCGCCTGGGTTTCTTGGTAATCTGTGTGTTCTGATTCGGTTTTTGTTTTAATTATTTTGCATAATGTTCCCTGTGTACGATGCACTGTGTGTTCTACTGGGAAACCCGTTTTCGAAGTGGAACGAGGATGACAAGAAAGAATAAACCGGTTAAGATCAAAGACAAAGTGTACATTCGACATTTTAAAGATGGATAGACGAATTGCCTCACATACAAGAAGTAAAATTTAAATTACATTGCAATTGTATTATCGTAAACCCACTGCCCATGCCGACCTGATTTCGCTGATTTTAATTTTATTATATCTTTATGTTTTAGGTGTGTATAAAAAATGGCGGTAGGAAAATCCTGCGCGAAAGTCACGAGCCGCCACTTAAAAACAACAACAAAAAAATGTTTTTGTTTTAACTGCCTTCTTGATCACTCCCCTCCAGCGGCGTAGCGTGGGGTACTGGCGCCCCATAGGTGCTTTAAGCTTTATTAAGTAGCAGGGCCGACAAAGTGAGGGGTCAGGCAAATCGAAAAAAAAAGAGTAAACTAAAGACATGATGATCATCCTTTTTTTTTGTTTTTTTGGTCGTGAACTTTTTATGGGCGCCCTTTTCAGCGATTAAACCGGCATGCTAAGCCGCTGCTCTCTTCCGGACATCCTGGATCCGCCACTGTCAATGTATATTTTATATTCATAAGGTTTATAAAATAGCTTGCTTTAAAAAAGGTAGCTTTAAAATACGTAGTGAAACGATGATAAAATGAATGATTTTGCAAATTGAAAAGCAAGAAAAAGATTTTATTTGTTCTCTGTAATGAATGCGCGAGTGACAAAATCCGCGGTAAAAAAAGCGCGAGTGACAAATACTGTAATAATAATGTAACAAAAGTGCGATGTAACAAAACCGCGAGTAACAAATGCGCGATTAACAGAACCGCGAGAAACAAAAGCGCGGTAACAAAAGCGCGAATTTATATAACGGGCGATACGTTTATTTCCATAGTTAATAGGGCATAACTAGAGGGTGTAAATCCAAACCGAACCGAAAAGAACCGAACCGAACCAGCTTATTTAACAAAAAAAACCTTTCCTGACATTTTTCCCGGGATCCTGGAGGGTGTTAATAAATCGAAGCGACCCGAACCGAACTAAACCAAACCGAATTCGATTCGGTTCAGTTCGGATTCACACCCTCTAGGATCCCGGAAAAAATGTCAGGAAAGTTTTTTTTTTAATATGCTGGTTGGTTTGGGCGGTTCAGTTGTTTCGGTTTGGTTTGGTTCGGTTCGGTTTGGAATCACACCCTCTAGGAACCCGGGAAATAATTTATGCGCTATTAACAATGGAAATAAACGTATCGCCTGTTATTTACATTCGCGCTTTTGTCACTCACAGTTTTGTTACATCGCGCCTTTGTTACTCGCGGTAATGTTACTTGCGATTTTGATACTTGCGCTTTTGTTACTCACGAATTTGTTACTCGCGGTTTTGTTATAACCCGCTTTTGTTACATCGCGCTTTTGTTACTCGCGCATTCATTACAGATCCATTTTGGTACTATGGCATAAGACAAATTTTTGTTGAAAAGCATTTTATATTTTAATTTACATATGAGTGCCCCCAAAAAATTGTTTGCCCCGGGGCCCCATGGTTTTTAGCTACGCCGTTGCCATTATATTTATATACGCTTTTCTGGAAAATTCAGACAAAAGCGTCGCCAGTCGGTAAAATAGGGGGAGGGGGCAGCATATAAGAACTAAAACAAAAAATAACAGTAGTTGTTAATTAAAAAAAAAAACGAACAAAGGCACCTAAATATTGTTTTTTGCGAATTCATTGATAACTTTGTTGATAAAATTGGCAATAGGGGGGCAGCAGGCCGACGCTGGCCCTGTCTGTCACCGCCCTTGTCTCCAAACTTTTCCAAAATATTTTTCACTGTTACAATACATGTTTAGACTTTTCCTAAACATGTTTTTAGACGTTTACATAATTTTCTCAGAGTGATCCTGAACAGTTCCAGACTTTTCTACAACAGTATCGAATTTTTCCATATACCTTTTGTATTAGCTTACCTAATTTTTGTTGAAAATTAAGTTTTCAATTGATGTGTGTGAAAATTACGTTAGTCTAGCTGCTGTCCTAGACAGCACACTTCGTCCCAGGGACCAATAAACTACGTACAATTGTGTAAGTACATAGTACGTCTACTAACTACGTACATTTTACGTCGGTGTACGCACATAGTACATACACTATAGGTACACGTACATTTTACTTACATTTTACGTTGGTAATTCTCGGGACCACAAAAATACGTACTGTGGACGTACAAATCTGTACGTATATCGTACGTACACTAGGTACGTACATTTTACGTTAATTGTAGAGATGCGCTTCCGAACATTTATCAACGGATTTTGCTAATAGATGGCGTACACTAGTTAACATTTAACGACATTAAATATTAAATCAAGCTCGAGGTAAAACTGGACAATCCATTCTAAAGTAGGAATATTCAGGAGGTCGGAATGGTTTTAAATGGTCCTAGTTCTAATCCTTCACTATCTTTATTTTAATTTGATTTTCTTGTCGCCGTCATGGTGCAGTGGTAGCAATGTTTGTTCCCCCCGGCGGTCCAGGTTCGATTCCTGGCTAGATACTTGGTTGTTTGTTTGCTTAAAAATGCTTTAGAACTTTACGAAACTGGGCGATTGATCCTAATTGGATGGAAAGTCCCAGTATAAATAAAAAAAAATGATTTTCCATGTACATACGTACAATGTACGTCTAGCGTACGTACATTTTAGGTACTGCATATGTACCATGTACGTCTGGAGTACGTACATTTTACGTTTAATTGGACGTACCATGTACGAGTTTTTTACGTACATAGTACGTACATTCATCCCAAATACGTCGAATGTACGTACACAGTACGTACACGGTACGTACGAATGTACGTACACAGTACGTACTTTAGTACGTACAAAGCGAAGAAAAATAATGGCTAAAGTTACGTCCCTACGAGGTCCATATGTGGAAGTAAGTCCAAAAATGTACATACTATGTACGTACATACGTCGCAGAGTTACGTACTATGTACGTACATAGTACTTACTTGTGCTGTCTGGGGTACTGTATATTCTCTTTTCAAAAAATTCAATTAAAAATAAACGAGCATCGCGTTTTTTCATAAAACATATATTTTATAAATTGCGTACCCTGTATTTTATATTTGTTTCTGATAAGTCGTTTTATATAAAATACAGTGTGTTTTATTTAAAAAAATATGTTTTTGAAAAAACTCGATTTTTTTTTATTTGAGACCTTAAAGAGCATCAAGGATTCTACTAGTTTGCCAATTTAAACTTTTTTCTATCTTTAACAGTAACATATTGAACAAATTATTTTATGTGGCGCCATTTCTTTTAAAAAGTACCTTATTTTCGAAACATTTTATTTTACCAATGTCTAAAAAAAAATTCTGGGTGACAATGTTTTCCGAAAAGTACGCCAACGGAGCAATTTTTGTTTGTTTCAGTAGTTAATTTATAATGAAAGGTTTTCCTTTATCTTGAAGAATGTATGTGAAGGCAAATCCCATTCATCCCTGCTGTAGTAGAATTTTTGTATTTTATAATTTCTTCTGATAGGTAGATCTTTTAGTTCTAAACCAAAATTGTCTTCTGATTTTTTTTTCTAAAGTTAAAACGCTTAGACTTCTTTCTACCAAATAAAATTTCAATACGTAATTTTGAATTTAAAATATCTTCGTTATTTTTTACTTTAAGACAAAAAATCAAAAGGCAATTTTTGTTTAGAATTGAAAGCGATACTGTAAATTTTTTTTTGGATTTAACACTCATCAAAAATTCTACTAGTTTGCCAATTTAAACTAATCTTTAATAACAAAACAGTTAGCAACTAGGAACACCCTGTATATATACTAAAACCGTCGGTTAGTTGTTTGGCGAAAGCGCATAAGGTTTATACAATCTTAATAATATACAATTTTTAAATCGTATTTTCGATTCCTTTTGAATACATACAAATCGGTTAAAAATTGCACAAGTTATAGCGTCTGGCGAATCAGTAAACCAAACCAAACCGGGCGGTATCGGCACGATTTGTCACCGCACTAAAAATTTGATTTTTCTTTGTAATTTAAACAAACGTAAGACTTACCCAATCTTTGTGGTTTTACCAGGTAATTTTTTTTGTGTATTGCACAGGTGATATAATAATGAACACCATACTCCAAATATAAAAGACAACTTTACGACTATCAAGCCTATTGCGCCATAAAGGATGAAGTTACTGATTTGTTGCATTTATTGCTTTTAAACCAACAGTGGCAGCTCATGACTTGTAAAACTGATGAGGCACTAAGGCCAAAGATGGAAAAAAAATCTTTCATGAAATGGGAATAAATGATCAAATGCAATGTGTATTTTTTCCAATCTTCTCTTTCCATGATTGTCGAAAAATTTTATTTTCTACAAAGATAATAAATATACTTAGGTACTCACTTTAAATCTAAAAACAAAAATTAAAGTTTGTAAACAAGCGGTATCCTTCTTTCTTTTAACAATAAAAACTTTTATCAATTACAGTCGAACCTATAACTCGAACTTAAATGGACAACCAAAACAGTTCGAGTTGTGGAGAGTTCGAGTTATAGAAATTCGAGTTAAAGAAGTTAAAATACATATAAAAAGTGCAGGGACCACTTAAAAGATTCGAGTTATAGAGAGGTTTGAGTTATAGAGGTTCGACTGTATACCGTCGCAAAATTTGTCATTTTCATACAGTCTGTAAAAGTTCTTTTTCTATGGAAAAAATTGCAAGCGCGGAAAGTTTATCTTGTGTCATTTTTGATCGTAACTGGAATAGTTTAAACAAGATTACAAAGTTTTTTAGTTTCACTAAAAATTTCACATAGATTTAACTTTTAGGCACTTAAAATGTTAGCCTTTATAAATTACTGATAATTAATTTTTTAATTTGTCTATATCAAACTTTTTTTTATACACATTTTCTAAACTATCAATACATTTTTTGGGAAAATTTTTCGAATATTCATCGAACTTGGAGGTGTGTAGTACTGCAACAAATTCTAATTTTTTAAAATCTTTAATCCTTGTTTGTAACTGAAAAGTTATATTATCCAGAGTTCGTAATATTATAAATTATATTCCTTAAAAATAGTTTCGAAGAATATATCTTCAAAAACTTCATATTTATCTTGTAATCTTGAACAGCATATTTTAAATTGAGTGATGCACATATTTACATCTAGGTTAACTTGTTGCAAAAATTGATACAGGATATTTTAGTAGTGGTAAATATCTTAAAAATTTAAATCAAAAAAAGGAATTTAAAACTTTCAGTTTTTGAGAAAACCTTGTGCCATAAGTGTAGACTCTGAATTTGAAGCTTCGAGAAAACTCCTTGCCACTTTTTTTTGTCTAGACTTAAAGTATTTAAGTCTGGCGTTGGTCTACTATTTTTCAAGATTTCCGTCTTTTCAAAATTACTGCGGTGTTAAAATGGTACATTTATCAATGACACAACACTGTCATTTAGAGGAAAACTCATTTTTTTAATGAAAAAACAGCATAAGCAAAGTTTTAATAAAAGCTCAAAATAATGAATAATTAGGGAATCGATTGGCGAATGACTCAAAACAGGTGGCGGGTGTCTTCGAACGACCTCAATAATGTTCCGCCACGTGATGTGGACCAGACGAGATATGACCACCCGCAGCGTAAGTGAAGCCGAGCTGCCCGCCGCCTCATGGAAACCGAAAATTTAGCGAACTGTAAAGCTAAGTTTATGCAGGGAAAAATATTTTTTTTTAAAATATTTTATTATTTCATATTATATTGTTAAAAGCATTCGAGTAAAACAAAAAACTAAGGGTTTTGTGCTTTAAATTATATAAGGCCAGCGTGGCATGCTGATGCACACAAATTTATCACTTTTACAATCGCCTCACCTAACCATGCAAGCAGTCAAGCGCGCGAGTCACAGAAGAGTTCGGTTCAGTCCGCTATGTTATGGCGCGAGTTGCGAATGACGATTCAGTTTATTTATTCATTTCATGTTGTAGGTTCCTTTTGTTCTGGTGATTTAATGAAACAACACACAGTTTAAGTAGCAGAGGGTGAAAAAGCTTGATAAATAATTTAAAATTTACTTTATTTTTTTTTTAAGTTGGTGAGGCGCCGCCTCACTTGGCTCATCTGACGAGCCGCCACTGTAAACCAAAGGAATTATTAACCACGTAGTTTTTCTTAACAGCGGGAAATGCAAGAAGTCGTACTGGGCCAGGTCAGAAGAATAAGCGGAATAAGGTTAAACTCCCTGTTTGTCGAAACAGCCAACTGTTCTAACCAAATTAACCCTAACTGTTTTTGTGCCACAAATGGGGCTTTTTTTAAATTACTTGTTTGGACGGAGTGATCTTTTACAATCTGTTCAGTTGCTCCTTAAACTCTCGTCTATTTTGTCATAGGCCACTCGACAATCTGCGGTATCCAGATTTTTTACAGCTTCAATATCTTCTGCGCAGGAACATATCGAAGGGGGGCCTGGGGGCTTACAAAAGCGCCCAATTAAAGATAATGGACGATGTTTAAAAATAGCAAAACTCAAAATCTGCCAATCGAAAGTAGCTTGTTAAAATGTTTTTTTTTTATTTAAACCTTAGAAGTTAGATTTTTTTTTCTACCCCCGACGGGGGTGCTGGTAGACCCCAAAATGTACCTTAAGGCATTTTTTTGTTTATTTTTGTCATATTTTAATATTGTCAACATTCAAATACGCTTCTCCCATAAAAGGCAAACAGATATGAAAAGATGAAAAAAACAACAAAAATGTCACGCCTTTAGGTATATTTTCAGATAGCCATCATATTTTTTTGATAACCTGAAAAACCCTTCTAACTGGTTTCAAAAGAAAATTTGGTAATTTTGACAAACTGGCCCATGGGGCTATTTGATGATCCTATACAGTCTCGAGGGCCGGTTTATCAATGGTCGTGTTCGCTACCCCTGGGACAACTCTAATAGAGAGCTGGCAATGCTGATAACAATCGACCATCTAAGTTTTCCCTTCTGATTTAATTGTTTGTGGTATTTTTGAAATTTTGGTTATAATCATATGTTTTTGTTTTTTTTATAATTTGGGTTTTGGGTAGGGGTGACCAAAAATTTCAATTAATGGATTCGATTATTTGAAACCGATTCGATTCACCTAAAAAATCGATTTGATTTAAACTTAAGAATTTTGTTGGTTATTATTGTGGTACTTATTTATAATATTATTACGGTACCTATTTATATTATATTAGGGGTTAGGGCTTAAAAAATAGCTTGAAATTAATCAATTTAAAATAAATCGAATTCATTAAACCTAAAAAAATTTATTTTGGTGATGGAATAAAGAAGTATTATTATTTTTATCTTAAATAATGTTTTTATTAGGGAACAAATTATAATCATGAGATCACATAAACAAATTATTGACATTAACCCGTCATATGACGCCTATCCTATTTACGCAAAAGAATTTTATACTAGTGTTCTGTGGTTCTTTGTAGATGGCACCACCCAACCGATTCGATTCTTGAAAAAGAATCGCAACGTTGAATCGAATCGACTCTTTGAAATCGATTCGATTTTTTCGATTATCGTGCAAAAAGAACCAATTCTGAACATGTTTTGTTAAAAAAAATTATTTGGCAAAAACTTATTTACCTTCTTCAGTTTTTGTACTCTAGCCAGTAAGTGTCTGTCATTTAAGTATTTTATTTTGATGTTACTCTCTACAACTTAATTGTTGATTATTTCTGTATAAGTTTTAAAACTATATACATAAATTAATAATTATAATAAAACTGTTACATATATTGATGAGGATTCATATGTGACTGGCCCTTCCATTGCGACCACCAACAGGTATCGCTCTGTTGGCGGGCGGGATATTTATTGGATTATTCATGGAGTGGTTTTCCATTAATCATTATCTTGCTCATAGAAAAAATAATATTTGTGAAAGGCTTTCGCGGCAATCGTCCAATGGTGGGTGTGCTTTCGGGCTGTTCGGCCGTCGTCGTTGGAAATTCGTTCTTGACGTTTCGCCATCTCGAGTGGATGGCATCTTCAGGAGATGTTGACTGTTTGTCGGCTTCTCGAAGATTGGTGGTTAGTCTGTCGCGGGCGCAGGTTATATACGCTATGGTGGGCGGGGCGTATATCAGAGCTGGTCGGTGATTGGTCACATTCCCTTGATTCAGTTTTGTTATTGTAAGCGAGCCGTTTAGTGTTTTTAAGAACCGGTACCCATGTTCTGTTAATTTTAAGAGTTTCTTCAGATCTGTTGAAGTTCTGCTGGTGTTTATGAATTTCGATTGCTTCTCTATAGAGTCTTGGATAGTATGAAGAGGAGGCGCAGAGAACTTGTGTGTCTTCGAATTTTATTCGGTGGTCTTCATTGTTTAGTGTGTGGTCTGCAACTGCGGATTTTTCCGTATGTCCGAGTCGACAGTTGGCTTTGTGTTCTTTGATTCTTGTGTTTACGGACCGTTTGGTTGTTCCGATGTAGACACTTCCACAGGTACAGGGAATGCGGTATACCCCCGCAGAACTTAGTGGGTTCCTTATATCCTTCGCAGATCTGAGGTGGTTCTCGATCTTCTTAGATGGCTTGAAGATCGTTTTTATGTTGTGTTTTCCCAGAATACGTCCGATCCTATCTGTCACTCTAGGGATGTAGGGCAGAAAGGCTCTTGAAGTAACTTCGCGGCTGCTCAGTCCACCGCTATTGTTACTTCTAGTGCTCGGCTTTGGTCGTATACATTTATCTATGTCGCTTTGAGTGTATCCATTTGCTACGAGGGCGTTTTTAAGATGGTTTAATTCTTTGTCTAGATGTTCTGGTTCGCAGATTCTTTTCGCCCTCTCTACCAATGTTCTTATTACCCCTTTTACCCACCACCCGTGCCAACGAAAAGGGGTAATAAGAACATTGGTAGACCAAACGGTCCGTAAACACAAGAATCAAAGAACACAAAGCCAACTGCCGACTCGGACATACGGAAAAATCCGCAGTTGCAGACCACACACTAAACAATGAAGACCACCGAATAAAATTCGAAGACACACAAGTTCTCTGCGCCTCCTCTTCATACTATCCAAGACTCTATAGAGAAGCAATCAAAATTCATAAACACCAGCAGAACTTCAACAGATCTGAAGAAACTCTTAAAATTAACAGAACATGGGTACCGGTTCTTAAAAACACTAAACGGCTCGCTTACAATAACAAAACTGAATCAAGGGAATGTGACCAATCACCGACCAGCTCTGATATACGCCCCGCCCACCATAGCGTATATAACCTGCGCCCGCGACAGACTAACCACCAGTCTTCGAGAAGCCGACAAACAGTCAACATCTCCTGAAGATGCCATCCACTCGAGATGGCGAAACGTCGAGAACGAATTTCCAACGACGACGGCCGAACAGCCCGAAAGCACACCCACCAAAATAATATTTATTTCAGTCTCGCTTGGTAGACTGCTGCCATTGCAAAAATGTCCATGTCTATTTGGAATTCCATCATCTTAGCCTCACACGTATCGCCGCTGGTGTTCTAAAAATTACGGAGCATCCTATTTAACATTTATAAAATTAAAGTACACAATTAAAATGTTATGAGTAAAATCAACCAAAATAAAAAAAACCCTTCAAAATTTTGAGGTTCACACAGGGCTAAATATGCTAACTTGCCGTGAGAGCGTGGGTTAACTTTTTTCTGGGATAGCCCTGGAGTTAGCAGTTAACCCTGGATGGATAAACACTTGTCACAACTTTGATCCAGGATTATCTCCAACTCATGGGCTATTGGGGTAACCCTCCATTGATAAACCGGCCTGAGTGGCCCAATATGACAAAATAATTTATTCGTTCTGAAATAAAATGTGCCATTTGCCATTGTCATTCCCAAAGAAAAAGTTCATGTTACTTCACACATTCCGAGAGGTGAAACTTAATCTCAAAATTAGAATAGGGAACGTGGTTTAATTGGAATGTTCTTGAAAAATACCCTTAAAGTGCTGTTTTTGAGATACAAATTTGGATTTATAAACTCGCCACTCGTATGACCCAGATCAATTATTATCACTTGTTCGATCCATTTTTAAGTGCAATGGCTGAAGAAATAATTACGGCTCATACAAACGGATCAGATGCCATGGACATAACTATACTCAATGTTACGACTTCAGACAAAGAAGCAAAACCCTTCAATTTTATTATTTCGTCAGGTCAGTAAAGCGTGCAACCGGAATCAGTTTTTACCTCCATAACCAATTTCCTTTAATATCTCTAGACGTCAAGTTTTAAATGAGGCACGTGTGGAAATTTAAGTGAGAGTTCACCGGTCACTCGTAAGTATGTCGGATACCCTATTTTTGAACAAGGAAACCCTATTGCTGTTCTCCTAAGAGTTAAAACGGTGGTTGACATACAAGCCGCGATTGATGACATCTGTTCGAAGAATATTCATTTTCTCACAGTACAAAAATCGATATTTTGCAAACTTCCTTCTTCAAGTTCTTACATTCATAGCCCTTAGTTCCTTCTCAAAATTGGATGCTTATTCCTATCTTGAACTAACTCTTTTTTTTGTCCCACGGTCCTCCAGCTTATGCTTTTTTATCTCGTATTTCTTCTATCATACGATATATCTGCCTCAGTCATGCAATACTTTGAGTGGTGGAAAGTCTGTTTAGCTTAAAGTCAATTGAATCATTTTTTTCAAAGAGTCGAAGTTCATCCCTGCCTTTAGTAGTCCTCGTGTTCAAAATTATAACAATCTACCTCTCATCAAAACCTGAATTGAATCTTTAACCGGTTATACAAAATTCTCATACATATTTCTAATATTTTGCTGACAATAACGTTTACATTTAAAGTTGGGACCTGTTTGTTAAGATATACTGACATGCCAGCTACAGTAAAAGTAATTATGTTCATATTTCCAGCAATTCATGCAAAAAATCCATTCATTTTCATTTCTAAAAAAATTGCTTTTTAACTTCATTCAATGTTAATCATAAATTTAGATAACGGGGATGAAGAAAGAAATCAAACTGATGAAGCCTTTTGGAAAAATACCCTGCAGGCATATATGAACGTATTTGATAAGGTTGCAACTGATGTGCCAGATAAAGACGATTCAAAATCAACTTTGCAAATATCCAACGAATATTTTGCTTGTGATACCAAAGTTATTCTGTTCACGCTATGACAGAAATTGTTTATTACTGACAATTACCATGGCGAAGATACCAGGTAATGTTTTCAAATTTTCAAGCTTTAAAAGATATAAAACCAAAAAATTAATAGTACCTAATACCCACTCAAAAATAATCTTAGTAGTTTTATATGTATCAACCTGCTACCTTTTCAAATGAACGAAACCATTTTGCCACGTCGGAAGTTGTATTTAAACAATTTGCCACGACGCGACGGAAGCTCAGGGACTACATAAAAATAAATGAATAATTTTAAAAAAGTCCATGCATATTTAAAAAAATATTTTTTTTATTATTTCTTAACCTAATCCTTACTCACGATACACATAAACATGCCCTAACATGCTTGTGCATGTTTCCGCATGATTGATCGTGATCGCGACATCACACGGTAAAATGTTTTTACAAAAAACCATTAGTTACTTTTATGAAAATTGAATAAATATAAATCGTCTCCCAGTTATCTCATTTCAAAATTCGGTTCAAAGCCCAAAATAAAAACGTATTCAAGCTGGTTTTAAACAACAAACACAAAAACTATATAACAAAAATATGCTGATTTATAGTAAGTCCTAGTCCGGTTTTCGAAATATACTTGTTTTAAAATATAATTGAGTCAAACCTCGCTGCCTCATCTTTATAAAAAGAAATGTTTATGCAGGATTTTCACCAGAACCCCCAATTTTTTTAGACACGGTCTTATAACGAATCGATTCAAATATATGACAATCGGTTTGCGATGCAACACGCGTGTGCCTGAATGAGGTATAGGTTAAATGAAAGTGGTGCCAAAAACAAATTGCATTTTTATATATTTCCTAGCTGATTCTCTCTTCGATTTTTTTTTCTTTACATTTTTTAGTTTACAGGGTTATCTCACATTAAAGTTGTAACAGAACGAGTAGTGTTCACCAGCATAGAACCAAATTTTTACATTTTACTAAAGTGATTATCAGAATATTTTTTTGTATTTTAAACAATATTTCCTCTTCGCAAAAGAAGTTATAAATGCAACTCAAAATAAAAACTATTTCAATTTCTTGATCTTTTAAATAATTAAAAAATCTAAAAATATTGAAATCCTAAAAAACTGTTTTTATACGTCTGCATTAGAAAATAAGTATTTACACACAAAAAACGCTTTCTGAAATCTATACTTTGCATACAATACTGTTTGTACTCTGAAGGCCTCATAAAAGGGGAGGGAACCTGTTTAAGAAAAAAACTTGTTAGGATATTACTTGTAACATTGCTTGACATTTTCAACCATGTATGGTAACATCAAATCATGACACCCGTAATCTAGATATTTCCATTTTTCTTAATACATACCATACCTTTGAAAAAGATCTTAATCCTCTTCCCGGCATTTTTTTGTGCCTTAGTGTATGAACAAGCGTGGTGCGAAATTTCAAACGAGCAACCAGACGTGAAATATTTTGGTGCCATTTGTCACTAAATTCACGGACTACGATACTTAGAGTTTAAAAATAATTATTATTTAATTATTAAACGAAAATACTTGATTTTTTTGGATCTGTTAAGGAAACACCCTGTATATGAATAGAAAAGTTACAATCTATGCTTTAAGGAAATAAATCGTTGTCTGTAAAATTTCGGGTCGAGTAAGGCAATCTTTTGAAGTAGATCTTTTTGGCGTTTGATTAAACAATTTATATAGTGGTGGCTTTGTTATATAAACGTTGTTATCTTTTAAAAATGGTAGCATCCTAGAACTGCCAGAACATATTACGTAAATGAACAAGAAAAAAACGACATTACAAATAAATACGCCACACAACAGCTCGATGTGTGAGAGAAAACAACCTATGCACTTATGTATATTGCCAGTCCCTTACCGCACTAGCGGCACGCACCGCCACTGATGCTTTAAAAAAATACTCTGCCAATGTATGGGCCCCTAAGCTCACACCAGGTATTATAGTGATAGTGTACATGTGAGCTAATATAACTAAAAACTGAAATATATTTTATTCAATTCAAGACTAAATTACCTTTTGTTTGATACCACACAAGCCATGTTTTGACTTAAACTCAAATTTTTGAAATCTACCCCCACCCTTCAAAAAAACAAAAAACTAAAATGTATTTTGTTAAACTCCGGACTCAATTACCTTTCGTTTGATATCACACACACCATATTTTCACCTAAACTCTAATTTTTAAAATATACCCCCATCCTTTTATTTGGTTTGTGTTCAGTGGATTTTGTTCATTTTTAAATGGGACCATCTCGACCCAAGACCCAGCCTAGCTATCAAATTTCATTAAAATCGGCCAAGCGGTTTTTGAGTTATGCGCGTTTGTCGTTACAGACAGACAGACAGACAGACAGACAGACAGACAGACAGACAGACAGACAGACAGACAGACAGACAGACAGACAGACAGACAGACAGACAGACAGACAGACAGACAGACAGACAGACAGACAGACAGACAGACAGACAGACAGACAGACAGACAGACAGACAGACAGACAGACAGACAGACAGACAGACAGACAGACAGACAGACAGACAGACAGACAGACAGACAGACAGACAGACAGACAGACAGACAGACAGACAGACAGACAGACAGACAGACAGACAGACAGACAGACAGACAGACAGACAGACAGACAGACAGACAGACAGACAGACAGACAGACAGACAGACAGACAGACAGACAGACAGACAGACAGACAGACAGACAGACAGACAGACAGACAGACGGCACAACAAAAAAGTTTCAAAATCATCTGAAACGCAAAGATATATAAAAATTTTTGATATCGAAGCAACTTTTTTTTTCTAGAAAAAATTAGGATCACCATAGCTCACACTACTATAGTATAGTATATGTGTGAGCTAATATGGTGGTTGTCTATGAATTCTTGGGTGTAACGTAAGAGAACCCTTTGTATATTCGATTTTCAACCCAACAAAAAGCAATTGATATTTTTGTGTTCAATATTTTAACTTTCAGAAGTCTGCTTCTGATAGCTATACAACTGTGGCTAATAATAAAACTTTGTTATAGAAATTTAAGAAATTTACTTAACTTTACTAAATTATCACAACATTATATTCAACTCATAAAAAAACAAGAATAATCTTAATTTATAATATAACCTTTGTTGTGCTGTAAGATCCGTGCATTCGAGTGACAAAATATATATTTTTTAGACTGTAACTAATCCCTTCTTCATTTTCCAATCAAAAATGGGTGTAGAGAACTAGTTTTTTTTTTTAAATCACAACTGAGATTGAAACCCAGAGTACCTCATAGTTTTAGGAAATGTTAACTTTTATATTATATTTTAACGTGTTTTGTGTTCGTATGTCAATTTTTAATCTGTTTTATGACTTAATCTGTTTTATGACTTAAGGAACCACTCAAAGATCAAGAACATGCTCTCTTTATTTCAGAGGCACTGATGATGACCACAAAGTGGTCGAAAGCGCTCTGCCCATGACATAGTTAATAAAGATTTTTTGCACAAAATACAAAATTTCCATTTTTGTAATCCATTTTTATTTTTGATCAACTTTAAACCAAATTTACTTTCATAATTGTGTACGTCTGAAAAAGTGTATAGGACATTTTTTGTAGTAAATTTGTTCCTTGATTGATACAACTGTCAACCCAAATTTTCTTCTTAGCTATTCGTTTAGTTGTATTGGCTTGTTTTCAAATTGATCAATTTTTAGCAGTTTTTTGGCCATATATTCGTAACACGGCTACGGATGGTTTTTATATTCCGCTGTAAGATACAGCTAATGACCCCTCAATTTTATCCCAATTTCGAGTTGTGAACCTTTAGATGCTTTTAAGATATAATTTTTTTTATATGAATTTTATGAAAAACAGTTTTTATTTTTTTTCCTACAAAAGTGAGCCAACTTAGAAAAAGCAAAGGTGGTTATGGAATCAGGGTATCCTGGAGAATAATAATCCATACAAAATATTCTTGCAACATTTTACCTGTTGAGCGGTGATTTAATATAAACTATTACCAGAACGAAAAATCGTGTAATGTTCGCAGGAACAATTATTATTATTAATAAATATCTTGTTAAAAAAAAACTAGGCACTCTTTCACAATCCTAAGGAGGCAAGGACAGGAAAGATATATTTTTTGCTATACTAAATAAGTCTAATCTCTTAAGTTTTGTTAAAAGAGCAAACAAAGTGCGCCGCAGGCAAATATTTTTTAAAAATGCTGGCTCCCTTGAGGCGGCGGGCTCTAGGCTAGGGCCTAGAGTGCATGTAGGATAAACCGACGCTGGGAAACCAACCTAATTAGTCGATTATAAATCTCAACTAATGAGAAATGTAAATATTATCCCTGGCCACCGCCACATTATGTTTTTTACAAGTGACGCCATCTAACATACGATCTTGCTTAATATGCATAAAAAGAACATAAGATTCATAACTCTCTACTTTGCAAGAGTGTCACATTGACCACGCAGTTTCTGATGAGTCCCTTTAGAAAACACTTGTTGGTTTCCATTAGATCTTGGAATCCTGTAGGTTCAAAGCTTTTGACCAGCACACGAAAAGATGCAAAAGAAACAAAAACATTTTTACCCGATATTCACGCAATTTTTTTTGCAATTCCCAGGTATCTGAATTTACGTTTATAATGATAAAAGTTACACAATTTTGCTGCCAACCAAAATGCGATGGTTAAACTTTAGAAGATACCTTGGAGGAAGTGACTGTTGTTGAGCGCATTCTCTTTATAAGGGAGATCTGAGGGCTAGTTAAGTAATGTTATGTACCTATGAGGAAAGGGAAACTATAAAAAATTGTTAGTGTCTGTTTTCTTTCAATTTTTAAAACCAACTTTATAACCTATCTTGGTTATCTCTCTCTACCAATAAAACATTCCTTTTACCTCATCTTACAAAAAAGAGTTACAACTTCAGATTCAGTATTTGCAGTTTGAGAATAAATAATAATAATTAGTTATATATTTAGAATTGTGTGTTAAATTCTTTTTTATAAAATTATAAAATGTGGGATCCACAATCATCAAAATTTTGACGGCCTGTCAAATTAATAGTACTCTTTACTATTTGCCGGCATATTGCGGCTGAATTCTCTTAAATTCGATCAAATTCTGTAATGTTGATTTCTTGCTAAATAATCAAACTAAATTATAATTTTTTAATTGCCAAAATTTAAAAAAAATCTAAATTTATAATCTAGATGAAAACACAATTAAGGAGTGTTATTTTATATTAAGAAAAAAAAGTTTTTTTTATTACAAATTAAAAAAAAAAAAAACTAATGGTACAAGAACTTAAGAGTTTATTCAGCGGCTTGTTAGCCAACAGTTAATTAAAAGTCTCACTTCAATTCACTCAGCTTATTTTTCTCAGTTGCTCTGACTATGTCGGGCCGTATGCGCCTGGCATGTACCAATCACGTCGAATGCTTACTGTCGTTTTTACTGACTTTTCCATTTTCACCGCGTGGTGTGTCATATATTCCTCTAAATAAAAACTCTATTGTAGAAGAATCAGTCAAAAAAATTACAAGAATCGACAACAAACGTAAATCTTATACCAACATCATTTTATTTAAATGTGCACGGATCTTACTGACAACAAATTGTCTGTCACCTCTGTAGTTGCTTCTTAATTTTCACTTAAAGAAACATTTTTCTTAAAATCCGTTAATAATGAATTTTAATTTAATTTAAGAAAGTTGAAGGTCAGTAGTTTTCTTTTTTAACACAAGATCAGCTACGTTCAAAGCGACTTTTTCCTTACATTTAGGGGGTATGGACTGCTCGCAGAATCTTTTGAATTTTTCCAATTCCAACTCTTCATCATCTAGTTCATCTTCTAGAACGTCTCTCGGCTTAAAAACGCTTTCTGAAAAGAAGCAATGATACAATGGAATAAAAAAAACACCTTGCACCGAAAAACAGCAAAATGAAGGAAATATTTTTAGAATGGGTGGTACTTAAAGTTGGGGACTCTTAAAAAAGTTTTAAAAAATGACTACAAAACTGTTAAGGTATTTTAGCAGGCAATGATTGTTCATATATTATTTATTGTATTGACTAGAACTGTATAGTATGTCGTAGAGTTTTTGTTTAATAAAAAAGTCGTCAATTATTCTAATATAAATTGTCCATAGTTTTTCCAACTTTCCATAAGTTATCCACGGATAAACCTCACCAATTCTAATAGGTTATGGGCCCAGTTCATGTAGCAACTTATGGAAAAGCTGATGCAAGGAAATAGAGCAAGTTTGGTTTGATAAAACAACTTGGAAGTGGACCAACGACCATGGCAGGTAATTTGACTACCATTGAAAAATTACAAGGTAGAGAAAATTTTTCCGATTGGAAATTTTCTATGAGAGCTCTGTTAGAGCTAGATGATCTGTTCGGCGTTGTAAATGGGACGGAACCTGATGAGAAGAAAGACAAAAAGGTTCTTTCAAAAATTATTTTGTCAGTTGATAAACTGAACTTTGTGCACATAAAAGAAGCCAAAACAAGTAAAGAGGCATGGTATAATTTGACGAAAGCTTTTGAAGATTCCGGACTTACAAGAAAAGTTGGACTTTTAAGACAGTTGTGCACCACACAGTTAGATAATTGTAGCAGTATAGAAGATTACTGTAATAGAATAATAACGACCGCTCACAAGTTAAACGACTTGGATTTTAAAGTGGCAGATGAATGGATAGGAACATTATTATTGGCGGGACTCCCAGCTGAATATAAACCTATGATTATGGGAATAGAAAGTAGTGGCATTAAAATTACTGCTGATTCCATAAAGGTAAAGTTACTGCAAGACGTAAAAGCAAAATGTGATCCAAAATCAAGCACAAGTGAGCAGGCCATGTATACAAAAGGGTATAAAAAGAGGGGACCTAAATGTTATGGTTGTGGTAAACTTGGGCATTATGAATCTCAATGTAGAAGTAAAAAATCCAAGAAAAACGAAACAACTAAGAAACAGACTGAAAGAAAAGGTTCAGCATTTTTGGGCATGATGACCTCAGGAAACTTTAATGAAGAGGGATGGTTCTTGGACTCTTGTGCGTCAGTACACATAACAAATCAAAATGAAGTTCTGAAAGAAGATTTAATAGATATTAATGCAAGAATTAAAACTGCAAATAATAGCTGTATAGAAATAATACAGAAAGGAACTGCGATATTAGATCGATATTAGATGTTTCATTAAATAGCAAGACAAATCAAATACCAGCTAAAGAAGTTATGTATGCGCCGGAAGCAGCTGTTAATTTGTTATCAATAAGTAAAATTGTTGAAAAAGGTAACAAAGTCATTTTTGACAAGAACGGAGCAAAAATTATTGATTCGTCAAATGACATAATAGCCAAAGGTTTTGAGACAAATGGCATTTATCAGCTAGCAACCGCAATAAAGAATGACAGAGTGTATGCATGCATGAATGAATCAGATGTATGGCACAGAAGGCTTGGACACATGAATAGAAGAGATATGAATTTGCTAAGACAAATATCAACAGGTATAGATAATGTTGTACCAAGTCCGCAGCAATGTGTACCATGTGTAGAAGGTAAGCAACACAGAACGCCATTTAAGTCAAGTAGAATTAAGACAAAAGATATTTTAGAGTTGATTCATAGCGACCTATGTGGGCCAATGGAAACACAGTCAGTTGGTGGAAGTAAATACTTTCTTACTCTAATAGATGATTTTTCAAGATACACAGCTGTATATTTTCTTGCAGAGAAAAGTGAAGTTGTAGATGTCATCAAAGAATTTAAAAATATGGTAGAGAAACAAACCAATAAAAAGATGAAGAAACTTAGAACCGATAATGGTGCAGAATATGTTAATCATCAGTTACAAAGATATTTGAAAAATGAAGGCATCATACATCAAACGACAGTACGGTATACTCCCGAACAAAATGGAGTTGCTGAGAGGGCAAACTGCACCTTAGTTGAAAAAGCACGTTGTATGCTCTCAGACGCTGATTTAAGCAAAGAGTATTGGGCTGAAGCGGTTAATACCTCTGTGTATATAAAAAATAGAGCACCAACTAAGTCAGTAAAAGGAAAAACACCATATGAAGTTTGGTATGGCGAAAAACCTGACTTATGACACCTTAAAGTGTTTGGCTGTAAAGCGATGCCACATCAATGCCTAGTCAATTACGTAAAAAGTGGGATGCAAAATCTGAAAAATTGCACTTTGTTGGCTATGGTGACACAGTAAAAGGCTATAGGTTGATGAATCCAGAAACAAAGAAAATATCCTATAGTAGAGATGTTATTTTCTTTGAAAATAATAGTCTTACACAAGAAGAAAAAGATAATTCTAAAAATAAAATAGAAGCATTACACGTAATGATTCAAACAGATGAAAATGACGATAAAATTGATGTTTTTTGAACCATGAGCAAAAAGAGATGTTTTCCCAGAAAATAGCTCAGAAAGTAATATAGAACATAACGAATTTTCAGAACAATGCTCAGAAAATGAAAAGAGAGAGCAGGAAGAAAATGTAGAAGATAAAAATGGTAATACAGGGACTAGAAGTGGAAGTATAGTCACAAGACCAAAACATCTTAGTGAATATGAAATGTATGCAACATATGGCATTTTTGAATCTAATGAAGATCCTCAGACATTTAGAGAAGCAGTACTAAAGGAAGGATGGCAAGAAGCTATTAATAAAGAGCTTAGCTCACATGAGAAATTACAGACATGGACCGTGACTAAGTTACCAGAGGAAAAACAAGCCATAGACACAAGATGGGTATTTCGTACTAAAGAAGATTGTACAAAGAAAGCACGTTTAGTAGCCAAAGGATTCCAACAAACAGGAGGAGCATTCAATGACATCTCAATATGCACCAGTAGCTAGAATGTCTACTATCAGAGCATTTCTAGTGCATGCTTTAAACCAAGATTGGAACATACAGCAGTTAGATATACCAACAGCTTTTCTTAATGGAAACATAGAGTCAGAGGTTTATATAAAAGTACCAGATGGATTAAACGTTGCGAAAAAGTCCAAAATGTTGGAATAATCGATTTAATGAAATAATGATGGAATTAAATTTCACACGTTCACAACATGATTTTTGTATGTATCACAAAGAAGGCATATATATGGCTTATTGTCTATGTTGATGATTTGATTTTGACATTTTGACAGGTCATAATGACAAGATTGAAGAAGTTGTAAACAAACTCAAAGAAAATCTGAATGCAAAAGATCTTGGAGAGATTAAGAAGTTTCTTGGTATGGAAATAAACAGAACGAGTCAGTCCATGAAAATTACGCAAAATAAATACATTGAGAAAGTATTAGATGAATTCAATATGCAAAACTCGAAGAGTGTAGACACACCAATCATCAAAGGTTTTCAAAATGATGAAAATTCTGAAGCAAAACCAGACGTACCTTTTAGAAAATTAATTGGTTCGTTAATGTATTTGAGTTGCACAGCTAGACCTGACATACAGTATGCAGTATCTTATTTATCCAGATTTTTAGATCAACCAAACAATTGTTTGTGGAAAGCCGGTAAACGTATCCTGAGATATCTAAAAGGTTCAATAGAAACTGACTTATTGTATAGAAAAGGAGATCTAAGTTTAGAGACATATTCAGATGCAGATTGGGTAGGAGATAAAGTTACAAGAAAAAGTACTAGTGGTTCTGTGACCTTATTTTCGAGAAATGTAATCAGTTGGTTTTCTAAAAAGCAAACCTGTGTGGCAATATCGACCTGTGAAGCTGAATATGTAGCCGCCGCGTTATCAGCTCAAGACCTAGTAAGTTTAAAAGGCATTATATCTGAATTGAGTGGTGATATACACGCAAAGCTTAAAATGGACAATCAAAGTGCAATCTCGATGGCGCAAACTTACGAAAACTCTAAACGTGGAAAGCACATTGATATAAAGCAGCATTTTATAAAAGACTTGTGTACAAAGAAAATTATAGAAATTTGTTATGTCAGTAGTGATAATAATTTAGCGGATCTTTTTACAAAGTCATTATCAAGAGAAAAGTTTGTAGGGTTTCGTGACAAGTTGCATATTTTATAAACTATATCGGGATGCATTTAGGTAGTGAGATTTTAACAAATATATACTATTTTATTGGGTTAAAATTGTAATATTTGAGGAGGAGTGTTAAGGTATTTTAGCAGGCAATGATTGTTCATATATTATTTATTGTATTGACTAGAACTCTATAGTATGTCGTAGAGTTTTTGATTAATAAAAAAGTCGTCAATTATTCTAATATAAATTGTCCATAGTTTTTCCAACTTTCCATAAGTTATCCACGGATAAACCTCACCAATTCTAATAAAAACTATCCATAAAGCAAGTTTTTTAAAACAGGTGTGAGAGAATCTGTGAGCGAATCCTCAATAGGGAGATATTAGTGACGTCATATTTTACCTCAAACCCGAGGCTACCGTCACTGATGTGGCAGTTTGTCTGTTTTCAGTTAATCCACGTTTCATATTTTCTTTTCAGACATCATCACCGTATATGAGCTAACAATATCCCCAATTGAGGATTCGCCCACAAACTTTTTTTTGGTATAGTAAATGATTTTAAAATAGTTGTCGTGGAATACGAAAAAAAATTCGGTTGATATTTAATCTTGACTGACCTTGAAAACAACAACAACGGCTATGACAACGTATATGTTGTTGTATGTTTTCAAGCTTTCCTTGCGAAATGCAATGTGATACATTTTTCAAATAAAAATAGCTTTAGAATTTTTCAATTGACCATTAGGATAAAAGTCCCAAATTTTAGAGGTATAAAAAGTATCTCAAATAATACAATTTCGAAAATTTGTTCATAACACAGGACTAAAGCGATCCGAAAATGTTAAAATCTTTCTAGTTATGTGAAAGTATGTTTTGTCTAGTTTTGCGAAGGTTTTTTCCGTGAATTTTCCTAGAACATGAAACATGAAAATTGAATTTACAAATCTGATAAAACTGTACTTGGAAATTGTTGAAATCATCAAAAGATTAAAATGTCATAAGCGTAAAGTAATTTTTGTAATATTTATTAGAAAATTAACCTTATTTTTTAGAGGCAAATTGGTAAACGAATTCCTAAAAGACAAGACATAAAAAATTGAAGAAAAAAAATTTTGGATTTGAAAATGTCTAATCTAAAAAAGTTCTTAAACTCAAAGCTCAAATCAGAATCAGTGGAGATGGCTTCTTTATTTTTTGTAAAAGATGCCTAATGCGAACAAAATCTGTCAAGTTTTAATTTTTTCCGAATAGATATCCCGATTTTTTTTAGAAATAATTATTGCGAATTCAAATATCGAAACAAATACAATTACAGGCTGTCCACAGCCTTTCTCAAAACATATGACATTCCCTATCCAACTTATGGAAATATTCCTGGCCATTATCAAAACAAAACATAAAAAAGGCAGAAAAAATTAGCCTCTACGAACCCCTTGCAGCTGACCTGACCACACCTTTTTTTTATACATAGTTTTTATATATTTGTATTTATTTTGAAGAACAATATAAGGAACTTTAGTTTTAAAGGAGATTAAACATACATTTTGTTCATTCAAGTGTTAGTTAATATTTTATCTGTACACTGAAAGGTTAAAAGCCTTGCTTTAGCTTTGTGAAGATTTTCTTTTTTTTTCAATTTCGAAGTCTTCTTTTTCTCTCTCGTGTTTCATATATTTTTTTACCCACCCACTAAACTTAGGGAGAATATCATGCATTTTTTGTTAACCATATTTTAGTTAAAAATTCTAAACTTGGCAACGGTATATTTTTCACAACTTAGGTCTTTTATTTGCTTTTTGTTTGTATGCTACAATATATCGAAACTAGAGCATAAAAATATCCCCTCTAGTACCCTGACTTTCCAGACTTTTGAGTAATATTCCTGACTCTCCCTGACCACTTTTTTATCCCTGACTTTATCAGGTTTATCCAGAATGTGGACAACCTAAATTATGACCCAATAAGAGTCACATACGATATTTTGCATATAGCTTTTGCACTTAAGGTAAACTTTAACATTTACTTATTATAGATATGTCATAAGTATTCTTTAAAGTCACTGAAATCACTGGCTCATGACATGAGACCAAAATAGCGCGATAGACCTTTTATTATCTTCTGGCAAATAAAATAACTAAAATAACTAATATAATTTTTTCGATTTCATTAATTTCTATTTTTCGTTTTGAAACATTAAACTATTTTCTTTTTATTTCAAAATTGTTCTGTCTATTATTTTGAACTTTTTATTTAGTTTTATTTAGGACGAATAACAGATCTTGTTATCGCGTTTACTTTGCCACGCCTTTTTGACATACAGCGCAGGTGCAATTGAAGCTAAAGATAAGAATGTGCTGACTGTGACGTAGCACGTTGACACTGGGACCCCAATAGAAAATATGATTCCGGAACATTACAGAAAAAATAACAAATCTTATCGTTTTATTGACTGAACTTACACATTATTATCCGATTATTTGCTATCTCTTTTTAAACTAATATATTAATAACTAATGATGTTAAACACTTAACTAACATTAATAACCAAACAGTTGTCTAGACTCACACATTATCATCCAGCTACATATTCTCTTTTTTAACTCAATGTAGTGGGACGGGCGCACACCAATCTAAAACCGTTATGGGATTATTTTGCAAAACGAAGAGTTTATAAAATGCCATTTTGACAATCAATGTCAATCGACTTTCTTCCATCAGTGCACAGTGGTCTCTGGGACCTGATTGTTCACCAAAAAGGGTTCAATTAAAATATACTGAAACTCCCGAACACCTTTACTAAACAAGAATAGAGATAGTCCAGTGGGGTACTTTGATTGACGCAACTCTCAGGTATTTTCAAGGAGTGTCATTTTTCTTTTCAAACGAACGCGTTAAAAGTACCATATTTGTATGGCGATTTGATCCAGAATAAACACATTTGACGTAAAAACACCGCAGAGTTCCAGATTTAAGACATATCGGTTCATAAATGTAAAAAAGTTCGCAATTTCGAATCCGCCATGATATTTTTTTGTAGGTTTCAGTCGGAAATCGTAATTATCGACTTTATACACCACAAAGTTCCAATTTTGATACATATCGGTTCATAAATAGAACACGCTGCCCTTTTGGATCCGTCATTTAATTTTTTTTTAAGTTCATTTTTATAATCAGTGACTTAAGACACGTTAAAGTTCCAAATTTGATACATACGACGTGTGACAATTAAATTTTAAGACTGGCCCCCGTACGAACAGGTTTTAATTCTCCACGCCTCGGGCGGTTGGAGTTATTAACCTTGATATGCGTTCTACTACCACGCGCAATCTTGTCGTCTTTCCTCTGCTAGTTTGACTTACCCAGTGGTTTGAAGTGGATCGTACATAGCTCATTTGGCGGAATTAGGACAAACGAAAAAATTGAGCAACGTATTAATTTAAAGTAAAATTCAAAAAAACGGCTAGTGAATGCTTTCGAATGCTAAAGGATGTCTACTGGGAGCAGTGTATGTCTCGTGCAATGATTTTTATGTGGCACAAAAACTTTTTTGAGGGTCGTGAAGAAGTCAAAGATGATGAACGAGAAGGGCGCTCCAACACATCCAAAACAGCGATGCTCATTGTTTTTCTTTTTGATATTAGGGGTGTTTTCTTATTGAACTGGCGCGTGAGGGTCAAACAGTTAACCAACATTTATATTTGGAAGTATTGATGTAGCTAAGGGAACGACCAAGGAAAAAACCGTCCAGATATGTGGAAGAAAAACGCGTGGCTGCTCTACCAGGAAAATGCACCGCCCCACAATGCCCTATCCATTAAGCAGTTTTTAGCTAATAAGAAGATCCCACCATATTCACTAGAGAAAAACGCAGTAAAAATCAAGAAGAAACATCAAGAAAAAACAAGAAGAAGGAAGATATAATCTGGAGTGAGAAGAAACAAAAGGAGAAAGAAACTGTACACACAGAAAAGAAAACTAACCAGAGAAAAGAAAGAAAAAGAGAACAAAAAAAATAGAAAAAAACAAAACAAAAAGAGAAATACAGATTTCAGGTGGCAATCCTGGGATCTTACCGTCAAGTGACTGGCACATTGCTTCAGAAAGAACCGGAGCCACAAAAGAAGACTGAACTGAACTGAACCACCATATTCACCGACTTGGCACCTTGCGACTCCTACCTGTTACCGAAAGTGAAGAAATCTTTAAAAGGAACCCGTTTTAAAATATTAGAACAAGGAAAAAGCGGCAAGACTTATTAACAGCTTCTCTTCTGGCACTTTCCAAAATTGCTTCCAAGATTGGAAAAAAACGCATGCAACGCTGCGTCGATAGAGAAGGGTAAAATCATTAAGTTGCATTAGTATTTAAATAAAGTAGATTTTTTACACCAGTCTTATAATTTTATTGTGACACCTCGTATTGGTAAATAAATGGGAAAGTCCGCCACTATGGAACCGCCTAAATTTCATAATTATCAGTTCATAAATAGGAAACTTCGTCATTTTGATTAATTTTTTCTCATTTCAAAACAAAAAATTAGCTGTGCATTAAAAATAGACAATAGACAACTTTATTAATCTTATCAGCTACAATAACGTAGATAAGATACGTCAAATACAAAAAATATAACATTAAGTGTAAATAATAATAGTGTAAATATTTAAAAAAAATAAAAACGAAAACACATTTACAAAATTTGTATATATATGTATATAAATATTGAGAACAAAAATTTACCTTCTGCCCAACATGTAGTTTTTAAATTCAATTAAACTATAAAAAGTTTCATTTAATAAAAGATTTTTTATTTCTTTTTTGAATCTTGGCAGCGACGTAGTTTGTTTGATTTTGTTTGGCAACAAGTTAAAGAATTTGCATCCAAGATAATGAGTACTTTTTTTTATATGCTCATGGTTGTGTTTATGGATGCTGAAGTGGTTACGACTTCTAGTTGGATAGTTGTGATAAGAACTATTTAATGTAAAAATATTTTGGTGTTGAAAAATGAAAATGAGTAGTTTATATATGTAAATACTTGTTATTGTCATAATTTTATTATCCTTAAATGCAGAGCGACAAGTACCGTTGTAAGGTATATTGAAACTTAATCTTATAAGTCTCTTTTGACCTACCAATACTTTCCACATCCTGAGCACTACCCCATACTGCCACACCATAGGCTAGAGCCGAGTATGCATTAGCATAATACACAGTAATGAGATTTTTTATACTGAGAGAGTTTTTAAATGACTTAATCATGAAGAAGCATGTATTAAGTTTTGAGCATACACTACTTATGTGTAAACTCCACTCGAAATGAGTATCGACAATAGTTCCCAAAAATTTTGAGCTATCACTAACTGGCAAAGGGATGTCATTAAAGATTATATTGAGGTCGGTAGGTAAGAGATGCAAATGAGTAGTGTTCCAAATTTACAATTTACGTCGGGGCGCAAATTTAAAGCTACATCACGTGTCAGCGCCTTATTGTTCGATACCAGTAAAAGAAAATACAACTCTTGGTAAATTATTTAGTGATATAATACAAAGATGTATGCTTACCATAAATCCAGTCATCATCATCTTTACCAAAATCAAATCCGAACTCACTTCCTGAAGAGGGAATAATGGTCACTTGAGCCTCTTCCTGTATCCTTTCTTCCCCCCATTTTGCGTTTCTATCGACTTTCGTGATTTCTATGCCTGGCAAACCTAATAAAAATAAATAGTTCCCTAATAAAAATAAATAGTCTTGCTACTTGGTCAAATACTAACAAAGAAATATAACTTTTTTGATTTGGATTGAAATGCCGCCGTGACCTCGGAGATTTAAATTGGTTATCTGCACGTTGCCGGAATTTTTTTTTTTTCAAGAGTTATGTTGCCTTTTCCTTTTCAATGAGAAAAATCGACGGTGTCGGACTAATACCTACCGAGCAGACTTTAATGGTCGCTGTCCATATACATATAGCATAAATTATAGCTCTCTCCTTGTCTTTTAGAACATTTTTTCACTTTTTGCAACTTTTTAAAATAACCAATATATTTTAGCACGTTATTGATAAATTTTTACCGGATTCAAAATAATATTTAATCATAACAAAAACATTTCATGTAAAAAAAAAGCCAAGTACGCGAAAATGGCATTCCGTAAAAAGAATTGAGATTGAGAAGTTTAGAAAAATATTTCCAAACATTTTGAAATTTGTTTGGAGATCTTGGCTTTACTTTTATCTCAATTCTTTTTAGGGAATGCCATTTTCGCGTACTTGGCTTTTTTTTACATGAAATGTTTTTGTTATGATTTCACTTCTTTTTTAAAGGAATTGGATAATACTTAATTTTTAAAGTAGTAAAATATGCGGAAAACTTTTGCAATGCCTTACTTAAATTTTTGAGGTTTTTAATTTTTTTTTCATGGTTTTATCGTAGTTCCTATCAGCCTTCCAAAGCTTAGCTCTCTAGCGTTACTTTGACATAACTTTACATGTATAGGGGAGGGAAATAAATTAAAATTGTCGTGTTTTTAAATTTTGTCCTATAGTTTTATCATAGTTCCTATCAGTCTTCCAATGCTCAGCTCTCTAGCGTCTCTGGAAGTGGGTAATGTTACTTTTTCATAACTATAAACAACATTTATAGGGGAGGAGAGTAAATGAAAATATTGGACTTTTTAAATTTTTCCCATGGTTTTATCATAATTTCTATCAGCATTCCAATGCTCAGCTCTCTAGCGTTTCTGGAAGTGGCCAATGTTAGTTTTATATAAATTTACATTTATAGGAGAGGGAAGTAAATTAAAATGTTGGTGTTTTTAAATTTTTTCATATAGTTTTATCATATTGTCTTTCGGTCTTAAAATGTTCAGCTCTCTAGCGTTTCTGGAAGTGGGCAGTGTTACTTTTACATAACTTTACATTTATAGGGGAAGGAAGTAAATTAGAATTTTGGGGTGTTTTAATTTTTTTATATAACTTTATCATAGTTACTATCGGTCTGTCAAAGCTGAGCTCTCTAGCATGTCTGGAAGTAGGCAATGTTGCTTTTACTTAACTTTACATTTATAGGGGAGGGAAGTAAATTAGAATTTAGGGGTGTTTTAATTTTTTCCTATAGTTTTATCATAGTTTCTATCAGTCTGCCAAAGCTCAACTCTCTAGCATTTCTGGAAGTAGGCAATGCTACTTTTACATAACTTTAAATGTATAGGGGAGGGGAGTAAATTAAAATTTTGGGGTTTTTTGATTTTTTCCTATAGTTTTATAATAGTTCCTATCAGTCTGCCAAAGCTCAACTCTCTAGCATTTCTGGAAGTGGGCGATGCTACTTTTACATAACTTTAAATGTATAAGGGAGGGGCGTAAATTAAAATTTTGCGTTTTTTTGATTTTTTCTAGGGGTTTGGTCATAATTTCTATCAGTCTGCCAAATTTCAGCTTTGTAGCATGTCTGGAAGTACAGTAGAATATTGATGATCTATACATGAGTGAGTGAGAGAGTGAGTGGCAATTTTGACGTTTTTTGAAATTTCGTAACTACTTTACTACTTTATGGAATTCCATGAAACTTGGAGGGGTTGTTAACTCCATCTCTACGACTGTGCAAAGTTTGAGATTCGTAGCTCATTCCGAAGTAGAGTTTTAGGTAGGTCAAATATTGGCTGAAATGTTTCAAGAAAAGATGGTTAAGGCGCGCGAACTTGGCGAGGCACTGCCGTGCCCTCAGATTTATTTTTATATATATAGCTAATGCAGCGCGAATGGCTTAAACAAATACCAAGAGCCGAAGTTCACGATTTGGTTGATCTAAAGAACAATCCGAATGTATTTTAAAACCTTTTCAAATGAAAAGGAAACTCAACAAATATTTGTTTAATTTTAGTTTTAATTTTTTTTTTAAATTATCGAATATGAAATAGTTTTTAAAAAATCAAGTCTGCAGGTTAGACTTTAAACGACTTAACATTTGTTCAACAATGTAGTATGTGTTTTTTTAAATTGTAATTTTTATATTATTTTTCGTTCAATAAAACAACTGCAGATGACGTTTTTGCTGCTAACCTGATTTCACTGTGTTTGTAGTTAAAAAATTATAAAAATAATAATGATTCTCTTACCTCTTACAAAATTAAAATTGAACACATTAGCAATAGTAATATGTTAACAGGATTGACACATGAGATCTCATTAAATTTGTGTGACACATCTTTTTTTAAATTTACTTCCCGTAAACGTTAAAATTAAATAAATCGATTTAGTTTTTAACATTTTATTGACAAAAAGTAAAAATAGTAATAATAAATAATTATTTTATTGCCGAAAATAATATAAAATAAATAAGATCTAGGTACATTAGGTTGATTACGCGTAATTTAAATGAGGCTAAGGTCCTTTTCAATAAAGTGCATAAGTCTTTTTTGTTTGTTTTGTTTTTGGGGTTAAACTTGGAGGGTCGTAGAAGATGGACTCTCCATCAATATGGTTTCCAAGTAAACAAAATATGTAGAAACAAAATTTCGAAGTTCCATTATCTTTATTTATTGTAAACACGACGTTTCGGTTAGTAAGTATCTCTAACCGTTCTCGAGTGTAAACTAAACAATCCAGTATATAGACTAATACTTATACTATTTGGTGCGCAGTTAAGTGTGGCGGCCCACCCCTTTTTAATCCTAAGGCGCTTATTTTCCTTAAGAAGTGGTTTCCATATGTTTGGTATATTATAAATGCGGGTACAATAAACTTTCATTTTCGCCAAAGCGACTCCTCATGCAAAACTTTAGTTTCAGACTATTAAATCATTTGACTATGCATGATCCGCTACACCGGATTTTTTAATATTCCCTAATTGGGTACTTTTTAGATGTTCATTTGCCCTAACCTAAAAAGGGCGTTTCGTTTCACCTACATATGATTTACCACACTCACACGGGATTTGGTACATACATTCCTTATTATTTGAGGGATTTTCTGGTTATGTTTTAGTTACAAAACTCCTTATCGTATTTCCCAATGAAAATACTGTTTTCTGAAATCCCTTGAACGTATGGAATGTTAATAACACCCAATGGATGACAATTTTGAGGATTTGCTACATTTGCTTTGATTGGTGTGTGTGTGTTTTGGTCTATAAATATCGACCAAGCAGTGTTCTGTGTAGTCTTATAAGAATGAAACAGTTAACTTATTAAACTGGACAATTTTATCATAGATTTGCCTTAAAATATTGTTACAAATTTAAGTTATTTAAATTTTATAATTAGAATTTATTTAGGTTTAGTGTAGTATTAGGTTGATTTATTTTATGGTTGTATTCTTAATCTAGGTTTTAGTTGCGTTATCTGTGACAAACTGGTATGCGAACGGTCCGTGTTCTAGAAAAGGGTGGAATAATTCCGAATCGAACAAGGATGGAAAATTCTTGAATAGTAGTCGGAGATAACCAATGGTAGTGATCCCTAGATGTTAATGCGAAGTTAATAGGCGTATTAAAGTAGTGAATTATTAGCAAGTTATTAGTAAGTTTAAGTGCGTGTTTTTGTACATAATCTGTCGAAATAAATTGACGTATCGTTTTCAACAATTGCGAGTTTTAATTGTTGTGGAGAACCCGTAACAATATTATCACTAACTGAAACTATATGACTTTTTAAGAACCGAACCGAACCGAACCGAACCATTTTGTGACCACCTTTAAATTGTATGATTTTTTCTGATTTTATGACCGGTGAACACACTAAAAATTTAGTATCAAGGAAAAAAAATTATGATAATGAAGAGTTCATTGGGTTCAACGAGTATCTGGTGCCTTCTATTAATCAGAAAAGAAACACCTCGAAACCAGTTAAGTTTTAACTTACCAGATAAAATTTGTTGAGCGTTCATAGTGTCCTTTACAGTATCCTCCCCGTTTGTGGATTTCATTATAACAGGTTCCGGTGAAGAAGATTTTGGTGAAGGCGAATCGTTAAGACTTGTACAACTAATTCCCCTAATAATATCACTGATAGGTCCACTTTCGCAAGCGTCCGAATTATTTTCAAAAACTAAAGTGTTAGGCAGACTAAGTGAAGTGACAACTTCTGCTCTGGCGGGTGAAACCAGTTTTTCATGAACGGGACTCGTGCTCATTGGTCTAGAATCCATTTTGGGAACAGGCATGGCCATAGGGAAACCCATAGGTCTTCCAGGAAGGCCTTGCTCGAGAGATTGCTGAAGTCTGGAACTTCGTATTGTAACCTACAACAAAATAATTCTTGATCCTACTACCTAGATTTTCGGTCGTTTAACTGATGTCTAACAGTTTATACGATTAGAAATTTACTAACCGAAACGTCGTGTTTAAAATAAATAAAGAAAGTCCGAAATATTGTTTCTACTCAATTATTGTTTATAAGTTAGAAACAAAGTGATATTTCACTAATTTTTAAAGGCAGATACTGTGTGCTAGTAAGCTACTTTTTAGTAAAATTTAACATTTGGCCAGGAAGATTTTCCTAGACCCCTTGGTTTTTAAGATACAGTGTGAAATTAAAAATTGGGCCACTTTTTGTATCTCAGTTTTTTTTTAAACTTATCAAAGAGAAAATTTTGTCCTTTTAAACTTTGGCGTGTACCCTTAACTTTTTACTCGCACCAATCGTTTTTTGTAACAAAAAAAATTATGGAAAACCTTATGGAAGAATTTCTCTCTCCAGATGTTGAGAAACAAAAAAGTAGTTTAGTTAAACCCGATGCGCCATTCTCAAGGTTTCAAAAACTAAAGAAAAACAATTAAATATAAAAATGAACTCATGCAAATGTCCAGTATTCAGGATGTCAGAAAAACCAGAAAAGTTTAAAACAATTAAAAACAAGATTTAAAATTTTTGTAGTCCCCTTCTTTAGGGATAGAATACCATATTATTAATTTTCGTTAAAAATACATAACAAAAAACTCTAAAATGTATTTTTGACAAACAAGATTAATTGAAAAGATTTAGAAGCGAAACAAAATTGTGACTTACGTATAAGTTTAGAAAAGAAGCAAACTAATATCATTGTTTGTTGAAGATTATAGTTAAACGACCTTACGCAACACTTTTTGGGCGCTTGGGGCGTCTCATGTGCTAATTCAAAATGAATACCACACACGGCAGCGCTGCTACCGCAAAGCAAAGACTTTTTTTTTAATTTTAATTTTTCCGTTTTGGTTCATGTTGATTTTTAAATATTTTTAAATTCACGGGTAATAAAATTTACGTTTGTTAGTATTATTTGGCTTAAAAATTCCGCTGATTGACGCTCACGTCTTAAGGTGGGTAAAAAAGCTAATCAGCGTTGATCTGACCTGAAAGGCAAAAGTGCTGTCGTAGGTCACGGATGGATTCTTTTCGTTGAAATCGATCGATATATAGAAGTTTATACTCGCCTGCTCTTGTTCTAGTTTCTTTAGTATCTCGGTAGATAACGCTTCTTGCGAAAGTTTTCTCACTATACACATAGGATAAGAGACAAAACGGTCTGATAAACTTTGCAAGGGTGTCACATTGACCAAGCAGTGTTCTGAGGAGTCCCATACGGACGAAACAGTTAACTGTCAACAGTTATTAGGTGTCCATTAGATCTTGGACTTTCGTGAGGTGAAGCTTTCAAGCTACCCACGGAAAAACATGAGAGAAACAAAAACTTCTTTTTACCCGATTAGTCACGAAAAATTGTTTGATTATTATTATTATTATCCCCATAAAAGACTTTTTTGTTTTAGATGGTCAGACATTACAAGAAAAGTTATATAACTTAATAATTTCCTGAAGGAGTTTTCAAAAGGCAGCTGAAGATATTCATTTATTTATCTAATTCAGGTAAACACTCAAAATGAATCTACATACCGCACAATGGGCAATCCTGCAGCAAAAAATGATATTCGCGGGTACGCTTTTCAGGATTTTGTGAACGGCAATGTGATAAGAAATGTCTATACCATAAAAATGTTCAACAGTTTTTATTTAAATTTATTTTGTATCGGAATTTCTGCGAGCCAATTTGTTTGTTTATTTCTATTCAGGATAACAGTTGCGTTCCTCATTTTCATTAAGTATAAAACCAAGGAGTTTTTTAAGCTAAAGTTCAAAAATAAGTGTTCGAACTAATATGGAAGAGAGAAATATAAGTAAGCATTTTACATTCATCAAAAGAAATGATACAAACATCTTAAACGTTTGTTGCGGCCTAATGTTCCAAAGGCTGAATTTGAAGTATAATAATTTTCTTTGTGCGCTATTTAATTAAGATTTTAAAAAAAGTCCCGAAAAGTACTTTTAAAAAAAAAATTTATAATCCTGTTTAAGCATTTTACTATTTAAAAATGTGGGTTGGATGCACCGCAGATGACCGCAAGTATTAAAAACATATATTTTTTAGGCGAACCGTAGATGCTTAAAACATTAATGCGTTTTATTTGGAGGAGAGCCCAAGCATTCTGGAAGAAGAAATTTGATAGCTCCAATAGCGGATCCAGGGAGAGGGCAGGGGGTTTGCCCCCCCCCCCTTCTTAACATAAAGCTTTTTAGTTTTTTTTAGTTTTATTAAAAAAATAGTTAAGATAAACCGCAATTTCTTATAACATTATTATGTTTCTAACTTTTAAAAAAATTACTTTATTTTCGAAAAAAATTGAGATCAGAGTTCACAGTTATAAAATACGACAAATTTTTTTTTTGTTTTTGCTGCCACTACCCATTGTATCCTCTACATAACGAGGCTAGGAAGCGAATATCGGGCTTACTTTTTTAGAAGCACTATGACGCGAAAAATGGATTTTGTTTAGTTCCAGCACTGCCCAATAAATAGGGCTGGTTTTTCTGAATACCTTAAAACAATAAAAAACGCATTTGATATTTCTTGGACGTCCATTTTTACATTAAGAGACGTCACTGCTGGCAGCCTATAGTCCATTCATTTATAACTGAGAAACGATGAATCACTGAAATGTTCCTTCAGTGAATTTCTCTTAAAAGTACTGAACGTAGGCAAAGCTCCCTTCTGCAAATTTAGTGGATAAGAATTTTAGGAAAATATTGCACCTACCTATTAAAAAATTTACCATCAAAAAATATAAAACAATGCGCCCAACAAAAATACAACAACAATTTCAAGCCACGCGTGTTGGCTGCCTACTATATAACCAGACGTAATTCCGGATCGATTTTAATAGATTAGGCCATGCAGTGTGATTGTAATAACCAAAGTGATTCGTGTCAATGAAATACTTCTTTATTTTAAATTTTAAAAAAATGATTGTGTTGATAGTTCTTCTAATAATTGTAATCACCAAAAGTTCACGTACATATTTGTTTCTTTGCAATCTTGTGGTCGGCAAAAAATGATTTTCTCTTTTTTATTGTGACTAGTCTATTTAGTACGCTGATATCGAAGAAGAATTTAGGGAAGATAGGGCAAAATGACCGACTGACAGTTATCGAAAAGCCATCTATTCCCCTCCCATGTCTCGGGTTCTGGGCGACGTGTAATGTGTGTTTAAATGTTATTATACAGTGTGGAACAGCCAAATGGAATAAATTCGATAACCAATAATGGGGAATTAAGTTTTGTAGATATAGAAGAAAGTTTTGATTTACACTCAGATCATTCACCAATTAGTCTAACTCTTAGTAAAAACATAATAAAGAAAGAAGCAAATGTCTCACTAGTTAATAAACTGACCGACTGGATTAGTTTTAAACAAAGTCTGTCAGAAATAATAAACCTATCAGTATCATTGCAAACGCCAGAACAAATCGATAAAGAAATTGAATATTTTGTTACAAATATTCAACAAGCAGCTTGGAAAACAGTCCAAAACCAAAAAGAACTTTTAAGGGAAAAAACTATCCAAAGGAAATTAGAGACCTTATATTGGAAAAAAGGAAACTAAGAAGAAAGTGACAACAAAGCCGTGATCCTCGAGACAAAACAAATTTCAACAACATGACGCAGCGCATATGGCGAGAAATTCTAGTAATAAAAAATGAATCTATTAACCATTTTCTTAATAAACTTACAGATGATAAAAATACCGACTATTCCCTTTGGAAAGCAACCAAAGATTTAAAAAAACCAATTATCCAAATTCCGCCCATACGAAAATCTAACAACCAGTGGGCAAGGAGTAACGAAGAAAAAGCAGATATTTTTGCAAGTCATTAAGAAAAAACATTTCAGCCCCACGAGGCACCAGATGAAAACTTTCATTTAAATGAACCCCATCAAATCGAAGAACCATACTGAGCTTACATCACCAAAAGAAATATTAACAGAAATCAAAAATATTAATTCGAAAAAAGCCCCAGGGTATGATCTTATTAACGGGTTAGTCATAAAACAACTCCCCAGAAAAGCTATCGTAAAACTATGCAACCTAATTAATGCGTCCTTTAGGCTTAGGTATGTCCCTAAACTGTGGAAAGTTGCATGATTCCAAAACCGGGAAAACCACTCCATCACGTGTCATCTTACAGGCCAATATCTTTGCTGCCAATTATATTCAAGCTCTATGAAAAATTATTGCTTAAAATAATAAAACCCATCACAAAAAGACAAGAAATTATTCCATCTCATCAATTTGGTTTTCGAGACAAACATTCCACGATAGCTCAAGTACACAGACTTAATAATATAATAGAAAAGGCACTAGAAGAGGGAAAAGTTTGTTCTGCAGTTTCTCTAGATGTAGCACAAGCATTTGACAAAGTATCGCATAAAGGCGTTCATTTTAAACTAAAACGGTTTCTGCCAAAACAATATTCGGATATTTTGGAATCATACATATCTGATAGACATTTTAGAGTAAAACAGGAAGACTCATACTCAAATTTAAGAGAAATTCAAGCAGGCGTGCCCCAGGGTAGCGTATTAGGCCCTTATCTATACTTAATATTTACTTGCGATATCCCAAAGCCAGAAAATTGTCACTTAGCAACATTTGCCGATGATTGGTTTACTGACGGTAGAAAAATCTATTGAAAAATGCATCGAAAAACTTTAGGATGCAGTCACCGAAGTTCGCAGTTGGACCACAAAGTGGCGAATGAAATTAAATGAAACCAAATCAATATATAAAAATATAAATCACATACAAATAACAATTAACAACATTCCCGTACCATAATAATAATAATAATAATAATAATAATAATAATAAATTGTCTTTATTGAAAAAAATGCCATGTACAATATTGCTGGAAATTTAATAAGTAGTTAATAAATAAAAAAAAAGCAAATAAAAAAAAACCCTTGATTTGACATATTCAAATCAGGCAAAATATCTAAAAAAAAAGAAGAACTTGAGATAAGGTATAGAAAAATGAACTGGCTAATTGGAAGGAAGTCCAATTTAACAATTCATAATAAGTTACTGCTTTACAAATACTGGTATATGGACATATGGTAATCAGCTATGGGGTTGTGCTAAAGAGAGTAACATTGTAGTTTTACAGAGATTTCAAAATAAAGTATTAAGAAACATTGCGAATGCACCTTGGTACGTTCGAAATAGTGACCTTCATCAAGATCTAAAAATCGAAACTGTAACAGAGACAATAAGAAAGTACGCAAAAAGCCATGAAGATAGACTCCATCGGCATGTGAATGTGGAAGCAATTCAGCTTCTAGACCATACTATGCTAGTTCGAAGACTCAAAAGAGTGAAGCCGTTTGAACTAGTAAACTAAGTGAATTACATAAAACAAAATAATGCTATAAACACAACACAATTGTGAGTTACAGACCAAACAAAGCGGGGAGAACTGTTGAGTGAACCCTAAGTTTAAATCTGACTTTTCTAGTAAATTAAGTTAAAACAAAATTGCTAATTAGTCTTACTGACTAGATTGTAATACAATAAACACAGTGTGTTTGACAAATAAAAAAAAAAAGAGGTCTACACTACTAGGTGGCCCAAAATTAGGATCAGCAAAATCTAAGTCTTTCATGGCCACTGAATAGAATCATATTCTACAACACTCACTCAGGTATGTTTCCACAAATTTTAGGAATAAGAATGGCATCACAGGAAAACAAACTATCAGGAAATTTAGAGGAGCCAATTTGCAATGTAACATTGCCATATGACGTACTAGAAATCATGCCATTTATTCCTTCAATAGGAGTTCTATTCGGAGCCACTTTAAGTCCTAACCTCTCAGCCAAAGAGATGGTTACAAAGGACGCTTCACTAGCGGAATCTAAAATTGCCCGAGAAGGCACAAACTTGTTGTGGGCATCTAACACTCAAAAAATAAGGATAGGGACATGTAAGCAGTTTTTCCATAGTTCTACCCGTTTTCGAAATATTCCGCCTCAAAATTGAAAATTGTTTTTGAACTGTCAATATTTCAAAAATGGTTAAACTTAGCTATAGGACATTGTACATATATTCTGTCTAGAATTTTCTGAAGAATCAAAAAATTAATAATATACAGGGGGTTGCATTTAAAATAACAAAGGTGGTTTAAATGAACCACTGTCATATATATATATATTTTTTAATGCTCATTTAAAAATACAAATTGACGGGTCCAAGCGCTATCCCAATACGCCCTCGTTTATTCGTTATCGAATTTATTCCAATTGGCTGTTCCACGTTGTTTTGGATGGAAATGCATTTTTATGAGTACTTGGACTAATCCACCTACCATTCCATTTTCGTTCGTAATAATAGACGCTGCTCTAATGGGTTCAGATGCCATAGGATCTGTGTTGTTTAAAGACTGATTGTACTGCTGGAATAGTGGATTTTTGAGTGTAACCATTTTTGCCGCAGCCGAATCAGAGCTAATTTCACTTGATTCAGGTTTTTTATTTTTCTTCCTTTTCTTTTTCTTCCCAGGTGGAACAACAACGTTTTCTAAAGGTCCGTGCTTTTTTATTAACTTTTCGGGGTCAACCACTATCACTCCCTGTTGGCTCTTTATCGATTGTTCAGATCCTAAATAATTCTTCGGTGCTGGATTTTGTACTTTGGTTATGGTGATACCTGCAATGCGGTTTTAAAAAGTTAACAGTTTTAAAAATACCGGGTGTGCCAAAAAAAACCGGACAATTTCTTTTTCGATATAACTATTGAACTATACCATCTATTTTAATGCGACAAACCGCACTTGTCAGAGAATTAATCACAGTTTTGACTAAATATATTTTTTTGTCCGCCATCTCAAAATCCAAGATAACGGAAGAAATTAAATTGTACCCTTTAAAGATGCTCGTTTATTCTTCTATTGCGAACATGTTTTATTAACTTTTTTAAATCAGTAAAAATTCTGTATTCTTGCGACGCACAACAAGGTATAAATCAGCAAAATCGGTTTAACGGTTCTAACAAAAAATTTTTGTTTCAACCATTGTTTTGAATATTATACGATTGCCTTGCCAATCATGTCTGCATTCATTTCCTAATAAACTCATTATTACTGAACCGATCTTAGTGAAATAAAAAAAATCGTTGTAAGAATTGACTGTTCTTTTAAGATTATGATCGAAATTTACCGCCATCTTAAAAGTTAAGATGTCAGACAGAATCATACTTGACTTTTCAAAGAGGCACGTTTATTCGTATTTTCCTAAAATGTTTTTGTTTTTTTTTTTTAATTTACTATTTGCCCGCTTAACAAGGTACAAAGTAATAAATTCGGTGACGTGGTTCTCAAAAAATCTGATTTTGTTTTAACCATTGTTTTACGAATTCTACGATTGCATTGCCAATCCTGTCTACATTCAGTACTTTATAAATTCCTTATTATTGACCGATTTTAGCCTTTAAAGATTAATCAGTTCGCACCATGATATTTTCTATTTCACTAAAATCGGTTCAGCAATAATGAATTTATGAAAAAATGAATACAGACAGGATTGGCAAAGCAATCGAATAATTTGTAAAACAATGGTTAAAACAAAATCAGATTTTGTACCACAAAACCGATTTTATTAATTTGTACCTCTTTATGAAGGAAAAAAGTAGTGTTTTTCTATAAATTGAAAAAAAAAACTAAAACATTTTCGGAAAATAAGAATAAACACGCCATTTTAAAGAATCAAGTATGATTCTGTCCGACAGGTTAAATTCTAAAATGGTGGCAAATTTCGATCATAATCTTTAAAGAGCAATCATTTCTCAGCATGATTTTTTTTATTTCACTAAAATCGGTTTAGTAATAACGAATTTATAAGGAAATTAATGCAGACAGGATTGGCAACGCAGTCGTATAATCTGTAAAACAATGGTTGAAACAAAAATAAATTTTTTGAGAACCGCCACACCGATTTTACTAACTTGTACCTCGCTTGTGGGGAAAAAGTAGTGCTTTTCTATAAATTAAAAAAAACTAAAACATTTTCGAAAAATAAGAATAAACACGCCATTTTGAGGAATTAAGTATGAATCTGCCCGCCATCTTAAATTTTACGATGGCGATAAATTCAAAAGCAATCAATTATTACCAGGATGTTTTTTATTTCATTAAAATCGGTTCAGTAATAAATTTATAAGGAAATAAATGCAGACATGATTGGTAAGGCAATCGTATAATATAAAATAGAATGGTTGAAACAAAAATATATTTTTTAGAACCACTAAACCGATTTTGCTGATTCGTTCCTTGTTGTGCGTGGCATGAATGCAGCTTTTTTAATAATTTAAAAAAAATAAAACATGTTCGCAACACAAAAATAAACGAGCATCTTTGAAGGGTACATTATAATTTCGACCGCCATCTTGGATATTGAGATATCGGACAAAAAAATATAATAAGTCAAAACTCTTGGTAATTCTCTGGCAACTGCAGTTTGTCCCATTAAAATCGATGGTATAGTTCAAGTTATAATGAAAAATAAATTGTCCGGTTTTTTTTGGCCCACCCTGTATATACAGGCTGACAATTAAAAAAAAATTCCAACCCCATATTTCGAGAACGAAGAGGAGTATTTAAATAATTCGGAAAACACATGGGAGGAATCGAAAAAAAAACAAACAACACTGTGGACAAGTTTCAAATAGTAACTCCAACTGTTCTCAACTAAAAACTAATAATGTAGTCTATAATATACTATGTGGTGTAGTCAAATGTGAATGTTTTTGTTCGGTTGTACTAAAATTTGCTCTCGCTTGAACCGTTATTTTGATACCTTAACATAACTTTTTGACGGAGGAATCATTAGTACTCGATTAAAACAGGTGTCAGGAAATATTCACTAAAAAGCCCACGGAGGCCAAATTTGACGCACTAGAAGTATCCGAAATCCGTCAAAGGTGTACACACATAAACCCACCTGGAGGCAGTCTCAAATTTCCGAAAGTCCTACACTCTTCTTCACGAGAAATTTGTTCATGGTTGCAGCAATTATGAGTTTTTGTATTAAATTGCTTCGGTTTGTTCGCCAGGTGAGGAGGTTGACAAACAAGCCTGGAGTTGTTGTCTACGGCAAGGGTAACTTTCACCTCTTTTGCATAAATTTTAGACTCTTCAAAGATCTTTGGCGGAGGTGGTGGTGGGGGGGCATTCAAAAGACCTTTTTCTTTTTTCTTCTTCTTCTTGGCTAAAAACAAATTTGTTATAGAAATACCAGATATGGTTTAGCATGCGTCAGAGAAGGACTCTTCAATCCTTTTTTACAAAAATATGTAAAGTTTCAGAAAAATATACACAATTTCAGTTTATTTTGCTCACCACGAAACTACGATAGGTTATTTTTTCAAATAATTTATTGACTTATTATTAGTCAGAAATATTATTTTCATCCTTACAAAACACGTGTAAAATAAAAAATACATACAGTTGAATATAATACATACAAAAAAAATATATATAAATAAGAAAAATATTTATCTTATTTTTTTACGAGCAGTGTTTGAATGTACAACCGCAGCGTGTTCTGCAAACACCGCGAATACAAAAAACAGTTCAGCCACGAGTTTGAAACAGATTTTTTTTATACCTTATACACTGACTCTGAAATAGTCCGGAGCTCGATGCTTGCGGCTAGAAACCCTGTATTTATGACATATTTTTTTATAAATTAAAAAAAAAAGCGATAAATTCGGAGCATCTATTTTGCTATATTCATCAAAATGGAAGGTTACCACTAGAATTCGAACGTTCTACCTATCTCTTTTCTTCTCATGTATAAATTATTTCTATCTCGAGGTTAGAGGGATATAAAAATAAGTAATTTACATAAGAATAAAAGCGAGAGAAAGTAGTGTTCATGCTACGTGCCTAAAACAACAAAAATTATATCAACGTTTGCTAACTTGTAGGCATGGTGTGAGCTCGCCGAGCGTTTTCAAAACAGCTATCACTTAGTCGCCGTCTTTGCTCTACGCAGTCTACGCCAATCCATAAGATTTTTGTTTTGAACCGAACCGTGGCTATCAACTATAGTGTGATTTCTGCTTTGTGTTGCTTTTTAGAAATTGGTGTCATCACAAATCAGATCGCTAATCTCATGTGTGCTTGAAGTGTGTCTACTTGTAGGCCGTTTCTAATTGTTTCATTAATGACGAACCAGGGTGCTCCGATTATGGTTCTCGGTGTTTTGCTTGGTAGGGCTTCCAGTCGTTTAAAATATATTTTGGCAGCTGTAGATCATGACTGACATCCATATGTAAGGACGCGACGAATCATAGTTTTATATATGGTGAGTTTGTGTCAATGTTTAGCTTGCTCTCCCGTCCTAAGAGAGGGTAGAGGAGGCTCATTTGGCGTCCTGCCTTGACTCTTGTGCTTGTAAGGTGGGATTTCCATGTTACTTTTTTGTCAAACTACAGTCCCAAGTACTTGGCTGTGTTTGACCATTCTATATTCTGGTTTTCTATTACGATGTGTCTGTGTGGTCGAGTTCTGGTTTTTGTGAATAGAAATTGCCTTGGTCTTTGCCGGATTGAGTTTGATTTTCCAGTCTCGGGGCCAACTGGTGAGCTGATTTGTCTGTTGTTGAAGCTTCAGTGTGATGAGCCCGGTACCTTTTCCCTTGGCTCTTACTATGGTGTCGGCGAATTGGTACAATTTGGTATTTCTGTTCTGCGGTATGTCGTGCGTGTAGATTGTGTACAGGGTTGGTGCTAAAGCTGAGCCTTGGGAAATGCATGCCCTTAGTGGTACTGTTTATTTTGATTGATTTATCCTGGCTATGATATATGATTGTATGATTCTGGTGAGGTAGTGCGGTAGTTCACTGGTTATCATTTTATAGATTAGTCCTTGCGCCATACTTTGTCGAAGAATTTACAAATTTCGAAGAATATTGCTCCAGTTTGTTGTATTTTATTACCACCTATTAGGACGTTTATACATAACTTCAATAAAAATTTCGTTTGGGGTTTTCTGACAAAAAATGGCGTTTTATTTTTTTTTACTGTTCTCGAATTAAAGTTAAAGGAGCTAACTTGGCCCCTAGGTACGCCTTTTTGAACCTGATGTGCACCACGTAACTACCGTGTGCGATTCAGATACTTAAATACTAGTAAATAAAGCCCAGTAGACTTATCCATCATGATATACCACATAGTGCCAAGGTTGTAGCGTTAGACCACTGATGGGTCATAAACTTTTTGACATAATCACCAGAGTACAGAGAGCCACAATGTGCCCGCACTAGCTGCTAGCTCCAAATAGGCACTCCATATACCCCGTCTCATGTGGTGATTTCCTTTTTTTTTTTTTACGGGTATGCGCACTCGCAAGGAGATCCCTATCACGCTCGAGAAGCGGCAAGTGCGCGGAAATGTTGGTGTGTGTTGGTTTTGAAACGGTTCAGGTTGTAACCTGCAGGGAAAACTGTCGCAGGGAGTTTATTCCACAGCGATGCTGTTCTCCAGAGATATGAATTCTGATATAATGAGGTTCTTGGTGCCTCTATTTTGACAATAAATTGATGGTTACCGTCTGTTTGACGTGTTCGCCTAGTAGGTGCTACTCCCGGGGGATCATACGTGCCAACTCTTCAGAGCATTTTCCGTGATAATACCTGTAGAAGAGAGATAGATCGCCCACAGTTCTTCGATGTTCAAGACTATCCAAGCTACGGGTAAGTGCGGGGCCATTGATCAGCTTGATAGCTCGTTTTTGCACGGTGTTCAAAAGCATTAAGGTATGTTTGGGTGCCGCACTCCATATATGTGAGCAGTACTCCATAGTTGGTCGAATCTGGGCTTTGTAGAGTGTCAGCAGTTGGCTTGGTGTATACAGATGTCTTGTACGAAATAGCACCCCAAGCTTTTGGGACGCCCTTTTAGCTATATCTGCCACGTGACTGTGCCAAGACATATTGGTCTCTGCAGTGACTCCTAAGATGTTCAACTGGCTCTGCAATGCGACAGCACTTCCAGATAGCATGATGTTTGGCTCACCGGTGCTGGTCTTTTTTGAAAACAGGGCTGCTTGGGTTTTCTGCGCGTTGAACTGTACAAGGTTTTTGTTGCCCCAGTCCTCTATTATCTCCAAGTCGTTATTTATCAGTGATATTTCAGTTAGTCTAAGGTAATGGAATTCACGTGCGGAGAGACATGTGGGTGGTATGACTGAGGAGACTATATTGCCATCATCTGCAAAGCAATAAAGTGGATTTACTGTTTTATCTATGAGGTCATTTATGTAAATAGAAAAAGTGTTGGCGAAAGGATTGCTACCTGTGGCACAGCAGCATTTATTTGGTAAGAGTTGGAGTTCCGGCCATCCAGTGCAACATAAATGGATCTATCCTTAAGGTAACTTTCAAACCAAGTGCAAAGTGTTGGCGACAATCCCGTTGCTTTGAGCTTGTTGAGCAGATTTTCATGCCAGACTTTATCGAATACTTTAGATATATCTAATCTATCGCAACTCAATCGCTTTTTGCCATAAGTGAGTGACGTATGTAAGTAAATCGCCAGTTGACCTATATTTTCGAAATCCGTATTATTTGTCGTTGATAATTTTGTACTTTTCCAAATACTTGGTTAGGTGATTGTTTGTAGTGTGTGATTGTGATATCACCGGAAGTAGAGCAATTGGTCTATAGTTTAACGGATATGTCTTTTTTCCTTTCTTTGGAATTGGTTGTACTGCGGCAGACTTCCATGATGATGGATATAGTCCTTGCCTATAAGATAAATTGCGAAAGTTGGGGTGAGTTCGCTAGCACAATTTTTGAGTACTATCGCGGGAATGCCATCTGGACCCATTGCTTTGTTTGTATCCAACTTTTTAAGGGATTTTCGTATCTCTCTGTGACAAAAGGGTACCTCTGGCATACAGTGGGAAGCCCTTTCAATGAACGGTGGAGTTTTTCCATTTGGCACTGTTAGGTTTGAGTTGGAGGAAAAGATTTTGGCCAGCATATTGGCTTTTTCCTCTGATGTTGTGGCTAAGTGAGTATTTTTATCTGTAAGTGGTGGTATGGATGACTTGGTGAAGTTTGATCCAACGGCTTTTGCAAGAGACCAAAAGGACCTAGAACTACTTGGACAATTCAGCAACCTGTTTTTTATTCTTTGATTGTATGTTTCTTTGGCGGCGTCAATAGTAATTTTGCAACTATTTCTGGCTTCTATAAATTCTGTGTGGTTTTGAGCGGTTTGTTGTCGTTTCCAAAGGTTATATGCTCTGTGTTTTTTCTGTACAGCCGTTTGACACTGGCTGTTGAACCAAGGTTTTGCATTAGCTCTGCGTTTTATTGTATGTGGGATATATGCATCCATTCCAGATAAGATTACTTTTGTTATTTCATTACAGCAAATAGTGGGATCAGCTGTTTTAAAGCAAACCTCTTGCCATGGAAAATCCAGGTAAAACTGTTTAAGGTCATTCCATTTTGCCGATTTATAGTGCCACATTTTACGAGGAAGTGATTGTTGGCTTGGCGGTATGAACATTTCCCACTTTGTTCTTATAAGTTTATGATCGGATGAACCAAGTGGGGGATCTACTTGAATTGTGTACAAGTCAGGATTTGTAGTTAGGAACAAGTCTAAAAGCGCTGCAAATTTACCCCTTTCTGAGATACGGGTAGGTTCATCGACAAGCTGCGTTAAACCACAACTTATGGCAAAAGCTTGTGCTTCCCTGCCTTTATTATCTGTTTTGTTGTGGTATTTTAGCCAGGGTATATTGTGGACGTTGAAATCGCCTAAAATAGTAGTTTACCTAACTAGTGCGGAAAGTGCCTCTTTTCCGCACGCGATTGCAGATGGCCAAACGACGCGATAGCGGAGTTTGGCCAGCAATCAAGTGCGGAAAAGACACTTTACGCACGAGTTAGGTACACTATTTTTTCTATAAGCGTGAGGAAAAAACTAAAAATTAATCAGAAAATTATTTATATTCAAAACGTTTTAATCAAATCAATTATTATTATTCACATTCTAGCGGCTTCTAGAACTGACTGGGGTAGATCTTCGTCCGAAGAATCCATTGAAAATCTGATTTTTTTGTTTGAAAAATTCAAAAGACGCTTGTATCTGCAAAATTGGCTTTGTTTTGACAGTTTGTTTGTACTTTGTTGCTATGGTGATTTAAGATGCCAAATCTAAAACCACTAGTGTTCATTGTTGTTTGACATTGACAATGACGATATTTATACCGGGGAGGTTTAAAACTTATAATTTGAACCTATTTTACTGAAAACTTTATTTTATCGAAAATATTGAAAATATAGCAGAATTTTAGTCAATTTGAATATTTTTAGGATATTTCGTGTGCTAGGAAAGATACAAATGTATTTTGAACGGTCTAAATGTTATAGAACACCTCAAAATCGTAACAAATTTACTTTTCCGCCCTAGTGCGGAAAAAATATTTTTCCGCACTAGTGCGGAAAAGTGGCACTTTCCACACTAAAATGCGTGCGGAAAAGTGGACTTTTCCGCACGCTTATAGAAAAAAACAATTTGCGCATGTGGATAGTTAGACTGTATACTATCACAGTTTGCGGATAATGTCGCAAAAAAGTTTTGATACTCGGTGTTGCTTGGCGGTCGGTAGAGGCAGCAAATGAACTTGGTCGATGACTTTGAGGTGAATTTCAGCCATATGATATCGAGGTTCGCTGCTTCTAGCTTCTCCTCTCGATGACATGAAAGATCATTTTTAATGTACACACAGATCCCAAAATTAAGTCGAAATCGGTGGTGTAGGTCATAGCCGGGATAAAGATAGTTCACAATAGGTGTTGCAGAACTGATTTTAGTTTCAGTGAGAACAAGGATGTCAGGTCTTTGTTCTTCAAGATGTTGGTGAACTGAATTCATGTTGGTACTTAATCCTCTTATATTGCTAAAATCAATTCTGAGTTGAGTTTTTCGTCTTCTTTTAATATCTTTGCATGAAGGACCCCCAGGATCACCCGACGCCCGGAGATCCGAGTGGTCGGGTATTTTACCTCCGGAATATTTTGATCCTGGAGGCGCCATCATGCTATCTGTTACTCATTGTTGGAACCGGACTGCCAGCGCAGTAGCGGAACATGGTGATACCACTTAGCGCTACTCACTTCTGGCATGGTGGTATCTCACCGGTCGACGCCCAATGAGTAAAAAGCATCTACCACCTACCTAAATGGCTATGTTACCGAATCCATTCGGAGAATCACCAGATTAACCCATCCCCTTTACCATAGATGTCATCTGTTGTAATCTCAAAGGTTACCGGTTTTATTTTATTTTTTTTACTTATATATACTGGCAGTGGCGTATATAGAAAAAAGTTTCGGGGTGGGCCCGAGGCAGTTTGGGGGGGGCCCGAGACCCCATGAGGCCGTATTATATGCTATTTTATGTTTGTATTCAGGAAATATGTGGAAAATATCTAAAAAAAATCATAGCTTCGGGGGGGGCCCGGGCCCCCCAGCCCCCCCCCTTATATACGCCACTGTATACTGGTCAAAGCTACTATTTATATACTGGTCAAAGCTCGTCTGTTACCAGAGTACCCATTTACTCATGGGTCGGGGAGCCATAAGTCGCCTCTTAGGACAGGCCTTGGGGTTACCCTGATGCTATTCTTATCTCCGGACAGCATACGGACAATGAACAGGCATGAACAACGGTTTAGTTGATACGTGTGAAAATCATTGAAACTATGTCATTTATCGGCTTTGGAATCAAGTAATTCAATTGTGCTTTGAACCTTTCTATTGTAGCATTTGTCACTAGGGAGTAGTATTTAGTAATTTGAATTTTTAGCTGTGTCTTCACCTTAGGGAAGTGTGATTAATTCTTAATATTTTTACCCAAATAATATACAGTTTTACTCTGCATCATGAGCTCTAAGACACCTTGTAGAATGTACTAAAGTTAACGGAAAACCATTTGTAAACAGTTTAGTTTGTTAAGTTTTGTAGAATGTACTAAAATTAAAGAAACATCCTTTGTTAACTATTTAGCTTGGTAAATTTGTTTAAAACAATTTGTAACTTACATTTGTTTGACTCAGGTACAATTGGCTTAGTATCATTATCAATAATTGGATTATTTTCTTTTTCTTCCGGCTTATCGACGAGGGTATATAAAAGTTTGTCTTGATCCGGTGTGTAGCCCTTTAAAGTGATTGTCACCGAAGGAGCTCCAGTATCACCATTTGGTACCCGTTTTATTGTAACCATTGCTGGTATTGTTTCCTCCACCTATAATATCAGAGTAAGGCTCTATCAAAACACTCCGCCCCGCTTTTGAGTCAGAGAAAAGAAATGTGATAACAGCTCAAAGAAGTGAAGAATGAATTCTAAATAATTTTGACATTCTGATTTCAGAAATTTATAGTTTTTTTGTAGAAGACCTAGTTTTTTAGATACAGGGTGATCGATTTTCGTTCTAGTTTAAGGCATACATTTTAACAATGATATGTTTACTAGTTAAAACTAAAATCGTATATTTAATATTATCCATGTTTTAAAAACCTATGATCATGAAAAAAAACAGAATTTCACCTTGCATACACTCCCACCCCCTCAGAACGCCCAAAATCTATAATTTTTGGATTTTTTAAAATATTCTCAAAAACTAAGCTTCTGAGGAAAAATGTATATCAAAAACATTTCATGTAAGAAAAGCAAAGTGCGCGAAAATGTTATTACGTAAAAAGAATTGAGATAAAACAAAGCCAAGTTCTTCAATACAAATTTCAAAATAAAAGGTTGTCACTATAGTTTGGAAATGTGTTTTTTTTTAACTTGGCTTATTACTATTATTATTACAATCAAACTTCTTTATGTTCAATTTAACACTGTGCCTAAGAGTCATTTGCAGCCGTAATAGCCAAGTTTAGAAAAACATTTCATTTTGAAATTTGTATTGGAGAACTTGGCTTTACTTTTTACATAATACCATTTTCGCGTACTTGGGTTTTTTACATGAAATGTTTATGTTATGATTTTGAAGTTTTAAAAACAAGTGGTAAAATATGCGAAATATTGTTTAAAACTTTTGCAATGATTTATTAAAAATTTTGAGGTTTTTTAATTTTTTCCTATGGTTTTATCATAGTTCCTATAAGCCTTCCAAAGCTTAGCTCTCTAGCGTTTCTGGAATTGGGCCATGTTTTCCCGCAGTTAGAAAAACGATAACTGCAATGGACTGTATATATTTTAATTAATGAAAGCGCGAACAAACATAAACATATTGATATGAAATCACGAAATAATTAAGGTCCATAGGTTAATTGTTGGTACCACACAACGGAAATCAGAAACAAAGCACTCACCAGTTTGCAGCCAATTTCTCCACGTTCCAAGGGGCCCCTGTCTTGATCTAATGATGGCACCACGTAGCTGAACGGCTGAAGTTTCTAGTTCTATGCTTCAGTACACCAAAATCGAGCACTTTTAAGTGTAGAAATTTGAAATAGTTGGAGAAAGAAATTAACACGCCATTTTCTCGAGGCGGTAGAAAAAGGATCTCACTGATTCTTGGTGCGCATGTCCAAATGCGCGAAAAATGTACTCTGTCCGTCATCCAATTGTGGTTTTAAAATTTACAAACAACCGCGAAATTTAGCGGGAGCTAACAGGCCATGTTACTTTTACATAACTTTACATTTATGAGGGAGAGAAGTTAATTAAAATTTTGGGGTTTTTTAATTTTTTTCTTTAGTTTTATCATAGTTCCTATCAGTTTTCTAAAGCTCAGCTCTCTAGAGCTCCTGGAAGTGGCCAATGTTACATTTACATAATTTTACATTTATAGGGGAGGGAAGCAAATTAAAATTTTAGGGTTCCTATAGTTTTATCATATTTCCTATCAGTCTGCCAAAGCTCAGCTCTCTAGCGTTGCTGGAAGTGGGCAATGTTACTTTTACATAACTTTACATGTATAGCGGAGGGGAGTAAATTAGAATTTTCGGGGGTTTTTTGATTTTTTCCAAGGGTTTGGTCATGATTATTAGGAGTATGTCTGGAACAACAATTGAATTTTGATAATCTATACATGAGTGAGTGAGTTTTCTAAGAACTTTACTACTATATGTTTCGTAGTTCATTCCGAAGTAGAGTTTTAGACAGGTCAAATATGGGCTGAAATGTTTCAGGAAAAGATGGTACAGGAGTTAACGCGAACTTGGCGCGATAATATCGTCGCTGTACATGCAAAACGTCCAATGTCAAAAAAAAATAATTTATCAGAATCAACAGAAAACCTTTTGCTCTGTATGTTAGTAGGCGTTTTACATTGGTCATATTGCAATTAAATTCAAGCGACCTCTTCCGATTGTGTGAACGACTTGAAACCCTTTGCATAATACTTTAGGATTTAGAATTGTGTGTGGATATTTTATCAAAAAATAATAAAATCGAGACTTTTTCACATTCGACGTTTTGCAGGTACAGCGACGATATACTTTATTGTAGACAATAAAATACCCTCTTTAACATGTTTAAGTCGGTGTAGTTAGACTGATTACAAACTCTCCAGGGTCGTCAGCTAATTGGAGTAATTTAAAAAAGTTAAAAAAAACATGATTTTTTCATAATTTCTTCAATTTTTTTAAAAACCAAGCTCCCTAAAAATATTATGTCCCATACTTTACTTGTTAAAACTAAAATTGTATATTTCATTTAGATACTTTATAATCCAATGCTTGCAAAACCATTTGATCATTAAAAAAAAACAAAAATTAGACTTTTCAGTTGTTATCATAACCCCCACCAAATAATTTCGTTACCCGAACCGCACGCTTACTATTTATTTCCGGGCTTGACTATAAGGCAGGATTTTAGAAAATCGACTTTCTAGAAGAAGTTTATATTACTTTTGGGCAAAAAGTTAATTCCCCGTATTTCAACCTCGCTGAATCCGAATATCCCGGTTAACCCCCTTCGAAATTTTGACAGGGGCTCAGATATTCAAGATGGCGGCCAATATGGTGCCGAAATTTTAAATTGATGCTGTACAGGTACGCATTCAAACTGTCTGCAAAACCTTCAAAAACCCCCTTGAGCCCCAAAATCTATATTTTTTGTTCTTTAATTTTCTCAAAAGCTAAGTGTCTAGGAGAAAATATGTAAAATATTTTATTGTAGAATACAAAATACACTTTTTAACAATGTGTAAGTCAGTGTGGTTGGAGTGATAATAAACTCTTCAAGGAAGTCCGCTAATTAAAGTATTTTAATAAAGTTAAACTTATAGTTTATTCGATATTTTTTAAAAAAACAAGCTGAATGAAATAATTTGTCCAATAAAACCATTTGATCATTAAAAAAAAAAACAAAAATTAGACTTTTCAGTTGTTATCATAACCCCCACCAAATAATTTTGTTACCCGAACCGCACGCTTACTATTTATTTCCGGGCTTGACTATAAGGCAGGATTTTAGAAAATCGACTTTCTAGAAGAATTTTTTATTACTTTTGGGCAAAAAGTTAATTCCCCGTATTTTAACCTCGCTGAATCCGAATATCCCGGTTAACCCCCTTCGAAATTTTGACAGGGGCTCAGATATTCAAGATGGCGGCCAATATGGTGCCGAAATTTTAAATTGATGCTGTACAGGTACAAACTGTCTGCAAAACCTTCCCCCTTAGAGCCCCAAAATCTATATTTTTTGTTCTTTAATTTTCTCAAAAGCTAAGTGTCTAGGAGAAAATATGTAAAATATTTTATTGTAGAATACAAAATACACTTTTTAACAATGTGTAAGTCAGTGTGGTTGGAGTGATAATAAACTCTTCAAGGAAGTCCGCTAATTAAAGTATTTTAATAAAGTTAAACTTATAGTTTATTCGATATTTAAAAAAAAAACAAGCTGAATGAAAAAATTTGTCCAATACTAGTACGTTAAGAAATGGCTTTTTATTGTAAAATTTTGAATAAAATTTATGTGTACAGGGTGTGTTTGCGAGGCTCAATTTTCAAGCAAAGTTTAAAAGCAAAATTTTGCATTTAGACATTTTTAATTATAAAAATTTAATTTTTGAGTAAATTGTTTTTATTGATTTTTTTTTATAAAGAATCAGAACAGTCAAAGTGAATTTTAGTAATTCACTTTAAGTTTTGAAGATATTAAATAAAATTGCAATTTGAAATGGCCCCCTTATTTCTTCATATTTTTTGAATCTTTTTATATTGTTTGATTTTATTTTACATTTTAATTTTTATTGGATTTAAAATATTTTAAAATGAAATAAAAAAAAATCAAAAAAGAGGGAATAAAAAAAATTATTAAAAACAATAAAAAATTACAAAAATAAAATATTGAGTGTCATACGTCATTTTAAAGAAAATTTTAAGCTGATTTAAAAAAATCAAATAAAAAATATAATTTAACTTCATGTAATATCTCAAAAACCAAAAGTGAAAAAAATCAATTTGACAGTTGGATTATATTAAAAAAATCAATAAAAAGCACTTCATACAAAAACTAAACGTTAATAAATAAAAAAGCACCCTTTCAAAATGTAGACATTTCAAAAACAACCCATAGCTTAAAAACGGCTTGCTATATCAAGATGCGGTTTTTACCTTTAATAATCTCTTGCCTGCTTGCCTCGACTTTGGTGTGTACTCAGTTTTCCCTTCCCCCAAAAATACCTTAAGCCCCCAAAAATATCGAATTTGGGAATTTAAGAAAGTGACTATGAGAGCTAAAAATTAAAGGTCACTGATACACCTAATAAAAAAATCTCTACTAAGTAAAATTTACAGCCGTTAGGTGAAGCTAAGCCATATACACGAATGTGTTTCCTTTCAAGCATTGTGTCGTCCTAGAACACGGTACATTAGTTGCACGGGAAAAACTGCATAGGTATTAACGAAAAATTTAATCCATCATGTCGTTTGGAATGGCGTGTCATTCTTTATAAACGTTCAAAATTTGAAATTTGTACAGAATGGTACGCCATTTTAAACAACATGATAAATGAAACTTTTTGCCAATACAACGGATTTGCCATGCCCAAGGGTTAAAAAAAATGCAAATCAGAAGCAGTCTTATAGCCGGCTAATGGAATCGAGTGACACGTTTGAGTCCGGTAGTTGGGTTAAAAAATTACAGAATTTATAAATAAAATTTAAAACACAGCATTAAGTGAGCCAGTCACACCACCGAGAAAGCTTCGGAAGGGACGTTAAAATAATGGTCTCATATGTTACAAGGGAACATTTCTCCTAACCTACTATATGAAAAAACGTTTAAGGGCCTCCAAATAACTGCAGACAAACAAAAAGATATATAGAAAATATGTATGTTACAAAAAAAATTAAGAAAACAAATACAGTCTAAGTAGGCCAAGATTTATACGGAATTTCTTATGGTAGAGGTGGGAAAAATTCGGACGGGGTAACGAGTGATATCATTGGATAGATCTTCTCGAGCACAAGACAAAATCGAAAAAATAATCAAAATCTATTCATTGAGATTGGCTACAGTGGAATCAAAGTGGGAAAAATTGCACTTTTTCCGATTCTGCTGATTATTTTTTTCGTATATAACCCAGACTTTTTGTTCAAACAAATTAAGTTCTTACAAATCCCTAATGACAGTTCTAATATACCTTGCGATAATTTTTACAAAAAAATGTTCATTAGTGGCGTCCTCTTTTTTTTTCACTTTTTTTACTTTTTCTTTTTATTTTTAATTAGATTTTTCCAAAAATCTCAAAAGTACCACAACACAACACAAATTTTGTGTGGCACACCGTAAAAAATTTAGGGGGAATGAAAGAACTGAAAAATATTTTCCTGTAGATTGTACGTGTTAAGTTGATTGTAAGTGCTAAATATCTCAAAAACCTTAGCTATAAAGGAAATAAATAAAAACATTAAAATTCACACTCTCTAGATCGGTTACGAAGCGTTTGCAAAGGAACTTTATGTCGTACAATTAGCTAAAGAATCTCCCCTTTGCATTTGTACATAACATTTAGGAACACTCTGTATAAAGTCTTACCTCTCCCAATTCCCTCTCCAATCTTCTTTGTTTTTTAAGCTTTTTCTTAAGTGATTTTTCTTGTTGCTTTTTAAGCTTTTCTTGTCTTTCCAATTCCTTTAATCGTTCCACTTCTCTCCGCTTTATTTCTCTTTTTTCTTCTTCTTCTTTGCGTTTGGCTTCTAATTCTGCTTCTAATCGTTCTTGTTCCTAAAATAATCAATACCGTTTAAATATAGTAATATGGTGATCATGAATAAAGTTGGATTTAAAAGAAAAAAATTAGAAAAAATAAATAAAATCCACAATTTTTTTTTATTTAAAACAAAATTGAAAATCAGCATATTTATTGGCCTTATATTATCGCTTTTCCGTTTGAATTGACGTATCATGTTCTAAGGCGCCACGATTTCAAAAAGAAAACAACGTTTAGAAACCAAATTTTATGTATTTTAAACACGAAGTTTCGGTTAGTAAGTACCTCTAAGCGTTTTCAAGTGTAAACAGTTTACACTTGAAAACGATTAAATGTCGTGTTTAAAATAAATAAAGACAATAGAAGTCCGAAATTTTGTATCTACTCAATCACTGGCTACGACTTTTAAATAAATAAATAAATAACCATCAATCAAACAAGTTTCGTGGCTAATCGGGCAAAAAGGAGTTTTTGTTTCTCTCATATTTTTCCGTGGGTAGCTTGAAAGCTTAACCTCACGGGGGTCCAAGATCTAATGGACACCTAATAAGTGTTGACAGTTAACTGTTTCGTCCTTATGGGACTCCTCAGAACACTGCTAGGTCGATGTGACAATTCTTGCGAAGTTAATTAGACGGTTTTGTATCTAATCATAAGTAAATAGTGAGAAAACTATCGCAAGAAGCGCCATCTACCGAGATACGAGAGAAACAAAAAACAAAAGCAGGCGAAAAACTGCTATGCATATCGATCAATGAAAAGATCGAATACAAATAAAAGAAAACAAACTATAGTCCGTGACCTACGACAGCTCTTCTGTCTTTCAGGCCGGCTCAACGCATATTGCATTTTTACCCGTCATCAAGACACGTGAGCGTCAATCAACGGAATTTTTAAGTCAAATAATACTATTAAACGTGGAATTTTCGTACCCGTGAATTTAAAAATCAAACAAGTTTCGTGGCTAATCGGGCAAAAGGGTAAACAACGTTTGTACTGAAGTATATTGCTAGTTCTTCACCTCGTCTACAGCACCGGCTGCCGCTGGTACTAATATATTTTTATTTTTCCTAGTTTATAAACTTATAAGGTAAACTCATTTTGCCAGATAGATCTTTTAATAAAAAAATAATAATCTTTTGTTTATTTGTATTGTTTAGCTCTATGTTCAATATGTATTAAATTAAAAATAAGTTTTTGAACACAATTAAACATAATAAATCTCACTGGGCTTCAAAAAACATCTATTAGGGTTAAAGTTGTTTTAAAATGATGCAATCAATTAATTTTTTCATCTAATTCTCGACCCGAGGAGACCAATTCTTACCTTTTTCTCTTTCTGTCGCGCTTTTTTTGCAGCTTTTTTGTCTGCAATGTCCACCTTAGCCCCGCCAGAGGTACCTTCAATATAACTAACTAAGCCTCGTATGTCATCTTCCATTTCTTTGGTGGCGGCAGATTCAATCGGGTCTCCTGGTACACTAGCAGGTGGAGGCATATTTGAGGGAACAGGCACCTAAAAATATTTGGCAGAATTAAAATATTTCAATTTTTTTTTAATCATAATATAAATGAAACTATACAAAGCCGAAAAACATCATCACCAAATAGTGCACTTTACGCCGATGTCAGGATCAGCTATTTAAGGGTTCCTAAAGTGGAACCAAGGTAAAGGATCTTTATAAGTGCTATAGAATTTGTGCGGGCGAAAAAAAAAACAGATATATTTTGCGATGCTGCCAGTTATTGACTTCTAACTGCATTAAAATAACGCCCTTACTTGATTAACAAAGTATCTGATTTTCTATTCTTTCGAAACTAACTCTTAGATGGCGTCCCCGAATCCCGACTGTACATCCAACACTTCATAGATTTTTATTGATTTTTTATTATTTCCTTGCGCGGGAGTGCGATTAGTTATGTAGTTTGTTGTTTTTTAAATGCTGTTAATAAGGAAAGAAATTATTTTTATTAATAAAAATTACATAAAATGTGATTGTGCGGAAAAATTCATTGGGCGCTTTATTTTCGAGGATCCAAATGGACCGCTTCCTGTGGCTCAAACAGTGTACAACATATACCATCTGTCAAAAGATCCGGATGCATTAATGGTTGTACACAAGGTTACAACGGTGGCTCCTCCTAACAGTGTGTAAAGAGACGAAATGGTATGCGCCGACGCGACGTTAAGGCACACTTCGACAAAGTCGATCGCGGAGGCCCAATATTTCAAATAGCACTTGCAAATGGATACTCAAAATACGGCATAGTCATTTAAGATTTGGAAATCGCAGGAATTGCTACTAAATGATTATTTTCCCCGGTTACAGTTCTGTGGGGTTATGAGGGATCGATGAGAAAGGAAGAAAATTTTCCAGAAAACAGTGTGTTTAGTGATGAGAAGATATACTCTTATTTATTGTCCTCATCATCAGCAAAATACGCTACTGGTCTCGCAAAAATAAACATTTATTGCAGGCAGGGGTTAGAAAGCAGTATCCTTAAAACCTAAATGTTTGGAGCGGTATTATTGGGGATCACATTATCGAGCCTTTTCTGATTAAAGGATATTTGATTGGCCAAAAATTCTTCTCCAACAACAGGTTTTAACCCGGTTGAGGCAACTCAACATAAATATTGATGCATTGTCCTATAATGGACGGCAGGTTACGAATTCCCTTCGGCAAATTTTTGAAGATCAGAAAATCATTTCTACTACTACTATGTCGGTTTAGAACGTTTTTCTACGTTGTCCCACGCCTATTCTCCACCTCCAATCCTGACAGTCATCTTCCGTCAGGATTTTTTGACTCATTGATCTTTGGATTGACAGTTGCCATTCCAGTTTAGAACGCCCTCTTTGCTGCGCCCTATTGGTTGCCATTCTAGGACCTGCTTTGGTAATCTTTCGTCGCTCATCCGTTGTACATGGCCGTACCATATCAGTTGCCTTTTAGTGATGTCATTCGTTATGCTTCCCTCGATTCCCATTCTTTCTTTTATGATCTCATTTCTTATGTGATCTGTTCTGGATATTCTCATTGATCTTCTTATTGCATCCATTTCGACACTTTCCATTTTTGCTTTGTATTTTTCTGTTATGCGACAAGTCACTATTCCATACAACAGCGTGCTTTTCACCATTGTTTCATATATGTTAAATTTTACATTCTTTTTTATCTCTCTGCTCCATAAAATACTGTTAAGACAACCAATAACCTTTTTTGCTTTTACTATTATTTTTTTCAGTTCTTTACAGTCTGTTCATGTCTTATCAAATGTGACACCCAAGTATACATACTCATTGCATGGAGATATTGTTTGTCCATTTTCTAGTTCTAATTCACTTGATTCGTTTCCAATACATAAGTACCTACTTTTGGTATTCTTCCGTTAACTTTCTCATCATATACTCCATGTCTTCTTTATCATTAGCTACAATTACTTGGTCGTCAGCAAACTGTAGTGGTATGGTAAATCGGTCGTTAAGTTGTATTCCCATGCCGTGTACTTTGCGTTTCCAGTTTTTTAGAGCTACTGCGATATATATATTTTAAAAAGAGTTGGAGAGATACAACATCCCTGTCTTAAGCCTGTCGTTACCAGGAATTCTTTTGAAAGTCGATTTCCAATTTTAATTTTAGATTTTGACCTTTTGTATAGTTCTTTTATCGCTTTTATGTATGTATGATTGATATTAGTCTGCTCTAGCACTGTCCATAATTTTTCTACTAGAACGGTATCATATGCTTTTTGTAGGTCCACAAAGGTAACATGAGTCTCTATATTTTTGGCGCTCCTTTTCTCAATTACTTGTTTAAGACAAAAAACATTATCACTACAAGATCTGCCTGCACGAAACCCACTTTGCTCTTCTTCTTCTTGTTCATGAAAATCATTCTCTATTACATCTCTTAGAATCCTACCGTACCATCTACTTAAAGTACTGATTACTGAAATTCCTTTGTAATTGTTGCAATCCAGCTTGTTTCCTTTTTTATGTATTGAGGATATGAATGCAATTTTTCAATCATCAGGTACTGGATGTCCGTTTATGCATTGATTGATAATATATGTGAGATTTTCGAGTAGTTTCTCTGATCCATATTTGACCATTTCAGCATATATTCCCCCAGGTCCGCTAGCTTTTCCGGATTTAAGCTTTTAAATACTATTCTTTATCATTTCTTTTTCGATGATTACTTCCTCTCTATGTCTCTCCTCGGAGAGGCTGCCAGATATTCGGGTCTCATCTCCTGCAGCAGTCCCTTATAGTGTTCTGTCCATTGTTCTGGTTTGATGATCTGGATGGTTACTTTTTCTTTTGTTCGGTTTTTTACTTTAGAAATGAATTTCCATACTTCAGAACTCTGCCTACCTCCTACGTGTGTATTTATATCGTGGCATTTGCGCTGGAACATTTCATTCTTTTCTGTGCGTATCAAATTTCTTAGCTGTCTTCTGGTATCCCTGTAGATTTCTAGGTCTCTGTGCTCTTTAGTACTGAGCCATTTCAAGTTTGTGCGTTTTTTCTTCTTGACTCTCCTCTGTCCACCACATCTTAATGTTATTTCTATTATCTTGGCATCCAACAGCTTCTCTGCTTGCTTCCTTCAAGCTTTTTACTATGTTTGTATATATCTCTTCAAATGAATGTTGTGTGTTTATTAATTTTTCATCCAATCGTTTCTGATAAAATCTTTGCGTACTTTCGATTGCTAGACTTCTAAAGTTGTATTTTTGATTTTCTTGGATACCCTTTCTCGACAGGTTTTCACTTTCTCCAATACTTTCGTCTCTATTTGTTTTTCTTACAGGGAATAATATTTTGCTTTTACCAGATGGTGGTCAGATCCACAGGTAACACCACGAAGTGTTCGCACATCATACCACTTTAGTTCCGAGTGTTGTCCACCTACAGCATAATCAATGATTGATCTAAGATTTCTTGTTGGCTGAATCCAGGTATACCGATGAATATCCTTATGTTTAAAAAAACCATTAATTATTTTTAGATTATGGGTTTCACACAATTGTATCATTAATTTATACGTATGTAATATCCGATAACCTCCACGATCTCCTGATCCTGCATCTAATGATTTTTTTTGCATGATGAAAATTTTTAGCACCCCAACTTATGACGGAAAACTTGACAAGAGTTCTTCTGAAACAATGGCACGTTAAGAATTAAATTCGACTACTCCTCAGCTGCGGGTCGTGCCGATGCTGCTGGCGAGGTGAAGGGCTACATTAAAAACACCGATCCAAACTAAGAGTCCTAGGACTCAACGAGTTTTAAAAGAGAATAACGTTTGTACCGGTGTTTAAAATTTGTTTCCCCTCGTCGGCGGCGCGAGTCGCCGCTGCCACTCCTGAAATTACTAAAGGAATCACGAAAATTTCCCTCTTAAAACAAAAACTGATAATCCGGTATGTCTTGGTGGAACAATTCTTTGAAAAAAAGAAGAGGTCAGAAGCCTATTCAATCGGGCGAAGGAGACGCGCAACTTGAAAAGCTACCGTGATTCCCTTAGCAAATACAACAAACAAATCAGAAGTGCCAAGAGAGAGCCATGGAGAAGGTTCTGACATCGGCCCACTAAGCTTCCTGACACAACATATATCCAAAAATTTTTATCTAAAGAGCTAGCAAACAAACTTGGCGCAATAAAGCTTTCTGATAGCACCTTCACAAAATTTGAAAGGGAATCCCTGGAGGCACTCGCAGAGTATCATTTCCCAGGAAGCACACACTTGAAACACGGGAATACTCCTGAACATTGACTCATGGACACCGCCGCGGACTGGAAAAGAAATTTTTAACGCAAATGCGATAAAACTGGCGTTTTAGTTTTTTAAACCGCGCAAATTACCAGGCCTATATTCAATTTGCAACGTTTGTATGAACTTTTAGTCATAAAATAAGTTAAGAATTCTTGTTTACAAACAGGGTCGGACTGGGTACATAGAGACCCCAGCGGGAGAGCAGGCCATTTGATTTTAAATGATTGGGCTCAGTGGCAAATTTTTTAAATGTAATGTAAATTTATGTATAAGTTATTTTTTACTAGAACCAAAGATTATAAGCTTCATCTTAAGAAAGGGGGCTCGAGCCCCTTAGGCCCTTCCTGGATTCCGCCTGTGAGTGGGCTAGAGAATATATATACCTAGAGGACACGGATTATTGAAGTTAAGCAAATAGTATTTGACCAAAGTTAAAGTGGAAATTCCAAAATGGCCGCCGAGAGACGTTTCAGTTTGACATTTCGTTATGCGGTTTAGAAATGTCAAGTCTTGTCAACACTATTTTACTTTATTTGTTTCTTTTTGGCCATTTTTGTTTAATTAAATTTGGGATAAAATCTAACTGTTAAAAACTGTTCAGGGTCTTAAAACATTACTTTTTCCATTAGAGTAGAGAAAGTTCAAGCATTTCCTTCTTTTTCAACAAAAACACAACAAAAATAACTAAAACAGACAGTCTTCGCCATTTTGATAAGGCCGCGCTAACATCAAAGTATAGTAAGTTTGGTTAGGCTGCCTAACGGGTTGCCTACGAGTGCCCTTTTACTTTAGCAAAATTTTTAGCTTTTTCAATGGTAATCTCAAACGCATGATGTACCGACTGTTTTTATTGTGGTTCGTTGTGAAATCCAATCTCTAGATGCTCGATAATCTTTGCTCAAGGACCGTCTTGGAAACAACCGCAGCCAACGATAAAGACCGGCCATGGCGCGTTATAAGCAAGTCGGCGGTCACGTGATCTTAGAAGTTCCAGGATTCTTATTGTATTGCTTAATATATTATCTGTTTTTACACAATTTAAATAAATTGACCAAATTTTTTTGTTCTCATATCGGCAAAAATTGAACAAAATATTTTGCTGGTGTATGTGTTTCTTATGGATAAAAGAACTGAATCTATAAAATAAGAAATTATATAAAATTTTCAGGTACATATATTAGATACATAATATCGTTAGTTACTTCAAATCTATACAAGTCTTTTAAAATTGGACATAACAAACCTAAGCTTTAAGTTTTTAAATTTTGTCTTGTCACAAAGTTTAATATATATTTCATCAATGTGTAAGTTAACTACCAACTCATGTTCTTTTAAAAGCTGTATCTTACTTTTTAAATATTGCACACTACCGGAGAGATTACTATCTGTTAACGATATTTTACAAATCAGTTTTTTAATATTGCGAGGGTGGTCCAGAAGACATATTACCTTAGTTTTGTAAATTAACATGTATGCACTGGATGACTGGATAAACAAAGATGTAGCCAACATTAAAGTGTATCCACAATATCTTCGATTCTCAGGTGACCTTTTCAAGGGACCTAATTGTTTAATAAGAAATGACAATTGAACACATTTTTCACTCTCAATATCGAAAATGTCACTAAGGATGTCTATTACTTCATCAATCTTATCTTTTACCACTTCTTTCCCGTTTGCAACTTTTCAATAAACTGCATTAGCTTTCAAGTGTATTGGGGCTGTCCAAAAATAAAACTCCTACTTTTTTTGGCAGTTTGTTTTTTGGTATGGACACATCTTTTCTTAAATATTAATTCAAGTACCTAATTCAAGTACCTAATTCAAGTACCTAAACTGTAATGTAATGTTGTACCTTATATTTTAGTTTTTTACCCTATATGGAAATAATTTTTCCTTTTTGGGTTTTTCTTCCTCAACAACTAGAGATGCTAACAGTGATGGATTGTTATTCAAAATGTCATCAGGTACAGGCAGACTGTGTCACGTTCTTGGGTTAAAATCCAATTTTTGTTTATTTTAGTTTTTTACCCTATATGGAAATAATTTTTCCTTTTTGGGTTTTTCTCCCTCAACAACTAGAGATGTTAACAGTGATGGATTGTTATTCAAAATGTCATCAGGTACAGGCAGACTGTGTCACGTTCTTGGGTTAAAATCCAATTTTTGTTTATTTTAGTATTATACAATAAAATTTTGAAATGTCCTCCATATTTGATAAAACTTTTGATTTCTTATGAGCTTGAAGTGTTTCAAGACTTTCTTGTATTGCAGTTTCCATTTGTTGCCTTTCGACATCAGCTAATCGAACAGTAGATACAGGTTGTCTACTTAGGTATTTCGGAACATTTTTAAAAATCGTAGGTACATCATTTTCTGATTATTTGGGTCTTTGTCTTTTAACATTTTTTAGCTCTCCATTTAAAACACATTTGTCAAACCAAATAACCTGCTCGTTAGGAAAATGTTTGATGCAAACTTGTGGAAGTTTTAAGATACTTGAATCATTAGGAGTTTTTCGCAACCAAATTTCATGCATTTGTTTATCCACTGGCAAATTAAAAGTTGACACATATTCGGTTTCAGTTTTATAGTTGGACCGACAACCAACAACACTACACATTTTTATCTCATAGGTATTTTCTTTTTAATTTACTCATTAGCCATTAATTATTTTAACGCAGATCACGAGTCTTTTACGTGGGCTGCGTTATTTTAATAACTTTGATAAAATTCACATAAAATTCGTGCCCGAATTAAAAAAAAAATCGACGTAAACAAACATACCAAAACTGAAAACACATATGTTTTATAATGACAGCTGGCCGGGAGGCGTTCTTTTGTGACCCTCCTACGGTCACGTAATATTTCCGCGCCCGGGCCGGTCTTTCTCGTGGGCTGCGGGAAACAACATAACAACAAAAGACGTTATTTCGAAAGAACGTCACTAGATGGCGCCATTTTCATAAGGCCACTATAGACCATTCAACAACCACATATAGTTTAAATATAAATTAAAATAATCTTAGAAATGTATTTAGCAATATTATATTCTTAATTGTGATCAAAGATGGGCCCCTGCTTGACCAAAAATGACATTCTATGACTAGAACAACCTAACTTTACATCCAAGCCCAAAGTAGCCACTGGCCCTAAGTGGCCCTACCGCCAGCGACCCCAGGGCTCCGCCAGGGTGTCTTGACCACGGCGGGCATCGCCACCCTCCCGCCCGGGCCAGTCTGGCCCTATTTATACATGATATTTAGGAACACCCTCTATAAATAGATATAAGCGTTAGCTGACCTTTGGCCAGTCGAATAAAATGGCGTTTTTCTTTATTTATTTAAGTAGCTTGTAAATTGTTTATGTTAAAAGGCACTTACCCTAGGTTCAACTTTGACTTTAGCTGTTGCATTATTTTCACTAGTAGTATTATTATTAAGCACTCTTTGTTTTTCAAGTCGTTTATCTCTTCTTTTGTGGAGCAGTCTTGTTCTTAATCTATCTCTAAGTTCAGAACTACGGTTAGCCTACAGCAAAAGAAATAGCATTAATAAACGTAAACCTAAAAAAATTACAATATTCTATTGTTGGAAATAATAAAAACGTAAATTTAAAACAATTTTGTTTTCGTAGCTAAGCGGGTATAGAACGGTTGTCTCTCTCTTATATTTTTCGTCGGTAGCTCGAAAGCTGCACACCAACGGGGGTCCAAGATCTAATGGACACCTAATAAGTATTGACTGCACACTGCATGGTCAATGTGACACCCTTGTAAAGCTAGAGAGACGATAATATAAATCTCATCTTACGATATTGGTAAGAGAAATAAAAAATAATGCCTGCGATACCGTATGCTTTTCACACAAAAAGAACCTCCCAGAAATGAAACAAAAGGCATCCTTAAATCCATTATGCCCCACATTTTGATTATTGCTCAACTTTATTATTTTTTCTTAATGCTACGGAAATTAACACTCTCCAAAAACTGCAAAATAGGGGGATGAGAGCAATTTTGATGTGTAAAAAAAGAACATTTATTAAATAAAATGTTAGGAAAACTGGGTAAATCAAAGAGTGCACTATAATATGTTATTAATTATATTCAAATTAAAAAAATTAAGTGTTGCCAAGTTATTTACAAGAAGAACTGACAACAATTCAAGACATTTAATCATACAATATCAGAGCTATAGAATTAATAACAGTAGAACAACTAATACAATCTACAATAAAGGCCTAATATTTTTTAACTGTTTGCCACAGGACATAAAAAATATACAAACATTTAATAGATTTAAAATAAATTGTAAAAATTTTGTTTTGGAAAAAATGGCTTACATGGGTTAAAATAGGTATTTATTTTTGTTATATCGATTTAGTGTATTTTTATAGGTGAAATAAAGAATTTAATATAAAAGCAAACAAATTAGAATTAGCCCCTGAAAATCTGAAGCAGATATATTTAGCGGAAAGAGAGATCGCAACGAGTTCAAGTTTAATTGGTGAAAACTGGTCTTTTGCAGAGCATGTTAAAACCGTTGTTAAAAAAGCATCTGTAAAAACAATAAATATCAACATGTTAGTGACTAACAAAAAAAGACCATCAATTGCGAAAAGAAGATTATTATATGATGTAGTACAGTCTACCTTGATATACGGTATACCAATCTGGGAAGAAACTATAAAAATAAATAGATACAATGTTAATAAAGCTGAAAGACAAGTGCTACTGAGAGTGGTACATGTCTACCACACTGTTTCAAATCAAGCCTTGCGGGTTATATCAGGAATACTGAATATTGACCTAATAATGAGGAAAAGATTTCACAATGACAGAAGTGGAAACACAAAAGAACAAAAAGATATAGCCAGAAATGTGACACTCGAAAAGTGGCAAGAAAGATGGACAACTGACACGGAAAAGGCAATATGGACAAAGCGGCTGGTTGATACCAGATATAAAACAATGGATGAGTTGCCAACATAGAAATGTAAATTACTATGTAACACCGATTTTAAAAAATCATGGGTGTTTTAAAGCATACACAAGACGTGTAGCTAAATCAATAAACGATAGATGCATTTACTGTATGGGCATCGATGACAAAAGCCTAATTTGAGGAGTACTTATTTTATCCCATTTAGGCCCTGTTTATAGTAAAACAATTTTTTTAGAAAAAACCTTACATGTACATGCTACATGTACTAAGACAGTGGTTTTCAAACTTTTGTATAGTGGGGAACCCTAAAGGTTGCTTTTTTTTAGGGAACCCCTACCCTTAGTACTTAAATATAAGACATACTGTTTAGTTTTGTGTAAAAAAATCGACATTAACACTACTTTTTAAGCTTCCAAATAAAGAGTAAATAAAAAATGTAAGAACTAAGTAGGTATGTAATATACAGGGTGTTTTGCAACTATTCCGACAAACTTTCATCCCAAGTTCGGGATAATATAAGTTGATTAATTAAAAAATATATATTTCTTTATACTCTTTAATAATTGACATGCTTTTTTAAACAACAGTTTTTTTTTAATTGTTCAAGATTGGATTCCAAGCAGCCAAACTTGCATTCCAAGCAGCCAAACTTGCATATAAGTCAATGCAGAAAATTTTAAACAGTTTTTAAGAGACGTTTTTTTTTCAACTTTGTAATTTTTTGATCTCTTTCTCTCGATCCCATGCCCTGCGGATCCCGAGTCGAGAGCTATATACCCTATGCTATACGGGCTGCTTACAAAATTACCGGAGTCCGCGATCAAGTATGTCGACCAATGCCTATGCCGGCAGTGTAACCCAAGTCAAGTAATTCAAACAGCACGCGCGTCGCTTACAATACTGTATTGGTCGACTATACCTTTTAATTCCATAGGTATATTCGATATTCGATATATAACTCACCCGAGTGGATATTTTTAACACACGTGACTTAAGAAAATACAAAAAATCTCGCCGAAGGTTTGGAAAGTTACAAGATAACTGCTGAAAATGTAAATTGAAAGGATCCGGCTCGAAGGATCATCAAATGAGGGTGCAAACGTAAGTTGGGTTGAGTTTAGGTTGGCTGGTTCACCACTTACACCACTCATGCGAGAAATACCCAAATTTTTGAGATAACAAATTGAAAAACGTAATTGTAAAGTTCATTGAAAGAAAATCAGAAAAAACGATGCATATAAAATATCTAAAGTGCACCTACCTTAGTTTTCATCTAGTTGCAGTCGTTTTGGTCGCTTGGAAGATAGGAAAAACGGGAAAATTGTTTGCTCTCACGGCGTTTCTTGTGCTTCTTGTCGGTTTCTCGATTGAGACTCCTCGCGCAGACTCGCGCGTGTCTCGGCGCGACGATAAATCATATGCATATACCCCGCGAAATTTGAAATGAAAAATACTTGCACCAACAGTCAGACTTTTATTAATTTTTTTTTTGCATAAATCGATTAATATTATATTACCCCGAACTTGAGGTTAAAGTTTGTTGGAATAGTTATGAAACACCCTGTATGAAACAGTAAAAGCTTAAAAATAAGGATTAAAAACATTTTGTTAATATTTTTTTTAAACTTAAAGCGATGCATGCGCCTGTTTGTTTGAGACAAGTTTCTCAATATCGGGTTCAATGTTTGAAACTTGTATGCGCACATCTGCTTCGGGATTTAGTTTTTTACTTAAGTCGGTTTTTGTAAGAGCATGCTTTGAAAACCCTACTTCACAACGGTAAGTTGTAGCAAAAGGCAACAGTATTTTAACAGCAGAATTCTGGATATTCACTTCTAAGCTGGGCCCAAAACACCTACAAAGTAGCCGAATTAAAAGTAGTTTTAAGGTTTCCGTCAGCTGCAACATCCATTAGCTGTACAGTTTGTTTTACAGTTAGAGACGAGCTTTTTCGACTGACACTGCGAACGGATTGGGAACCCAAGCAAGATTCTCTACTTGCCTTGGAAAATATTTTTTGATTGAAACTTGCAGGTTCTGAAGATGGTTGGTTATCTTAGAAGTGATTTTTGCTGATACTGGACTCTGACTCGGACACAAAATCATGCAGTGTAGAAAAGCACTCAGTCACTCCTCTATTTAGACAAGATTCCCATAACTGTATTTTATTTAACATAGCCTGGATTTTGTCATGAAGTGAGATAACTGTGACGGAAGAAGCAAGATATGCCAAACATTTGAACCACTTGATATCAGTTATTCTTGAGGAAAATTGAAATGAAGAGTCATTAAGAAATATCATCACCTCATTTCGCAGACTAAGCAGGTGACTCTCCCAATTTACAAACTTACTTTACTCTACTAGGAATATTTATTTTATTTACAACATTGACTATTTCATTTTTGGGCGATACTAGAAATATTTTTATTAACGTCTTGCGGAACGACAATTGTGTGGTCGTTGTATTGTAGATTTTATAAATTTGACTAAAATAGTTTTTCGATCTACTTTCATTCTTATTGTCAAATCTTTTTCTTTCTGCCCGAAACGATCTAACACCACTTATGCTGGGTAAAAATATGACTAGACTTTTATGTTCGCAAGCAGGGTCACCATGTCATAATTAATGCACAACTTAATAGTTTAGGTCACATTTATTTATGATTCCAAATATGTATAACTTAAAGAATCTTCTTTGGATATTGTATTTCAATTCAGCAATATTTTATAACGATTTTTTTTTATTTAAGGAGCAATGCGCATCAACCACGTAGGGTTATTAGCGCTGGAACATTTGTAAGTTACATGTTTAAATCTTAAGATAGAAGTTACAGTCTTTCAAAAAACTAGTTAGCTGCCGTACAGCTTCAGCACTAATCTGCAAAATGTTTTGTAGATTGTCTTTAAGTTTATGTTTCCTTTGGAGATCTTCAAATTTTGCACATGACGGTCTGGTTAAGACGTGTTTTATAGTAAGCCTTTCGTTGCACTCACAGATAGGAGGATGTTCTTTATTTAACAAATACTGGTGCGTGAGTTTTGGGTGACCTATGCGAAGTCGACATAGCAGCACTTGTGTTTTTCTATTTAGAGTTTAAAACTTCCAAGGTTTCACGTTTGGTTTAATTGTATTAAGTTTATTTTGTTTATTTGTTGAGTCCACTCATCTTGCCCAAGTTTATACACGCACTGTTTTATGTATGTTTTGAAGTCACTTTTAGAGCCACCATAATAATATCAATAATATTTTGCTGCGAAAATTTACAATAAGGTACCTTCTGAAGTTCAATGCTACAATATATGAAATTTTAAAAAACTTTTAAAAGAATTGAAAATTTCATAATTATGTTCAGTTTAAAGATAATGATCTTGCTCCTTAAATAGGTAATGAACTCCAATTTTTATTTTAATTTATAAAAAAAAATTTGTCATCATAGGTAAATCTCACTAGAATAATTAGGTAGTTTGTTATTATATTATTTTTTATATATTTATAGATGTAGGATACAAATATATTTGTTCTTCTTCAAAAATAGTTATAGGTATGGTTAAACACATACACCAGTATTTACTAAAGGGTCTACAGTGCTAAGTGCTACAATCCTAGGTCTACAACTCTAGATATTGGTTGAAGGTTTAACTTATTTTTGCCGTGAATGCAATAGCTTTTGATATCTATATAAATTGTTCATAAATACCTTGCGATATGGGTCATCTTTTTTCGTTGTAACAAAGACATTATTTCCTCACAATGGTTAGAAATAAATAAAAATAATTTAATATTTTGGTTTAAAAATGGTAGCCATATTTAAACCTCCGAGCCTCACTAGGAAATATCGAATAAAAATGGTGTAAGACAGTGTCAGCTGTCCGCTATATTTTACATGTTAATTTTTTAGACAAGTTAGCGATGATTAAACCGATGTTCATTGTTTTGGTGGATGTGTAATCGAAAACGTATTCTAACATATCTTGTGCTTTTTACAGTATTTAAAAATTGATACGTATTTATTACGGTAATGAATTTACAGATATAGTTATAAGTTATTTATGTATTATTTAGCTTTGAAAATTTTGGTGTATAAGTCATGGATTATTTCTACTGTTTTTCGAACTTTAAACCACCTCTCAGGGGTGATACTACAATTTAAGAGTATTTTTAACGGGAATCCTACGACTGCACGGACTAAATTTCCAAAAAATTACATTTTGTTAAATTTTTTATGTGGTTTTTCTTTATTTCTAAAGTTAATTTAAATATATATGAGATGAAACTCACTGAGAAATGCTTACTATCATATTGCACATTAGGGTGAACCAAATCTTTGCAGCTATTTGACCTGTGAGTATTAAAAAATACTCTGCCAATATATGGGCCCCTAAGCTCACACTAGGTACTATAGTTATAGTGTACATGCGAGCTAATAAAACTAAAACTTGAAATATATCTTATTTAACTCCAGACTAAATTACCTTTTGTTTGATACCACACAAGTCATGTTTTCACTCAAATTTTTAAAATCTACCCCCACCCTTAAAAAAACAAAAACTAAAATGTATTTTGTTTAACTCCGGACTCAATTACCTTTCGTTTGATATCACACACGCCATATTTTCACGTAAACTCTAATTTTTGAAATCTACCCTCACCCTTTTTGAAGAAAAATATAGTATAAGTATGTTGTTTAACTCCATACTCAATTACCTTTCGTTTGATATCACACACGCCATATTTTCACATAAACTCTAATTTTTGAAATCTTCCCCCACCCTTTTATTTGGCTTGTGTTCTGTGGATTTTGTTCATTTTTAAATGGGACCATCTCGACCCAAGACCCAGCCTAGGTACCAAATTTCATTAAAATCGGCCAAGCGGTTTTTGAGTTATGCGCGTTGGTCGTTACAGACAGACATACAGACAGACATACATACATACAGACAGACAGACAGACAGACGGCGCGACAAAAAAGTTTCAAAATCATCTGAAACGCAAAGATATATAAAAAAATTTGAAATCGGAGCAACTTTTTTTTTTCTCGAAAAAATTAGGATCACCATAGCTCACACTACTATAGTATAGTATATGTGTGAGCTAATACACTTAAACCGGTCGGTATCAAGTCTATAGACTTGATACTAAAACCCGGTCTAAAATGCTAAGTTTTAAGGTCTTAGTAAATACTGGTGATAGTGACTTAAAGTGCAATTTTTTTGTTTTATTTCTCTGGTCAGGTTGAACAACACTCTAAATGAGACACCCGACGGGTGGCTCGATCGCCGATTTTTGTACACCAAAAGAAAATACCTACGGTATGTCCCATTATCTCCTTAAATTTCAATAGTATTTCCTAGTATTTCCCAAGCACTTCCCGGTATTTCCCAGTACTTCCCAAGTATTTCCTGGTATTTCCCCGAATCTGTACACCAAAAGGAAATACCATGCCACCCCTTGGAGACACCTTGCCATTTTATCAATTTCTTTTTTATTGTATTTTGCTTAAGAATAAGCTCTCATTTTTGAAAAGCTTGCTAAATAAAGACATTATTTATTTATTTAAGGAAATACAGGGCTCATACTACATCTGGAGCAAACTTATGCTTTTGGCAAATTATAAATTAAAATTTTTGGACATTAGATACATTAAATTAACTAGTTTTCAGAACTCTTTAAAATTTGTGTAAAATACAGTAGATATGGGGAGCTCAAAAAGATTTGAGCTAAGTGTGTATGTAGATACTCAGTAGAGGTGTTGAAAAAGTAACTATTCGTTATTCGAGTACTCGTTACTCGACAAATAACGGAGTAACGAACACCGATCCGAAAATTAAATGATTACTTTCGTTACTTTGATTCCTTCGATTATTTTAGTATTCAGTAATCACTCGAAAGTCAGTAATCAGGGAGTAACTATGATAACTTAAGTAACTAACGCATTTATATTGTATTTGTAAAAGATAACATTAACAAAAAGTAGGACGTGACAATCTGGCAACGTTGTTTGAACGCTTGCAGCCGTTTGCTCGGCCTCGGCTGTCGGTTTGCAATTTTAAATATTATGTGATTCCCCGAAGTACGTTTTTCTCTTAGCTCACGCACATCGATGAGGATGCAATATTTTGTTTTTAGATTTTAAGTATGTCTTTCTTTGTGTGTAAGGCATTAGACTTTTAAAACAAAGTTGTACACAGAACAGTTCCTATGTAATTCCTACCTTTATTTTTTTAATTTTAGCCCGCATTTTGAAAATTTTAATTGAATATTTCCATAATACCAACAAATGTTATGTTATCAACGATGTTATGAAACTGTAAATGCTTTTCAATGAAATATATTCTACTTCTACTTCTAATTCTAAAAAATATAAACTTGCAAGTAAATGATCATCGAATTAACGACAGTCCCAGAAGCATGATTAAATTGAATACAGTTACAGTAATCAAAGTAACGATAGTAACGAATATATAAAATGATTACTTAGTCGTTGAGTAACGATTAGTAACGAGTATTCAAAAGTAACAAAAATCAACACCTCTAATACTCAGTAGAAAAAATTTGCAAAAAAATTATTCAATCTAATAATTTTTTTGTTTAAGACGGAGTGCTTATGTTAATGACTAAATATGAGGGGTGAAAAGCTCTCACAATTATTGGTGTACCTACATATTTTTCACAATCTTGTTACAATCATCAAATACCAAATTGCAAATAATGCAAGGACCTAAAACTATAAACAACGAGTGAAATTAAAGAAAGAAAAATAAGAAAAAAGTTTTCTGCTTCGGCCGGGACTCGAACCCGGGATCTCTTGCTCTCTAGGCAAACATTCTAAGCATTGAACTACCGAAGCCATACATACATTTTCGGAAAACTTCCATCTATGCAGGCTGCGATGTCTCAATACAAGAACGAGAAATTCTCAGGGTATTAACTCGACCAAGTCATCCAACTGATCTCTTTAATTTTTCTTTCCCACTATCAAAGGTATGATAACTCAAATTAGACGTAAAGAATCAACGTCTGAAAGCATGAGATCACCTTTTCGTGTGTTAAAATTTTCTGATCGCAAATGGGCGATTGCCAATATAATTATCAAATACCAAATTGCAAATAATGCAAGGACCTAAAACTATAAACAACAAGTGAAATTAAAGAAAGAAAAATAAGAAAAAAGTTTTTACTTATTTTTCTTCTTATTGTTGTTCTTGTTGCAATCCTTACACAATATCTTACAATTTTACAAACACAATCCCTCACAATCTGGGAAGATTCTGGATTTTTAAAGTCGATGTACACACTTTGTCTTAGTTATTCACCCCTTGACTAACTCTTTCTGTCCCAACGCCGCATATACAATGTTTTTTAAAAAGTGGGTCTGTAGTGCCAGCCGCCATAAGGTGGAATGGTCTCAATTCACCAAAGCCGAAAATATGTGCTACTTATAAAATTTTTGACCTATTGGGGTAGAAATATGTCCAAAAAAATGTTTTACATAATTTTTTTTTTTAGTTACATTTTTTAAAGTTTAGGTTTGTTAAAAAATATATATTTCTCATTAACATACCAAAAAATAGAAAAAATAAACATGGTTTATTTATATGCGACATATATATAAGCAATGGGACTCTAAGCATGAAAAACCTCTGGGACTGAGGACCAACATGTAAATTAAGGCCAGAAAGGGCTAAAGACATAGAAAAGGTAAAACATAAAAAAAAACTGCAGAAAAACCCTATTTAGAGATACTGACTGCTTAACAATGTTTACAAAAGACTGATAAAAAAATTCACACCACCACAACATGTGTCCCACTATCAGCTGACAAAAATTATTTGTCAAAAACTATACATTATAGGTTATTATTAGGCAACTTAGTTAGCGACTTTTTTCTAATGCATATACTGTGTGACTTGTTTTAATTTTCTTACTGCAAAGACACATAAGCATACAGGGTTGGCAGAATAAATAAATAAAATAATAAAGCAACATCAAAAAGTTACACAATTTTTATGTTTATGATTATTATTCCTGTAAACTTTGTTACTCTGTAACCTAATTAATTAATAAATAAAATTATGTAATTAAAAGAGATGTTCTTTTTATAATTATAGTTAAGAATTTTCTTTCCTTTACCTCTTTCTTTCAAACAACAAAAATAGAAAAAAATACATAAACACTTTAGGAAGTAGGTAACCAAATCACAAATAATTTCAAATACCAAAAATCTGTAAAAAAAGAAAGAACAAAAACAAATAAAAAAGGAAATCTAAAAAGACTAACAAACAGCTTGTTACACCACAGAGCTAAAACAGTACAAATTTTTTTACATTAGAAAATCCTGTAATAATAAATTAGTTAGTTACTTATCATCTTTGACTTTTTATTAACAAAACGCTGTTTTTTTTACTTTTATTGGTAAAATCTTTATGTAGAGATAATTTTTTTTTATTTTTTAGTTAAAATCGACGCATCGTAGAAAAAAAAGTAAAGAGACATTTTTTAACTGAAATTAGACTGTGATTTCAAAAATAATTTGAAAGTAAAAAAAATCCACTGGCGTATCATTTTTTCTTCAAAAATCTGACAATCACCGCCCGTGCGCACGCCCCTGGCAAATCAAAATTGTTGCCTTATGAAGAAAAGTATACAGCTAAATTAACCTTTATTCTGTACCAAATTTAGCTTTATTGTCATAAGTAGTTTTCTAGAAATAATTTTTTTCGTTTTTTTTAAGAAAACTTTAACACACTGTATTTTCCTAACGAAACATTTTTCGACCTATGTTGTATAGACTTTTTTTTCATATTTTTTAACGTACAATACGCTGGTAAAGTTTGGCTTGTTAAGATCGGGCCACCCTGTATGTATGTGTGTGTATGTAAGCTAGTATTTTAAGTGACGAACTTATATTACTGTGTAATCAAAAGAGGAATTAATAAATTGAACAATATGCTTTTTTACAGGTATTTTTATGGAGAATCCAACTGTCAAACTAAATTTTATCTGCCACTGATAGTTTTTGAGATATTACAAAAAGTTTAAATTTTCTTACGGAATGACTCATTTTTTGTTTTTGTTTCGAAATCTGTCAAATTTTCTGTTTAACGATATGTCAAATATCTTGAAAACTGCGTAACGAACTGTCATTTATGACATATCATTAAACAGAAAATTTGATGTAGATTTCAAAACAAAAACAAAAAATGAGTCATTCCATAAGAAAATCTTACAAACTAAAAGTGACAGATAAAAATTAGTTTGACAGTTGGATTCTCCATAAGAAAACCCGTGAGAAAGCATCTTACACCAAAATGAAATTTTCATAAATAAAAAAGTTATAGGCCCACTCCATAAATGCAGACGTTTCAAAATCCCCTTGTAGCTAAAAAACTACGAGGTTTATCAAGAAGCGGTTTTGATATTTGAAGACGTCTCGAAAATCGAGTCCAGGACGTGTCCAATCGTTTTTGTGTATCTCGGCTAGAAATACCTAAAACCAGCAAAAAACATCGAATGTGGCCCACCCTGTACATTAAGAAATATACTCGGAAATATAGGACCTGCACTACTGCACTGATGGCAACAATTTATGCCTAATCAGGTGTCATAGAAAGGAAGTTCCGTGGTAATGTTGATATATCTTCTTTGGTAAAACCACATAAAGATAAAGTATTTATTTCCGAAAACTCCCGGATCCAAAATTAAGTCTAGACAAATTAGGATTATACAAATATTGAGATTAACCAAGACTTACAAACAAATACAAAACTTAAGGAATAACAAAACAATTTAATATTCATATTAAATTCGTATTTAACTTGTTTATTTTGTTTCATATTACTATCTTTTTTAGGAAAGGTTATTTTGTTAAATTAGCCGAGGAGTGATCAGCTTAACGAAATTTGTACACCATCCTACAAGACTTTAATAAACTTTTGGTCCTGTATAGTCCTGTACATATCCTGTACATGTCCTGTATAGTCCTGTACAAGTTCTGTATAGTCCAGCCAGTGGGGTCCTGTATAGTCCTGTGGCTGAAAAGGCGCCCATAAAAAAATTCGCGCCCAAAAAAAAAAGGTGTCATCATCTCGTTTTTCTTAGCGAGCCGATTTGCCTTTGCCGGCCTTAGTACTTAATCGTGCTTAGGGCACCAGTACCCTCGGGTCCCCTATAGTCCTATGGAATCCTGTGGGGTCCTGTATAGTCCTGTGGGGTCCTGTAGAAAAATTTGTACACCTACTGTGGGCAGCTGATCACCCCTCGAAATTAGATTTTAGGTAGTTTTTAGTTTAAAGACATTCTGGGTTTAAGACTCAAACCAAAAGGACATAATGTATTTTAAGTTTAGGAAAAAGATTAAACCAATAATAAAAACTAAAACATTACATACTTTATATAACAGTTTATATCACATGAAGTTGAAGTTTCTTACTGCTTACCATGGATATGTCATGTCTAAAATCAGATATGGTATTATATTTTGGGGGAACTCAACAAACATGCAAAATGTCTTAATTTTTCAAAAAAGGTGCCTTAGAGGCATGTTCAACTTAAAAAGTATTGAAAGCTGTCGACCTGCTCTTATAAAAAATCAAATTTTAACAGTTATCGACATTTACATTTACGAATGCATAAAATTTTATGTAAAAAATAAATCCCTATTTGTCGATAACATAAGAAACCATAATTATCCAACTCGACATAAGAAAGATTTATTGACAGAAAAAACTAATTATACATTTATTCAAAATTCAGTAAAAAATAATATTATCAAAATCTGGAACCACTTGCCCCAAGCAATTAAAAAATTCCCAGAGAAAAAACTTTTAAGTTCTCTAAAATCCGTTCTTCTCCAGAATACCTCCTATAACCTAAAAGACTATTTCCTTTTAAAATTTTTATAATGTAATACCAACTAAAACCTAACAACATTTTAAATGATGAAATTTTATTTTATACTATTGACGAAAATGTATTCATAATCATTTGAACTTAATAATTTTTTTTATATACATATATTTTGTCGCGTAACACTATTTATTTGTAATGTATTTATATTTTGTATTTATCAGATGCTAGTATGTATTATATTGTTAATTGACAAGTTCCACACCTGTAAGGTAATTGAACAAATAAAACATATTCTATTCTATTTTATTCTATGAGTTATGGGTAGGGTAGATATCTGGAAAGTGACAGATTTGGAGCAAATATTGTGGACATACATGAAACTTGATATACAAATAAAAAAAATCAATGAAAATATGACCAAAGTACCAAATAACATCTTGCCATGGAAAAATGTTCAAATTTTAAAATATTTTCTGTTTTTTTGGCCAGTTTTTAATTTTAGCATATCAGGTTACTGATGCACTTCACAGGTAACTGATAACCACTAATAAAATTCACAAATGTTGGGATAAAATATAGAACTAACCTTTAATATTTGATTTCTTTTAAAAATAAGTATCTTTTTTATTTGTTCTTTCAAAATTAATAGCTTTTGCAGTACAGGTAACTGACAACTATAACAGGTAACTGATTATAAGAACAAACAAAATTATTTTAAAAAATGTTTTAATTTAAAAAAATGCTAAAAATTTGAATATGAAAGTCACAAACACATTTTTTTTGAAAGGGGGTGGGGATTAGGGGTGGGCTGGACATTTTTTTATTATTGTTGTATTGTCATCGGACGACTAGGTACATGTATACCAAACTTCATCCAAATCGGATAATGGGAAGTGTGTCAAGTTTCAAGTTTCAATTTATTTCAGAAAAAACTATAAAGTTTGTACATCGTCAAAAGTAGTTGAACAATTTACTTATCTATGAAGAAACTTACTAGTTAATAATAATAAAATTTAAATCACTGGTAAATACTCTATTAATATACCTATCTTAATATTTATCATATTCTAATTTTTGTTGAAATATTGTTTCTTTTCCCATTTTCTTTCCCTATACGAGCCTTTCATACTCTCAGTCATACCCAACCACCAAACAAACAAACAGACATAACAAAATAAAATCTCACACGAAATATACACTTTAAAATTTGTTTAAAATAGTTAAAAGATTAAAAGTCCAGATCTTTAATATCACATTCTAGAAATTCTTCCTTCGAGTAGAAGCATTTTCTGATTAAAAACTGTTTTATTTTATTTTTAAAAGGCCTAAAGGGCAAAGCTCTCACTCCCTGGGGAAGTTTATTAAAAAAAGCTGGGGCATAATGGCGCGTCGCATTCCAGGAGGTCTTTAAGCGCAGAAAGTCTATTCGTATGTTATCTTTGTTTCTAGTACCATAATTGTGTATTTCTTGTACTCTTTCGTAATTATTGGAGTTTCTATGATAAAAAAGAAGAGACTCCAATATGTATTATGAGGGGAGAGTTAGGATTTTTAGAGACAGAAACGCAGATCTCACATCATCCCTGTATCCGATTCCTGACATGATTCTCACCGCCCTTCGCTGCAGGCCGAACACTCGTGGCGCATGCGCCGAGTGACCCCAGGCTAGTAGGCCGTACACACAGACTGAATGGAAGAGTCCATGATAGGCAATTAATAGAGTGGCTTTGTCTATTATCCTGGTGAGATTTCTAAGAACATACATAGCTGAACAGAGTTTTTTGGAGATTGAGTTGACATGTTCCTCAAATGTTAATTTTGAGTCAATAATGACGCCTAGAAATTTTGAGTTTTTAGTTTCTAGAGTAGAGCTATCTTTCTTAAGGGAGAAATGTATGTTCTCAGTTTTATCTTCATTTATGTTTAGCCGATTCGACACAAACCACTCTCTTGCTTTTTTAGTATGACATTGAATCTCCTCGACCGCACTATCGTGAGTCTTGGATTTTATTGAGAATCCATTGTCATCTGCGTAGACCACCAGCTTACAATCTGGCAGTGCTGCGGCCAGGTCATTTATGTAGACCAGGAACAGTAAGGGGCCCAATATTGATCCCTGCACAATTCTGTGTCTCATCACTCTCTCTTCTGACTGATGTCCGTCCGTCTCAGTTACCTGCCGTCTATCGGTGAGGTAGTCGCGCAACAACTGTAAGCTTAGGTGATCCAGCCCATAGTAGGTTAATTTCTCTAAGAGAATATCGTGTGACACACAGTCGAAAGCCTTGGAGAGGTCACAGAAAGTGGTTGCCACAACCTGCCCCTCCTCAAAGCCCTCGACTATATAGTCACATAAAGCTATGATGGCTTCTGTTGTAGATTTGTTTCGACAGAAACCAAATTGTTCCTCAATAAGGAGTTTGTTCACCTCAAAGTGCTCGTACAGCTGATTTTTGAGAATGGCTTCGAAGATCTTTGAGAAGGCTGGTATTATTGAGATGGGCTGGTAATTGGATAGGTCTGATTGTTGGCTCTTTTTGAACACAGGGATTGTTTTGCTTATTTTGAACACTCTGGGGTAAACACCACTTCTTATACACCTGTTAAAGATAGTTGCAAGGGGCACAGCTAATTGCTCTCCCAGACTCTGTAGTAGAGCTATGCTTAAGCCATAGTAGTCTCTACTATGTTTCTTTTTTAGGTTATTTAATACCTGAAAAACTTCGTTTTCTGTTATTTCAGTGAAGGAAAAGTGCAAATCTGGTTTATTGAAGTTATTATTTTCTAAGTAGTACATTGGAGAAACATGAGAGTCTGGCAGGGCACGGGCTAAGTTTTCAGCTATGTTCGCGAAGTAATCATTGCACTCATTTGGGTCTAGGTTATTGATTTGTTTAGGTTTGTTTGTTGTGCTATGTTTTTTTATCAAGTTCCAGGACGCTTTTGAAATGTTATCTGAGTTTTTTATGTAGTCTGAGTTTGCCCTTTTTTTTGCCTGATCTATCCTGTTGCGATACCTATTTCTTAATGAGTTTCTCTCTATTTTTAAAAGCTGACTGTCTGATTCTAAGCACATTTGGTTTAATGTGTGTAGCTCTTGTCGGAGGGTGTAGAGATCCTCATCAAACCAGTCAGTGCCCTCTTCGGACCTTTCAATATTACGTCTCTCAACCATCGGAAATGCGACACTCCAACACTCCAGGAACCTCCCCAAGAACAGAGAGCTGTTCCCTTCAGGATTATCCTCCACCAAAAAAGACCAATTTTCATTATTTAATTGCTCCCATATTGTTAGAATGCCTCTTTGAGTTATGAACGCATTTTTCTATATAAGTGGGTGGGGGTAGGAGTCGGAAAATATTTTTTTGCAATGTTGTATTGTCATAGGACCACTATATGTATACCAAATTTCATCCAAATCAGATTATGGGAAGGGTGTCAAAAACACATTTTCTATGGAAGGGGGTAGGGGAAGGGTTGAGAGGATATTTTTTCTTAATGTTGTATTGTCATCGGACCACTATGTGAATACCAAATTTCATCCAAATCGGATAATAGGAAGTGTGTCAAAAATATATTTTTGTATGAAAGGGGGTGGGGGTAGGAGTGGGAGGGTATTTTTTCCTTATTGTTGTATTATCATCGGACCACTATGTGTATACCAAATTTTATCCAAATCGGATAATGGGAAGTGTGTCAAAAACACATTTTTCTATAGAAGGGGTGGGTATAGGGGTGGGAGGATATTTTTTTCTTAATGTTGTATTGTCATGTCTCATCCAAATCGGATAATGGGAAGTGTGTCAAAAACGCTTCACAAGATTTGATAGTTAGATAGTTAGTTAGTTATTCTTCATTGTCAACAAATCATTTTTACAAATGCAATAGCAATGTCAAAACAGAAAATGTAGGTATCTGAGATACCTTAATATAGTAATAAATAAATAAATACATAAATTTGTAATAACTAAAATACTAAAAATATTTAAACAGTTATAAAATAAATTAGGTACATTAGAGTTTTAATCTCTTAGTATATATAACTCCATTTGTGCATTGGTAAATTAAGATAGGAAATTAAAGGAGTAGAATTGTTTTTCCAGAACATATTTGTTTACTTCTTTTTTAAACTGCACCATATTTAGTTAGTTAGATAGTTAGAAAGAACATGTGAAGCTAAATAAAAGCTTGTAAAAAACAAGTCAGTTACTTGTAGAGCAGGTCAGTAACCTGTAAGTATTCCAACAGATAACTGATGTACAGGTAACTAACATAATTTAATTAAAATATATTATAATTCTAATGGTGACACTCAAGGTTACTGACGATTGTTACATAAAACCTCTGTTATCTAAAGAAAATATTTTTTATAATCTTTCAAAAATGAGCTTGCTTGTTAGTTATTTAATAGAACTATAAAAATGAAATTAGTTTTATTTTGAAAAAAATGTTTTAACATGTTTTTGTGTAGGTCACATCAAAATCTGTCACTTTCCAGATATTCACCCTTCTGTAATTTAAGTATGTTACTTGAAACAAAAAATAATAATCATTATCTTATCTAAATCTAAAATAAAGATGTCATTGTCTGTATAGTGGTAGCAACATTTGCTTTACACCTGGGCAGTCTGGGATCGCTTTCTGGCTAAATACTGCTTGGATGTTTGTGATTGTCTAAAATGCTTTAACTTTGCTAAAACTGGGAGATTGATACTGATTGGATGGAAACTCCTTGGGAAAGTCCAGGAAAAAAAAAAGAAAAGAATAATAAAATAATAAAATAAAGACGAAAATTTCAAAGGCTGATCAGCTGAACCAAATTTGTACATCCTTCAACAGGGCTTTTAAATAAATTATTGGTCCTGTATAGTGTCCTGTGGAGTCTTGTTTGTACACCTACTGTGGGCAGCTCACCCACCAGAAAATTTACCATCTTTCAGTTTTCCTAAAAAAATTGATATGTACCTGGAGCTTGAAGAAATATCAAATAACCCAGACTACAGGTAATGAATCCCTGTTTGGTAAGCCTGCTCGGGTGCCACTTACAAGAGATCTAAGTATCAAATACACAAATTTCCAATAAGAAAATATTTTGGTAAACAAGAGACAATGTCATTACTATTTAAAAATGTTTACCTTAGTACGGTTTACTGAAGGTTGAGACGGCTTATTCTTTGAAAACGGCTCATTAGGTGTCTTTTCCATCTGCGATTCTATTTGATTTTTCTCGTAAAAAGTCTGTTTTTCCGAATTTTCGTCTTTTACAAGCAAAATTTGAAGCACAAAACTCCAATTTGAAGGTTATGTTTATTGTACTTGAGTTTATGTCAGTGCCGGGGGTACGTTCAGATAGCTCGTCGGATGTAGTCGGGCGCGCTCAATTCCGTTCAGATTACATACTGGGTGAAAGTTGCTCTCGTTCATATTGGCCGAAAATAACGTCGGGCGAATCGCCTTTTACACCCTTCTCTATGAGGTGGGTGACAAACGCTCGACTTGCGCATTAGGTATATAAACCAACCCCCCAATTTTTTGTTTTATATTTTCGAAAACATATTACATAAAAGTGGAATTTTCCATAAATAAATAATCAAATTTTACTTTTCTTGAAGACAAAAAACACTTGTTTGAGTTTTGACAGGTGAGTTCTAAGTTTCTTTAGAAGGTTTAAGTCTCATTTATAAACTCGAGACCATTCAACATGGTTAACTCTGACAAGACAATTTGTTATGGTTGGGTTTGTTTTATATCCCGTATAGAAAACATGAAATGAAATGAACCTATTAGCTCACACTACTACTATACTGTAGTAGTGTGAGCTATGGTGATCCTAATTTTTTCGCTCTGATTTTAAAATTTTTTATATATCTTTGCGGTTCAGATCATTTTGAAACTTTTTTGTCGCGCTATGTGTCTGTCTGTCTGTCTGTCTGTAACGACCAACGCGCATAACTCAAAAACCGCTTGCCTGATTTGAATGAAATTTGGTACCTAAGCTGGGTTTTCGGTCGAGATGGTCAAAATGAACAAAATCCACCGAACGCAAGTCAAATAAAAGGGTGGGAGTGATATTGTGTGATATCAAACAAAAGGTAATTAGGTCTGGAGTTAACCAACCTACATTTTAGTTTTTTGAAAAAAAATGGTGATGGTAGATTTTAAAAATTAGAGTTTAAGTCAAAACATGGCTTGTGTGGTATCAAATGAGAGGTAATATATTTCAGTTTTTGGTTATATTAGCTCAAACGCATACTATAACTATAGTACCTAGTGTGAGCTTAGGGGCACATAGATTGACAGAGTATTTTTCTTTGTGGGATTTTAGCTAGGGTATGCATGATGGTTTACCCATAGTAACATAGCACAATGGATAAAGTTGTTTTAAAGCTCCATTTTACCATAATCAACTGGCAGACAAAAAAAACGAAAATACTAAAATTAACCCTAAAATTCCATTTTTTGTTATGTTGCTGTGTAAATCGACCCTCAAAACTGTATTGGTTACAGGTTTCACATCGCTCCATGCAATGAAGACAGTTGGCTTTGGAATAACTCTTGGCAGTGTGAGTTGTTTTTAGAGAATCAAGCATTTTTTCAAGCAGAATCCTCTTGCAGCGGCACTCCTTTTAGGAAAACACTCTTTCAGATGCAAATGAATCCTTTACAGAATTTCATTTTGACTGTTTAGTTTCTACTTAGGAGAATGTAGAGAATGGATTTTTATTTGGACAAATTGTTATAGGAATATAAATAATATTATACCTAGATATTACTTTGTGCTTTCAAATTAAAATAAAAGACATTTAAACTATGTATATTTGTTTTCTTTATGTAATAGTAAATAATGTAACCATATAAAGAGGTTTGATATAATGTAATTGAAGATCTCTCAACGCCCCAGCAAACACTTTTGAGAATTAGTCTTCTTTCGCATTCTCACTGTCATACGCTATTATAATATATTGCACATTCAAATTTATTTATTTCCTGTGTTGAGCAGAGGAACTTAAAACCTGTTCTTGTACTTGTACAACAAAGAAAATAAATTTGCAGAAAACACAACTTTTAAATCTAAAACAAAACTTTATTTGTCTAATAAAACTCTGTCAGCCACCAAAAGTCGGGTACTCCAAAAGACGCTCTATTTCCATTTTTCAAAACAAAAAAAAAACACTTATTTGTGTTTATGCTAACACTACTAAATAAACTGTAACAAATTTTTAAATCTGATCAAATTTATCAATAATTAGCTTGTCTAACGAACTGTCACGATCAGCTGTTTTTCGATCCAAGATGGTCGCCATAGGACAAACAAAGCGTTTTCCCATAAGCCGCAATGTTAACAAAAACATAATTTAAAAAAAAAGTGAAACGATTTAACTTACAACAAAGATGCGGTTTTAAGTATTGAACCTTTGTACACATGGGAAAAATGCGTTTTTCTTAAAAAAATCAATTGAAGCCAGTAAATCTCAAATAAAAGGGACCATGTTTTGTTCAAAAGTCAGGTTATGTTTTTATTTACTTTTGTTTTTTTTAACTTTTTTTCCAGTTTTTACTTAGTTTGAATCATTATTATTAGTTTCTGTGCTGTTATGAATTGTGGCAGCTGGGGAGAGCTTGATAATGTTAGTTTTGATGGAATGCCAAGTATTTTGACCTTAAAAAATCATCTTGATTTAAATGAACTAGGTGTCAGCTCAAAGAAGGGAAAAGAAAGTGGATAAGTGCTCTATTACCTGACTTAACAAAGGATAAATTGAAATATTCGAAAGTTTTTTATCAGGTTTGTTTTGGATAAATGTGTAACTGCCATTTTGGCAACATTTTCTATTGGGATCTTTTTTTGTCCTTGAGTGGACCTTTTGCAGAAGTGTAACATAGAATTGTGTTAAACTGTAAGAAATATTTCACTATGATTTTTTTATTATTCTAGGCAAGCAACTTTCAAAACTAGAATACAGCAACGATCATGACTGGGTCTCTCCTGAATGGATTATTGTTTCAAAACGGTTGAAAAATTTTAAAAATGATGGTTGAAAAAATGGTCCAGAGAAGAAAGAAAAGGAAAACAATATGAGGTTAAAGTGTGAATAATGAGCCGAACCAACTTTGTACACCATCCTACAGAACTCTTAAATAAACTTTTGGTAGTGTAGCATCCTGTATAGTGTCGAGTGAAGTCCTGTATCATCAAAGTTTCTTTTTCTTTAATAAATATTTATTTTACAGACCTCAAAACAGTTTAGAATAAACTGGTAAATTTGACAATCTCCCTAACTCAAACCTCTTTTTATCTTAAACTATTTTGGTTCAAATTTTCCTTTATTTCCATGCTTTTTGACACCTAAAACTTGTAGACCGTAAAATTTGTATAGAATCTGACTGGACCTACTACAAGTCCTGTTGTAAAATTTCTAGGGTACTGTTCTGAGCTTATTACCAAAAAAATTTTTTTATGGCATCATTAATAATAGATGGAAAAAAAAGTAATCTTTGTTGACTTAGATGACCACAAGAAAAACAAATAAGTTCCCTCAGATACTTTTTTCAATTTCTCTCAAAAAAACTTGGGTTCTAATACTCCTAATGGGTCATATGCTGTTACGCCCAATTGTAGAGTAGAGTATATATTTATTTGCATAAACTTTTAGATTTATAATTGAGCAAATATTGTTACAAAAAAACAGTAATAAAAGTAATAGTAACAGTAGTAATACAACAGCGAATATTGTACTGTTGTAAAATTTGAACAGTACTTACTGTTGTGAGCTGATGAACCTTAGGTTTGACCGTACTTAAGCCCCATGTATTATAGTTCATGGAAAATCATATGGTGATGTACAGTGTGTGAGGCCAATGACAAGGCAAAACTGTATTTTAATTTTGCAAGTTTTTTTTTTATATAATGTTTACTTATATTTTTTTAAATAAACATATTTTGTAAAGTACTTATTAGAAGTTTGACCAACCTTGGTTGGAACTCATATGTGCATATTGATCTGTTGGACTGACCTACCTATAAGTTGTGCCTCTTTTTCCTGTCACTACTGGAGGGTTAAAACAATTAAACTTTGTCTAAACCTAAAAATCATAGTGAAATATTTTTCACAGTTTAACGCTATAGAAGGCCTATTACTTAGCAAAAGGTTTAGTCAAGTACAACAAAAGATGCTAATAGAAAACCTGAATCTGATGAGAAAAGTTTAGTCTATTTCAATTTCGTCTCTGTTAAGTGAGCCTTGAAGTGAGCTCTTTGAATAGAACTACTTTTCTCTATGTTGGGCTGATAGTTCATTGATTCATTGGTCAAAAAACTTCAAAAACCTTTGGGGGTCCGATACCTTTGGGAGGCCCCCAGAGGCTTATGATGTACTTTATGCTATTTTTCCCGTTTATTCATGAAATATATGGAAAATATCTAAAAAAATATGTGGTTTGGGGGGGGTCCGGGCCCCTAGCCTCCCCGCCCCCTTGGTGCGCCCATGTAATAATTCAAAATAAGTGAAAAAACTAGAAAAAAAGTTAAAAAAAAACAAAAACATAACCTACTTTTTTGAAGAAAACATGGTCCCTTTTATTTCAGATTTTCTCGCTTTAGTTTAATATTTTTAAGAAAAACGCATTTTTCCCACATACACAAAGGATCTGTTCTTAAAACTGATTAATTTTTGAGACTAAAGCTCTTGTCGTTTTTGTAAAATTTACGTTTTTGTTAACATTACGGCTTATGGGAAATCGGTTTGTTTGTCCTATGGAAGACATCTTGGATTTGATCATATGTTTTGTTAGACAGCCCAATTTAAAAAATATATATATTTTAAGGTTATGTTTATTACACCCATACCGTTCACAAAGGCAAGACGTCCGGCGATTTACCCATGACGTCATTCGCTCGGCAAGACGTCTCGCCCGACGTTTCAATCTGAACGTACCCCGGAAGAGGTTAGAAGCATAATTTACTGACCATAAATTTTACTAAAACTCAACCCTGCCCAGCGGCGTAGCGTGGGGGGGCGCGGGGAGTTCGTCGCCCCCCCCCGCCCCAGGGTAGTGGCGCCCCATAGGTGGCCGAAGCGCCCTCAGCTTTATTAAGTCGGGCCGGTAATGGCCAATTGAGTGGGTGCCAAAGGAAACTAACGACATGAAGACCTTTTTTTTTTTTTGGTCGCAAGATTCGTGAGAGGCGCCCTTGTGACTTATCGGCCGCCCCATCACACATGATGACCTTTTTTTTTTTTGTTTGTTTTTTTTTTTCGTCGCAAGATTTGTGAGAGGCGCCTTTTTGGCCTTTTTGTTTTTTTTTGCCATAAGATTTTTCATCAGTTTTCAGAGGCGCCCTTTTTAGCTGTCGCCCCCCCCCCCCCCCGCCCTTTCGGGCACGCTACGCCGCTGACCCTGCCCCAGGGACGTACGGTTTTAAAACGTTCAAAATGAAACGTTTAAAAAACGTCCACTTTGGACGTTTTAAAAACATACTTTTTACGTCTCTTTAGGTCCACATAATTTCGGTGCCTATATAAAATGTACATTTTTAAAACGAACCAAAAAGGATGTTTTAAAAACATGCAAATATGGAAATGTACTTTTTATGTCCCATAGGGGCCTAACTTTTGCGTATCTAAAAAGTTTGTTTCTAAAACATTCAAAAAAGCATGTTTTAAAGACGTGCTAGTGCTAAGGACGTTTTTAAAATATACTCTTTAGGTCTTTAAACCTAAAATCTACGTTTTTAAAACGACCCGAAAAGGACGTTTTAAAAATGTATACTGTTCAGATCTCTTAGGGCCCTAACGTTATCGTACTCAAAAAGTACGTTTTTGAAACGTCCCAAATAATACGTTTTTAAAACCAACCGAAAAGTACGTTTTTAAAAGGTCCCGAAAAGGAGGAGCCGGAAGCCTAGACTTTGTCTAGGGCCTCTGGACGTTTTTAAAATGTCCCTGAAATATTTTAAAAAGGTCCCTGAAACTTTAGTAAAACGTTCCTAAAACCATTTTTAAACGTCCCCTGATACGTGTTTTAAACGTCCTATGAACGTTTCTTAAACGTTCCCTGAAACGTTTCTTAAACGTCCCGTGAACGTTGTTTAAACATCCCCTGAAACATTTTGACGTCCCCTGAAACATTTTTTAAACGTCGTCGGTGTCGACTAAAATCCGTACCAAAAATGCTATTTCGAACTGTCACATATTGTTAAGTTGTCGTTGTCGGTGAAGTTATCGGGCCTAAATATGGCATGACCAAATCATGTATCTATTAAGTATTTGCTGGAGCGTTGAGAAATCTTTAAGGCCGCTTGACATGGTGCATGACGCGATGATGTATATATTTGCAAGCAAAAAATCTTCTTTTCGTTTGACATTGTACATGGCCATGCATGGATTCCCCAGAATCTAGGTAAAGGCCGCTTGACATGGTGCATGACAATAAAATTTGCAGGCAAATGCCTGAAATTTTGCCCAGGTGCATGCGCAGTACAAATCCAGTAGGCGGCAGGGTAGTGCCGTGGTATGGTCGTCGGCTTCACATGCAGAAGGTACCAGGCTCGCGTCTCGAACGATGCAAAAACAAAAAAAAAATCTGTCGCCCTGTCGCTGAGTTCCTTTTCAGCGTTCAACAGCCGTCATCGAATAAGCATGCGATGCGATGCACGCAAAAAATATAAGTCGACATTGAACATCGAGAATATACGCAGGTGTAGTCCAGGAGCCGACACGCAGCCAGCCGAGGAACCAGGGATAATAACCCAGGAGCCTGCTATAAGTGCTATATAGTCGGAACCAGGACGGCGCCAGCATAAATCTCCTACAGTAGTCAACTCACGACGACCACGACTGTTGCGCTGAAAAGGAAAGAAGTCTATCGTCTATAACCAAGTTCTGCTGGGACGATAGCCATGTTAGATAGATGCAAGTCTAACATGTAGCAGGACCACCCTTCGGAAGGGGTGTAAAAGCGTGGGTCCACTGTGTATACTTGCTACGCAGTATAAAGATCCCTGCCCTCGACAAAGAGGAGTCAGGCAAAATTAAATCCTCTTAGAGAAAGAAAACTTGCATCCTAAGGGGCACGTGCATCAGTTTGATATATGATGTACGGACAAATCGTGGTTTGCCTAGTCGCTAGACCAAAAATGGTCTCCCCACCACTACTACTACTACTAGTACAAATCCAGCTGATTGTTGCAGGCAATCCATTTTTATCGGTCCGGTGCCATTTTTTTGCATAAAAACTGGGGAATTTTTACCTAGATTCTGGGGAATCCATGCATGGCCATGCACAATGTCAAACGAAAAGAAGATTTTTTGCAGGCAACAATTTGACCGAAATTTTTTGCTTGCAAATATTTGCAGCGCGTCATGCACCATGTCAAGCGGCCTTAAAAATTCCCCAGTTTGCATGCAAGTACAGTTTGCATGCAAAAAAATTGCACCGGACCGACAAAAATGGATTGCCTGCAACAATCAGCTGGATTTGTACTGCTCATGCACCTGGGCAAAATTTCATGCATTTGCCTGCAAATTTTATTGTCATGCACCATGTCAAGCGGCCTTTAATAATTTTATATCAAACCTCTTTTTGTGGTTAGATCATGTAGTATTAAGTAAAGAATACAAATCGCCATAGTTTAAATGTATTTTATTTTAATTTGAAAGCACAAAATAATATCTAGGTATAATATATTATTTATATTCCTATAACAATTTGTCCAAAATAAATATCCATTCTCCACATTTTCCTAGGTCGAAACTAAGCAGTCAAATAGAACTTCTGTAAAGGATCCATTTGCATCTGAAAGAATGTTTTCCTGCAAGATAATTCTGCTTGAGAATTTCCAAAAACTGCTTGATACCCTTAAAATAACCCACACTGCCAAGGGTCATTCCTAATACAATTGTCTTCAATGCATGGAGCGATCTGAAACAAATATAGTTTTAAGGGAAAACAATGGAATTTTATGGTTAATTTTGGTATGTTAATTTTTTTCTGCCTGCTGATTATGATAAAGTGGAGCTTTAAAATAAGGCATTAAATTTATCCATTGTGCTATGTTGATGTTGATAAAAGACTATACCCTATCAAAAATCCCACAAAGAAAACTAGGTAAATGTTTTCTACACATGGGATATGTAACAAACCCAACCATATTAAAATTGGCTTCTAGAATCTTTAGTAAACTCTATACCTAGGAACTTGTATATAGGTTTTTGTCAGAGGTAATGGTGTTGAATGGTGTCGAGTTTATAAATGGGACTTAATTAAGCCTTCCAAACAAACTTACAACTCAGCTGTCAAAAGTCGAACAAGTGTTTCTTTGTTTTCAAGAAAAAGTAAAATTTGATTATGTATGGAAAATGCCCTGATATAATATGTTTTCGAAAGTATAAAAAGATTTAAAAATAATTGGGGGGTTATGTTCATATTCCTACTGCACATGTAGGGCGTTTTGTAAAAACTGACTGAACCGAAGCAAAAATCCTGTATCTATGGCGTTTTGTCACCCACCTCATAGAGCGCGGTGTAAAAAGGCGACGTGATTTTTGACAAATGTTAACGCGGGTAACTTTCACCCAACGATTATACACTAGACAGGATTGCTCAGTTGGCCGAATCTGTCTGCAATCGATGTTCAAGTTCAAACTCGCTGTTACGTCACCACTTGTGCTGGGCAGAAAGCGCGCCTATTGTTATATTGGATTTTATGTGCTTTTAGAGCTATTTTCTTTATGAAAATTAAATTTTATGCAAAATTAAGGCATTGTACATTTAAAAATATTGTCTTTACATTAAATAAAAGGATGATAAATGATTTTATATTTGAAATATCTGTTAAATAAATTAAATTTAAATATTTAAAGTGAAAAAAAAAACTACACATAATGTCGTAGTACCTAGACGGGTGTCACATAACTTAGGGGCCATAGGCCAACAGGTGATAGAGGAGGTCATGTCTGATAAAAAAACTTCCTATAATGCATGGGTCAAAACTCTTTCTTTGTAGAGATACAGAGCATCAAAGTTGGTAATTTTTAAAACTTTTTTGATAATAACTTTTTCAAAAAACGCAGTATAAACATCAGAACAAGAGCAATAAATTGAAATAAAATTTATTTTGAAAAAAATTAGTCGGCCTTTTATATATATAAACGCAATGTTTTTTTATATATTTTGTTAATAAAAACAAGCCTTTAGCGACACAATAATAAATAAAATATTATTGATATTTTTTAAAAGAATAAGTAAGCAAAAATTAATTTTAAAAAAATGATTATTTTTTATACATTTTTGGAGGTAATTTTGACAGCCTGTATTTTCGTAACTTGTAATTTTATCAAAAAAAGGAGTATCACATTTTTGAATCAGAATTAGCTGAGTTTTCAGCTTTTGTGATAGATTTTCTTTTTTTGCAAAACCCTTTTTTCCCCCAGTCCTCTTACTTTAAAAATCCTATATCTTAAAAACAGATGTGTGTTGACCCCATGTTAAATAAACATTTTTTTCGGAAATAACCTCCTCTATCACCTGCTGCACTATGGCCCCCAAGTTATGGGACACCCTGTATAAATTGCGATAATAATTAAAAACGGAAATATAGGTAGACGAAAAATGTATTGATTTATTTAAAAAAAGGAAAAGCACAAATATTGTTCTTAACAAATAGACAAAAAACAAAGAGAGAAAAAAAAGCATGTATAGTTTAATAATTATAACCGCTTTTTAAAGCATGTTAAGAAATTATTTAATAGATAATAAAATAATGGGAATATAGACCACTCGATAGATCATAAAAAAAGTATTTTTTATGACATTTTTACAAAAAAAAAGAAAAGTACAGATACATACAATAAATTAAAAATATTAATATAAATAATAATATTTCATTTAGAAAAATATTCCTTTTGAATTCACAATCTTTCAAGCGCGGATTTGAGGGGGGTAACGGGATAATTACCCCCCCTAGAAAAAAAATAAGCACTTTTTCCTAATAAAATAATGGAAAACAGGAAAATTACCCCCTCCTAGAAAAAAAAATTATATTGAAGAAAAAAATTTTGTCGACTATTATTCCCCCCTAGATTTTGTCCCAGATCCGCGCTTGCAATCTTTTGTAATTTTCTTGATAGATATTATTAAACAAGAAAATCATGGCCATTTTTTTTACTCTGTAAAGAAACGTTCTTCTCTGTCCTGAATCGCATTTTTACACACTGTTAACAAACCAAACGTGAAAATGTTTATTTATTATGTCTTTTCTTAGTAGCACTGCACTGAAACATTCCAAAAAACACAAACTATGCAGCGAAATATCAACAAAACTCTCTTGAAAATACGAATAACATCATATACAACGAACGTAAACAAAGGATTTAGCACAAGTGGTGACGTCACGCCGCTCTCCTCACCCCGCATAATTTGTTAACAGAGTTTAAATGGAACTAAGCAGTCCTCTATGTCTATAGTCCATGACTTTCACCCAGCTTTCAATCGAACGGAAACGAATTTTCTTGCTGTATGTTTTGAAACAGTGGTTCAATAAATACGTCATCAATTGATGGTGACGTTTAATAGGGCGAGTTTGTAAAGTAATCTAATTTTGCTCACCGATTACATCGGTGTTTTGACATATGACGTTTGACGTTCATTTGACATTTTCATTCGGTGAGTTCGATTTTGATTTATTTTCTAAAAGATTAATACTTGGAAACAAAATTTTCAACGTAACCCTCAATCCTGGCATGCCTCGGTCTGATGATATCCACAGTACACGGACCGCAAAGCGGTAGTATAGACACTCGGACTTTCCCGCCAAAAACTATTGAAAAAAGGGCCAGCTATTAGAGGGAGTGCAAAATTACAGATTTCTGTACTTTGACATTTTTGACAGGGTGTCAGCCGCCTAGCGACCTATCGCCATTTTCATTTTTCGTACTCCTTGTTCTTGTGTGGAAGTTCTCTTCGAAGCTTTTTTTGTTAATTTGTATTTTTTCAGTGATTTTATAGACTTTTTTTGGACTTTTTTAGTTTTATAAGACTCTTTTGTTTAAGTATAACTGTTTATTCAAACAGAAGGTATGATGTAATGTCAACAATTTCTTTGTTACTTACAAAAGAAGTGTGATTTAAATCCTTTAACAAATTTTATATTTTTTTTTGCATTGGGATCAAATGAGCACTACTTTTTACAGTGGCGTAGCTAGAAACTGGCAATAGGGGGTTTTGCCATGCCACCTCAACCATTTTCCGAGTTTTTCCAAAAATTTTCCTAGTTTTTCCTAGTTTTTAACTAGGTTTCCCAAACATCTCCCGAGTTTCCTAAATTTTTTAAAAATTTTCCGATAAACACTTTTTCCCAGTTTTTCCGATTATTTCCCGAGTTTTTTCTGAATATTTCCAGAGTTTTCCGAATATTTTCCAAGTTTTCCCGATCATTTCCTGAGCTTTTTAAAAAATTTCCGGGTTTATCACGGGTTTTTCCGAATATTTCCAGAGTTTTTCCGAAGATTTTCCGAGTTTTCCGAAAATTTTCCGAGTTTTTCAGAACATTTTGTTATTTTTGTTATAACTTTTCATGAAAGGAAAAAGACAGATTTTATGTATTATTAAACTAATATTTTGGTAAAAAATTAAAAATAGTTAAATTGGCCTCTCTGTGAAAAGCTTTTCCTTATAACTTTCTTGCGCCTTTACCAATAGGTATAATAGGGTAAAACTTGGTAATTCAAATTGTCTTCAACCCAAGTTTTTTTTCATAACCCCCCCCCCCCCTGGCTACGCCACGGCTTTCTAGGTTATTTTAAATATCAAGATTATATTAATGTTTTAATATTATTTAATGACTCTTTTAAGTTAGTAAGTTTAATCACAGAATAACTAGGCTTGCACCCTTTATATTTTTGTTAGTAATCATTAATGTGTTTCATATATATCTTTTTATAATATACTTACTAAGGCTAAAATACTTTTTATTCAATCCTATTTTTAATGACAATCAGCTTACTGGTGGAAAAATTTCGGAACTGAAACCGGTTTTTTCAACTACGCATGTGCTACTCTCTTTTTCACTTTTCTCTTTATTGTTCCTTTCGGCTCAAGAGAAACGAATTTCCAAAAGAAGCGAGTGACACATGCGCAGTTGATCGGTTTGAGTTCGTCCGCATTAGCTCACGCATACATGCTGGTTGTCCATAGAGCGTATAAGCGGCGCGGATTTATTCTTTCCCAGGCTCTGGTTGGTTTATTTAAAAATTTCAACCAATCAAAGCCCGAGAAAAAAAATCCGCGCGGATAATATGCTCTCTGGACAGCCGGTTTAAAAGACTCATAGAAATAACGCTCATCCTCTGCACAGAAAGTGCTCCAAAAAATTACGCTCAACTCCCGCACTAAGTGTAGTTCGACCGGCCAGCTCTTAGAGGGCGCTGACCAAAACTAAAAACAGTTATAAAAAATTTACAAGGCAGTTTCCGTACTACCGACCTGCGGTCTGTTTACTGTGATTATATCCAAATTTTAAAAACAAAATAAAAAACAGGATTTGTTTTTTCATATTTTATAAGTATTTTAATGTTATTTAAAGTTTTTTTAGGCTTTTGTTAAGGTAGGCCTTTGTGCCTTTGTATAGATTAGGTTAGGATTAGGATAAGGAATTTTACTTGAAAAATTTACTCTAATTTAAAACAACTAAAACTCATTTATTTTAAAAATTCATATTAGCATATAAACTTAGCATAAAATAATAATGGTAAAGGGCTCACGAGATTAAGTTCTTCTGCTCTCTAGAATAAATTAATAATAAGTTTATAAAATGTAAACGATTTTATAAAAAATTTATCTGGTATATAAATAAAGAAATTGAAATTAACGCTAGATCTTCATCATCCGACTTTTGAGTCACTATATCTTTTAAGATGACCATCGAAACTTTGTTTACCACACCGTGGAGCATTTAACAAAAAAAAACAGCAAAAAAGATATAAAATTACACAACCGAAAAAAAACAAACAATTTTTGACGTAATTGACATTCATCGAAGATTGCTCACCGACTCTCAGGGTCGGTGAGCATTGATGCCATCAATTGGTGCCTTGGTGAAATTCATCAGATAATTTACCAACCCGATGGATTTCAACGAATTGCACTGATTAATTTAAAAACTTGATTGTTGTCATCGATGAGCTCATCGATGCCTTTACGAACTCACCCTATCTATATTTTCGACATGGTATGTCAGTTTTTGACGTTTAGCTGAAAAATCAATAACAAAAAATCAATGGTAAAATTTTGTTTTTTTAATTGAGACATTGTTTCTTAATTTTATTTAGTTTTTACTAAAATATTGACAATAAATTCACAATTTACACCTCTGTGAACGGTATTTCGTCGTATAACGCCCATAAATTCGAAAATATAGATATTAAACGTCACCAATTCATGACGTATTTATTGAACCACACTGTTTCAAAACATACAAGAGAATTCGCCTCGGATTTGAGGGCGCCCGACGACCTCCGACGTGCTATCTGAACATACCCGGAGTCACGGTGGATAGAATAGACCGGTGTTCGGATCTTATATATATATATATATATATATATATATATATATATATATATATATATATATATATATATATATATATATATATATATATATATATATATATTTATATATATGTCGAATTTTGCACGTCACTGGTGGTCCAGCTGATTTTTGTAAAAAAAAGTTAGATCTGTTATGAACAACGGAACAGCTAATATTTTTTGAATTTTTTGAAAACTAGGGCTTTTTTCGACTCTTTTCTAGTACATCCTTATAAAATGTAATTTTCTAGATGTATTGTCGTTATTTTTTTTAGCCCGCTTTATTTTTTATTGCACAAATCTTAAACTACAACTCAAACTGAATGTGATCGTTTAATATCAAAGGTGAACCGAGGACTATTGGGTAGTAAACAAAGAGGTATGCCAGCGGATAATTTTTGAAGCTGAAACGAACACATCCATTTCTTCGAATTTTAGTTTTTGTGAAAAGAGAGATGAAGCGGCTAAAAAAAATACCGACTGGTATGTCTGAAAAATATTATTTTATAAGAATGAACTAAAAAATAGTAGGAAAATTGCCTTATTTTTCAAAAAATTCAAAGAATATTAGTTGTTCTTATCATATCTAACTTTTGTTTACATAAATCAGCTGGACCACCAGTGACGTGAATGCGACATATATTTATAAGATCCGAACATCCTATCCACCGTGACCCGGAGTGTGATCCGTGGTCCGTTCTTTTCTTTGGTCAGCAAATTTAAATCAGTGGTCAAAAATTCCCCCAATAAATTGAGGTTATTGTTTTTTTTAAATAAAAGTTTTCTTTTTATTTGTTAAAATAGTTATATTATATAGCCACAGAAGACCAATATATAGCGTTTCAAAAAGTGGTAAGTTCTTTTATAAAGAATATTTCGACCTTTTCTAAAATTATTTTTTTTGGCACTGTAGGAGCACCTAAAAATCCTTTACTCTTTCAACAATAGGTACTAGGTATCAACAATAATAAAGTCTAAGCATTTTTCATTTGAGAACCGTGTCTCGAGGGGTGAATAGCTCTCACAATTGGTGTACATATTTTTTGCAATCTTGCCTAATATGACATCTATTGTATGTATAAACAAACAAATCTTATTCAGGGACAATAATCTTGCATGAAACTGTAAGTGTATTGCTCCATGTCAAGCAGCCTTTACACAACACTTGACACAACTCTTTGTTTGAAACTCGTAGACAATGATTGTGTAGAAATAAAATTTTGGACTTAAAACACGACGTTTTGGTTAGTAAGTATCTCTAACTGTTATCAAGTGTAAACTGTTTACACTTGATAACGGTTAGAGATACTTACTAACTGAAACATCGTGTTTTAAAATAAATAAAGACAATGGAAGTCTGAAATTTTATTTCTACTTGACACAACATCTCACAATCTTGTTACAATCCTTACACAACATCTCACAATCATTCACACAAAATCCCTCACAATCTGGGAAAAGATTCTACATCTTCACAATAGGAAAACTCAAGTCAACATTATATACACTGATATGGAAAAAGCTTTCGACAAAGTCAGCCATACAGTTCTATTAGACTCACTTTCAGAAATGGATGTACCTCCATTTATGGTAGATCTCATTGGGATCTAATGCAAGATATCAGTATGTTGAAGTCAAAGGCTGTAGGTCAGTGATTTATAAAAGCACATCCTGTATTCCTCAAGGATCAAATTTGGGCCCTCTCCTTTTTATTGCAGCAATTAATAAGATGTTCTCTAAAACAGAGCATTCTCTAGGAACAGCATTTGCTGATGACTTTAAATTGTTTCGGGAGATTTATTCAGTAGCTGATTGTGAGTTGCTTCAAAAAGATTTTGAGAACCTTGCTAGTTGGTGCAGTCAAAATAGCTTTAAACTTAGTGAAAACAAATGCTCATGTATGACATTCTCACGTAATCACAATAGCATAAATTTCAATTATACTGTCAATAATGATAATCTTAACAGAGTTACCAGCCAAAAAGACTTGGGAGTCACATTTGACTCAGCACTATCATTCTCGGGGCACATCATTAATAAAGTTGAGAGTGCACAAAAGGTTGCAGGATTCATAGTAAGAAATACTAAGCATTTTGGTGTTGATGTCAGTTTATATCTGTTTGATGCACTGGTTTTGCCAATACTAGAATATGGCAGTATTATCTGGTCACTGCAGTACAGCATTTGGGTAAACATTATTGAATGAGTTCAAAGAAAGTTTCATAAGTGTATGTATTTTTGAAAATTTGGATATTATCCCCAAAGAGGCTGTGATAATAATTGGTTGTTGGGTTCGTTTAACAGATTGTCTTTAGATAAGAGACAAACTAAAATTTTTTTATGCACGATGTTTAAAGTTCTAAAAGGAGAAATAGACTGCCCAGATATTCTCGAACAACTTCCCATTTGCTATCAATCGTGTCAACTCCAGGAGCACTAAAGTTTTTTATCTTGCATTCCCGAGAACAAACCTTTATAAAAGTTCTCCAATTTATCATTTATGTCACCTATTTAACCTATATGCTTCAGATGTTGACATTGATTTAATAAATTGAACTCATTTTAAGAAATTAGTTAATAATAAATTGTGTTAACCCCGTTAAACTTATGTAGTTGTAAAATTTTTGTAGTACGGGACGGATATGTTCGACTTTTAGAGGGAGGGCGGCGATCTACGTTTACTTCTTAGTTTTTTGATTATTATTATCCTAAGTGTAAGGATAAAGAAACACAGAAATGATAAACAGCAATAAGTATTGTTAACTATACAAAAATTGTAAATTTTACATTATTCTAATTTTAAACTTCCGCCACCCCTCTGTGTCTGATTAGATAGATGTTAAAAATGACTGAGATAAGTAAGGTGTCTGTAATTGGTCAGTTGGCTGTTGATACCTAAATAAATAAATAAATAAATAAATAAATAAATAAAAATAAACAATCAGTATACACAGTTGGGGTTAGTCAAGTCAAAGTCATAATATGCTTTATTATCAAAAAACAGAAGTTCCATTGACAGTTATTCACACCTCACGTCACTCTTTTGCCAACACTAAGGCTGCCATTTTGGAAAGCCTAATTGCACCTTTGGAACCCCAGACAGACTATTTTTTTGATCCAGTCCTTTTGTCCCTTAGAATGACCTCCTGACTGAAGTCTGCCCTCACAACATATCTGGCCTTGTTACCGGCGTGGATTAAGGTAGGACAATATTACATTTTACACTCCCCAGGAATCCTATAAATGTTTTTTGCACCCTGCCTCTGCAACCGACTGGGATCAAAGCCAACACTGTAGCAAGTGAGATTCCTTAACTCACCTGTGTTTGATGTGTGTATGCACAGAGCCACCAAGGCTACACAGTTTATTCAAATTCAAATTCTTTATTGTCTAACAGGAAACAAATCCCAAAAACAGGGTTTATATCAGATGATACATACATATATCAAGATATATGTCTGATATTTATTGATTGATAATATATCATGATATATCATTTACTCTCTCTCAACCACTATGAACAAGCATTTCCTATTAATATAAACAACATAAGAAACACAAAAAATGGTACTCTCCAGAAATAAAAAGAATGCATAGTTACTTATGTGAAATGAATAGATTTGCTAAACAACTCAAGAATAACTTTTATACAAAAAAATATAAGGATACTACAGGGAAACAATCAATGAAAAGATGTAATTTAAAAAAAATAATGTAACAGGGCAGACCAACTAAAAGTTAATCTCATAACCCTTAAGAGGTAGCAAATTACTTAAACAATTTCTTCATAAAACAAATTATAACAAAAATTAAGACAAAAAATCAAAATGGAAATAACAACTCAAAAATCATAGATAAGTCTTACTTAAATACACTCTTTCTCATCCCTACAACACCTTAGAAATAGCAGAAATAATTAAAAAAACTACAAAAAAAACCTCTGCAAGTATAGATAACATACATGGAAGGGTAATAAAAAATATAGCACACATTATATCAACCCCAACATCATACTTAATAAATCAATCATTTCTGACAGGAAAATTCCCTGATTCCCTCAAACAATCTAAAATAATCCCAATTTTTAAAAACAAAGGCTCTAGAACTTTATATTATATTCCTGCCTGGTTTTCAAAAGTGCTAAAAAATCTTATTTTTAGCAAAAAAAAAGCTCATAAAAAATTCAAGCAGACTAAAAGGCAAGAAGAGTACGAAACATTTTCTAATATTAGACAGCAATGCAGAACTTTAACTGAAATTGATTATAACAAATTTATTGAAAAATCAGAAAACTCTATTAACAGCAATCCTAAAAATTTCTGGAATTTCATTAAAACTAAAAAAGGTCAAAGTGATTGTCCCAACATTATGAAGTTTGGTGCCAGAGTTGCAGAAAATGGAAATGATATTTCCAATTTATTTGCTGACTTTTCTTCTGTTTATACTTCTGATTCACAAAATTTTTATGACTCTGAATCAATGTGTGCACCTGAAATAGAGAAAGAATTGAATGGGCTTGATTTTTCAAAACCTGTAGGCCCAGACAGAGTTCCTCTTATTTACCACTTAGCATAATGTTCAATAAATCACTCACAATCTGTGAGTTTCCAGCTCTGTGGAAAAAATCATTTGTTGTACCCATTTTTAAATCTGGGGACAAAGGATTGTTAGCTCGCGGTTAGAAAAACGATAACTGCAATGGACTGTAAATATTTAATTAATGAAAGCGCGAGCAAACATAAATATATTGATATGAATTACGAAATAATTAATAAGGTCCATAGGTAAAATTATTTGTGTCACACAACGGTAATCAGAATCAAAGGCACTCACCAGTTTGCAGCCAAATTCTCCACTTTTAAGGGGCCCCTAATTGGATCTAATGATGTCACCACGTAGCTGAAGGGCTGAAGTTTCCAGTTCTATGCTTCAGTACACAAAAATCGAGCACTTTCAGGTGTAGATATTTGAAATAGTTGGAGAACGAAATTAACACGCCATTTTCTCGAGGCGGTCGACAAGGATCTCACTGGTTGTTGGTGCGCATGTCCAAATACGCGAAATGCGCTTTGTTCTTCATACAATTGTGTGGTTTTAAAAATATATATAAACAACCGCGAAATTTAGCGGGAGCTAACATAACTGCCCTCCAAAACCCACAATTTTAGAATCTCAACCGGACAGATATAGATATAAGAAAAAGAATCGACCGATAAATATAAATGAATGAAAACAGATAAGTATCGTAAGTTTATTTAGAGATAACGAAATCCCTAAAATAGGCAAAACAAACAAACAAAAAATTCAAAAAAAAATAAAAAATAAAAAAAACCTATTGTAATACCCGGTAAAAGGTAGAAAATTAAAATTACTTTTAATTTGGCAAGAGGCACAATTTTACAACTGGCCTCTTATAAACACCGGTAACCGTTTGTACCGTCGCAACACGCACCTGACCGTCCCCGCCGGGATGCAGTTCGATGACCCGACCGACCGGCCATTTCAAAGGCGATTGAATGTGATCACTTGTTATGATAACCAAATCATTTAATTTGATATTTGGGGACGAATCAGCCCACTTGTGTCGCTGTTGTAGCGTATGCAAATACTCTATAGAATACCGTTTCCAAAAATCATTATGTAGTTTTTGGATTAGTTGCCATCTCGAGAGCCGATTTAGGGGAACCTCGGACAAATCTGACTCCGGAATTTCTGAATTAAGGGGTTCAAGTGTCAAAAAATGCCCAGGGGTAAGAGGTTGAAGATCGTGTGGGTCTGAAGAGGCAGGAGATAAAGGGCGACTATTAAGTACGGCTTCTATGCGACAGGTAAGGGTGGACATCTCCATGATAGACAACTTCTGGTCGCCGACAACTCGTACAAAGTGAGTTTTAAAACTTTTGACGCCAGCTTCTGCCAGGCCATTGAAATGTGGACTGAGAGGAGGTCCCAGATGCCAACGAATAGAAAGTCTGGTGGCAGCACTTCTTGCGTAATCCAGTAATTGGTTACGAAACCCTATAAAATTACTGCCTTGATCTGACCAGCATTGCGTCACGCTTCCGCGTCTGGAAATGAATCGATGGAATGCACCTACGAACCCTTCGGTGGACAGTTCCATGGTTAATTCCAAATGCACGCAATGTGTGGCCGTACAGGCAAACACACAGACATACGATTTGAAAGCTTTACAACCACGGTAACGATGAGGAATCACAAAGAAAGGTCCACAAAAGTCGATAGCTACACTCGAAAAAGGTTTAAGTTGATTGATTCGATGAGCGGGAAGTGAACTCATTATGGGCGGTCTATAGGGTTTAGGGTTGATTCTAAAACATTGCAAGCACTTGGATATGGTTCTTTGAATTGCCCGTCTGGCAGATAATATCCAAAATTGCTGTAAAAGCCGATTATGTAATGTTTTAAACCCAGGATGAAGATATTGTCGATGAGCGGACTCGATAAGAAGAGTAGTTAAATGATGGTCACTCGAAAGTAAGACGGGGTGTTTTGCAGAATGAGACAAAAGGTCAGATTTTTGTAATCTGCCACCGACTCTAATGATATTCTCATCAAGAAAAGGTGAAAGTTTTCGCAAAGGTTTCGGTATTGGTTTATCCTCAGAAAAACAAGAACCTTGAACGCGTTTGATAAGAAGGTGTAACGCACTTTGCATCTCACCGGTGGTAGGAAAAACAATATTCTCAAAAATAACTTTTTGGTCCGGCGGCTTAGTGGGTTTTTGATAGGAATGGTTTTGAAAAAGGTTAACTATTCGAAGGACATAACAAATGATACGTTGAATTTTTGATATAGATGAATATTTGATAAGAAGCTGATCTAAGAAGTTGACATCAATTATCGCATTGCAACAGACTTTTGGCTTTTCCTCCAGATTAATATCTCCGAAATCAATCGGCATTTTTGATTTATGAAAATCGGGCCATTCGTTTTCGGGAGACCACAAAAACGACGGTGCGTTCCACCACATGTCATGTGACATGAGCTGTGAAGGGGCGGCCCCTCGTGACGCAATATCGGCTGCATTCAAAGCAGAAGGAATGTAGCGCCACGAGAGGGAATGATTTCTTGGATTCTACTGACTCGATTTCCAACAAAGGTTTGCCAGCGATTAGGAGGGGATGAAAGCCAGTGCAATACGACTTGCGAATCGCAGAAAGTAACGATATTTGTAAAAGTTATTTTTCCTTCATAGCTAGATAAAACGAAGTCAATTAATTCGCTTAAAAGAAATGCGCCTAGGAGTTCTAGCCTAGCCAAAGTTTGTGACTTTATAGGCGCGACCCTAGATTTTGCAGATATGAGAGAAACAGATATATTGTTTTCCTCTTCTACACGAAAATATACGACGCTTGCGTAGCCTCGAATTGAAGCGTCTCAGAAACCGATGATTTGACAGGTATTGGTTTTTGACAGTTTGATTTGTCGGGGTAATTGAAAATTGGAAAGAAGCGGGAATTCCGAACGAAGTTTGTTCCAAGAGTCGATGATAGAAGAATCTGGTTCTTCGTCCCAGCCTATTTTCGATATCCACAACTGTTGCAAAATAAATTTTGCTTGTAGCAACAAGGGACAAAGAAAACCTAAGGGATCGAAGATTGTCCCTATGATAGATAAAATAGAACGTTTGGTTGGGGGTTTGTCCTTCATTCGGCATTGATAAGAAAAAATGTCGTTTTTTGGATGCCATTGAAGTCCTAAAACTTTGATAAAGTGGGGTTCCTCCTTGTCGAAAGAGAGAGGCATTTGACGATCGGACTCTGGCAATGTTGCCAATAACTTAGGACAATTGCTTGCCCATTTTTTAAGTTCAAATCCTCCCGACTTCAACAAATCATTGAGTTCTGTTTGAAGGGAGAGAGCTTCAGAAAGCGAAGGGCTAGTTCCCAAGATATCGTCGATATAGATTGACGTTTTTAGAACAGTACTAGCCATAGGAAAACGTTCCTTTTCTCTTTCTGCCAGGTCATTTAAGGTACGCATGGCTAGAAAAGGTAAGCATGTCATGCCAAAAGTGACAGTAGAAAGTTCCCACACTGAAAGTGGGCCCTGTGGAGAAAACCTCCACAATATCCTTTGATAAGGACGGTGATAAGAATTGATAAGGACTTGACGGAACATCTGTTTGATGTCAGCAATGTAGGCAATAGGATTAAGACGAAACGTAAGGAGTAAAGAAGCAATATCCTTTTGAAGTTTCGGTCCAGATAACAATGTGTCATTGAGACTAATATTTTTTGGGGTGACTGCCAAACAATCCCAGACTACCCTTAATTTTGTACTTAAGCTTTCCGGCTTTAGTACGCAATGATGTGCTAAAAAACACGATACGTCGACCTTTGGTTGACTAGATAAAACTAAACTCATATGATTAGAATCGATATAGTCTTGCATGAAACTTGAATAGGCAGTGTACAGATCAGGATTTTTGATTAATCTATTTTCTAGAAGTAAAAATCTACGATAAGCTTGCGGATAAGTATTTCCTAGGTCAGGGTTTATTTTATCTTTTTCAATTCAATTCTTTATTGTACATCGACTTATAAAAGTATATACAATGTCAAATTTTACATCAAAAAATACTATATAATATTACATTTAACTCTAGTCAATGATCAAAAAGGTCATTAATGCTATAGAAACATTTATCAATAAGGTAGCTCTGTAGTCTTTTTTTGAACTGTTTTTCTGAGTGACATTATTTATTTCATTAGGAATTTTGTTATATACATAACTAGCAAAACATTTTGGACTTTTCCTAAAAGCTGATAGATGAAAATTTGGAATCAAGATTTTACTTGTTTGCCTAGTATTATAGTTATGACTTGTTGAAACTGTTGGGAATTTGCTTTTGTTTCTCCTTACAAACATAGCCGCCTCAAGTATCAAAATGCCATAAATAGTAAGTAGCTTTTGTTTTTTAAATATAGGCCTACATGATTCCACAGGGCTCAAGGAAAAAATCTTCCTTAAGATTCGTTTCTGAAGCACAAAAACCCTCCCAATTTCGCATGATTGACCCCAATAAAGAATCATGTATTTCAGATGACTGTATACCAAAGCATAATATACATTTAAAAGTTGTTTTGTTGTTAATATGTTTTTCAAATTAACTATTGCAAAGTATGCAGAGTTGAGTTTTCCAGCTACATGGTCACTATGACAGGTCCAGGTAAGTTGGCTATCGATATGTAATCCTAAGAACTTATAACTGTCAACCCTATCAACATTTACACCATTCATGGAGAGGACAAAGTTTGGTACTAACCTTCTCTTGTGAAACACCATGTATTTAGTTTTGTTTTCATTGACTAGCAGTTTGTTACTAGTACACCATTCATGAAACTTATCAAGCATGAGATTGGACTTTTCGATAAGAGTTTGTAGGGATTCACACGATATGACAATGGTGGAATCATCGGCATACAGAACGATTTTTATTTTATCCCCTGGGGACCAACAACTTTCTAGAAAACTTACAAGGTCATTAATAAACAGAATAAATAGGAGTGGGGATAGCACACTACCTTGTGGCACCCCATATCTTTGCTCACAAGTACTAGAGAAATCTGAACCAAACTTTACCTTTATTTTCCTACCTGTCATAAAAGAAGTAACAAGATTTCTGAAATCACCTCGAAACCCTAAAGCATTCAGTTTTTGAATAAGGAACACACTATCAACACAATCAAATGCACGTGTAAGGTCAAAATAGAGAGCAACAGTGAACTTGCTTGAGTCCATTGAGTTGTAAATTGCTTGAGTGAAATCATAAGCGGCAGTATTAGTTGACAATCTATCTCTAAAACCATGCTGTGCATTTGAGAGAAGGTTTTCATGATTCAGGAATGACCTCATTCTATTTACATTTATTTTCTCAAAGATTTTGGAAAAAGACATAAGGCCAGTGATAGATCTATAATTCTCAAGAAGCTGGCAATCACCTTTCTTAAATAAAGGGACAACTTGTCCTAATTTAAGTTTGTCTCGAAAGGTACCACTTGTAACAAACAAATTGTACAGAAACCTAAGTGGATACTTGATATAATCCCATATATACTCAAGAGCAAATACTGGAATATCCTCATTGCTACAGCATGCTTTCTTATTCTTCAATGATTTTATGGCTGACAAGGTCTCATCTATGGATATCTCATAGAAGAAAATGGAATTGACGTTATATGCTGGTAAAGTACATTGGCTATGGGGTAGTACTGACAGTTTTTCTATTACACTACTGGAGAAATATTCACAAAAAGCATTTGCTATTTCGGCTGACTTAGTTAAGACAGAGCCATTTGTATCGATGGATTTAATATTACAATTTTTACTTTTTTTTATGACTCTATTTAGGTTTGTGTTTATGACTTGCCATATGGTTTTAGACATGTTGGACGAATCCTGAATTTTGTTCTGAAAAAATACCTTTTTATGCTCTTGAACTTTTGCCTGAAACAGCTTTTTTGTGTCCCTGTATTGTTTAAGAATCTCTGGAGTATTCACCTGTCTACTTAGCCAGAAGAGATCTTTAAGATCTTCACTATCTACTAGAATATCCTGGCTTATCCAGTTACTAGAGTTATGTGCTACAGTTTTTATTTTTATTATGGGACATGTGAGGTCTAAATAATAGAGTAGTGTCTTATGAAAGTAATTCCATGCAGTGTCGACATCAGTCATCCCATACAGATCTGACATGTCATCCCGAGACAGTCTAAATTTTAGATTTGACAGGTTTCCCTCATTAAACGATCGTTTAAAAATATATGTGTTTTCTACTTTATTTTGAGGAGTAGTATTAATATTTGTTAGAGACATTACTTGAGCCAAATGATCTGACATGTTTGGCTGATAGTTTATTGCGTTGCCCAAATTTTGCTTATTTATAAAAATATAATCCAATTGTGACGGTTTATCGACTCCTCTTATTCTTGTAGGTTCCATAGGCAGAATCGAAATCAGAGAGAAACTTTAAACGGAAGATCTACCATGAATCTACCGCTCGGTTGCCGTACTACACTAGCAGTAAAAATTGATTCTGCCTGTTTTTCTTCCTTTGATAAGATTTGTTTTTTAGGCAAATGTTCGATTTCCCAAAACCTAGGGAGAATGACCTCTAAAGGAGGTGAATGACTCGTTAAAAAACAACTGGTTCGTTCCGTAAGACTACCTACTTCGTCACCCTTTCCCATGACGACCCAGCCAAAGATAGTTTCAAGGGCTGAAGGCTGCCCTACCTGTCCACGAACCCTGCCCTCCTTGAATATCTGTGCGAATAGCTCGCAACCAATAACCAGGTCCACAGGTCTAGATTTGAAATAAGATGGGTCGGCAAGTTTAAGGTTTTCCAAGTGTTTCCACTGATTATCGTTCAAAGAGAATGTAGGCATATTGGAACATAGTTGTGGAACAACAATTGCTTCGAAATTAAGTAAAGGAGTGACTTGTCCTTGTGGCTTAATGTGACATTGAACGAGCCCTTTGGAAGTAAAAGAAGACATCTGATTTAATCCGAATATTTCAGTGGTGTAACTTCGCCTAGGAAGATTAAGACGCTGAATACACTTTTCACTGATGAATCCTGTCTGTGATCCAGAATCAAGCAGTGCCTTTACAGGTTGAAAATTTCCGCAACCGTCCATAACATCTATTATGGCGGTGCATAAAAGAAAGGTACCTGAAGGTCCTGAGGCATTTAATGACACATGAAGATTATTGACAGGTGGTGCCTTTTACTATTGCAAGTCCTGCATGAATATTTTGATTTGCACGTATCTACACCATGCAAGGGATGAAAACACGATAGACATAATTTTTTCTGCTTGACGAAAGATAGGCGATCGATAGGTGAGAGATCAAGAAATGTTTGATATTTCGAAAGCACGTGACCTTGATTACATCGGAAACATTTTATTCCCGTACTTGAATTAGTTGAGGTGCCAGCCAGTCCTATAAAAGGCGAATTGGATGATTTATAGGTAGGCTTTTGCCCAAACTGATTTCGCATAGAATTTGAATTTTGATAGGTAGGCCTTGGCCCAGACTGATTTTGCATAGAATTTGATTTTTGATAGATAGGCACCTTTTTGGGTGCTGTTGATTGAGGAAGTGATTCCAAAACTTTACATCTTTTTTCTAGAAATTGAAAAAGTGACTGAAAAGTGGGAATTTCGTTATTAGTATTGGCGTGACTCATTTCGAAATTTGAACGCGTCGGAATATCCAATTTTTCTAACAAAATGAAAAAAATAATAAAGTCCCAACTGTCAACGTCAAAGCTAAGTGATTTTAAAATTTCTAGGGATTCAGAAAAGGTGTCAATTAAATTACGCAATTCTTTAGCTGACTCGTTTTTTAAGGTGGAGTTCATAATTGAGCTTAAAGCATCATTTGCGAGGTCTCGCTTGTTTTGATATCTATTGACTAATTTGTCGTAAGCAATTTTATAATTTTGATCAGATAAGCTAATCCCTGACATCAATTTTAAAGGCTCATCCTCGAGATATGAAAATAAATATTGAAGTTTTCGGACGTTACTTAGACTTTGATTTTGATCTATAATGTTATTAAAAAGATCGAAAAAGCTTGGCCATAATTTTTTATCACCTCGGAATATGGGAATACCTAACTCTTTGAGTTTTGGAGTTTCGTTTTGTCGAACATATGATCCCGAAAAGGATGGGGCCTCAACCGGAAATATTTTAGAGCAAACCCCCTTACACGCATAAAAATATTTACGAGCTTCTGAAAGGATCGCATCCTGCGTTTTAAACTCCTCGTCGTCCGCGTCGTCTATCAACATAATGACGTCATTATGCGCCAGCATGCATTTATCGAAGGTTTCATCCAAATCGGAATACTTCACTTGAAACTCGTTTCTCGCTTTTTCATCCTTTGCCGCGGTCTGTGAAAACACATAACACTCGGTGATCGCAGATAAAAAACCCTTGCGTTTTTGTACGGCTTTTTTGACAGACATGATTTTACCTTTGAAATTACGAAATTGTCGGTAAATATACAATTGACGCTAAATTAATGCTTCTGAAATAGAAAAATGACGAATTGTCGAAAATATGCACTAATTTATCGCAATTGATGAAAATTATTTTAAATATCGAAATGATATGGAACACATCTAATCACAGAAATGTCGGTAAATATACAATTAACGCTAAATTAATGCTTCTGAAATAGAAAAATGACGAATTGTCGAAAATATGCACTAATTTATCGCAATTGATGAAAATTGTTTTAAATATCGAAATGATATGGTACACACACTGAACGTTTGTTTTGTTTGTTTTGATTCCTTCTCGGTTTTGTTTATACCACGCGGAGTAGACCCGTTACCATAGCAGCGGACCAAAAACAAGTACTGCGCCGACACCTTTCTCTAGTTTCAATACGATGCGAAAATTCAAGGCCGCCTTGTTTTTCGGCATGAAAGTAGTGGCCGACCTATTAATACCGTCGTATGGATTTAATTTAAAATAATTCGGCTCGCAAGGAACACTTATGTTAGCTCGCGGTTAGAAAAACGATAACTGCAATGGACTGTAAATATTTAATTAATGAAAGCGCGAGCAAACATAAATATATTGATATGAATTACGAAATAATTAATAAGGTCCATAGGTAAAATTATTTGTGTCACACAACGGTAATCAGAATCAAAGGCACTCACCAGTTTGCAGCCAAATTCTCCACTTCTAAGGGGCCCCTGATTGGATCTAATGATGTCACCACGTAGCTGAAGGGCTGAAGTTTCTAGTTCTATGCTTCAGTACACAAAAATCGAGCACTTTCAGGTGTAGATATTTGAAATAGTTGGAGAACGAAATTAACACGCCATTTTCTCGAGGCGGTCGACAAGGATCTCACTGGTTGTTGGTGCGCATATCCAAATACGCGAAATGCGCTTTGTCCTTCATACAATTGTGTGGTTTTAAAAATATATATAAACAACCGCGAAATTTAGCGGGAGCTAACAAGGATGTCAATAATTATTGTCCTATTAGTATTCTTTCGGGTCTTCCTAAATTATTTGAACATTGTGTTGGGGTAAAACTTAAGGGATTTTTCGAGAAAATTAAATCAAATCAACATGGTTTGTCCTCTGGTTGTTCTGTTGACACAAATCTCTTATTGTATACAAACTTCATTTCTACTACAATGGTCAAAGGTGCTGACGTCCATGCTATTTACATGGACTTCAGTAAAGCCTTTGATAGAGTAAACCATGGTGTTTTAATGGTCCATTATGGAAATGGATAGTCTTATTTATCAAGTTGGTCATTACAGCTGGACCAAACCAGAATCCAAAATGATTTAGATAGAATTGATAGGTGGTGTAGTCTGAATGGTATGACACTGAAGACTGAAAAGTGTCAAGTTATGCAATTTAGTAGACTAAGAAATACTTTCCTTCTTACCTACATGTTAGGTGGTAAAGTATTAAAAGAAAAATCTGTTGTGAGGGATGTTGGAGTATATCTTGATTCAAAATTAACATTTTCTGAACACTATGAAAAGATAAATATCATAAAGAGATCTTGCCAGGATTTTACAAATGTGTACACACTAAAACTACTATTTATAAGTTTTGTAAGATCAATTCTTGAGTTTTCTAACATCATATGGTCACCATTCTTTAATATTTACATGGATCAACTCGAGAGTATCCAGCGTAAATTTATTAAATTTGCATGTTATAAACTTATTAGGAATGGCATTTTTCTCTCAGTGGAGGATACATATAAGTATGTGCAATTAAATGTTCTGAAGGACAGGAGGGAGTATTATGACATATGTTTTGCTTTCAATATTATTAATAATTTTATATGTAGTCCAGAATGTCTTTCCATCTTCCAAATGTCCCAGGTTAAATAACTCCTAATACTCCACTGCTACATGTCCCTCATTGTCGTACTTATTATTTTATGTTTACCCAGTTAATTAATTAGCAAAAATGTTAACAAATTTTGTAGTCAGCTTGACTTCTTTACCATTTCAAAAGATAGGTTCAAGACTTCTGCCAAGAAGGTAATCCTAGGTTAAGAAATTGTTGTACTAATTCTTGTAAATGTGAATACGTAAATTAATAAAATAAAAAAAATAAATAAAAAAACTGAAGCACGGAACTACAGATCAATTAGTATTCAAAGTCAAATTGTATTGTGGTACTCTCCTAGATGGAGCATTTTTTAACTAGATGTGTAGTGAGTTGGGGTCCTTTGCTCCACACTGAATTCTTAACGTAGTTTTATTTCACCGCTAAGAATTCCGTGTGGAGCAAAGGACCCCAACTCACTACACATCTAGTCAAAGTCAAATATCAAAAATCTTTGAACACTGTTTCACAAAATGAATAACAAACTTTCTTAAAAACAACTAAATCTTCAAAAACTTTCAAAACTGTTTTTAAAATAGAAAAATCAACAATAACAGCTATCTTTGACTGTGTAGAATTTATATATGAAGCTCTAAACAAAAAATTGTAGGACTTCTATGATCTCAGCAAAGCATTTGACACGATTAGTCATAGGCAACTACAAAATAAGCTATATAGAATTGCTATTAGGGGAGTTGCATATGAGTGGGTAGGATCTTTTTTGATAGGGAGAACCCAAAAAGTAGTGATTGATGGTGTGGAGTCGGATATGGGGTTGATGGGCCAGGGTGTGCCACAGGGATCAATACTTTCTCCAATACTATTTATAATATTTATCAATGACATTGATGAAACATGTGGCACTTCTGACCTGTCCGCCGTGTAGGCTGATGACAGGAACTTCTTCATTGCTGAGGAAACATTAGAATATCTAATACAAAATAGCAACCAGATATCGATTGAATTTGGTGACTGTTGCAGAGATAATGAACTCATCCTAAATAAGGATAAATCCTGCTGTATGTAATTCCTGCCAAGAAATTCACCATCAGACTGTAGTCTTCTCATAAAGATTGATGTGTGTTTGGATAATGTATTGTCATTTAAACTACTGGCCATAGACCATAAACTAACATGGGAGCCGCATATTAATTATGTCTGCTCAAAACTTAGCTCTGTCTGCTATTAATTCAGGGCAATTAGAGGCACAGTGGATGAAATAGTACTCAGGGTTATGTACTTTCGGCTTGTGCAGTCTGTACTGCAATATGAGTTGATGTTCTGCGGATCATCAGCCCATTTTGAAAAAGCATTTGTAAAACAAAAGAAAATAGGGAGAAGTGTGCCGGGGGTATCTCTGTCCACTTTATTTAAAAAATACAAAATCTTTAATCTACCATGCCTTTACATCTATCAACTAGTGTTATTTGTAAAAAACACTGAGACAAAACTAAGAAAAAACAGCAGCATGCATAATTATGAAACAAAAAGTAAACATGAGGCACACTTGACATACTCCAGACTCAGCATTAGCCAGAACTCACCAATGCTTATTGGAATAAAATGCTTTAATAAAATACAAAATCGTTTTAAAAATAACTCTAAAAACATTGAAAATTCCCTTAAAGAGTATTTGATAGAGAAATGTTTCTACACAGTGAAATAATTTTTAAACTCCTAACAAAAAAACAAAAGATAAAGGAAATATAAACAGCTTCTATTTCTAGCTCTGATACCTAGCCCTAAATTAATTGTGTTTTTGTAAATATGTTATGGAAACACGTTTTTATACACTAAATGTACTTTGTTGTGTTCTTCTATATTTGACTTGTCTGATAAGTTATAAATTGTAACTTTTAGATAAATAAATGCTTTTTGATTTTATTTGATTTGACTCAATTTAACGAAGTTAATACAGGAGCAAAAAATCCTTGATACATTGCGATACATTAAAACATGGATCTTCTCAAAAAATGATGAAGTTGTCTTAAGTGAAGATAATGATGATGATTTTTCTCTGGCCCGATTTTGCCCTACCTACTTAATGATGATGAAGATGTTTAATAAGCCAAAGAAGAAATTACAATAAATCTTATATTAGGCCTATCCACTAAATACTAATTAAATCTAATTTATAGCTTTTTGTTTATCACATAATGTAAATCACAGATTTTTATATAAATTACAAGACAAACAGAGAAAAAAGGTTTTTCTTTTTTTTTTTAGGAACATTTAATTTAATTTCAGGTACTGTTAATACAGATTCCTTAATATTAATAGGCAAACCATTATACAGAGACACACCCTCAAACAATAAAGATCTTTTTCCTTTTAAAGAAGAAACAAAAGGCACATCAATATTTTTGTGAGAACGAGTGATATAATCATGCACCTCAGCTCTTGTTTTGAATTCTATAGTTGAATATTTTTCCTTTCGAATTACTCCATGTATATAATAATAGGATTTTATATTGACTACATAATTCCCTTGAGGGGTGACTGAACGGTAGCAATAGGTATTTTTAATTGCCTTGTTTTGAAGAAATCTTAAGGGCTTTAGATGCCTATTTGTGGTAGGTTACCAGGTTGCTGTCAGGTATTGCAAATGACTATGTATTAGTGAAAAATATATAGGTCTGATAAGATGACTTGGTATTATATAGTTAAGCCTCCTCAACACGCCAATAGCACCTGCTATTTTTTTACAGATATTTTTAATATGATTTTTAAAATTTTGTTTTTTATCTATCAAGATACCAAGGTACTTGACTACATCACTCTGTCTCAACAAACTACTGCCAATTACCAAAGGATCAGTCTCTATCTGACTATTTGATATGACCATATAGCAGGACTTGTCTAGATTTAGTGTCAATTTGTGCCCATTAAGCCATTTTTGAATAAGCTTCATATCCGCAAATATAGATTTTTTTATTTCCAAAAAGTTTTACCACTGTAAACTATTAGTTGGTCATCACAATACAGCACTAAATTACCCCTTAACTTTATTTTAGACAATGAGTTAATATAAATAAGAAAGAGTGTTGGCCCCAGGATAGAGCCCTAGGGACTCCACATTCAATTTTTTTTATAGAGCTTTTATTTTTACCCGTATAAACATACTGATGGCGATCTGCCAAGTAGTTTTTAAACCAATTTAAAGTTTTATCCTTGATTCATAGCCTCCTGAGTTTTATTAACAAAATTTCATTGTTCACTGTTTCGAAAGCCTCTGGATCTATAGACCAATTAAAAATAATTATGTCAAGCGACAAGTTCCTATATCATCTGTTTAGAAAAAATGTTATTTCTTGTCTTGTTTTATCTTTTTGTTCTTTTAAATTGAAGTTTGAATTTTTATTTTTACCAAAATAATGGTTGTTTAATGCTGCCAGTTATTTTTGTTTTTGTTCTTATTTGAATTTTTGTGAAAACCTAACCTTAAATTTTGTTTTGATATTTTTGGGCTTTTTAGCCAAAACCTTCAAAAAAGAAACTCCTTGTTTGGGAAAAATTCCGATCAGGTGATAATTTCTCTCTTTGTTGAAAGTTATTTCCTTTTTGATCACCTCATCATTTTGGCAAAAATCATGCACGATTTGCACACGCTGGGAGTTTGAAGCGTCCCCTTGTATTTGACAAGGGAATGATGAACTACTTCCGACAAGACACTGAAAGAAATCACACGTGTTTTAAGTTTAAGACCGAAATTCCAACCACAAGAAAGGCCGCGGCCGCGAGTGAAGTGTGGAACTGCTGTTAAATGAAAGAAGGTAAGCTTCTATCGTGTTGCCGATTTTTTTCCTTTGTTTTAGTTCAATAGACGTGTGTTTTCCCAGACGGGGCGAATTTAACTTTGGGGTAATTTTTTGTGATATCTCTAGTTTTCTCCCCTTCAGGGCACAGCCGTTTATTTGATCCTTGCGACCCGCGTCTAATGGTATTATGTTATGTGTTTCATGTTTTTTTTTGCATTTTAGCTAAAGAACAAAATTTCTGATTTATATCAGATATATATCTGGTATTATGATATTTTCAGCTCCAGTGATCAGCTGAGCCAAATTTGTACACCATCCTACAGGACTTTAAAATAAAACCTTGGTCCTGTAGTGTATTTTAGGGTCCTGTATAGTGTCCTGTATGGTCCTGTAGACAAAATTTGGACACCTACTCTGGGCAGCTGATCACCCCTTGGATATTTTGATATTTATATAAATATTAAGATATCTACCAACCGTGCCGAAAAAAGAAGACGATTATTGCACAGATAAATAAAACTAACAATACATACTTTTAAAGTAAGGTATAGACCGACTGCAGGTTGGCTAACAAAATAAAATTAAATAAATCTTAAGAAGAGAAACTAATTAATTAAACTGAATTAGAAAGGAGTAAAGTCATTTTTACATATAAAAATAATACTAAAAATAAATTGATATAAATTAAAAATAAAGTGAACACACAGATGATAAGACTTGTAAGCGCACAATGTGCAATGTGCAAAATTTAAAAGTTTACAAGTTTTAAAACAGTAATTTTTTTCTTGAATAACTTAAATGTATTGTTGTGTAAATCAATGGTATTTTGGTAGTTCAATAAATTAAACCATGTACCGAAAAATTTTGGTTGTTAAGGAGTTTTTGAGAGTCTGCTAGATTATTGCATACCTTAAATAAAAATAGTTGACTTGCGAAAACTGTATTTTGGCTAAGCCACAGAAAACTAAATTTACTAAGCAACAGCTTATGATCGCAGCCTCTTGCCGGATAGACGCCTTCTTGCTTAAAACACAAATATTTAAGAAATCTGTGCTGTAGATATTCGAGCCCGTCCACGTGGGTTTCATAGCTTCGAAACCATATCAGAGCTGCATACTGAAGTTTTGATATATATTCAACTCTAAAAAATATAGCTCTTACAAAATTTGAGTATAATTAACGATAACATCAGCCATTTCAAATATGTAATGGCTGAGTACCAAAGAGCAAAGAGACCTAGAAATCTACAGGGAAACCAGAAGACAGCTAGGAAATCTGATACGCACGGAAAAAAATGAAATGTTCGAGCGAAAATGCCATGATATAAATACACACGTAGGAGGTAGGCAGAGTTCTGAAGTATGGAAATTCATTTCAACGTTAAAAAACCCAACAAAAGAAAAAGTAAACATCCAGATCATCAAACCAGAACAATGGATAGAACACTACAAGAGACTGCTGGAGAGGTACATGGAGCGGAAGTGATTCTCGAAAAAGAAATTATAAAGAATAGTATTAAAAAGCTTAAATCCGGAAAAAGCTAGCGGACCTGGGGGAATATACGCTGAAATGCTCAAATATGGATCAGAAAAACTACTAGAAACTCTCACATATATTATCAATCAATGCATAAATGGGCATCCAGTACCTGATGATTGGAAAATAGCATTCATATCCTCAATACATAAAAAAGGAAACAAGCTGGATTGCAACAACTACAAAGGAATTTCAGTAACCAGTACTCTAAGTAGATTGTATGGTAGGATTCTTAGAGACCCAATAGAGAATGAGTTTCATGACCAAGAAGAAGAAGAGCAAAGTGGGTGGTTTCGTGTAGGCAGATCTTATAGTGATAATGTTTTTTGTCTTAAACAAGTAATTGAGAAAAGGAGTGCCAGAAATATAGAGACTAATTACCTTTGTGGACCTACAAAAAGCATATGATATCGTTCCAGTAGAAAAATTATGGACAGTGTTAAAACAAACTAATATCAATCATACATATATAAAAGCGATAAAAGAACTTTACAAAGGGTCAAAATCTAAAATTAAAATTGGAAATCGACTTTCAAAAGAATTCCAGGTAACGAAAGGCTTAAGACAGGGATGTTGTATATCTCCAACTCTTTTTAAAAGATATATCGCAGTAGCTCTAAAAAACTGGAAACGTAAAGTACACGCATGGGAATACAACTTAACGACCGATTTATCATACATACTCCAGTTTTCTGACGACCAAGTAATTGTAGCTAATGATAAAGAAGACATGGAGTATATGATGAGAAAGTTAACGGAAGAATACCAAAAGTGGGGGTTAACAGTGAACGTGGACAAGACACAGTACTTACATATTGGAAACGAATCAAGTGAGTTGACTAGACAATGGACAAACAATATCTCCATGCAATAAGTATGTATACTTGGGTGTCACATTTGATAAGACAGGAACAGACTGTAAAGAACTAGAAAAAAGAATAGTAAAAGCAAAAAAGGTTGTCTTAACAGTATTTTATCGAGCAGAGAGATAAAGAGATAAAAAAGAATGCAAAATTTAACATATATGAAACAATGGTGAAAAGCACGCTGCTGTATGGAATAGAAACTTGTCGCGTAACAGAAAAATACAAAGCAAAAATGGAAAGTTTTGAAATGGATGCAATAAGAAGATCAATGAGAATATCTAGAACAAATCATATAAGAAATGAGATCATAAAAGAAAGAATGTGAATCGAGGGAAGCATAACGGATGACATCACTAAAAGACAACTGATATGGTACGGCCGTGTACAACGGATGAACGATGAAAGATTACTAAAGCAGGTCCTAGAATGGCAACCAATAGGGCGCAGAAAAAGAGGGCGTCCTAAACTGGAATGGCAACAGTCAATCCAAAGATCAATGAGTCAATAAAACCTGACGGAAGATGATTGTCAGGATCGAAGGAAGTGGAGAATAGGTGTCGGACAACGTAGAAAAACGTTCTAAACCGACATAGTAGTAGTATTAACGATAACATTTCACCTATTCCAACCTATATAAGCCTTACGCTTGTACTGTAACTTTTTCCAAACCAAATTTTTTGCACTTTAATTTAAATCTATTAAATACTTATTATTATGAATTCTAACATAAAAATCATTGTTTGCATGAGCCCTCGTATTGTATGAAGGAATATCTTGAATTGTTGTCAATTTTTCTTGTAAATAATTTGGCAACATCTTATTTTTTAATTTAAATATAAATAATAATATATTATAAGGTGAAGTTTTGCTAGCTGTTCTTTTTTTACACATTAAAATTGCACTCATCCCTTTATTTAGCAGTTTTTGGAGAGCCCTAATTTTGTAGCATTAAGAAAAAATAATAATGTTAAGCAATAATCAAAATGTGGTGCAATAATGGATTTAGAGATGGTTAATTTTGCAAAATATATTTTATTATGTATGTCGGCGCGTCAGTAACTTTAAATTATGTCGCTTAATACAAATTACCTACAATAACATTATTCTATTTAGAAGTTGAAATATCTGCTCCGCGCGATCAGTTTTACCAGTACATAATTAAATAACCAGACACACAAGTTTCCCCACCATGCAAGAGCGCTTTGTAGAAGCTGCCGCGCAGAGTTGAGTTTGCAGACAGCGAATCCAAGGCCAGACTCGATCGCACTTTAGGCGAGAAAGCAGCGTCACTGCGTATTGATTTTTATTTACGTATTTAATGTTTAGCAAACAAGATATATTGTAACGTTGTGAAAAATACAGGCAGTATTTTTTATGAGTGCAATTTTATTTCATAATCTATATATACAGTTCACTTAGAAAACCATAGACATACATATTTTTGGTCCTCTCGCGGATTGCTTGGACTTGCAGTGAAATCAGATAGTTTTTTGCATAAGTTTGATGTTAACATTTTTGAGAAGAAAATTACGAAGTTTGCAAAGACATTGCAAGTATCCGACAGATAAAAAGTGACTCCGACGTGAGTGGAAAATTAATCATTCGACACTTCGACGCGAGTGTGCATTAATATTTATTTCGACGCTAAGTAAATACAAGGACAGTAGGTATACGTAAGTAAAATAATTGGATACTTTGACGCGAGTGCGAAAAATATTTACTACGACGTTGAGTAAATAAAAAGGCAGTACGAATCCTCTGACATGAGTGATTAGAATTATCCGACGCAAGATAAATTTGACAGTTTATTTATTCTCTGACACGTGAGAAAAAAGTAAAAGACATTCTCTGACACGTGAGAAAAAAGTAAAAGACATTCTCTGACACGTGAGAAAAAAGTAAAAGACATTCTCTGACACGTGAGAAAAAAGTAAAAGACATTCTCTGACACGTGAGAAAAAAGTAAAAGACATTCTTTGACACGTGAGAAAAAAGTAAAAGACATTCTCTGACACGTGAGAAAAAAGAAAAAGACATTCTCTGACACGTGAGAAAAATATTGATAAGCTCCGACGCGAGTGAAATTTGGCAGAATAAGACATTGTTCCACGACGTTGGTTCAAGAAGGCAGAAAACACTAAGAGTGAGTCATTCCTTATAAAATTCCTTTGCTCTTAATCCTGACAGGGACAAAATACTGACAAGTCACAACTTGTCATATTGTAAGTAAGTACCTACTGAAATTAAATTAGTTTATTTTTTGAATTTTTTAAGTAAAAATGGCAGAAAAGGCCCAACTTGTAAATCTAAAATTTAAAAGGGCTCAAGTAAGACGTAACCTAACTTTATTTAAAAATTTCTTAGACACCTTAGACCTTGAAAGTTTGGCAGATCTTAAATATAATGATTTAAAATTCAGATTATCGAAAATTGAACCGGGTTATGACGAATTTTCGCAGATTCAGTTAGATATTTCATGTTTATTAGAGTCAATGAATGAATTATCTGAGGCTGAAAAGGCACAAGAACTCGATGAGAAAAATTATTTTGATGAATACTTTGAATTGGTAGCCAAGGCTAAAACATCCATTGACAAGTATGAGAGTAACCTACGTTCAGTCTCGGGGAGCGGTGGACATTCGCAGTCGGGTCTATCCCAGGTTGCTCAAGGTCGCGGGCAGAATCAGATTATGGTTTATCCTCCAAAAATTAATTTACCGGTTTTAAATTTACCCTGTTTTTCGGGAAAAATAGACAGATGGCTTGAGTTTAAAGATACATTTTTGTCTATGATTGAGGAGACCTCACCAGTTCAAAAGTTACAGTATTTGAGGGCTTGTTTAAAGGATGAGCCAGCAGAATTGATTGCATCATTAAAGATCACCGAGAATAATTGGCAGGTAGCTTGGTCACTTTTGGAAGAGCGTTATGAAAATAATAGGTTAGTAGTTGATACCTACATTCAAGGTATTTTAGACGCCCCACCTGTGACTAAGGAGTCTTACACAGATTTAAGGAGACTTTTTGATACTTTTAATAAAAATATTAGGTCATTAGAAGCACTAAAATTACCTACTGACAAGTGGGATATTTTACTGATAGCTATTTTAGTTAACAAGTTTGATAGCCAGACTAGGCGAGAGTGGGAAGGGTATAAAATTAAAGGTACTTTCCCTACGTGGGCAGAGATTCATAATTTTTTAAAAAATAAATGTACTTTGTTAGAAAAATTGGAGTTGACAAGAACTCAAAAATCGTTGGCAGTAAAACCAGGTTTTCATAACCAATTTGACAAAAAGTACGATTACAAAGATAAATCAAGACAACGTGGGTCATTCGCGGCGACGGATGATAGACAAGGACAGAAGTTTTCATGTTATTTTTGTAAATCCAATCATTCGATTTTTTCTTGCGAAAAATTTAAGAATTTAAGCGTTGATGACAGGAATATAGAGGCAACAAAATTAAAATTATGCTTGAACTGTTTTAATCCAAATCATGGAGTACTAGATTGTACAAAGAGAGGCTGTATGATCTGTAACTTAAAACACAATTCTCTTTTACATAGAGATAGAAAAAACCAGAAGGTGACGGCAGCAGCTCAAGAGAATAAGGCAGACAGCCAAGACGAAGATTGTAGGCAGGCAGCCACAGTCACGACCACTGGGTTTTGTAGCGCAGATGTGCAGAAACTAGATTCTAATATTCATGAGAATCAGCAGACAACTTCGGACTTATTTTCTGGGGTTAGTAAGCAGACTAGCTATCCTTTATTATCCACCGCCTTGGTGTACGTAAGGGGCAGTGATAATAAAATGCATCAAGCAAGATGTCTAGTAGATCAAGGCTCGCAGAGTAACTACATCTCGGAAGACTTTTCGAAGAAAATTGGTACGGAGCTAAAATCGACTAATTTCCAGATTACTGGCATAGGCAGCGCTAGTTGTGTTCAGATTAAATATCAGACCAAGATTACTATTCAGTCCAGAATAAATGAATATTCAAGAGATTTGACATGCTTAGTCATTAGGCAGGTGACTTCCCCCCTTCCATTAATTTCCTTTAATAGGAATTTAGTCAAAATTCCTAAAGGCATGGCTTTGGCAGATCCATCTTTTAATGTTTCCCAGAATATAGACATTTTATTGGGTGTAGACACTTTTTACGACATTTTGATGATGGAGCAAGTAAGACTAGACAAAGGTCAGCCCATCTTACAAAGAACCCAACTGGGATGGTTAATTGGTGGTGAAGTTTGTTTATCGGATACAAGTAAGCAAAATCAACGGCTTTCTTGTAGTTTGGCTATTGATGACACTATAAATCAAAATTTAATGAAATTTTGGCAGTTAGAGGAACCTGTGCTTCCTAAGATCACTGATGACTTCTGTGAGAGACACTTTTTAAAGACCTTTGAAAAGGATTCGACAGGTAGATTCGTGGTACAAATTCCTTTTAAAGATAATTTGAAAGACTTAGGTGACTCGAAGGAAACGGCTTTGAGATGTTTAGAATCTTTAGATAGGTTTGTAAAAAATTCAGACTTAAAAAAAGAATACTCAGAATTTATTGCAGAGTATGAGAATCTCGGACATATGAGTGAGTTAAGGAGTGATTGGCAAGAGACTAAAGATAATAAGAGTTTTTATTTGCCACACCATGCAGTACTAAAAGAAGATAGTTTGACATGCCGTTTACGTGTAGTATTTAACGCATCTAGTAGAACTTCTAGTGGACTAAGCTTGAATGATGTTCAGTACTCAGGACCTTCTATTGGTAATGATCTAGTTTCGATTTTGACCAGATTTCGTAAACACAGATATGTGTTAAATGCAGATATATCAAAGATGTTTAGACAGATATTAATAAATCCAGTACATAGATCATATCAAAGGATATTATGGCGTAAGGAAAATGGACAAATTGTGTGCTACGAATTACATACAGTAGTATATGGAATGACAAGTAGTCCATTTTTAGCGATACGTTGTTTACATCAAGTAGCTGATGAAAATGAAAAAGAGTATCCAGTAGCGACTCGTGCAATAAAAAATGATATGTACATGGATGATTTATTGACAGGAACAAATGATGAGACAGAGCTACTAACATTGCAAAGAGACATTTCTAAGATTTTAGCAAGCGTAGGATTTGACCTAAGAAAATGGTTATCGAATAAAAGAGATTTTTTTGAAAGTTTTGATATAAATGATAAGTTACAGGCTAGTATCTTAGAGTTAGGAGAAAATGAACAAAATAAGACTTTGGGATTATATTGGAATGCTTATATAGATTGCATTCAATACAGAATTAGAGAATTTCCAGAACAAAATTGTGTAACGAAGCGTAAGATTCTTTCAATAACAAGTCAAATATTCGACCCTTTAGGGCTAGTTCAGCCTTGTATTATTGTGGCAAAATTGATTGTGCAAAATCTCTGGAAGGAGCACTCGGACTGGGATGCTAAAGTTCCTGATTCTTTGCTTAGATCGTGGAATGCTTTTTGTCAAGATTTAAAAAATCTTAACCAGGTAAAATTTCCAAGACATGTTATCGATGTAAAGGCACAATATTTACAATTACATACTTTCGCTGATGCGTCAGAAAAGGCTTATGGTGTTGCAATTTATGTAAGATCTATAAACTCTGACGGAAGTTTTTCATCTAATTTATTGTGCTCCAAGGCGAAAGTAGCACCAGTTAGAACACCAACTTTACCGAGACTAGAATTATCAGCTGCGTTGATAGCGGCTAGACTGACAAAGAAGGTCATTGACACTATTGAAATAAACTTTAGTGAGGTATATTATTGGAGTGATAGCACCATAACTTTGAGTTGGATAAAAAGCAACGCTGACAGATTTCGAACCTTTGTAAAAAATAGAGTCAATGAGATTCAGTCATTGTCAAATCCTGATAACTGGTTTCACGTTCGCTCTGAAGAAAATCCTTCGGATCTTGTTTCTCGTGGATGCAGTGCGGCAAGTTTAATTGACAATGAATTTTGGTTCCATGGTCCGCATTGGTTAAGAGAAGAAATATTACCATTGAATAATATCAAGGATATCTCAGAGATATTACCTGAACAAAGAATTGCGACAAATACAGGGATTATCGCACAAGTCTCAGAATTCTACTTGTTTTCTCGATTTTCAACACTTTCAAAGTTAACTGGCGTTATTGGTTATTGTTATCGCTTTATTAACAATTGCAAAGCTAGGAAATTGAGAAAAAATAAAATTAAAAATTCTTACTTGACAACTGCTGAGTTGAATTTGGCGATGGAAAACTTAGTTCGAATTTCACAGATTCAATCTTTTAAGCAAGTTTACTACGATTTGTCAAATAAGAAGTCTATTAAAGATGACAAAGAAAACCCGATTTTATCTTTAAATCCATTTTTTGATTCAGAGAGTCAATTAATTCGAGTTGGTGGCCGGCTCCAGAATGCAAATATTAGCTACAGTAAGAAGTTTCCAATAATTTTGTCTAGGAAACATATTTTGACTAAACTAATTTTCGAATTTTATCATAAAGCTTTGCTGCATTGTGGACCGCAACAATTGTTATACACAGTAAGGTTAAAATATTGGGTACCATCAGGGCGTAATCTTGCACGCATGATTCTGCATAAGTGTGTTGTATATTTTAAATCAAAACCCAAAACTTTTGACTATTTAATGGGTAATTTGCCTTATTACAGAATTAATAAATTTTTTCCGTTTATACATACAGGGTGCGATTATGCAGGACCTTTTTTACTTAAAGACCGTAAAACGCGTAACCCAAAAATGATTAAAGCTTACGTTGTTCTCTTTATTTGTATGACCGTAAAAGCTGTACATCTTGAACTGGTGACAGAACTCACTAGTGCTGCTTTTCTAGCAACTTTCAAGCGGTTCATCGCAAGAAGGGGTAAACCAACTGATTTTTACTGCGACAATGGTACTTCCTTTGTTGGAGCCGACTCTGAACTGAGAAGGTTTCTACAGGATAACTCTCCGGAGCTTGGCCGTAGGTTTAACTCTGAAGGAGTCAATTTTCATTTTATACCACCTAGAGCGCCAAATTTTGGGGGTTTATGGGAGAGTGGGATTAAGAGTTTTAAATTTCATCTTAAAAGAACAATAGGTAATACACACTTACACTATGAAGATTTTGTGACGATCTTAACACAAATCGAAGGAGTCCTTAATTCTCGTCCAATTTCTCCAATGTCCTCAAATGTTGATGATTTTGTTCCTTTAAGTCCCGGACATTTCCTAATTGGCCGACCTATTACCTCCTTACCCGAACCATCTGTGACTCAAGTTCCAGAGAATCGTCTCACACATTTCCAGAAGTTACAGCAAATTTTGCAACATTTTTGGCAAAGATGGAATAAAGAGTTTGTTTCCGAATTACAATCCAGGCAGAAATGGTTTCAAGGTGGCTACAATAAGATCAAGTTAGGAGATCTAGTACTTGTGAAAGAGGACAATCTTCCACCGCTTAAATGGAAGACCGCTAGAGTCCTAGAACTTTTTCCCGGTAACGATAAAATTACACGCGTCGTGCGTATTAAGTTTAGTGATGGGACGACGACTAAACGCGCGATTTCCAAATTGTGTCTTTTACCAATACAAGGCAGTGACTAAAGTTTTTTAATATTGAAATAACTATTTCAAGGTGGCCGGGATGTCGGCGCGTCAGTAACTTTAAATTATGTCGCTTAATACAAATTACCTACAATAACATTATTCTATTTAGAAGTTGAAATATCTGCTCCGCGCGATCAGTTTTACCAGTACATAATTAAATAACCAGACACACAAGTTTCCCCACCATGCAAGAGCGCTTTGTAGAAGCTGCCGCGCAGAGTTGAGTTTGCAGACAGCGAATCCAAGGCCAGACTCGATCGCACTTTAGGCGAGAAAGCAGCGTCACTGCGTATTGATTTTTATTTACGTATTTAATGTTTAGCAAACAAGATATATTGTAACGTTGTGAAAAATACAGGCAGTATTTTTTATGAGTGCAATTTTATTTCATAATCTATATATACAGTTCACTTAGAAAACCATAGACATACAATGTAACCTATAAAGGAAGTACACTTTTTTGCTACTTTCTTCTTCACATATTTGAAATGTTCTTTTTTTATTTAATTAGCGAGTTATATTAAGTAATGAGTGTGTCTGTATTTTTGAAATCCTTAGTTGAACTAATTTTAAATCCTAGTGTTTTTAATGGTGATTGCACAATCTGATCAATGTGTTGGTTAAATGTGAGTTTTCTATCAATAACCACGCCTAGGTCACGAATAGATTCGACACTAGGAAGAGGGTGTGAATCAAAATCATATTTGAATTTGCTTTCTTCACGGAGATTAGATATTGTCATTGTTTTGCATTTGCTTATGTTTAAATGCAATTTGTTATTTTGGCAGTGTCCATTTATCCAAAATGGAACATCTTATTATTTTCATATATTTATTTAAAATCTGTATAATTATGTAGATACGTTATTTAAAGTATTAGAATTACTACATGTATTGTAAATACGATATATTAAACAGTGTAATGACGCAAATTGAATTTAGCTTAATAAGCATTTATTGTATATATAAACAGAAAATTGGTAATTAATAAAACAGATTCAAACTGATTGTTGTTCCTCACTGTTGTGCCCAAGACTATTTTTGGCCTAGCATACCTGCTAGCAGAGTGTGAGTCTGCGTTCTGACAATATTCTTTAACTTTATAGTAGCAAGTGCCCCGTCTGGTTACTATATAGTTCTTACTTAAACCTATAGCAGGTGCTTCGTCTGGTTATACGTCTTTTACTCAAAACTCGTAGCAAGTGCCTAGCCTGGTTGCGAGTTCTTCTTTCCGACTTACAGCTAGTGCACTAGTCTGGTTGTAAATCACCTTGAACATTCCTTCTGCCTTATTGCAAGTGGCCCGTCTGGTAATAAGGCCGCTTCTCTCCTCTACTGTAACAATCAAGAGTCTTCAACTAAATTAGTCTTAGAGCGACAAGCCTAAAGCTGCACAGGCACCATGTAGACAGTGGAAAAATAACTTTCTGTAGTACTGTTGATGATACGAAACAGTTTTGGGCCATCAGCAGACAGTCAGATGAAATGTTTTGTGGAATATCATTAACAAAATATGGCAAAGATTAGTGGGGGGCTCCGCTAGAGGCATTATAGGTAGATGACTGAAAACGATTGTACTGAACAAATGGCGAGCGCTCACTAAGGTATGAAATAAATAGTTTAGTTAGCCCATCTTGATCATTTTCTTAACAATGAGACCATGATCCAACTTATCAAAGTCCTTCGAAAAGTCTGTGTATACAACATCAAGCTGTTTGAGATAAATAGCTTGGTAAGCTTTTTGTAAGAAACTTATAAGGTTTGTGACAGTTGACCTTTTGGTTTATACAAATAAAAATAAAAATAAATTTTTAACTAATATTTTAACACTGTTTTTGTAAAAATAACACTGAAAAAGTATTTTTCTTATTCCTTTAAAAGGTTCTTAAAAATACAAAAAAAACTGATGAAAAAACATAAAATTCTACACTAAAACAACAACTGGCGGTGGTTGGCAATAGCCCACAGTAGTCTTGCAGTAAAGTTAAGGAATTTATCTAGTGCTTCAGTGTGTTAGGTTTAAGTAGTATTAAGCTTTGACAATAACGAAATGTACAATAGATTGCAATCGTCTGCAACATTCTGCAATTGTGGAAAATGCTCTTGCAATATTCTGCTATGTTGTCGCAATAGTCTTGTAATAGTTTGACAATAGTTGGCAATAATGTATATTTCATATATCAGAGGTTTAAAAAAAATATTGTGATTTCTACACATTGGTAAGTGATAGTTTATGGAGTGATTGTGGTAGATAGGTAGATAGTTAAAGTGCTTTATTGTCATAAAAAACAGTACAAGTTGATTTGTGGACAAAATGAACCAAGTAAAACTAGTCACATAATAAAAAAAAATTAAATAAAAAAAACACCCAACTGCTAAATTTACTTGTACCTACTAGTCGCAGTTGAGTACAAAATTCATAGGTATACCTATAATGTACGTACGTAGGTTTAATTCTTATTCAGCCTTATAAAAAGCACTATGCATTTACAATTTATTTAGCTTTACCTAAAAAGTAAATGTAGATTTTCTACGGACGTGAACAGTGTTAGCTTCCATTGAATGAAGGTGGGGTAGGAGAGAGGGAGGAGGGAACTAGTAAAATGGTGTCGAAAAAAATCTTACAGTGTGTGCCGAAAGAATTTTTGAAATCGCTCTAAATTTGTGAAAGGTATTGCTATAACTATTCTAATAAGGAGGGGGAGAAGAGAGAGAGGTGAAGGGGGAAACTAATAAAATGATGTTGGAAAAAAAGTCTTAAAGCGTGTGCAGAAAGAAGTTTTGAAATCGCTTGTAAAAGGTATAGCTACAACTATTACTAGTGAGGAGGGAGGGGTGAAGAGAGGGAAGGGGAAACTAGTAAAATGATGTTGGAAAAAAGTTTTGAAATCGCTTTATATTTGTGTAAGTTATAGCTATAACTATTACTAATAAGGATGACGAGGAGGAGAGAGGGACAGGTGGGGGGGGACTAGTAAAATGGTGTTGGAAATCAAAAAGCCTATGCAGAAAGAATTTTTGAAATCGCTCTATATTTGATAAAATTATGCGAAAATTGTTTGTGAATAGGGTGGGGGATGCATTCTGTTATTTGTGTTGTATATATGTTGAAAAGAATGGGTGAGAGAATCGAGCCCTGAGGAACTCCGCTAGTAGTTCTTAATTTTTGTGAGCATCCCTGCTCCGTCTCCACAAATTGCGATCTATCTATTAATTGAGTTTTAAGTATATTTTTAGCATTACTAGAGATGCCCGCAAAATGTAGAATAGAGAAAAGATGCCCTTGGTTTAGTCTATCAAACGCCTTTGAGTAGTCCAATAGTATTAGTGCTGTGCTGGTCTGACGCTTGAATGATGTCGTCAGTTATGTCCAGTAAAGTTGTAACACAACTATAGCCCGTCCTGAACCCAGATTGGTCTGGATGTATTATTTCATATTCTTCCAGGTGTCGTCTTATTTGATTGTTCATAACTTTTTCTAAAATTTTTGACATTACTGGAAGAATACTTATAGGTCTAAGATCACTAAGACTCTCTGGTTGTGCGACTTTCGGCAGAGGTACCACCCTAGATATTTTCCATAGGTCTGGAAATATCCCTTCTATCAGGCATGAGTTTATTATATGGGTTAAAAAAGGTAAAATACGATCACAACTAAGAAGTAACATGTTAAGGTTAATGCCGTCTGCTCCGGTGGAAACTGATTTTATGGAAAGAAGATGCTCCTTGATTTGGCTCTCAGGAACTGCTGTAAACTCAAATAGATTCTTAAATTCCGTTTTGTAATTATTTTGATAAAAGTTAAGTTTTTCTTGATTTAAGGTAGAATTACTTAAAGCAGCTTGCAAAAAATAGTTAATATCATTGGGCTTATTTAAGTGTTGTGGTATTATTTTAGTAGCCTTTTTTGTAAAAATGTCGTATAGTTTATTCCATATATACTTAGGACTACTATTTTGTCTTAGGGCGTGTTCAAAAAATCTCTTTTTTTCATTTTGAATCGCGATGTTAACCTGATTACGAAGCTGCTTAAAGTAATTCCAGTTTTGCACGGTGTTTAATTTTTTGCATTTCCTAAAAGCCTTGTTTTTTAGTTTTATCATTTCTTTGATTGTATCTGTTAACCACCCAGGATTTTTGCATTTTTGTTTTATAGTTGTTTCCGGTGCAAGCACATCAAAAATGTGTAAGAGCAATGTATTGAAATATAGGACCTCTTGGTTAATGTAATTGTATTGAATAAGATTTTTAAAAGGTGCTTGTTCTAAAAATTCTTGCAAAAGCTCTCTATCAATGTTTTTGTAGTTTCTAAAGGTGATAGTTTCAGCACAATGTTGTATTTTTTGGCTTATTGAGCACTGCACCAGTAAGTGGTCAGCAATAAAAGAGCAGTCTTTTACACCTGAATTAAAGTTCTCTTGTTCCTTTGGTATCAGAATGTGATCAATCAGGGTGCTGGAGTGCGCGGTTATTCTTGTTGGTTCATTGACAATCTGCTTAAGGCCAAAAATATCCATCAATTCACTGTATTTTTCCGTATAGTTATTTTGCTTGAACAGATCGATATTTAGGTCTCCTCCGCAAACAATCTGATGATTTGAAAATTGTTCCAACAATGTTTCCATAATGTTGAAAAAAAGCTTCCTTTTGGTGGTCTATAAAGCGTTGCTATAATATAGGTATCTTTAAGTAATTTAATTTTTATCCACAGTTGTTCCAGCAACCACCAGTGTCCAACACCTCGAAATTAAGTTTATGGTTAATGTACATTGCCAAGCCCGAACACCTTCTTCCCACGTCCTTTCTAATCAGATAATAATTTGGGATTGTTAAAATATTATCTGGAATAACTTCTGTTAAAAAACTTTCAGAGATTCCTAAGATATCAAATTTTTCATTTTCAATCACCCTTTTTACACTATCAAAATGAGCGGGTAATGATTTTACGTTTAGAAAACCGATTTTAAGTTTGTTCATTTTAAATAAATATAGTTAGAAGATCACTGTTATCCAGATGGAACCTTAATTTATTTAATAAACCCACCTGTACCTATACCTATAAAGAAATATTATAAATAATAAATTATTTTAAAAATTTAGAAAAATGTGTAATTTTGATGTGCGATAAAAGGCAAGTATTTTATTTATAATCCACAATGGTATGAAATTTTTATTTGAAAAGACTTAAAACAAAGTAAACTAAATATCTATAACTAAAAAAAAAAGTACACAATAACAAAAGTAAGGATTTTTTATAGTGAAAATATATATAAACAAAATATCGCACAAACGCACAGACAAGTGAATAGTTATATATTGTTTTTTATTCTTTGATTCTCGATGATGTTCTGAGGGGTTCTTTATTGGCGGGAGAGCCGCTGCTGGTACTTTCGCTTTTCTTACGAATATGTGATTTTGGAACGTTTTTAAAAAATGTATTTATAGCGTTTTTTTCGGAACTCGTGATTTTGGCCGGTTTTGTTACTGAAGTGGCAGTACTAGCGTTCTCGCTTAAAAGTTTCTTGGTTGCTGGTTTTACAGGAAATAAAAACGCTGTTGTTATTGGCAGTTCCAGCGAGCTCGGTACTTCTCCTTTATGTCTGGCGTGTGATTTTCGGCGTTAAGCGGGCTACTTTGTACAGTGGGGGTACCCGGAGCACTCACAGATGTTTTATTTTCGATAGATGGTGAAGGCAAATCGTTGTTTTCTATGGGCAAAATTTCGTTTTCGTTTTCAATTAGCTCTTCGTATGTGTATGATTCCTCACCAATATGCAATTTTTTGTTTTTAATATATGCGTTGAGGTTTTGTCATTAAGCTTCTTTTAGATTCTTAACTAGCACTTTATTTATTTTTTGGTCTTCGATGGATAAGTCAGCGTGGATGGATATTCCTGTGTTCTTTAATTTGTAACCGTTTTTTAGCAAAATATCCCTCATAAAAGTGTTCGATAATTCGATTACAAGTGGTTTTTTTTTCATTTAATTGAGCTCCCTTAAAGTATATGTGTGCTCCAGAGTTAAGCCTACGCCCATAAGTGAGTTAATTTTGTTAACAGCCCACCTTGCCAGATCAATGCCTTTTAGTTCGTAATTTAAACCAAAAAGCGTCACGCTCCTTCTTCTATTATTTTTTCCAGGTACTCTATTCTTGTCTTTAGATGACCGTTTTCTTTTTCCAAATTTACAATTTTTTCAGACGTTTCGCCAACGTGCTCCTTAAAATCCTGTCGTAAGACGTCAATTGAGGTGTCAATTCTAGTTGTGCAGCTCAGCATAAACTTTATTTCTTGTAGTTGCTGTGAGTTGCTTAGGTCGCCCATATTTAGTATTTTTATTCTAGCAAGCACGTTTGTTATCTATGCTTGCCTACTACAATTCCAGCAAGATAGATAACAGATAACAAATATAAAACTGCAAATATATAGACTATGGTTTAAAATAATTAGTTGATTCTTACTTGTAAATATTCCGTGTATAATAAGCTTTAATTTTTGATCGGGTTAATAAGCGATTTAAGACTCAAATTATTTTCTACTGTCTTTCCGGGCGACCGATGATATAGCATACAAATTACCTAAATTTGAGGCTATTTTAATGAAATTCCTTTGATCACCCGTTGCAAATATCCTTGTAATTACTTTGTATTCCTCCCTGCTCCCACGCCTGTCATTCCTCCTCACTAGGGCGATTTCAAAAATTATTTCTGCACACGCTTTAAGATTTTTTTTCCAATTCCATTTTACCAGTTCCCCCCCTCCCTCACCCCTCCCCATCCTCCTTATTATTAATAGTTGTAGCTATAACTTTCACAAATATAGAGCGATTTCAAATTTACTACCCAAACTTTTTTTACCAATGCGTTTTTAAAAAAATTCTTTCTGTAGTCATAGCACTGTCCAGTAAGAACTTTAAATCGGTAAACCAAGATTTACTCCCAACCTGTCGAAAAAAATTGTTTCTAATAGGGTCTTAAAACATTTTTGGCAATTCTGGTCCAAAAATTCCTCGTTATGTTTTGTCCAAAATTGTTAAGAAATATATTGTTTTAACAACCTATAGGAAACAGATTTATGCTAGAGGTTATGCAAACCACATATTCAAACGAACCGAACCGAACCTGTCGAAAAAAATTGTTTCTAATAGGGTCTTAAAACATTTTTGGCAATTCTGGTCCAAAAATTCCTCGTCATGTTTTGTCCAAAATTGTTAAGAAATATATTGTTTTAACAACCTATGGGAAACAGATTTATGCTAGAGGTTATGCAAACCACATATTCAAATATTTGAGGTTTTGAGGAATGTCTTAAAAAGTAGTAAAAGTGTTACAATTAAACATCTTTTTTGTTTGAACTTGATATCTGATGCCGTTCAAAAGTGGGGAAGTTTTATGCCCGCAGTGTATAATTAATAAACACAATAATATTTAATCCATCATTTAACAGGTACTAAAAATCTTGTACGTAGTCTGTGATTCAACGAACCATGAGTCACGAGTACACGAATAAGGGGCGTGGAGGGGGTCGTAACAATTGGAGGAATCAAGGCAGAGGAGGCGCTGTGGCAGGATCTTCAAATATAAGGCCACAAAATAGGTAATTTTTTTATACATAGTTAGAGTTCAGCAATGATCATAATTTAAAAGCCTATATAGCCTGTTTCACTTCCATTCTTGCATGGAGAAGTGGCAAGTGCGAGGGCTAAGGTATACAATTCAAAACTAAATGTACAGGATAGTTAGTCCCCTACATCAATCCTTTTTTAAAATCCAATTCTATTCAAATAAATTTTATTTACAGTTCTTTGCCTGCTATCTATAATTTTACAATATTTTTCTTAAATCTATATCGCCCTATAAAGAAAGAGTGCAAAATAAATATTTCTTTGTATTTTAAAGCTTTGAACGCTTGTTTCCCGAAACAATATTTCTTTTGTTTTCCCTTGGGCGGAGTTAAACTTAAATAAGATAGTTGATATTGTATTACAGTGACACCGAATCATCAAAACCTTGATTGGCGGGAAGGGAATAGAGGGGTACATACAGTGGCACACACTTCCTTTAATTTTTTTTATTGATATTGATTCCCAAAATGAGGCACTGCACTAATTAGTTATTAGCTTACTATTGATGTCTTCTTCTAAACGATTTCATTAGAAAGGAACATATATACTCTTATCTGGTTGTTACGAACATATTGATTTAGCCGGGCTTTGACGTTTTCTATTCGTTGTTGTTTTGACTGTTTATGTCAAACAAATTACGACGGAGCTTTTTACAGAACAAATTACCGTTTTTGCAACTAAATCAATATTTGCACACATTTTAATATAATTTTAGATCTTCTTTTATGTTTCGGATCTTTATTAGGTATGTACCTATTTGATCTCTCCTTTAAAAGGTCTTAGTGATTTATCCTTCGAACATTAAACCCCGAGCGTCACACTGCTTGTACAAAGCGAAACACTAATTTTTTAAGGCTCCTTTACTTAGATTTTGCCGCAAAATATGGTTTACCATAGCTATGACGCGGTGCCACTTTAATACAATATCAACCATAAGTACTATTTATTTTAAAATATATCTAAGAAATAATAATCTGAAATAAGTACATCTAAAATAGCTACTGCTTGGTGTGTTAAACTTTGTCAAATATTGTCATTATCAAGTGAAAAAGTAACATAATTTTTGGTAGGTGACTTTTCATTGGACACACGCCGTCTGCACCCTGTATAATATATGTGCATTATAATACCGAAATATCTTGACAAATTATAATTTTTTATGGTTTTTGTTAAAAAAATAATGAAATTTAACCTAATAAATTGAATACGCGGTGACTGGAAGAATTAATCACTTCTAGGTAACATTTATTCGAACTCATAAACACGATAAACTTTTAGCGATCTACAATTTTTTCTTGTGCAAACAATATTTTCGGCTTTTATTAACTGATTCGTTTTATTTCTATCTAGATTTGGTAGTAACAACAAATCAAGATATAATGGTATAGTGATCGACGAACATATTCAGGAAGCTTGCCCGGAGGATTTGAGGATAGCAATCGATAAAACGTTCAAAATGTTTTTGGAAGATTCAGAGGAAGATGTTTATATTTTTCCTTCGGACTTAAACAATTTACAGAGAAAGTACATACATTGGAAAGCACAGGTGAGAAAAATACCTTTTCAATTATTGGAATATAATGTTATTAACTGCGTAAGAAAAAGAGCTCACGCAGTGTTCTTAAACGAGGTAAATGTCTTGTCAATCTACTTACTGTGACGAAACGTTTATTTTTTACATTTCTTTTATTTTGTTCAAACTTTTATTAAGGTGTTGTAGTATTATTGTAGAATTTTATATTCACTTCCTGGACGTTTAGCATGACTGTACAAAACCAACGGATGTAACAGTTCTAAACAGCTTTACAACAGGCAGTGATCACAGGTTGGTCAGAACAAAAATCCGCAATTTTGAAATGAAAATCATAAACTCTGAACTACAACCTGAAATAAGAAAAGAAATAAAGAGAGCATTAAATTACATAAAACAAATACAAAAATAAATAAACCCAAACAACTAGAGAAAATCCGCAATCATTATTCTGCACAAGAAAGGCGATAGAGCAGGCCTAAAAAACTATCGGCCTATAACATTCCTCAGTGTAAAGTAAAAGCTTTTCACAAAAATATTAACAGATAAACTAACAAAAAAAAAATTGACGGATTTCAATCAAAAGAACAAGCAGCAGGCTTCAGAAAATGTTTCAGTACAGTTGACCACCTCTTGACCATGAAAATCCTAATAGAACAAGCCAATGAATACAACATTCCACTACATATTGCGTTTATTCACTTTGAAAAAGCTTTCGATAGCATTGAGCATTGGGTAGTGAAAGCATCTTTAATTAATAGCCGAATAGATCACAGATATACAGACTTAATAGCCAATAGATATAACGAAGCAGCAACATCAATTATATATCTGGGACAAATTATCGGCTGAAATCAAGAGACGAGTAAGATTGGCCAAAATATCCTCAGTATTTTAAAACGAAAGTATAACCAATGTATCCTTCCTGTACTCACATGTAGATCCCAGACCTGGACACTTACAAAATCAAACATGGATAAGGTAGAAAAAGGAATGAATGAATAAGAAATAAAACACAAGTAAGGGAGTTCGGAGGAGAGGTAGCTAAATTAACATGGTAATATGCCGGTTTTAATATCAGACAGAAAGATGATCGATGGAACAAATGTATTATGAACTGGAGACCTTAGGATAATAAAAGAAATAAAGGAAGACCCCAAATGAGATGGGCGGATGATTTGTAGAAACATGCGGGATCTAGATGGATAAACACGGCGACAGACAAAGAAGACTGGAGGATATTGGAGGAGGCTTATGTCCAAAGATGGATCGAAGAAGGCTAAATAGATTGATACAAAACCAACGTATTTCTTTATCATGGGTGGGCACGCGGTCCTAAAATGGATAAGGTGGCATGATTGCGGGTGGGCACGCTGTTCCAGTAGGTATCTCTAATATGTCCGCCGCCGCCGGTGCGGTAGTATTAAAATTATCCAATAACTTATCGCTCATAGTGCAACAGGTGATATTACAGGTCAACATAAGAAGATTTGTTTAATAAATGTGGCAAATGTTAGTCGATAAAAGGATACAGGGTGTTAAAGTAAAACTTAATTTTTGAAAATTGAATATAATTTTAAAACGAATAAAGATCCATCTATTCGTTCTAACTTTCACAAAGTATATCTTAATACTGCTTCTAAATATTCAGTCAGCAAGATGCTGGCTGGCTGGCTGGTGAATTGTTCCCAGAAAGTAAAAATTTACATATTCTAGATCTATTTACAGAACATGGGCTTAAAGAGGGAGAACCGTTTGATACTACCATCCCAAATGATCATTTCCATTTACTCTTTTTTACACATTTTCTATTAATTTATAGCAAATGGTCCCCTTAATTCGAATTTGTCCTTTCCGAATATGTCGGTTGCCTCCCTCCCCCCGAAATGTTGTCAGGGGCTGAGATATTCAACATTTTATTTTATTTTTTTATTTATTTTTTCTGCACGTCGACCCAAGTGCACGTGTTTCACTTCACTCATCCTAAAGTATTGCATTTTTAGTGATTTATTGGCTTGATAATTGTGATTCTCTGAGAACCATAACCTCAGATGGTCTAGCACATTGGTGAGTTGAAAAAATTACTGTAGCTGTTCCACAATACTGCAAATTGGCCCTTTGATGAAATTCCCGCCATAAAATTGCTTGATGTCATCTCGCAGCTGTGGTGTTTGCGACGCGTCAACACGCAAGCCATTTCTCTCTTGCGAAGGGGTTTGCAAGTGAAAATATCACGCAGATTGTTTGCGTATACCAAACGATTCAGTAGCAGTAATACAGAGTGTACCAGGGCTAACTTGGAAATGTGCCACGTGCCGTAACCTGCCTGCCGAAACTTTTACAGCTAACTTGGAAGGTCGTATTGAAGCACAACTCAACTCGGTGAAACAATCAATTGTAGAGGAATTATTTACAAAAATCGATCAAAAGCTCCAGGATGTCAGTCCTCGAACATTCAGCGAACCCAGGTATTCTGACGTTCTTAAGAATCAATTTCGTTCTAATATTATCATCAAACCGAAAGTTACAAATCAGAACAATACGCAAACAAAGAGCGATATTCTCCATAAAATCAAGCCAGACCAGAAAAAATCGAAATCAATCGTGTAAAGCACATTTCCAACGGAGGCATCGTACTGTCCGCCAACCACAATGATGCCCAACGCATGAAAGATCTTTTTAGCCAAAACTTAGCAGACGATTACGAGGTTCGGGAATCAAAATCCGTATCGCCGATGGTCAAGATTGTTGGTCTCTCAGCCGAGTGCGACAAAGACGTACTATTACGACACCTAAAAACTCAAAATTTTTTCTTTAATAACTCAGCAGATATAAATATTCTAAAAGTCTGGCCAACCAAAAATAACGCTAGCATTTTCCAGATGGTACTGCAACACACAAAAAATTAACTGATAAAAAACGCCTTGTAGTTGGTCTTGATTATTGTACCGTTTATGATTCAACTTCTTTATCACGCTGTTTCAACTGCAACAACTTTGGCCACTCAAAAAAATATTGTCAAAAAGACCCCACCTGCCCCCTCTGCGCTGGGCCACACTTGGTAAACGCGTGTGACAACTCTGCCAATAAATGCTGCGTCAATTGTAAGCATCTTAAAACCAAATCCGACCTAAACATCGAAATAAATCATGCTTGCTGGAATTATAATGCATGTTACGCTTATAAACAGGCAAACCAAAAATACAAGTCGGAAATTTGTCATGTAGCAGCCAACCACGGCCCCCTCCTTAGCTGAGTTTACTGTTGATTCCCACAATATTTCACTACAGTCGACTGAGTCTGGTAGGCGCTGTGATATCCTTTCAATTTATTATCAAAACGTACTAAGGACAAAAACAAAAACTATTTTTAATTCCACACTCGCCTGTGAATTTGATATCATAGCGTTGACTGAGACTTGGTTGTACCCGGGTATTCACGATTCAGAACTTTTTCATTCGGGCTATTGCATCTTTAGATCTGACAGAAACTACGATGAAGTAGAACAAAACTTGGGGGGTGGTGTTTTGTTGGCTGTAAGCGAAAATCTACAGACAACCAACCTGGAAATTGAATTGCCTGTATCAATCCGTGACACAATAGACATAACTGGAATCAAAGTATCTTTCTCGAACAAACTATCTCTTTATATTTTCCTTGTATATATTCCGCCAGGCACATATATGAACATATATATATATTTATCGGTTTCACAACGTTCTACGTCTTCCGATACCCAATCTCCACTCGTTTCTGTTTGCCCATAATTCATCATCTAGGCCTCTTATTCTTATTTCACTGTCTATTCCTTCTCTCCAGCTTCTCCTTGGCCGTCCTCGTTTTCTTCGGCCAGTTGGTTTCCATTGTAGTATTTGTTTAGGTAGTCTTTCGTCATTCATTCTTTGTACATGTCCGTACCACACCAGTTGTTTTGTTCTTATATCATCCACTAAAGTACGTTCACCTACTGTCATAATTTCTCTTATTCTTTGATTTGTAACTCTTTCTCTTTTTGATTTCCCTGCTGCTCTTCTCCAATAGTCCATCTCCGTAGCGGAAAGCATTTTTTTTGTTCTATCCTTGATTGGCCATACTTCTGAGCCGTATGTAATAATACTTTTTATAATGGTGTTATATATAAGCTTTTTGTTATGTTTTGATATACTTTGGTCCCAAATTATTCCATTTAATAAAGTTATTGCTTTTCTTCCTTGTACGTTTCGATCTTTTATAGCTTTGTCTAGTGTTCCGTCAGCTGTAATTTTTAGACCTAAGTATTTATACTCATCACAGGAGTGAATTCGCTGCCCGGTATTTAAGATTAGATCCTGTTTCATTCCACCGATACACATATACTCTGTCTTATTGAGATTAACCTCTAGTCCCCACTTATTGTACTCTTCTATTAGTTTTCGTGTCATATATTCGAGGTTGTCATAATCCTGAGCCACTACTATCTGATCATCGGCGAAACATAAAGTATACAAGGTGGTTTCGTCCAACGGAATTCCCATGTTTTGGCATTTTCTCTTCCATACTTTAAGGACTTGTTCCAAGTATATCTTGAAGAGCGTAGGCGAGATACAGCAACCTTGTTTAAGACCTTTATTTACTTGAAAGCCTTTGGTTAGTTTTGCTTTTATTTTAACTTTTGCCTTACTATTGCGGTATAACTCTTGGATGGCCTTAATTAGTTGTACGCTTATGTTTGTGTTTTCCAACGCTTTCCAAAGTAGATTTAGTGGTATACTATCATATGCCTTCTGCAAATCCACGTAAAGCAGATGCAGCTCTTGACCGTATGCCATTTTCTTTTCAATAACTTGGGTTATACAAAACATATATGAACAACTTTTTGAATATCTGTCATCCCTGAATTTCCTATATAGTGCTAAAGTAGTCTTTCTCGGAGATTTTAATTACCCTGAATACGTAACCTACATGGAGAGGGATCCTCCTCCCAACAGTAGGTTAACTCACTTGCTGAATTTTATTAATTTTCTTGATTGGCATCAGATTAACACTGTCAAAAATTCTGATAATCGACTGCTTGATCTAGTATTAACATCTTCCTCAAACCTCACTTCCGTGCAGATATGTCATGACATCCTGCTAAACGAGGACAGGTGCCATCCTTCTTTATTAATTGACTATAAAATGGCCGGTGACAAAAAGTTGAGCAAACTCAAAACTAATGACATCTTTTATAATTTCAAGAGATCTGACCTGAGAAATCTATATGCGAGCTTAGCTGAGATTGACTGGCGTGTTTTGGAAACGGTTGATAACGTCAATGAGGCTGTCGAATTATTTTATTACAAATTATACTCCTGTCTAGACACCCACGTACCAAAAACATCTAAGCGGCGTAGAAAATATCCTCCCTGGTTTACTTCCCTCATCATACGGTCGATTAAACAAAAACATAAATACTTTCAAAAACACAAAAAAAGTCGCAGCGATAATGATTTACTTAAATTTCGAGAACTTCGTAATAAAATAAAACGCGATACAGAAACATCATACCGCGAGTATTGCGCTAGACTTCAAGCGAACCTGACAACTCAACCAGGAAATTTCTGGCGCCTAATACAATCATTGCAGTCGAATAATGGTCTGCCGCAGTGCATGACAGATCACAATGAAGAGAGTACGACGGATCCCCAGCGCATAGCTGATGCATTTGCTGATTACTTTCAGAGTTCATATACACCATCTCAGCAGCGTACCTCAGTACAAAATAATATTTCTTCTAACCTTAACTCAAATTTCATTTCACTTAAAATCTTCAATGAATCTGAGGTATTGCAAGCACTAAAGACCATGAAACCCAAGGCCATTGTCGGTCCCGACAAAATTCCTGCATTTTTACTGAAAGATTGTGCATACGTCTTTGCTTACCCCTTAACTGTTCTTTTTAACTTATCTTTAAAATTCTGCACATTTCCTGATACTTGAAAAAATTCTAAAATTATACCTGTCCATAAAAAACAAGAAAAAGATCGTATTGTAAATTATCGGCCAATTACCATAATAAACAATTTTTCAAAATGTTTTGAACGCGTTCTCCATACATCGCTTTACTTTCCCCTGAGCAGTCAAATAGATTCCTGTCAACACGGCTTCATGAAACGCAAATCTACCACAACCAATTAAATTACTGTTACACACCTAATAGCTTAATCCTTGGATGCGGGTGCTCAGATTGATGTTATTTACACCGATTTGTCTAAGGCCTTTGACAGGCTAGACCATAGTATTCTTCTCCGCATACTTGTAACCTTTGGCATCTCTGATGATTTATCTAAGTTTCTTTATTCATACTTAACTGAAAGGCTTCAGTATGTAGAATGCTATGGGCAAACCTCCTCTACGATCAAGGCTACATCCGGAGTTCCTCAAGGCTCTATACTAGGTCCTCTCTTCTTTATAGCTTTTATAAATAGCATAGTTCAGGACATAGAAGTTATTTGCCTATTGTACGCTGATGACTTAAAACTTATCTGTAGAATAAATAACATTGCTGATTGTGAAAAATTTCAAGCTGCTCTAAATAAGGTATATACTTGGTGTCTTGATAACTCTCTCCCTCTCAATCCATCTAAATACAATGTAGTGTCTTTCACCCTTAGAAAACAGGTAATTCAATTCAATTACTCCATTGATACAACCGAAATACCCAGGAGTCTGGAATTTAAAGATCTCGGAGTAACATTCGATAGTGCTCTATCATTTGTTCCCCACATCCAGGATGTTGTAAAGAAAAGCTACCGAATGCTTGGGTTCATAATACGGAATTCTCAGTACCTAGAAAATATTTCTAGTATAAAATTACTCTATTTTGCTTATTTCAGATCTAAATTGGAATACTCGTGCATAGTATGGTCTCCGTATTATGATACTCACATTAATACTATTGAAAAAATTCAACGTAAGTTTCTAAAGTACCTTGTTTTTAAGCTTGATGGTGTGTATCCCGAAATTGGTATTCTGAACCAGGTCCTTTGTGAAAGGTTCAGTATATCTTCGTTAAAGGACCGGCGCAAATTGGCAGAGTTGCAATTCATTTTCAAATTAATACATAATAAAATCGACTCCCAGGAATTATTGCATAAGATTAATTTTTTAGTACCCAGAACATCAGCACGCACTACTGTTCCGTTTTATCTTCCTTACCAGCGCACCAATATTTGCAAAAATTATCCAATAATTCGGGCTTGTAACACGTGCAATCAGACTTGCGACAGATGTGACATATTTAATTGCAGTATCTCTACTTTAAAAAATATACGATTTTTATAATTTTTATTTCTGCTCACTCAGTGTAGATGTAGTAAACTTATTTTATTTTGTACTTCATTTTATCCTTAGATTCTGTTATTGTTAATCACTGTATTCTTCCCCACTTTGTAATTAGGTAGGTGGTAGACGCTTTTTACTCATTGGGCGTCGACCGGTGAGATACCACCATGCCAGAACTGAGTAGCGCTAAGTGGTATCACCACGTTCCGCTACTGCGCTGGCAGTCCGGTTCCAACAATGAGTAACAGATAGCATGATGGCGCCTCCAGAATCAAAATATTCCGGAGGTAAAATACCCGACCACTCGTATCTCCGGGCGTCGGGTGATCCTGGGGGTCCTTCATGCAAAGATATTAAAAGAAGACCAAAAACTCAACTCAGAATTGATTTTAGCAATATAAGAGGATTAAGTACCAACATGAATTCAGTTCACCAACATCTTGAAGAACAAAGACCTGACATCCTTGTTCTCACTGAAACTAAAATCAGTTCTGCAACACCTATTGTGAACTATCTTTATCCCGGCTATGACCTACACCACCGATTTCGACATAATTTTGGGATCTGTGTGTACATTAAAAATGACCTTTCATGTCATCGAGAGGAGAAGCTAGAACCAGCGAACCTCGATATCATATGGCTGAAATTCACCTCAAAGTCATCGACCAAGTTCATTTGCTGCCTCTACCGACCGCCAAGTAACACCGAGTATCAAAACTTTTTTGCGACATTATCCGAAAACTGTGATAGTATACAGTCTAACTATCCACATGCGGAAATTGTTTTTTTAGGCGATTTCAACGTCCACAATATACCCTGGCTAAAACACCACAACAAAACAGATAATGAAGGCAGGGAAGCAGAAGCTTTTGCCATAAGTTGTGGTCTAACGCAGCTTGTCGATAAACCTACCCGTATCTCAGAAAGGGGTGAATTTGCAGCGCTTTTAGACTTGTTCCTAACTACAAATCCTGACTTGTACACAATTCAAGTAGATCCCCCACTTGGTTCATCCGATCATAAACTTATAAGAACAAAGTGTGAAATGTTCATACCGCCAAGCCAACAATCACTTCCTCGTAAAATGTGGCACTATAAATCGGCAAAATGGAATGACCTTAAACATTTTTACCTGGATTTTCCATGGCAAGAGGTTTGCTTTAAAACAGCTGATCCCACTATTTGCTGTAATGAAATAACAAAAGTAATCTTATCTGGAATGGATGCATATATCCCACATACAATAAAACGCAGAGCTAATGCAAAACCTTGGTTCAACAGCCAGTGTCAAACGGCTGTACAGAAAAAATACAGAGCATATAACCTTTGGAAACGACAACAAACCGCTCAAAACCACACAGAATTTATAGAAGCCAGAAATAGTTGCAAAATTACTATTGACGCCGCCAAAGAAACATACAATCAAATAATAAAAAACAGGTTGCTGAATTGTCCAAGTAGTTCTATGTCCTTTTGGTCTCTTGCAAATGCCGTTGGATCAAACTTCACCAAGTCATCCATACCACCACTTACAGACAAAAATACTCACTTAGCCACAACATCAGAGGAAAAAGCCAATATGCTGGCCAAAATCTTTTCCTCCAACTCAAACCTAACAGTGCCAAATGGAAAAACTCCACCGTTCATTGAAAGGGTTTCCCACAGTATGCCAGAGATACCCTTTTGTCACAGAGAAATACGAAAATCCCTTAAAAAGTTGGATACAAACAAAGCAATGGGTCCAGATGGCATTCCCGCGATAGTACTCAAAAATTGTGCTAGCGAACTTACCCCAACTTTTGCAAAATTATTCAATTTATCTTATAGGCAAGGAGTATATCCATCATCATGGAAGTCTGCCGCAGTACAACCCATTCCAAAGAAAGGAAAAAAGACAGATCCGTTAAACTATAGACCAATTGCTCTACTTCCGGTGATATCAAAAGTAATGGAAAGAGTTGTGAACAATCACCTAACCAAGTACTTGGAAAAGTACAAAATTATCAACGACAAGCAATACGGATTTCGAAAATATAGGTCAACTGGCGATTTACTTACATACGTCACTCACTTATGGCAAAAAGCGATTGAGTTGCGAGGTGAAACAAGAACAATTGCCTTAGATATATCTAAAGCATTCGATAAAGTCTGGCATGAAAATCTGCTCAACAAGCTCAAAGCAACGGGATTGTCGCCGAGACTTTGCACTTGGTTTGAAAGTTACCTTAAGGGTAGATCCATTTATGTTGCACTGGATGGCCGGAACTCCAACTCCTACCAAATAAATGCTGGTGTGCCACAGGGAGCAATCCTTTCGCCAACACTTTTTCTGATTTACATAAATGACCTCATAGATAAAACAGTAAATCCACTTTATTGCTTTGCAGATGATGGCAATGTAGTCTCCTCAGTCATACCACCCACATGTCTCTCCGCACGTGAATTCCATTACCTTAGACTAACTGAAATATCACAGATAAATAACGACTTGGAGATAACAGAGGACTGGGGCAACAAAAACCTTGTACAGTTCAACGCGCAGAAAACCCAAGCAGCCCTGTTTTCAAAAAAGACCAGCACCGGTGAGCCAAACATCATGCTATCTGGAAGTGCTGTCGCATTGCAGAGCCAGTTGAACATCTTAGGAGTCACTGCAGAGACCAACATGTCTTGGCACAGTCACGTGGCAGATATAGCTAAAAGGGCGTCCCAAAAGCTTGGGGTGCTATTTCGTACAAGATATCTGTATACACCAAGCCAACTGCTGACACTCTACAAAGCCCAGATTCGACCAACTATGGAGTACTGCTCACATATATGGAGTGCGGCACCCAAACATACCTTAATGCTTTTGAACACCGTGCAAAAACGAGCTATCAAGCTGATCAATGACCCCGCACTTACCCGTAGCTTGGATAGTCTCGAACATCGAAGAACTGTGGGCGATCTATCTCTCTTCTACAGGTATTATCACGGAAAATGCTCTGAAGAGTTGGCACGTATGATCCCCCCGGGAGTAGTACCTACTAGGCGAACACGTCAAACAGACGGTAACCATCAATTTATTATCAAAATAGAGGCACCAAGAACCTCATTATATCAGAATTCATATCTCTGGAGAACAGCATCGCTGTGGAATAAACTCCCTGCGACAGTTTTCCCTGCAGGTTACAACCTGAACCGTTTCAAAACTAACACACACCAACATTTCCGCGCACTTGCCGCTTCTCGAGCGTGATAGGGATCTCCTTGCGACTGCGCATACCCGTAAAAAAAAAAATTGGGGTAACTCCTGTTAAGTGGTGTAAATAAAATAAAATAAAATAAAATGGCGCCGATATTAAAATAAATGTTTTACTATTTTAGAATTTTTTTAAATATTTCGTGAACGGATCACAAAGTACCTAAAAATTTCTGATATTTCGGTATTTAAAAAATATATGTATTTGCTATTCCTGCTGCTATTAATTTTTATTTTTTAAATATTTTCAGAGAATGAACTTGATTTCAAAATCTTACGGAAAAGAACCAAATAGAAAGCTACACCTGACAAAAAAAGCTAAGGATTTGACCGGAAACAGGATTGATCTCTACCCGTCTACCCAAATAGTAGATATCATATCACATTATGATAGTCTATATGGCGACGCAGACACCAGTAGGGGGGACTATGTGACTATTAGAATGGCTGAAAAAGTATCTGGTAAGTTTCTAAATTAATACAATTAATCCACTATCCACAAGCAGATGGAATTATTTTTAAACCTTACACATTTTTATTATTATCCCCACGAATGGCAGGAGCGGTAATATTTTCGAGCTGGTGGTGTGGTATAAATTTCAAGTTACACAATTTTTTAGCTGATTTTTTAAATTTAAAATAGAGTTAGGTTTTCCGAATTAGTAGTTAAAAACGCATATTTATCATTACTTTCAAGGGTAAAACATGTGAATTGTGCGCATATCCTAGGATTATTTTTTTCAATAAAACGATCATTATTTGGAGTTTATATTTTATGTTTTAACTTGTCAATAATTTTTTTAGAACAGGGCTTTTAAGCATATGTGTAACTTTAAATTTGATAAAGATTGTGCCAGACCTGATAAAAATATCTCAGTGAAAAGTTTTTGTAAGACATGTACAAACCAAATGTTTGATCAAGAATGCGGTCAAGAGGTTCATTTTGAGAACTGATTTTATAAAAGATTGAAAAAGTTTTTTGGCTTTAGTTTTTTATTTGACATTATACTATAAAGCAGAGTTCGGAAGTTTTTAATGACTAATTTATAAAACTATTATTTAAAATGAGCAATAGTTTATTTATTTAAGTTAAATCTAATAAAATGTTTATAAAAGTTGAAGAACTTCGTTATAAAAATATAAAACCGTTATAAATCCTTTATAAAAAACGTGGGATTACAACTAGAAAACATTCTAAGATTACGTAACGCAAGAATGTAGGATTTTTGATCACCCCCCTCCCCCTGTTGTAACGCATTTTGAAGAACACACATTAAAAAAACATTGCGTGTAACGCAAGGGTAAACTCCCCGCCCACCTTGAGCGTTACGTAATTTAGGAACAGTCCCTTATATAAATTTATCACTATCTATGATGTTACTTGGGTTTTTAGGTACATCATTCTGAAGCTCTATTCTTGTAGTCTTAATATATGATAGCTCACATCATGTAAAATGAACGACTATGCCTTGCATCGCCCAATAGAAAGCAGGGCAATAATTCCACGGTTTTTGAACATAGTGAATTTTGAACCTTTATTACGCGTTTGCAGCGGGCACTATTCTCTTGCTCTGTTTCATTAGAAAGATTCTTGAGAAAAATATGCATAGGGTGTTTATACTCATGACAGGTGATAGGTTAGGAGCTTGCTATTAGTCAAAGCTTTTTGTTCTGGAATGATCTGAAAGATTCTACATTGTCCAGAATCAAAGGCCTGGAGGACGTAGCCTAATCCTTAAATTGGAATAGGCAACAAGTGGTTGGTGGTTAAGCAACAAGTACTCAAGTAACAGATACTTGTATCAAACATTTTTTCGTGGCGGGTATAGAAAGATTTTGTTACTTTTGTATTTTGCCTTGGGTAGCTCGATAGCTGTACAACCACGGGGGTCCAAGATCTAATGGACTCGTATTAAGTGTTGACAGTTAACTGTTTCGTCCATAAGGGACTCTTCGGAACACTGTATGGTCAATGTGACACTTTTTTAAGGCTAGAGAGACAGTAAATAAATCTCATCTTATGATATTGGTAACAGAAATCCCTGCCTTTTGTATTTACTCTGATAGTCTCTTTTGTATTCGGTAGATGTTGCCACTTCTTTGAAAAGCATACGGTATGGCAGGCAATATTTTTCATTTCTCTTATAAATATCGCAACATGAGATTTATTTACCGCCTCTATGAACCGAACCACCTCTCGAGCTTTACAAAGGTGTCACATTGACCATGTAGTGTTCTGAAGAGTCCCTTAAGGACGAGACAGTTAACTATCAACACTTAATAGATGTCTTTTAGATCTTGGACCTCCAGTACTAAACTTTACGTTATACGATACTCTTATTTTCGACACTTCTATCCCCTACTGACGACGTAAAACACCTGGTTGTTAGTAGATATTTTTCTTTTTTAATTTTTATTACACACACACTGCAACGTTTCCATCTTAATTTTTTTTTCATTTATAAGTGCTACTGGACCTATGTTAATTGACACAATTTGTGGTTTATTTTACAGGAAGACTACAAGACGCGCCAGTTGTCCCGCCATTTACCTCTATGACTCCGCGAATCAGAGAATTGAGAAAAAACCTCCCGATAAGTCCTCAAAAATGTATAATTCTGGACGCTATCAACAACAATCAGGTAAATAATTTACTGTGTCAATTTAAACTCGAATATTGAAACTTTCTTAAGATGCCCTATACAAGGTCCTAAATATTGAAAAAAAATTACGTAGTAATTCCGTGGATCATTTGCGAGGGGGATTTCACTGGCCGCAATATATGTACAAATTTTGATGAAATAATGCGGCATTATTTCGCATTTTTTCACATTTTTTCAAATTTTTTCGCATTTTTTCGCATTTTTTTAAATTTTTTCGCATTTTTTCAAATTTTTTCGAATTTTTTCGCATTTTTTCACATTTTTTCGCATTTTTTCTGCATTTTTTCACATTTTTCTGCATTGTTTCTTATTTGTTATAATTTTTTTCTTATAAATCAAAAATCGTATGATTGCTCTCCCCGAGTTCAAACAAACAAACAAACGGAATTAGTGTTCGGTAAATATTTTAGTAATCACGCATTTAGCCCTGATTACTGCTGAGTCTTCAACGAGGTCTTCAAGTTATATTTTTCTAAATGCAAAAAATTCGTTTTTAAAACTGCCATTAATAAAGGGATTAATAAAGAACGCGATTCTTCCGCTAAATCGCTTGTTACCAGGAAGAATTGTAAACTCTTATGTGCTTACATTAAGGTTGATTTTCGTTTATTTACTAAAAATCAGGTATGAAAACTTTTTCCATCTTTGTTGCACTTTTGATATGTATATAGCACCTGCTCTTTCTTTTCCTCAAAAATGGGACTCCTGAGCTGACGCGAACTAAAGTCCGCGTCAGCTAAGAAGTGATATTTTTAAGGCAATAGAAAGAGCTGGCGCTGTACGCAAATCCACATTATGCTGGTTTTACTCCAATAATGTGGGACGACTCTCGACTGACAGACTTTTAAGATTTCAAGGACCAATGACAGACCAACCTCGAACAAAACAAACAGGACAGGGAAAAACAAAGAACAGACTGACCAACCAAATACTAAAATCAAAACAACCTTCAAAAAAACGCTTACAAAACAAAGACCTACAAAAAAAATGTACCAAAAAAGTGAGACTGAAACAGAAACTGAAAGTGAAACAGAATACATAAGTGAAAGTGAGATAGAAGCAGAAGATTTTGAGGACATTGATATATCAGACGATTAGGAGTAATGAGTATAAATGTATATTTTCACTTAAGAGTAGACATGCTTTTTTTCCAGTCAGTCACCTTAGCTCCGAAACGTAGAGGCGACGTTGCAAAATGCGGCAAACCGACTCACGTGATATACATACCTTTTTGAGTGAAAAAAACATTAGACTTGGCTGAAATTTGAGTGGAGGGCGCATGCGTCGCTTCTACATTTCGGAGCTAAGGTGACAGACTGGAAAAAAAGCATGTCTACTCTTAAAAAGTTTTATAAACATGATTAATAAAATACCTTTTTAAAAATTAACCTACCGAAAAATTACCCTTTTCTTTTTACCCTTTTTACAACACTGCCCGAATACAATGAACTCAACAATTCTTAATTTTATTATTTAGCATTTTTCCGCACTATTTCGCATTTTTTCACATTTTTTCACATTTTTTCGCATTTTTTCACATTTTTTCGCATTTTGTCAAACAATGCGAACATATGTACAAAAAAATGGTCAGTGAAATCCCCCTCGATCATTTGGAAATCATCGCTACTGCGGTTGATATTTTAGAATTTGTTTGCTTTTTTTTTTTAATCCTGCAGTTTTTGAGATAGTTAGCTCATATTTAACACACTGATTACGCTAAAGGGTTTATATGAATAAAATTAGCCAACTGCTTCCAAAAATCTACAGTTTGACATTTTTTCAGGGGTAATGCACCTTTTTCATCCCCGGAAGTTTTGGTGAATTCTAAAATACAAAATGTTTTCTTTGTTTCATCCAAAATCTTTTTGGTTTCTTGAGGTTTAAAAACGATTCATTAAATGACTATTTTAAAAAAATTAGCAAATAACAAATTATTTTTTTTATATAATGGTAGCAGATACAACAACTACCAGAAATCAAAAATTAACAAATCACGACTTTTTTATTCTATTTTGGAATCCTCGAGGGTATCACCATATAAAAATTAGGGGCAAAGGCATTTTTAACTCCCTGTAGTTCGGTAACAAAGCATTTTGACAAAAATTCCCAATAGATAAAAAAACTCTTAAAACGATCCGTGTTTAGTGAGATTTTTTACTAATGTTTCGGTAACACTCCGTCCGTTTATGAGATATTTTGCTTAAATTAGGAACCTATGCTAAGCAGTAGGAATATTAATATACAGTGGAACGCGGGTAGAGTGCACAGTAAAAACTTAATTCAATTTAAATAGGTATAAGTTGCTTCATTTCTATTTTTTTTATACTGGAACTTTTCCATCCATACTAGGATCAATCGCCCAGTTTTTGCCAAAGTTTTTTCGTCGATAAATAGCGTTTTAGACATAACAACACAACCATGCGTTAAGTGAGACTCGAACCCACAAGGTCGCGAAACGCCGTGATCAAGGCAGTCCGCTCGAATATATGCTGCCAGCATTGCAGCGATATATCCGAAGCAGGACCACTACACAAGCGGACACGAACTCACATTTCCATTTCTACTTCATTACACTTCATTCAGCCCGAGTAATAATGATGTGGGTACCTGAAAAAGGAAGATGAAAACATGGTTTCTACCTCTGAGGATTTGCCCGTGAAACATTTTTGTTTAAAAATCAAAACGAATTTTATACTTCACACAAAGGTATGTGTACCTAACTTGCGAGTGTCAGAAGGAGAGGGAAGAGTTGATTTTGGTTGTTTTCCTACTTACACAAGGTTGCAGCATCTCTAGACGTACGTTTCTGTGTGTTTCACGTCGTCAGTAGAGAACAGCAAACCCAGGTAAGCCAATTTTAACCAAAACCAACTCCTATATATGAAATACTCGCGGCGGTGCAATGCGAGTAAACTACAAGATGTAGCGCCATCTAGCGGACTGGCTCGAGCACTCGAAAGTTTAAGTACACTGGCATCGTCTTGTCTGAGACGCCGAAGCGCCATCTATGACAAGTTTCGTCCATTAATGTGGTATTAAAACCACGTAATCACGTAGCAATTAAAAGGCCGCACTGCCCGAAGCATATGCAAAGAAGAAAGATGGAAAACGTGCTGTGTGTGGATCGATAAAAATCAAAACGAATTTTATACTTCACACAAAGGTATGTGTGCCTAACTTGCGAGTGTCAGAAGGAGAGGGAAGAGTTGATTTTGGTTGTTTTCCTACTTACACAAGGTTGCATTTTTGTTTAGTCTTTTGACTTTACACCTCAATTAACTTTATTTATATTGTAACAAAATTTTTTGTTTTATTTAGAAACTTTAGTCTTGCGTTTTTAGTTAATTTTTTCCGCACAAAATAAGGCTCTACCTCGGCACACCTCATAAAAGTACAGATGAAAGAAACATTTGAATATGGATATGTAAAAGTGTTTGCGATACGAAATTTTAGTCATTAAATAAGAATCCCCCTCTTCGTAGAAACACCCTGTATATTTTTTAAATTTCACACGATTTCGCTTCGTTTTTTGTCTATCTGTAACCAACGCACATAATTGGAATTAGCAAATTAAGTTTAATCGATAATTTTTTATTTCTAAACGAAATCAGGGAATTTCCTTGCGATTTTCAGATATCACTTCATATTTTATTTTTTCACCAGGTTTTTTTCTTTTAATCACTAAATGAACGTTCTGGAGTCTTGGTTGTTACCGGGATTGTGGAATGAACGGTTAGTAGGTTGGATAAAAGTCTTTATTACAATCTAACACTTGCAGTACTTCTGTCTTATTTTCCATGGATAAAACTTTCTGACACCAAAGTTAATATTCCGTTTTTATTGCCGAATCGCAAGTATCGTTCATGTAATAAGCAGACAATGAGTCCATCTGGGCCTCGATCTGGGCAAAAGTAAGTGAAATGCCGAAAATCTGTTTTCTAACCTTGAAATTATAGAAAAAAAATAGATGCAAGCTGCATTTTTATATGCTTATTCCATAGCATCTGGGATACATCCCCATATATTTTCCGCCAAAATCCTCCTTGAGCTAGAGAATATCCTAAAAATGAGTTGTTTGCGATTTTCTCAAAAACTAATAACTTAGAAAGAAGTGAAGAGATACAAATTAATAAAAAAGATCGAACCTAACATGTTAAAAAATATTAATAAAAATATATTTTTTTTTCTACCCTGTTGATACTTTTTATATCTAAATGAAAAAAGCTTGATCCCCACTTGTGCCAAACCCTATTTGCTAAAATTCAGTTTATGTTTTTTTAAAGTTAAACAACTTTAAGTACAGGTTAGGAAAATGAAAATGATAATAGCCAGACCGCCAATGGGACAAAAATATTTTTATACAATTAAGAACTGTACGAAAAAAAAAATTCCGAGTGATTATCTTATTTGACTGGGCTATTACTTGATTAATACATTGTAGACATATAGCTATCCTATAATAGCTTTCAGGCGAGTCGGTCTTAAAATTTGCTCTCCAAGTTTGTTTACAGGCGACCCTAAGAAATTGAATTTTAGCCTCAAAAAGTTGCTTCATTAATTTGGACGCAAAAAATAATATTTTCCTAACCAGCCGCATATTTTAAAGCTGATACAAGATAATGCGATGTACTTTGCGAGGATTTTGACAGTGGTAAGGTAAAACTTAAAAACTTTTCGCACTAGCAAAAATACTATAAATTCACCTTTTTCTGTCGCACCCAAAAGTGTCGAAGACGTTAAAGATACTGTCCGTGTTGCTAGCGAAATATCTTGCACTGGAACAACTGGAACCAATACATTCAAAAAGCTCAACAAAAAGTTTTGCTATTATTTCGGACAATTTCCGGGGGTGTGGGGTCTGGGCCACTTCGCTGGCTGCGTGCTGTCCGGGAACGTATTGTATTATCTTTCTTTCGCCTCACTATATATGTGCAGTACTAAAAAAAATTATTTATAGGAAATCTTATTTAATTTCTAGAAATTAAAGAAATCGCAAGTAAATCGCCCGATTTTCGGAAATTCCTCAAAAATTTTGCGATTTTTTGTGGTATGTACTAAGTTCAAAAAAAATTAAATACTAATTCCGAGTTATGAACTTCTTGGGGCTTTTTGCTTTTTCCGCAATTTCTAAACTCATAAAAAACAATCTTGCTAGGTCATTATAGTCAGTTCAGAGACTGGATCAGGAAAGACGACACAAATTCCTCAGTATATTCTTGAGGATGCCAACGCAAAAAAGAGAAGGGTAAAAATTATTTGCACACAACCGAGAAGAATTTCGACAGTTGCAGCAGCGGAAAGAGTGGCATTCGAAAGGGGAGAGAAAGTTGGGAACACAGTAGGCTACCAAATTAGATTGGAATCCAAGTGTGGTAAGTCGCATAAAAAATTAAAGTTGCGGTATAGTTCATGTTTTTTAAATATGTATATACTGGGTGTTTCCTAAACATTGGTAAAAAATTCGTGGTGTAATTCCTGGAGTATTTTCATGAAAATAAGTTTTTGTCGAAAATTTGTTCCTAAGGGAGCTGCGCCCCTTTAAAAAGGGGCCTGAAGTTTTTCCTCACAGATAAATTTTACAATTTTGAGGTCATAATCGAATTTGCCCTCAAAATTTTATGCCGTGTACCAAATTTCGTGATGTTTTTATGAGGGTATTAAGGAAAACCCATATTGAGGGTATTGATGCATCGATGTCTAAAATTGTGATTTCCTCGAAAACTACTCGCCCTATCGATATGATCTAAGAGCACCTGTTTTACGTGAAAAACCTTCAGGTATCACAATCCAAAATCTCAATGTGAAAAAACTAACATAGAAAAAATGGGAATCTTTCTACCCTTAAACCTTCTGGTATGGTACGCCACTGATTAAAATTTTGCAATTCTGAGCTGAAATTCTGATGCAGTTTTAAAAGTTTATACTTGTACCAAATTTCATGATTTTTGCGTATACGGTTTCGGAAATATTGAGGAAAAATAGTCTTCAGGGTGCTCTTTTTAAAGGGGCGCAGCTCCCTTAGGAACGATTTTTCGACAAATGTTTCTAGGAACTTTTTTTTCATGAAAATACTCCAGGAATCACACCACGAATTTTTGACCAATGTTTAGGAAACACCCTGTATGTATACAGATAGAGGTCAGGTTTATTATTTTTTTGGTTTAGATTAAACTGGTTTTTCTAATTTCAAATCGGAATATTTTTTATTTTCTAGCGCGGCAAGTTAAAAAGTCCCTGACTGTACAATAAATTTTATTGAAAATTCTTTGAGTGATTCTGATACAAAAAGTTCATATAAAAATGGGGTTTTTGTAAAAATAAATTTGTATTTTTATAAATATCTTATATATCCTTAATTCAGTTTTGTTTTTGTATTTTTCGTTACTAGGTTACTAGTAGAAACAAAATTTGGAATTTCTATTGTCTTTATTTATTTTAACGACGTTTCAGTTAGTATATATCTCTAACTGTTTTTAAGTGTAAACTAAACACTCCAGTCTTCAGGCTACTACGTATCCTACTTGGTGTGCAGTCAGGTGTGATTTTTAATCCTAAGACGCTTATTTTCATTTAGGAGTGGTTTCCATATATTTGGTATATCCAATATATTCTGATTTTAAATGCAGCTTCAATAAACTTTTGTTGTCGCCAATGCGACTTCCTATGCAAAACTTTAGCTTCAGGACATTGAATCCTGTGATCATCATTAAACCGGATTTTTCAATATCCCCTAGTTGGTTACTAAACATTCATTGACAAAAACATCCAAAAAAGGTAAGGCCGAATCTTTTTGAATTTCCATTGTGCATTTGATTGTTGGTCGAATACCGTATAGATGGTATAAAAAATTCTGCAGTTCGTCTTTTTTTTCTGGCCATATAATAAACGTGTCATCCATGTATCGTAGCCATAGTTTTGGCTTTACTCTTGCTGTGTTGATCGCATGGACCCCGAAAAACTCCTTGTAGGTGTTTGCTACCACTGGCGAAAGAGACGAGCCCATTGGAAGTCCATCATTTTTCACGGAAAACTTATCTTTCACTTGAAAGTTTATGGATACAGAGCTTCAACAGATCCATCACCCCAACCGAACCGAACCGATACCGTTGTTCTTTTGTGAAGTTTATCATCAGTTTGTAATTTGTTTTTGATGATACTGAGTGACTCATTTATTCGCACGTTGATGTAAAGACCACATCAAAACTTACAAATCTATCGTCGGGATCTAATTACTAGTACTAATATAGCCAGTAGTCCAGTCCACTCAAAAGTCCAGTAGCGTCTCAAGCGGCTCAAAGAATCGTCTGTTAAATTTATTATGCATAAATTAACACCCTGTGTTGTGAATATGACCTGGTTGAATTTACTTTTAATTTATTTCGGTGTTTTATATTGGGTGTGTACATTTATTTTCTTTGATTCAAAAGTCCGTATGATTATAATCTACATTTTAACAAGCGTGGTTTTCTTTTTCCATCAAAACTGTCTGTGGAGCAAAGGATACACTCCCACGCGCCAATTCCCAGACCTTTTAAACAACTTCAGGGCCAGTCGATGATGAAACCTACCAAAAAAAAAATTACCTGACTCCGTCCTGCTTTGGTTTAAAATTTTAGGTCTTTTGGATTAGTAGTTTGTACTTATTATTGGTGTTTAAGAATCGGAAAGTAGGCTATATGGGCTTTGCAGTTAAATAGAAAAATTGAATTATCTAAAAAATCACTTGAATTTAAAAATAATTTTATAATTTTGTTAAAGGTTATTTAAGGAACTTTTATTTGATACATTATATTTTTAGCTCACACATATACTATACTATAGTAGTGTGAGCTATGGTGATCGTAATTTTTTCGAGAAAAAAAAAGTTGCTCCGATTTCAAAATTTTTTATATATCTTTGCGTTTCAGATGATTTTGAAACTTTTTTGTTGCGCCGTCTGTCTGTCTGTCTGTCTCTGTCTCTCTGTAACGACCAACGCGCATAACTCAAAAACCGCTTAGCCGATTTCAATGAAATTTGGTACCTAGGCTGGGTCTTGGGTCGAGATGGTCCCATTTAAAAATGAACAAAATCCACCAAACACAAATCAAATAAACGGGTGGGGATAGATTTCAAAAATTAGAGTTTATGTGAAAATATGGCGTGGTGATATCAAACGAAAGGTAATTGAGTCTGAAGTTAAACAAAATACATTTTAATTTATTTTTAAAAAAGAGAGTGGGGGTATATTTTAAAAATTAGAGTTTAAGTGAAAATATTGCGTGTGTGATATCAAACGAAAGGTAATTGAGTCTGGAGTTTAACAAAATACATTTTGGTTTTTGTTTTTTTTAAGGGTAAGGGTGGATTTCAAAAATTTGAGTTTAAGTCAAAATATGGCTTGTGTTGTATCAAACAAAAGGTAATTTAGTGTGGAGTGGAATAAAATATATTTCAGTTTTTAGTTATATTAGCTCACACGTACACTATAACTATAGGACCTAGTGTGAGCTTAGGGGCCCATATATTGGCCGAGTATTTTAAAAGATAATTTTAAATTTATGATTTTTTTATATTTTACAAAGTTAGGCAATAAGTTACCTGTCCAAGCAAGAATTCCGTTTTATTTAAATGAAAACAAACATGAAATTTAGTACCCGTGGATTAAAAAATCAAACAAGTTTCGTGGCTAATCGGGTAAAAAAGGTGTTTTTGTTTCTCTCATATTTTTCCGTGGGTAGCTTGAAAGCTTAACCGGTGGTCCAAGATCTAATGGACACCTAATATGTGTTGTCAGTTAACTGTTTCGTCCGGGACTCCTCAGAACAACTCTTGCGAAGTTAGTTAGACGGTTTTGTCTCTAATGCTATGTAAATAGTTTGAAAACTATCGCAAGATGCGCCATCTACCGAGATACGAGAGAAACCAGAACAACAGCAGGCGAAAATAACTGCTATACACATCGATCAATGAAAAGACCGATTACAATAATTTTAAATAAAAAGAAGCAAACTAAACCATGACCTACGTGAGGTTAAGCTTTCAAGCTACCCACGGAAAAATATGAGAGAAACAAAAACTCCTTTTTTACCCGATTAACCACGAAACATGTTTGATTATTTAAATGAAATGTGCATGTTTTAGAGTGGATTCAAATTATAATATGAAACTAATTTTTTTATTTTTAATTTTGCCTTTTACACGTTATCACCAGTTTGGCCTGCATAAAACCTTTTAATTTTTTTTGCAATCATCGTGGGATAAAGACAACTAAAACTACGAACTCTCAGGAAAAAAGGTTTTATGGATGTCAGACTTATTTGTCATTTTAAAAAACAATATGGTATAACATTTTTTAAATTATACTAGGTCCCCAGAGCTCACTGATTTACTGCACTGTTGGAGTATTCTTAAGAAACCTGATGTGCGGAAGTAATTGTCTGGAAAAAGTAACCCACATTATTGTGGATGAAATTCACGAAAGAGATAAACTCAGCGATTTCTTGCTGATTTGTTTGAGACAGAATTTGTCATCCTACAGCCACTTAAAGATCATTTTGATGTCTGCCACGGTGAGATTAAGTTTAATTTTATGTATTTTAATTTTTTCTTTTAGGTGAAGGCATTTAAATTTAAATTAGACTTCTGTAAAATTTCACCAAATTTAAATATTTTGACTTTAATTGTAGGAGATTGTATGTCTGTGAGTTACATTTGTCATAGTAGGTTCTCATAACTACTACAAAATATAAACTCGAAATTTACAATGGCCTCATTTAAATGTAAACCTTTAAAAAATATTTGGTTTTGTTTTACAGTGTTTAATATACCGGGTGAACCAAAATAAAATATTTTTTATTATAACTTTCGAACTATACCCTCGTTTTTAGTGGAACAACCTGCACTTTCCAGGGAATCCATGAAGCTTTTGAGCAGAAATATTTTTGTCCTGAATCTTAAATTTTAAAATGACTGACAGAACCAAACTTAAACCCTTCAAAGAGACTCGTTAATTCTTATGTTTCGGAAACTTTTTAAGGTGTTTTTTAAATTTTGTTGTTTCTGCCACGCACAACTATTGTTTTACCAATTTTTTCGGCATTAATTTCCCCATAGATAAATTTTGACTGAACCGATTTTAATAAAATAAAAAGCGTCGTAGTAAGGCGACTACTCTTTAAAAATAATTATCAAAATTTTCCGTTATCCTAAACTCTAACTGCCCAAGTAACATTATTACCACTCAAGGTTTTATTAATTTGGTTCCTAGGTTATTTAGAGGGTGCTGTTATGGGTTTTAGGATCAATTTGGCTACATAAAGGTAATTTATATTGCCAATTACCTAAAGGAGTGTTATACAACCAAAAAGTGATTTATAAAGGTAGTATAATAAAACTGATATGCCTTCTGTTCCTTTTAGATACTTTTTGTTTTATTGATTTCTGATTTATAAAGATGGTCTTATAAAACCATTTTACCTAAAGTTTTTGAAAAGAAATAAATATAAACTTTGGTAATTTAGTTTTTTTCATTACTTTAGGTCATCACAAAAGTGTTTTATAATAGAGCTAAAAGGTTATCTTATATCCTTTTGTTTTTATAGTTACCAGTAGTTTAAAAGTAAATATGATTAGATAGGCGGCCATATAGAACCTAGTTTCCTTAAGGTTTTTAAGAGTGGTAAATATAAACTTTAGACTTTTGGTTTTTGCCATTATTTTTAGGCATTTTAAAAAGGTTTTATAGGAAGGCTTAAAGGTAAACTTAATTCTTTTGTATTAAGGGATAGCTGTATATTAAATATTATTTAAATAGGCGGCCATATAAAACCTTGTTTCCTTAAGGGTTCTAACAGAAGTAAGTAAATACTTTCGTGTTTTATTTTTTTAGGTATTTCTTGTAAAAATAATAGATATACCTAGGTACAGATTGGTACCTACCTATTGCAAGATTGATTATTTAAAGCCCAATAATTAATAATTGTTGAGTTTCCGTCCTCCTGGGTAGAACACCCAGGCCTAGATAAGGCCTATTTAGACGACCAATATAAGAGGTTGCCCTCCAACCTGCAGGCACAACGAATATCATTGCACTGGCCCTCTCGATTGTGTTGAAATTGCACGAAAAAACATTTAAAAGTGTTCAATTATACGCTTTTAAACACTTTAAAAACAAATATAAAAAATTTAAGTGAGGTTATGTTGACTATGTTTACATTGTCCTTTTTTGTTGGTTTCATAAGGGCACTCAAAAATCCTAGTTGCGATACAGTAACAAATAAAACCAAGTGACCACTATAAAACCATAATGGCGTATATAAATTTATTTAAAAAATATTGTAAAGAGAAAATATTTATCTAGTCGTTTTAGCAGTGTTTTTTAACAATAATTTTACTTTAATTTTAATTTATGTAAACCAAACAGACTTTTTTAATGGTGAATAGTGTAAATGATTTTTTTTTTAATTTTAAATATTTGTTATTTTGTTATCAAAAAACTATTAAAAAGCATTCTTGAGGTGGCGCGCTTGTTTTGAGAGCTTTTCAGATACGATTTTATCAGAAAAATAAATCTGGCAGGCAATTTGATCATCAACAAAACGACAAACTCGGTATATTTTTATATGATAAAATAATTTTGGGACTCTGACATTTTTGGCAATTTTGTGACCTAAATTATTTTATATAGCCATTGTGAATCTAAAATATCGCCATAGCTTTTATAGGAAAACTTCTTTACTCTAAAGGTATTATGATATTCAACAGAATCGCCAGGATACCAAATCTAGTTTTATAATAGGGTAGAGGACGTTTCTGAGTTGCTTTTAGAACCTGGCATAATAGCTTTAGGCTCTAAAAGGTTCTATACTGGTGGAACCGCTAGAGGGCGAAGCTGGAGTTTATTTCTTATGGTTTTATAGTGAGTTTAATACATAGGTTGCCACCACCAATTGGGGAGTCCCATTTAGGAGGTCTAAGGGGTATATAAGGGTAATGGGAACGTGCTAGCGACCAAACATTGAAACTAATGGTTTTAAGGAAAGGCGCTGGCAACCTTTTAGCTTCTGCTATAAATAAAGAAATGTTACTTGGGTGGGCAAACTTAATCGAAATTTTTCGACCTTGTTTTAAATTTCTGCAAATGATCTAGGCTTGCCAACAGGTACTAATCATAAAAATTGCTTCAGTACTTCTCGACATACAGTCAACTCCGGATATAGTGAACTCGAAGATTGCACGGAAACTAGTTCGCTATATCCGAGGTTTATTATAAGAAGACATATAGACTATTGTATACCTAAAGTAAAAAAATTTTTGGGTATTTTGAACGGGGTTTGCTATAAGCGAGTGTTCATTATAAACGGGTTCGCTATATGCGGACTTCACTGTATTACCCAAGCAGCATTTAGACGTCATATTACGTTACGCATACGTGGCTTGCGATAAACGCGACGTCGGGTGCCGACGTCGTTTCGACCGCCTGACGACCCTCGTTTGCACCTAAATGGGGAATACAAATTCGGGTCGCTACGACGTCAGCATCTGACCTTATACGTAATAGAGTTTACCAATTAACAACGTAATTGTAAGTTGGATTTCTGTCACTTAAATTTAGTCGCAAACAGGTAAGTTGCGTTTGGTTTCGTTTCCATTGCCTAGAATATATATAGTTTTTGCTAAAAAGAATTCCTGTCAAGTAACTAAAATTATACCTGATAAGTAAATATTTTAAACTTATTAAACAAGTCTCATAAAAATGGGTGCATTTTACAAATGACAATTATAGTCATGCATGAAAGGCGGTATTAGAATATTAATAATTTATATTTTAAAGCAGGAATCCAACTAAAATTTTACAACGAAGGCATGTTTATTGATAAATGTGATTAAAATACTTTAAAAAAAAGCAAGCGCTCCTGAAATATGCAAGATTTACTAAAATATACATATTTTTTAAATAGATCTAATTTTTATTATTATTTTATTTTTGTAAAAAAAAATATTTTGCTGCTTCACTAAACTCAAATTTGTTACTAATTTTGCAATTATTCCTTCATTTCTACTTAAAATTAGAAAAAGAAAAAATATTTTATAATGGCCGACAGACGCTAACCTTTTCAGAATGGCGGATTTCGGTGTCTGACTTAATGTGAACTAACAATATACCAATTCGGACCGGGTCTCCACTTTTGGTTGTGAAAGATAACCAAAGAGTGGAAGTCCGACGTCTGGCAAACGTATTTGGTCCCATTAAATTCGGGCGTTCGCTCCGCATGATTTTGCGTCGGCCTACCAACGGATTGGAACTCTAGGTTCGCAACTATATCTATCATATTAACCAAAATCTCGGTATAGAATTCAACGTCCGCTCTTTTTTGCCTACAATAGGTAAAGCCCACGGTCCCAAAGCTAACTACCGCGCTGTCAACTGTCAGGCAGTGACGAAATCATTGTTTTTTTTATATTTTTTTGTTTTTAGAAATGTTTGTTTAAATACCAAAAATCTAAGGGAAATAAAACCGATACCCCACCTGTGGGAAGAGGATAGGCTATTATGGTTTCCAAAATCCAAAAAAGATATAAAACTGGGTCATGTCCTGACATGTAGCCGTCCTGACCAAACAAATGCACTTTTTGTTAGGTTATGGACGTCTATAAATGACAGTAGGCTGTAAATGTGACGCGTAGGCCATATGAACGGACGTCGAATAGGTCAAGTAAAAGTTACGGGAAATACACCAACCAAACTAAACGCTAGTTTAGGCCTGAGGTTAGGGTCCTCACCGGAGGTATCCGACGCCGACGTCTGTTGGTCGTTGGGCTGGTTAGAGTTTTTGTACGTCGAACAAACGAACGTAAGACCGACGTTGGGAAATCAATGGAATATTGCGTTGCAATATTTGACGTCGCGAGATCGTTAAAAAAACGGACGTATATTTAATAACGTCGGTTTTGATATAAATGTGACGTCGCTCAACGCATAATCAATCTTGCAACCTAATATTTCACTAAATCCAACGTCGGTGCAGGTCTCATTAGGTTGTAAGTCAAATAAATGTTTCTTGGGTAGTGTGTATTCTACCGCGATTTCTTCATAAAATCATACTACTAAACCGACTTTAATTACAAAGGTTCTCGCTATAGTGTGTTTTATTTTATTAAAATTGGTACAGTAATATTAAATTTATAAGGAAATTAATGCCAAAAGAATTGGCAAGGCAATCGTATAGTCTGTAAAACAATCGTTGATATAAAATTTATTATTTTTGGAACCACAAACCGATTTCTATGATTTATACATCGGTTTTTGAAATATAAGAATCAAACCTGACCCTATAGCCCGTTTAGACACTCATTGAAGGGTCAGGTTTGATTCTGTTCGTTATATTGGATTTTAATTTAAATCGGTTTAGTAAAAATTATTTTATGAGGAAACGAATGTAGACAAAATTGAGAAGGTACTCGTATAATTTTTTGGAACCATTAAACCAAAATAGGACCTTTTCACGAAATCAAGAAACCAGCAAAAAAATTTCTGGAACATGCCTCTTTGAAGTGGCATGTTTGATTCTGTCTGCCATCTTGGAATTTCAGATGGCGGACAAAAAAATATTTTGGTCAGCCTTATTGCAACGCGCAGTTCGGCCGATTTAAAATCAATGGTGTAGTTCAAAAGTTATAATGCAAAGCTTTTTGTCCGTATTTTTCAACCAACCCGGTATGCCCTTAGAGTCTTCTTTATCTTCTCTATTTTTGCATCTATACTTACAATTCTTATGGATTTTATGTGTATAGAGTGTCTGCTTCTGCGTTTTAAAGTTAACTAATAAAGGTTTACTTAACCTAAAATTTATCCCGCAGCGAACGTGGTAATGATGTTCTGAGAGTTTATGACCTTAAAGATCAAAAACGACTCGTGACATCCGTTAAACCAGACTATGACCGAAAAATAAATTAAATTCTATTAACTTGTTTTTTGATCGATAAATTGTGCCATTTGTTAACTATTTTACTGTTCGTAAATATTTTTTTATCGATTATTATTATCGGTGAAACATACTGTACAGAGTGTCTCAACTATCTTAAAAACTAAAAGTGACAGGTGAAATTTAATTTGACAGTTGAATTCTTTATTAAAACAACTATATAAAACATTTTACATTAAAATGTTCATAAATAAAAAAGTTATCGACCCCTTCCCAAAATGCAGACTTTTTATAAACCCCCTGTTTCGTAAACAAACGGCTTAATATAGTCAAAATGCGGTTTTTGTCTTTAATGTTCTCTTGAAAATCTAGTCCCTAGAAAGTGGAGGTCTGTTTTTTCTATCTCCGGAAAATAACACCTGAAATCACAAAAAAAATCGAATTTTTGGCATCCTGTCAACTGTTTTTAGTTTGTCTTTATTTTGTGATACTTTTTCGAGGCCAAGAACAGTTTTATTATGTTTTAAATGCTTCTAAAACCAGAGAGTCCGGTTCGTGGATCGCAGAACCCTGCGTCGTTGGATCGTGAATGCTCGTCTTCAAATTTACCCGAATCAAAGTACCCTAAGCTTGCACGAACCCGAACCACGGAACAGGCTCATCAAACCACGCATCGTTAAACCCAGGCTTTCGTCCTGAAACTCATGTTGAGAAATGTACAGACTAAAAAGTTATTTTTCAAAAAAGTTGCTGGTCAATATTTAAGGAATACTTCGTTGTTTTTCGCCTTAGATTGATGTTGACAAGTTCAAAGGATACTTTCAAACCAGCGCAGTATTGTCAATTCCTGGTCGTCTTTATGATGTTCATTCTTTATTCCTAGAGGACGCTTTAAAAATGACAGGTAGGATTATTTGATTGATTTTGTCCACAAAATTGCTCAAGAAAGTTCTTGATATAACTTTTGAGTAGATACTGCTGTAGTACTATTAAGTTTTATTTATTTATTTATGCAATTCTATCAAAGGAAATCTATTTTCAGAATTGATTATTTGTGTGATGTGTCTACTACTAATAAACGTAAATTCTAGTACCCGCGAATTAAAAAACGAAAAAGGTTTCGTGCCTAAGGGGGTAAAAAAGGTTTTATTTCTCTACTACTAATGTTTGGTGCCATATCTCTTCCAAAACCTATTAAAAATTGAAATTCGGTTATTTTTTGTATTAATTTGTTTAATTATAGTTTTTTTATTGTAAATTTTTTAAAACACGCTTTTTTATTCTAAATGTATAAATTACCCACAAATACAAAATATGCACAGTTTTCACATTAACAACAAATATTAAATTTAATATTGATGCATTAGTGGGAGTTTAGAAATAAGTAGAATTAATTTAATACCCCACAGTCCACATTTTCTGCAGAAATTTGGTAAGGATGGGTTGGCATTAAGATCGCATTTTCGGGAGATATCTAATTATTTAAGTCGATTTATATTTATAGAAGTCTAGAAAAACATAAAGCTTATCAAGGTTGGCATAATGGCGCTTAACTTCTGTCATAGGGCTGTCTAACAAAACATATAATCAAATCCAAGATGTCTTCCATAGGACAAACAAACCGATTTCCCATAAGCCGTAATGTTAACAAAAACGTAAATTTCACAAAAACGACAAGAGCTTTAGTCTCAAAAATTAATCAGTTTTAAGAACGAATCCTTTGTGCATATGGGAAAAATGCGTTTAATATTTAATATTAAACTAAAGCGAGAAAATCTGAAATAAAAGGGACCATGTTTTCTTCAAAAAAGTAGGTTATGTTTTTGTTTATTTTGTTTTTTTAAAACTTTTTTTCTAGTTTTTTTACTTATTTTGAATTATTACATGGGCGCACCAAGGGGGCGGGGGGCGGCTGGCTAGGGGCCCGGACCCCCCCAAACCACATATTTTTTTAGATATTTTCCAGAAAAAATAGCATAAAGTGCAACATCATGGGACCTCTGGGGGCCCCCCAAAGATATCAGGCCCCCAAAGGTTTCGGGTCCCCCCAAGACATATTTCTGGGTGCACCACTGATTATTATGTCAAGTTTTTTTGCTGTTGTGAATTGTGGCAGCGGAGGAAGTAATGATAATGTTAGTTTTCATTGAATTTGAAGTTTTTTGACCAATGAATCAATGAACTATCAGCCCAAGGTGGGGAAAAGTGGATATGTAGTTCTATTCAAAGAGCTCACTTCAAGGCTCACTTAACAGAGACGAAATGGAAATAGACTAAACTTTTCTCATCAGATTCAGGTTTTCTATTAGGATCTTTTGTTGTACTTGCTTTGCTGACTAATAGGCCTTCTATAGCATTTAACTGTGAAAAATATTTCACTATGATTTTTCGGTTTAGACAAAGTTTAATTGTGTTAACCCTCCAGTAGTGACATGAAAAAGAGGCACTACTTATAAGTAGGTCAGTCCAACAGATCAATATGCACATATGAGTTCTATAAGTACTTTACAAAATATGTTTATTTAAAAAGTAAACATTATATAAAAAAAACTTGCAAAATTAAAATACAGTTTTTCCTTGTCATTGGCCTCACACACTGTACATCACCGTATGATTTTCCATGAACTATAATACATAGGGCTTAAGTACAGTCAAACCTAAGGTTCATCAGCTCACAACAGTACTGTTCAAATTTTACAACAGTACAATATTCGCTGTTGTATTACTACTGTTACTATTACTGTTTTTTTGTAACAATATTTGCTCAATTATGTATCTACAATTGGGCGTAACAGCATATGACCCATTAGGACCCAAGTCTTTTTGAGAGAAATTGAAAAAAAATCTGAGAGAACTTATTTGTTTTTCTTGTGGTCATCAAAGTCAACAAAGATGACTTTTTTTTTCAGTCAATTTTTTGATGCCATAAAAAATTTTTTTTGCTAATAAGCTCAGAACAGTACCGTAGAAATTTCACAACAGGACTCATAGTAGGTCCAGTCAGATGCTATACAAATTTTACGGTGTACGAGTTTCAGGTATCAAAAAGCATGGAAATAAAGGAAAATTTGCACCAAAATAGTTTAAGAAAAAAGAGGTTTGAGTTAGGGAGATTGTCAAATTCACCAGTTTATTCCAAACTGTTTTGAGGTCTGTAAAATAAATATTTATTAAAGAAAACGCTACACTTCCAAGAGTATATTTAAGAGTTCTGTAGGATGGTGTACAAATTTGGTTCAGCTCATTACCCACACTTTAACCTGATTTGTTTTCCTTTTCTTTCTTCTCTAGACCCTTTTTTCAACCATAATTTTTAAAAATTTTTAACCATTTTGAAACAATAATCCATTCAGGAGAAACCCAGTCAGGATCATTGCTGTATTCTAGTTTTGAAAGTTGCTTGCCTAGAATAGTAAAAAAATCATAGTGGAGTATTTCTTACAGTTTAACACAATTCTATGTTACACTTCTGCAAAAGGTCCACTTGAGCACAAAAAAAGATCTCAATAGAAAATGTTGCCAAAATGGCAGTTACTTATTTATCCAAAACAAACCTGACAAAAAACTTTTGAATATTTCAATTTATCCTCTGTTAAGTCAGGCAATAGATCACTTATCCACTTTCTTTTCCCTTCTTTGAGCTGATACCTAGTTCATTTAAATCAAGATGATTTTTTAAGGTCAAAATACTTGGCATTCCATCAAAACTAACATTATCAAGATCTCCCCAGCTGCCACAATTAATAACAGCACAGAAACTAATAATAATGATTCAAACTGAGTAAAAAACTAGAAAAAAAGTTTAAAAAACAAAAGTAAATAAAAACATAACCTGACTTTTTGAACAAAACATGGTCCCTTTTATTTGAGATTTACTGGCTTTAATTGATTTTTTTAAAGAAAAACGCATTTTTCCCATGTGTACAAAGGGTCAATCCTTAAAACAGCATCTTTGTTTGTCCTATGGCAACCATCTTGAATCGAAAAACAGCTGATCGTGACAGTTCGTTAGACAAGCTAATTCTTTTTCCAAATAAAATATAGGTTATATTAATCCAATGGTACCAGTTTTATCAGATTGGGTTTAGGCATTTGTTCCTTAGCAATAATATACAGGGTGTTTTAAAATTCAATAACATAATTTTAATCTTAATTTGTGATTTCAAGACAAAAAGTTCATATAAACAAAGGTACACAAACGCTTAGTTTTCAAAATACAGAGTGTTAAAATTTTATTTTTTTTATAGCTCTTACAGTTTTTAAGATATTTAGCTCAAATTTGGCACGTATATTTACTTATAGGTACTACGATATTAGGCATGCCAAATCAGTTTTAATTAATTTGTTTATTTTAATATACTCGCGATGCCATACTAGCACATTTTTTATTTTACAATAGCAGCCTTTGGTGAAACAGCGACTTTCTCTAAAACGGTTAAAGATACAAAAAAATTGCAGGAAAAAAAAAGTTTGCAAATAAAACAAGGATTTTATTTCTTGTCTTAAACTACCTAGTTCTGCCTACCAGTGGCTTACAAGGAAAAAAAATCCGGGGAAAAAGGCGACATGACCCCTGAAAAGTATCACTCTGTAGATTTTTACTATTATTTGGCATGTCTGATACTGTAGTGTCTGTAGCTTAATACATGTGCCAAATTTCAACTAAATATCTTAAAAACTGCACGAGCTATAAACAAAAAACTAAACTTTAACACCCTGTATCTCGATAATAAGGCTTTTGAGGACCTATCTTTATATGAAAATTTTGTCCTGAAATCACTTTAAGAATTGAACATTAAAATTATGTTACTGAATTTTGAAACACCCTGTATATATCGCTCTTTAATGACGATTATCATTTTGTCATTTTATGTTCAAGGTTACATGTCTATGCAAATGAGGACTGCATTCGAAAAACTAAAGGCAAAGGAGAAAATGGAAAATACAAGCAACGAATGCAGTTTGGAAACCACCGAAGCCGAGATTGAACTGCCTGAAGATTGGGAACACATTGATCAAGCTTTGGAAGATTACCTAAACTTTAGGTAATTAGCCATTTGGGCACACAAATTAATGAAAATTCGAATTACTAATTTAAATTATCGGATTAACATGAATTTGTATTTATTTAATTTAGTATTGGTAAATTATTTTTTGCACTGTTGACTCAACACTACACAAATCTACTAAAATTTAGAGTTATCGATATTTTACAATAAACCTTATTCATGGATAAGCTCGCAACGGGTGTATTTTGCAGCAGTCAGTCAAGCTATTGCCTACCGACTGTCTTTGTTGGGAAAAAGAAAGGCACATCTCGATTTTGTGTGAATTATCGGAACTTGAATCTTGATTGTAAGTCTGAAGTAAAAAAGTTAAAATAGAGTAAATATAACCCTAAATGTAGGCAAAATCTGATAGTTTCTTTTCGTTCTATCATCTCAGCTAAAGAGTTCTACTAGAAAGTCTGAAGTGTCACAATTACCCCTCATTTCATTTAGTACCTTGGTACTACACTCGTGTTCAAAAAAATTAACTCATGAAAAATTGTATTTAGGTCATTTTATTTTGTTGTAAACTAGCTTTATACAAGGGGGGATGTTGTAAACCGGTGAAATGGCATATCAAATGTTTGATACTGTCACTTTAGTTGCCAGCAGTATAAAAGACAAGCTGGATTTTCAACAAAAAATACTTAAACTATTCAATTTGATTTTTTATGTTCGGCATTTTTCTGAGCACGAGTATACACTTGAATTTTACGTTATGCCATTTGGATGAAAATAAGCTCGTTCTACATTCTAAAATTTGACCAGTGTCTGGGCTGTTGTTATAGACCACTTTGTTAAGGCATATCTAGACTGTATGATAGTTTATTCCAAAGGTCAGCAGAGTTTTCTACAACTCATTTATCTCGTGTTTAAACCGCTTGGAAAGCATCAGTTTTAAAATCATTTTTGAGTGCCTTACTTGAAATTTCTTGGGCACAAAATTAAAAGCAATGCAGGTTTTCCTTCAGAACGACACGTACTTCAACTGAAGAAGTTTCATGTTTCAACATCAATAAAAGGACTTTATTATTGGTTTGTCGGCACAGCTAATTGGTTAAGGAAAAGAGGGAAACTTTTAAAAATCATTCGACAAAATCAAGTCTGTCTTAGAAAATATTTTACAACTTCACCGATCAGATCCGAAATTACATTTTTTCTTCAAATCACACGCAACTTGTAATGGTATATCTGTTCTTTTTTAATGGACTTCGAATAAAATAAAAAAGGAACAAATTAACATGCAAGCTCAAAACTCACCAATGCCGAGATAAAGTTTCGCCTACATGAACAAGAACTATTGATAGTTTTTTGAGATCCTGCAAAGTATGACCATTTACTAAAAGAAACGTTCACATTGATATTAGGACATTGATTTTGGTCTACAGATTTAAAGATGAGAAATCAAAACTAACCAGACCATGATAAACGATTGTTACTACAGGAAGCTGCAGTTATATAAGACAGCACGTTCGTATGTGTTTGGTCTGTGCATCAACGAAATCTGACACAACTCAATCTTAGAAAAATGTTTACAACATTACCTATCTTATCCGAAATTACGCTTCTTCTTCAATCTCATTCAACTTAAAATGGTATAGCTGTCCGATGTACCGGGAAGGCCGTCCGGTTCCTTGGAATGACTTGGACGATATCTTGTCACTAATTTCAAACCCTTCAAGTTTAAGCAATGTATGTAGGGTCTTAGTTGATATCTTGCGTCTTAGATCTTTTCTTAGATATAAATAGTGTTTTTTTTTTGTTTTATTTTTTTTTATATAAGCGGTTTCCTAGCAGTAAATTATTATGTGTTACAACTTGAACCGTTTCAAAACCAACATACACCAATATTTCCGCGCACTTGCCGCTTCTCGAGCGTGATAGGGATTTCCTTGCGAGTGCGCATAACCGTTAAAAAAAAGTGTTTTTCTGGGAAAAACTGATGATACCTGGTGAATGGACCAGTGTAGATGGCGCGGCGTACCCATAGACGAAGCCGAAGACAGGGATCAGCGACAAAAAACCAAGAACTTGAGAAAAGACATTTAATTCTGAAACTGACAATTCTTTGTCATTCAATCCTGACATCCCCCTGTATGTTCTAAGGAGAGACCGACTTGAACCAACGCGGACGGATTGTTTTTCAAAAATTTTGTTAAATGTTATGGATGTGATTTTGTCAGTGGGATAATTAATGTATCGTTTAAATTTGGTTTTATCGGCTTGATCACTGCTAGTCTTACAAACATAAAGATATGATATTTTTAGTAGATATTGCCAGAATACCGACGATTTAACGGTTTTCTTTTTAATCAATTTGTTTTGACAAGGGGGATGTCGTAGGCTTCGCTTTTACTTTATATTTTTATAAGAGGCTGCGTATGGAAGTATAGGTCTACCAAGTTGGTTAAATGAAGACATTGAACTCGTATATCAAAATTTTAAAATGAAATATGATTCTTATATTACGCTACACTCTATACTGAGACGTGAATGTAATTCTCAATCCCTTTTCTTGAACAATTGAAGTTAATTTAGAATAAACATATTTAAATATATAATTTTTAAAAGATTTTTTTTTAATCCTTAAAGATATCTTTAGACAGTTGTTAGGCAATGTTGTGCAATTTATCTTTTTTGTTCTTCAGCGAAGCATACGACTACACCTGGCACTACGAACAAGCCACGGCTGACCTAATGCAGTGCTTTATTAGCGAAGATGTCTCGGTTGACTACAAACATTCGAAGAGAGGACTGACTGCTCTAATGATTGCTGCCCATTTAGGAGACTTGCAGTTTGTCAGTAAATTGGTGAATATGGGTAAGTAATGATACCAAGTATCCGAATCTGTTCATTGGATTTTTATGATTTTTACAGATGATGTGATGTCCATGAAGGCTACCGGTTCTATGGTAATATGAGGTGGTGTGAAGTTATGACATCATCTATTGTTTAAATGAAATGAAATGTGTCGGTCTTTCTTGTTACCTCGTATGATGACGATTTGCTGCCATTTTGACTACACTCCATGCCATAACACCAATGGACTCAATAATTTTAGTCAACTTGTGGATCACGTCATTTATGACTTTGCTTCAAATGAACAATCGCTGAGGGATTAAGACCTGGTGGGTGTGCTTTCGGGCTGTTCGGCCGTCGTCGTTGGAAATTCGTTCTCGACGTTTCGCCATCTCGAGTGGATGGCATGTTCAGGAGATGTTGACTGTTTGTCGGCTTCTCGAAGACTGGTTTTTAAAAGAGAACCCACATGAAAACTTAATATTTTTTTCTTAGGAGCCAAATTAGAATTAGCCGACGCTTTAGGCCGTACAGCAATAGACTACGCCAAAATGTCAAACAGAAGCGAGATGCCCGAAATCCTAGAGTACCTCAAATCCGAGCGCTCCACTCCGAAAAAATGCGACGAGTCCGATGCGGAATTTTTGGGAAAACTTTACGATATGACAACACCGGACGATTTCTTTGATTACAATCTCATAGTTCATTTGGTCAGCTACATAATGTCACACAGCAATGATGGTTCCATTTTGGTGTTTTTACCGGGTAAGACCATCGGTAATAGTGTTTGAACTTCTTATGTTGCTTTACAGAGTGTGTACGAAAATTGACTTAATAAGTGGGAGGTTTTCTTTAATATTACTCTAACCAAAAAAATATTTCTGTAGATGAATTTTGCTTGTTCTAAAACTTATTTAACAGCCATCAGATCAAAGTTGACTTGCACAGTATACAGGGTACAACACACATATTTTGCATAAGAATAAAGTACCCTTAAAAAATAGATAGAAAAAAATTCTGCGTCGACTTGAAAATTTTGAAATTTTCCGAGATTTTTTAAAGTATTTTCTATTTTGCATAATACATTCTCAAACTGACAAAAAAATCATACTTGGTGCCACGGGTGGGAGTCGAGAATACATTTGCAATATGTTTAATATGCAGAATAGAAAAATCCTTTTAAAAAAACTCTGCCAATATATGGGCCCCTAAGCTCACACTAGGTACTATAGTTATAGTTTACGTGTGAGCTTATATAACTAAAAACTAAAATATATTTTATTCAACTCCAGACTAAATTACCTTTTGTTTGATACCACACAAGCCATGTTTGGACTTAAACTCAAATTTTTAAAATCTACCCCCCACCCTTAAAAAAACGCAAAAACTAAAATGTATTTTGTTAAACTCCGGACTCAATTACCTTTCGTTTGATATCACACACGCCATATTTTCACCTAAACTCTAATTTTTTAAATATACCCCCACCCTTTTTTTAAAATAAATTAAAATGTATTTTGTTTAACTTCAGACTCAATTACCTTTCGTTTGATATCACACACGCCATATTTGCACTTAAACTCTAATTTGTTTAATCTACCCCCACCCTTTTATTCGGTTTGTGTTCGGTAGATTTTGTTCATTTTTAAATGGGACCATCTCGACCCAAGACCCAGCCTAGGTACCAAATTTCATTAAAATCGGCCAAGCGGTTTTTGAGTTATGCGCGTTGGTCGTTACAGACATACAGACAGACAGACAGACGCAACAAAAAAGTTTCAAAATCATCTGAAACCCAAAGATATATAAAAAAATTTGAAATCGGAGCAACTTTTTTTTTCTCGAAAAAATTAGGATCACCATAGCTCACACTACTATAGTATAGTATATGTGTGAGCTAAAATTGGATATTCTTGAAGTCGCCATAGGAGGCTAAAACTTTGTATCTGAACATAACTTTTTTTAGTATTTTTTTCTATCTATTTAAATAAGGGTACTTTCCTGTTATGCAAAATATATATTTTGCGTTCTGACCTGTATACTGTGCAAGTCAACTTTGATCTAATGGGCGTTAAATAAGTTTTACTACACGAAAAACTCATTTTTTTTCTGTTAACGTAATATTAAAGAAAATGTCTGTTTGCTAAGCAAATGCTACCTCTTATTTAAATGTACACTTAGTGATTATGACATTTATAGTGTAATTTTATGGTTTTTCATACTGGGGCGAATTTTCCTTTAATGATACACCGAGAAAACCCTTGGTGGACACAGTGCAAGCGAACTAGTTTTTTATATTACAAAGCATAAGGAGACTTACGGGAGGTTATCTGCTCACCTCTTCTTCACAATAAATTACTTGTATTATTTACTTAATTCAAGACACTGTTTGGCAAAGTGGACAGTAATAACGTCCTATTATAAGGGATTGTGCTGGAGGCTTTTAGAGCGCAGCAGAAATCTAAAAAATACTCTGCCAATATATGGGCCCCTAAGCTCACACTAGGTACTATAGTTATAGTGTACGTGCGAGCTAATAAAACTAAAACCTGAAATATATCTTATTCAACTCCCGACTAAATTACCTTTTGTTTGATACCACCATCAAGGTATATTCTACCTCGATGGATACCACACAAGCCATGTTTTGGCTTAAACTAAAATTTTTGAAATCTACCCCCACCCTTAAAAAAATAAAAACTAAACTGTATTTTGTTTAACTCCAGACTCAATTACCTTTCGTTTGATATCACACACGCCATATTTTCACATAAACTCTAATTTTTGAAATCTACCCCCACCCTTTTTGAAGAAAAAAAAACTAAAATGTATTTTGTTTAACTCCATACTCAATTACCTTTCGTTTGATATCAGACACGTCATATTTTCACATAAACTCTAATTTTTTAAATCTTCCCTCACCCTTTTATTTGGCTTGTGTTCGGTGGATTTTGTTTATTTTTAAATGGGACTATCTTGACCCAAGACCCAGCCTAGGTACCAAATTTCATTAAAATCGGCCAAGCGGTTTTTGAGTTATGCATGTTGGTCGTTACAGACAGACAGACAGACAGACGGCGCGACAAAAAAGTTTCAAAATCATCTGAAACGCAAAGATATATAAATACTCTGCCAATATATGGGCCCCTAAGCTCACACTAGGTACTATAGTTATAGTGTACGTGTGAGCTAATATAACTAAAAACTGAAATATATTTTATTTAACTCCAGACTAAATTACCTTTTGTTTGATACCACACAAGCCATGTTTTGACTTAAACTCAAATTTTTGAAATCTACCCCCACCCTTAAAAAAACTAAAATGTATTTTGTTAAACGCCGGACTCAATTACCTTTCGTTTGATATCACACACGCCATATTTTCACTTAAACTCTAATTTTTAAAATATACCCCCACCCTTTTTCTTTAAATAAATTAAAATGTATTTTGTTTAACTGCAGACTCAATTACCTTTCGTTTGATATCACACACGCCATATTTTCACACAAACTCCAATTTTTGAAATCTACCCCCACCCTTTTATTTGGTTTCTGTTCGGTGGATTTTGTTCATTTTTAAATGGGACCATCTCGACTTAAGACCCAGCCTAGGTACCAAATTTTATTAAAATCGGCCAAGCGGTTTTTGAGTTATGCGCGTTGGTCGTTACAGACAGACATACAAACAGACAGACAGACAGACATACAGACAGACAGACAGACAGACGGCGCAACAAAAAAGTTTCAAAATCATCTGAAACGCAAAGATATATAAAAATTTTTGAAATCGGAGCAACTTTTTTTTTCTCGAAAAAATTAGGATCACCATAGCTCACACTACTATAGTATAGTATATGTGTGAGTTAAAAAATGAACTGTTAAGCCAGTCTGGGGGGGGGGGGGCATAGGTAGGTTAAAAAGTATGTTTTTCTGTTGCGTATTTGTGCAGCTTCACTAGTTTTTTAAATTCACCAGGGTCGTGATTAAAAAGTCGGATTTTTATAGAAATTTTGTGGATACAAAACATAAAAGTTTACTTATTTTTTCAGATATTGATTTAAAATATGCTTTATGGTTTAACCCCCTGGAGGACGTTTAGATGTTACCTTCAAAATCTTAATTTCTAATTTTTCGCTCCAATGCCCTGAACAGTTTCGGTTGTTTTAGCATTTATTTTATCTTAGGATACGAGGAAATTATGCAGTGCAGTACCTCCATCCAGTCCTGTGAAGATCTGCCCCAGAACTATCGGATTTTCTTTCTTCACTCTTCAATGAACATGAGAGATCAGTGCGAAGTGTTCGAACCCTTAAATGGTATTAGGAAGATTATTTTGGCCACCAATATAGCCGAAACCAGTATTACGGTTGAAGATGTAGTTTTTGTCATCGATAGCGGGAAAGCTAAGGAGAAAACCTATGATTCGGTAAGAGAAGAACGATTTGTATTTTAGTTAGTTAATACAATACAAAATTTTGCAATTAACTTTGAAATACAAAATAATATTGTTAAAAAAAATAATGAAAAAAAAAACGTTTGTTTAAATCTTTCTCGACAAGAAGGGTTATTAAACTTTTGGCTATTATTATGGTAATCATGTGATTCAAATCGGAAATTAATTTAATTGCTTTATCCGCCCAAGGCTAAGAGTGTCTACTGTAAAGAGATAAAACACCACTATTTTATATTTGTTTTTTAGATGTTTGTTTAACACGTATTGTGTGGTGTGGGTCAATAATGTCCACCAGATGAATATATTATTTTTTACCACAAAGGCCGTGGTAGGTCAACATTTCATCGCAGTCCAACAGAGCCATGGGGGTGATTTTTGGGCCCATTTTAAGAAAAAAACTTTATATGAACATATGTCCTAAACGTCTTACCTTTTGAGATACAGGGTTGTCATATTGTCAGGATAGAAAATAATGTCCTATTAAGTAAATGACACAAGTTACGTTTATAAGCAAGTGCACATTAACCCTAAACATTCTAAGGAAATGAACTTCTGTATATAGTTCAAATTGTATTAAAAGTAATAAATTGTATACAGAACTATTATAAACAACGCGGTTAATGGGATTTCGATGATGTTTATAATAGTTCTGTATACAATTTATTACTTTTAACGATATTGTTATGATCATGCAGAGAAACGGTTTTTATTTTTTTAAGCGAAAACCGTGCATTGGATTGAAAAAAATCAAGGTTAGAAATGATTGGGGATTTCAAAAATAATTTTTATTTCAGGAAAAATCAATGTCTGCCAAAATAGGCAGGTCAAATTACGTACAAACGCCACTGATGGAAATTAAAAAAAAAGTGATACATTAAAAAATGCCTCTTGATTCATAGTACATGTATGACAAATTTCATTAAAATATCTGAAGTGATATTCTAGATATTAATAATAAATGATTTATTTTTGAAAACTTTACCATCCTGTATCTCAAAAGGTAAGACGTTTAGGACATATGTTCATATAAAGATCACCCAAATAAATATTGACATTCAATTAGGAAACACCCTGTATGTTTAAGAAGTGGTATAGGATGCATTAGTATTTTGCGGTTGTTGGCCATGGTTGAAACAAAAATTAATTCGTCTGGCTGGATATGCCGCTGTGACCTCGGACATTTAAATTGGTTATCTGCGCGTTGCCGGAATGTTTTTTTTTTCCATCAAGGGGCTATGTTGCATTTTCCAACAATATATTTTTAAGGCTTTGTTTAAGCATTATACGACATCGCCATTCATACTAAACATGCAATGTTAAACATAAAACATAAAAACAGTATAAAAGGATTTTCCAAAAGCGGGCTCCCAGCTGTTTTTTCAGGGCAGACAAGCAAGGACTGCCCAATCTCATAAGACGTACATTCTCCAGTTCTCGCGCATGCAGATGACGCGGTCCGTTTTGCCGCGGGGACAAGTCGCTGCGAGAATTTTTGTTTCATGACAATTGTTTCAACGGTTTTATTTAGTTTTACTTGGTATATAATTGTTAACTTGTTTGTTTAAATGGCAGACTTTCTTATTAGTTATTAGACAAATGTTTCTCAAACTTAAAACGTGGTGGCGCTTATGGTCACAATAGAGTTTTGTACACAAATTTTAAAAAATCAAAATGGCGAACTTTCTTATTTATGGACCTATATGTATAAGATTCGGCACTTTGAAGGTGTCTTAGGTTTAAAAAACTTTTAAACAAAATGACGGACTTTAAAATGTATAAACCAATTTGCCTCAAACTACTTTGCCTTTGCCTACTATGTAATACAATAGTTAACTCACATTTAAAAAATCAAAATGGTGGTTGCAAAATGGCAAACTTTCTTATTTATGAACCTATATGTATGAAATTCAGCACTTTTTTAAACCAAACTGAAGAAAATCAACATGGCGGATCCAAAATGGCGGATTTTCTTATTTTTAAACCGATTTGCTTTAAACTTGAAACTTCGCGGTGCATACGATACAATGTTTGAGTCACACTTAAAAATAAAAATGGCGGATGCAAAATGGCAAACTTTCTTATTTATAAACCTATGAAATACGGCATTTTGAGGTATTTTAGGTTGCTGATTATAATTTTTAAACAGAACTGAAGAAGATTAAAGTAAAAAATAAATATAATTCAAAGATTGTATTGAGTAGTCTTACGCACCACGAAGTTTCAAGTTTGCGGCAAATCGGCCATTTTGACTTTTTAAAATTTAAGTTAAAAATTGCAATCAGCGACCTGAAACTTCCTAAAGTTCCAAATTTGATACATACATACATCAGGAAATTTACCCATTTTGGATCCGGCATTTTGATTTTTAACATTTTAAAAAAAACTGTTTTGAGTGAGCTTAAGCACCGCCAAGTTTCAAGTTTATAAAAATCTGTCTACAACTGAAAAGTCCACCATTTCAGATCCGCTATTCTAATTAATATTTCTAAAAAAAATGCTGAATTCTGTTGTCACCACCAGAAACACTATAAACCTACTAACTACTTAGTTGAAAAAATTTTATACAATGGCATAAACCAACAAATAAACAAGTATATAGAAGTCAAGTTAAATTGTTTAAAGAATGGGCAATGTCAATATCATAAAACAATTCTCGCAGTTAATGGTCCCCGCGGCGAATTCTCCCTGCGGCAGAATTATCCCCTACCCATGCTTAACTTGATTTCATCAAAACCAAATCACAGTATACCTATTTAAAATATAATCTGGAACTAATATAAATAAAACGATACGCAATATATCCACAATATTATATTTAAAAAAAACAAATCCAAATCGCTTGGTTTGCGGTATATATTCTTGCGCGCAATAGCAGCCGCAATTCAAAATTAACTACTACCCTTTAATATACTATTTAGGGCTTACGTATTTTGGGGAGTTAGGCTCGAGGGTTTAGCTAAATGTCACGTTATTTTAAAGGGGAGGGTGTTGCCAAATTGTAACAATGGGGAAGGGATGGCCAAATTTTGGAAAAAAAATTGTTAAGGTATTTATAACCGGCATCTATCGGTTGCCCGGCGCGTCAGTCCGACGATGGATATCGATGTTTCTTAAATTGGTTATCTCTTGCATCCTGTCGGTGTTACTGCAACATCTGTATTAATCTGTGGTTAAAATTTATATTTTTTCCGTCTTTTTGGCCATTATGAACTATAAAAGTACGTTCCCAAGGTACATATAAAAATTCAGATGTTTTATTATCTATTTCTATAATTCCATTTTAGCTCACACTACTACTATACTATAGTAGTGTGAGCTATAGTGATCCTAATTTTTTTGAGAAAAAAAAAAGTTGCTCCGATTTCAAAATTTTTTATATATCTTTGCGTTTCAGATGATGTTTAAACTTTTTTGTTGCGCCGTCTGTCTGTCTGTCGGTCTGTCTGTCTGTCTGTAACGACCAACGCGCATAACTCAAAAACCGCTTGCCCGATTTTAATGAAATTTGGTACCAACGCTGGGTTTTGGGTCGAGATGGTCCCATTTAAAAATGAACAAAATCCACCAAATACAAGCCAAATAAAAGGGTGGGGGTATATTTCAAAAATTAGAGTTTATGTGAAAATATGGCGAGTGTGATATCAAACGAAAGGTAATTGCGTCTGGAGTTAAATAAAATACATTATACTTTTAAAAAAAGGGTGGAAGTAAACTTAAAAAATTAGTGTTTATGTGGAAATATGGCGTTTGTGATATCAAACGAAAGGTAATTGAGTCTGGAGTTAAACAAAATACATTTTAGTTTTTAAAGAAAAGGTGGGGGTAGATTTGAAAAAGTTTAAGTCAAAACATGGCTTGTGTGGTATCAAACGAAAGGTAATTGAGTCTGGAGTTCAATAAAATATATTTCAGTTTTTAGTTATATTAGCTCACACGTACACTATAACTATAGTACCTAGTGTGAGCTTAGGTGCCCATAGATTGGCAGAGATTAAAATACTCTTTCCAAAAAAGCAAGATTTTTTATTCAAAATTTTAAACAAAAAATTTTTTTTGTGATACAAAACACCACAAAAATCATTAATATACGTTTCTGCTTCAATTTCTTATTATTCTCACAGTACAGCAAGATATCGGCCCTCCAGACTCAATGGATTTCCAGAGCTTGTGCGAAGCAGAGACAGGGCCGTGCTGGACGATGCAGGCCCGGGATGTGCCTAAAATTGTTTACCAGCCAAAGATACCAACATATGACCGAGGAGAGAATTCCTGAGATCTTAAGAGTCTCCTTAGAGGTTAGTAACATTTTTTTTGGATCATATTGTTTTGAGTGAATGTCCTAAAAAAGTGATTGATAATAAAAAAATACACTTTTAGTTTTACTTTATTTTTGCATAACTTTTGTAAAATAAGTTACCATAAATAAAATAAATAGGAGAGATCAGGTATTGGTGGAAAATGAGGAACTTAGGACCTCGGAGTTGATTTAGTAGAGGTAAATGATTATTTATTTAAATCAAGGTAGAACTAATACACTAAAATTTTATAAAACTTTTCTATTTTACTAAATAGTATTAAAAATTAGCTAAGAATCGAGTTGATTTAGAAGGGTGATGAAACTTAATCAAAGTAGACTATTTTATTACTCTAAAAGATATTTAATTTTTATGTTTAGGTTTTGGGTAGATCATTTGTCAGGTTCATTACTATTTGGTGCAGTTTTTGGTTAAAAGCCGCATGTAGAAAAATGGCTTTAAAGTGTTTTGAAATAAAACGTGATGCGGTTTTTTTTTTAAATTTTATTTGAAGGTGGTAAGAAAATTTAATGAAATCAAGTTATTTTATTCCAAATGAGCATTTCCACTGAAAAAAGCGCCACATACGTCATTTCTCTTAATATTAGGTTTCTGAACCCCATTCGATGCTAACGGAATAGTCGGAAGTAGTAGTTTACTTGCAATTTTTAAATTTTATTTATTTTTCTTTACCAAGTTTTTAGATATATTTTTTTAAATTTCTGAATGTAATACAATCATCTAAAACAACATACTTTTTCAACAAGTGAAATTAAAGAATTCTTTCTGTTTTCAGACGTTGATTGGACGACCTCTAATTTGAGTTTTCATACCTTTAATAGTGGGAAGAATTATAGAGATCAGTTGGATGGCTTGGTTCATATTCACTCTCAGGGTATTAACTCGAATACCCTGAGAGTTTCTCGTTCTTGTATTGAGACACCGCAGACATGCATAGATGGAAGTTTTCCGAAAATTTATGTATAGTCTTCGGTGGCTTAATGTAGCGAGCGTTTGCGTACAGAGCAAGAGATTTCGGGTTCGAGTCCCAGCCGAAGACAGAAAACTTCTTATTTTTCTTTCTTTAATTTCACGTGTTGTTTATTGTTTTAGGTCCTTGCATTATTTGCAATTTGGTATTTGAGAACATATTTTTTATTTGACTTTTTAGCTCAATTAATTATATTTTCATGCATTTTATCACTACAGGATGACAAAAATTAGGCATTTTTGGGAGGTTAAAAGTACCTCCAGGGGAGATAAAGAAAAGGTGATCCACCTTTTTGGCACTAAATTTTTAAGACAGATTTAAAAGTATCTATATCTATCTAGATACATCAAGCCGTTTTTGAAATGCAGGGGGTTTTTCAAAAGTTTGCATTTTGGGTTTGTTATTTTTTTGTTATAAATTGATTTTTATAGAATCCAAGTGCCGAACCGAATTTCATCTTCCACTTTTAGCTTTTGAGATATTACATAAATTTGATTTTTTTTATCGAATTACGCTTTTTTTATTCGATTTTTGAAATCAGCGTAAAACTTCCTTTAAAATAACGTTCCTTTGTTTTTATTTTTCGTATTGGTTCTTTATACTCTAATAAGAAAATTAAAAAATGGAATAAAAAAATGGTGATTCTCTAACAAAAATACCAACTTTATGTAATATCTCAAAAACCAAAAGCGACAGATAAAATTTAGTGTGAAAGATGGATTCTTATTCAGTTGAGTCGTTATCGTCTCTTGAAATTTGAGTGTCGCAAAATGCCCAACTTGGATCAACCTGTATTTAACTTTATTATTTTTAATGTTCTGAGAGCATTTCTTTTATTTTTATAAAAACTGTTTTTATCATCAATTAATAATTTGTTGCAAAAATTTTAAAAAATATGTATATATTTTTTTACTTAACTTTATCATAGAACATAAATACAAGGTGGGCAAAGCAAAACGTAAATTTTTTTTTCGGTTTTATTTTTTTACCCGTTGTTCGATTTTTGTGATTTTGGTCTCTATCGAAAGCTAAGGCTATAACATGACATTTTTGTTTGTTTGACATAAAATCCAAGAATAATTTAAAAATTTAATCATTTTTTAGACCAATTACCAAAAAAGTCGTTAGTCTCGAGCCTTAGCTTTCGATAAAGATCAAAATCACAAAAATCGAACAAAGGGTAAAAAAACTACAGCTAAAAACAAAATGTACGGGTTTTTATAAATACCTAAAGGTCTGACAACGCACGCAAAACACTTTAACTAGACAAAAATGCTGCACGTGAGAACATGCGGCTCTGGTAAAGTTAAACCATTATCAATCACAGTTCATTACCTAGCATCAAAGCCGCATGTCGTCACATGCGGCTTTATTATAAGGATAAGCTGCATTAAACTTGATAACACACGCCTTTTTTGCTTGCCAGAAACACCTACGGCTTTCATGTCCAGGAGGACTGGATAAAAATTAGACATAGAACCGTCCAAACCCACTAGTTTTCAAAATTGATATTCTTTATACAAATTTTGGATTTTATGGATGTATTTATGCAAAATGCAATAATGCAAGGTTTTACTTAAAACCGTTAACAAGAATTCCAAAGGGGAAAATTACATTAAAAAAAATTACTGTGCTTTAGCCGGGATTTGAAACCGAAACTTTGGCTATGTACGCCAACGATTTACCAATTAGGCCACCGAAACCGTGTATAAAATTTTAAAACTCCATATCACGGTCAGTGTAGGAAAGCTAGCTCTCACTGTTAAAGTGTGAAATCAAATTAGACGTAAGTATCAACGTCTAAAAGCTAGATCTTTCTTTTATTTCACGCCTGGTTTGGATTTGGTTGTTTACTGTTTTGACTCAAACCTTGCATTATTGCATTTTGGTAAAACGTCTGGAAATGTTCTGGAAAACTCTGGAAATGTCCTGAAAAAGTCTGGTCTAGAAAAGTCTGGAATGGTTTGAAACATTCTGAAAAAGGGACCGTTAATTTTGAGAGATTTTTATTTACGTGACCCTTAACTTTAAGTGCCCTTTAACTTTGAGACATTTATTGCATGACTTTCATCCTCAGACTATTTAAACTATTTTTATAGCCAAACATCAAAAACAAATCCAAGTCGCCGAAGTCGGTTACTGTGAGATAGGCTTGAAGTTGAATAATAAAGTAAAAGTGATATGGCATAACGCGGGAAGTTGCGGGAATTTGAATTAAATTTTTTTAGTTAAAAAACATTATTTAGTTTTTTTTTTTCAACACAGGAATTATGCCTAAATGCAAAAACTATCGCACCAGATGACATGAACATTTTTGACTTCTTGTCGCTTGCGCCAGATCCTCCCAGTGCAAACTCTGTCAAAGTGGCTATAGAAAGTTTACAGTTTCTTGGAGCTCTTGGTAAGAAAATAAAGGTTTCGTTTGATTTTCCGACAAAATAAAATTCATGTTTTTAAATATTCGTAATCAATACAAATCAAAAATAAAATTGACTATATTGATTTCTCACTTACAGTTAGTTTCTAACCTATTTAATGTTCTTACCTGCTTTTGATTTTTTTTTTTGAGAAATAATATTGAAATTGATGGATGGAACATTTTCTGATGACAATAATTCACCAAATCATTCGACAATCTCAAATTCGCCATTGTGAATTCACTGTAATCTTAAAAACAAAAAGTTTTGACAATTTTTTACTTTTCGGTCATCATCACTTCTTAAAATCAACTTAACTTATTACACATTGCATAGAAAATTATTAGATATGTTGTAAGATCCAATGATTTTTATTCTGCTTTATTTTATAAATTTAGGTAAAGAAGAGGAACTAACAAAACTTGGCGAATACCTATCCCAGCTAACTGTTGAACCGAAATTCGGCAAAATGGTAATTTACGGAACCATTTTCCGGTGTTTGGATCCTTTGTTGACCTTAGCTGCTTGCATGGCTCATAAGTAAGTAATATAAAATATTTTTAATTTATTGTTGATAATGCTGAAAAATTACAAATGCACCGTGTCAAATTTTAAGGTATTCTTTAGTATTAAATTATGAATTAGGAACTAAAACCCGAAGAACAATTTGAACCGTTTAGTAAGCGATAAGTGTCTAACTAAGCCTGCGTGATTATTTGAGATAGATACTTTTGAGAGCTGCTTTCCAGAGTATTTCTTTCAAATGGGCACATTTTGCAGAGTAACTGTCAGTTACTATCAGTTACTTTATAAAATGTGTCAATTTGCGAGAAATACTGTGAAGCCAAGCAGCCCTCGATAGAATATTGCTCTTAAATGTACACTCATTCTAAGTCGTGAAAAAGGAAATAAATTTCAGTGGCCGACTCTTATAAATAGGTTTATGTTGAACACGTATTCTCTCTTTAACAACACAGTTTAAATTTCAACTTTGTCATACAAGCTCCTGTATCTTTTATCACTAGTAGTTTCCTTATCACAGTTTTCAATTTTGCAATGGGTAAACTTATGTGAGTTAGAACCAGACAATGGACAAACAATATCTCAATGCAACGAGTATGTATCAGTTACTTTTCAAAATTTGTCCATTTGCGAGAAATACTGTGAAGCCAAGCAGCCCTCGATAGAATATTGCTCTTAAATGTACACTCATTCTAAGTCGTGAAAAAGGAAATAAATTTCAGTGGCCGACTCTTATAAATAGGTTTATGTTGAACACGTATTATCTCTTTAACAACACAGTTTAAATTTCAACTTTGTCATACAAGCTCCTGTATCTTTTATCACTAGTAGTTTCCTTATCACAGTTTTCAATTTTGCAATGGGTAAACTTATGTGAGTTAGAACCAGACAATGGACAAACAATATCTCAATGCAACGAGTATGTATCAGTTACTTTTCAAAATTTGTCCATTTGCGAGAAATACTGTCAAGCCAAGCAGCCCTCGATAGAATATTGCTCTTAAATGTACACTCATTCTAAGTCGTGAAAAAGGAAATAAATTTCAGTGGCCGACTCTTATAAATAGGTTTATGTTGAACACGTATTCTCTCTTTAACAACACAGTTTAAATTTCAACTTTGTCATACAAGCTCCTGTATCTTTTATCACTAGTAGTTTCCTTATCACAGTTTTCAATTTTGCAATGGGTAAACTTATGTGAGTTAGAACCAGACAATGGACAAACAATATCTCAATGCAACGAGTATGTATCAGTTACTTTTCAAAATTTGTCCATTTGCGAGAAATACTGTCAAGCCAAGCAGCCCTCGATAGAATATTGCTCTTAAATGTACACTCATTCTAAGTCGTGAAAAAGGAAATAAATTTCAGTGGCCGACTCTTATAAATAGGTTTATGTTGAACACGTATTATCTCTTTAACAACACAGTTTAAATTTCAACTTTGTCATACAAGCTCCTGTATCTTTTATCACTAGTAGTTTCCTTATCACAGTTTTAAATTTTGCAATGGGTAAACTTATGTGAGTTAGAACTAGACAATGGACAAACAATATCTCAATGCAACGAGTATGTATCAGTTACTTTTCAAAATTTGTCCATTGGCGAGAAATACTGTGAAGCCAAGCAGCCCTCGATAGAATATTGCTCTTAAATGTACACTCATTCTAAGTCGTGAAAAAGGAAATAAATTTCAGTGGCCGACTCTTATAAATAGGTTTATGTTGAACACGTATTATCTCTTTAACAACACAGTTTAAATTTCAACTTTGTCATACAAGCTCCTGTATCTTTTAATCACTAGTAGTTTCCTTATCACAGTTTTAAATTTTGCAATGGGTAAACTTATGTGAGTTAGAACTAGACAATGGACAAACAATATCTTAATGCAACGAGTATGTATCAGTTACTTTTCAAAATTTGTCCATTTGCGAGAAATACTGTGAAGCCAAGCAGCCCTCGATAGAATATTGCTCTTAAATGTACACTCACCCTAAGTCGTGAAAAAGGAAATAAATTTCAGTGGCCGACTCGTATAAATAGGTTCGTGTTGAACACGTATTCTCTTTTTAACAACACACAGTTTAAATTTCAACTTACAGGCTTCAGTATCTTTTGTCACTAGTAGTTTTCTTATCACGTAACATTTTCTGTCAGTTTATTTTAAAGAAAATTTCCTATATAATGATTGTTGTTGTCATGGTAAATACCACTCCTACCTTATTTGGTTTGGCAGGAAGCTGAGGCCGGAACTAGACGAGGGCTGACCAGGGCTAAGCCCTGGTGTAAAAAATTGAGCTCTGGTACCTAAAAAATTTTACAAATAATTAATAAGTCATATATGTATATGTAATCCCCCAATATCTTCCACTCTTCTTTGTCTGTCGCCGTGTTCATCCATCTAATTCCCGCATGTTTCTGCAAATCGTCCGCACATCTCATTTGGGGTCTTCCCCTACTTCTTTTATTTTCCCAAGGTCTCCAGTTTACAATACACTTTTTCCATCGATCATCTTTCTGTCTGATATTATGACCGGTAAATTTCCATTTTAATTTTGCTACTTCTCCTCTGACATCCCTTACTTTTGTTTTATTTATTATTAATTCATTTCTTTCTCTATCTGTTCGCTTTACATGCAACATTTGTCTTTCCATTGATCTTTGGGCTTTTGTTACCTTATCCATGTTTGATTTTGTAAGTGTTCAGGTCTGGGATCCATAGGTAAGTACAGGAAGGATACATTGGTTATACACTTTCGTTTAGAATAATGGCTATGGATTCTTTCCAGTGGTTTGGAATCATTTTTTCTTTTAGTATTTTATTCAGGAGAATATTAGTTATTTTTCATTTTCTTTAATGTTCTCTTTATTTCCGCTTTGCTTATTTCAGGTTGTAGTAGCTCTGAGTTTATATTCTTTATTTTTGTTTGAAGTTTTTTCATGGTTTCTCGTGATGGTTCCTTTTTTTTTGGTATAATTCTGTAGAGAATAGTTGTGTGATGTTTATGAGATCCTCTTTAACGTTAGTTTCTATGCCGTTAATATACTTTATTTTAATAATTGCATATCTACCTAGAGTCGGTCTTAGACATTTCATATTTCTATTATTTTTTATAAAAATAAAAATAAAAAGTAGGCCAACTTTTAACTTTCATTTTTTTTATCAGGAAATGGTTGGGCGCATGTGCGACATCGCGCCACGGGTTTTTTGTGGTTGTTCGGATACGGAATTTTATGTTTCTTTTTCAGTCTCTCTCTCAGCTTTAATTCATATTTCTGTTATTTTCTATAGCTCTCTCAACTTTAATTTCTTGGCTCTTTATTTTATTTTCTTTTATCATTTTTCTTATAGGTTTATTTATTTATGTGTATTCTATAGATGTTCTTTTTCCTTCTCTCGAGGGTTCTTTTGATATACAATTTTCTTTTTTTTTATCTTTTTGTGCGATATATTTTTCTACTTTGGTCATAGCTCTTGTCATTTATTTAATCTATATTTTCATTTTCGCATCCTAAGTTTTGGGTTAGCGGTTCCTTTAGCCTTTCTTTGTATATAGCTTTATTTTGTGTAAGTTTATTCATGTCAAGTTGTTCATTGTTATTATTAATTTTTATTTTCATTTAGAAATTGCTATCAATGTATGAATTTGTTCTGACCATCCTGTAATCACTGCCTGTTGTAAAGCTGTTTAGGACTGTTACATCTCTAACGATATTTTTATCAGTAGTCAGTATGTAGTTAATTTCTTTCTTCGTTATTTCATTAGGGCCATGTCCACTTTCGTTGCGGTTTCTTTCTATAAAACGAGTTCATTGCATAAAGGTGTTTTTCCTCTATATAATTAATTAGGACTGTACCCCTGTCATTCCTTTCGCCATATCTAAAATCCCCTATTTTAGCTTCTTCTATGTTCATTTTCTTACCTAATTTGGCATTGAAATCTTCCATTACCAGTGTTATAATTTTGTGGTCTTTTATAGCTTTTGAGATGCCTTCATAGAATGCTTCAGTGTGCTCGTCATCGTAGGTAGAAGTGGGGGCGTATACCTGAATAACTTTAAGTGATGTTCTTTTCATTTTGAGTGTAAGATAGGCAACGCGATCTGAGATTCCGTTAATAGTATGGATGTGCTTACTTATTGCTTTATTGGTTATGAATTCTACTCCGAAGTTGCTATTATCTTCATTACTTTTATGATATAGTAGATTACCGGAGTTCAGTTTTATCCAATTTTCTGATTTTCGTCGGGTTTCTGACAGGCCTATAATGTCCCATTTTATCCTTGCCAATTCTTCCTCCAGTTTATCCATGTTCCTATTGTTAGTTTTACTAGTTTTTATTTTGTTTTTGTACGTTGGATGCTTTTTCTCATAAGCGAATTTTTGCGTCCCCCAGATTTCGTGAGGTAGACCATGGAGGTGTGGGATTCGGGGAGTTTCCTTCCCACCTGGGGACCAATTCCTTTTGTTTTCAAATTCGCCATGATTTTTTCCCATTGGGGGGTATTGGCATTAAAACACCACGCTTGCCAGGCGTGTTGGTAAGTTTATATTTAGCCGCGCAATCTGGGACAGACGCTGTTTGCAGTCAAAAAGTAGGGTTGCCACCTACGCTATCATCGCCGTACCGAGGTCCTTCCTCTTCGCCTTTCATACCGGTGTGGTCTTCTCCCGTATCCCTGGGAAACCTAAGTAACATTATTACCACTCAAGGTTTTATCAATTTGGTTCCTAGGTTATTTAGAGGGTGCTGTTATGGGTTTTAGGATCAATTTAGCTACATAAAGGTAATTTATATAGCCAATTACCTAAAGGGGTGTTATACAACCAAAAAGTGATTTATAAAGGGAGTATAATAAAACTGATATTCCTTCTGTTCCTTTTAGATACTTTTGATTTTATTGATTTCTGATTTATAAAGATGGTCTTATAAAACCATTTTACCTAAAGTTTTTAAAAAGAAATAAATATAAACTTTGGTCATTTAGTTTTTTTCATTACTTTAGGTCATCACAAAAGTGTTTTATAATAGAGTTAAGAGGTTATCTTATATCCTTTTGTTTTTATAGTTACCAGTAGTTTAAAAGTAAATATGATTAGATAGGCGGCCATATAAACCCTAGTTTCCTTAAGGTTTTTAAGAGTGGTAAATATAAACTTTAGACTTTTGGTTTTTGCTATTACTTTTAGGCATTTTAAAAAGGTTTTATAGGATTGCTTAAAGGTAAACTTAATTCTTTTGTATTTATATAGTTACCCATAGCTGTATATTAAATATTATTTAAATAGGCTGCCATATAAAACCTTGTTTCCTTCTAACAGAAGTAAGTAAATACTTTCGTCTTTTATTTTTTTAGGTATTTCTTGTAAAAATAATAGATATACCTAGGTACAGATTGGTACCTACCTATTGCAAGATTGATTATTTAAAGCCCAATAATTAATAATTGTTGAGTTTCCGTCCTCCTGGGTAGGACACCCAGGCCTAGATAAGGCCTGTTTAGACGGCCAATATAAGAGGTTGCCCTCCAATCTGCAGGCACAACGAATATCTTTACACTGGCCCTCTCGGTTGTGTCGAAATTGCACGATAAAAAAACATTTAAAAGTGTTGAATTATACGCTTTTAATCACTTTATAAACAAATACAAAAAATTTAAGTGAGGTTATGTTGACTATGTTTACATTGTTCTTTTTTGTTGGTTTCATAAGGGCACTCAAAAATCCTTGTCGCGATAAAGTTACAAATAAAACCAAGTGACCACTATAAAACCATAATGGCGTATATAAATTTATTTAAAAAATATTGTAAAGAGAAAATATTTATCTAGTCGTTTTAGCAGTGTTTTTTAACAATTATTTTACTTTAATTTTGATTTATGTAAACCAAACAGACTTTTTTAATGGTGAATAGTGTAAATGATTTTTTTTTATTTTAAGTATTTGTTATTTTGTTATCAAAAAACTATTAAAAAGCATTCTTGAGCTGGCGCGCTTGTTTTGAGAGCTTTTTAGATACGATTTTATCAAAAAAATAAATTTGGCATCTAACATTTTTTGCAATTTTGTGACCTAAATTATTTTATATAGCCATTGTGAATCTAAAATATCGCCATAGCTTTTATAGGAAAACTTCTTTACTCTAAAGGTATTCAACAGAATCGCCAGGATACCAAATTACCAAATCTAGTTTTATAATAGGATAGAGGACGTTTCTGAGTTGCTTTTAGAACCTGGCATAATAGCTTTAGGCTCTAAAAGGTTCTATACTGGTGGAACCGCTAGAGGGCGAAGCTGGAGTTTATTTCTTATGGTTTTATAGTGAGTTTAATACATAGGTTGCCACCACCAATTGGGGAGTCCCATTTAGGAGGTCTAAGGGGTATATAAGGGTAATGGGAACGTGCTAGCGACCAAACATTGAAATTAATGGTTTTAAGGAAAGGCGCTGGCAACCTTTTAGCTTCTGCTATAAATAAAGAAATGTTACTTGGGAAGAGACCCTAGACAGGTGCTAACCCTCCGGGTCAGAGAGTACCTGAGATCTCCGGAAGGCAGAGGTCGATTCATTTCCCCTGATGAACATCTTATGAGGTCTACAATATATATTTTTTTAAATGTCAAAAAAAAATTGTAAATTGCGTTTTGCTACCTGCTGTGGTTTTGTAAGATATATATTTTTTTAAATTTTGATATTTCGTAAACTACGACTCCGACTTCATGTCTAAAAACCGCGTTTAGCTAGCTGCTTAGGTTATTAAATTATATCATATTTCTACCCCATAGATCGATCAGATGGTGTGGATAGGCATGATTCTCCTCCGAACATTGTACGATGGGAGATACCCAATAAAAGATAAAAGCATTTAATAAATACTGTAATTCTTATGTTCGGTGGCTCTACAAGTGGTACCAAAAATGAGAATATGCTCAAAATATGCGAATGACCTTGTTCATTAGCATCACCCGGTTTACAGACCGCATTATGACAACAAAATATTTTCTTAAATACATCACGTGTTTAATTTAAATTGTTAGTTTTCTGGTTGTACTTTTATTTCTGGAAATGTTCATTTTGACAGCTAAGAGGCTTTTAAGGCTTTATGATACCACCCTTATTTTGTTTTTTTTTAATAAGAATTTTACTTTTTCAGAGATCCTTTTCAACTTCCCGCCCAAGCGAATTTAAAAAGTCGTGCTCTGGAAATGAGACGAGAATTATTGGGGGCAGTTCAAAGTGATCACTTTTTGTATCTGATTGCCTTCCAAAAATGGCAGGTAAGCGAGCTCAAACGGCATTCACTTACTTTTCCCTAGTCTTTGAGACAAATTGCAATACATACTACTTATATATCTATATACAGGGTGTCCCATAACTTAGGGGACATAGTGCAGCAGGTGATAGAGGAGGTTATTTCCGATAAAAGAGTTTATATAACATGGAGGTCAACACACATCTGTTTTAAGATATACGATTTTTAAAGTTACAGGAGCCAACTGAATATCCAGCTAACTGTGATTCAAAAATGTGGTACTTTTTTTTTTGATAAAATTACAAGTTGAGTCAAAATAACCTCCAAAAATTTATAAAAAATAATATATTTTTTAAAATTTTTGCTTACTGATGCTTTTAAAAAATATCAGTGATATTTTATTATTATATCTCCCTATTTTTATAAAAGTTTATACCAAAAAAATTGTTAAAAAAAAATAAAAAATTACCGCATAATTTTTTTTTTAATTATTTTTTATTCAAATTATTGCTCCTGTTCTAGTACACCACTTCACATAATTTCATATTTTTACTGCGTTTTTTTTTTAAGTTATTATCAACAAAGCTAAAAAATCGCCAACTTTGATGCTCTGTATGTCGACAAAGAAAATACTCTGCCAATCTATGGGCACCTAAGCTCACACTAGGTACTATAGTTATAGTGTGAGCTAATATAATCAAAAACTGAAATATACTTTATTCAACTCCAGACTCAATTACCTTTTGTTTGATACCACACAAGCCATGTTTTGACTTAAACTCAAATTTTTTTAATCTACCCCCCACCCTTTTGAAAAAAACTAAAATGTATTTTGTTTAACTCCAGACTCAATTACCTTTCGTTTGATATCACACACGCCATATTTTCACTTAAACTCTAATTTTTGACATCTACCCCCACCCTTTTTTTAAAAATAAACTAAAATTCATTTTTTTTTAACTCCAGACTTAATTACCTTTCGTTTGATATCACACACGCCATATTTTCACATAAACTCTAATTTTTGGAATCTACCCCCACCCTTTTATTTGGCTTGCGTTCGGTGGATTTTGTTCATTTTTAAATGGGACCATCACGGCCCAAGACCCAACTTAGGTACCAAATTTCATTAAAATCGGACAAGCGGTTTTTGAGTTATGCGGGTTGGTCGTTACAGACAGACAGACAGACAGCAAAACAAAAAAGTTTCAAAATCATCTGAAACGCAAAGATATATAAAAAATTTTGAAATCGGAGCAACTTTTTTTTTTCTCGAAAAAATTAGGATCACCATAGCTCACACTACTTATAGTAGTAGTGTGAGCTAAAATTCTGACCCATACGTTATATAAACTTTTTTATCAGACATGACCTCCTCTATCTCCTGTTGGCCTATGGCCCCTAAGTTAATGGACACCCTGTAGTTTTTGGTTTTCGACGGTTGGCACCATTGAAATCATATGTTAATGACGTATGACAGCCTTCATATTGACGCGGGTGAAAACAACACTTGCAAAAGTCTTAGATGCGCAATCTGGTCCTACCAACGCTACCAAAATTCGAGCTTTTAAAATACGTTTACTTGATTTTGAGGCTCAGTGTAGTCAATTTGACCAATTTCACTTTGACATTGTTAAACTTGACCTTACTGAGAAACAGGAAAATAATCAAGGTGAGTGAGTAGAATTACTTGATGATGTAAAGTATTAGATAAGATCTATAGCTAGGGACTTTTTCCCGGATTCAAGCCAACAAGGCTCTCCATCACCAGCCTCGGTTTCTGATCCTACCCGAGGATTGGAAATTCAGAAAATAAATTTGCCTGCCTTTAACGAAACAGATTTAGGAGCGTGGCCAACTTTTCTTGACTTATTTAATAGTTTAGTTCATGATAAAGTTGAGCTTTTAGATATAGCTAAATTTAAAGCCCTTTCAACAGCCCTTGTAGGTGAAGCACTATACGTTATTCGTAATTTTCCATTGGTAGCATCTAATTATAGGTTCGCTTATGATGCAGCTGTTCATCTTTACAATAATAAGAGACGCCTTGTAACCCACTATTGTTCTTCGGTTTATTCTGCACCTACTGCTGAGGGTAATAGCTCTCGGGACTTTTGAAAACTTTTGTCAACATTTCGTGAAAATCTTGAGGCCCTTTTAAACTTTAACGATTTAGACCTTCTTGATTTTATTAAAATGAACCTTCTTCTACAGAAGATTGATCCCACCCTTAAGCAGAAATTTGAAGTTAAGAATAGCACCAAAGAGATTTATTTTTTTTAATGTCGGTTAGTTAGTAGTGTAGTAGTTTCTGAGATAAATCCGGATGCCATCCTTAATGAACACCCTTTATAAGAATTACGTTTTTTAAATATTAAATCTTGATGAAACTATATACATGAGTTATTTCAAGAAAAGGTGACATAGCAGTGTGCGCGAACTGTGTCCACAGAAAGGATAAAAACTATTTCCATGATAACATACATTCAAAGAAGATTTATGTCCCGAGTATCTCCCAAGTAACATTATTACCACTCAAGGTTTTATTAATTTGGTTCCTAGGTTATTTAGAGGGTGCTGTTATGGGTTTTAGGATCAATTTGGCTACATAAAGGGAATTTATATTACCAATTACCTAAAGGGGTGTTATACAACCAAAAAGTGATTTATAAAGGGAGTATAATAAAACTGATATTCCTTCTGTTCCTTTTAGATACTTTTGGTTTTATTGATTTCTGATTTATAAAGATGGTCTTATAAAACCATTTTACCTAAAGTTTTTAAAAAGAAGTAAATATAAACTTTGGTCATTTAGTTTTTTTCATTACTTTAGGTCATCACAAAAGTGTTATATAATAAAGCTAAAAGGTTATCTTATATCCTTTTGTTTTTATAGTTACCAGTAGTTTAAAAGTAAATATGATTAGATAGGCGGCCATATAGAACCTAGTTTCCTTAAGGTTTTTAAGAGTGATAAATATAAACTTTAGACTTTTGGTTTTTGCCATTACTTTTAGGCATTTTAAAAAGGTTTTATAGGAAAGCTTAAAGGTAAACTTAATTCTTTTGTATTTATAGATACCCATAGCTGTATATTAAATATTATTTAAATAGGCGGCCATATAAAGCCTTGTTTCCTTAAGGGTTCTAACAGAAGTAAGTGAATACTTTCCCGTTTTATTTTTTTAGGTATTTCTTGTAAAAATAATAGATATACCTAGGTACAGATTGGTACATACCTACCTATTGCAAGATTGATGATTTAAAGCCTAATAATTAATAATTGTTGACAATAATTAATAATTGTTGAGTTTCCGTCCTCCTGGGTAGGACACCCAGGCCTAGATAAGGCCTGTTTAGACGACCTATATACGAGGTTGCCCTCTTGAATATCATTGCACTGGCCCTCTCGATTGTGTCGAAATTGCACGATAAAAACATTTAAAAGTGTTGAATTATACGCTTTTAAACACTTTAAAAACAAATACAAAAAATTTAAGTGAGGTTATGTTGACTATGTTTACATCGTTTTTTTTTTGTTGGTTTCATAAGGGCACTCAAAAATCCTTTTTGCGATACAGTAACAAATAAAACCAAGTGATCACTATAAAACCATAATGGCGTATATAAATTTATTTAAAAAATATTGTAAAGAGAAAATATTTATCTAGTCGTTTTAGCAGTGTTTTTTAACAATAATTTTACTTTAATTTTGATTTATGTAAACCAAACAGACTTTTTAATTGGTGAATAGTGTAAATGATTTTTTTTTTCATTTTAAATATTTGTTATTTTGTTATCAAAAAACTATTAAAAAGCATTCTTGAGCCGGCGCGCTTGTTTTGAGAGCTTTTCAGATACTATTTTATCAGAAAAATAAATCTGGCAGGCAATTTGATCATCAACAAAACGACAAACTCGGTATATTTTTATGTGATTAAATAATTTTGGGACTCTGACATTTTTGGCAATTTTGTGACCTAAATTATTTTATATAGCCATTGTGAATCTAAAATATCGCCATAGGAAAACTTCTTTACTCTAAAGGTAATATGGTATTCAACAGAATCGCCAGGATACCAAATTACCAAATCTAGTTTTATAATAGGATAGAGGACGTTTCTGAGTTGCTTTTAGAACCTGGCATAATAGCTTTAGGCTCTAAAAGGTTCTATACTGGTGGAACCGCTAGAGGGCGAAGCTGGAGTTTATTTCTTATGGTTTTATAGTGAGTTTAATACAAAGGTTGCCACCACCAATTGGGGAGTCCCATTTAGGAGGTCTAAGGGGTATATAAGGGTAATGGGAACGTGCTGGCGACCAAACATTGAAACTAATGGTTTTAAGGAAAGGCGCTGGCAACCTTTTAGCTTCTGCTATAAATAAAGAAATGTTACTTGGGCTGTCACTCTTTGGAATGTAAAATGGGTTTTTAACTTTTTGTTTATAATTTATTTTATATTTTTAGGAAGAATCACAAAAAGGGAGAGCCAGACAGTTCTGCTCCAACTACTTTATTTCAGAATCCACAATGAGTAGTGTGCTAAAAACAAGAAAACAACTTTTGGGTGAGTTTCTCTTCCAACTAGCTATATGTCATTAAAAATGGGTTATAATGCCAAAATATTCAACATCTCCTGGGTTAGTGACCTCATAATAACTTACTGGATAGTAATAACCACATTCAAAACTTGATTAGGTTATGTATTTATCGTTAGAATTAACATTTATATTTTATAATTATGTTATACATTTTTGTCCTAAACAGCTTGGTATTTGAGCAAAATGTATGATAAAATTGGCTTTTTGAATATTTTTTATTTTTAAAATCTGCTGTGGAAATTGGATAATATAACTAAAGGTTTCTTTATTTTTAAAATACTAATTTTTGGGTGCCACTGGAGCGGTTACCATACTTTTACCCAACTAAGTTATGTATCGTTTTAAAGGAAATTATGTTATTTTAAATGGATTGTAGTATAGTTTTCGATAAAATTGCACAAAACTTACAAATTCCGGTTTATTTTGGATGGAATCCAAAGACTTGCAAGTTACATCGGTCGTAATACCTTTTTCGAAAAAATTAGTAGTGCATAAAAGAGCAATTAAGGCAAAAGCAATTGCAAATCCAATAATTTTTTTAAATTAAAATATCAAAGCTAAACTAACAGTTAATGTAATTTTGATCTCAACGGATATAGGATTCTTATTTGGCTTGTTTTTCCTTGATGGCCGATTTGATGATTATAAGCCCTTTCCATGAAAATTACTCTCAAACCACAATGTACATCTAAATGTCAACGGGAAGTAATCCTAAAATTAAAATATAGAACAAAGTGGAATTTGCTCATGGTTTTAATTTATAATTCGTATTTAGGTACTACCCCTCAAAAAGGGGCATCCTGCAATCAAGTTAAAGTTACCTCCTTTCAAACCAATACGACGTGTTTTTGCTATCTTGGTTGTGGTTCCAAAGCCCATTTGGGTCATAAAAAAATCATAAAGAATAGATGTTTAACAGGCCATCTCACCGATTTTGATAATTTTTAGTAAATTTATTCTACCGAAAAAGACGCTGAAAGATCCTAAATTTAAAGTTTTTCTGATGTGTAGTTTTTTTTAAATTAAAGCGTCAGGCATACCTCTTATGGGATTTGTAATGCCGTCAAACTTTATGAAATGTTAGTATGTTGTAGACTTATCAGAAGTTCTTATGGGCCCAACTCAAATTAATGGCCAGTTTTTGAAATGCAGTGTCTTGAAATTGATAATGTCCAAGAAGCATAATAGCTCTTTAGACAGGGTTGCCAAACATAAACACAATATTTCTATTACATATATTTAAGATTTATTTGTTATTTTTAATCTGTACCTTTAAAACATTATCTACAGGGTGTTTAAGTTAAGATTAGCCGAATGTTTAATAAACAGGCTTTAGTGTGCTGTAGATTATTATATACTGACGAATTCTAAAGGAAAAGAACTTTTGCAAGCTATTAGTGAATATCAATGTGAGCCGATATCAACTGGTAAGCCCACATACTATCCAACAGACCCAGGAAAAATTCCAGATCTAATTGATTTTTTTATAGTAAAAAATATATCTTTAAGTTTTGTAGATATAAAAGAAAGTTTTGATTTACACTCAGATCATTCACCTATTATTCTAACTCTTAGTAAAAACATAATATAGAAAGAAGCAAATATCTCACTAGTTAATAAACTGACTGACTGGATTAGTTTTAAACAAAGTCTGTCAGAAAAAATAAACCTATCAGTACCATTGCAAACGCCAGAACAAATCGATAAAGAAGTTGAATATTTTATTACAAATATTCAACAAGCAGCTTGAGAAAACAGTCCAAAACCAAAGAGAATTTTTAAGGGAAAAAACTATCCAAAGGAAATTAGAGACCTTATATTGGAAAAAAGGAAACTAAGAAGAAAGTGGCAGCAAAGCCGTGATCCTAGGGACAAAACAAATCTCAACAACATGACGCAGCGCATTAGGCGAGAAATTCTAGTAATAAAAAATGAATCTATTAACCATTTTCTTAATGAACTTACAGATGATAAAAATACCGACTATTCCCTTTGGAAAGCAACCAAAGATTTTAAAAGACCAATTATCCAAATTCCACCCATACGAAAATCTAACAACCAGTGGGCAAGGAGCAACGAAGAAAAAGAAGATATTTTAAGTCATTTAGAAAAAACATTTCAGCCCCACGAAGCACCAGATGAACACTTTCATTTAAATGAACCACATCAAATCGAAGACCATATTAAGCTTACATCACCAAAAGAAATATTAACAGAAATCAAAAATATTAATTCGAAAAAAGCCCCAGGGTATGATCTTATTAACGGGGTAGTCATAAAACAACTCCCCAGAAAAGCTATCGTAAAACTATGCAACCTATTTAATGCGTCTTTTAGGCTTAGGTATGTACCTAAACTGTGGAAAGTTGCAGAAGTTATCTTGATTCCAAAACCGGGAAAACCACTCCATGACGTGTCATCTTACAAGCCAATATCTTTGCTGCCAATTATATCCAAGCTGTATGAAAAATTATTGCTTAAAAGAATAAAACCCATTATAGAAAGACAAGAAATTATTCCGTTTCATCAATTTGGTTTTCGAGACAAGCATTCCACGATAGATCAAGTACACAGAATTACTAATATAATAGAAAAAGCACTAGAAGAGGGAAAAGTTTGTTCTGCAGTTTTTCTAGATGTAGCACAAGCATTTGACAAAGTGTGGCATGAAGGCCTTAATTTTAAATTAAAACGGTTTCTGCCAAAACAATATTCGGATATTTTGACATTTTAGAGTAAAACAGGAAGACTCATACTCAAATTTAAGAAAAATTTGCCGATGATACTGGTTTATTGACGGTAGAAAAATCTATTGAAAAATGCATAGAAAAACTTCAGGATGCAGTCACCCAAGTTCACAGTTGGACTACAAAGTGGCGAATAAAATTAAATGAAACCAAATCAATTCATGTTGATTTTACAAACAAAAATATAAATCACATAGAAATTACAATTAACAACATTCCCGTACCATATTCAAATCAGGCAAAATATCTAGGTATGACACTTGATGCCAAGTTGCGCTGGAAAGCACATGTTAAGAAAAAAAAAGAAGAACTTGAGATAAGGTATAGAAAAATGAACTGGCTAATTGGAAGGAAGTCCAATTTAACAATTCATAATAAGTTACTGCTTTATAGACAAATACTGAAACCAGTATGGACATATGGTATTCAACTATGGGGTTGTGCTAAAGAGAGTAACATTCTAGTTGTACAGAGATTTCAAAATAAAGTATTAAGAAACATTGTGAATGCACCTTGGTACTACACCAGAGACTATAAAAAAGTACGCAAAAAGCCATGAAGATAGACTCCATCGGCATGTGAATGTGGAAGCAATTCATCTTCTAGACAATACTATGCTAGTTCGAAGACTAAAAAGAGTGAAGCCGTTTGAGCTAGTAAACTAAGTGAATTACACATAAAAAAAATCATGCTATAAACACAACACAATTGTGAGTTACAGACTAAACAAAGCGGGGAGAACTGTTGAGTGAACCCTAAGTTTAAATCTGACTTTTCTAGTAAATTAAGTTAAAACAAAATTGCTAATTAGTCTTACTGACTAGATTGTAATACAATAAACACAGTGTGTTTGACAAATAAAAAAAGAAAAGTGTGCTGTAGATTAAACCTTGTTCATAAGAAGTTCTCACGGACCCAACTCAAAGTAATTTCCAGTTTTTTAAATACAGAGTGTTGTAAGTGATAATGTTCAAGATGCTTAATTGCTTCTTAGACGTTATCACTTTCATGACACTGTATTTCAAAAAATGGTCATTAATTTGAGTTGGGCCCATGAAAACTTTTGACAAGAAATGTTCAGTCTACAACATACCAAAATTTCATAAAGTTTGACATGTTACAGAAATCCCATAAGAGGTGATCCTTTGGAAAATCAAAAAAACCGCCAACTTTGGCAACATGTACGAACAAGTTATCTCGAGAACTACTTACGCCAGGACACCGATGTAGGGCTTATTTGAAAGGTCTTTAAACGGTTTTCGAATGACGTATCGTATCAGAGATTTTTTAAGAATTTTATGTTTTTTTTGTAATTTCTCAAAAAAGTTTTTTTTTAATTTTTTTCAAAAAAAATTATTTTTTTAAATGATTTTGCTAGATTCTCACCAAATTTTTATATATTTTTATATAAAAAAATCAAAAGGTAGTTTAAAGTTTAAAGATAAGCCATATCCCTATCCTGGTGTAACCAGTTCACAAGATATCTAATGTTTTAAATTTAATAATAAAAAAACTACTTATCAGAAAAAATTTCAATTTATAATCATCCTGTTTATGGGTATAATGAATATACTAAAAATTATCCCAATCGGTAAGATGGCCTGCCAAACCTCTGGTTGATTTCATAAGAAATGTTTAGTAGCCATCCCAAATAACACGCCCTGCAACTATCCATTTTTTGTTTTTTACAGGTCAACTAAAAGGTTTTGGATTTTTGCCAGATAATGTTCCAGTTGAACGATTTAACGTGCATAGTAATAATTGGGGTTTGTTGAAAGCTATCATGAGCAGCTCCCTTTACCCAAATATAGCTTTCCCTATACAACATGGGTTAGCGCTGGCTACGAAGTAAGTCTATATTTGGTAACTTATTTTCTATGACTCCAAATATATTTTTTTCTTATCAAATTTTTGGTCTTTGGACGATTATATCGATACCCTAATTCTGAAACGTCATAACCCACAAAAAAATTAAAATTTATATTTTTGCGTCAAAGGTTAGTAATTATGCATAGCTATATGCTGCTAAATCCTCGCAACCAAAAAAAATACTCTGCCAATATATGGGCCCCTAAGCTCACACTAGGTACTATAGTTATAGTTTACGTGTGAGCTAATATAACTAAAAACTGAAATATATTTTATTCAACTCCAGAGTAAATTACCTTTTGTTTGACACCACACAAGCCATGTTTTGACTTAAACTCAAATTTTTAAAATCTACCCCCACCCTTAAAAAAAACAAAAACTAAAATGTATTTTGTTAAACTCCGGACTCAATTACCTTTCGTTTGATATCACACACGCCATATTTTCACTTAAACTCTAATTTTTGAAATATACCCCCACCCTTTTTTTAAAATAAATTAAAATCTATTTTGTTTAACTCCAGACTCAATTACCTTTCGTTTGATATCACACACGCCATATTTGCACATAAACTCTAATTTTTTTAATCTACCCCCACCCTTTTATTCGGTTTGTGTTCGGTGGATTTTGTTCATTTTTAAATGGGACCATCTCGACCCAAGACCCAGCCTAGGTACCAAATTTCATTAAAATCGGCCAAGCGGTTTTTGAGTTATGCGCGTTGGTCGTTACAGACAGACAGACAGACAGACAGACAGACGGCGTAACAAAAAAGTTTCAAAATCATCTGAAACGCAAAGATATATAAAAAATTTTGAAATCGGAGCAACTTTTTTTTTCTCGAAAAAATTAGGATCACCATAGCTCACACTACTATAGTATAGTATATGTGTGAGCTAATATATAAAGCGGTCATTCCCGCGATTTCTAATAAGTCGCATAATGCTTGCCCTGTGTAATTTGCTTCTAACTTTTCTTATTCCTGTAAAATTTTGTTGAGTTGGGTTACGACGTTTCAGAAGTAGGGTAGGGTAGGATGGGCCATCATGAGACATGGGCCAACATGAGACACGGAAATATTTTCTTTATGGTCAACAACATCCATCTATGTTTAAAGTATTTAGTTAATAAGGATTCTGTTATAAAATTATGAAGGCAATTCCATGTGTCTTGTTTGAGATGCCGCAGAGGTTTGGTGTTGTTGTCTCCACACTCTTTTGGTTTTTTATTTAAATTAAAGTTATCTCTAGTTCTCTGAGACCCATCTTACACCCTATTTTTTCTTTGAATTTTATATTTATTTCTTCCTGTTCTACCTGGTTGTCTTTATTTTTACGTCATTCATCGACCAACTTAAGTATTTAGTTCATCAGCCCTTTTTACCCAACTGCAGGACGGCGAAAGGAAGGGTAATGTTTTTCGCTGTATGTATGTAAATATGTATGTTCCTGAAGGTGCTATAGGCTTTATTTTTTTTAAACAAGAATCAACATGGCGGTCGTCAGACGCCATTTTGTCACAACATGTAGGCTTTAAGACATACAAATTACCTACATTTCAGGCAATTTTAAAGAAATTCCTTTGATCACCCATTGCAAATGTCCTCTACTTTGCTGTAATTTCTTTTGTAGTCCTCCCTGCTCCCACCATGAACCATATTCGCATATTTTTAGCAAATATAGGGGGATTTTAAAAATTCTATCTGCACACGCTTTAAGATTTTTTTTCAACACCATTTTACTAGTTTCCTTCTCCCTCTTCCCTCCCCCACCTTCACTCAATATTTGTAGAAACGCACCTATCTACCCCTTGGGCATTTCTCACTCCACCATCTCTATATCTATCTGGAATTTGTTCCTCATCCTACCCACAAGCCCCTGCGTGACTTGAAGGTAGCTTGTCATTGCTTCTCCTATAAGAGAACTAAAAATATTTGAAAAAAAAAATATATTTAGACCAGTGCAAATAGAAGATGGTTTTTGGCGGATACGGATGAATTATTATGAATTAGACCAGCTAATAGATGGCGCAAATATCATGAGATTCATCAAAAGTAGAAGATTAGCTTGGTTGGGACCAAAACCAAAAAAAAAATACTATTTTTTTACTATGTCGGTTTTGAACGTTTTTCTACGTTGTCCGACGCCTATTCTCCACCTCCTTCGATCCTGACAATCATCCTCTGTCAGATTTTTTTGACTCATTGATCTTTGGATTGACTGTTGCCATTCTAGTTTAGGACGCCCTCTTTTTCTACGCCCTATGGTTGCCATTCTAGGACCTGTTTTGATAATCTTTCGTCGTTCATCCGTTGTACATGGCCGTACCATATCAGTTGCCTTTTAGTGATGTCATCCGTTATGCTTCCCTCGATTCCCATTCTTTCTTTTATGATCTCATTTATTATGTGATCTATTCTAGATATTTTCATTGATCTTCTTTTTGCATCCATTTCGACACTTTCCATTTTTGTTTTGTATTTTTCTGTTACGCGACAAGTCTCTATTCCATACAACAGCGTGCTTTTGACCATTGTTTCATATATGTTAATTTTACATTCTTTTTTATCTCTCTGCTCCATAAAATACTGTTAAGACATCCAATAACTTTTTTTGCTTTTACTATTCTTTTTTCCAATTCTTTACAGTCTGTACCTGTCTTATCAAATGTGACGCCTAAGTATACATACTCATTGCATGGAGATATTGTTTGTCCATTTTCTAGTACTAACTCACTGGATTCGTTTCCAATACATAAGTACTGTGTCTTGTCTACGTTCACTGTTAATCCCCACTTTTGGTATTCTTCTGTTAACTTTCTCATCATATACTCCATGTCTTCTTTATCATTAGCCACAATTACTTGGTCGTCAGCAAACTGTAGTGTGTATATGGTAATTCGGTCGTTAAGTTGTATTCCCATGCCGTGCACTTTACGTTTCCAGTTTTTTAGAGCTACTGCGATATATATTTTAAAAAGAGTTGGAGAGATACAACATCCCTGTCTTAAGCCTTTTGTTACCAGGAATTCTTTTGAAAGTCGATTTCCAATTTTAATTTTAGATTTTGACCCTTTGTATAGTTCTTTTATCGCTTTTATGTATGTATGATTGATATTAGTCTGCTCTAGCACTGTCCATAGTTTTTCTACTGGAACGGTATCATATGCTTTTTGTAGGTCCACAAAGGTAACATGAGTCTCTATATTTCTGGCGCTCCTTTTCTCAATTACTTGTTTAAGACAAAAACATTATCACTACAAGATCTGCCTGCGCGAAACCCACTTTGCTCTTCTTCTTCTTGTTCATGAAAATCATTCTCTATTAGATCTCTAAGAATCCTACTGTACAATCTACTTAGAGTACTGGTTACTGAAATTCCTCTGTAATTGTTGCAATCCAGCTTGTTTCCTTTTTTATGTTTTGAGGATATGAATGCAATTTTCCAATCATTAGGTACTGGATGTCCGTTTATGCATTGGTTAATAATATATGTGAGATTTCCGAGTAGTTTCTCTGATCCATATTTGAGCATTTCAGCATATATTCCCCCAGGTCCGCTAGCTTTTCCGCATTTAAGCTTTTTAATAATATTCTTTATCAAAAAAATACTAAACTGGAGATATGTAGGAACGAGAGTAAGAGGGAGGCCACGAAAAAGGTAATAAGAAGGGAATAACATAGTGGCGAAGAGTCTTACCAGAGAATGCACAATAGAGGGCTCTGCTTAATCAGGCTAAAACCAACAGCCACTTGATGAAAACAAGAAGACGATCTTAGGCCCAAAATGATTTCGAAGGCGATGGTGCTGTGTCACTAAACAAGCACAGTAGTGGATCCTGGAATGTATGTTGGCAGTAAGAATCCACTTACTTGTCTCAACATTATTGTAGATTTTTTAATAGTTTTATTCATGTGCGCGTTCTAGTTCAACTTTGTATGGATTAGTATAATATTTTGTTCTTTAGATACGAAAAGAAAGTGTCAGTAGACAACAGAAGTGCATGTATTCGAAAAGCCTTCCATCATTGGCTCATTTACGACGAAGTAGTGAAACACAAAGTAAAATGTGTCCTAAGAGGGGCTACTGCATTTACCCCATTTATGGTAAGCATATTTTTCGTTCTGAATATACGATGATAAAAATATTTTATGTAATAAAAAAGTACGCAAAAATGTCTTCCATAGAATTGAGATCAAAGTATATTCTCCAACACATTTTAAAGTGAAAAGTTCTCACTAGTTTTTAAAAATCGAAAACCCCAATTTTTTAATAATTTATTTGAAGCTGATTAACCGAGTATTCAATCAGTTTTTATTTCTTTTTAGATGTCTTTGATGTGCGGTGCCGACCCCATTTACCCCACTCCACGTTCAATCAACTTGGATGACTGGATAGAATTCGCCTTCACCAATGAGCATATCGTAAAGTTTAGAAAAGCTATCGACTGTTGCATTGACTTAGCTCTATCCAACCCATCGAAGTTTTTTGAAAACCTAGAAAAAGTGAGTTTCGTCTAGTCTTTGCATATTCGCTTTAAATACCAGTGCCAAATCCAGTATTTTCCACGGGGACTATACTCTAAAATTTAGCACGGCAAGGACATATCGCTCATTCGAAAGAAAACTGTTACAACTAAATTTAATTTATCGATTTATTGAAGTTATTGCTTTTTTTGTATAGAAGGTAGTACAGAGGTTTTTTACTAGTATTTGTCTTATTTAATGACACAAAAAATTATTTTAGTAACATAGATGATTCCTTTTTCTACTAAAGGTGGTGCAAATATTGTTCTCTTGCCAGCTAGTAGTAAAGTGTCGCAAGTGCCATCTCTCGGGTAATAATGAAAGTTTCGTGTGACACTTTTCTACAACATATAGAACATAATGTTCATTGCAATTAAAATACTCTGCCAATATATGGGCCCCTAAGCTCACACTAGGTACTATAGTTATAGTGTACGTGTGAGCTAATATAACTAAAAACTGAAATATATTTTATTTAACTCCAGACTAAATTACCTTTTGTTTGATACCACACAAGCCATGTTTTGACTTAAACTCAAATTTTTGAAATCTACCCCCACCCTTAAAAAAAACAAAAAACTAAAATGTATTTTGTTAAACTCCGGACTCAATTACCTTTCGTTAGATATCACACGCCATATTTTCACTTAAACTCTAATTTTTAAAATATACCCCCACCCTTTTTTTTTAAATAAATTAAAATGTATTTTGTTTAACTGCAGACTCAATTACCTTTCGTTTGGTATCACACACGCCATATTTTCACATAAACTCTAATTTTTGAAATCTACCCCCACCCTTTTATTTGGTTTCTGTTCGGTGGATTTTGTTCATTTTTAAATGGGACCATCTCGACCCAAGACCCAGCCTAGGTACCAAATTTCATTAAAATCGGCCAAGCGGTTTTTGAGTTATGCGCGTTGGTCGTTACAGACATACAGACAGACAGACATACAGACATACAGACAGACAGACGGTGCAACAAAAAAGTTTCAAAATCATCTGAAACGCAAAGATATATAAAAATTTTTGAAGTCGGAGGAAACTTTTTTTTTCTCGAAAAAATTAGGATCACCATAGCTCACACTACTATAGTATAGTATATGTGTGAGCTAAAATGAATTTTATAATTTTTTGAGTTGTAACAGTTTTCTTCCGAATGAGCGATATAATGCGCCGCTGGGGAAATTTTTTAAAAAATGATCCCCGACTGTACCTCGTAAAACCTTTCATCCTTAAATGAAGAGATCCTACTAGTTAGAAAAGACTCCTAGATCTCAAGTACTAGTATTATTACTCCCTTGTGTGCTAAAAAATTTGCCAGGAAGGTAAACGCTTTTTCGTCTTCCTCTTCGCACTTGAGGCATGTTCTGTCATGTTTTATTTTAAGAGTAGTGAAATATCCTTGGAGTACACAGTAAGCACTTAAAGCAGATGAATTACTCCTTAGAATCTCATTTGATTGACCAATGTTTAAGGGCTTTGGCTTCTGCTAGTATTCAGGGTCGACAAATTTTACTGTCATCCCCTCTTAAACAATTTATCGGTCTTTTTGTTGCCGGAAATCACCATATCGCTGTCCCGGCAAAACAATGACGCAAATGCAAAAATATAATTTTTACAAGAGAGGCGAAAAACGGAATTAAATTATTTATTATTATGTTTAAATAAAGTGAAAAAATGCATTGGGATGAAAGTAGTGGGATTATTAACTAAATATAGATAATTTTACCGTATAGGGGGATTAAAACTAATGACATAATTAAGTCAAAATTTTGCAATTGCGTCATTGTTTTGCCGGGACGGCGATATGGCCTTTGATCCACAGGCTTTGTCTCGACCGGACCCTAGAATGCATCAGAGCTTTTCCGAACAAGCATTGATCTACGACCAACCATACACAATGCTTGGCTGTCTGAGCAGGTATTAATGCTTGTTTCGTTTTTGGCTCTTATCATTTTCTCCTCAGATATGGAATTTTCTTCTGGGGGGGCAGTGCTCATGCAAATCTGGCTTTTATTGCACGAAAAAGAGCAATTGGAACAATGCTCAATTTGCGTAAAAGACATTCCTGTAGGGGAAGATTTACGGAGCTGGGTCTTCCCAAGTAACATTTCTTTATTTATAGCAGAAGCTAAAATGTTGCCAGCGCCTTTCCTTAAAACCATTTGTTTCAATGTTTGTTCGCTAGCACGTTCCCATTACCCTTATATACCCCTTAGACCTCCTAAATGGGACTCCCCAATTGGTGGTGGCAACCTATGTATTAATCTCACTATAAAACCATAAGAAATAAACTCCAGCTTCGCCCTCTAGCGGTTCCACCAGTATAGAACCTTTTAGAGCCTAAAGCTATTATGCCAGGTTCTAAAAGCAACTCAGAAACATCCTCTATCCTATTATAAAACTAGATTTGGTAATTTGGTATCCTGGCGATTCTGTTGAACACCATAATACCTTTAGAGTAAAGAACTTTTCCTATAAAAGCTATGGCGATATTTTAGATTCACAATGGCTATATAAAATAATTTAGGTCACAAAATTGCAAAAAATGTCCCAAAAGTATTTTATCACGTAAAAATATACCGAGTTTGTCGTTTTGTTGATGATCAGATTGCCTGCCAGATTTATTTTTCTGATAAAATCGTATCTAAAAAGCTCTCAAAACAAGCGCGCCAGCTCAAGAATGCTTTTTAATAGTTTTTTGATAACAAAATAACAAATACTTAAAATTAAAAAAAAATCATTTACACTATTCACCATTAAAAAAGTCTGTTTGGTTTATATAAATCAAAATTAAAGTAAAATTATTGTTAAAAAACACTGCTAAAACGACTAGATAAATATTTTCTCTTTACAATATTTTTTAAATAAATTTATATACGCCATTATGGTTTTATAGTGGTCACTTGGTTTTATTTGTTACTGTATCGCAACAAGGATTTTTGAGTGCCCTTATGAAACCAACAAAAAAGAACAATGTAAACATAGTCAACATAACCTCACTTAAATTTTTTGTATTTGTTTATAAAGTGATTAAAAGCGTATAATTCAACACTTTTAAATGTTTTTTATCGTGCAATTTCGACACAATCGAGAGGGCCAGTGTAAAGATATTCGTTGTGCCTGCAGATTGGAGGGCAACCTCTTATATTGGCCGTCTAAACAGGCCTTATCTAGGCCTGGGTGTCCTACCCAGGACGGAAACTCAACAATTATTAATTATTGGGCTTGAAATAATCAATCTTGCAATAGGTAGGTACCAATCTGTACCTAGGTATATCTATTATTTTTACAAGAAATACCTAAAAAAATAAAAGACGTAAGAAGTATTTACTTACTTCTGTTAGAAGGAAACAAGGTTTTATATGGCAGCCTATTTAAATAATATTTAATATACAGCTATGGGTAACTATATAAATACAAAAGAATTAAGTTTACCTTTAAGCCTTCCTATAAAACCTTTTTAAAATGCCTAAAAGTAATGGCAAAAACCAAAAGTCTAAAGTTTATATTTACCACTCTTAAAAACCTTAAGGAAACTAGGTTCTATATGTCCGCCTATCTAATCATATTTACTTTTAAACTACTGGTAACTATAAAAACAAAAGGATATAAGATAACCTTTTAACTCTATTATAAAACACTTTTGTGATGACCTAAAGTAATGAAAAAAACTAAATGACCAAAGTTTATATTTATTTCTTTTTAAAAACTTTAGGTAAAATGGTTTTATAAGACCATCTTTATAAATCAGAAATCAATAAAACCAAAAGTATCTAAAAGGAACAGAAGGAATATCAGTTTTATTATACTCCCTTTATAAATCACTTTTTGGTTGTATAACACCCCTTTAGGTAATTGGCTATATAAATTAACTTTATGTAGCTAAATTGATCCTAAAACCCATAACAGCACCCTCTAAATAACCTAGGAACCAAATTGATAAAACCTTGAGTGGTAATAATGTTACTTGGGTTTCAACACTTGTCGGGCTGTACATATATGAGTGTCTGTTATTTTTGTTTAAAAACAGGGAAAAATTTCATGAATTCGAACCTAATCACAACATTCCAACAAGATATGCAGGCCTTAATTTTCCAATTCATCGCCTTACAGCTACAGAAAAAGGGCCTACTTACTTCTGTATAAATTTTTTTTACAAAATGCCAATTTTGTTTTAATAGATCTAGAACCTTACACAGTAAAAGAATTTCTGGACGTTAGATACGTACAAAAACCTATCTCAATTTTTTTATAAATGTATAAGCTAAAAAAAAATATTATTTTATATTTTTTGGAAAAAAGCAATAGAACATTTTTTTGTCACAATAAATCACAAATTTATTTTGTATAAAAAAAAATTGTAATTTTTTAAATTTCACAGTTCTCCCCGACTCTTCAAACGTGACAAAAGCTATTACTTCAAAACAAAGAACTTTTCACCAAAAGTATTTTGGACGTCTTGTCTACCTTTGACGTTTCCCACCATCCCATCAAGTTTAATGCATGATTTAAATAACACCCTGTAGATTATGGGCGGGTCAAAGAATAACAGATATCGCAAGCTAGGGGTAAATTAAAGAAGAAAGAATTATAAAAAAGTGCTTGTTTTAATTTCACCACTAGTCGGAATTATTGTTTATGGTTTTGAGGAAAACCTTGCATTATTGCACTTTGCATTTTATATCGATACCTACTATAGACTATCCTTTGTCCAATTGTTAAAGAATTTTCAGATGGCACAATATTTTGACCCCTGTTTCGAATGGTGTCAGCCACTTTTGCCTAAAAATAGATAGCAAAAAGTTTTTTTAGGCTTTTTTTTTTAACGTGACAAAAACGCACTAGTTTTTTTAATTGCCATAGCACGTTAGCTGAGAAATAGATTCAAGTTTTCAAATGCACCACCAAAAGATTTTTGATAGTCAGCGTTGGATTAGATTTCCATACACTTTCCGATCGTTTCTAAATTATTGGCTATTACTATATTTTGAATCCAAATTTGCTTGCCAACCCATGTATCTCGCTTTTAATAACAAGTCAAGATAGAGAAACAGCTTAGTTCTTTTTTAAGAACACAAACCGTGCAATCCAAAACCGCGTGGACCAAAACCGTGCAAACCAAAACCGAGCAAGTCCAAGGCCGCGCAGTTGAATACTGCGCAACACAGAATACGTTTGCGATCAATTGACAACGGTTAGGTTTCATACTCTTTAAGATCCCGGGAAAGATCTTAGGATGTTTTTAAAAAAATGTGTTAGGATGATACCCCTTAGTCGAACCATATAGGTTTGTTGATGACCCAACCCTTGGTCAAATTATGTAGGTTGCGCCCTTTTTGTTTATTGCGCAGTTTTGGGCTGCGCGGTGTTAAACTGCGCGGTTTTGGATTGCGCAATTTGTGTTTGCGGCGAAAGGGCCGCAAATCCTTTTTAAGTTGGTCATGAAAAGGCGAAAGAGCGTAAAAATACTGTTTTCACAACTAAAACTAAGTCTGGTTTAGTTTTAAATATATTGACACAATATTTTAATTATTGTGTATGTCTGTATAGTGGAATTTTCAAAACCACTGCACTTATTTTATTAAACTATAAAGGTATTACAAAATTTAATGCAATCTCTTTTATTTAAAAGGTAGCCGAATGATCAGATTCTTTTTATTTTTACAGCCGTTAGTGAACGCGTTGCAAAAAGTAATGGAAATAGAACACACTTCTTCAGAGTTGGAGGGACCATCCTGTTTGTACACTAAGAACGCAAGGGCTGCAACGAAAACGGGCGGTAGTTCGCGGGGCCCTCTGAGTACCAACGGTAAGTACCATCGCACGGTTTGGCTAATCATCAGGGGTCTTTAGTGGTATACATTTAAACCAAAGTGTTGCCAATAGCGGTCACGGTGCATGGAAGTTGAATAGGCCCTGTCACCACTTTTAAATACAATACAATATCATCGCATGGTAGAACCAATTTAGATTTATTGTTTTATCTACATTGTTTCCATACTATTAATGACGGCATGACTTTATTTAAGCATTTATTTGTTTTGAGTTTTTTTTTTAAATTTCTTTTTACTAGTTGTCTAAATATAAGAATTTTCTTATATTTAGGCATAAAGACTTTTTAAATATTATTTGGGAATGTAGTCCACCAAACATTCTGTTGACATAGAAAATCAACGAAAATTGCATTCTGATGTTTTCGAATTCCTAAGGCGATGACCTGGGCATTGACGTAATAGGAAATACCAGTTACACACACGATCGATGCCTTCGATCCAGGGGGCAATGACACGTGCAGTCAGCAATTTTTTTGCAAACTTATGTGTTAATTTTACGTCATAGTTTAGTATAAAAGCATGTATTGATACCTTCAATAAACCAGTATTAAACCTGTTATGGAATTTTACTCATTACACACCAAACAAATCACTAAACCTATATCCGGAGTGTGAGGCTGCACTCCATACACAAACGCTACAGTTGTCACCTTACAAAGGACACTGTGCATAATTTGGCAGAACGTCACCCTCAAGTAAACAGGGGCGTCTGTCAGCTTCGTAACAGGTTGCTCTACACAAGGAGCAACTCTGTTCATTGGTCCTTCGAGCCGGATATGATATTCTGATATTTCGGGTACAGATAGACCAGTGACCAATAAAAGGGGGGTGGTAGAATCGTGTGAGCTTAGGTCAGAGTATTTTTAAATACCTTTTTACAGTATGTATATGCAACTTATGAAAATCCTTTGATTTTTAGGGTACTGGAGAAAACCCCAACAATCAAATTTTAGTCAAAATAACTACTCTAATCAAAATATCTACTCCAGTCAACGTAACTACTCCAGCCAACATAACTATTCCAGTCCACAAAATTACCCCAGTCAAAATAACTCCGGCCAATATTATTACCATACGCCACAAAGTTTCAATTCAAATAACTACTACGGCCCACCCAATAGAAGGCGCGGAAAAACCCATGGATCTGGCACTAGTACCAGATATGGCAACCACGGAAGAAATGAGGGGGGAAGCTATGAGGTAATTTAAGGAATTAAGGAAATTCCAGCACTCGACTCTGTGTTTTTGAATTTTATTTAGAGCAAAAAATCTGAAAAGGCATTACGTTTTCGGTCTAGAAGCATTTCAGGATACTTTTTGGCAAATGGTTATTTTCCCTCAATCCGACCCCGCTGAATCCGAATATCTCGGTTGCCAAACCGAAATGTCCACCAAAACGCTCAAAAACCTGTTTATTTTCAGTTTTATTCAATTTTCTCGAAAACGAACTTTTTATCAAAAATTTGTAGAGAATTCACGGACGCCCCTGGAGAGTTACCTATACGATGGATCACCTTTTTTGATAAGAAAATTTTATTATCCACCGAAAAGTAGAGAAGACACTTTGATGTAGGTAGCTTAGTTTAAAAAAAAATGGCTAAATTCTGTGGGTCCACTTTGTTATACAGCGTTTAAAAAGGGCTTGGTTTTTAAGAAAGTCGAATGAAATATGTGAAAATATTTGTTAAAATAATAATAATAATAACCCTCATTTACGGATGCCTCTAGAGATTTTTTTGTATATCCTACTCCACCGAGTTTTACATTGTTAAAAAGGGAATTAAAGCACAGTACATATTTATTCATATTAAGCTTAGTTTCTGAGAGAATTAGATAACACTTGTAACAATAATTATTTATTTTAAGTTTCGTGGCTAATCGGGCAAAAATTAGTTTTTTGTTTCCCTTATATTTTTCCGTGGGTAGCCTGAAAGCTTAACCTCACGGGGGTCCAAGATCTAATGGACACCTAATAAGTGTTGACAGTTAACCGTTTCGTCCTTATGGGACTCCTCAGAACACTGCTGGTCAATGTGACAAATCTTGCAAAGTTAATCAGACGGTTTTGTCTCTAATTAAATGTAATTAGTGAGAGAACTATAGCAAGAAGCGCCATCTACCGAGATACGAGAGAAACAAAAAACCAAAAGCAGGCGAAGACACTGCTATACAATATCGATCAATGAAAAGATCGAATGCAAATAAAAGAAAACAACTATAGTCCGTGACCTACGACAGCTCTTTGTCTTTCAGGCCGGATCAACACAGATTGCATTTTTACCCGTCTTCAAGACAGTGAGCGTCAATCAACGGAATTTTTAAGCCAAATAATACTAACAAACGTGGAATTTCGTACCCGTGAATTTAAAAATCAAACAAGTTTCGTGGCTAATCGGGCAAAAAGGAGTTTTTTGTTTCCCTTATATTTTTCCGTGGGTAGCCTGAAAGCTTAACCTCACGGGGGTCCAAGATCTAATGGACACCTAATAAGTGTTGACAGTTAACCGTTTCGTCCTTATGGGACTCCTCAGAACACTGCTGGTCAATGTGACAAATCTTGCGAAGTTAATCAGATACAAAACCGTCTGATTAACTTCGCAAGATTTGTCTCATTGACCAGCAGTGTTCTGAGGAGTCCCATAAGGACGAAACGGTTAACTGTCAACACTTATTAGGTGTCCATTAGATCTTGGACCCGCGTGAGGTTAAGCTTTCAGGCTACCCACGGAAAAATATAAGGGAAACAAAAAACTCCTTTTTGCCCGATTAGCCACGAAACTTGTTTGATTTTTAAATTCACGGGTACGAAATTCCACGTTTATTATTTATTTTGTTGACTACATAACACATTTTTTCTCGCAATGGTTGTTTTACTTTTTCAAATTATTTTAAGTAACGAACGCCGCTCAAGAGTTTGTAATCAGTCTAACCCCATCCAATTATAGCTTGTTAAAAAGAGGATTTTATTGTCTACAATAAGGTATATTTTTTCCTTAGAAGCTTAGTTTTTGAGAAAATTTTTAAAAACTTAAAACTTTCAGATTTTGTAGGGTGGTTAGGGTGTTTAGACGATTTTGTAGCTATTTACGAAAAAGTTTACTTTACAGCGGCAATATCTCGTCCCTTATCAACATTTTGGGGTCGCAAAGGTAATATAAAATGCTTCTAGAAAGTCGATTTTCCGAAATCTTGCCAAATCTTACTATATTTGCATTTATGCTAAGATTTCTTCTATTTTTTCAGTTTTATTTTTATTTGAATTAGCATCAAAATTACTATTCCTCCATGGGCAAGTAAAAAGATGGAACTGCCGTACACTAGCTACAAAACTAAATTGGATCAAGAACTAATTATACATACATGCAGGTTAGTTTTGGGATTATCACTTTCTTGTCCTACAGAAATTATATTTTCAGGAGGGGGGCTCATGCCAAGTTACTAAACTGAAGCTAGTCATACCTTATTGACACCCTTCTTTTCCTAGTTTCAAGTTGAAGCAGTTGCGGGTCGTGGAAATTTAAAATGGGTGCTCAATTATTATTTTGATGCTTTTTAGAAAAAAGAAACACTCGATTTTCGAAATTATTTGGGTTTTTTATAAATTCCACCAAACAACGCTACATGTTTTTAGGAATTCACCTCAAATAATATTTGTAAATATTGCGCAATAAATAAAAATGCGAAAACTGCCACCAAGCCGATATGGCAACGCAAAAGCACCTGTACACATAGAATCTATGTATGCATATGCATATGAACCTATGGATGCTAACACTTTCCTGGTTTTATTCAGGGTGTCGTTAAAAGTTTGTAACAAACTTTGACAGGTGATAGTACACATAAAAATAAGAAAAAAAGTTCATATGAACATAGGTCCTAAAATGCATAGTAGGGGAGCTACGGGCACCAAATGGGTTAATATCGAAAATGGTTCGGTTCGGTGTATAAAATTAAATACGCAAAAAAATACGATTCATTTTTTTTTAGTACCTTCTATAATCTTTACGCTCAATTATCTCGTAAACCGTTGCTCTGGGCGACTTTAGACAAAAGTACCTTTTTTATTTAAAAAAGGGAGTAGTTTTGGAAAATGTAAAAAAATGCAATACAAAAAAAAATTCTTGTTAAAACAACCCCTCACCCCTACCAAAACTACCCTTTTGAATTAAGTAATTATTTTTTTACCGTACCATAATGTGAAGGGTCAAAATTAATTAACATTTGCAATTTTTTGTAAAATTCCATAGCTTTTTAAAGTTGCTGTATAAAAAAAACCATTTTCGATATTAACCCTTTTGGTGCCCGTAGCTCCCCTACTATGCATTTTAGGACCTATGTTCATATGAACTTTTTTTCTTATTTGTATGTGTACTATCACCTGTCAAAGTTTGTTACAAACTTTTAATGACACCCTGTATAAACGCATTGTGTGTTTCATGGAATTATGTACTTTTTCTAACCATAGGCATTTACAAAAGCCGTCCTGTTCAATCTGGGTATCGCGAGGCTTTAAGACTTATTAGACCGCGCGCTCATCAAAGAAACGCACAGTAGTATCAATATATAAATATTTGTTTGAATACCTATCATGAGTTTTTGAAAAACACAAATGAACCTATGGAGTAGAAGTTTCCCAAGGGTAAAATGTCTTTTGTCTTTCTAACCAGTAGCTTTTTTTGTTTTTTTCCTTATGAAGAAGAGGTTTACTTGGGTTGTTATGGTACTTCTGGTACGCCCGGACTAGTCCAATTTATTCTTCTGATAATCCTATTCCTGGAAATTTATTAAGCATTTGTCAAACTTATATCAAGTACAAAATAGCGGCTCAAACTTGATCCTTATTCAAAATCTGTCTAAAAAAATTTGTTTCTCAACTTCATGTTTTTACGTTTTTTTTTTACGTTTTACGAAGTACCTGTCGGTTTTACAAAACAAATTCCATGCTACGAAATCCATATTAGCTACCTACGACTTGAGTTAAAAAAATACGAAATTGTGTACCTCTAGACACCAAAATCTAACTTTTTTATTGAAGTTTTTTCAAAACCGATCAAAAAGCTCTGTACCATTTTTCTCGTTTTTAATAAAACTTAGTTGATTTTCTGTCAAATATGTCGGCTATATGACGACCCGCAATTTTGCCAATGTGTTTCCGAATATTTTTTGTGTCTTAGGGTAACCTCTAAGAAAAATAAATTTGTAGTTACATAAAATTGGGGGATATACAGATTTTTTTTTTAAATAACAAAGATTTTTTTGTGTGTTGGATCGTATGTTTTTCTAAAAACCCTCGAACACGTTGATTTTGTTTGGAAGGAAGAAACTTTTTGATTTTAAAGTTTTTGTAGCACGGGGTTACCCTTCTAGGGGTATGCGTTACCCTATATTTTGAATAGGGTGGACAGTAGGTCGTGTGATTGTTTTGTTTTATTTATTTTTTTATAAGACTTTGTTATCCGATCTATAAGTCTTGAAACTTTTTTAACGCTTTTTATTTTTGTTAATATGTGTTTTAAGACGACCAAATCCTTCTGATAGTTCACACGTTTACTATTTATATTATCTAGGGTATATTTAAAATCAATAGTATTTTTATTACCGGTAAAAGATATACAAGAACATTTATCCATATTTAAGTTTAAGCTGTTATCACTTGACCAATCTGCTACCTTCTGGAGCTCATTTTGAAATATTTTACAATCACTAAAGAGACAATTCTAAAAAATAATTTATAATTATCAGCAAATGCCAATGATTGCACAGTTTTTGTTCTTGTTAGAATTTTGTTAAATGCAACTATAAAAAGCAATACCTCAAGGTTTGAACCTCAAAGAACTTCTGATGAACTTGCATAAATTTCAGATTTGCAGCCTTTAATTTCGACAAATTGATCTCTTGCCTTTGTGGCTGCCCAGATCTGATATGATTAATTAATTGGCGAAACATCCATATCTCTAAGACATTTTTATGATATTGTGTCTGATTTTGTCAAAAGCTTTTTCTAGGTCAGTAAAAATCAACTTGTGCCTTTTCATTTAATGCTTCATGAATATATTGCGCAAGGTTAGCCAGCTTGGTCAAAGCAATTTTTTTTGGTAAAAACCCATCTTGATACCGAAAAATTCTTTGCATAGTAGTAGTAGTAGTATAGCATTCTATATACAACAATTTCAAAGATTTTTGAGACAGCACTTAATGGTTACTATTTATTGGCCGATAATTTTTAATATTTTCTCTTGCTCTTATGTATGAGAATCACTTTACTAAGTTTCCATTTGTTTGGGAAAACAGTGTTTCTAATATCAAGTTAAAAATAAATTTTGGTGGTAAAATTAGCCCACAGCCCTTTAAAACATACGCGGAGATTCCATCAGGCCCAATTGCGTTGTTTGCTTTAATTTTCCGGATAGTTTTGTTAATATCGTCCTCTATTATTAAGGTATTACAGATGTTGGTTTTTGTATTTTCACAAATACTTGAGTGCATTAACAAAAACGGCTTAAAAATATGCTGCAAAGCCAATGACAATGGATTCCGTACCATTAAATGTCAGGTTAGTTTAGAGACATTTACTGTAAAAAATCTGGGCTATCCTTTTTTTGCCATAGGACCAGAAAAATTTTGGGTTAATTTTAAAACTATTTTGTATGTCCTTAAGGTACTGTTTGTGAGTTTTACACATTTTATTCTTGATGAATTAAGTTAACATATTGAGACTTCCAGTATTGGAATTTTACTAGATAGGTATTCGTGTTTTTGCTTTTAAAGTTTAATTATTTTACGGGTATACCAGACCGGATATTTTTTACTTTTTTGCCAAAATTGGTCAAAAATATTATAGACAATATTATAAAAAGCGTCAAGTGTCATATTAACATCCGTAAAATTACTTAGTTCTTTCCAGTTTCAAATTTAAAAAGATTATACATTTAAACATAATGTGCTTGTTTGAAATTGAATTTTTGGGTTGACATTAATCTGCATTTTTTGATATCGGTCATTGGTATAACGTGAAGGCTTAAACATGGATGGTGCTTATCAACTGACAATAAGGGCCATATAGCACAGTCCACCGATATATTTCAAAAAGAAGTAAAAAACAAAACCAATATTACATTATTATGATTTCTGACTAGATTTTATTGATCATTAAACGCAATAAAGCCTTTTAAATAGTTCACGACATCCCTACTACTCAATCACCTAAGACGTACTTTATCAAAAAATGCTTTTGAAGGCAAAAATTTTAAAAATCCATTGATTCGTTTTTGAGATATTTGCCTCTAAATTTCCAAATTTAACATGGACCAATAAAAAATAAAAATAATAAATAAACTAACTAAAACTTAAATTCATGAATAAAGAATGAGAGTCACTGCAAATTATTCCTTCGATAAAAAGTAAAGCTTTCGGGATTGTTTAATTTTTGTCTCAGAAATGTACATAAGAAAGGTTTTTTTTTGCTGCGTGGTAACCTTGGAGAAAAATACCTTAAAAGGGAATCGATAGATGTTTAAAAAATTTAGACGGTTGTAAAGACATTTAAGAGACATTTAAAACAACCACTTTTCCTGTTTAAAATATAGAGGTAGAAATTACCCCCCGAACGGGGTGCATGGTACAGTCGGGGACTTTTTAAATTCCCGTTTTAATTTTTTTCTGTCAAAATCTGACTGTACAAACAATTCAATGTTAAAAAGTGTCCTCTTAGCAAACAAAACCGTCGTGATCGAGGGTTTCTCCAAAAACATACGACAAACCCCCAAAAAACCTGTATTACATTTAAAAAAACACCCTCTCTTTCTTAATATTAAATTATTAATAATTTTTATAAATGTAATACGTATAAAATAACTAAAAATATACTGAACTCTTGGATCGCTTCCATTTTATACCCTTTGTTGTAAAAACATTAGGCCAACAAAATTTTTCGAAATTTCAAAAACATTGGAAGCGATCCAAGACATTTTTATTTCAAAATATAACTTTGCCAGTTCAAAGGGGTAATGCCGTGTCGGTTTTGGGAACAATACCTTTTCAGAGAGAGATGGATGAGTTATTTTATATTTAGAATTATGTATTTATTTTCTTTTATATATATACAGGGTGTCTTATTTGCCATGGGTCGGGATAGCGTCCTACAAGGTTATTCAAATTAGATAAAATGAGCAGTTTTTGGGGGACATTAAAAATCTGGTTTCATATTTAAAAAAAAAACTATTATATCCCGAGCTACGGGGGTTTTTCGAAAAATTCCTCATATCGATTATATTAAATCTCTCAAAAAGTATAGTTTTTACAAAAAAATCGTAAAGGATTTTTTTTGCATTTTTGACGTTCTTCAATATAGTATTTTTTAAGAAAATTCTCCACATCTAGTCTTCGAGATATTACCATTAAGTTACGGTTTTTAGATACGGACCTGTATTTTTTATTCCATTTTTTAAAAGAACTTTTTTTTATGATTTTACCGATGTATCACATATCCATATTTATTTGTATTTTAATGCTAAAAAAATGGCATTTAAGTTTTTTGGCACTTTAACGATTTTATCTTAGGTGGCCCGGACAGCAAAAAAAAATAATTGCTTATAAAAACCTATGATGCGTAATACATCTGTTAAATTTAGTTTGGTTACTAAGACGCCGGAGGCGTGATTTTGATATTTAAAAAAAAATAGAACACAAGAAATTAGATGTTCCAGCGAATTTTGAGTACTACTAGCACGATGGTGCACCCGGCAACAGAGATCGTCGTTGTCCCAGGTTTTTGAATAATTTTAAACCAAATCAGTGGATCGGAAATAACGGACCAATACGTTGGTTCCCAGGTCACCGCACATTACTCCTCTGGATTTTTCCATTTGGGGTCTTATCAAAGATAAGGTTTATCTGGTCTTCGAGATTTTAATACTTCATAATAAATAACGTAAGCCTGTAACCAAATCAACCCTAGGATTCTAAGCAAAATCCAAAATAAAATAACGCACCTCTGCTTGCAACAAAAGGGTGGATATTTTCAGCATTTGGATAAGTAAACTGTTTAATTTTGAAAAAACGTGTTAAAATAAAAATAAATATTCTTGAATAAGTTTAATTTAATTGATCAGCAGAAAGTTTAAATGTTTTAAAAGTTAGTAAACAGTTTTTCTATTAAACGCATCAGTCTGTTTGTTTATAAAACAGTGAATTGTTTTGTTGGTCTTAAATCTAATTTTTCATTATTGAAATACGGTGCCATGTTGGTTTAAACTAAATTTAACAGATGTATTATGCATCATAGGTTTTTATAAGCAATTGATTTTTTTGCTGTCCAAGCCACCTATGATAAAACGGTAAAAGTGTCAAAAAACTTAAATTACATTTTTTTAGCATTAAAATACAAATAAATATGGATATGTGATACATCGTTAAAATCATAAAAAAAAGTTCTTTTAAAAAATAGAACAAAAAATACAGGTCCAGATTAAAAAAAAGTAAGTTACTAGTAATATCTCAAAAACTAGTCGTAGTAATTTTTTTTAGAAAATACTAAATTGAAAAACGTAAAAAATGCAAAAAAAATCATTTACGATTTTTTTGTCAAAACTATATTTTTTGAGATATTTAATAAAATAGATTTGAGCAATTCTTCGAAAAACCCCCGTAGCTCGTGAAATAATAGTTTTTTTGATGTGAAACCACATTTTTAATGTCCCCCAAAAACTGCTCATTTTATCGAATTTAAACAACCTTGTAGTTTTTATAGTTGCCGAGATAGCAATAGTGACCCATGGCAATTAAGACACCCCATATATATATTAATATTTTCTTTTATTATTTGACTTATTTATGTTATTTGTAGTTATTTTATCACTTAACAAAACCGTGGAAATCTTAAACAAAACTGAAAAAAAAAGTTGTGTTAAAAATAATCGTTTTACCAGTGATAAAGTTGTGAATTTTCCAAAGTCGCCCGCCCTGTTTCTCATGTTTGAGTCGCCATCTTGTATTTGGTACAAGTTCAAAAGATGTCTTAAAAGTGGAATTATAATCCCAATAGTAAAGGGTTTCAACCTTTGGGTCCAATTTGCATTAACACGCAAACTAAGCGACTAAAATATTGTCCACTTTATAAAATAAGAGTCGGTTTCGACAGCCAGTAACATCTGATGTAGACCAACATTCCGATATCTAGCTCTCGGCTATAACCCAATAGTGTGTAAATTAAAATAAAATAAATTTATTTTTGTTTTAGGCACATGTTTGTTAGTTTGGTCATAAATAACTTAGAAACAGTTTGTAGCTGTCTGGCGATGGTTGGATGTTTATGGCTGTGTTAAACTTACCCCTCCAAAAATTTCTCCAGGATTTTTGATGAGCATAACAGGTTGTACACCTTATTTAAAAAAAAAAAACATTTTGTTATAGAAAAAACTGTTTCTGTTACGTTTTGTTTTAAATGTGCCATCCCAGCCATTTTTATGAGATGGCAGATCTCAGATTGTTTTTATTTAAAAATAACCACATCCCAGAATATAGTTGAGTGGCTTATAGTCAAAAATCGTGTCCCGTGAACTTAAAAAGATTGAAGATTTTTTAAAACTATCCTAGTTCTATTGGTAATAGATCACACAATTTTAAGTCACTGGGTGTTTGCCTCCAATTTGAGTAAGAGGGCCTGTGTGTCGTCATAAATCCAAGATTGCGGCATTTTTCAGATATTTCGTTTTAATAAGTTTTATATCTCATGAACTAAAAAAGATATTCTTATTGATTTAAATACCAAAAAGTTATACAAATTCAAAATTTATCAAGAAAGTTGAAGACTACCCTCGGTCAATTGGTGATGGACCACTCAATATTAAGTCGTCGAGTGTTTGCCTCAAATTTTAGTAGGAGGGCCTGTTTGACGTTATATATCCAAGATGGCGCCTTTTTTAATGTTTTTTTACAAACTTTGGCTAATTTAGTTTCACAGAAAAACTATTAACACATTTTTGTTTGCAGGAGAACACCAATTAATACTGTGAAGAAATTACCTTTATATCTCAAAACCTAACAAAGATATAAAAATTTTTTTAAATACTTGAAAATACCCACAAAAAAAATTAAAGGAGGCTGTTTTAGACTACCCTAAATCGATTGGTTATGGATCACTAAATTTTAAGTCGCCGGGTGTTTGCCTCAAATTTGAGTAAGAGCGCCTGTGTGACGTCATAAATCCAAGGCTGCGATTTTATCCATTAACTGTACAGAAAAATTGTATAGGTTATGGTTTATTTACAATAGAATAACAGTTTAATTGTCGTTTTAACAAGAACTATAAAAGATATTGTTATTTCTTAAAATTTTAAAAAATGTATAAAAATTCAAAATTGATCAAGAAAGTTTAAGCTTACGCTCGGTCGATTGAGGATAGATCACTCAATTTTACGTCAACGCGTATATGACGTCATAAATAAAAAATTGAGGCATTTTCCATTTTTTTACAAATTTTGCCGCACACCTTTCGCTAAATTAGTTTTACAAAAAAATACGTTTTTTTGTTTCCAAGAGAAGAAGAATTAATATAGTGAAGAAATTAGCTTAATATCTGAAAAACCAACAAAGATATTAATAAAAACTTTTTTTTACTAAGTTTTTTTAAAAATATCTTTTGCTAGTTTTTAAGGTACAAAGCCAATTTTTTTACCATCAAAATTGGTTGTAAACAAAAATCATATTTACAGTTTTTCTATGCAACTAATGTAGCGAAGGTTATAAGTTTGTAAAAAAACATTAAAAAAGGCGCCATCTTGGATTTATGACGTCAAACAAGCCCTCCTACGCATATTTGAGGTAAACACCCGGCGACTTAATATTGAGGGATTTATCATCAATCGACCAAGGGGTAGTCTTCTACTTTCTTGCTTTCTTGATAAATTTTGAATATTTATAAATTTTTTTTGTATTTAAAGAAATAACAATTTCTTTGTTAGTTCTTGAACAAATGATAACCTACACAATTTTTCTGTAAAGTTCATGTAGCAAAAGTTTGTGAAAAAACATGGAAAAAATCGCAATTTGTCAAAACAAAAAGTGAAATTTTTCTGTATCGTCGAAATCGAATCCGTTGACCCCCAATCTTTTTGAGACAAGTATCATGACGGTTTGGGCCCTAACAATTTTCAGTTTCCCTTCTTTATATTTAATAAATCTCAAGTATTTTTCCTGTTGTTTCTTTCTAATTATTTTGAGCCACTCTGTAGGTATTTGACGCAAACGACCGGGTGGGCCAAAAAAAATCGGACAATTTTTTTTCATTATAACTTTTGAACTATAGAATCGATTTTAATGGGACAAACTGCACACTGCAGAGAATTAATGAAAGTTTTGAATAAATAATTTTTTTTGTCCGACGTTTCAAAATCCAAGATGGCGGACGAAATAAAATTGTACATTTCAAAGATGCTCGTTTATTCTTGTGTTGCGAACATGTTTCAATAATTTTTTTAAATCACTAAAAAAGCAGCATTCATGCCACGCACAACAAGGTATGAGTCAGCAAAATCGGTTCGGTGGTTCTAAAAAAAAATATTTTTGTTTTATCCAATGTTTTGAATATTATACGATTGCCTTGCCAATCATGTCTGCATTTATTTCCTTATAAATTCATTACTGCTGAACCGATTTTGATGAAATAAAAACTATCCGGGTGACAATTGATCGCTTTTTAAAGATCATGATCAAAATTTATTAATATCTAAAAATTAAGATGGTGGACAGAATCATAATTGATTCTTCAAAATGGCGTGTTTAATCTTATTTTCTGAAAATGTTTTAGTTTTTTTTTAATTAATAGAAAAGCACTACTTCTTCCCCTCACAACAAGGTATAAGTTAGTAAAATTGGTTTGGTGGTTCTCGAAAAATCTATTTTTGTTTCAGCCATTGTTTTACAGATTATACGATTGCATTACCATTCCTGTCTACATTCATTTCTTTATAAACTCATTATTACTGAACCGATCTTAGTGAAATAAAAAAATGCATGGTGAGAATTGATTGCGCTTTAAAGTTTATAATTGAAATTTGCCGCCATCTTAGAAGTTAGGATGTCGGAAATAGTCATACTTGACCCTTCAAAAAGGCAGGTTTATTCTTATTTTTAAAAAATGCTTTATTTTTTTTTTAATTTATAGAAAAGCACTTAATTAATTTTTATCTTTTCATGCGGGAGAAAAGTAATGTTCGGTTCGGTAAATTTTAAAAAAACTAAAATATTTTCGTAAAATAAGAATAAGCACGCCATTTTGAAGATTCAAGTATGATTCTGTCCGACATCTTAAATTCTAAGATGGCGGCAAATTTTGAATATAATATTTAAAGGGCAATCAATTTTCAACATAATTTTTTTTATTTGACTAAAATTGGTTTAGTAGTAACGATTTTATAAGGAAATTAATGTAAACAGGATTGGCAATGCAATCGTATAATCTGTAAAACAATAACTGATACAAAACTAGATTTTTTGAGGACCACCACACCGATATTACTAATTTGTACCTCGTTGTGTGGGAGAAAAGTAGTGCTTTTCTATAAATTAAAAAAAAAACTAAAACGTTTTTGGAAACTGAGAATAAACACGGCATTTTGAAGAACCAAATATGATTCTGTCCCCCATCTTAAATTTTAAGATGGCGATAAACTTTGATCATGATCTTTAAAAAGCAGTCAATTCTCACCAGGATGTTTTTTATTTTATTAAAATCGGTTCAGTAGTAATAAATTTATAAGGAAATAAATGCAGACATGATTGGCAAGGCAATCGCATAATATGCAAAACAATGGTTCAAACAAAAATATTTTTTTTAGAACCACTGAACCGATTTTGCTAGTTCATACCTTGTTGTGCGTGGCAAGAACGCAGCTTTTTTACTAATTTAAAAAAATAAAAGACATGTTCGCAGCACGAGATTAAACGTGCATCTTTGAAGGATACATTTTAGATTCGTCCGCCAGCTTGGATTTTGAGATGGTGGACATAGAAATACATTTAGTCAAAACTCTGATTTATTCTCTGCCAAGTGCAGTTTGTCCCATTAAAATCGATAGCATAGTTCAAAAGTTATAATGAAAAGAAAAATGTCCGGTGTTTTTTGGCCCACCCGGTATATGTCAAAAATTAATCAAATTCTTAAAAGGACTTTTTCTGCAATAAAACAAAGCTAATATCGATTTTTTATTTTTATTTGACGATAAGCAAAAAAAACTAAAAAAAGGTTCATTTTTTCATATTTCAGTGGCGCGCGCGCATTTAAATAAATATAGCTCGAAAACGAGACCTATGACCCCCCCAATTTTTTTTGAAAAAATATCAGGAAGGTTTGGCCTTTAACATATCTCAAATTCAGCTCATCTGACACATCCCGGTAAACAATGTATTTAGTGCCTCTACCTTTGAGGCAAATACCCGGCGACAAAAAATTGAGTGATCCATTAGTATTAAAAAAAATAATTTCTTTGTTAGTTTTTAAGATATAAAGCAAATTTCCTGACCACCTTAATTGCTTTTCTATTGCAAACAAAAACCGAATTAACAGTTTTTCTGTAAAACCAATTTTGTAAAAGTTATAAGCCAAAGTTTGTGCAAAAACATGAAAAAAAAATTGGAGGCAAGCACCCGGTGAGTTAAAATTGTGTGATCTATTACCAATCGATGTAGCGTAGTTGAAAAAAATCTTCCACAACTATTCCACGGGATAACATCGGCTTCTAACTAATACCAAAAATGATTTTTGCCAGAAGTTTGTTTTGAATTTAATTTTCCAAAATTTCTAAACCTTCTTTATTTTAAAATAATTTCATATTATTATACAGAGAACCGTTTTTGCAAAAGTATATTTTAAACCTGGCTTTCCAGAAATGTTTTCTTAATTTTTTATGAAAATGACATTCAGACTTCGATTTATTTTAAACCTTTTCTACAAGGCATTGTATTGAGTTTTGTATGGGAATGTCAGGTTTTAGTATATTTAGGTATATTTAAAAAAGGGAAAAAATCAGTTTTGGTAAAAGTTGTTTTCGATTTGCACTTCAAAGACCTTGTCGAAATTTTCAATGGGTTTTATTAGATCTAAGTTTGTAATTTACTTAGGCATCCCTACTTGAGATTTAGTAAATTACTTTTCTTAATATACGTTTAAGATTAAGGTGTCAATATTATATTTAAAAATAATTATAAAATTCAATTTTTAAACAGACTTTTTTAATATAATCTGCGAACTAATCATCATCCAATATTCATTATAATAAAGGCTACCAATAGCGACTTTTTGGAAATTTCAAAATAAGACTAGCAGTAATAAGGCAGTTTATCTAATTAAAAAGAGTTATCGGATAATGCTTTTTTAACGACTGTACCTTATTTTTATCCTTACGTCTTACGTTTAAATGGCAAAACATCAATTGGTGTATGGTGTTGTTATATTATTACTTTTATAGCTTGTTTGCTATGTTTTTACAAAATAATAAAAATGGAAGGAGAGCTCAGCTGAAAAAATTAAAAAAACCGTCAAATTAAAGCCAAGTTACATAAATACTGCATTACGGCGCAAACGCAGATGTCAAAAAACTGATAGCATTGTTACTGCCAGATCTTAAAGGCCTCAATTAAAATAAAGACTGGTGTGGATTTTCGTTTTTAATATTATTTTATTAAAAAGAGATAAAAAGTTTTAAAAGTGACGTACATATACGAGGTGTGACAATAAAATTATAAGAGTGGTGTAAAAAATCTACTTTATTTAAATACTAATACACCTTAATGATGTTCCCCATCAATGTAGTCCCCTTCTCTATCGACGCAGCGTTGCATGCATTTTTTTCCAATGTTGGAAGCTATTTTGGAAATCATCAGAAGATATGCTGTTAAGAAGTCTTGCCGTTTTTTCCTTGACATGTTCTAATATTTTAAAACGGGTTCCTTTTAACAATTTCTTCACTTTCGGAAACAGGTAGAAGTCGCAAGGGGCCAAGTCTAGTGAATATGGTGGGTGGTTAACAACGGAGATCTTCTTATTAGCTAAAAACTGCTTAATGGATAGGGTATTGTGGGCCGGTGCATTGTCCTGGTAGAGCAGTCACGCGTTGTTCTTCCACAGAAATGGACGTTTTTCCCTTAGCTACATTAAGACTTCCAAATATAAATGTTGATTAACTGTTTGACCCTCACGCGCCCATTCAATAAGAATAACACCCCTAATATCGAGAAGAAAAACAATGAGCATCGCTGTTTTGGATGTGTTGGAGCGCCCTTCTCGTTCATCATCTTTAAATTCTTCACGACCCTCGAAAAAGCTTTTATGCCACATAAAAATAATTGCACGAGACATACACTGGTCCCCGTAGACATCCTTAAGCATTCAGTAGCCGTTTTTTTGAGTTTTACTTTAAATTAATACGTTGCTCAATTTTTTCGTTTGTCGTAATTCTGGCAAATGAGCTATGCACGATCTGCTTCAAACCACTGGATAAGCCAAACTAGCAGAAGAAAGTCGACAAGATTGCGCGCGGTAGTAGAACGCACATCAAGGTGAATAACTCCAACCGCCCGAGGCGTGGACATTTAAAACAGGGGCCAGTCTTAAAATTTAATTGTCACACCTCGTACAGTGCCATCCCCAAGCATGTTTTAGGAGAAAAGATAACCAATTATTTTGACGCGTCTTCTTGCTTGCTTACAATTTTCAGTGTTTCCACTAATTTTTTATTATTAAAGATACTAAACATTTAAAATTTCAACGCTTTTTCAAATGGATTTACTTGGAGCCAAAAAATGTGTTTTTTTAAATAAAAGCCCTTGTACAGGGTGTCTCAAATTCGTCGTTTTTATGGGATTTCAGCTATTTCTAGGGGAGAAAAGAAAGAAAAAAAACTGACCACCACTTGCGAGCCTTGATTTTCAAGAGATGATCAAAGTTGAAAACCGCATCTTGATATAGCAATCCGTTTGGCTACAGGGGGTTATGTTGACAAGTCTGCATTTAAGGAGGAAGATTCTAACATTTTCATTTATAAAAAAATTATTTTAGTGTTAATATGGTAAAATTATGAAACTAACTAAGATAAAAAAGGTACTTAAAAAATAAAAATGTAAAGAACAATTAAAAAATGAAATATTTTGTGAGATATGTAATTTTAAACGAAATTTTACACCGATTCCAAAAATCGAATCATACCATAAGAAATATACCAACTCTTTGTTTGAAACTCGTAGACAATCATTGAGTAGAAATAAAATTTCGGATTTCCATTGTCTTTATTTATTTTAAACACGACATTTATTATATGGCCGGAAAATGATGACGAACTGCAGAATTTTCTACACCATCTGAACGGTAGTCGACCAACAATCAAATGCACAATGTAAATTGAAAACGATTCGGTCTTACCTTTTTTGGATGTTCTTGTCAAACCAAGAGACAGAAACATTCAAACCACTGTATATAGGAAACCTACACACATGGGACAGTACCTAAATTTTAAGTCTAATCATTCTGTGGCTACAAAGGAGTTATAAGAAGTTTGTATTTAAGAGCCGTGAATATTTGTAGTAATAGTGAAGAATTAACCACCGAAATCTACAAGATTAAAAATGACTTACAACAGAATGGTTATTGCGAGAAATTAATAAACTCGCTCTCTAAAATTAAAAACAAAGCAAATGTAGCTAATTCTCAAAATAATAATCCGTTGGGTGTTATTAACATTCCATATTATGTTTAAGGAGTTTCAGAAAACATAAGACTCATAGCCAAACACTATTTTCATCGAGAAATACCCTCAAATAATAAGGTTAGAGTAAATGAACATCTAAAAAAAAACTCAATTAGGGGATATGAAAAAATCCGATTTGGCGGATCATGCATGGTCAAATGACCACAGTATTCAATGGTCGGAAGCCAAAGTTTTGCATAAGGAGTCACATTGGAGAAAACGAAAGTTTATTGAAGCTGCGTTTATAATGCAGAATAAAAAAAAATCAGTCAACTAAGCATGGACATACCAACCATATCGAAACGACTCCTTAAGGAAAACAAGTGTCTTAGAATTAAAAAGGGGGACGGTCCGTCACACCTGACTGCACACCAAGTAGTATAAGTAGTAGCTGTAGACTGGATTGTTTAGTTTACATTTGAAAATGGTTAGATACTTACTAACCGAAATGTCGTGTTTAAAATAAATAAAGACAATGGAAGTCCGAAATTTGATTTCTAAATATACCAACTTTATGTAATATCTTAAAAATTAAAAGTAACAGATAAAATTCAATTTGACAGTTGAATTTTTCCTTAAACAAAGCTATAAAAAAGCAGTTTACAACAAAAAAACCACTTATAGGCCGAACCGAACCCCAAAGTGCAGAGTTTTTAAAAACCCCTGTAGTTTAATAACGGTTCGGTTCGGTTTTCACCTTTAATCATGAAAACTGTTAAAAGTTAAAGGCCCTCTCCCAAAAATCATATTTATCAAAAAAAAATCGTATTTAAAAACGTCATGCAAGATTTATATGCGGTTTTACCATTAAGCTTTTCTTAAAGATCAGTTGGGGTCAGTTGTCAGATCGGGGGTCAGATTTTGCTTTTTTATCTCCCCTAAAAAGGCCTAAAACCCCACAAAAACATCGAATTGACGCCTGGGGTTCTAGTATCGTAGTTGTGGGATGTAATAGCGAAATACCTCGTCTCGACCAATAGCATGCAGATAAATAGTCGCGCGGTGTCCAAAGATAGTAAATTTATGGATTAAAAGTGTATTTTTTTTCACATGCGGCGCCGAAGGAATATAATAAAAATATTAAAAACTGCAGAATTTGTTATGAGTGAAACCTTAAGACCTGCTCTTATTTATCAAGTATACGAGGAGTGACAATTAAATTTTAAGACTGGCCCCCGTACTGACAGGTTTTAAATCTCCACGCCTCGGGCGGTTGGAGTTATTCACCTTGATGTGCGTTCTACTACCGCGCGCAATCTTTCGCCTTTCCTCTACTAGTTTGGTTTACGCAGTGGTTTGAAGCGCATCGTGCATAGCTCATTTGCTGGAATTATAATAAACAAAAAAATTGAGCAACCTATTAATTTAAAGTAAAACTCAAAAAAACGGCTACTGAATACTTTCAAATGCGAAAACATGTCCACGGAAAGCAGTGTATGTCTCGTGCAATCATTTTTATGGGGCATAAAAGCTTTTTCGAGGGTTGTGAAGAAGTTAAAGATGATGAACGAGAAGGTCGCTCCAGTACATCCATAACAGCGATGCTCATTTTTTTTCCGATATTGGGGGTGTTATTCTTATTGAATGGGCGCGTGAGGGTCAAACAGTGAACCAACATTTTTATTTGGAAGTATTTATGTAGCTAAGGCAACGAGTAAGGAAAAAAACGTCCAGATTTGTGGAAGAACAACGCATGGCTGCTCTACAAGGATAATGCATCGGCCCTCAATGCCCTATCCATTACGCAGTTTTTAGCTAATAAGAAGATCCCCGTCGTTAACCACCCACCATATTCAACAGACTTGGCCCCTTGCGACTTCAAGCTGTTTCCGAAATTGAAAAAATCGTTAAAAGGAACCAGTTTTGAAATATTAGAATACGTCAAGGAAAAAACGGCAAGACTTCTTAACAGCCTCTTTTCTGATGATTTTTAAAATTGCCTCCAACATTGGAAAAAAACGCATACAACGCTGCGTCGATAGAGAAAGGGATTGATCGGGAACATCATTAAGTTGTATTAGTATTTAAATAAAGTAAATTTTTTACAACAGTCTTATAATTTTATTGTCACACCTCGTATGTGGTTTGACCAGCGGCGTAGCGTGCCTGAAGGGGCGGAGGGGGGGGCCGACAGCTAAAAAGGGCGCCCATCAATCTCATCAAATCTTTAACGACCAAAAAAAAAAAGTCATCATGTCTTTAGTTCCCTTTGCCGGCCTTGCTCCTAGGGCGCTTCGGGCACCCGTGGGGCGCCAGTAACCTCGGGGCGGGGGGGCGACAGACCTCCCGCCCCCCCCCCCTCCACGCTACGCCACTGGGTTTGACTGAATTATCGTCCCAATATCAGGACCTGGAACAGGATGGGTAATTAAAATCTCAACAAATAGTTAGTTTAGGCCATACAGTTTCAGATACTACGTTTAATGAGATAAGCAACACCCTTGGTATGAATAGACATGAGGGCAGGAGGTTGGTGCGCCCTCCCTTAAGCGGGCTTTTTGATAGTTTTTTGCTAATAAGTCGAAAACTGTCAACATTTTTGAAAATCATCTGGAGATGATTTTTTCAGCAGACAAAATTTCCTTTCAACCGATGTAAATGAGTCCCCTTTGAAGGCATTGAAGCACGTGTCATAGACGTACCAAAAAAGGGAAAATTTATAAAATTTAAATTTTAGTTTTTTCTTGTGGTATTTTTTATTCTTAACACATTGTTTTTCTCAAAAAAGTATGTTTAGTCAAAAACCCATTGTATAAAGTTACATATTTTATAATTTAGATATCTTTCGAAAACAGCCGCCTTGAAATAAAAATAAATATATTAATCCTTAAATCAATCAAAAATTGAAGATTCAGTTTTGTAACTCAGGAAGTAATAAATTAAGGTGAGTAAAAAATTATTTCTGGGTAAAATTACCTTGAATCCCAATTTTTCGCGCTGCTCTTATATAAAGTAGGGGTAGGGCGAAATCCCTCCCTCACCCCCCTTAAAAGTGCTACCTGACAGTATTTACCTAATTTTTTGTATCTTTTAACTTGGCGGAAAACAACAAGGCTGACAAAAAGTCCTCTCTAACCGTCTTTACCGGCAGTGACGCACCTTTTTATAGGCACTTAAATAAATTAAATGTTTTAAAAAAATTGTGTTATGGTACGTCTATGCAAGATGCACCACTGCTTTGAGGGGGGGGAGTGGTACATATCGTTGGAAAGGCAATTTTTTCAGCTTCAAAAATAAGTTATAAAAGAAGACATGTAGGACTATAAAATTCAGGAAAATACAAAAAATAATGTTTTTGGCCACACCTTTCATTTATTTAAATGTCTATAAGAGCTGCGTCACTGATGTAAACGGGTGTGTTACACATCATTTGAGAGGACTTTTTATCAGCCTTAATTAGCACGTTCTGATACTGCAAAAGCGCATATTGAAAGCAATTTTTTAAGTAAATCCTCTAGAGTCATGCAAACCTATATTTAAAGAGCACAATATTTTGACCGCACCTTGTATTCTTATTCTTGAAGCAGCAATTTATGTACGCAGGTACCAAGATCAGTTCCCAGCTGTAAATAGCTTCCGTCACCAAAATACAAGGTCTGCATCCAACATAAGAATTCCTAGTTATAATTTAACACTTAAAAAAAAAAAACCGTTATTGTTTTTCTGCAACAATATTTAACTCTATCCCTGACAGGGTTAAAAGCCAACCCAGTCTAAAAAAATTTAAATTTGAACTAAAGAAATTTTTAATAGGCAAAGCCTATTATTGAGTTCTTGAGATCGAGAGGAGGCTAAAAAATTTGAATGAACTATTTATATTCGTGTAAGTAGCTTAAAGAGTATTTTTTTTAATGTGTGCTAAAACCATACATTTATTAGGTTAAAACTATCACTATTTTTATTTTGTTTTTCAAACATTTTCTTTTTTTTACCTTACCTACTTTTTGTGACGTCTAAATTTTGACAATAATATGATTTGATTTGAATAATATTTAGTGTTTTCCGCCAAGTTAGGAAAATACTCTTAGAGAGCACTTTTGAGGGGGGATTGTCCCCCCAACCCCCACTATGTAAAACCGACTCCAAAAATTGAGTTTTTAGTTAATTCTAACCAGAAATAATTTTTTTTATCACTTTAATTTATTTTTTACTGAGTTACAAAAACTTCTAACAACTAATGTTCAATTTTTAATCGATTTAAAGATTCCTAGAAACACATACCTTACTTATATAATATGTAACTGTTTACAATGTGTTTTAAAACTAAAAATACTTTTTGGAGAAAAACAATATGTTAAGGAATAAAATACCACAAAAAAAAATAAAATTTAAATTTTATAAATTTTTCTCTTTTTGGTACGTCTATGACACGTGCATCAGATTTTAAAAATGTACCCTTTTTGGTACGCCTATGGCACGTGTACCACTACTTTTACAGGGGAGTTAAATACATCGATGTAAAGAACATTTTATTTGGAAAAAAAAAATTCAGATTTTTTAGTTATTAGCAAGAAACTGTCAAATAGCACGTTTAAGGGAGGGAAACCCTGCCAGGGGTGGGGGGTGGTTCCCGTTCGTCAAATGTTCGGGGGATTCTTATGTCTATCTATACCAAGGTTGTTGGTTCTCTCCAATCTCACATGTCGTCACCCTAATTCTGAAACCTCGTAACCCACAAAAAAATTAAAATTCATATTTTTTTGCGTTAAAGGGTAGTAATGATGCTTGCAACCAAAAAAATAAATAAAACCGTTAATCTTCGCGATTTCTTATAAGTTGCATAATGCTAACGCTATGTAATTTGCTTCAAACTTTTCTTATTCCTGTAAAATTTTGTTGAGTTGGGTTACGACGTTTTAGAATTAGGGTGACGATGTACTAAACTAAAATCAGTATAACTTTTTTTTAAAACATTTTCTTAACGGTAAAAAAAAACATATCTACTATTAGAATATCTTTTATTTTATAAATAAAAAGAATACAGGGTTGATTTCTAAATCCATATTTTTTAATAAATAAAATATAATAATAAATGAAATAAAATAATGAGCAAATATGGTTTGCGAACATTATCGCAGTAGTCAACGTCAAGCACAAACAAAGAACATAAGTTTTGCATATTAGCATTTGTGTTAAAATCCACGGCATTCACTTGGCATCCTTAAATGTACGATTTAATATAAAAAAATATTTCTTAGGCTGAAACTCTTTTTAAGAAGGCCTAAATAAATATTGATTGATTTAATGATTACTTTTAAATTTCTTATGGTTCTATTTAAATAGAAGTCGTAACTTAAGATTCGCTACTGTCACATACAAAATGTGATAAACTTTAGTAGGTTAAGTGGACATCAAAATAAAAAAAAAATATATTATCAAAATTGACAAGAATAAAAGCTGATTCAAACATCAACTAAATGTTTCCTTCGACTTTCAGAAAGATTAATTTTGATGGCAATGATGTTGCCCAACTTTCATAAAATTTAAAAAAAAAGTAGGTCCAGGCTTTCCCAATTAAGCTTTGTAAAGTTCATGAATCCCTTATAAAAATTTGGAGACAAAGGCCTCAAAAAGGTTATAAAATTTAAAGGATATGTAAAAAAAACTTGAATGTTTTGTTTCATAAGGAAGTAATTCAAAATATTTTATTATTCTTTTATTTATTTTTATATGGCTAAAATCTTACAGTTTTATAAGACATAAATTAAATAGGTTTTTTATGCTTTATAGAACTTTTTAATTTTTATTCTAATACGTTTAGCCAAAATCTTATAAAAATCCAATATTTTGTTTTTAAAATTTCAACAGGTTGATTGCTAATTATATATTAGCAACACTGTCTCAAGTGGCAAACAAAACAAATACAGTCTACGGGGCGGTCGTATACGTCAGTATACATAATATAGTCAACCTGTTAATGAGTTCGTTATAAAAATACACAACCGTTATAAACTCTTAAATGGGAAAGTTTATTGGCTACTAGTTGAATTAGGGAATAAATGCCTAGCAGTTGACTTGACCTTGATTTTTGCACGAAAATGGGCACAAACCAGCAAAATCAGATAAACCTAAAAGATATATCACTTTGCACATTTTATATTTTACCACAGCACACTCAGTCACTCATGAAGCCATACACCTAGCAGGCACGTTATTGGGTCAATCGACTAAAAAAATAATATTTTTATTTAAATTATTACAAAGTGTCCCAAAAGTTTTAGAATACCACCAAACAGGATATTCTACTAACTTACTAATTTTAAGTTTGAAAAAAAGACATGTACTTGCGTTGAAATGTCAGTTACTCAGATTTTTAGTTCATATATCTTGTCTAGTCCAGACTAGTCAGAAAAATATAACATGTTGAATATTAATTTGGTACTATTTTATGTTAAGAAATTACACTGCAACCAAAACCTGTCATCCATTCTATAAGTTAGAAATAAATTATTTTTTTCGTTTTTAACATTTTCAGGATACGGATTTGGTTTTTTACTTTTACATAAAATGTTTTTCATTATTTTTTAAAATAAAATAAAATAAATTTACCCATATTTTGTCAAGATAATCATATGACTGAAGTTAATATTGAAAGTAATAAGGCAAGTAAGGCTTTGTTAAAGTAACAAGAAATACTGTAAAACTTTAGGGACTTAAGGGTAATATATAATTTTTAAATATATTTTTAAATAATTTAATTTTTTTGTTTTGACTCAATAATTTTTAAAAATAATGGTGGTTTAAACAGGATATTTATAGCGATAGATCACAAAATTTTGTGCAATATTTTGTGGCCTAATCTATGTTTCCCAACTAACTAATTATTATCATTTACTCGTACATTGCATGACTTTCCGAAAACAAAACTACATGAATGATAAAAATATAGGGTGTTAATAAAGTATGTTGCCAAACTTTAGAGGATTATTTTTCGAGTTATTTAAGAAAAAACCTTTTTATAAACATACGTCCGCAAATGCTTAGTTTTCGAGATACAAGTTGTAAAGTTTTAATTTTATGTTTGTTTTTTCTCGAAAACGGTTAGAGATACTAAAAATTGCAAAAGATCAAAAAGTTTCTCAATAAAACAAAGAATCCATTTTATGTTTTTAATTCTGCCATTGGCTTACTGCAAAAAAGATCTGGGGGAAAACAGGGGCATAACCCCTGAAAAAATATCCCCCTGTAGTTTTTTCCTGACATATTTGCCTTGTAGCTAAATACACGTTCCAAATTTCAGCCAAACATCTCAAAAACTGCACGAGCTATAAAGAAAAAACAAACAAAAAATTGAAATTGGCGATATACTTTATCAACACCCTGTAGAACAATGCACTACGGAATGTTGTGGACCAAAATTATTATTTTCCAAGCATCCGTAGGTGATGTGAACCATTACCAGATGAAACAACCCAATTTGGGTTAAGTATTTTTTTATCTTGTTACATAAACGAATAAAAAATACCAAGGTAAAAAATCAATATAACTGGCGTGAAAGGATTTCGGGGTTAACCCCCACCCCCATGAGGCAAATATTGCTAATAAACTTGTTCGAAAATTTTTGTATTTTATTTTGGATATATAAATTAATACATTCTACGCTACTGACCGTAGACTATATTACTAAAGCGGGATCTAGGAACAAATTGTAAAAGGCTTTCGCGGCCATCGTTCAATGGTGGGTGTGACGTTGTGGACTGAGCAGCCGCGAAGTTACTTCAAGAGCCTTTCTGCCCTACATCCCTAGAGTGACGGATAGGATCGGACGTATTCCGGGAAAACACAACATAAAAACGATCTTCAAGCCATCTAAGAAGATCGAGAACCTCCTCAGATCTGCGAAGGATATAAGGAACCCACTAAGTTCTTCGGGGGTATACCGCATTCCCTGTACCTGTGGAAGTGTCTAGATCGGAACAACCAAACGGTCCGTATACACAAGAATCAAAGAACACAAAACCAACTGTCGACTCGGACATACGGAAAAATCCGCAGTTGCAGACCGCACACTAAACAATGAAGACCACCGAATAAAATTCGAAGACACACAAGTTCTCTGCGCCTCATCTTCATACTATCCAAGACTCTATAGAGAAGCAATCGAAATTCATAAACACCAGCAGAACTTCAACAGATCTGAAGAAACTCTTAAAATTAACAGAACATGGGTACCGGTTCTTAAAAACACTAAACGGCTCGCTTATAGCAAAAAAACTGAATCTGGGAAAGTGACCAATCACCGACCAGCTCTGATATACGCCCCGCCCATCATAGCGTATATAACCTGCGCCCGCGACAGACTAACCACCAGTCTTCGAGAAGCCGACAAACAGTCAACATCTCCTGAAGATGCCATCCACTCGAGATGGCGAAACGTCGAGAACGAATTTCCAACGACGACGGCCGAACAGCCCGAAAGCACACCCACCAGGGGATCTAGGAATTTGTGCGGGTCCAAGAAAAACAGATTATATTATGCAATGCAGCCAGTTCTTTACTTCGAATTGCATAAAAACTTGATAAAAACATCTGATTTATAATACTTTGAAAAGAATCAAATTTTTGTTTATTCTAGCGACATCTTTGCTAATAGGCCTGAACCGATCAAATCAATACGGTAAAACCAAATGCAGATATTTTACGTTGAATTAAAAATAACGAACGCACATTCCCGTAAAGAACTCATTTGGATTTTTTCGAATGTTACTCGGACTTGAGAGGGTAATAATAATGGATGGAAATGGTAAACATTTGTCGAGTAATATTTCACTCTGTAATTATCGTCTTAACTCAAAAGATCAGATTTTAAGGTTATGAAATATTACAAATTACTCGAGATAAAAATTGGGATTTTTTAAAAAGAGAATTGAGGCATTTGTACATGTGCGGTATTGCTTATTTTAGAATTCAAGATATCTACCTACCATGAGTGTTTAATTCAAATTTGTTTAGATATATTAATATACCTAACAGTTTTAGTTTCTAACTGCAAAAGTTAGGCTTACCTTGGTATTTTATATTAGTTTATGCTTATATAATTATTTTAACAAGAAACTGCTTTTGAACGTTGCCTAAAAAGCTAAATGCAGGTAAACCTATAATTATGAATAAAGAACCTCGTAAGATTTTAATTTAAATAAGGAACGACCAATTTTTTCCCATCAACCGTTTTATGAAAACTTTTTAAAAATTTTAAACTCTAAGCCATCTGACGAATTTTAATATTACAATTAAAGAAAAAATTATGTTTCTGTAGGCCAGTAATCTTATTTGATTAATAAAAAAACAAAAAGTAATTGTTAAGACTTAACCATAAATTAAACTTATTTTTGGCTATTAATTTTTATGGATTATTTATGGGGAAAAATTATCAGCAAAATTGTAATAATTGAAAATAGTATTTTTTTCTGAACAATCTGTTGTCTTACGGTTTCTTTTTTACTAGAATAATTTAAAATAATACCCAAATTTATTGCACCAAATATATCCGCACCGTTTTTAGTCTACTGACCATGATAAAAACATGTATGGTAAAAACAAATACATATAACCTAATGTGTAAAAACATATGCGTAATATCATCGATTGTTTAAGAAAAATAATATCTTGGCAGAACAGTTTTTACTTTATACAGGGTGTGTGGAGCTAAGTACTACGTTTTTGGTTAAGAGACTTAGTTTATTTTTTTTTATCAGAGTGCCTAACCCGTGAACCCTTGTAAATATTATTCGAAGAGAGCCAGGTACCATAAAATTTTCAAGTTTTAACCTAATTACCTAAACCTAAAAGCCTCCTTGATGGGCATGGCCGCCAATTCTAATTTAAACTATTTCTGCGTTTGCGTTGTTCTGTCCGTTCAGTACATCGATTGATATTACGTATATGGTTAAAATAATAATCCTAATACCCGCTTAAAAGTTAATTAGATGTGGCCTCCCATATCGTGTTGGTACCTCCGCGTCAGGTACTGGGCTGCCTCTGTTAACTGTCTCAAAGACTGCATCAGACCTAAAACAATACTTTCATTTAATTTTTCGAAAAAAAACCAGTGGTAAAAATCGTACAAAAACTGTTTGTGAATTTTTTCATGAAGTGGTTAGGGCCTGTCCTTAAATTACGTAACGCTCTAAGAGGGATGGGGGGTTTGGCCTTGCGTTACACTCAATGTTTTTTTAATGTGTTTTTCATAAAAATGCGTTAAGCGAGGGGGGAAGAGTGGGTTAAAAACCCTGTATTTTTGCGTTACGTAATTTAAAAGCATTCCCTTAATTGAGGTCTTCTGATTTTAAAAATTACAACAAAACTTTGCGGATATAATATATTGACCAAACACATTTCCTTCTTTATGCGTTTCGAAGATTTTGCTTTACTAACTAAATTTTATCCGGGTATTACACCACTATTAAGGAAATTTTTTAATTAATAAACCACTGCGTTTATCCTAGAAAAAGAAAAATTACTAATTTGTCAGTGGTTTATAAGAAAAATTATTAAATATTTGCCTAACAAAATTTAAAAAAACCTATATTTTTTGACAAAATTCCAATAAAGAGATTAGATTTTTTTTAAAAGAATTAACAAGTATTTATGTAAATAAAGAAGATTTTTTTTAAATTATACCTATTGACATGGATGAGTTAGACATTCTAGAAAACTATTATTAAAAGAAACCTTAATATTTCGTATTTTAATGAATCCCTCTCTCTGTCTAAATTGTCAAAGTTCAAAACAATAATGACTGACATAATGACATTTTAAAATAATATGTTACCTTTGGTATATCATTTGTTTTAATAAACATTCTAAAATTTAGTAACTAAAGAAATAACAAACATAAAGAAGAGTAAACAATATTGATAAAAGAATAATTTGATAAATTACATAATTGTGGTGCTTGAAAACGATTGTAGGAGAACAATCGACACGTCGCAGTGGTAATTTGTCAAAAAGAAGGGTTTTTCAAATTTTGTTAGGCAAATATTTTTTTTCCTAAGCACGAAAAACTTTCCTTAATGGTGGCGTAATACCCAGAAAAAATTTTGTTTGTAAAACAAAACATATGGGTTTTATTTACGACGAAGATTTTCCTGTGGAAATTTTAACAAAAGTGGCTTGATATCTTTCGAAATTGTCTTATGACTCCCGAAAGTTATACAACAATTAAAATAGTCTGGATATAAACTTTTAAAACTGTCAAGCATATCCAATTATTTCGGTTTCCGCCAAAGTTAATCATTTTTTAACAAAGCTAAGTATAGTAGACCAACTTTTGTTGTATTTTTGTGAAATTTTCAGATGTTATATAATTTTTCTTCTTTCAACTGGTACCTACAAGCTAGAGCTGAAAGCACTGTATAAACCAACCATGTCCGCGGGTTTGGCGCAGGAGTGCGCGGATGCACTTTAGAGTATCTATTTTGGGTTTTGAACGATGTAACCATCCACATCACACGCTTTGATCACTAGCAAGCTTTAAATTAGTTTCGATCGTAAGGTGCTATGCGAAAAGACCTCCATTGCGCAAGCTTCTTCTAACGAGAAACGTTCAGTCGGTACAGGGCAGGAGAACAGATTTCACTTCAAACGCGTAATATTCACTAACTGAAGAGCGGGCGACTATGCCATTGGTCAAGATAAGTCATTTCGCACAACACGCGACCGCTCAGAGTTTGCTATTGGTCAAAGCGTGTGATGTGGTTGGTCACATCGTTCAAGACCCAGAATAGATACCCAGAAGTTGGCCAGAGTAAGAGACGTGGAGCTCTTATGGGTCCCAGGCTACATTAGAGTCCCAGGAAACGAGAAAGCGGACCAACACGCCAGAGGTGGATCCCGGCAGAAAAGCGTCGGGCCAGGGCCTTTCCTGGGGCTCACAAGAGGGCAGATGAAGTCGGCCCTAACAGAGTGGACGCAAAAAGAGATACAAAAGGAATTGACCAACACAGAAAACGCCAGGCGAAGGAGTGGCTACAGCAAGTCCCGTAGGGGGGGGGGGGGTGAAATTCACCCATTTTCAGATCTCTCCACCATCCAAAACCCAAGTTTTCGACATATCTCAAATTTTAAGTAACGTCAACAAAGTTTCATCTTTGGTCTATAAAAGGAGGCAAAAATTTCGAAAATCGGCCCAATTGGTTCCAAAGTTATAACGCGTTCAAAAAGTGAGTTTCAATAAAAAAAGTACTAACCTCCCAGATGCCTCTGGAAATCATGTGCTATCCTTTCAGTTGGGCATTCCTCAGGAACTGGTATTTCATCGATGCCCGAGTCATTTTCATGAGCACTACTCAATTCTGAGTCTGTGTCACATAGACTAGATGCTGAACTTGTAGAAGCCACGCTGGCGGTAGATGGCGTCCTCACGTGACCTTTGCCTTTTAGTGCCAACGTTGCTGAGAGCGCGCCTACAAGAAAAATATTTCATTTTAACCCTAGTTCTCTTAGTCCAAGGTAAGTATGGATAGAGGATATACCAAAAATACCTAAATCATTTAATTCTATAAGTTGGAGCATTAGAGTAATTATTTGCTATTACTCTAAGGCTTTTATAAATGGCAACACTGTGAACTTTGGTTCAAATGCTTTATTTAAAATTAAAGTAACAGAGGTGTTTTTGGATATTTTTCGTACAAATTTCTAAAAACGCTCGAACACATCGATTTTGTTTTCAAGGTGGAAACCTTTTAGCTGTTTAAAAATGTTTGAATCACGCATCCCCTCTGAGGGGTAAACTCTACTTCTATATTTTGAATAGAAAAACTGTGTCGAATCATACCTTATTTTGAAGGTCTCTTGAATGTCTTTACAACCGTGTAAATATCTCGAAAATCCCTTGATTCGTATTTGAAATATTTGCCTCCAAGTTTCGCTCCATAGTAGAGCGATAGAAAAATAAAATAGGAAAAAAGAGAAACTGCAAAATGTTTCTTTGAGAAAAATAACTCAATGTGTTTCGGGATTTTAAAGATTATCTCAGAAATGTAAGTACTTCAAAAATGTTGGTTGGTTGTAGAGAGGCCCTTTAAAACGAGACATCACTTGAACGTTTGTCCCTAATCCAAAAATTAGCCTTTAAACATTTGAGGTGTCTTGTCACGATTATAGGGTTAATGGTCGCTAATATTCCAGTAAGTTTGCGACCTCAAGCGATGTCCGCCCGCACAGCTTTCTTGGAAAAATGGCGCTTAAATTCAGTTTTACTAAAATAACTTGGTTTCTGTAGGTTATAGGAAATTGAAAAAAAATTTGAAAAAAAGGAACAAACGTGGAATTTCGTACCCGTGAATTTAAAAATCAAACAAGTTTCGTGGCTAATCGGGCAAAAACGAGTTTTTTTGTTTCCCTTATATTTTTCCGTGGGTAGCCTGAAAGCTTAATCTCACGGGGGTCCAAGATCTAATGGACACCTAATAAGTGTTGACAGTCCTTTTTGCCCGATTAGCCACGAAACTTGTTTAAATTGAAAAAAAGGAAATTTTGTGGGCTCTAGTATTTGTTTTAATTATTTTTTCTGTACTTAACAGAACCCAAGGTATTTTAGAAAAAAATAATTTAGGGCCATTTTTCCAAGATGGCGGCGCGAGCGGACTGCTCGAGGTCGCAAACTAATGAGTGGACTAAAAACAAAATGGTCGTGTTCCAGCGTGTTTACAAATTTACTTAAAATATATAAAAATTTGGTTTGTCTCCCTTAAAAAAAATATGAAAATGTAAAACGTCACCAAAAAATAATTAAAATTAGTCAAAAAAGTTCCAAGGACCATTTTTGCGTGATTTTCATAACGACCTGTACAGACTAGCGATTATAATAACTTTTTTTTTAGATATATTAGTACTTACTAAAGCTTGGTGGTTCAGGTGCCTCCTGGGCAGCTTTGCCCCACAACAGACCATCTTTGACATCTTTTACCATTCTGTAGATTTCAAAAAGGTCCGTTTCGTTGAAAGTTTCTTGAATTACATTTTTGTCTTTGGTTTTGCGGTCTGTTTTGATGAGCGGATCTTGGGTATCTCCAACTTTTTGGTCCATTAACCTATAAAATTTAAAAATGTCACGATCCATATTTTTGAAATACTTATATGCCATTCTGATACCATATTTTTGAAATACTTATATGCCATTCTGATAAGTCTACAGGGCAAAATTAGGCATTTTAAGGATTAAGGTACTTAAAAGGAAGATAGAGAAAAACTAACTCTTCAGGTTCATTTCATGCGAAGATTTTCTAGAGTCTACATTTTGGAAGAGAGTCTTTAACTTTTTTATTTATAAAAATTTTGTTTTGCTATAAATTACTTTTTTATATTTTTTAAATAAAATTCTGAATATGCCTGTGAATTTAGTTTGACACTTGAGTTTCATATAAAAAAGCTATAAGAAAACAAGTTGTACCAAAACGAAATTTTCCTAAATAAAAAAGTATACCTTCTCCCAAAATGCACATTTTTTAAAAACTCTCTTAGTTTTAAAATGACTTAAGGTAAACTTCCTAGGAAACACAAAATTAAGCTGACTTTACCTAATATTTTGTTTTTTTTTAATGGTATACTCGCCCACTTTTTTAATGTAAACTTATTTTTCCTATATTTGTAAAATGCAAACAGTGCATTGTTTGGCAACACCGCATGGTTTTAAATAAGTATCATGATTTATTTCGCGATTTCGTTGGTCGTTTTTAAAGCCTGCTTTTAGTAAAAAAAGTTAATGCTTTAAAAACTATATTTTTTTTATATCCGCTTTTTATAAAATTGTGTGTTTTTAAATGTTCAAGTTTTGTGAACTAATTTAAATAAAAATTTCATAAAATATCAGCTTTTCAAAACAGTAGTAAAAGTGGACATTTATGATGCTATAGACAAGTAATATTTAAAAAAAAATCTATTGATATAAATTTAACACAAAAAATAATGACATCACGCGTGGAACTGGTCATCAGCGGTTTACTTTCTGGCGCATTGTGAAAGGCGTGAGAAGAGAATATATCTGTTTAAGGTGGAGAAGACAATTTAAAACTTGTATTTGATTAAACATTCAAAACCAAGACAAAAACTAGTCAAACTAACAATAGTAACATATAATATTAATCCAATGAATACCGACGAAAAAATTTATGAACTGGAGGAAGAACGGACAAAAATAAAATGGTACATTGTAGGCTTGTCAGAAATCCGTCGAAAATTAGAGAAACGAATAAAACTAAACTCCGGTTATCTACTATATTATAAAGTTAACGAAGATAACAGCAACTTCAGAGTAGGAGTCATAATAAATAAAGCCATAAGTAAACTAGTCCATACTATTAAAGGAATCTCAGATCGCGTTGCCTATCCTATACTCAAAATGAAAAGAACATCACTTAAAATGATTCAAGTATACGTCCCCACTTCTACCTACGATGACGAGCATATCGAAACATTCTATGAAGACATCTCAAAACCTATGGAAGAACACAAAGTATTTATTAAGTAATTGGAGATTTCATACAGGTAAAAAAATTAACCTAGAAAAAGCTAAAATAGGGGATTTTGAATATGGCGAGAAGAATCAAAGGGGCACAATCTTAACGAATTATCTAGAGGAAAAACACCTTTATTCGTTCTATAAAAATAAACCGCAACGAAAGTGGACATGGCTCAGCCCTAATGAAATATCGAAAAACGAAATTGATTACATACTGACTACTGACAAAAACATCGTTAGAGATGTAACCGTCCTAAAATGCTTTACAACAGGCAGTGATCACAGGATGGTCAGAACAAAAATCTGCATTGATAGCAATTTCGACATGAAAAGAAAAATTAATAATAGCAATGAACAACTTGACATGAATAAACTTACACAAAATAAAGCTATGTACAAAGAACTGTTAAAGAAACAACCAACCCAAAACTTAAGATGCGAAAATAAAAATGTAGATGAAATAAATGATACGGTGGCAAGAGCTATGACCAAAGTAGGAACAGATATCGCACAAAATGATAAAAAGAGAGAAAATTGTATTTGGTAAACTTATCACGTCCTTGCAATGCAACTATAGGTAAATTTAATGGGAATAAGGACACTGTTGTTCTGGCAAATATACGTTTTAATCCATCGGTAACGTTTCGACAATGGTTTTTGTCTTCTGAAGGTCTGATGAAGACAAAAACCATTGTCGAAACGTTACCGATGGATTAAAACGTATATTTACCGGAACAACAGTTACCTTATTCCCATTAAATTTACCTATAGAAAATTGTATATCAGAAGAAATAAAGAAACTGATGGAAAAAAAGCGGAACCTGGAGAAAGAAGCAAAAAGAACATTGATAGAATACGCAGAAATAAATAAAACTATAAGAAAAATGATAAAAGAAAATAAAAGTTGACAATGTTATAGAAAATAACAGAAATATGAAATGTCTAAGGCCGATATAAAATAGTAGGTAGAATAAAATAATTAAAATTATGGATATGAACGGCATAGAAACAAACGGTTTTTGAAATCTCCGATAAAATTTCAAGTACAATGTCGTAACAAACTTAAAGATAATATATTTTTATAAAATAATTTATTTTTACTTTTTTGTCTGTGATTTGATATTTATTTTTAATTAGTCACTTTTAAAACATTAAATCAAGATATTTTAAAAAAAAATATTATTGAGCGTAATACACAATAAAACAAGTTAAAAAATATTAACTTTATGTAATTTATTAAAAACTAGAAGTTCCACAAAAACAGTAAAATAAAAAATAAATTTACACTAAAAACAAAATTTTAGAATCAAATCAAAATGCAAACTTTGCAAAAACCCTTCGTAGCTTAAAAACGGTTTGATGTAGCAAGTTACGGTTTTGACCAATTAAGACCATAAAGCGGTTATCTCATAACAAAATGAGAGTCTACTCATTTTAGAGTATTTTTGCCGAAGCCGTTATACTATTTTGCCATTGGTTGAATTGAAACAGTTACGTTACTTGCAGTGACCAATAGATCTGGCACTTAGCGCTTTTGAGCACTTACACAATGCATGAGATGGGATAGAGACCAAAATTATGTGAAGTTTATATAGGTATATACATACATCAGTCTCACTATGTGCCACTATATAATATAATTGGTTTTGACCTTTTCACCGCGAAAATATATCAGTTATATGTTCTCTGTCTTTAATTTCTCCTAAACTTTTGCAGAAGGTATCAGTTTTTCTCTATCTCCTCTGAAAGTACCTTAAACATCCCAAAAGTACCCTATTCGGATAACCCTGTACTATTCGGATAAATAACCCTTTTCTTGCACTTACTTTGAAGGAACCAAGATCGTTTCGTCCATGGCATTGACAGTTTTGACAAACTTTTCAATGACATTAAGTATACTGAGCGGCGAGCACTCGGTGTGGTCATGTCTGGCGATTCGATGTAGACAGTTCCTGCAACAAAGAAAAATAATAATTAAAAATCCTGCTCACTAGCGTGCGCAACGGAAGGTTCAAGGGGTTTGAGTCCCTCCTAATTTCAAGGATTAACGTTTTTAGACTGCAGTGGAGTATCCAAATATTATTTTTCAGAGAGATATTCAGCTAAAAGAATTCAATTGTTACGATTAATGCGTTTTACGCTTTTCAATTAAAGTTATGTACAGTATGATCTGGAAACAAAGGTTCTCTATAACCCAAAACCTCAAATAAAAGTTACCCTTTTATTTTCTGTCTTAACACATGCAGAACTTTTTATAAAGAATAACTTTGTTTTGTTGCATCAACATAAAAAAAAAGTAATTTTTCAAAAAGTAAAATAACAATTTGAACGTAGTTTGAGTTGTGATCAACTTTTATTAATAACGATTATTTATCTATATTTTAAAAAATAATGGTGCTGCACTCTTGAACAAAATCCATAAATCTTGACATACCACACCTACAACTGAAAAAATTTGAGGCTAAGATACGCCGGCAATGCGAAAAATAAAAAACCAAACGATTTTTGTTTGTAAAGCCCCAAAAATAATGATGGGTATAAAATATAAGAAATAAAAACAAAAGATATTTCCATCCAAATAAATGGGACAACAGGTAACTAAATTATAATGAATGAATGAAAAAAATTGGAATGTTTTTTTGTTTTGTTTACGTGACACAACAATAACAAAACCACACTTGAGGAATTTTCCGCTAGAACCAGTTCAAGAAAGGTTTTTTACACTTTACTTCTTCTTTAAGATAAATTGATTTACTATGGATGGATTTAACGGTTTCATGTCAACATCGCGAATGTTCGACATAACAACTAAGACGTACCCAAAAATGGTTCTAATAGAATTAGTATTTAGCGTACGCAGGAGGCGATGGAGGTCTTGGGGGCTGAGCTCCCCCCTGTGTGCTCCCATGTGAGCTATTTAACTTCTAGCCATTTTTCTAATTATACCAGGCACTTTTTCCTAGAACTACACAGAAAAAACTTTTTTGTAGCTTTTTTTAAACCTGCCAAAAAGGCACAAAAATATAGCTAAAAGTTTTTAAAGGTAGTTTTTTCATAGTTGGAGCAGGATCAAATATTCATAGAGTATGCGTTGCGTTTTCACAGAATATTTTAAAAACTGAAGCTCTGACAGTACAGTTTTTGATAAATTGAATTGAATTTTTCACAATTTTTCGAAATCTTTTGTGGTTTAAAAGTTTATAAATTTTTCCTTTCTGTGATCTTAAAAACCAAAGCTCTCAAACATTTTTATTATTACGTTTTGCTGCAAAAAAAGTTATTTTATTGAAAGCTGCATGAAAACGGCCTTTTGATAATTTTTAGTGTATTTCAACCAAAGTCTACCGCGCTTAGAAAAAAAAAGTGTAAAAGTCGAACATAGTGGCTACATGGTGCACATCGGACCCAGACTGACGTAGCCTACTTCTCAAGTCAGCGCATTAACATACATCATAATCATATAGTAAGTGATAACAGCATAAAATTTAATATTTTTTCAGAGTGTCATTCAAGCACATAGTTATAGCTACAAATATCTATCTATCTATTAGCTCACACATATACTATACTATACATTAACGTATTAACCGGAATACGTTAATGATACTATAGTATTAGCTCACACATATACTATACTATAGTAGTGTGAGCTATGGTGATCCTAATTTTTTCGAGAAAAAAAAAGTTGCTCCGATTTCAAAATTTTTTTATATATCTTTGCGTTAGATGATTTTGAAACTTTTTTGTCGCGTAGTCTGTCTGTCTGTAACGACCAACGCGCATAACTCAAAAACCGCTTGCCCGATTTCAATGAAATTTGGTACCTATCCAGCCTAGGTACCAAATTGGGCTGAGATGGTCCTATTTATGAATAAAGAAAATCCACCGAACACAAGCCAAATAAAAGGGTGGGGGATATTTCACAAATTTGAGTTTATGTGAAAATATGGGGTGTGTGATATCAAACGAAAGGTAATTGAGTCTGAAGTTAAACAAAATACATTTTAGTTTTAGTTTTTTTTTAAGGGTGGGGGTAGATTTCAAAAATTTGAGTTTAAGTCAAAACATGGCTTGTGTGGTATCAAACGAAAGGTAATTTAGTCTGAAATTGAATAAAATATATTTCAGTTTTTAGTTATATTAGCTCCCACGTACATTATGACTATAGTACCTAGTGTGAGCTTAGGGGCCCATATATTGGCAAAGTATTTTTTAAGTGATGAATAATAGGCTGAGTTTTCGTGCATAGCTTTATTTCGCCTAGCAGCTTAACTTTTTCCTCTGCGAAAAATCTTTCGAGCTTCGGAGTGACTAAATCAAGCATACGATTTTGGGACCAATGTTGACATTTAATTTCAAGCACATTTTTTAAGCCACATAAAAATTGCCGGTCGCTAATTCCTTACGGTTACGTTTTTCATCTCATAGATTACGAGATTAAAAAAAGCAACAGTAAATAATTAGTAACTGGTTTTTTTCTTGGTTAAAAATTTTTTTTTGTTAGCAAACGACATCGTTGTTGCCATAACTACATGCGTGGTTTATTCAGCCCGAAGCTCGAAACATTTCGTTAGAAATCCTTTTCCAGAATTTTCGACGAGGAAAATTGGGCGTCTCAGCATATTAAAACTATTTACAAAATTTCAGCCTGTTACTCATCACTAAAAAAATTAACCGATGTGTATTACAAGAAATGATAAAATAAAGCAAGGAAGAATATTTAACCTCTACAGTAATATTACTGTATGTATAGAAGGTATTCGCATACCGCCATACCGCATACTATGAGAAAATGGTCGTATGGGAATCTTATAAAAACTTTTTACACATACTTTTTTTTCTCATTTGATAACCGTGACTCTTTCGCCGACACTAAGGCCGCCATTTCGGAACGTCTAATTGCACGGGTCATCGGCCACCTTTGGAACCCCAGACCGGATATTTTTTTTATCCGGTCCTTTTGTCCCTTAGAATGTCCTACCGACTGAAGGAGTGTGTAACAAAGTCCGCCTTCACGAGATATCCGACCTCATCCGGCCTGGTTACCGGCGTGAATGAAGGGGTAGGACAATATTACATTTTACACTCCCCAGGAATCCTATAAATGTCTGCCGCACCCGACCTCGGCAACCGACGGGGATCGAACCCGCCACTGTAGCAAGCGAGATTCCTTAACTCACTTGTGTTCAATGCGCGAACGCACTGAGCCACCACGGCTACAATACTTTTTTGTATTTATTATGTTACAAACAAGTCCCTGAAAAAAAAACTTTGGTTAAAAAATTGGAAAGAAAATGAGAAAATTTAACTGTGGAAATATTTACGTAATAAGTAAGTCGTAATTAATTTATTTGTCGAGTAGTCTATGTAATTTTCCTTCCTTGCTTTTGGGTTATCTAATCGAAGCGAACGGAATTTTGATAATCTCGAAATTTTTACACAATGTAGGAATGTAAAAAAATTTGAGCTTAAAAAAATACGGTAAAAAATATAGAATAGATAATGTCGTCAAATTAAATTAACCATGTGCTATGTGTAACTTTTGAAAATTTTAAAAACTTTAAAAGGTTTTTTTAATCTATTAGTAAAAAACCAAAATCATTTTAAAAATGCCAACAATTACTTAAAACTATATGTAAACCAACAAGTTATAGATTACTGAAAAAGTAAAAAAATAACTAATCATAACTTTTTTAGTATATACCTATTATAGCTGCCATAAACCCACATAGCACAATCACGTGTTTAACACGTAAAAAAGGCGTGAGAAAAAAAACGTTGATTTTAAAAGCTGCTAGAAAAAAACGTTTATTTCATATATGAAAACAAGCTTAATAGGTCATTCATTAACGTTATAAAAAATAACGTTGCTAAAAACTGCGTTTTAATAACGCCTTTATCAAATTAAAACAGCAATGTTTTTACGTAAGTTTCAAGTGATTTTTATACACGTTAAAATCACATTAGATTCACGCCTTTTCTACACGAATTTTAAAACGCGAATTGCATGGCTTTTCTGCCGACTATTTTTGGGATTTTACTAGCAGCATCGCCACCTATAGTTGGGATTTTTCACTTTGACGATTTCTATCAGGCAGTGCTTTGGCCTCTAAACTCCAAAATCCTGTTAAGGGACTGATCCCTGATCCACGATCACGAGGCATCTGTTATTAACCTGATAAAGGCACATTAATATTCTGTTAAAGTGTTTACTGTCCATAAATCTTGTTTAGCTTTAAAAAAAACATAATGTATATAGATAAATACATAGATATTTTATCTTGCCTTGACCGCCATCTTTAAATTTGTGTTGAAGTGTTGTAGTCTTAAACTAGTGTACTTTTATACCTTCCTTTCGCGACTCTTTTAAGTTACAAAAATGTTATTCAAAAAACGTGACCAAAAAAGACGCAGAAAGTCAGTAGGTTTGAGAAGTTTTAATCTAGTGGTGTTTTAGAACATGTTGTGCAGGACTTTTCAAGTGTGAATTTCGTACATTAAAATAACGAGAATAAAAAACACGTTATATACACAGCACCAGAAACCTCAGCAAAAAGTACATTTTTATAGCTTGATTTCTCCTTGTTTTTAAGTTATCTTTAAGCATGTAGATTTAACAAAATAAATATTACATGGTATGAGGTTGTTTTCAAGTAAAAAAAACTTTGGTATTTTTGTTCACGTGAATTTAACGTTGATGTGATTTTTGTGCTATGTGGGAACTAGGTTTTTGACCACGTTTCAAATTTTAGGAAATTGTAACGTTTAATTGTAAAATTTTAGTCTCCATCTGAATTTGTATGTAGGCATAACTATTTTTTTAACTTACCCAGTCATGCTGATATTCAAATTTGTAAATAACAAATCAAGAAAAGAACTCCTTGTAGTAAACAACACTATGATCGAAGCGATAATGCCGCGAGAGCTATCAAATCTTAACTGGCAATAAAAAAGTTGACTAATGTTAATATATACCTATATAGTAATGTCTATGCGTAAATAATTTATTTTTGGGAAATCACAACAACCAATTGGTTTTTAAAAGGACATTAGAATTTAATTAGGTTTTTGTGCAACTTAAATTTTTATCCGATTAGGAATTTTTTTGGAAAGATTTCTTTGACGAACATTTTGTTAATTAAGTAGCTACCTACATTTAGAAAAACCACAAAAAAAGACGCAAAAGAAGCCGTATCATTATAAAAACCGGTGTTAAGCTTTTGCCTAATTACTATCTGATTACAACATCGCACCCTTAGAACGAAAATGACACAACTAGAAATGTTTACTTTTAGTGATAAAACGACAAAATTAGACGCCCTCTATCAATAATTATCCTACCTAGTTATAATGCCTACATACAATTGATTCTCGAATCAAGAAATTTATATAATAAAAGCATCAGTTATACCGAAATTATTTGAGGTTTCTTTTGTTTACCTAAAGTTAATTTTTTTGAGTTGTGTGTGTCACTTTCGTTCTAAGCAACTTGAAAGTGAAATTTTATCAAAATCCGACACTGTTTGAAATACTACCTAAAGAATGTGTAATCCTTTGGGTGGGGTTTGGGGGTGCCGATAAGGTGTGTAATCCGTTATACAAGGTGTAATTTAAATGATTAACCAAACTTTCAGGGGCTGAAAGTTTGGTGATGGTTAAAAGAAGAAAAAAATTAACATTTTAATGTTTGTTTTTTACTCAAATGTTGAATTATTTTTTTTTGATGTTTTGTTATAATTTCCTGAAAAATTACCACAAATAATCGACATTTTATTAAATTATGCACTAAAATAAAAGTAATTGAGTGTTTAAATTATCAATTTTTTTTAACAAAATCTGTTTTTTTTTTCAACAAATTATTTTTTTTTAAATTAAATGTATCGCTAATACTAATATTTTCTGTAATTTATTAAGGAGCCTTTCTTAATTTTTAGCTCACACTACTACTATACTATAGTAGTGTGAGCTATCGTGATCCTAATTTTTTCAAGAAAAAAAAAGTTGCTCCGATTTCAAAAAATTTTATATATCTTTGCGTTTCTGATGATTTTGAAACTTTTTTGTCGCGACGTCTGTCTGTCTGTCTGTCTGTCTGTATGTCTGTCTGTCTGTATGTCTGTCTGTCTGTATGTCTGTCTGTCTGTATGTCTGTCTGTATCGACCAACGCGCATAACTCAAAAACCACTTGCCCGATTTTAATGAAATTTGGTACGGTTCGGCTGGGTCTTGGGCCGAGATGGTCCCATTTAAAAATAAACAAAATCCATCGAACACAAGCCAAATAAAAGGGTGGGGTTAAATTTCAAAAATTAGAGTTTATGTGAAAATATGGCATGTGTGATATCAAACGAAAGGTAATTAAGTCTGGAGTTAAACAAAAAAAAATTAAAAAAAGGGTGGGGGTAGATTTTAAAAACTAGAATTTAAGTGAAAATATGGCGTGTGTGATATCAAACGAAAGGTAATTGAGTCTGGGGTTAAACAAAATACATTTCAGTTTTAAAAAAACGGTGGGGGTAGATTTAAAAAATTAGAGTTTGAGTCAAAACATGGCTTGTGTGGTATCAAATGAAATGTAATTGAGTCTGGAGTTGAATAAAATATATAAGTTTTTAGTTATATTAGCTCACACGTACTCTATAACTATAGTACCTAGTGTGAGCTTAGGTGCCCATATATTGGCAGAGTATTTTTTATATTTTTAATAGCCTTTATAGAAAATTAATTCTTAAATAAATTGACAAACTGGTGTTACGTTTTTTGCCTAATTACTATCTGATTATCACATAGTGGAATTTTATCAAAATCCGACACTGTTCGAAAGCCTACCTAATGTGTGTGTAATCCTTTGGGTGGGGGTTTGGGGGTGCCGATAACGTGTGTAATCCGTTATACAGGGTGTAATTTAAATGATTCACCAAACTTTTAAAGGGTATAGGCATAGTCAAAAGCAGAAAGAAATTCATATAACATTTTGCATCAATCGTTTTTTAGTTTATACACTGTCAATGTTGAAATTTTTTTTTTGGATGTTTTGTTATAAATTCCTTAAAAATTACAACAGATAATCAAAATGTTGTTGAATTATGCATTAAAATACAGATAATTGAGTGTTTAAATTATCTAGAAAAGGAAAAATAAATTACCAAAATCTGTTTTTTTTTCAACAAATAATTTTTTTTAAATTAAATGTAGCGCTAATGCAAATATTTTTTGTAATTATTAAGAATCCATTAGATATGCACAAAAACCTATCTCAATTTTTTTTTAAATTTAATAGCCTTTAAAAAAAATGAATTCTTAAAAAAATTGATAAACTGGTGTTAAGCTTTTGCCTAATTACTATCTGATTACCACGTAGTGGAATTTTATCAAAATCCGATACTGTCTGAAATCCTACCTAATGTGTGTGTTCTCCTTTGGGTGGGGGTTTGGGGGTGCCGATAACGTGTGTGATCCGTTATACAGGGTGTAATTTAAATGATTCACCAAACTCTTAAAGGCTGTAGGCATAGTTAAAAGACGAAAAAAATTCATAACATTTTGCATCAATCGTTTTTGTTTTTTAGTTTAGACAGGGTGTCAATGTTGAAATTTTTTCTGGATGTTTTGTTATCATTCTTAAAAATTACAACAGATAATCGAAATTTTGTTGAATTATGGATTAAAATAAAGGTAATTGAGTGTTTAAATTATCTAAAAAAAAACTATTATCAAAAATATGTTTCAACAAATTATTTTTTTAAAATTAAATGTAGCGCTAATATTACTATTTTCTGTAATTATTAAGGGGCATTTAGATATGTACAAAAACCTAAATTTTTTTAAATAAATTCAATAGCCTTTAAAAAAACTAATTCTTAAAAAAATCAACAAAAAAATATATAAAATTAGTTGAATGGTTGGCCGAGTGAATACCCTGAGAACTAGCGTATAGCCCTAGTTAAATAGGTATGGGGACGTTTTAAAACCGTACGCCTAGGTCCCTCTGGGTCCGATAGAGGTCCCTGGAACGTTTTTGTGGGTATTTTTAACGTTTTTAAAACGTCCCCACAGAACGTGTTTAAAACGTTTTTTGGGCGCTTGTCAAATTTAATTTTTTATACCTTCTGCAAAATTTGGGAACGTTTTAGTGACGTTCGGAAATGTTCTAAAGCGTTTCGAGGACGAACAAAAAACGTTTTAAGGACGTCCAAAAAACGTTTTAGGGGACGTTTCAAAATTGATTATAAATGTAGCTTTACGTAAAATATAACCACCAAGAAGCGTACCCCATACTTTAGTAAGGGTTAAAAGTGTTAGGGAAATAGGTAACTGCCCTTACTATTTAAAATCGATAGCGTCAGTGAAAAATTTCACCAGTGGCGGCTGGTACAGGGAGGACAACGGGGCAGTGCCTTCCCAAAACTAGACAACAAACAGTATTTTTAATTGATTTATTTAAAAAAAGTTAAATCTTCCCTTACGACATGATTGTCTAGTTCTTTTTATTATCTGTGGTTAACAACAAGAGATTTATTGGGTGAACTTTTTAGCGTAATTAATTACAAGCCGGCAGCGCCGCGCGGGGCAAGGTTTCAATTTCACCCGTTTTTCAGCGGGGTATGGGTGGATGTTCTCGAGCGGGGGCGAGACGAATGTTTGTTTTAGTTGAAGTCGGCCATCATAACTGTGCGGAAACGTCCGTTGCCCTTTCTAGTGGGGCCGGTCCTATCCTTAGTGAAGACGTATGAATTTGTTTTGGTTTGGGGTTTGTCAGTAGTAAAAAGACTTGCCGGTCGCGTGTCTTTGTTTGTTTTCGTTATCGTTTGTTTATAAAATGGAAATAAATACCGTCGATTACATAATTAACTGTGCCAATTTAAATACGTTGACATATGAACTTCGATTACAAATAAAATCTTTAGGGCCACATAAACCGGACCTAAAAATTAACCAAAATTTTAGTGTAAGTAATGCCAAGGGGTGTTCCATAAAAACTTGTAATAGAAAATTAAATAAAAAATTATACGATGCTGAAAACTGGTTGTGCGGTTGTGAAAAAAGAAATGCTTTTTTTTGCTTTATTTGTCTTGTTATGAACAATCCACGAAGTGATCCTGCTTGCAAAGGTAATGTGTGATATCAAGCACTTTAGTGAAAAGTTAAAAAGACACAAAGTAAGTGGTCTTCATTTAAAAAACCTCATAGAATTTTCTATGATAGGCAAGACTGATATTGAATAGTGCCTATAGGCAAAACTTTACCGAACATAATGAAAATGTGACAAAACTTAGACATATACTTAATAGGCTAATAGACTGTTTAAAATTCTGTGGGATTTTTGAGGTTGCTCTACGGGGCCATAAAAAAGAAAGGCGAATGGACTTTATCTACAAACAAATAAACCAAAAACTACACCAAGTAGCTGCTTGTTTGGAAAATACTAAAATAAAATTGTTTCGGTAAGTTTTTTTATCTCATTTTTCATGCAATTTAAATTTCTGCCCCCCAATTTATAACATCATCAGCTGCCACTGCATTTCACCCATCAATTTCGCCTGTGCAGTTATATGAGTAGGTGTTATCAAGACTCAATGTCATATGTACATTAATGCAAAATCGATTTGAGAATGTATAATAAAAATAACTGTTTTTATGGTGTGCATTGTGTATAAGACTTTCCCTTTACATACAAGGTGTTTTATTATCTGCTAGGGTGTCCGTATGATATATCAACATAAAAAAGCACCAGGGTAACCCATAGGGCAGTAGGTACTTGGTGTGCAACCCGCTCAGTTCGAGGTAACCTAAGTGCTAGGTCAGGTCTAAGGGTGCTAACGGCTACCACCATACAATACAGGGTTTAATTTAAATGATGCACCAAACTTTAGGCGGTGTACCAAAGGTCAAAAAAGTTTTTTTTTCGTATTACATTTTGTATCAAACCTCTTTGTTTTTTTTATATATATTGGTGTTTTTTTTAAAAGGCCGAATCCCAAAACTTGTCGTCAAAAAATGAAAATTAAAATCAGGCAAAATTAAAGATGTTATCAGTGTTGTTAAAGCTTTAACTTTACCAATTAACAGAAGGCCCCCAATAGCTATTTGCTGTTTTTAGTAAAGAAACAGTTTTATGAGAACATTCTCCTTTTTTTGTAATCGTCCGAAACACCTCTATTTTGTGTGAGAATTTAGTCTTCCGCAAATGTTTAAACTACAATTTGAATTCCTTTTATTTTAAAAACATTTAAAGTAATGATTTTTTTAAAGAAACGTGGAAGTATAATAGATAGTTTAAGTTGTGCTACGTATTTTTACGTAAGCATGAGATTTGACAGATACGCAAGCGCACTTCGTCACACCGTCGTCAAGGTCACGTTAGGAGCTTACGTATTTACGTTAGCTTACGGCAGTCTGCGGGCACCTTAACGTTACCAAAGAATAGAATTGGTTGATTGACCGATCGAAAAATGATGCCTAGATGATAATTTCCGCTTCCAGTACAAACGATTCTTTGCAAATATATTCCTACTGTAGTTGAAAAGACAAAAAACAAAATTGTAACATCAAAAAAACACAGTGCCGCATTCCATATTCTCTGCTATTAGTAGACTTGTTATGGTAACGTAAAAACATTCAACTTAAACTCAAATTTGGAACAAAACGTAGAGCGCTTAACGTGCAGTTTTACGTAAAAATACGTAGCACAACTTAAACTATCTAATATTGGGATCATTTGTAAATTTTTGTGCCTATTTGAACGAAACTTTAGAATCTGGTTAAAAATATGTGTATCTGACTTCTTGATATCTACTAAATCCGATAAAATATAAATATATTTACAATAATACTAATAAAAGCATCACAAAAGACAAGTAATTGGGTTAACTCAGATGTTTCGGACAATTACGTCAGCAGATAACTGACAATACACAGAGGATGTAAAGGACTACAATAGTTTAGTTCCAACAAATAGTAAACAAAATATGAAAATACATAAGACTCGCCCGAACATTTTACGAAAGGAAACCACCCCCCCAACCCATAGGCCTACGAAAAATGGGGAAAATGTTTAAAATAGGTTTTTTAGTTTTCTTGGGGCATTTTGTATCCTTAACACATTGTTTTTTTTTAAAGAAGTATTTTTGTTCAAAAACCCATTGTATACAGTTAAATATTTAATAAGTTAGACATAACTTTTTTAAGTAGCCGCCTTGAAATAAAAATAAATGTGTTTGTAGAAATCCTCAAATCAAAGTATATTTGAGGCGGTTATGGGCTGCGATATTATTGTTTGCGCTGTATTTTTGTTGCGCGGATTTTGTACTTGCGCTGTAAAAACTTTGAACATGTGCGGTATTTTTTGGACGGAATTGTGCTGCGCGATTATGGAGTGTCCAGCATATTTTACACATTTAAGACCTCAAATAAAATAGCGGGTAGAGTATTGAAATTCGTTAAAATATTCATTTTAACATTATACCAGTCTGTCGATATTACTAGATTATAGGGTTTAAAATCTCATAAATTATGCGTGAGTGATAATAATTAGTGTATTTAATCTTACATGCAAAAACAGACTTTATTTTAAAAACAAGTAGTTTTTATTCAATAACATCTTCTAAATAAAGAAAAATAGAATAAAAAGTAATTACTGTAATCGTCTAAAACACACCCGAAACCGTCCGAAACACCTAAAATTGACGGTTCGGACGGTTGCTACAACTTTGCTAATAATTGTAACTTAATATTTTTTTTAGGTTTATTTGTTTGCCGAAACTTTTTACCAGAATAGCGAATTTTTTGTTGATTTTGCACACTATCGAAAAAATTTCACGTTTTGGACATTACACATTTTTTTGTGTCAATTGTTTTTTTAATTATTTTTAAAACTAAGCAGTAAAAATAAAAAGACAAACAGTTACCGGGCAATTTTACCACACACATACACACATGAAAAGCTTCAAGTTAACTAAAAGTCAACACTAGTTTGAATTTTTTAGGAAAAATTGTGTTTTTTCAGATGATTACAAACCCTTGGTGACAAAATATTTATTTTTATACTGAAGTAAGTTTTAATACTTCAAGTAAAAATTTTGTTATATTAAATTCTAGAAACTTCAAGGCTTTATTATTTATTTTTAATTTAAAATAACGCTGAGTGACACCGTTTCAGACGCTTACATTCGGTGATCTTGAAGATTTTATCGTAATTAAAAGAGTGACGCCAACCAAATTTTTCATTGGTTCTAATAGAATGGATCGTGCTTATGATTTTCCACTAGAATGTTTGCTCCAAAAATTGGAACAAATAATTTTTTTCCTTCAAACATGAATTTTTCTATTTTGGCCATTTAAAAATTAAAAAAAAAAGAATATTTTTTGTCATTTTTGTTATAACTTTCCTAAAAATTATAACAGACAATTAAAAGTTTGTGGAATTATGCATCACAATAAAGGTAATAAATAAGTCTTAAAAGTATTTAAAAAAATAATATTATTCCAAAAATTTCTTTTTAGTTCAAAAAAATTGATTTTTTTTAGTGTTATGTGACGCTAATATTACTATTTTCTAATTTTATTAAGGGGCCTTTAGAGTACTTAAATTATTTATAAAACGATTTATTTTTAAAAAATTTTACAAAATATTCTTATTGCAAAGGTTTTTCGGCCACTCTATATATACACAAAATTATATCACGTCAAATTTCTTTCAATTTTAAAATTGAGTTGTTCCCCACTTTTCAAACTTGATAAATGCTATTGGTAACTTGGATACAAAACATTTTCTACACAAAGTTATTTGCACTTTTTGTCTACTATTGACCTTCCTCACCATCCCTTAAAGTTTGGTGCATCATTTAAATTGAAACCTGTAGAGTAAAGTGGGGTAATATGGCAACTTAAAATTCAGAGGTTCACATTTTAGTACCTAACGTCCCTATCTAAGATACTTTGACTGCACTTTAGAGTCTACACTGCACTTTAGAGCCTACACATTCAGATATTTGTCGTAAGAGGCTTTTTGCGAAATTTCCCCCTGGTCATGGGTCATATGCCACAGCACGTTGGGGAATATGGCAACATACTATATATAAGATAAGGCTTATAAAATATTTCTTTACAACAGTTGCTTTAATGGAATACAATCGGCGCAGTATTTAAAGGATGGAGTACATATGAGGTTAATATTCCACCACAAAAGGCATATTACCCCAAATTGACTTAAATCAGGTATATTTAAGGTTGGTATACACGTAGTATGCCGCCAGAATAACTAAGGTTTAAAGCATATTTTGACACAAACCTATTAAAATTGAACTTAAACTGACGAATTCTAGTTAAAACTTTGTTCGCCCGTATGTAGGAATATTTTTCCAATTAGTGCTTACCTTTTAATGGTGTTTTTGCCTTAAAAAAAAGAAATTGGGTTGTTTACCATTCACTTGCACGTGCTGGCTTATACTGACATGTTAGAAATAGCATTGTTGTCAAATGTTGGCTTGGAAATAAATTATTGAACAGCGGCGTATTACCCAGTGCGTCATATTACCCCACTTTACCCTATATTATATTTAAAAATACTCTTAATTGCCGCCTAAAGCCCGGTATAGCCTTAAACCAGCGCTATTTTTTTGTTTTTATTTGGAATTTTCCGTTACGTGATAAATCGTTTAAGTAATTTTTACAAAATAAATTTGTTATAGAACTTGCAACGTTAATGGGTATTAAATTTGGATTTATGTTTATCGCACCAGATTGTTGGTGGTTGTTTTCAAACTCTACTTCTATTTTGACGTAAGCTTTCCATTATCTTTAATAATTTTAATCCATTATCTTGTAATACTGCTACAGTGTTTTCTTCATCCATTGAATTTCTAACTTCTGTTCTAACCAAATTTTTGCTGTAGCACTGTCTGCCTGTAGCAAAGTAGCTAACACGAAAATGATATTCAATAAAAAGAATTGAGATATAAGTAAAGCCAAGTTCTCCAATAGAAGTTTTAAAAGGAAAGGTTCTTACTAGTTTGGAAATGTTTTTCAAACTTTGCTATTACAGCCAAACTTCTTTATGTTCAATTTAGCACTGTGCCTAAGAGTCATTTGCAGGCGTAATAGCCAAGTTTAGAAATACATTTCCAAACTAGTAAGAACCTTTCATTTTAAAACTTGTATTGGTGAACTTGGCTTTACTTTTATCTTAATTCTTTTTACGGAATCTCATTTTCGCGTACTTAGTTTTTTTTACATGAAATGTATTTGTTATGATTTTACTACTTTTAAAGGATTTGGATAATATTTAAGTTTTGAAGTAGTAGTTTATAATTTTGAGGTTTTATCATAGTTTCTATCATAGTTTCTATCAGCCAGAAAATAAAAGAAAGAGCCAATAAATAAAAGTATAGAGAGTTATAGAAAATAACAGAAATAGGAAATGTCTAAGGTTGACGCTAGGTAGATATAAAATAATTAAAGAGGATATTATAAGTATCACACAACTATTCTATACAGAATGATACCATACAAAAAGGGAACCATCGCCAGAAACCACGAAGAAACTCCAAACAAAAATAAAGAATATAAACTCAGAGCTACAACCTGAAATAAGCAAAGTGGAAATAAAGAGAGCATTAAAGAAAATTAAAAATAACACATCACCTGGAAAAGATAGAGTAACGGCAGAAATGCTCAAATACGGTGGTAAAGTTGTAGGTAATACCCTCCATATTCTCCTGAATAAAATACTAAAAGAAAAAAAAATCCAAACAACTGGAAAGAATCCATAACCATTTTTCTACACAAGAAAAGCGATAGAGCAGACTTAAAAAGCTATCGACCTATAACACTCCTCAATGTAATTTATAAGCTTTTCACAAAAATATTAACAGATAGACTAACAAGCAAATTTGATGGATATCAACCAAAAGATCAAGCAGGCTTCAGAAAAGGTTTCAGTACAGTTAACCACCACCAGAACGAGCCAACGAATACAGCATTCCACTATATATGGCGTTTATAGTCTTTGAAAAAGCTTTTGATAGCATTGAGCACTAGGCAGTAAAAGCATCTTTAATTAATAGCCAAATAGATTACAGATACACAGATCTAATAGCCAAGCAACAACATCAATCAAAATCCGTGAAGGAACCAAGCCAATCATCATAAGAAGAGGTGTCAGACAGGTCGAGTAGTTTCGAGACTATTGGAGAGTAACGGAGACGCACTACGGTAGATTTTTTAAGATTAAAGAAAAGAATATTGTAGGCAAGACTCGAGCAAGAACTAATAAATTTCTTACTTTTTTTGGGGGTTTTCTCAATACATAGGATAAATAGAATAAATTGTATCATTCATCAATTGGCATGAAACTGCATCGATTTAAATATAGAATATGACAATGGCCATGAATTTGGACGACCAAATTGCAAAAAATATCTACGACCTTAAATTACATAAACACAGTCTGTTAAGTTGAATGACAATAAAATTATAAGAAATGAAAATGCTATTTATATACAGTATACAGAGTGTCCCATTAGGGATGTCTTCCGTATTTATCTCAGAAACTGCTATCGGTATGACTTTATAGAAATTATAATAAAATCTGGCCTTGCAAATTTATCTGAAATATTTTGGTTCTTGTGGTTCCCCGCTAGAAGGCAGTAATAGCTACTCACGACTAAAAATAATTAAAAATTTTGGCAAAACTTTTATAATATAATTTCTTGGAAAAATCTGCACAATTCGAACTCCTTATATGTACCTTTATGTACAAAAAAGCTAGGTTAGGTATTTCTCTACGCTTTATTTTACTCCTCCACTTATAAAACAAATTAATCACTTTTATGTGGTTATACGTTTTTTGCTCACACATATACTATACTATAGTAGTGTGAGCTATGGTGATCCTAATTTTTTCGAGGAAAAAAAAGTTGCTCCGATTTCAAAATCTTTTATATATCTTTGCGTTTCAGATGATTTTGAAACTTTTTTGTCGCGCCGTCTGTCTGTCTGTATGTCTGTCTGTCTGTATGTCTGTCTGTAACGACCAACGCGCATAACTCAAAAACCGCTAGGCCGATTTTGATGAAATTTGGTAACTAGGCTGGGTCTTGGGTTGAGATGGTCCCATTTAAAAATGAACAAAATCCACCGAACACAAGCCAAATAAAAAGGTGGGGGAAGATTTCAAAAATTAGAGTTTATGTGAAAATATGGCGTGTGTGATATCAAACGAAAGGTAATTGAGTATGGAGTTGAACAAAATACATTTTAGTTTTTTTTTTCAAAAAGGGTGGGGGTAGATTTCGAAAATTAGAGTTTACGTGAAAATATGGCGTGTGTGATATCAAACGAAAGGTAATTAAGTCCGGAGTTAAACAAAATACATTTGTTTTTGTTTTTTTAAGGGTGGGTGTAGATTTCAAAAATTTGAGTTTAAGTCAAAACATGGCTTGTGTGGTATCAAACAAAAGGCAATTTAGTCTGGAGTTGAATAAGATATATTTCAGGTTTTAGTTTTATTAGCTCGCACGTACACTATGACTATAGTACCTAGTGTGAGCTTAGGGGCCCATATATTGGCAGAGTATTTTCTTCCCGATCAGACTAAATTATTAAGAAAATTTATTGTTCAGGTTCTCATGACACATTTTTGTTTATTTGATTAATATCTCAAAAATTACGCCTCTTAATTCTTGACGCTATGACAACTTTTTGGAAAATCTTATTTTCAATCAAAGTATGAAAACGGATTTTCGCGACTTACTGTCTTTCTCGAGTTATGTTTTTTTTTATTCAGCCCTCTTTACCACCCCCTTACTAACCCTCTTTCCCTCAAAAAACTAATTCCCTTATTCCCGTGCCCCAAATATTTTTTATCGATCCCCATAGTTATACGTTTATTTCGTCGTCGTATTTATGCTGAAAATTTAAAACAAAAACAAGATTAAAAATATTAAAATGCCCCTAAACTGAATTTTTGTAAAGGTGTTAAATATTTTCATAAAATAATAATAATTTATAGAAATTTAAGAAAGCGGTCCGTATACTATAAAGAATTCATTCCTGAGGTAATTTTATAATAACTTAAAATCTTTAAAAATACTCTGCCAATATATGGGCCCCTAAGCTCACACTAGGTACTATAGTTATAGTGTACGTGTGAGCTAATATAACTGAAATATATTTTATTCAACTCCAGACTAAATTACCTTTTGTTTGATACCACACAAGCCATGTTTTGGCTTAAACTCAAATTTTTGAAATCTACCCCCACCCTTAAAATAAACAAAATCTAAAATGTATTTTGTTAAACTCCGGACTCAAGTACCTTTCGTTTGATATCAAACACTCCATATTTTCACTTAAGCTCTACTTTTTAAAATATACCCCCACCCTTTTTTTTTAAATAAATTAAATTGTATTTTGTTTAACTGCAGACTCAATTACCTTTCGTTTGATATCACACACGCCATATTTTCACATAAACTCTAATTTTTTAAATCTACCCCCACCCTTTTATTTGGTTTGTGTTCGGTGGATTTTGTTCATTTTTAAATGGGACCATCTCGACCCAAGACCCAGCCTAGGTACTAAATTTCATTAAAATCGGCCAAGCGGTTTTTGAGTTATGCGCGTTGGTCGTTACAGACAGACATACAGACAGACAGACAGACATACAGACAGACAGACAGACGGCGCAACAAAAAAGTTTCAAAATCATCTGAAACGCAAAGATATATAAAAAATGTTGAAATCGGAGCAACTTTTTTTTTCTCGAAAAAATTAGGATCACCATAGCTCACACTACTATATAGTAGTAGTGTGAGCTAAAAATGGTATAATAGTAACTAAATACATCCCCGAAAGCACACCTAATAGGTATGTTTTAAATAAACTTCAAGGTGTTCTAATATTTTGTCTTGGGTTCAAGGAGAGTTTTTGGATAAAATTTTATAAACAAATTTTTGAAAACATAGCCTATTAAAAATACTTAAAACAGCAATTTTGATAAAATGTTTTACCACAAGTCAGTGGCGTATTTAGAAAAGTTTTGGGGTGGGCCCGCGTCAGTTTTAAGGGGCCCGAGACCCCACGAGGTCGTATTTTATGCCATGTTATGTTTGTATTCATGAAATATGTGGAAAATATCTAAAAAAATCTTGGTATCGGGGGGATCCCGGCCCCCCCTTATATACGCCACTGCCACAAGTAGTTGTGTATCGACAAAAAACCAGATTAAAATATTTATATAGGCTTACCCTGTGCCCCAGAAGCTGCGTATTTAAAAACACAAGAGTTTAATAAATTTTTAATTGCCGAAAGATTTTCTTAACATCAAAGAGATCGTGCAGTTAGAATATGGTCACTTTTTAATTTGTAAAAAACGGTTGAGAATTAAAGATTAAGTTTTGCCAATCATGACATTCATACTAAAATGGCTTTTTGGTTTAATTGTCATAAAAGACCGATTTTGATAGTGACTTAAGTACAAAAGTGGTTTTTGTGAACCTATAAAAAATACTCTGCCAATATATGGGCCCCTAAGCTCACACTAGGTACTATAGTTATAGTGTACGTGTGAGCTAATATAACTAAAAACTGAAATATATTTTATTCAACTCTAGACTAAATTACCTTTTGTTTGATACCACACAAGCCATGTTTTGACTTAAACTCAAATTTTTGAAATCTACCCCCACCCTTACAAAAAAAACAAAAACTAAAATGTATTTTGTTAAAGTCCGGACTCAATTACCTTTCGTTTGATATCACACACGCCATATTTTCACTTAAACTCTAATTTTTAAAATATACCCCCACCCTTTTTTTTTAAATAAATTAAAATGTATTTTGTTTAACTGCAGACTCAATTACCTTTCGTTTAATATCACACACACCATATTTTCACATAAAATCGGCCAAGCGGTTTTTGAGTTATGCGCGTTGGTCGTTACAGACAGACATACAGACACACAGACAGACAGACAGACAGACAGACACATACAGACAGACAGACAGACAGACGGCACAACAAAAAAGTTTCAAAATCATCTGAAACGCAAAGATATATAAAATACTCTGCCAATCTATGGGCACCTAAGCTCACACTAGGTACTATAGTTATAGTGTGAGCTAATATAATCAAAAACTGAAATATATTTTATTCAACTCCAGACTCAATTACCTTTCGTTTGATACCACACAAGTCATGTTTTGACTTAAACTCAAATTTTTTCAATCTACCCCCCACCCTTTAAAAAAAACTAAAATGTATTTTGTTTAACTCCAGACTCAATTACCTTTCGTTTGATATCACACACGCCATATTTTCACTTAAACTCTAATTTTTGACATCTACCCCCACCCTTTTTTTAAAAATAAACTAAAATTCATTTTTTTTAACTCCAGACTTAATTACTTTTCGTTTGATATCACACACGCCATATTTTCACATAAACTCTAATTTTTGGAATCTACCCCCACCCTTTTATTTGGCTTGCGTTCGGTGGATTTTGTTCATTTTTAAATGGGACCATCACGGCCCAAGACCCAACTTAGGTACCAAATTTCATTAAAATCGGACAAGCGGTTTTTGAGTTATGCGGGTTGGTCGTTACAGACAGACATACAGACAGACATACAGACAGACAGACAGACAGACAGACAGACAGACAGCAAAACAAAAAAGTTTCAAAATCATCTGAAACGCAAAGATATATAAAAATTTTTGAAATCGGAGCAACTTTTTTTTTCTCGAAAAAATTACGATCACCATAGCTCACACTACTTATAGTAGTAGTGTGAGCTAAAAATTTGAAATCGGAGCAACTTTTTATTTCTCGAAAAAATTAGGATCACCATAGCTCACACTACTATAGTATAGTATATGTGAGCTAAAATTATTTTCTATATTAAAATACAAGGGTAAACAAACTTCTGACTTTAATATAATAAAAATTTGGAATTATTGCTGTGGATTACGGTTTGTGTGTTTAAATTGAAATAAGGCATAGCACAATTCAAAACAACGTTAAAAACACACACTTTTTTAAGTTTAATAGGTCGCTTTTTAACGTTTGGTACCTAGGCTGAGTTTTGGGTGGGATTACTGCTTTAAATTTATTCTCTGTATGTCTGTCTGTAACGACCAACGCGCATAACTCAAAAACCGCTTGGCCGATTTTAATGAAATTTGGTACCTAGGCTGGGTCTTGGGTCGAGATGGTCCCATTTATAAATGAACAAAATCCACCGAACACAAACCAGATAAAAGGGTGGGGGTAGATTTCAAAAATTAGAGTTTATGTGAAAATATGGCGTGTGTGATATCAAACGAAAGGTAATTGAGTATGGAGTTAAACAAAATACATTTTAGTTTTTTTTTCTTCAAAAAGGGTGGGGGTAGATTCCAACAATTAGAGTTTACGTAAAAATATGGCGTGTGTGCTATCAAACGAAAGGTAATTGAGTCCGGAGTTAAACAAAATACATTTTAGTTTTTGTTTTTTTAAGGGTGGGGGTAGATTTCAAAAATTTGAGTTTAAGTCAAAACATGGCTTGTGTGGTATCAAACAAAAGTAATTTAGTCTGGAGTTGAATAAAATGTATTTCAGTTTTCAGTTATATTAGCTCACACTTACAAAATAACTATAGTACCTAGTGTGAGCTTAAGGGTCCATATATTGGCAGAGTATTAGCTCACACTACTATACGATAGTGTGAGCTTTGGTGATCCTAATTTTTTGGAGAAAAAAAAAGTTGCTCCGATTTCAAAAACTTTTATATATCTTTGCGTTTCAGATGATTTTGAAACTTTTTTGTTGCGCCGTCTGTCTGTCTGTCTGTCTGTCTGTCTGTATGTCTGTCTGTCTGTAACGACCAACACGCATAACTCAAAAACCGCTTGCTCGATTTTAATGAAATTTGGTACCTACGCTGGGTTTTGCGTCGAGATGGTCCCATTTAAAAATGAACAAAATCCACCAAACACAAGCCAAATAAAAGGGTGGGGGAATATTTCAAAAATTGGAGTTTATGTAAAAATATTGCGTGTGTCATATCAAACGAAAGGTAATTGAGTCTGGAGTTGAACAAAATATATTTTAGTTTATTTAAAAAAAGGGTGGGGGTAAATTTCAAAAATTAGAGTTTAAGTGGAAATATGGCGTGTGTGATATCCAACGAAAGGTAATTGAGTCTGGAATTAAACAAAATACATTTTAGTTTAAAAAAAGGGTGGGGCTAAATTTTAAAAATATTAGTTTAAGTCAAAACGTGGCTTGTGTGGTATCAAACGAAAGGTACTTGAGTCTGCAATTGAATAAAATATGTTTTAGTTTATAGTAATATTAGCTCACACGTTTACTATAACTATAGTACCTAGTGTGAGCTTAAGTGCCCATAAATTGGCAAAGTATTTTTTTTTGTGATTGAGTCAGCCTCCGCCCCCGAGATCAACGACTTTTTATAAGTATCTAGACAAATCTTTCAAAAGTCAATAACGCACTTATTTATCACGCACGATATGCACATACACAACACACTTGTCATGTAAGTGTCGTCTGACTTTTATCAGTAAACTGTAAATTACTATAGACAAATCGAGGAAATAATAAATATCAAGTTCAACGTGTCCTAGTAGGAAAATTTTATAGACGTGACCCAAAAATTTTGAGTAAACTTTATCCACGGTTAAAAAGAAATCCGATATAAATAAATTAATATACAATCTCGAAAACGGTAGCAGTGTAAAAAGCTGGAAGAGATAGCTGTGACTGTAATGTAGTAGTAGGTATATCAATAGAGCAAGTACACCCTATTTTAGGTAAACTTTTATGATAGCACTCATAGACGCACCATGGGGGGGAAGGGCTCGGGGCCCGCCCCCCAAGCATAAGTTTTTTAAAGTACTTTTGACTTATTTTATGAATAAAAGAAATAAAATAGCATAAAATACGGCCCCCACTCCCAAGAGATACTCTTGGATGCACCACTGGTAGCACTTCATTTGGCGTAGCGTATCCGTATATTTGCTCGTTTTGCCCAAAAACGGCGATATGTAGAGGAGCTATTAGCTATATTTGCTTTAATTGTCTAAATACGACAGATAGCGCTTAGAGCAAACACGCGTTACCGTCGACTTGTGTGTTTTTACCCAACTGCAGCACGGCGAAAGGAAGGGTAATGTTTTTCGCTTGGGATATGTATGTATGTAAATATGTATGTTTGTGTCGCGCTAGAGGCTAAATGACTGAACCCATTTTGAAAAAAAAGGTGCTATAGGCGATATTTTTAGCTCATACATATACTATACTATAGTATTAGCTCACACATATACTATTAGCTCACACATATACTATACTATAGTAGTGTGAGCTATGGTGATCCTAATTTTTTCGAGAAAAAAAAAGTTGCTCCTATTTCAAAAATTTTTATATATCTTTGCGTTTCAGATGATTTTAAAACGCTGTCTGTCTGTCTATGTGTATGTCTGTCTGTCTGTATGTCTGTCTGTAACGACCAACGCGCATAACTCAAAAACCGCTTGCCTGATGTCAATGAAATTTGGTACCTAGCCTGGGTCTTGGGTGGAGATGGTCCCATTTAAAAATGAACAAAATCCACCGAACACAAGGCAAATAAAAAGGTGGGGGTAGATTTCAAAAATTAGGGTTTATGTGAAAATATTGCGTGTTCGGTTCGGTTCGGTTCGGTTCGGTTCGGTTCGGTTGGATATCAAACGAAAGGTAATTAAGTGTGGAGTTAAACAAAATAAATTTTTGTTTAAAAAAAAGGGTGGGGGGGTTGATTTCAAAAATTAGAGTTTACGTGAAAATATAGCGTGTTTGATATCAAACGAAAGGTAATTGAGTCTGGAGTAAAAGAAGATTGTTTTTTTTAAGGGGAGAGATTTCAAAAATTTGAGTTTAAGTCAAAGATGGCTTGTGTGGTATCAAACGAGAGGTAATTTAGTCTGGAGTTGAATAACAAATATTACAGTTTTTAGTTATATTAGCTCACACGTACACTATAACTATAGTACCTAGTGTGAGCTTAGGGGCCCATATATTGGCAGAGTATACTATAGTAGTGTGAGTTATAATGATCCGAATTTTTTTCCAGAAAAAAAAAGTTGCTCCGATTTAAAAAATGTTTATATATCTTATATATCTTAATATGCGTTTCAGATGATTTTGAAACTATTTTGTCGCGCCGTCTGTCTGTCTATCTGTATGTCTGTCTGTAACGACCAACGCGCATAACTCAAAAACCGCTTGCCCGATTTCAATGAAATTTGGTACCTAGGCTGAGTCTTGGGTCGAGATGGTCCCATTTAAAAATGAACAAAATTCAGTGAACACAAGCCAAATAAAAGGGTGGGGGTAGATTTCAAAAATTTGAGTTTATGTGAAAATATAGCGTGTGTGATATCAAACGAATGGTAAGTGAGTCTGGCGTTAAATAAATTTTAGTTTTTTTTAAGTGTGGGGGTAGATATCAAAAATTTGTGTTTAAGTCAAAACATGGCTTGTGTGGTATCAAACGAAAGGTAATTTAGCCTGCAGTTAAATAAAATATATTTCAGTTTTTAGTTATATTAGCTTACACGTACACTATAACTATAGTACATAGTGTGAGCTTAGGAGCCCATATATTGGCAGACTATTTTAATCAGGAATCAACATGGCGGTCGTAAGACACCATTTTGTCACATGAGAACACAGTGTGAGAATATAAAAATTCAAAGTTATTAAATCATAAAGCATATCAGGTAATAATTTATTAATTTTTCTGACAATAATCATGATAAGCTTGCAAAAAAATTTACATTTTATATGTAATAATGTTTTAATCCTAAATTATTTTAAGAAATTATGCACCGTTTTATAAAACAAAAATATTTTAATCTTACATTAAGTTAGGTATTTCCCGAAACTGTTAAAATGAAGGTATAATAATTGTATTAACTCACCTGAAAAGTCTATAAATAGCGGTTAGTAGATTTTACATAAGTGAAAATCGCTCGCAAAGTTGCCGAAAGTCAATCGGTTCCTTTGATTCGCAGATCTTGAGAATTTTCTTAAAGCGACGTACGGATTAATTCTCTAATTTACTTTTTTAAACGAAATCTCAAAAAAGTTTTTAAAAAATCGTGTTAATGCTTTGAAAATTATAGTCGTTTATAACGTTTAAATGACCAAAAACTTGTTATCGTTTTAATAGTTTTGTGGTTAAAATAATATGTTTTAGACGGTGCTAAAACAGAAATATAACGGGTTATTAAGGAGGAAATGGAAATATTTTAGGAATATGATTAGAAGCTCATATATGCAAGTTCGATTTTTATTTTATTGTTTTATCTTTTTAAGTAAATCAAGTTATAACTTTTATAACCTTTTCTCAAATTACAAGTGTCTAAAAGTTTATAAGATTGTCAAAATGCCTCATAAATCGAATATGATTAATTAATACAAGTAACTCTAAAACACAAATCAGACTTAAACAAATAATATTGTTTTGCTTATTTTGAAAATATTTACATTTCCTCCTGAATCACTCTTCTTCTTGAATGGCAAGAACCTCTTTTAAAAACTGCAATGTTTTTTTTTGATTTACATTGTTTTTACATTTTAAGGCCTCCCTGGTATGACAGGGTGATAGATATACTGGTCAATAGGCCTTTCGAACAAGTCATTTAAATCACGTTTCTAGAGTAAGCAGTTTTCAAGATATTTCAGTTTTTTTTAAGTTTGCGTCAGGGGAAACCTGCGTAATTTTAAAAATTTAGAATGCTTAATGCTTCTGTAATTCAATGAGATCGCGTCTCTCCTGAGACGTCCACCCAAGTTTCTCTTTAAAAATTTAGAAAAAAAACATTGTTGTTAAAAAAATGACCCTGTAGTGCGGCATCTTTATGTTTTTCTAATTTTAATTAACACGTTCCCTTTGCTTCGCAGTTATCGGACATTAGGTAATAATTATCTTTGTGGTTATTGCAAATTAACTGGAGCTAACAAAAATTAACGTAAACAACAAATTAAGTTTATTAAAGTATAATTATTGTTTTTTTTTTAAGATTATATGGGTAATTAACTGGAACTTTCATGTATTGGAAATATATCTCTGAAATTTTGTAAAATATAACTCACGTATTCTTCGCTGACGTTTGATTTTTCCTGCAGTCAGGTAATGATAAAGATTGTCAAAGAATTTAGGTACTATAAAATAAATTATAACATGCCGTAATCAGAAAAAAGGTTAAGGGCAGTGGCGGCTGTTACAGGGAGGACAACAAACAGTATTTTTAATTGATTTATTTAAAAAAAAATTAAATCTTCCTTTACGACATGATTTTCTAGTTCTTTTTATTATCTGTGATTAACAACAAGCGATTAATTGGGTGAACTTTTTTAGCATAAATAATTACAAGCCGGCAGCGCCGCGTGGGACAAGGTTTCAACTTCACCCGTTTTTCAGCTGTGTATGGGTGGCTGTTCTCGCGCAGGGCGGGAGGAATGTTTGTTTTAGTTGACGTCGGCCATCATCATCGTGCGGAAACGTCCGTTGCCCTTCCTACACGTTGCCGGTTCTATCCTTAGTGAAGACGTATGAGTTTGTATTGATTTGGGATAGGTCAGTCGTAAAAAGCCTTGCCGGTCGCGTGTAATTGTTTGTTTTTGTTATTATTTGTTTATAAAATGGAAATAAATACCGTTGATTACATAATTAACTGTGCAAATTTAAATACGTGGACATATGAACTTCGATTACAAATAAAGTCTTTAGGGCCACATAGACCGGACATAAAAATTAACAAAATTTTAGTCCAAGTAATGCCGAGGGGTGTAGAAAATTTAATACAAAATTATACGATGCTGCAAACTGGTTGTGCGGTTGTGAAAAAAGAAATGTTTTTTTTTGCTTTATTCGTCCTTTTATTAAAAATCCACGAAGTGATCCTGCGTGGGTGGCAAACGGAATGTGTGATATCAAGCACTTTAGTGAAAAGTTAAACAGGTACAAACTAAGTGGTATTCATTTAAATAACCACATAGAATTTTCTATGCTAGCCAAGACTGATATTTCGTGCCAATTGAATAGTGCCTATAGGCAAAACATTACCGAACATAATGAAAATGTGAGGTTAATAGACTGTTTAAAATTCTGTGGGATTCTTGAGGTTGCTCTACGGGGCCATAAAAAAGAGTGCGAATGGACTTTAAACAAATAAACTGAAAACTACACCAAGTAGCTGCTTGTTTGGAAAATACTAAAATACAATTGTTTCGGTAAGTTTTTTTATCTCATTTTTCATGCAATTTAAATTTCTGCCCTCCCCAATTTATAACGTTACCAGCCGCCACTGGTTGAGGGGGAGATTAAAAAGTTTAAATAAAAATTTTCGTATTGTGGATTTTTGTTGTTTTATTTATGTTGATGAAAAACCTATATGACAACACTTTATCAACTAATTCAGGGGCGGTTCCCCCCCCCCCATCCTTAGGTTAGGTTAGGTTAGGTTACAGTAGATTAAGTTAAGTAGGTTCGGTTAGGTTATTATAGGTTTCTTGTTAAGTATTGAAAAAATCAAATTTATGTTATACTTTAACATCATATGGATGTTGCTCTGACAAGCCTTGCAAAGATGTGTATGTTTTTTTTTGTCCGCGACGTGTTTTTTTTTGCGGCGAATTATTCATGACAGATATGACGGAATATAGTAAGATAAACCGTTGTTTGATGGAGATTCTATCAAACAGCGCACATTCCTAGTATTTTTGTGTTGGTATACCTACATAAGTGCCTACGTATGTTTTAATGCGATTTTTGCTATTAGATATTTAAAGTGGATACATACTTCGTATCGCGTTATAATTGTCGTGGTGAGGTGAATCCAGTAATTTGATTGATCAGACAAGCGGTCTATACTGTCTACGGGGCTGGTATCTCATACCACGGATCACCTAAGCGAAGCGCAGCGACGTAGTGAGCTATCAAAACAAATTTCCGACCAATAAGATTACAGCATTTCCTACTTACGCCAACAACAACGCTTTGCGAAGTTCGTATCAACTTTAGTGCCTATTATCCTTTGGTTGAAGGTGCAGCTTTGGACTCTAAAGGGATGACTGGTAAGGATTGTTATCTCCATCAAGGAAAGTTTCCATGCTCTACATTAGAGCTTTCTAAAAGCGAATCAAAGGAACCGAATGTCGGCGGCTGTACATCCTTGCATTTGTTGTTTTGTCTCCAGTGAAACAAAATAAACGTAAAACTTTTTGCAAAATAGTTATTTTTTACAAGTTTTAGCCAACAAGTAAGCAAACCCTAAAATAACTCTGACTTTCCCCACTTTCTTAGAACCAGCTTTTTTTTTAAATTAAACTTAAGTCCTTTTTTAAATAATAATCCTCTAATAAATAATTTTTTAAGCCCCTGCCCTGTCAAATTAAGCATACTATGTATAATAGTCAGTTCTGAAATGATATGTTGCTTGCCTATTTCTGATATAATACTGTGTGACACATCATAATTTTCAAAAAAAATCGTAGAATACAAATTTCTATAGTGGAGATCTGACATATGGTGCAGAACCACTCTGCACCCCCTCCAAAGGGGGTTGGCGTTTTTTTCAAAAAATGCAAACTCGGGTTAGTTTCACTTTGGCTTTTTTAATCCACTATTGTTCAGCAATTTCGAACATAATTTAACCATCTACCCCCCCCCCGATAGGGGAGTCAGAAACCCCAAATTAAGTCTAAAAACGTAATATTTTTAATTTTTGTTTAATTTTCGCTTAGGGGGAGTTTCTTAAAATTAAAGTGATTTTTTTAATTAAACAATTTTTTCTCAAAAACCATAATTTTTTTTCAAAATTGCCTACAGCTTCCTAGTTTGAATTTGTAGCTGTGCGGGCAGCTTCAATTTGTGACTTAGGAAAAATCTATGTTTTTGTTATATAAAACACAGATTTCTAGACAACCAATTTGTAAGTAACGTCAAAATTGCTTATCACATTTTTTATAGCCCGTTTTCAATGGATCCTGTATGACGCAGCTACATAGCTGTATTAACACGACTTCACTTTAAAAATAAAGCTAAAAAATGGTACACAAATGAACTAAAAACCGTGAGAAATAATATTGCATTCTTGGTGGAGTTCTCAAAAAGAAATAATATTGACAATACGGAACAAGGATAAAGAATGCAAGGGCCTTATATAAAGAAAAACTGAATGAACGTAAAAAAACTTTATTACAAATAAAATCTCTAACTCCAAAAACAAACAACGGGACATGTGGCAAATGTCCAATGAGTATAAAAAATCTGAAAAAAAGCCTCTAGTGAAATTAGTCCAGACAACTTCAACAATCAATATTTTATAAATATACTAAATAAAATCACCAAAAACTAACCCCTACCCAGCCTTGATCCGGTAAAGGTCACTGCTGAACATGTTAAAGTACAAAATAGTTGTTTCCTAAGTTCATTGGAGGATTATGAAACAAAAAATCTAATTTCCCAACTTAAAAATAGCAACTAGCAACCGAGCTATATTTGGGTACATTACTTTATTATTTAAAGAACTTAGGTCTAGCCTGAGAACTCCTATGACGCTAATTGTGAACAGATGCTTCTCCGAAGGCATATTTCTATCTAAACAAAAAACTATCAAGTCATTCCAATTTATAAAAAAGGGGATAAGTCTGACTTGGGCAACTATATGAGTAGACCCATTTTCATTGTTCCCACCTTGTCCAAAATTACAGAAATGACGCTTGCAAGACGGTTAGTGGGCTTATTAAAAAAAAAATAACTTATTTTCCGCCACAGAGTTTTCCTTCCGAAAAAATCTCTCAACAAATTATGCAATAGTGGAATTTGTGACAGACATAGTTGAGGATCTTGAGAGGGGAGAGGTTGTATCAGCCACCTTCTACGATCTCTCGAAACCATTTGACTGTGTCTGGCATCATTAAACACTGTTAAAGAAACTTCCTTGCTATGGAATTATAGGCGCTGCATATAACCTTTGATTATATAACTCGAGTCTTGTAAACATTGATATAACTTAACTGAATTCTATCTTACAAAACGTTATCAACTTGGTCAATATGATGGAATTAAATCTGGCACTCTTGAAGTAACTTCAGGAGTTCCCCAAGGCTCAGTACTGGGGCCTCTCCTTTTTACCCTATATACAAACGACTTTCCCTGTCATATCAATTTTGTTACAACTATTCAATATGCTGATTATACTCACCGTAGCCGCAAAAAACATCAAAATGAATTAAAAAACGAAAACGCGCTAGCAGGACAGATGGCAGAGGAGTGGTTTGAATCAAATGAGCTAGCCCTGAATCTAAGCAAAACAGTTAAAATTGACTTTAGTTTAAAAAAGCTCAGATCAAAACCTTTCACTTAAATCACAACTACAACAACTTCCTGCTTAGTCAAATTATCGATACCCTAATTCTGACGTCGTAATCCAAATCAACAAAATTGTACAGGGATGAGACAAGTTAGAAGCAAATTAGCATTAGTAAGCATGATATGAATTGTTAGAAATCAGGGTAATGACCGTTTTATAATTTTTTGTTAGTTGCGAGGATTTAGCAGCATATATCTATGCATAATTACTAACCTTTGACGCAAAAATATGATTTTTTTGTGGGATACGACGTATCAGAATTAGACTATTGTTAGGCAGTTCTGCTATTCTGAGGTGGCGCGCGTGGCATACATGGGAGTGTTCTAGAGTCACATTATTGATTTGGGGAAACAGTACGGACTGGTTGACAATTTTTAAAAAACATAAAGCAGGAATCAGAATCTTAGTACGATTTAGACTCCTGTCGTAAACACTTTAAGCCTTTAAAAATTTTAAATTTTTCTGCCATTTGTATCCACCAATGCCTTCTATAAGCAAAAAAGAACATCATTAAACTTACTATAAGAGAACAGAACCATAACTATGCTACCCGTAACAAAACAAATGTCATCATTTCAAGACACAGACTCACACTAACGCACAATCAGTTCGAGGTACAGGCAATAAAGTTCTACAACAGACCACCAGTGGAAAGAAAAAATTTGACACTTAAAAATATAAGAGATTCACTAAGAATGCTTTATATGATGTCGGCGTGTACCACCAGTTTAACTGTGATTAGCACCAACACCCTGTGATCTCTCTTCTTTAGTTTTAAATGTTGCTGCACTTTGTGATTATATTGTGTGTCTGTCTCTTTGTGACTGTATTTTGTGCAAGTTTGTCCTAGATGTGCTAATCTAAGTCCAGACTGAATTACAAAAAATATATAAATAAATAAAAAAACTATAAACAGAATAATAATTAAATGAAACTAATAATTTTTCCTTATTAGATATATGATAAGATTTTTATTATTTGTTGTGTTAATTTATTGTTATACGCCAACTTAACCTTTTACTTAGTTTAGTTTTAAGTTTTTACCTTCTTTCAGTTTGTAAGTTTTTACTTTCTCTTTAAAAATGCCTAAACTTAAACTTTTTTTAAAGCATTGTAAAGTTGTGTAGCAAATAAGGAAATGACGACGATATCTCCGGGCGTTTTTTTGTATCTTATGACAAGCATTTAAAAAAATTTTAAATTGGTTACCGATAGTGAAATATTTCTTTGGCGTTTGTCCCTAAATCCATGGACTGAAAATAGTTCTTGCTAGGGGGAAGCCTCATAAGGAATTTTTTAAGAAAGTGCGGCACTCGTTAATGGACACTGTTTTGGTGCTGTCAAAAAATTTCCACAGTGCAGTTTTAAAAGAATACGAAACTGCACTATCGCAACACAAGCTCAAAAGAATACAAAAAATTGCACTAGTATTCCCAAAAGTATACAAAACTTGCACTAGTGCATGGCGCACCAGCGTTGCACTTTCTTTTCAAAAGAATTCGTCATTAGTGGGCAAACGTGAAAGAGAGGTTAAAATTGCGTGAACTGATGATGCCCTCTTGCCCTGTTGCCATCCGTAGACGCAAAACACGTGCATTAATGTTTTGATTTACGTCGTAAGGTCAAAAATCTGGCTTTAGGAAAATAAGCAATTTTTATTTTAATTCCTTTTGTCTATAATTCAAAATAATTAAAATTCTTCATAATTCACGCAATTTTAACCTTTAATGGAAACAATAGGCAAGTCAAAATATTTTCCGCTCCAAATCCATTTTAATTAAACCTCGTTTACATTTTCTTTATTTAAAAATATTTTTTTAAAACCAAGTTTTTGGAGTATAGTTCAATTCAATTCAATTCATTTATTAGTCTTATCGATTTACAGTTGTAAATATGAACATTGTCAACATTATTAAAACTAATTAGAACTAAAGGCCTGTCCTTAAATTACGTAACGCTCTAGGGGTGAGGGGGTGGTATGGCCTTGCGTTACACTCAATGTTTTTTTTTAATGTGTTTTTTCTGGAAAATGCGTTACGAGGGGGAGTTACGTAATTTAAGGACGTTCCCTAATCGATACAATTCCAATAAAAAATACTCTGCTAATATATGGGCCCCTAAGCTCATACTAGCTACTATACTTATAGTGCACGTGTGAGCTAATATAACTAAAAACTGTAATATATGTTATTCAACTCCAGACTAAATTACCTCTCGTTTGATACCACACAAGCCATGTTTTAATTTAAACTCAAATTTTTGAAACTCCCCCCCTAAAAAAACAAAAATTAAAATGTATTTTGTTCAACTCCAGACTCAATTATCTTTCGTTTTATATCACACACGCCATATTTTCACATAAACTCTAATTTTTTTAATCTACCCCATTTAATCATTTTTAAATGGGACCATCTCGACCCAAGACCCAGGCTAGGTACCAAATTTCATTGAAATCGGGCAAGCGGTTTTTGAGTTATGCGCGTTGGTCGTTACAGACAGATATACAGACAGACAGACAGACATACAGACAGACAGACGGCGCGACAAAAAAGTTTCAAAATCATCTAAAACGCAATGTCAATTACAGATTAACACAAAATTGTAGGTACCTAAAAATTTAGTTTTATGTTCTCAAAAGAAGCAAATCTAAAATATAAACAAACTATGAACACTTGATTCGTTATTAACCTAAATTAAAGAAATGCCTAATAAACATAAATATGCTTTATTAATTTTATTATTACGTGGTTTTAAATGTATGGAATTATTACAACGTTTTTTGAAAAACGCTTTCCTTAAAATAAAATAAAATAAGGTAAAAAAATTATTGTGCTAACATGCCTAGTAGTGCTAAAATATTTGATTTGGCTCTTAAAAATAAATATAGATTTAAAATATAATACTATTGTTTGCAAACACAATTCATCCTGACTATTCTAAAATCTCAAAGACATACATTAACTAATTAATTCCGTAGCACTCCGCATTTTCTCTATAAATGACAACACTGATCCGTTACGTGATCAATCTAGCAAGAACTTTTGATTCCCACTTTTTTTGCTAACTCAAGATATAAATTATTTGTTTTATTATTCCACGGACCTATAGTAGCTGCAGTAGCGCAGGGACAACACAAAACGGCTATTAGACGTACAACCATGAAATTTGGCACACTTTATAAGAAGAACAATAGAAGAGCTTTGACATGATCCTAAATGGCAATTAACTATGAATAACAATTCAAATCTGGTGCAGAGAGCAGGTGTATCATTGCCGTCTTCTCTCATACCCCCTGTAGGTTTAGCAAATAGGTATCTATTGAATTTATTGCTGCGATTAAAAAAGCTAAATTATTTATTTAACTGTATACATAAGTTGGTATTATTTAAATCTACGTACTTATTTATATGCTTGACTGTACACCAGGTGTCATTTTTTTAAAGATCACTACCCAAGGCGGTAAAATTTGGCACCAAACAAACTTTTTAACTAAATAGTAAAGAATAAAGGTCCTCTTAAAACTTCAAATCTTTATTTATAAGATGGTTTGTTTAAAACCGGTAGACAATGATTGGGTGGAAATAAAATTTAAGACTTCCATTGTCTTTACTTATTTTAAACACGACGTTTCGGTTAGTAAGTATCTCTAACCATTTTCAAGTATAAACTAAACAATCCAGTCTACAGGCTACTACTTATACTACTTGGTGTGCAGTTAGTTGTGAAGGTCCGCCCCCTTTTTTAATCCTAAGATGTTTGTTTTCCTTAAGAAATGTTTTCCATATGTTTGGTATGTCCATGCTTGGTTGTCTGAAAACTTCTTTATTCTGCATTATAAACGCAGCTTCAATAAACTATCGTTTTCGCGACTCCTTATGCAAAACTTTAGCTTTAGACCATTATCCTGTGATCATTTGACCACACCACTAAACCGGATTTTTCAATAATTGTGTGGTAAATCATATGTAGGTGAAACAAAACGCCCTCTTCAGGTTAGAGTAAATGATCATCTAGAATGTACGCAATTAGTGGATATTGAAAAATCTGGTTTAGCGGATCATGCATAGTCAAATGATCACAGGATTCAATGGTCTGAGGCTAAAGTTTTGCATAAGAAGTCGCATTGGCGAAAATGAAAGTCGAAGCTGCGTTTATAATGCAGAATAAAGAAGTTTTCAGTCAACCAAGCACTGACATACCAAACATACGGAAACCACTCCTCAAGGAAAACAAGCGTCTCGGGATTAAACAAGGGGGCGGGTTACCTGACTACACACCAAGTAGCATAAGTAGTAGCCTGGAGATGGATTGTTTGGTTTACACTTGAAAACGGTTAGAGATACTTACTTAGTCCGAAATTTTATTTCTAGAAAGATTTTTGATGCAGGGGCGTAACTAGATGGGTCATTTTGGGGGGCTTCATCTCAAGGATCAGTGGCGGATCCAGGGGGCCAGAGGGCTTCGAGCTCCCCCCTCCTGGACATATAATCTTTAGTTTCAGTAAAAGACTAACCAATGCATAAATCTCAATTTTTTACCAAATATAAATTTATTAAAATTTTTTCACAAAAATTACTAACCAATACAAAAACCTCAATTTTTTACCAAATATAAATTTATTAAAACTTTTTCACAAAAATTACTTTATTTTAAATTTTTACACAAAAATTACTTTATTTTCCAAATATTCTATTCTATTTACATGTAGTTGCAAACTTCAGAACTCTGGATATTTTGTTTGTTTTTGTTGCTCTCTTGGCCCGTCTCCCCCGTATACCCTAAATCCGCACTGCCCAGGCTCATTATTAATACCCACAGAGATGAGAGAAAAAATTGCAATACTAAAAACTATTGAAAAATTGAAAATAATTGCGCCGTAGAAAAAAAAAACAAAAAAATTGTAAAAACAAAGTTAAGCTACCAACTTTTCGGAATAAATGGCGTCACAGAGGATCAACATTTTTGCAAATAAGGAAACTAGCTCACTGGAAGAAAATTTCTTGCTCTAAACTATTGGAAAAATTGGACCGCAGGTAGGTAAAACGAAATATATTGCGGCGCACACAAAAATTTAAGACTCATTAGGTACTTTTTATAGGAAAAAAATGGCAGAAGAAAATTTTTAGTATAAGGAAAAAATAGTTTCTCTAACAAAATCTTTAAAAAAACAAAATTAACAAAAAGGCGTTTAATTTCTGAAAAAATGGTATCTAATGCAAAATTTCCTAAACTTTGATGCGCCGCATGCATGGGGCTAATCCCCCCCAGCCTCACCCTTTGCGCCTCTGACTAGAAGTGAATAAACAGGACCTGGTGAATATATAACTTCCCAAAAACCCTATTTAAATAAAAATTCATTAAACAAAATATCTATCATATTTTTATATTGTATATAAATTTGCACTATTTTGATATCTATTTTGGTATAAAAGTCAGTTTTATACCAAAACGCGTTTTTTAATTTTCTGCTTTAACCAATAGGTTTGCACTCCCAAAAACACACAAAAGCTACTAGATCACAAACTACGATTAGGTGCTTATCACCAATAATATTGAAATCGGTTTAATAGTGTTTGAGTAACACGCAATGTCACAAACGGGCCATGGGAATCTTATTAGATGCTTTGCTTTGCTTATACGTATTTGATTTACTATTATAATTTGTAAAAAGAACACTTACACTCGATAGCTTTTAACGTCCTCTGGTTATGTCATTATACACTTTTTTATTATTATGTAAAAAAAATCGTGTTCATTGTTTTAATTTATTAAAAAAGTATAGCAAACCCCATAAATAATTAAACACCAGTCAAAAAATTATTATTTTTTTATACCTACTATATGTAAATTATAAATGCATACAAGCATAATTTTTTTATTATGTTATAGTTATATATGTATATACAGGGAAATTCACAAGTGAAAATAACACTAGATTCTCAAAACCACGTTGGGCTTTAAGGCATTTGTTAATAAGAAAGGATAACCTTTATAGTTTTCATGTGTTGAATTAAATATATAGGTATAGTTTTTGTAATGATGTTTTTCCAAGATAATTCAAGGACAAAACACAGTTGCCTAACTGTGCCAAATTAGCCTAAAGAAGAAATTAATTTTGGTGCTTTGGTGGTATTTACGCAACAAATTATAGTTTACTAAAAACGATATTCTATTATGTAAAATATTTACTGTCAATGTGTAAAACCTGCTTAGAAAGAGAAAAACTTTATTAGCAGGTGTTTATTAAATAGGAATAGGTACCGTCAAACGGGGTGGATCGGGACAGCGGGGTCAATCGGGACAAAACCAGTTATTTACTATTTAAATGGCCCCTGTATCTCAAGGTCAATGTTTTTAGGTTCAATAATATTCAAAACCCATAGGCGATATATTAGTGAACGCGTTTCTGCAAGTCGCCGGCCAGTTCGCTTTAGCTTTTTGAATGGAGCAGCACGCAAAAAAACAAAATTTTCGCGGTTTTTTTTAAAGTTTTATGAATAAACCTCGTTTTCTGGCTTATTTTTAAAGTTCTTTTTCCGGTTTTTTTTGCAAAATAATTTTTTTAACCTTCTCTGTCCCGATTGATTCCATTACAGGACCCCATATGCGGGGTCAATCGGGACACCCACTAAAAATAATATATAAAATCACCTGTCAAAGTGACAGATATGTGTGACATGTCATTTTAAAGCTCCAACGGTAGGCTATAATTTGGCGGTGGTCTGAAGTCTATAGCTTTTTTAGAAAAAAAGTTATTTTGAAAAATATCTGAAAATCGTCCCGATCCACCCCGTTTGACGGTATATAAGGGTTTACACCGACCTTAGGCAATCTCGACCTCCGAAGTAAGACTCGAAGGAAGATGGGGAACATAAGAGGATAAATTGTATTTTGATGGGTAACATTTTACAACAAAAATCTCTGAGATACTTAATGAAAACACGGACAACCCCTAGACACTTGTGACTCGTGCAATGTGGCAGAGGCTTAGCTTAGCATGAATTGAACGGGGGTTCAGGGAAGAACTTATGCTTTTACACTCATCTTAACCTTGAAAAATTTCTTATTTATCTCTTTCTAAGCGGTCTATCCCATGGACAGTAAAGCTTTTACCAATATTGTATAGGTATATCGCACCGCTACTGGCTTTGTTCTTTTTTGGCCCTCAAATTATTGGAAATACAAAAATTATTCCTAAAAATATAATCACTATTGTATTCTGTAACCGAAAACCCGAAGTGAGATTATTATTAAGTAATACAATTTTGTTAGCTCACAATACTACTATACTATAGTAGTGTGAGCAATGGTGATCCTAATTTTTTTGAGAAAAAAAATTGCTCCGATTTCAAAAAAATTTATATATCTTTGCGTTTCAGATGATTTTTAAACTTTTTTGTCGCGCCGTCTGTCTGTCTGTAACGACAAACGCTCATAACTCAAAAACTGCTTGCCCGATTTTAATGAAATTTGGTACCTAGGCTGGGTCTTGGGTCGAGATATTCCCATTTTAAAATGAACAAAATAAAAGGGTAAATATCCAAAATTAGAGTTTATGTGAAAATATGGTGTGTGCGATATCAAACGAAATGTAATTGAGTCAGGAGTTACACAAAATACATTATAGTTTTTTTTAAAGGGTGGGGGTAGATTTTAAAAATTAGAGTTTAAGTGGTTACATGTGTGGTATCAAACGAAAGGTAATTGAATCTGAAGTTAAATAAAATATATTTAAATTTTTAGTTATACTAGCTCACACGTACTCTATAACTATAGTACCTAGTGTGAGCTTAGGTGCCCATATATAGGCAAAGCATTTTTTTTGGCAAACTTAAGAAACACCCCTGTATGTTGTTCGATAATGTTTATAATTTTATTAAAAGTTATTACAAGGCTCTGTTTTGCATTAGGTAAACAAAATGGTAATAAGTTTTTCTTTGAAACCAAGGCCGTGCCTGCAGGGGGTTATATTCGATTCTCCCAAAATAGTCAACAAACTGCATTAAAAGAGATTTCTCAGCAACAAAAATCAGACAAAAAATTGCCCAATGCACAAATTCTTATTGACATTTTTCAATCCCCCCCGAAATTTTTTCATGGGTACGGTTTCAAACCATAATAACACCAAACAACATTTCGGTCTTGCATTGTCGTTATTTTTTTTAAACAGGCCGTTTTGGTTCATAAGTATCTCTAATCCTTTTCAAGAGTAAACTAATACAGGCTACGATCTATGTGTTATTTGGAATATTACGTATATTTTAAATATACGTAATATTCCAAGACTCCCTGTTACCTATTTACACAATGGTTGGCGTTTGATGCAAACATTCAGAAATAAAGGTACGAAAAATGCACAGATACCAAATTTACATAGATAGAGTTTTTGTCAACTGTACGCCGATGATTTGACGTAACGAATACAAGAATAAAATAATATTCATGCGTAAAAGTTTAAACAATCAGGACTATTTATCTTAAGCACCGCAAAGAGGATAGACATACCCATTGATATTGCTATTTCAAATATGCTTGCATTCTGCATCGTAAGGTACCGTAGGTATTGCAATAATACGTACTATATGGAAATAATATGGATATGTCTTTGAAAGCAACCAATCAGGTCTTTTTTGCTTAAAGACCCCAAGGCCCTCATGTTTGCATCATAAATGGACAGTTACTGTGGGTATTGGAATATTATGTATATGGTATTTGGTCAGTCAGTCAGTCCGAAGCTCGAAAGATTTCTGCACCGCGCAATCAGTTTCAAGAATTTTCATAGAGGAAAAAGTTTGGCGTCTCGGTAAAATAAAGCTATGTACGAAAATTCAGCCTGTTACTCATCACTTAAAAAATAGAGCAGTGTACTGTACTTTCTGTGTTTTAAGTTTTAAATTTTGAATTCGTGACAGCTTTTTAAATAAATTTAATAAGATTTTTCACAAAAAAGTTTAGTTTTATTTGTGCTGTTTCTGCATAATTAAATATCTTATTTGTAAATTAAAAGATGTCAAGAAGATTATGGATTTCTAATAATTAAGTTAAACGACTTTTAGTAATTTAACAAAATTCATGCTTATTTTTTAGCACCTATTCAGCTAACAAGTTTTGAGTATTAAAAATATTGCTCCTGTCTAATAATAATATTAATTAAAAAAATTGCAAACTGTTTTGAACTTTATTGTCTCTGGCTAATCCTAGTTGAGGGACCAGTGGCCACAAGAAAAAAATGCCTGTTTTATCCGCCTTTATAATAATATAGTAAAATTATTCAAAAAATATCCGTGAGTCGGCCATTTTGTGGTTAAATTCCCCTAAAATAATCTCCGATACCACCTTATTAAATAGACTAGTCACAATAACAAGAAAAAATCATTTACTTTTTTACCTTCTACAAGATTGCAAAGAGATAAATACTTAAACTTCTAGTAATTAAAACTATTAGAAAAATAATCCTTACACAATCGTTTTTTTTTAATTTAAAATAAAATAGTATTCCATTCACACGAATCCCTTCTCTTGATCTAACGACACCCACATGGCCTAGTCTATTAAAATCGATGGTCATATAATAGGCAACCAACATGCACGGCTTGAGAGTCCTTTAATTTTTGAGGGGCGCATTGATTTATATTTTTTGGTGGTGACAATAGAGATTTATTGGAATAAAACCTGACTTTATTTTAGACTCGACTTTATTCTGACAGATTTACAAAGAAATCTGACAGCTGAAAAATAAAGTCGCTAACTTTCATTTAATAAATACAGACACTAATAAATCCGGTTCTTAAATACACAAAGACCGAATTTTGAAAGAAAGCTGCAGCCGCTTTTTATATGTAAATCTGTCACAATGCGGTCGATTTTAAAATAAGGTTAGGTTTTACTCCAATAAAAGTATATTTTTAATAGGCAGGTGCATTATTTTTCTCAAATTGTTATCCACTAAAACTGCAGAACAAAGATCTTTGCATATACATTCAGTCCTCTTAAGAAAATTTCAGCGAGACAACATTTCAGTGATTCATCGTTTCTCAGTGTAAACTGAATGGACTATAGGCTGCCAGTTGTGACGTATCTAAACGTTCAAATGAACGCCCAAGAAATCTCACCCTCTGCATAAGCAAAAACACGAAAAGTATCAAAATGCCACAATTTACTCCTATTTTGCTTACTAAAAATGTTCCAAAGAAGAATGATTTTTCAGATTACTTAGAAAATGGGAAAGCCTCCCCCTTTTTTTATGATTTTAATACTGTAATGTAAAAAAATTTAAAAAGGTATAATAAAATTATATCGGAAGAACATGTCTACGTTATTAAATTACAGTACAGTCCCGATTATCCGAAATAATGTGGACCAAAGTGATTTCGGATAATCGAAATTTCGGTTAATCCGATTTGTTTTTGGAAAATAGGATTTTAGGATGCGTATATCATTAGATCGACTTAAAAACATTTCTAACACTCTGTCGCATAACTAAAACAATTCGCATTTTAGACCGTCGGTCGTATTGCCGTGAAACCCCGAGGAGAACCACCTAGCAGTATAGCTGAATCCCAGACGTATCGTATATTGCGAATTTTTTCGGTTAAGTAATCGGGATTTTTGTTTTTAACTAGTTTGTTTCGGATAAACCGGATTTCGGAAAATCGCGATTTGGATAATCGGGATTGTACTGTATATGCTATAGAGTAAAGTCGGCTATTATGAGGTACCTTTTCGTTTTTTACAATAATTTTTGTTATTTGTTTTTTTTATTTCTCATTATAGCAACATTTGTTTTTTATTATCTAAACAAGATAATACTAGATAAAAAGAACTTAAACCATTGAAAACCTCCTTTGAGAAATTCGTCAATGCCAAAAATAAATATTTTTTTGCTGTTACTGTTCTAATTTTCTTGGTACTTGATGCCATATTTTATAAAACAATATCTAGCAGATTGTACTACAAGTATGTATTCACATAAAACTTAATCATGGTATGTGTGTCAAGTAAACTTGGTTTTTTGATGAGCCATACGCACAAAGCTTTTCATATTAAACAACTGTCTAGTCCGTACAGACCAGTTGAAAAATAATGTCTGATTGATTTCCCTAGATTTAATAAATTTTAAGAAATATAGCACGATTTGGCACAATTTGGCAAGAAAGGCTAAGCCAAAATGACGTCCTACCAGAGGCGGCTGCTCTTGCGCATGGCCCCTCGCCCCCCACCGAAAAAAAAACATCTTATACCCTGTTTCCACTAATGCATGTCCACCCCGATTCAAAAAACGCATCACGTGATGGCCGATGGATTTGCACCGGTTTTAAATGCGGTGTCACCAAACAGGGTGTTAGTTAAAATATTATTTATTAAATGTTTTACTTATTCTAATAAAGTTCATCTCCGACTCTCACGACACAATTATACACGAATCGGTAATTGCTAGCCGCTCGGGTTTCTCCGGCAACAAGCCAGATTGCGGCCCGCGTTATATCAGTGAGGAAGTAAGAGAAGCAGACTGCGGTTTAAAGCGGCCCTCACACGATCAATAATATTGTCAATATTTTTATGTGCGTCTTTGTCTATAACATTTGAAAGACAATGACAAGAACAGAAATATTGACCATATTATTGATCGGGTGAGGGTCGCTTTAAAGCAATCAAGAAGCATTTTGAATAAATTAATAGATGGTTAAAAAGTTAATTTACAAAATAGCAAAAAAATTAAAAAAGGCCTTTGTTAAGGGAAATGATGTAAGAAACACAATTTTTTTTTCAGACATGGGTAAATATAAGATGACAAAAATCTGAGGGCACGGCAGTGCCTCGCCAAGTTCGCGCGCCGTAACCATCTTTTCTGGAAACATTTCAGCCGATATTTGACCTATTTAAAACTCTACTTCAATTGAGCTACGAATCTCAAACTTTGCACAGTCGTAGATCTTAATGGAGTTAACAACTCCTCCAATTTCATGGAATTCCATAAAGTAGTAAAGTAGTTACGAAATTTCAAAAAACGTCGAAATTGCCACTCACTCACTGACTCACTCATGTATAGATCATCAATATTCTACTGAACTTCCAGACATGCTACAAAGCTGAAATTTGGCAGACTCATAGAACTTATGACCAAACCCCTGGAAAAAACCCCAAAATCTTAATTTACTCCCCTCCCCTATACATTCAAAGTTATGTAAAAGTAGCATTGCCCACTTCCAGAAAGGCTAGAGAGTTGAGCTTTGGCAGACTGATAGGAACTATGATAAAACTATAGGAAAAAATTAAAACACCCCAAAATTCTAATTTACTTCCCTCCCCTATAAATGTAAAGTTAAGTAAAAGTAACATTGCCCACTTCCAGACACGCTAGAGAGCTGAGCTTTGGAAGACCGATAGTAACTATGATAAAGTTATAGAAAAAAATTAAAACACCCCAAAATTCTAATTAACTTCCCTCCCCTATAAATGTAAAGTTATCTAAAAGTAACACTGCCCACTTCCAGAAACGCTAGAGAGCTCAACTTTTTAAGACTGAAAGACACTATGATAAAACTATATGAAAAAATTTAAAAACACCAACTTTTTAATTTACTTCCCTCTCCTATAAATGTAAATTTATATAAAACTAACATTGCCCACTTCCAAAAACGCTAGAGACCTGAGCATTGGAATGCTGATAGAAATTATGATAAAACCATGGGAAAAAATTTAAAAAGCCCAATATTTTCATTTACTCTCCTCCCCTATAAATGTAAAGTTATGTAAAAGTAACATTATCCACTTCCAGAAACGCTAGAGAGCTGAGCATTGGAAGACTGATAGGAACTATGATAAAACTATAGGACAAAATTTAAAAACACTACAATTTTAATTTATTTCCCTCCCCTATACATGTAAAGTTATGTAAAAGTAACATTGTGCACTTTCAGAAACGCTAGAGAGCTGAGCTTTGGAACGCTGATAGGAACTACGATAAAACCATGGAAAAAAATTAAAAAACCTTAAAAATTTAAGTAAGGCATTGCAAAAGTTTTGAACAATATTCCGCATATTTTACTACTTTAAAAATTAAATATTATCCAATTCCTTTAAAAAAGAAGTGAAATCATAACAAAAACATTTCATGTAAAAAAAAGCCAAGTACGCGAAAATGGCAAGTTCTCCAATACAAATTTCAAAATGAAAGGTTCTTACTAGTTTGGAAATATTTTTCTAAACTTGGCTCTTACGGCTGTAAATGACTCTTAGGCACAGTGCTAAATTCAACATAAAGAAGTTTGGCTGTAATAGCAAAGTTTAAAAAAATATTTCCAAACTAGTAAGAACCTTTCATTTTGAAATTTGTATTGGAGAACTTGGCTTAACTTTTATCTCAATTCTTTTTACGGAATGCCATTTTCGCGTACTTGGCTTTTTTTTACATGAAATGTTTTTGTTATGATTAAAATTTTTAGTACCTAGGCCAAACTTTTTTTGTATAGGACCATAATTTTTATACTTTATTATTGTCTTTCAATTTATTCGAATTTTGTATCATATTGGGTAAAAATCGTTTGAGGTGTTTTTTATTTATCGTGTGTATTCACACAGCCAATTTATTTTATTCACCGATTTTGGTGTTTTAGGACCTAAAACTCACATTAAATTTAATAGTCCACCTCTTGTATGGTGAACAAAATCACGTAATGTAATAATTCTCTCCCTGTAGTTATTTATCAAGGTTACCTTTGGCAACGCTGAAACGCTTTCGACGAGAATCCGGCGTATCGCGGTCTCTTATTAATACATGCTATTCTCTCTCTTATCTGTTTTTTGTCCTCTTATGGAAATTAAGGCCCACAGATGTGGACTTGTTCACGCGGTATATACCATAGATAAAGGATTTGCGGCGCAGTTCACTGAGTTTTTATTAGATAGGCAACTCCGGCTGTTTGACAGATCGTTAACTCTGTGGCGCCCACTACTGAGCTTAGTGACGAACTAAAAGTTGAGGCGGGAAATTTGAATCGCCTTTTATAATAAATTTTCTTTAATTTTAAAGTTTTTTTTGAAATTTTTAATCAGTCAATATTTTATAAAGACATACAATGTCTTTATAAGATATAAACAGATTGAAAAGGATATATAAAGTGCAATAAATAAAACATTTTTTAAATGAGTTTTAATTATTATAAAAAAAGCTACAAATTAACGACTAACTATTGATGAAATAATACATAGTCTAATTGATTAGTAAAATAAAATATAACGAAAAACCAAACACTATCTAGTATATTTAAATTTGCTTTTAACATTTCTGGTGAGTGATGAGTGAATAAATAATTAAACAGTTGTTCGTGAAGAGAATCATTCTTAAATGTGTACTTTTTAACAGCTTGACGAAAATCTGACATGATTTAAAAGCACCTCCTCGCCTTGGTTGTAAGTTGTGTAGGGTATGTTTCAAAGCAGTATATACATAGCTTATCAGTGGTCGCAGATATTATCCAAAAGCTGAAAACAATAAAAAAATCAACTTATAACCACATTAATCATAGGTACTAGATTATGGTAAGATAAAGATTTAAAATTAAGGAATAAATTTATTCAAAGTACATTACGCTGCTGGGTAATCCCTCGTTTACCCATCAATTAAGCACAAATTTAGTGTTTTGTATGTGTCTCCCTTTTACTTAATATCAAAAGGGATAGACATAAAATTAACACTAAATTTGTGCTTAAGTGATGGGCAAATAAGGCACCTACCAGGCATTGGAAACCTGTATTCAGAGTTCCGTAAAGTAAGCGATAAGAAGTTAAAAAGACACTACCAATACAAATTTTATCAAATGCCAATCTAACCTCAAATAAGAAAATAAGAAAACTTACCTTAAAATGTCTTGGAAAACTATGCATTTTATACTCTTCTGAGCTTTACACACTTCACCCAGAAAAGCAACTAGAAATTCTTATTCTTTTAAATTTAAAAATTGCAAAAGTTACAAATTTAACAAAATTTAATTTTAATGCGTCACAGCAGCAAAGATTACCTACATAAGCCAAAAAGATAGATTTAAAATGAACCCGAAATAAAATGCGGTGGAAGAGGTTTTTCTACCTGAAAAAAAGGGGGATGGAAAATCCAAACCACAGATAATTCTCAAAAAAAATAGAATAAGGAACAAACGCCGGACCGCAGCGCCTCTTTTGAGCTTAGTGAGAACTTGAACCTAACGACCTGTCAAATTGCATTGAGTTTCCTAGGCATGGTATATACTACTACTATGTCGGTTTAGAACGTTTTTCTACGTTGTCCGACGCCTATTCTCCACCTCCTTCGATCCTGACAATCATCTTCTGTCAGATTTTTTTGACTCATTGATCTTTGGATTGACTGTTGCCATTCTAGTTTAGACGCCCTCTTTTTCTGACAACCATTCTAGGACCTGCTTTGGTAATCTTTCGTCGTTCATCCGTTGTACATGGCCGTACCATATCAGTTGCCTTTTAGTGATGCCATCCGTTATGCTTCCCTCGATTCCCATTCTTTCTTTTATGATCTCATTTCTTATGTGATCTATTCTAGATATTCTCATTGATCTTATTGCATCCATTTCGACGCTTTCCATTTTTGTTTTGTATTTTTTTGTTACGCGACAAGTCTCTATTCAATACAATAGCGCGCTTTTCACCATTGTTTCATATGTGTTAAATTTTACATTCTTTTTTATCTCTCTGCTCCACAAAATACTGTTAAGACATCCAAAAACCTTTTTTGCTTTTCCTATTCTTTTTTTCAATTATTTGCAGTCTGTTCCTGTCTTATCAAATGTGACACCAAAGTATATGTATTTGCTATGCTATGAGCATGTCATTGCATGGAGATATTGTTTGTCCATTTTCTAGTACTAACTCACTGGATTCGTTTCCAATAAGTACTGTGTCTTGTCCACGTGTACTGTGTTCACGCGGTATATATATACGTATATTTATTTTCTAGGCACTTTTTTTTTCGTCCGATCGTTAACTTGCCCCCGCCCTACCCTACACTACTCGTAAACTACTACTACTAAGATACTAATGCTTGTGCATGATAGGTATGTACCTCTTTCATTTTTAGTCTGTACTTTTCCATGTGGATTTACCTAAGCTTTAAAAACCTCAATTTGGCGCCCTTGTGGCGCAACTTTGTTAGACATCCAGGGGCCTTTTGTAGGTCCCTGGCCTGTCTCCGGGCCGGTACAGGAACGCATCCTGTACCACGGGGTTTTGATGCCCCTCGACCCGTCTCATGAAACGATCCTTCTGCTCCTGGATCGTTTCTGAGATATCCTCCATGTTGAGCTCCCTCTTGATTTGTGTGTTACGCACAAACCAAGGAGCTCCCGCTATTTGTCTTACGACTCTGTTTTGAAAGCTTTGTAGCCTTCCCATTTGTGTTTTGCATACCTTATTCCAGCATGGGGCTGCATACGTTAGTATGGGGCGAACGACTTGCCTCCATATTTGTAATTTTACTCTCCGGTGTAGAGTGCTCCTGGCATTTAACAAGGGGTATAGCCTACTGTGGGCTCCCCTTGCTTTTTGAAGTGCGTTTGATACCTGGTCGTTCCAGGTTAGTTTCTTGTCGAAAACTAACCCCAGGTATTTAACGTTCCTTCTTTGCCAGGGTATCCTTCGACCACCCAGAGCAAGCTCTGTTCGCGGATTGCCCCTTTTCCGTGTAAAGACAATCGCTTGAGTCTTGTCTGGGTTGATCTTAATTTTCCACCTTTTAGCCCAGGTTTCAATTTCTACGAGGTGCCTCTGAAGCCTTGTGACGACGTATTGGATGTTATTACACTTTGACGTTGTCAAAGTGTCATCCGCGTACACATAGAGCTTCGTTTTCCGATCTTTGGGGATGTCACAGGTATACCATGCATATAAGTGTGGCGAGAGCGGGGAGCCTTGCGGGACTCCCGCTCTTATTTGCCTTAACCGGGATCGTAAACAGTCTACCTTTACCATGAAAGTTCTCCCTCCCAGGAACGACTGTAATAACTTGAGGATATGTACTGGTACACCGTTATTCCGCATTTTTAAAAGAAAGCCGTTATGCCAGACCTTGTCAAACGCTTTTGACATGTCCAGCGCTACCGCTCCTATGTACTTCCTTTTATTGAACCCGCTGACTATTTCCTCTGTCAAGCGGGTTGCTTGAAGTGTTGTACAATGCCTCGGTCTGAACCCGAACTGCTCATTGGGAACAAGTTGTCCCAATTGAGGCAATTCCTGTAGTCGCCTTAAGATTATCTTATCGGCGACTCTTCCTAGACCGGGCAGTAAACTTATGGGGCGGTAGCTATCTGGCAATGTTCTGCTTTTGCCTACTTCTACTCGTAAAAATAAAAACCAAGAGATATATAATGTCCACTATGGGTCAGATAGGTGACGCATGACGCAAGCAAGTAAGACATTTCCGGATCTTCAAATTAACTGGACTTCCCAAGGCGCACAAAGAATGTAATACAGGTCTTTACAAGGCGAATGAGTTTTATACAGGGCGTCGCAAGAATTTTGATACATCCAATTGTCTATGACAGAAAACCTTTCACGTAAATTTTTTATGTCAAAGTTTTTATACTTAAGTTCATAAAATACCAGGGTTCGCACGCGTCCTGGAAAACTTGGAATTTCTTAAAACCAATACCAGACTTGAAATTTACCTGAAATTTTAGGAAGTGTATTGGAATTTTTCAGTTTTCCTGATTACGATAAAAAATAGCAGTGGCACCCAGGAATATGTCTTGGGAGGGTCCGAAGCTTCATAATATCGTATTTTGTGCTTTTTTATCAAAATACTTATGTGGAAAATATCTAAAAAAATGCGGGCCCCGAGCCCACTCTCCCCCCACCCTGGGTGCGGCCAAGAAAATAGGTTAGTACATGTGGATGTCCGGGCGTGAGATAAATTTTTTGCATAAATAATTATATAAATATTATTATTTATGTGATTATATTTTTTATGCAAAATTTGTAAAGTTAATCAATTTTATTTGGAAAAAAAATCTGCAATAAAAAAGTTATTATCTATAAAAAAGGGGGCAACCAGAAAACAAAAATATTCCTTTCCTTCAAATATCGAATAAAATATTAATTCGTGCCAAAATAAAATATGCTTGATTTAAAATTCGGTAGGTAACAGTGAAGATATAAAAAAATGGTTTTTTGACTACCTCCCGTATATTATCTAATAAATTGACAAGAATGACATTATAAGTAGCAATGTCTTTAGGCCTTTACTAACTTATTTTTTTCGGTCAAGATGTAAGAGTTTTTGTTATTAGAACATACACAAAAACGACCATTTTACGAGCTTTGACCGTTTATATCTCAAAAACCGTACATAGAAAAACTTAACTTTACTTATATTTTTTTTAGCCACATATCCTAATATAGCATAGTAACATTATAGCCAATTCCACCGAGACAGACAATTCCCATATAACTTGTGTAAACGGGTGCGGTGTTCTTTGTAAAACAATCCCAGCTAATAATGTAGTGAATTTGTATTTGTTTTAATACTTGGTAACCCCTTTAAATTTATGCTTTGTGTATCACCCACGATATGTCCAGGCATCAGCTGAGCTATTAAAAAATGTCTCAAATGTTAACATGTGTGACATTTTCGTTATCAGTTAAGAGTAGACAAATTTTCTGCGTGCTTCCATGCTTGCTTACTGGTACTTGCTTAACAAAGTCGGAGATAATTTGGATATCTCAGAAAAAGGATCAGTGTTTTTCCTACACAATCGGGACGTTTAGGCCAAGAGAAAATTTAAGTTGTTATTTGTGTTCGCTGTATATCGGAAAGGTTTTTGGTTTTGCCTAGGTCCAAGGTAAAGAGAACATGTGCAGTCTTTGTAGAGTGAATTGAACAGTCGCCCCATGGCCACAGCCTACAGGTAGGCTGTGCCATGATGGCCCCCTATGTTTCTCAAACCTTACCCACACGAATCGTGTGCCTCACCTTTCGCGTAATTAATGGCGTACGGTGAAACTTGAGATAGAAAAAACAGTAAAACAGTTTTTTAAAGATGATTTAAACTAATAAACTTGGTTTTTAACAGAAAATACTCTATATAAAAATAAATTTAACAGTTACATATTAAAGTTACAATAAATTGTACCTCAAACAAAAAATTAATAATAAGTTTTTATAAGTTTTTAAAATAAAATGGATGAAGTGTTATTTATAATTTAACAAGTTAGGGTCAAAATCTAATAACACGATTTGTGTCTAAAAATATCAAGCATTGACAAAAAAAATTACTTTACATAAAAAAAACATTGTTCATATAATTACGAAGGGATCAATTAGGGTATCAGAGATAAAATTTGTTATACATTTTTTTAAATAGAGCTGATGACATTTACAGGGTGTCCCCAATTAAACGACTCGCGTTTTATTTTTAAAATCACTGTTTTTCAATCTCATAATTCACAAAAAAAATATCTAAACTATCTAACATACAATCCCTCGAAAAGTGGTTTTTTTCGAAAAAAAATTCTTTGAAAAGCAATTTAACCTTTATTAATAAACAAGAGAGCGAACTGACCAGATTGGTTTATTTAGCGTCAATTGTTTTTTAATAAAAATTATTTTAATAATTATTTTTGAATATGTATTGTGTTTTGGCAACAATTTTCTTTTTGATATAGCGAACAACCAAATTTCTGTAGTCACCCTGTACGAAAATTTACAAATAAATCAATAGTGAGAAAAAGCTATGAGTTAATTAATTTATAAATATTTTTGTCGGAACCATGTTGCCTTCAAATAAAATTTTTATTATTAATGGATAAGATGAAACACACTTATGTGCGCTAGTAATTATCATAGCGGATATGATTAATAATGATCCGATTAAGAATTCCAAAATTTTGTTCAACTTTCAAAAATTTTATATGTAGGGGAATGCGGGGGAATGCTGTCCCTTGGATTAATAAGACCCACGTTATATTTCACTAATTATATCAAATCTATACATTGGCCGCGACATTTAGGTATTACTTAGGGCAAGCTAGACAGTTTATGACGAATGATCCGTCAAAAAACATGAAGTAAAAGGCAAGAAATTCAATAATCGTATAAATGGCACCATAAGCACTTTTGGTCAGGCTTTTCGCCAGTCTGTTATCCTTACATTTATTCTGCGCGGGCGCACCAGCTCTGTCATGTTGTTATCTTTATTGAAGATAACGACAGGCGCTCAGAGGCGAGTATACCTTTAGAGTTAGAGAGCCCTTCAGCCAGGGTTGCCAACATTTAAATTTTCAAATACAACGCTAGGTTTTACTTAAAGCAATTTTCCTCGAAATTACTAATCACTCATTTAAGTTATTCGAAATGATGTCAGGGTTACTTTCTATGTAAATTCATGTACCTGAATTTTAGAAATTTTCGGAAAAAACAAGTTAAACAATAAACAAACACCTTAAACCTTTTCACGCAATCACCTTTGCTTGGCTGGTTACTCGTGTGTTACTCCAAGCAAAAAGACTTTTAGCTAACTAAAGACGCGCATTGGTTCCGTTCGGTCTCGGATTCGACATGTTACGACGACGTCTCAACGCTTTCGGCTGCTATCGACCGCTTTGTTTATTTCACATTGGGTTGATTTCACGAATAAAACAACAACATAAAATTTGTATTTTTCAGAAAAAATAACAAATAAACAAAATCAGAGAAATTAACACACTAAATACAACGTTTTTAAAACAAAAACCACAAAATATAGTAAAAATATTTTTACACAATCTACATATATATTAATTTAATTTTTAAAGTCTTATTTATTTTGGCTTTTAGCCCTTTGACTTAAGTCAGGATTTTCATCGACGCCGACATATTCAGGAAACTCTGCACATGTTATTTATGGGCGATTTCGCCTCAGAAAAGTTTTAGGTTAGGTTTGTTAATCTGTGGAGTAAATAATTGCTAATTTTAAGAACTTTTATTGTCCCGTATGAACGCATGGCGGGACATGGGACTTCTGATCCAAAGAGGGGAAAGTCCCGTACAAAACGGGATGGTTGGCAACCCTGCATCCACCCAAAACCAACTGTATCGCGTATCAAACCACCAAATTATGGCGATGTGTGAATCTGTAATAGGAGATTTACAGGTTAGAAAGTTTGTTTTCTTTTTAATGTTTTTTATTCTTTAGATAACAGCATGGCAGAGCGCTGCTGCGCTTGCGCACAGTAAAGGTAGGGGTAACAGGTTGGCAAAAAAACCTAAATAAAAGCACTGAATTTAAATTTTAAAAAATCCTAAATTGAGACCACATACGCTTTTTTTTTGTTAAATTAAGACTGCATACTACATACGGGAAATGTCTGTAAGTCAGTTGTTCACGAATAGATGGCGCTGAAAATTTAGTTGCCTTAATGTCAATTGCTATAAAAAAAGCGCTATTCGCAAATTACCGAACTACTACTAACAGCATGGTGAAGCGCTGGTGCGCCCGCGCAGAATAAAGGTAGGGTTAATAGCCTGGCGTAAAGCCTGACCAAAAGCACCCTACTATCTGGATTTTCGGGGTACTGGTAGCCGATTCATGGGGGTAATGGCAACTTATGTAGGTAGCTGTGGATAAGTAGTTTTACCTGTGAAATATACCCTTCGCAAGGGTAAGGTACAGCAAATTTCTACAAACCAAAAAGTTGTTCTGGAGTGGCGACCACAGGCAGGCATATTACAGGGGCTAGAAACTCCGTTTTTGTTTAAAAAAAAAAATAGGTAGGAAAGGTCCTTGCTTACTTTATAACAGATTTATCTAAAAATCACGTTTATTATTTATTGAAACACCTAGTGTTCTTTTAATTACAATCTAGTCACAGTAGACTAATTAGCAATTTTGTTTTATCACTTTATCCTAAATTATTAGAGACTGTCATATCAACTAGCGAATAAGAATACTGCACTCCTTATTTTTGTCTATCTAAAAATCACAACTTCCATGTGTTTGTATAACAATTTATTGTTTTTATTCGGATTTGTGATTTGTATTAGAGCCTAACCCATTAATTCAAGTGGTTTCACTTATTTGATTCTTAGTATTAGCTGATTATTATCTGAGAGCAGTGGCGTATATAGAAAAAAGTTTCGGGGTGGGCCCGAGACAGTTTGGGGTGGGGGGAGGGGGGCCGAGACCTCATGAGGCTGTATTTTATGCTATTTTATGTTTGTATTCATGAAATATGTGGAAAATATCCAAAAAAATCTTAGCTTCGGGGGGGGGGGGCGGGCCCCCCAGTCCCCCCCATATATACGCCACTGTCTGAGAGTATTATTACTTTAGTGTTGACTTGTTTATAAAGCCTTTTTTCGTGATTTTTTGAAATTATGTTGATTGTCTTGTCAAGAGTTTCTATATTTCTTTTCATACACCAAGGAGTATTCACGATGTTTCTTAGTGCTTTGTTTTGGAATATTTAAATAATGTCCGCGTTGGATTTTTTAGTTCAGCCCCAAAGCTGAATATCGTCCAGACCGGTTTGATCACTTTTTTATAGAACAAAAATTTATTGTGTATGGCCAATTTTCAATGCTTTTAATCGACCAGTAGTAGGTTCAGTTCAAGTTCCTCTTTTTTTTTAACGTGTGCCTTCCAGCGTAGTTGTGTATCAAGCATCATGTCGGTTGGGGTATGGTATGAAATGGTTGTTTATTGTAACTGGCATATAATCGATGGACTTATTGGTAAAGTCAACGTGAATAGTAGATTATTTCGTTCTATGTGGTAGTTTTCTGGTGTCGGAATATCGCAGGTATACAACATATATAAGAAATGGCCCAGCACACATCCCTGTAGTACTCCAGCTTTAATTTCTGTTATAATGATGTTTTACTGTCCGATATGCATGTTAAAAAATATTTGGTCTCAATCTCATTGTTGAATAAATTTTAAATCGTTTAAAATTGTTTTTTGTTCTAGGGGGGTAATTACCGCGTTACCCCATTCCTCCCTCAAATCCGCGCTTGAACCGGCCACCACCAATAGTCGGACACAATCCAACTTATTGTAAAATAATTTGAATCGCCCGCCAATTTTTACCTGCTGGTAAATCTAGGCCACTTCCCTTAAGGCCGCTTGACATGGTGCATGACAATAAAATTTGCAGGCAAATGCATGAAATTTTGCCCAGGTGCATGCGCAGTACAAATCCAGCTGATTGTTGCAGGCAATCCATTTTTATCGGTCCGGTGCCATTTTTTTGCATGCAAACTGTACTTGCATGCAAACTGGGGAATTTTTACCTAGATTCTGGGGAATCAATGCATGGCCATGCACAATGTCAAACGAAAAGGAGATTATTTGCAGGCAACAATTTGACCGAAATTTTTTGCTTGCAAATATTTGCAGCGCGTCATGCACCATGTCAAGCGGCCTTTATACCTATGCAACCTGAAAGACATTCGCTGCGTCAAACTTTAGACCTAATAAATCGCGCCGAATAAAAGCAAGTTTCCTTTTATTGCATGTAGTATGGTGTTTTTGAAAGTGGTTTAAATTTGAGGTAATATGTAGAATAGAAAGTGTTGTCAAATTTTACTTGCTTAAGTTATTTGTGTTAAAGTATTTTATGGTTGTAATGTATTCTGGTAGTAGAAAAGATGTTCAAATACTTTTTTTTTGGTCGGAGATATATTTTTGATAGGCAAGCTCAAATTAATGGAGGCCACTTAATGGCAAACACTTTTAAAAGACTAGCCAGACCTCTGACGAATTCTGGAAACTAAAGACGATTTATTTTTTTCATTATCTTAGGAAGTAAAAAGATTCTTCCTACCGCAGTAGTCGGGCCCTACAAATAATGAATACCTAACTGCAAGCAGATATGTTGCCCTAGTGCGCTTTCGTATTCATTTAATACTGCACTGGGGCAATTTTTTGACAGTACCAAAATAGTGTCAGTGTGAGTGGAACACGAGTGGCGCACTGACTTCCTCAAAAGAAATCATCCCAATCAAAGAATTTTGTATTTATAATAAATGTGGCTTCTTTTGAAAAATATTTTTTTTTATTTTTAATAAATTTTGTGCAATAAAATGTAAACAAAAATACCTACCTTCCTAAAGTATCTAAATAAATTCGGTTTCTAGAACTTGCGAAACGTAAAAAAGGATGTAAGGTTGAATTGCGAAATTCGATGAACTTGAAAAATTCAGAATGGGCTCACAGAACAACCATCATAAAATCACATATCTTTCTTCAAGGTAGATTTAAATTTTGTTTATAAACATGTGACATACTTACTTAAGAATTGCATAACAAAATTAAGTCAATGCGATATATATCTGCTGGTACACACTACTAGGTACATAAAAAAATTAAAACTAGGTAAAATCTTGGTATACAATTTATAACTTTCACCTGCAATTTTAAATTGTAAGTTTCAGAATATTGCAAGGGCGTCCACAACGGGGCAAGAGGGGTAGTAACCCGCTGGATTTTGATACACTTAAAAAAATCAAAAATCTAATTAAGCCAATGAGGTTCATCATTTCATCAAATTGTAATTACATAAATAGACTCAAACTAGTAGAATATTCTTCTTTGTTGAGAAAGTGTCTGTGGAATTGCATGATTTTGTGATGTTTATGGAAAGAAAATCGCATCTAATTGCAGCGACAATGTTGCATAAAAACATTAAATCTATGATTTGTTTTAGATATAATCTTTCTTGTGATATTTTTATTACATTTTTTTTTCTTGTAGGAATAGCTTGGATCCCTCTTCGATTATTTTGTGTGAACGCCCTTGATAATTTGTATTTTTGAATAAATGTATAAGGTATGTACTTATATATAATGTTATGTATATTTACAATTGAAACTAACCTGCTATTTTCCAAACTAGCTGTTATTTTTTCTTGGTAGGTAGAATTCATGATTGTAAAGCCCCTTTCACTAATTAACTATTAAACCATTCGATTAGGTTAGGTGCGGTATACACAAACACAATCAGACTCGAACTGAACCGAAACGTGCTGTGTTACTTTGCCAGGTGAATGCCGGACTGTTTATAAGGATTTATATTATTTTACGAAATGTTTAAATTTTGACTCGTAATGTTTCGTTTAAAAACTTAAAGGTGTTCGGGCGCTAGCTCTTCATACGCGCTACCTACTCCACAATCGAACACAAAAGTCTACCTACTTCTACTATTTCTATTTCAGTGTCCGTATCAGTGGCGGATCGACTACAAAATGTTTTCCGGACAACACATTTCTAAAAGCTTCAATTGAACTTTAGGCCAGTCATTTTGGATTTTCAATAAGAAAATCTGCAGGATTAAATTTTTTGTTACGGTTAAATAGTTTTAAAAAAATCATTTTATACCCTTTTTTGAAAAAAATATCCGCCATCATAAAAAAATATGTTTTTCACTCGTATTTTGCACTTTTTGATAAAAATCATGGCTACCAATCTTTAAAATCAAAATCACGACAAACATGATTTGTTAACTTTTACATTTTTGATATAATGCGTTCCAAATGGAGAATAGATATACGTGCAATTTAATGAAAGTACAGGGCTCTGCTCAGTCCGCCCTCGACGGACGGTGGTAGTTGCGTTGTTTATATAGCGTGTAACTCTCGGCAGCGTGGAATTATGTTAATAAAGTTTCAGGGTTTTTTTTATAAAATTTACGGCTTAATAGTTTGTTTATTTGTATTTTTATTAGTTATACATATGTAATATATATATATATATATATATATATATATACAGTGGCGCACCCAGAAATATGTCTTGGGGGGGGTATTTTATGTTATTTTTTTTTGTTTATTCATGAAATATGTGGAAAATATCAACAAAAATCTTAGGTTTAGGGGACGCCGGGCCTTGATGCCCCCTCTGGGTGCGCTTATGTATATACATTTTAAAATTTGATTAGACGTTGCAAAAGTGGTGCCTGAGAAAAATCAGTTGCTTTGGTATAATTTTTCACTGCTGATCCTAAAAATGCTTTCCCTTTTTTTCGCATCAGCTGTTGTTTTTGAGACAATATTTTTAAAATTAGCTCACACTACTACTATGAACCGAACCATAGTAGTGTGAGCTATAGTGATCCTAATTTTTTCGAGAGGAAAAAAGTTTTTCCGATTTCAAAAATTTTAATTTTAGCGTTTCAGATGATTTTGAAACTTTTTTGTCTCGCCGACTGTCTGTTTGTCTGTCTGTATGTCTGTCTGTGTGTCTGTACGTCTACATGTCTGTCTGTAACGACCGACGCGCATAACGCAAAAACCGCTTGCCCGATTTTAATAAAATTAGGTACCTAGGATGAGTCTTGGGTCGAGATAGTAGATTAAAATTAAAGCCAAATAAAAGGGTGGGTATAGATTTGAAAAATTAGAGTTTATGTGAAAATATGGCGTGTGTAATATCAAACGAAAGGTAATTGAGTCTAAAGTTAAACAAAATAAATTTTAGTTTTTAAATAAAAAATTGTTGGGTAAAATTTGAAAAATTAGAATTTAAGTGAAAATATGGCATGTGTAATATCAAACGAAAGGTAATTGAGTCTGGAGTTTAAAAAAATACATTTTGGTTTTTTTAAGAAAAAAGGTGGGGATAAATTTCAAAAATTAGAGTTTAAGTCAAAACATGGCTTGTGTGGTATCAAACGAAAGGTTATTAAGTCTGGAGTTGCATAAAATATATTTAAGTTTTTTGTTATATTAGCTCACATGTACTCTATAACTATAGTACCTAGTGTGAGCTTAGGTGCCCATATATTGGCAGAGTATTTTTCATTACCTCGCTCACTATACATTGCTAATATTTTAGCTCACATGTATACTATAACTAGTAGTGTTAGCTATGGTGATCGTGTCCAAAATAAGGAAAAAAAGTTCCTACGATTTCAAAATGTTTGATATATCTTTGCGTTTTAGGTGATTTGGAAACTTTTTTGTCGTGCCGTCTGTCTGTTACCACCAACGCGCATAAATCAAAAACTACTTGCCCGATTTTAATGAAATTTGGTACCTAAATTGGGGTTTCCTCTAGATATTCCCATTTAAAAGTTAATAAAATCCTCCGTGTATGCTGAAAATGTGGGGGCCGATTTAAAAATTAAAGGTCTTGTTAAAATATTTATATTTTAGATGAAATTTAGTTCCAAGATTGGGTTTTGGCTCTAGATGGTTCCTACCTAAAAATAAATAAAATCCACCGCATATGAGTCAAAACAAGGGGTGGCGGTTGATATCAAAAATTATAGTTTTGCTAAAAATATGACATGTGTTGTAATATATTAAAGAGAACCATGAAAATCAAAAAAATACACTATGGTTTGTTTTGTTCAGTGGTGTTACACTTGGGGAGACTCTCCAATCGGACGCGTCTCCGCGATAGAGGGTTATTTTCGCGGACTAAAATGGGTAAAAATTACAACACACGTTAATCGTGTGAGCTTAAGTGAAGAGTATTTTGGTCGGAATAAGCTAGGCGTTAGAAATGTGTTTGTAGCGGGTACTCATTAGCGAACCTCGAGCTTCGAGTAGCAAGCGGGATTTATTCGCTAGTATTGACACTAGTACCATTCGCAAAGCCCGCATTGTTCGAAGCCCGTAGGGCGATATCGAAACCTTACATTAAAACAAAGTACCCACTGAATTTGAGACATAAATACATATCTTTTTATTGTTCTTGAAAAAGTGTACCTACATAGTTACAAATAAAATTTATAACTTAAAAAAAAATTAGCTAAGTCTATCTATCTAGCTGTCAGTCTTAATTATTTTCTTAAATTGCGAATATCTCAAAAACTAATCTATCAATTTTTGAAATAATATCAATGCTGTAAAGGAATTTAAAAAAAAATCTTTTAAACAAGGTATCACTTGACCCATTTTCCCTATCTTAAGTCAAGGCGTCAAAGCTACCCCAACTAAGGGTCGATAGATATAAATATTTTAAGAAAATAAAAATAACGTGTCCAAGGATTTTTTCAAAAATTTATTTTAAATACTCAGAATGGCATCCCGTATACGTTTTCGGTGAGCCACGCTGTATATTACTTTAAATAAAATGTTTTAGCTCTTTATAAAATCTATAAAGATGCGCAAACTTAACCTTAAAAATGATAATGATAACGGACATGATGAAACACATGTTTTATCCCTTTACTTGTTTTGTTAAAAGAGTTTTTTATTTTTTTTCTTTCTGGGTAATAAATTCTGTAAAATACATAAAATAAGTATAAAATGAAATTAAATATATTTTAGTTACATCACTATAACGGTAATTACCACTTATGATCGGACAAGCTTACCTATGCACGTATTAAAACTAGAAACTGCTTTACTCGGGAGTTGCGATCTCTGTATTGAGAGGTGTTGAAGGAATACGAACAATTTGCGCTCGATCGCTTAAGGTGTCTAGCGTTAGATATTTAGGAATACTAAACACTAATTTAATTTTGGATGGTAACATACATGTTCTATGGGTTGTTTTGTCTGGTTAAGGCAATTTGTTTTACACTGCGGCTCGTGCGAGTAGGGCTAACTGGCAAAGCTATTTTGGTTTAGGTTAGTAACATATAAACCTTGGCACTGAGGTCTTATTTAATCGCTTAGCAAATTGTGGCCCTCGATCCGGTCGGGCTACAAACTTTTTGTTGCAGCGTTAAAAGTGGCACTTTAGTCCATATAGGTTTATCACATCACACGCCTATCACAGTGCTAATTTCTACCTACGCATCTTTTTTTAAATAGTCTTTATTCTTTGAATCCCATATAAAAGGTCTATTCTTGTAATTTTCAACTAAAACCAATACTTGTTCATCATTAATTTTATTTATTTTGATTTGAAGCGCATCCCTTTCTGTTCGCATCGAAGGCCGTCGGCTCACTGCGAGCGGCTTGTTGCGTGCTTGCGATTATGCCTTTTTCACGTCCACAATAGCAAATATCAGTTCAAAGCTCGAAGCTCATGGCTCGGTAATGAGGACCCTGCTTAGGTATAGATGGCACGGCTGTTGTTGTTAACAAAATTTTATTTATGTAAAACTATTGCCTTATCAGCTGATGTCAAGTGATGTAGATTGGGCACTAAGGTCATTCTCGTCTTCTCCCTTTGGTCTTCTGTGGTAATTCATTCAATTTTTTTTAAATTTTCGGACTGGGTCCTTGTTACGTACGATTCATGAATAATGTCGCTATTCAAATTTTAAGGTTGATAACAATGCTATTTTTAAAACAAAACCAACTCGGCCCAAATTTCCATTTGTCGTTCATACCTACTCGACATCTTTAAGATATCGTCATCCTAATTCTAAAAGGTCGTAACCCACAAAAAATGAAAATTCATATTTTTGCGTCAAAGGTTAGTAATGATGCATAGCTATATGCTGCTAAATCCTCGCAACCAAAAAAATAAAATAAAACGATTATTCCCGCGATTTCTTAAAAGTCGAATAATGCTTACTCTATGTAATTTGCTTTAAACTTTTCTTATTCCTGTAAAATTTTGTTCAGTTGGATTACGATGTTTCAGAATTAGGGTGACGATATGAAGGAAAATTTTTGCGACGTTATTTGAACCGAGAGTACATATATAAAAAAGCAAATGACCTGACTGAAACTAAACTCTTATTAAACGCCTTGGTGCTATTACGTCACTGAAAAATCTCGCTCGTTTGTCCAAAAATTAGAGGTCTGTGGCAACCCTGGTACCAATTCTTCCATTCGCAGTAGTGGCGTAGCTACCGGGGTGACATGGGTGCACAGACACCGGGCGCCAAGTCAAAAGAGCGGTTTTAAAAATACATAAGGTTTGCCAAAAAGATCTTAAATCATTAATCCACACATTTATACTGTGCAGTGCCATTATTATTTTTCAGTTAAGTACCTTCAAAGTAATTCTATAATAGTCTATTAATCCTAAGGCAGAATGAAAAAAAAAGCCACGTGGTGTTTAAATTACCGCCAAACTGTTAAAATGCAGCGACAAGCTATCGGAATGCATCTATTTTATTTGAAAAATGCCGATAGGGAAACGCGCAAAAGGTGCAAGCCGGGTTTTGTTGTTTTTGTTATTAGTTTGTACTTTTGTTAGAAGAAGTTAGAAGGAATATCTTGGTTATCATACAAGGGAAAGGGGGTGAAAAGTAAAGTTTTTTCTACTAAAAGTGCATAATTTTTGCCTGCGGCGCATGAAAGTATCTTTATTCTTATCAAAATTGTACTTTCAGTAATATTCAAAATCAAAAAAAAAAGTGTTCGCCTACGGCGTCAAAAATACTTCTATACATAATAAACTTTTTTGTCGGTGGGACATGAATTACCCTCTTACAAGGTCAAGATCTGTATACGTCATTACTTGTACTCTATACGATTTTTCATAAGATTAGAGGGCGTCAAAAAACTTCTGCCACCCGGCGCCACGTCTTCAGATCTAGTACCGCAACACTTTAAATAACTTGATGTCAAAATTTTATTAAGTTAGTAGTATTTGCAAAGTTTAATGACTGGTGGAAACTTTGTATTTTAAAAGTGACCAAATGGATAACGTCTTATAATCTTGTGATTCATTATGATTAAATAATGTTCTATTGCATTTTTTTAAAAATTATAGGTTAAGAAGACAGTCTTTTTTAAAATAAACTTTTTTATGAGCTACTAAATTTACAAAAAAATGAAGACATAAGAGTTTGTTCATATTTTAAGGCTCTTTAATAATAATAATAAAAAATAGTAATGCTAGCACTACATTTATTTAAAAAAATATATTTTTTGAAAATAAAATCAGATTTTTGGTACCTAATAATTTTAACTATTTAATGTCATTTTTATGGAGTTATATTAGAAAATCGAATTTGCTGCATTATTTAAATTACACCCTGTATAATTAGTGGCACCCCCAGACCATATTCCTATATGTCTTGGAGGGGCAGAGGCCTCTAGGGGAGGGGGTCGAAGGCCTGATGATATCGTATATAATGCTATTTTATCTCTTTATTCATGAAATCCCAGGTAGCAAGGTCACGTTTTTAAACGTTAAAAACAGGTAATTTTTTAATGACCATTGACGTCTCTAACCTGACGTGTAAATGACCTTTAAATGACGTTCAAAAGACACACCCAAAATGATGTCATTTTCAGACGTTTTAAAGACGTCACCAATATGACGTATTTGGGACCAAATCAGAACATCAGACACAAACCTTATGACTTCTTTTTTTAAACTCGCCCGAATATATGAAATATTCCCTGCAGTTGAGAACACTGAAGGAAACTTAGACACAGAAGGCGACGTGACTTAGACCTGGAAGTACTGGAACAAGTACAGCGGAGTTCTGTGAAGTACAGATCAAAATAGACCTAAACCTAGACTTACACATCTCCACCTTGAAGCGAAAGAAGCCTTGAAGTTTGTCCAGATATATTTAATTTATTTTACATACGTACCCCCACATTTCGTATAAATCCGCTCAAGTACTGACTGGGGCACCATCTATATAAGTATGAGTGTATGTCCCTTGGACAAAGTGTGCAGTGTGGGTAGTGACCAATATATGACGTTTTTCAGACGTCAAAACCTACACTACGAAAAGACGTCAAATAATTGACGCCTTAAAGACAACATTTTTTGGTAGATGACCTGCTGGTCATTCAAATGACCACTTTTCGACGAAAAAAAGACGTCATTTGATGACCCCTTGCTACCTGGGATATTATGGAAAATGTCTAAAAAATATTTTGGGTTTAAGGGAGAGCGGACTCCGAGGACCCACCCCCTGCGTGCGCCCATGGTATATTTAAAGGCGTGATGCTAAAAGTCCCAAAATCTTGACACGAATATTCTTAAAAAATACTTAAATTTGAAATGCATTAAAAGCACTCCGAAAGCATTATTTTTTGCTTGTAGGTGCTTCGAAAGTCGTTGTGTGGCCCAGCTATTCCCTACTTTGTAAAGATCGCCGATGTTACAATGACAGAATGCCCCGAGCGCCAGCAATCCTAAATCTACCACTGTTCCGTGACGACACTATCGTCTGACGCAACGGACCAATCAGCATTTATTAAATACGGCAAGCCTTGGCTGGGGTGGGGTTGTTTAAACTTATCATTTTTTTAAATGGAACTTTATACTTAACTATGAAAACTTTAATATTTCTAATTGACACTAACAATGTTTTTTTTTTAATTACTTTTTCTTATCAAGGGTATCGAAAATAATGCATTTAAGGTCCTTAAATAGGTTTGGATAAACATCTGTTCAAAAAGTCGATTCTTCTGTACGTGGAATCACCCCATAATAGAGCCTGAGGATTGGTGTGGAATTTTGCCGCAATAGAATCGGATTGGTCATTTTAAATCGCAGCATACAGCGTGCGTGGCGCTCAATCAAGAATTTATTTTTGTCTTGTTTCCAGTGGCGAAGCCATGGAGAAAGCTAGTAAGGGCATGTGACTCCCAAGATGAGTTGTTTTTGAAACATACACATAATATATCCTATGATACCTACCTCACGTGTGACTTTGATCGATCGATTTAAATAGAAAGTAACTGCAGGGCCATGGCCATACAATGTAGTAAATTTTTCCCGTGTCCGCTTTTTTTCTAAACCGACCGGTAGTTCTGTACAATTAATATTTTAGTGTTTTTTCAGTGTGTTTTTATTATTACGTTTGTCGAAATAATAAATTAGTAAAAAAAAATTTTTAACAAGCTTTTATAAAATGCACTAAAAATTAAAAAATAATTTTCTAACATTCTGATATTATCATAATAATAAAAGCGATGGCCGACTGATGGAAGTTTTGACGATGTTAGCACGATAAGATAAGATATCCGTATCAATTAAATATCATTATTTGCAAGAATCTATCTAGCAGAAAAATGCAGAGGTACCAAACCCACCCAACCCGACCCAAGATACCCCAGCATTTCTCTGACATAGGTATAGCAAAGGCATAACATTGCGGCACATCAAACATATCTTTGATGACCTGCTATGTTGAATATTCTTTAAGTGTTTAGATCACAAATTTAGATTAACTTATGCTTTGATTTGCGGCCATTGCTTTTATTATTATGATAAAATTTATTTTCTACTTTTTAGTCTTTGCTATCTACCCTACTAAATGAAAATATTTGTTCAATAACAGAACAGAAGAGTTTATACTAGATTATAATGAAATCGCTGATCGTGAGTTGTTTGAAAACTCATTTTTCTATTGGCGGAAGGGGAGGGTGGGAGTAGAGGTAGAAATATATTTTTGGTTTGGGCTGTATTGCCATCGGACCTTTATGCATATACCAAATTTTATAAAAGTCATTTGAAGTGAAGTGTGTCAAAAACGCATTTTTTTATGGAAGGGGGACATTTTTTTCTTAATGTTGTATTGTCGTGGAACCACTATATGTGTACCAAATTTCATCCAAATCGGATAATGGGAAGTGTGTCAAAAACGCTTCACAAGATTTGATACTTAGATAGTTAGACAGAACATGTGAAGCTAAATAAAAGCTTGTAAAAAAAACATTCATTTTACATCCAGTTTTTGCCAAGGAGGGGTTGGTTGATTGCACGTTTATTTAAATGCAAAAAAAGGAATTTTCAATTTTGTGCAAAATATCTTCATTTATAATTTATTAAAATTTAATTTTATATTACTCTAAGCTGGTTTTAAATGATAGGTAACGCAAAAAAAAATAATTCGTTTACTTTTTAAAGATGGCGGCGAAAAAGTAAAGAAAAAGAATTTTTGTTTTTTTTTTCCGGAGGTTAACGAAAAAACCGGACCAAACAAGACTTCTTATTAAAAAAATTAACTTAAAATATATTTAGGGGAGATTGGTGTAATATACCGTCGCCCTATAGTGGTGAACTGTCCTATCCACATTAACACAAACTTGAGCTAGCACACTTTTAAAATTGTTTTTAATGAAAATATTCAAGTTTTCATGTCTAAAATTCTAAACAAAAGATAAAAAACATTATGTTTAATCTTCTGTTGACAGTTTTATAAAAAAAAGATGATTTAATTAATGTTTATAAAAAAAAGCGTGCTAGTTCTAGTTTTGTTTATGTGGGCTTGGATAGTTGACCACTAGGACGACGATATATGGCACACCTTTTTTTTTAAACGGTCGTATAGTTTTAAAAATGGAGTTAAAAAACTAACCAAAATACATAACTTTTACTAAATATTAGTTTAACCAACAATATACAAAAATATTATAAAACAGTAAAATAAAAGTAAAAAAATATTTAATTTTTAAAGTAATGCAAATTAGTTTAGGCTAGTATAATGTAACAGTACACGTGGCAATACGGAGTGTTTTTGCAGCTGCGTTATTGAATCGACGAGTTTTTGATTCCACACTTTTATGGTTCGACTTATTACGTTTCGACAATTTTATGTTTTGATGATTTTGCGTCTCTTCTCCATTTATCGCACGTTTAATTTTCGACCATAGTATTTTCGATATTTACGATTCGTTTAAATTATGTTCGACTATATTATTTTCGACTATTTTACAGATCGACAAAAATACGTTTCGATTGTACTGCTTTCTTCCCCTTTATTTTTGACTTTTTTACGGTTCGGCCTTTTCTGCGAATTCACTGAAGTCCGTTTCGACATTTTTACGCTTCGTCTAAATTATTTTTGACTATATTATTTTCCACAATTTTACGGATCGACAAAACTACGTTTAGTTTAATTATTTTTGTCTATTCTATTTTTGATTGTTTTATTTTTTGTTTCAACTAACGTACACTCGGGCTCATAAAAATCCCGTATACAGAAACTTGTTATACGTTACTTATATTTTGTTGTTAGCTATGTTTATAGTGTTATTACCAAACATATTCAAAATGCCAAGACATCTTAGTTGGATTTTCAGTAGCTTACACTAAAAATAATCAATTCCATTTTCTGTGTACGGGATTTTTATTAGAACGAGTGTATCATGCTTTAAGAGTGCTAGGATGCAACGAGTTGTACATGAGAATAACATTTTGTAAGTACCAGTGTTTATAATGGAGCCCGTCACCTCGCCTGCGGCTGGAGCCGCGGCTGACTTGTGCTGTCTAGGTCGTTTCTCGGTGCGCCTCCGCCGCTGCTTTGCGTGTTTCAGAAATTCAGATAAAACCATGTAAACAAAACATTGAGTCATGGACCACGGGTAAGACTGTTTCAAAATAGAATTCCTGGTTTCTGCAACAATTAGTATAAACAATTAACATTTTTTTTGCCTAGCTAATAAACATTTTGATAAACTTTGCTGAACCTTTGGGAAATAATATATTTTGCAAAAAAAAATTGTTTCCTATACTTTTTATTTTTGTTTGTTTTGGTAATGACTAATGCCAATGTTTTTTCAAAGGTCGCTCCTATGCAATATTATTTTTTTTTAACTAAACTTTGAAACAACCCCAGAATGGGTAGGGGTGCCGGGGAAAATGGAAGCTGTTGCCGATTGGGAGGCAATCTATTATTTCGTATACCCTACAGTATATTTATATGGTGTACCGTGGTATGACAATAGACAATAGACAATATTTTTATTTCCAAATTTTTACAAAAGTAAATTGGTTCGTCAAAGTTATCTAAAACTACAGATTAAGTATGTAAGTTGCACTTAATTTGTTTACAGTAAAACTTAATTGTTTTAATGTTAATTTTCATGGGGCATGTATAGGTGCCCTTATTGAATATTTACACAAATAGTACACTTAAATTCACGCTTACACTTCAATATAAAATACACTTATAATTTGGCTTAGATATCTGAATAATTTAAAAACAAACGAAAACAATGGAACGAGAAAAAAATTATTTTGGAAAGTTATTAATTGAATAAGGTTCTAAATCACATAAATAATTGGAACATGCCCTTTTAAAAGTTTTGAAAGACTCTATGCTTTTTATGGAATTAGGTAGTTTATTGTAAAACTTAATAGCGGCATATATAGGGCTTTTCTCAGTAATTGTTAATCTGTGCTTTGGGTATATGTACAATCTATCCTTATGCCTTGTATTACAGGTTTTATTTGTTGTGTATTCTGAGAATAAATTAGGATTTTTCCTTAAAAACAATATACACTCTAAGATGTAGATTCCTGGAACGGTCAAGTAAATATTGTCCTTAAATTTATTTCTACATGATTCCGTTGCCCTTAGTCCTAATATTATTCCCAGGGCTCGTTTTTGCATTATAAAAACGTCCCCAATATGGCTGCTTTGTCCCCAGAAAAGTATACCATATTTTATGTTTGAATAAAACATACCATAATAAACCGATCTTAGTGAATTTGCATTTTTAAAAAATTTGCCAAGAACTCTAAGTGCATAGCTTGCACTTCATAATTTTTTGCATAATTCTTTAATGTGAGTATGAAAGTTAAGATCTTTGTCAAATGTCACCCCTAAAATCTTTGAACTATTTTCAAAATTTAATTTATCACCTTCAAAAGTTAAAAAACCTCAAAATATTTTTCATGTATGCATGGTGATAAAAAAAGGTCATTTTTAATGACCATTGACGTCTCTAACCTGACGTGTTAATGACCTTTAAATGACGTTCAAAAGACACACCCAAATTTTTTTTTTATTTGTCAAACACACTGTGTTTATTGTATTACAATCTAGTCAGTAAGACTAATTAGCAATTTTGTTTTAACTTAATTTACTAGAAAAGTCAGATTTAAACTTAGGGTTCAATCAACAGTTCTCCCCGCTTTGTTTAGTCTGTAACTCACAATTGTGTTGTGTTTATAGCATTATTTTGTTTTATGTGTAATTAATTCACTTAGTTTACTAGCTCAAACAGCTTCACTCTTTTTAGTCTTCGAACTAGCATAGTATTGTCTAGAAGCTGAATTGCTTCCACATTCACATGCCGATGGAGTCTATCTTCATGGCTTTTTGCGTACTTTTTTATAGTCTCTGCTACAGTTTCGATTTTTAGATCTCGATGAAGGTCACTATTTCGAACATACCAAGGTGCATTCACAATGTTTCTTAATACTTTATTTTGAAATCTCTGTACAACTAGAATGTTACCCTCTTTAGCACAACCCCAAAGTTGAATACCATATGTCCATACTGGTTTCAGTATTTGTCTATAAAGCGGTAACTTATTATGAATTGTTAAACTAGACTTCCTTCCAATTAGCCAGTTCATTTTTCTATACCTTATCTCAAGTTCTTCTTCAATTCTTAACCTGTGCTTTCCAGCGCAATTTGGCATCAAGTGTCATACCTAGATATTTTGCCTGATTTGAATATGGTACGGGAATGTTGTTAATTGTAATTTGTATGTGATTTATATTTTTGTTTGTAAAATCAACATGAATTGATTTGGTTTAATTTAATTTAATTCGCCACTTTGTGGTCCAACTGTGAACTTCGGTGACTGCATCCTGAAGTTTTTCTATGCATTTTTCAATAGATTTTTCTACCGTCAATAAACCAGTATCATCGGCAAATGTTGCTAAGTGGCAATTTTCTGGCTTTGGGATATCACAAGTGAATAATAAGTATAGATATGGGCCTAGTACGCTACCCTGGGGCACGCCTGCTTGAATTTCTCTTAAATTTGAGTATGAGTCTTCCTGTTTTACTCTAAAATGTCTATCAGATATGCATGATTCCAAAATATCCGAATATTGTTTGTCAAATGCTTGTGCTACATCTAGATAAACTGCAGAATAAACTTTTCCCTCTTCTAGTGCTTTTTCTATTATATTAGTAATTCTGTGTACTTGATCTATCGTGGAATGCTTGTCTCGAAAACCAAATTGATGAGACGAAATAATTTCTTGTCTTTCTATGATGGGTTTTATTCTTTTAAACAATAATTTCTCATAGAGCTTGGATATAATTGGCAGCAAAGATATTGGCCTGTAAGATGACACGTCATGGAGTGGTTTTCCCGGTTTTGGAATCATGATAACTTCTGCAACTTTCCACAGTTTAGGTACATACCTAAGCCTAAAAGACGCATTAATTAGGTTGCATAGTTTTACGATAGCTTTTCTGGGGAGTTGTTTTATGACTATCCCGTTAATACAATCATACCCTGGGGCTTTTTTCGAATTAAGATTTTTGATTTCTGTTAATATTTCTTTTGGTGATGTAAGCTTAATATGGTCTTCGATTTGAAGGGGTTCATTTAAATGAAAGTGTTCATCTGGTGCTTCGTCGGGCTGAAATGTTTTTTCTAAATGACTTGCAAAAATATCTGCTTTTTCTTCGTTGCTCCTTGCCCACAGGTTGTTAGATTTTCGTATGGGTGGAATTTGGATAATTGGTCTTTTAAAATCTTTGGTTGCTTTCCATTTTTATCATCTGTAAATTCATTAAGAAAATGGTTAATAGATTCATTTTTTATTACTAGAATTTCTCGCCTAATGCGCTGCGTCATGTTGTTGAGATTTGTTTTGTCCCGAGGATCACGGCTTTGCTGCCACTTTCTTCTTAGTTTCCTTTTTTCCAATATAAGATCTCTAATTTCCTTTGGAGAGTTTTTTCCCTTAAAAATTCTCTTTGATTTTGGACTGTTTTCCCAAGCTGCTTGTTGAATATTTGTAACAAAATATTCAACTTCTTTATCGATTTGTTCTGGCGTTTGCAATGGTACTGATAGGTTTATTTTTTCTGACAGACTTTGTTTAAAACTAATTCAGTCAGTCAGTTTATTAACTAGTGAGATATTTGCTTCTTTCTTTATTATGTTTTTACTAAGAGTTGGAATAATAGGTGAATGATCTGAGTGTAAATCCAAACTTTCTTCTATATCTACAAAACTTAAAGATATATTTTTTACTATAAAAAAATCAATTAGATCTGGAATTTTTCCGGGATCTGTTGGATAGTATGTGGGCTTACCAGTTGATATCGGCTCACATTGATATTCACTAATAGCTTGCAAAACATCTTTTCCTTTAGAATTTGTCAGTCTAGATCCCCAGTAGGTATTTTTTGCATTAAAGTCACCTCCAATTATAAAACGGTTTCCTAATTTTCTGAGAAAATTAAGATATTGATTTTTCTTTAGTAAGTGCCTTGGTGGTATATAGACAGCACTTATGACTAATGTATATGTTTTGGTTTTTACACTTACTAATGTAGCTTGAATCTCTATAGTTTTATATCCCATCTCCTCATAGTGTGATATATTTTCTTTAATTATTACAGCACTTCCCCCATGTGCAGTATTGCTAGAGTTGTATGATACACTTTATAACCTTTAAATTTAATGTGAGACTGGTTAGTGAAATGCGTTTCTGACACAAGACAGATGTCAATTTTTTCTATGTCTAGAATAACTTGCAAGTCTTGCTGATATTGCAAGAGACCATTGGCATTCCAAGCTAGCATTCTAAGATTACTGCCATTTTAAGGCATATTGGTAGCTCCGTTATTGCTACTTTCTAGTTTAGTTAATCGCTAATCAAGTTTGTTCAATTTCTCCAAAATTAATTGTAGTGTTTGTTCCATAGTATTTTGACTACTAATATTAATATCAGGTATAAATGACGTCATTTTTAGACGTTTTAAAGACGTCAGCAGCATGACGTATTTGGGACCAAAACAGAACATCAGTGACCTATTTATAACTTTTTTTTAAACTCTTCTGAATATATGAAATATTCCCTGCAGTTGAGAACACTGAAGGAAACTTAGACCTGGAAGTCCTGGAACAGGTACAGATCAAAATAGACCTAAGCCGAGACTTGGACTTTTCCACCTGGAAGCGACAGAGGCCTCGCAGTTTGTCGTGATTTAATATTTAATTTATTTCACATACACACCCCTACGTCTCGTATAAATCCGGTCAAGTACTGACTGGGGCACCATCTATGTAAGTATCAGTGTATGTCCCTTGGACAAAGTGTGCAGTGTGGGTAGTGACCAATATATGACGTGTTTAAGACGTCAAAAACTACACGGCGAAACGACGTCAAGTAACTTTTTGGTAGATGACCACTTTTAGATGAAAAAAAGACGTCGTTTGATGACCCCTTGCTACCTGGGAAGTAGTTACGTTCCATCATCCCGTTCGAAAGTCATAAAACCGTACACAAAAATCAGTTAGTTCTCCGTTCCAACAGGCCACTTAAACCGGTTTCGGACTCCTCCGAAATACTAGGATCGAGGACATGCGCATTAGAAATGTTTGCATTTCACTCTTTTCTTTGTCTGTGTTTATCATATGTTCTAGTTTACATCACTTGAGTTAAAAATATACCAAAATTACATTAAATTTACATTTGACAGAAAATTACAAAAAACAGTGAATAACCCAAAAAATTAAAATTTTGGCATTCAAGGAAAAATAAATTGAGTTTCACAACCAATTTTAATACATGACAAAATGCCTCGAAATACAAATATTTTTTAAATTTTCGAAAAAAAATTGTGCAACATCTGTAGCATCTGTTGATTTTTTCGCAAGAGCCTCTTTAATTTTTTTTTACAGGACTGCGGCATATGTTGTGGGTATACCACATAAAAAAAAGATGTAATGACCATAGGGAAACCTGCTTATAAAAAGAAAAACTAGTTTAGCAGGTGATTAGATAGGAATAGAAACACAAGGGTTTCCCTGATCGCAGCAAATCCCGTTGACCTGTGCACTAATAGTTAAAAGAAGATGATGAAATGTTTTAATACTTCTCCGAAATTTTTCCTTGCGGTTCTTGAATAACAAAAGGTCATAAACTATATTCCTATACCTACCAAAGTACAAGCTACAAAATGTGATTTAACTTAAAAATGAATAAAATCCCAAAAACTTTGTGAATATTGAGCATGAGGCTTTGTATAATATGTGGGTGATTTCACAAATATTTTGTAAAAATAGAATTACAAATTACAAATAAATAAGTATATAAATTTCAAATAAAACTTGTGACATTACAAAAACTAGTACAGTCGAACCTCTCTACCGCAAACCTCTATAACTCGAACCTTTTAAGTGGTCCCTGCACATTTTTCAATTTTGATATGTATTCTAACCTCTTTAACTCGAATTTCTATAACTCGAACCTCTCTATAACTGGAACCGTATTCCCAGTCCCGCCAATATAAAGGTCTCTCTAAGACGAACCATTAATTGACCGCCCAATCGCTAAGGCGCGTTTTAAAATATGGACTGGTATAGTTTTTGCAAAGTCAGTTGAACAAAGGTTAAAGCCGACCATCGGCATATCCTTTAAAGAAAGTGACATGGGCGGCGGTAGATATACTCATGAAAATTATTTCATTTAATTATGGTGTAAACTACTGCATACTGCCGACTAAAGCCCACCCGAAAGCAATTAAAAGCGCATCTCAAAAAAATCAGTTACCGTCTATCCACCTGTGCTGGGTCGGTCAGAAAGCAAATACTTTGTGCTCGGACCGCATAGAGCCGCGCCTTTTCTCTGTCGGTAGGGTTGAAATCATACCAGGAAGATTTTATATGAATTTGGATAACTTTTGAAGGGCAGACTGAAGCAAAATTTCATGAAATCGATAGAACCCCGAATTAGAAGGATTTCAGGTGACTTTGCAGAAACGATATATCAAGCGTTAGGTATTGCGTTAGCGATTTTGGGAGTCCCCTAGGGATTTTCCTAACCAAGTAATATATTACATACATACTACAAGTAAAATCTTGTAGTAGAAAGCTTTTCTAACGAGCAAGACGTTGGCGCCACGATAACTTAGAACGTTACCATATTGGACATTTTAAGAAAAGTTGAGAACTAATTATTTTTCAAGTATGTATACATTTATTTTAAGTTAGTTTTGTACTTTTTAAATTATTTTTTTTATTGGATTATAAGATTTTTGTTTCTTTTACTCGAACTCTCCATAACTCGAACTGTTTTGGCTGTCCCTTTAAGTTCGAGTTATAGTGGTTCGACTGTAGTTTCATCCCGTTCGACAGTTATAAAACCGTACAAGAAATCCAAATGCGCGCGCAATCCAATATAACTGTTTTAAAACTGTCTTGGTTATATGAAACGGCCAAATAACTAGTCCAAGAAACGAATGTTTTGGAGTTCTCCAGGGTGAAGAGGGTTAATATTCATTGTGGGTTTGAAAAAAGAGATCCAATTCTTCACAAAATCAATTTTACATTTTTTTATTCAAAGTCTATGGTTAAAATACCCCGACGCGTTTCGAGCCAATTTTGTGAAAAATTGGATCTCTTTTTTTAAACCCACAATGAACAAGAAACGAATGCTGTTGGCGTAGTGATCGATTTACTTCAGTCATGTGATCATTTGCAAGACTGTTAAATTGAAAGTAACGAGACTAAATGAAAGGGTAGGTTTCGCCGTCTCAAGTAAGGTAGATCGGAGGCACAGCATGAACTCGAGAGCTCTAAACTAAAGTTGGACACAGAAAAAAGAAATTTGTAAATTGCTTTGCGAAATTGCTTATTGTATGTAAATTTTATTTAAAAAAATTACGGCCAAACAAATTTTGCTGACTTGCATTAACAATCGCGGTCGTGACGCATCACATGACGTAAAAAAATTTCAAATCTTTAATTTATAAATCAATATGTCGTACTGGAAAATTATTCTTTGAAATGTTATCCCTAAAAGGGTGAAATTAAGGGATAGTTTATACGTTAACTTCTATATCTCAGTCTCCTAAAGCAAAGGCAGGCGCGTGTCAAACGGCACCGCAGCCCCCCTCACACTCTAAAAAAAAGTAATACTTACCTAAAAATTCGCTGTGTTTTTTAACTATTATAGATAATGATATTGTGTATAAATATTTACTATAATGGGTTATTTTTGGAAAATATAATAGTGCCTCAAAAAAAAGTTTGCGGGGGAGCCCCCAAAAAATTTGACACGCTACTGAGCAAAGGCAATAGAGAACTGAAAAGTAAGTTGATGAATGATGATGATTCATATTTGAGCCCTTCCACTGAAAAAGTAGGTCTATTATGACTCACTTTTGAGTGGTTTCTCACCACTCTATGCCTAATCCTTCAAAACTGTTAGCGCTCTATTAGTTTGTGTGAGACACAGTTCAGTTTGTTAGGTGATCCGTGGTTCAGATCTTCTGAATCAATCTAAGGTTTACCGAAAGGTTTCTAACGTAAACGTGCAATAGCCAGACATTCGCACACTAGATGTCTGACTGTTTCGTCATCCTCCATACAGAGTCTACATTTGGTCTCTTTAGTAGCGTAGCGCCAGAGATCCAATGGAGGAGTTTTAAATACAGTCGAACCTCTATAACTCGAACTCAAAGGGACAACCAAAACAGTTCGAGTTATGGAGAGTTCGAGTTATAGAAATTCGAATTAAACTGGTTAAAATACATATAAAAAGAGCAGGGACCACTTAAAAGGTTCGAGTTATAGAGAGGTTCGAGTTATAGAGGTTCGACTGTAAATGTAGCTTTCAAAAAATATAAAGATTTTCGAACAAGTTTCGTAAAAGGAAGCTCTGCGTATGAAATATCAACACGGATCTCCTAATGGATTGTTCATACTCGTCTCTTGTCTAGTCTTTTGTCTTGGTTTAGTCGTATGTCTTGTCATAAGAAAGTTAAAACCACTGTTTCTTATGGGAGTGATCATACAACGTTTTTGCTTTTGTTTTTGATTAGTCTTTGTCTTAAGAGTTGCCAACTTTCAATCCTTAGGACAACGACTAAGACGTCCGAAGAGCGTAAGCGCGGGGTCGAAATTTTGATTTTACCGCCATTATTCATGTTTTTGAGAGAAAATCTCAACATAACCTCAACATTTTATTTGGTTTTTTTTTCCTTTTCCCTTTTGTTTTTTTTGTTCTTTCGTGTCTGCGTTTCGTGTATAAAATTACTTTTGAAGAGGGCCTTTTTATTGAAATTAATTTTTTTTTGTGGGTTATGACTAAGACTAATCAAAAACAAAAAACGAGTATGAACAGCCGATTTTGTTTAAGACAGCTAAGACTAATCAAACGACAAAGACTAACCAAAAACAAAAGACTAAGACGAGTATGAACAATACTTTACAAAATATAATAAGCATATAATATGTGTGTGTGTATGCGAAATAACACTTTAATAGGAAAAGTATTTAATATTTTTTGATAAAATTAAACGTCAACCCTTAAAAATCGTGCCTAGATTACCTAAATAATTTTTTTGGGGTTTTAAATGCGCGGTGCAATTAAGTTTCTTCTTAAAAGTGAAAAAAATATTTTTTAAAATTTATAAAACTCTGCTCAAAGTGTTATTTTAAAATCCTTACAATTAGATATTTGCCTACAATATTTAATATTTTTATTCCAATATAACTCTGCACCGCCTCCACCCACCGGACGTCCGACTTCCCAGGGACGTACTCCCTTTAGGTCCCAACGTCCCTGTACCTAAAAAGTACGTTCAAAATGAAACGTATAAAAAACGTCCACTTTGAGCGTTTTTAAAACATACTTTTTAAGTCTCTTTAGGTCCACAATACTCTCGTACGTAAAAAGTACATTTTTAAATGGTCCCAAAAAGGACTTTTTAAAAACATGCAAGTCTTGGCGTTTTCAAAATGTACTTTTTAGGTCCCTTAGGGGCCTAACTTTTGCGTACCTGAAAAGTACGTTTTTAAAACATTCCAAAAAGGACGTGCTGGTCAGGACGTTTTATTCTTTTTAGGTCTCTTATAGTTCACTTTTTTGTTGAACCGAAAAATAGTCGGTGAGATGGACTTTTAGAACCCTAACTTTCCTGTACTTAAAGAGAAAACGTTAAAACGTCTCAAAAAAACATAACGTTTTAAAATGTATTTTAGGTGCCTTAGGGCCCTAACTTTTGAATACCTAGCTAGTCAGGACGCTTTTCAAATATAATTTTTAGATCTCTTAGGGCCCTAACATTGGCGTACCTAAAACGTCCCAAAAAGCACCTTTTTAAAAGGCCCCAAAAAATACGTTTTTAAAACGTCCTAAAAAGTATGTTTTTAAAATGTCCTAAAAAGTACGTTTTTAAAACGTTCTGAAAAGTACGTTTTAAAAACGTCCCAAAAAGTATGTTTTTAAAACGTCCCGAAAAGGATGTTTTAACAAACGCGCTAGGCAAGACTTTTTTAAAATGTACTTTTAAGGTCCCTCACATTTATCTAACCAGCATCATCATCATTATCTACACGAGGCCTAGACTTTGTGTAGGGCCGGAACGTTTTTAAAACGTCCCGATAACGTTTTTGAAACGTCCCTGGAACGTTTTTAAAATGTCCCTCAAACTTTTTTGTATCACCCCTGAAACGTTTTTTAAACGTTCCCTGAAAGGTGTTTTGGTCATCCCCTGAAAATATTTTTAAACGTCCTCCGAACTTCTTTTAAACGTCCCCTGAACGTTTTCTAAACGTCCCCGGAACGTTTTCTAAAGGTCCCCTGAACGTTTTCTAAACGTCCCCTGAACGTTTTGTAAATGTCCCCTGAATGTTTTTTAAACGTCCCCTGAACGTTTTTTAAACGTTCCCCGAACGTTTTGTAAGCCTCCTTTGAACGTTTTTAAACGTCCCCTGAACGTTTTTAAAACGTCCTCTGAACGTTTTTTAAATGTCCTCTGAACGTTTTTTAAACGTCCCCTGATCGTTTTTAAGCGTCCTCTAAAACGTTAAAATTATTATTTTAGAGTTCCCTTTTATCGTATAAAGTTTTGATATTTAAAATATTAAATTTTATATTTAAAGCATTTTCGCGATTTAATAGGTTCGAAACCAAGTCAAACTTTAGCTCGAATTAGGTACGTTGAAGTTTGTATTTATTTATTACTCGAATACGCGAAGGGACAAAACGAGGAGAGTTTGTTTTGGTGTATGTATGTGGTTATTCCTTACAACTAAAAAACTACTGATCCGATTTGCATAGCCATTACGTTATTTTTTTGATATCGTCGAGAACATTTAAGCTTTACATTTGAGGAGCAGACTTTCTATATGCATTTTGTCAATTTTTTGTAATTTTGGTAAATAAAAAAAAACTGCTATGCGTTTGAGAAGAAATTAACCGAAAAGTTCATGTACCTAAAATATATATAAAAAATCATTCAAGGATTATACCTATATACGTCTTCTGTGGCATAATATTGTTGCTCTAAAAATGTGAAAAAATGGACAAAATGCATAGAGAAAGTCTGCTCCTCATTTATTTAAATATGTAATATGGCGGCCGTAATAGGTGAAAAGTGTAAAATTTTTGTTTTACAACTGCAAAACTGCCGGTAGAATTTTTTTTCCGTTTTGTAGCTCGCATCCCGTGCAAGGGGTAAACTTTACCTCTTGAATTAGGAAAGTGGGTTTAAAAGTATCTTGAATGGTTTTACAACCGTGTAGAAATTTTACAAACCATTTAGTTTTTCAAATATTTGCATTCAAATTTCCAAATTTAACATGGAACGGTAAAATAAAAATAAAATAAGATAAATTAAAAAAAAAAGTAAATAAGAAATGAGAATATAGAAACACTGCAAAATATTTCTTTAATTATTAAAGGCAACACACGTATTTCAGCAATTTTTAATTTTTTCTCCACGATATGTAGGTAAAAACGTTTTCTTGTCGCTACATTGTAACTTTGGAGGCAAATATTTCAAAAACGAAACGATAGATTTCCACACGGTTGTAAGACATCATTCAAGCGACCTTCGAAAAAAGTTTTCACTTTATTCACTTTTCCTATTCAAAGTATAAAGATTGGGGTAAACAAGTTTCTATTCTTATCTAATCACCAGCTAAGTTAGTTCTTCTTTTTTTAAGCAGGTTTCCCTATGGCCAGTATAGCTTTTTCCTATATGGCATATATCTAGCTTTTGTAGGTACCTACATTATTTTTGTCTCGGAAGGTACTTTCCCCTTCTAGCATAGAAAATTTTTGGCCAGTGACCCATCCAGGAAATAGGTTTGCGAAAAGGGCAACATAGGTTGCAAAAAAAATGATTTTACAGCAGAATTTTTTTTTTATAATTTCAGAAAAAGAACATGAGAAAAGCCGACCGTTTCCCTTCCTGGGTGCGCCAATTAAAGCTCTAAGCTAAAAATAGTGTTACCGGCCGGGACAATTCGTGTTACAGATCAGACATTTTTTTACATTTTAGCAAGTTAATTTCTTGTGGCATCTTTTTTTTAGGGGTTGTTTAAGATTTCAACGGTTTTTTTGGAAAAAAAATTGGTTTTAAGTCAAGTTCTGCGCAAGATAATTATGTTACCGAAAGTACAACATCAATTGCTTCAAATCTATAAATATTTCTTTTTATACACAAAACAATTTATTATTAATTAAACAAGTTTTCGAGGCTAATCGGGTAAAAATAAGGGTTTTTTGTTTCTCTTGTATTTTTCCGTGGGTAACTCGAATGTTTAACCTCACGGGCGTCTAAGATCTAATGGACACCTAATAAGTGTTGAAAGTTAACTGTTTCGTCCTAATCGTACTGTTCAGAACATTGCTTGGTCAATGTGACACTCTTGTTCTCTCTTGCTCTAGTTAAGTATAAGGTTTTGTCTCTCACCTTACTTTTCTATTGAGAAAACAAAATCATATAATCTGCAAGAAGCGCCATCTACCGAAATACGAGAGAAACTAAAATAGCAGCAGGCGAGTAAAACTGCTATATCATCGATCGATAAAAATATCGATGGAAAGAGATAATTCATCACGTGACCTACGACACACATTGTCTTTTAGGTTAGATCAACGCTGATTGCGTCCAAGATATAATGGACACCTAATAAGTGTTGACAACTTAACTGTTTCGTCCTAATCGTACTCTTCAGAACACTGCTTGGTCAATGTGACACTCTTGCTAAGTTAAGTATACGGTTTTATCTCTCACCTTACGTTTCTATTGAAAAAATAAATTTATATACTTTGCAAGAAGCGCCATCTACCGAGAGAACTAAAATAGCAGCAGGCGAGTAAAACTGATATATCATCGATCGATAAAAATATCGATTGAAAGAGAGAATTCATCACGTGACCTACGACACACATTGTCTTTTAGGTTAGGTCAACGCTGATTGCGTTTATTCCGCCATTAAGACGTAGGCATCGCGTCTGTCAACGGAGTTTAAAGCCAAATATTAAAAAATCTAAAATTTAGTACCCATAAATTAAAAATTAAACAAGTTTTCGTGGCTAATCGGGTAAAATACGGGTTTTTTTGTTTCTCTTGTATTTTTCCGTGGGTAGCTCTAAAGCTTAACCTCACGGGGGTCCAAGATCTAATGGACATCTAATAAGTGTTAAAAGTTAACTGTTTCATCCTAATCAGGCTCTTCAGAACACTGCTTGGTCAATGTGACAGCCATTCTAAGTTAATTATACGGTTTTGTCTGTCACATTACGTTTCTAGAGAGAAAACAAAATCATAGACTCTGCAAGAAGCGCCATCTACCGAAGTACGAGAGAAACTAAAACAGCAGCAGGCGAGTAATATCTACTACCTACTTTCTTTAATTCTTTACATTAGGTATAAAATAGAAATAACCATATTTTGATTTACAAGGGTATTTTTATTTTGTTATTTATTTTCATAGTGGGTAATTCTTTTTTGGTGCAAAATATCAAAAACTCCTATAAAACTAAACTGCAAATATCCCGAATTTAAATAATTATAAAACCAAAATTAACATACAAAAGCAAAAACGTCGATGTTGCTAAACGTTATGAACTTCGGTACGTATTCTGCCGTGCAAAGCAGAAACCTAGTAAGTCAAAAACTAGTGTTTTGGGAGATAGAGTTTAAAGTTTATTTAACTACATACTAACTATAGTTTATTTAACTACATACTAACTACATACCTTCCTTGTTTTTCAAGATAGCCACATTCTAGAAAAACTGGCTGGCGCCGTTGTTTACGGCGATTTCAATGATATGAAAATCTCATTTTCGAGTAAGTCTAGTTACTAGGTTTTTGCTTTGCACGGCAGTACTGTATGTACATACCTGCATAATTTTAAAATCTAAGCATTTTTTATATAAAATTTTTTGATATTTTGTAGAGGTAGGTATGTATAGAATATAAAAACCTAGACCTTCTAATTTTATGATATATTTATTACTTATCGAACCAACCTGGCCTACACCTACCGAGTGGACCTTAAGATGTATTTATTTTTTTACTATTTAGGTATTTTTAGGTCGTTTTTTAAACAGTTATCGATTTTTTTTTGAAAAACCTATTAAAATCACTTCAAGATACACTGGGATTTATGAATAATGTCGCACTTCAAATTTTTAGGGGGGTAAATTTAACTTAACTTCTTGACAACGCTGCATGGGCTACGAGAGGTATGAACAGGCCTACAATATTTGGAATTAATTTTGCTCAAAGAATCTTTAGGTAATATGAGCAAACTGTCAGGTAACTTGTTGCCATAAAAAAAAAACGTTCAAGTTCAACAGGTAACTGACGAAATCGAGATGGTTCTGCCCAAAAATGGAAAAAGGCAGTAACTAGCAAAAAAAACCAAATCGAGAATCAAACCAACGCAGTCATAATATAACACATTGTCAAAATAAATTCAAATACACTCTTGCCATAAATTTGTTGAAACGTTGCTTTAACATGTCGTATGCTTTTGACAATTTAAAGACGAAATGTAGAACCGACCTAAAAAGTTTGACACGATTGATTAGCTAATAAATTGGAGCATCTGAGTGTCAAACGCTACCACAATACCCTAACGACTTCTTCAAATGTAACTTTTTAACTTAGACCTACATTTTTTTCAGAATTTTGATGTTTTTTTCTGAGGTTAAAATTTCAAAAAATAATGTACCGATTTGAATTTTTTGTTTTGCATTTAATTGCTTGATAAGATTTTCCAAATAAGTTATGTATCATTATTAACTTTATTATATAATTATCGAGAATAACCAATATGTTTCTCTATTGTATTGCTGATTTTGCTCTCTCATGTCTCTATTTCGAGAAAAAACTGAAAATCTTAAAAATGCCATTTTTTAGAAACGACTATGCAGTTGAAAATGTGTCAAATCACAATTTTGGGTTAAAGCAAAAACAAAAAAAAAACTTGCTGAGCAATTATCATTCAAAGTTTTTGAGCTAATCATTGATATCTCGCAAACCATTAAACCGATCTAAATTTGGTTCTTGTTTTTAAATAACACTGGATTTGCTATGATTCCCGTAAATAAGGGGGAGGTACCTACCCTGAAACCTTAGTGCTGACATCATTTTTTTTCAAATATTACTTTCTTTTGGTAGAATTCACTTTTTTGGAGTTACTGTCGCTGGCATCATTTACGTAAGTAAAGAACACAAAAACTTGCAGTGGTGAGAACAAAAAGGGCGGGGAGGGGGCACATCCTCGCCCTTTTTATAGGCTTACGACGCGACAGCCCGGATCAAAATCAAAGGATAAAGAACTGCACATATTTTTAAATTGTACCAGTTCATGAAAAAGTGGACCATCCAAAACATTGTAACATTAACACTACATTAACAGATTTTTATTTCTTTGTTACGTTACCAAATTAGTAACATATACAGCAATATGTTACATCATCGTCACGTTAAATGTCCCATCTGTTACGTCACATTGTGACAGTACAACTTTGCTATAATCTATGCAACCACCTTTCTTTTGTAACATTTTTACGGGATGACTACCTATATTTAATAACTATACTGCAACATTTTTTAATACCATTTTCAGGATACAAGGTCTCTTATAAAATAAAAATTAGTATTGACTACTCAGGTAACACAAGAACATATTAAAGACGTGAGAGAAATTACAAGGATGTGTCATAATGATATTTGTGGAAAGAAATATTAAAAGGTTTCTTTCCATATCTATTTCCAAGGATTGGAGAATATAAAATATTTTACACCTTTTAGGGAAATTTAAAACGAAATTAAATCAATTACTTCTTAAGCTTGCCATTCGCTAGAGTACCAAAAAGATGCTGACTATACTGTGCCATCTGGTGCCAACAACAGAAAGATTGTTTTCCGTATGTAATAGAGAAATAACACATTGTGTGTTACATGTTGCTCCGAACAACATGTTTAAATAACGTAACACAATTTACAACGTGGCAATGTAACAGCGAATACCACTTGTACATGTTACTCTCACACAACATGAATGATTAATTGGTTACGAAATTTACAACGAGGCAATTTGACGAATATTAATTGCTAGGATATTATGCACACTGCTTTGATACATGTAGCTGGAAATAACATGTTTTATATGATTGACGTAACCATATTCACCACCAGGTAATGTTTCAGATTGTTAATTTGTGGTATCAAGTAATACCACTTGTTACATGTTACTCTCAAATCACATTAGTGATTAACGTAACAAAATTTACAGCTAGGCAATGTAACAAAGGTTAATTTTTTATAAATATTAGCAAATTGTAAATGTTTAGGTCAACAAATGTTTTCTATTTTGTTAATTATTTTGAAGCACACTATTTTGCCTGTGAGACGTCTTAAGGCCATTTCTACAGCTATTTAAAGCAGAAAGGGCGGAGGAACCATAAAATATTGGACATATTGTTTGTAGTAACACTGGTAAGAGACCATTTAGAATATGTAACGTAAATAAAGTTAAGGTTTTCTATCAACACTGCTCTCGACCGCTCAGAAATCGCTCCTTCCTGGAGCAGATCTCTGTGGGAGCAACTGCAAACTGATCCTTGATTGATCTAAATCCTAAATGAGGCGCTCCCAGCTTTACAATAAATGCTCAAAAATCTTGTTTTTATTTTTAAAATATTTTTAAGCAAGCAAAACAACGAAGTTTAAGAATTGCAATGACGTTTGTGCGCAGCCAATACTTCCATTTCTTAATTCAACAACAAGAAATACTACAAGTGTTTTTGTAGAACTTGACCTAAGCGATAAGAACTCTTCCAACGCCATTATTTTGGGCTTGCTACAAGGTTTTCTATTAATTTTGTTGCTCTATATAAAAATGAAGAAAACAAAACACGTCAAAACATAATAAAAAAAAGTAGGGTTATGTTTATTGTTTCGATGCAAATTTCTTGATCCGCCTTAATACAGAGAGTAAGCGAGATTGACGCGCGCGAAATTTGGGAGCAAATGTTTTGCCTAATCGAACAAAGAAATCTTTTTGAGATGTATCTCGGATCGCTCTGGAACGGTTTTTGATCGTCTATTGGAAACGGTACTGTCTTACGTTTTTCTAAACAAAATTAAAGATATAATACATATTTTAGGTAATTTAGGTATTGTGGTCTTGAAGATTCTAATTTTTTGAACAATATTGATTAAATTATTTATTGAAGAACTGTTCCAATGTTGCATGGATCTTTGGATTCTAGCTTCAAAAATGTTGTCCTTATTACTGTGTAGCAATGCAGCGGTGTCGTCAGAAACAAAAAGTCATTTTCTTCTGAATTATATGACTCAACTTATTTGGCAATAATTATTATTTTTCTTCCAAACTCTTTATTCGTTTTTGCTGTATATTGTAATGAAGGAACTTTTTGAAAATTTGTTTATTTTTGTTCCATGTGTTAACATTTTGTTAAGTATAATTGCTGAGCCCATTGAGTTTTAAAGTTCCATTGGGCATCTTAAATCATGTAACGCACAAGGGGGGTAGGGGTTTAGGCATGCGTAACTTTACATGTTATTTCCTGAATTTTTGCATTACATAATTTATAAATTATCCCATTGGAGTCTTCGAAGTAGCGTATGGGAACACAAAAAGGGCCCAATTATTTTCGCTCTTTTTGTATTGTACACGTGTTTAAGTACATGGTTCTTCTACAATACCTATTCTTGCTATTTTTGGAATTGGCTTTATGATAAAGTTGATAATTCTAAAGATAAAAGGGTCTGTTGCTATAGACCGAAAGCCAACATGGGGTAGCTCTTCCCCCAACACTGAAAAAAATGCATAATGCCCAGGCATATACGTACAATGTATTTTTGACCTATGTTTAGTTGACGTAAGTACCTGTATATGTAAACCAATCGCGATTGACTTAAGTAACTATTTTGACATATTTTATTTAAATGCATCACATATTCGACCAAAAAATATTTGAATGAAATACTTGAGTATTTAAATCAAATAATTTATATTGCTTAATTTATGATATATTTGACTTAAATGCGTCTATGATTGGCTCAAGTCTATAATCTGATAGTACCCTTATAGCTAAACCAACTGTGTTCCGTTTAAATCACCCATATTTGTTGTTTAAATAATACGATATATACTAATAATAAACATTAATCAACAACGTTTTGAAGCGGTACTTTTTAGGACTCCCCCGTATCTTTTAGCTTTTCGTCCTGCGCGCAAGCCTGCAGATGTTTTATGTGGTACATCAACTCCGGCCATTTTACCGGTGTGTACAGGGCCTGGTCACTCGAGCTTCACTTACCAGTCGATGGCGGCGCCACCGTAGACCCCCGCTCATCCTCACCCAACCCGCTACTGCCACTCTTTTCGGTAGAAACCAGCTGATCGGTCTCGAATTTTCTGGAATTCCATTTTTTCGTTTTTTACTGCAATTTTTAATGTTGGTAAACCAACATTTTTGGTATTTAGGAAACCAAATTTTACCGGCCAGCCAAAAATTCAAGAATTTGTTAATAATCTCAAGTAAGTATATAACATAACCTATAAAATAAATTTGCATGGTTTATTTTAACAAAAAGCCCAATTTCATCGGCGTGGCCAGCCTGAAGGGGGCTGCGGCCTACGTCTATGCTTTCTGTGATACACATATATTGTATCTGTATTTTTTTAATAGTAGTGATCCAGGGGACCCCTGCAATACATAAGGGCAGCCTGAGATCCAACAGAGGGGGCCAGGCCCCCCTTAGCTACGCTGATGTCTATCCTCTGATTGTGGGTTATAAATTTCAAACCTTGGGCTGGGTTCGGTTTGTTATCTAGCACTTTTGGTAAATAGGAATTATAACATTCCGAAGAAAGAATATTGTTTGTATATTACAATTTTATATTGTTTCAGGTAATGTTTTTCCAGCTGCTCCAAAGGAGACATGACTGACATGCACATAGAGTGGGGCTCGTGTTCACAATTCACATTTTCAAAAACGAGACCAATTATAACAGCGGGATAGATCATTTAGGGTAATTTGGTGTGTATGCTAAGGTAGGTAACTGATCAAGAGAGCAGCACTCACTACGTGACCTAGGATATTCTACCTGGGCAAATATGGTGTACTAAAATTAGCAACCGAACCACCTCTGGACAAAAGTGTTATATAAAATATGATATATTGTGACTGAGCTAGCCCCCTAATATATGTAAGGAACTCACATGTTTATTATTAAGAAAGATTAATTATAATACTGGTATTACATATTTAGTGTGTTGAATTATACAATAAAAAATTAATTAATTTTCTTTTAATAAAGTTTTAAATAAGTTATTTATAATAAATACCTACCCACATACATAATGTAGTTTTATTTTCTGAATTTACTGCCAAAATATTTGCATTGTTTCATTTTTGATATGAAACAATGCAAACATTTTGGTGCAATCAAAATTTAATTTTTAAAATTAGCGGCTGCCGCCGCCGCGCCAGCTGGGCGATTGCAGCGCCGCGCTCGATAGGTCAGGAACTAAAAAAAGAGGCATAGAATGAGTGTCCCATCTTTTTTATACTTATTTACCTAATCTCTTATTTACCTAATCTGTGGGTGTGTAATCAGCACGTAGCTCGCCTCAAAACCACGAAGTTTATGAATTTTCCGCAACCCTTTTGTCGCAGGGTGGATAGTGATATTTGTGATCAATATGTTGCTCCACACTGATTGGTGTTGACTGTAATAATTTAAAGTAAGTTTATAGTTTGAATATTATCCTGTGCTTTCTAACTTAACACATTCAGTGACACGCACCTCTATATTTAACCTCCAATATATTTCCACTTTTTTGTAACAAGCCTGTTTTACTTGCTACAGCACTCTGTGGTTTCCTTATAAAAAATTAAATACAACCCATCTGCCCAGAATACCGCCTTTTGCTTTCACCCACTCCCGCAACCCCTGTGGTACAGTTTTGACTGATTTTCAAGAACTTTGTATTGAAAATTTTGCAAATATATCATTTATAAGCGTAAATACAATAAATGAAAATGAATTAAATAAAATTGTTACTGTTACGGGTCCACAATAATAATGTATGTACGACTCAAATTCGCTTATTAACTTCGTGTTCAAATCTCGCGATATCTATAGCTTGTTTTCTCTGACTGCCTCGTTCCGCGATACTTATAGTCTTTGATCTTTCGCGAACAATCTATCCTTTTTCGGCGCTGGAACGTTCGCGTACAAGATTGACTGTGAGTCATAGATAACGCAACTAAAACCTTGACTAATAATAGAACCATAAGAGAAATCAACCTAATACTATACTAAATCTAAATATATTCTACCTATAAAATTTAAACAACTAAAATTTGTAATACGTTCCCTTTAGGTTTGATCGTCTCGATCAACATTTCCCAGGTTAGGTTTTAGTCTGTCCAGATGAACGACTTGCATCTTGGCTTTCGGGCTGCTTTGGATTCTGTAGACTATATCATTAATTCTCTTAACAACTTTATAAGGTCCTTCCTATGGTGGTGTCAACTTAGGTGATCTTCCTTTCATTCGTTAAGGATTGTATAGCCATTCTGTTTGAACCCTGAAGAGTTTGCTTTCAGGTCATATCTTGCCATTAACTTCTAGATGGTCTTCTTCAGGTAAACCAAATATGATATTACATGGTAACCGTAGTTCTTTACCAAACAGGATACTAGATGGAGTAGCTCCTCTCGTGTTGTGAATGGCGATCAAAAACAATGGAATACAGCGGTGACAATCTGTTTAGTGCTCATCAACAACTTTGCAAAGATGTTCCTGTATTGTTTTAGTAAATCTTTTGACCATACCAACTGCAGATCTAAAGCAGTAGTTCTTGTTTTATGTATTCCTAGAAGGTCACCGAGATTCTGAAAAAGCTTTGATTCTAAGTTTCTCCCTTGATCTTTATGTAGTTCCAAAGGAATGCCAAATCTGCTGAAACCATCGTTTACCAGAACTTTTGCAACTGTAGTGGGCTCTTGGTTAGGAAAAGCAAAAATTTCTGGCCATTTGCTAAAGTAATCCATGACAGCAACGATGTATTTGTTGCACTTTTTAGTTTCTGGAAATGGTCCGGCCACATCAATTGCAATGCGTTCAAATAGCAGGCCTACGTATTGGGGCCTTGGCTGGCTGCAGAAGTCGAATATCGGCGGCTCCAATTTTATACAAGTAAAGTAAAGATTTCTAATTTTGTCCATGGTTTTATTGATGCCTAAGTGCGCTTCTGATTTACCACCATGGCATTCGGCCATTATATGATTTACCATACTCCTAGGAACTACGACTTAATTATTTATAGTAAGCCAATCAGCACTTTCTCAGGCCCGTTTAATTATGTCTCAGTAAATCCCATTGTGCCCACAGTGATTTAAATATCACCCCCTAATTTGCGACATCTTGCCATGATGGTCGTGAGTTCTTCCCTTTGTCTTCAAATTGTGTGGTTCTAATGATCCATTCTTCATCTTGTTCTAACTTTATTTATTTTTTGTCCAATTCTACTGTAATGTTTTCAATAATCAGGGCAAACTCTTCTGGACAATGCGATCATTATTATGCACCCTTCCTGCCCCATGGATTATTTGATAATGGTATTGTTGTTTGCTTTTCAATACATCTCGCTACTTGCCCCTCAGGTGGTTCCATTTTTACGAGCCACTCAAACGCAGCATGACCCGTTCTAATAAGAAGATCCTGTCTATAGAGATATTTGTTAAAGTGATTTAATGATGGCTGGTCTGGATAGCTTTTTAATGAAATATTCGATAACGCTCTTCTACATCTTGTACTTGAGAGAGTACTGCTCCGATATAATCGTTGCTCGCATTAGTATCTAATACGAATTTTCCTTTGGGAATAGGATATGCGAGAATTGGATTAGAAAAAATTTTTAGTTTTCTAAATGCTTGGTTGCATTCGGTATTCCATCGCTAAGAAACATTGTCTTCTGTAAGTCTATGTAATGGAGATACTATTTTGGCGAATCCTTCTTCAAATTGTCTGTAGTATGTACACAGACCCAAAAAGCTTCTCAATTCATGTTTGTCAGGTTGAGGCCATTCTTTTATTGCTTGTAACTTTTTTTCGTCGGTATGGATGCCTTCTCGGGAAACGACGTGACCCAGGAACTCAACTTTTTCTTGGAATAGAAAACATTTCTTTGAGTTTAATTTAAGATTTGCGTTCCTGATTCTTGAAAATACTTCTCGTAAATTGTCTAGATGCTCTTGAAATGATTTCTCTATTACGATAACATTATCCAAGTAGACTAGGCAGGTTTTCCATGTAAGATTCATAGATCGACTTCCATTGGTCTTTTAAATGTAGCTGGGGCATTGCATAGGCCAAATGGCATCACATTAAACTGTATACTTCCAGCAGATAATGCTGTCTTCTCTTTATCTCTTTTGAAGATTCCTACTTGCCAATACCCACTTTTCAAGTCAAGAGTAAAAAACCAATATGATCCTACCAATGTTGTTAATGTGTCGTTTATTCTTTGGTCACGTCGTTAAGTTTTCTGTCGACACAAAATCTAGTAATTTCATATTTTTTTGTGACCAACACCACAGATGACCAAGGACTTGATGACCCTTTAATAACACCGTCACCGTGAACTTCTTCCTGTTTGTCTTCTTGGGGGCTGCCTTTTCGGTTGGGCATCGTCTGTGTTTATAACATGTTGAATAAGTTTTGTGCGTCCCAAAATACTCTTAGTTTTGAAGATATTACTTTGTTCATCTAGAAACTCTTTCATTTTACGAAATTCTTCTGGATTGAGATGCTGCCAAGTTGACTGAAATTGCTGGAGTTGGTAACTGGCTTTTATCCTCGGATGTTGGCTTTTCACAACTTGTCACTTTCTGGACTGTTTCAAATAATGATATTACCTCCCCCTTAATAATTTTGACACAATTTAGAAAAATATTGGCGACTAATCAAGCTGTCTTTATCGGTTTTAACTTATGACTTTGCAACGAGATAGGTGTGGCTTATGAATCCAACGCAGCTTGGTGTTTTACTCTCAAGCCTCCCAAAAATTATCGACTCACTGTTACCGACCAGTCTTGTTGTGCATATTGCCACTACCTTAAATGGTTCTTTATTGATGTTACTATTTTATAAAATAAACTCTTTATTCCCAAATCTTAGGGTATTAAGTTTATTATCAAATGGAAATCCATGTTTACTTATCAAGTCCATTCCCAAAATAAATTCGTCTTCTATTTCTGCAACATTGTGACGAAGCTTCCTAATTAGACCCATCACGTTGGCGGATTCTTCAGTTATAGTTTCAAGTCAGTTTTGAACTTGAGCAATGGTATGGCAGCACCAGTGTCTACCAAGCGCGGATTTGAGGGGGGGGGGTAACAGGGTAATTGCCACCCCTACAAAAAAAAATATGCACTTTTTCCTAACAAAACAAGGGAAAACAGGCGAATTACCACCCCTAGAAAAAAATTTATATTACAAAAAAAAATTTCGTCGACTATTACCCTCCCTAGATAAAAAAAAATTATATTACAAAAAAAAAATTGTCGACTATTACCCCCCCCCCCCCCCCCTAGATTTTGACCCAGATCCGCGCTTGTTGTCTACTGTTATATAATAACTTGTCTTCTATTTAGAAGTCCACCGATGTTGAGACTGTAAGGGGGCTACATTTCCATTAACCAACACCCGCCCCTCTGCGTTGACTAGTTTTAGTTTTTCTGATTGCTTCTTAGGAACTCTGTCCCGCTAGTTGGTGAGCGGGACCTCATTTCGACACGACAGTCGCGTTCAATATGCTCTGTACGTCCGCATCTAAAACGCTTTCCATTTGGAGAAAAGCGTCTGTTTTCTTTTAAAGAGTCAATCTTCTCTATCAGGGGCTCAGCGCCTTTAGGAGAACGTCCTGTTCATTGCTTTTATTTTCACCCTCCTGAATTGAAACAGCCTTTACTTTTGGCCTGGTCATAATATTTAATGATTCAATTTTAGGTGCTCGAATCAACACTTCACTGCTGTTATGTAAGCGTTCTCGACGAAGTAACTTTGCTAAGTCTGTGTCTCACAAGCCGGTAATAAAGCGATCTACCGTGAAGCGATCTCTGTAATTTTCTGGCATTTCTGAGTAAACCAAATAAATCGGCCTCCTGATATCTGCTTCATGCTCTTGTAATGAATCACCTGTTTTTTGCTGACGAATATTTAATTCTGACCAATGTAAATTTTGTAAATGTTCATTTCCATACTTTCCTACTAAAGCTGCCACTTTTTTATTATACTGTTTTCTGGAATGGATCGTAAAAGACTCAGAGCAGTTTCTTGTAGAGCGACTAGCAAAGCTCTAGTTTTTTATTTATCTTATTATTCTCTATTAGATCTCTCTATTGGCTTATTAACTTCGTGTTAATATCTGACGAGATCTACAGCTCGTTATCTCTGACTGCCTCGTCCCGCAATGTCCGGCTGCTTATATAGGGTATTCGATCTTTCGCGAACTATCTATCCTTTTTCTGCGCAGGAACGTTCGCCTACAGAACAAGTGTGAGTCATAGATAACTCAATTAAACTCCTAATACTACACTAAACCTAAATTAATTCTAACTATAAAATTTAAACAACTAAAATTTGTAAGAATATGAATGGCTTCTCCTTCATTTGCCCTTGTTCGAGTGGCGTGTTGCTAATGCTTTCTGCAAACGGCGACACCCCTCAACTGTGGTGGAAATCTGATTTGTTTTAGAGATATAAACAAAATACTATTAATGACCAAAACCATTAAGAACAACAACAAAACATCGTACATAGTACATACAACTTTCTGTGAATTTTCCTTTCATAGTCCGAATTTTTATCTGAAAAGTTTAGTAATAAGCCTTCCATATACCACATTAAAGAATGTAAAAAAAAATTATCTTGAATTTTTTTAGTTTAAATGTTCAATCTTTATTATAATACTAATTTACAGTTAACATAATTAGATAGAAATGTTTCTTGGGTCTATAAGTAGAGCAAACAGGGGTGAATGCTGAACGAAGAACATTTTTCTTTAAAATTGTATAAGTTACCTCCCGACAGACAATGATCTTTAACTTATTACGAAACAGTCTCCTTGCTTACAGTTTCCTTGACTGTTTACTAAGACGTAACCAGTTGAGGGAGCACATGACACATATTCGAGTTGAGAACGAGGCAACCTGCCCAATCTGCGGACAGGGAGACGAGACATCAAGACACCCAACAAGCTCTCGGAAAACCAACTTAAGTGAGGAAGGAATATACTAGCTTTGAAAAAACTAGGATTTTGATTTTAAATCTGCTTTTTTTCGAAAATCAATAAAAATCGACAGGTTACAGGATCTGAAACAAGCGGCAAAACAAAAAATTAATGTCATTTAAGCTCCTCTCTCTCTCTCTCTCTCTCTCTCTTTCTTTTACACCACAGCCACGACTCTGTCTCTTTCTCTCACACAACAGCTGTCAAGGAACAAACGGAATGACTCTCAAACGTCATAATATTTATTATTACCTATGTCCATAGATAGGACTGTTCGTGTTGCCAATATGACAATTTCACCATCGTGCTGATCGCCACAAAATCATCCCGTTCGTTCGCTTACAGAAGTATTGGCTTTGTCCTTCTTGGACAGTTAGCAAGTTACAAAGCCGTAGACCTTAAGGTTGTCTGGTTATGTACCACTTAAGTCCCATAAAAAAATTCATCATCAATCATCCCATTTGCCATCACTGCTAGAATCTTCAGGAACGGACTTATTGTACTATGTTCAATAGATGCGCGCGCTATGACGTCAAAAAGATGACTGATGGGCTAAAATTGTGATATGCCGTTCCATATCACGGTGGATAGAATAGACCCGTGTTCGGATGTTATATATATATATATATATATATATATATATATATATATGTCAAATTTTTCACGTCAGTGGTGGTACAGCTGATTTTTGTAAACAAAAGTTAGATATGATATGAACAACGGAACTACTAATACTTTTTGAATTTTTTGAAAACTAAGGCAATTTACCCACTGTTTTCTAGTACATCCTTATAAAATATAATTTTCTAGACTTATTGTCGTTATTTTTTTTTAGCCCGCTTTATTTTTTATTACACAAAACTTAAACTAGAAGTCAAACTGAATGTGATCGTTTAGTATCAAAGGTAAACCGAGGACTTGGGAAGTAAACAAAGATGTAGGTCAGCGGATTATTTTTGAAGCTGAACCGAACACGTGTGTAAAGAGAAATGAAAGCGGGCTAAAAAAAGTAACGACTGGTATGTCTGAAAAATATTATTTTATAAGAATATACTACAAAATAGGAGGAAAACTGCCTTCGTTTTTAAAAAATTCAAAAAATATTAATTGTTCATATCATCATATCTAACTTTTGTTTACAAAAATCAGCTGTGAAAATTCGACATATATTTATAAGATCCGAACATCGGTCTATTCTATCCACCGTGGTTCTATATAAGGTGTGGGTTTCTTCGTCAAGAGTAAAAGTAAGTATTACACAAATTTAGATACAGCGTTAAACCAGGATCAATGTTAAGGAGAATTATTTTAAAAATTATATAGGCGAGTTACGCTATGACGTCACAAAAATGGCCAAACTGGCGAAAATGGTAATATACGATTCTAAGGTAAAGGCATTTCTGCAAAACAATTGAAAAAATGTAAATTATTATGCATTGGCTATTTCTTTACTTATTCGCTTTATGTTAGGGAGGGGGCGGGGCTCGGGCCCCCGCTGCCCCCGTTGGATCCGTTACTGGATAAAAGAGACAAAAATAGTTTTATTTAAAATATAGGTATTTTTTAATATGCTATACTTACTTATTATATTAAGTAATATAAGTAGTATAAGTAAACCTAAATATAAAAAGTAAAAAATCCTAAAAGTATCACAATAAAGATTTTTGCGTAAATTTTAAATAAATAAAAACCAAAACATGATTTATAAAATAAACTGTAGGTATTTGCATAATTTTTGGTTAGTTATTAAAGGTAATAAATGATTAATATAACAAAAAACAAAACTGGTGCTCTACTTCTTTGGTATAATTAATAAAAACTAAAATAGTCTAAAGAAAATCTAACTACAGGTCGGTATTAAAATAATCCAAAAATATTGTTAAATTTGACAATTAGATTAAGTTTTACAGTTTTAAGATGTAACTGGGAGAAAAGAAAGACAAAAATATAGAAATAGCAGGTTATTAAGTATACTTCAGTTAATCTTGACACTAGCTGTTATGAAAACCATACTGTAGGTTCTATGTAAATTTTCCACTAAGAAAGAAAAATAGAGCTCTTTAGTTACTAAATTAGAAACAGAAACTAAACAAAATAATTATTAAATAATACTATAAATAATTTCTGCAGTAACATTAAAAACAACTAAAAGAACTTAAAAGGAAAATCCCTTTAAAACGGAAACAGTTCATTAAAAGCACAATTAAAAATTAAAAATAATATGACAAGAAAAGACGAAAACGTATAAGTACTTTCAGTTTTTAGTTCTGCTGTATAAAATGAGATTTGTAGAATGTTTATTTTATTTTATGTCGTTCTTGTACAAATTCGACATATGATCCGTAAAAAAACATGATTGTTAGTAGAGTAAGAAAAAAAATGTTATTACTCTAAGGTACTGCAGTTTTTTCTTCTAAAATTTAAGTAGAAAAATCTGAAGTTCACAACAACGAAACTTCTTGTACAAAATCCGAATAATGTAATTAGAGCGAGTACGACCGAACGAATTCGTTCGTTTGTGCTTCCAAAACATTCGATAATGTTCCTGTTATATTTACATGCAGGAGCCATAAACCTTTTTCGCGGTAATTTTATTATAATTTTAATTAAAAAAGGGAAAACACACAGTCGCAGGCCATTTGGATGTGTTTTTCTTAGTTGTATAGAAGTAAACAATAATAAAATTTAAAATCAACGTCATCTCAGACAGCCTTGTTTTCTGGCACTGTCAACGAACAAGACAATATAATGTTTTTAAACCGATTAAACTAAACGAATTTGTTTGATGATTCGCTGGTTTACCTCGAGTAGTAGCAGTGGTATGCCCAAATGAATTATTATTTCTTTAAGAGGACGCTTACGCTACGCAAGTACAATTGAATCAAGAAATTTCTTAAATCGTGCTAGCTATATTAAAATGAAGGTACTGGAATTAAAAACAAACTAAATCTATATTTTTGGAAATTGATTCAGAACCTGCCTGTTTGTTAGGTACTCTCATTGGTGTTTTTATTGCTACGTTCTTATATTTAATTATTATTTATTATATTCCCAACAAACATTTAAAGTTGTAACGACGAAACCCCAACTAGAAAGAATTTCTTAAAAGTAACCGCAACGTACTCCCGCTACGTCTCAGTATACCATACAGCGACGTTATAATTCCCTAAGTGGGGAACCAATTTCTGGTTATAACTACTTGGCCAAGTGTTTAAAGTCACAGTAGTAACAACTACACTACTACGTCGTAGCCAGGTATCTACTACGTCGTAGAGGCTGTTTTTTTCCGTAATAACATAAAAGTTGCGATGTAGTTGCAAATAATATAATCGTTTCTTTTTGGTAGAATTGTTACACAATATGGTGGACACAACAGTAAACAGACTCGCTTAGTTTTTTTGTTTGGTTATGGTTATAATATGTACTATGTTATCCAAAAGTGTGAGAATTTACGAGCAGAGGATCAAAATTCGAGTGCGACGCAAAGTTTTTTGTATAACATGCATTATATATATTGAAAAAAACCGGTGCGCCCGTAAAATTGAGCCGTTTTCTGGTAGTTGATGGAATTTTTGTGTTGTGATTTTGGAGGTTATGTTTTCATAATCAACAGTTAACTCCAACAAATGGTGCTTAAGAAGAACATTTTTGGTAAGCTTCAACTAATTTGTTTATAAAATAGTATAGCTTTTTAATATGAGCTCATAAAACGACAACAAAAATATTAAATTTTCTTTCTTACATAAAAACATGGCGTCCCAAACTATATTCCCTGATAGTCGAAAGGGTTACTTGAAAGTGAGCCTAAGTTACGGCAACGTGTCACTTACGACTTTTATGTCGGCATTCCTTTTTAGTTCTAGATAACACACTCGAATTTCTACTCCTTCGTTGCAGAAACGTATTATTAACTAGCTTTCGCCACTAGAAAACGTCTACAGAGTGATAGGAACCACGCGATAAGTATAACTACTACCCTCAAGTTATTGGAGTGTCGCCACTTGTCATTTGCCGTTTCTGTCAACAACAGCACCACTGCTTATAGGTTTTGTACCAGCGTGAATTTGTGGTAGGTTTTAAAACAAAAACAAGATAAATTAAAATTCATTAGAACAATAAATGAAGTGCCAATAAAAAGTGTTTTTTAAAAATGTATGTTGCAGTCGAGAGCATGATCCCTATTCTAGAATTTCTAGGAAGTGTTGGTCAAGGAACTAAAAGAACGTAGTCACATCAATGATATCAACTTATTGTTACTTTTTTATTTACACATTGCTCTCACAATTCGTATGTAGTATTTTTTATTGTTTTTAGATATTTTGGCATTGTCAATATTCAGTAATTTTTATTATTATAAGCCCTATAAGTAAAAAAACAATCTCTGAGACTTGTTAGATCGCTTAGAAATCCGCATGTAACCACGATATATTTAACTTGTTTTTTTAATCGCCGCAAACAGCACAAAAGTTCCTAGATGAAGTCTAGCATATCCCAGAGGTTATTTTAGGGGCCGTGCATAAATTAGATATTAGGGACCTATTGCAATAAAGCCTGGCACAAAACACAGCACAAATTTAAGTTTATTCACTTCAAACCAAGCTTTAACAACAGCACAAATTTGAAGAAACCCCAAGCTCATCACATAAAATGAATCACAGTGAGACACGACACGTCAGCACAAGAGGCATAGATAAACGAATTCGGTTTAGTCCGCACAAGAGGGTTACGATGGCGATAGCGATAGGGTGGTGCCACAGCACAAACAACGAACGACCGTAAAGACAGTACAAGAATAGAACAGGAACAAGTAGCGTAAAAGATTAAGGATGGAGATTAAGCATGGACCAGGGAATTCTTAAAATCCGTGTGCGGTACTCGATACTTTGGATCAATATTTTGCATTTTGATTGTTTTGCAAAATGGTCAAGCAATGAGCTCGAAAAAATGGACTGCTTAAGGTAGTTAAAAAAATATTTGCAAAACTATTCCTAATATTCCCATATTATAAAAGGAGCCACAAAAAGTAGGGTTAAGAATGTGTGCGACCAAGATGCGACTTCAAAAAGTCTACGTTTTCAAAGTAGAAACAGGAAGGAGAGATTACTTTAGAAGATCGACATTAAAAAAAAGTCAAAGTAGTTGCGACTTTAAAGTTGATCCAAAAAGTTATTTTGTCTACATTGTTACATCAGATGTTACTATGATGACACAAACTTTTGTGGTAAAAATTAAAGTTATAATGTAGTTGTCGGATACACTTGTTTGGGACTCCAATGAAGCTTAACTTTCTAGTGGTAATTAAGTAGGATATAAAAGTCATACGAAATAACGACTAAAAAGAAAGTAAAACTTTAGCAACGTCCTATTGTGGTAAAGAAGACTATCAGAATCGACTATCAAGAAACAATCCTCAGAAGTAGTTTAGAGGGTCGTTTTTACGAAACATCTACTATTTCCTGATACTAAATAGTAGTTAGAACTAAAAAGTAACAAATTTTGGTTGGGATCACCACATTTCTACTATAAAAAAGTAGCAAAGCCTTTAGAACATGTAGCCGCTACTATAAATGTTAGTTGGGTTTCAGCTATTAAAGATCCGTTTTTAAACAATATTAAGTTTTTCTCGCTGTTTTTTGTGAATTCTTCTTCCAATGTGGAGGAGCACAGGACCGGATCTGATTTGTTTAAATACATTTATAGCTTCTTTGTGAGACGCACCATGTAAAGGTTTGCTGTTAACTGCCAGAATCTCGTCACCTGAAATCAAACCATAATAATTAGTTTTAAAAAGAATATGCAGCAAAGATTTAAGAGCGACCGGAATAGGGGTGCATCGAGGAAAGGTTTCGGGGGTCAAATTAAATTAGAACTTTAGTTTAACTTTTATTTCTGTTTCTTTATGTCATTAATTTAGTTTCTTAATTTGAATTTGTTTTGAAAATTTAACTTAAAGTCTTTATCAAAAATAGTTTATTGCGACGGTTGTCTTTTAAGTTTTGCATATACAGCTGAAATAAAAACAGTAGATAACTTTATTGTTTCTCGAAGTACATCTTCACGAAAATTCATGTACATTTGCATGTAGTCAAACCAGTTCTCGAAGTTGTAATTCTATTCTGTCCACTCATGATTTTTGGAAAAGTATAGAAATCGTTGGGACTTAGGTCGGGACTATATGGATGGTCCAACAATTCGACATTTTGTTGGGTTAAAAATCCAATGGTTTTTTGTGCTTTGTACCAACTGTCATTGTTTTGGTGGATTGTGAATCGTCGTTCGGGTTTCATTTCGTTTGCCTTTTCTTCATCTCGGAATGCCCAAACAGACGACTGATGTCTATTTTCGGGTTCATATGAGTAAATCCACGATTCCACACCACTGACAATGCTGTAAACGTTTTTCGAGTTTGCTGCCTCAAAATCGTTAAGTTATCTGACACCAATTGACCTTAGTTTCTTTGTGTTCTTCGGTTAACAGATGCGGTATCCAGCTGGAAACTAATTTTCTTACCCCTAATTCTTCATAACAATTTTTTTAACTTGTGGTCTTTGAAACCCCGAATGAAGCCTCAATCTCACGATATTTCACATGTCGATCTTCCGTGATGAACATGCGCACAGCATCGATGATTTCCTGGGTAACGGTTCCGTCCACGCTTGAATTCTCCATACCGACGAGACACTGTCGACTGATGTGGTGGTTCAGTTCGGTTCATCAATTCGGCAAGGCATTTTTGTTAAGATAATTTACTTTGAAAGTTGTAACAAATTACAGTCCGAAAATGTTAGGTATAAAACGATATGTATCGCACTGACGTTTTGAATTTAGGTTAAATAAAGATGGAGGTTAAGTTTTAGTAGATACATTCGATTAGTGTCGCCCTCTATGTTCCTATATGTAAAATATAAAAAACAGCCCTCGTAATAGTGCCATGAAATACCAGAGCTTTTCTTAGGTCTTTGTCGTACGTTTTTGGAGAAACCAAACCATTAAACACTCGATTGTTGGCAAGTTTTTTCTATCTTGAATTTTTTTTTCAAATTAAGGGGTATAAGGGTATTTAACCTTATATTTTTTAATTTTAATAATTAACGATATTTACAAATTACCGCCTGACAAAATGCTACCTTTACCTAATGTTTTAATAGCTTTTGGAATAATTAGAAAGCCAATTTTATGTTTAAAAATATATTTTATTTTAAAATATGTAAATTCGTAAACTTGACATTTTAATCACCGTTGACATTGACAACTGTCAACCATAACATAAACTGGTTGGTTTACTAAGTAATGGGTGTGTTCACCACTGAAGGTTAAACTAACTACAAATATTCAAACACCTCCTCCTCAAAGATTGAGTCGCCGGGGAGCTTTCACAGATCGACCGTATCGGGAGCGCGTATAATTCGAGTTGTCACTTGTATCATTTTTATTACTCAACTTAAAACTATCATTTCTGGGTGATACAGAAAACCCTAATAATTCTGTGGTGCTACTATGTGGTGAATTTTGAGGAGTATGAAAAGATCTTACAGAGCCTGGACTATTTATATTTTGTAAAGGAAAAATATTGTTAGGATGGATATTATTATAAGAACTTTCACTTGGGTACAATTCAGGATCACAAATAAACTTGTAATCTGATTTCGAAGATGACATTTTTATGTGTGAGGTATTTCGTCTAACAATTTTATTGTTATGCTCTTTTTTAACCCAATAAGATCTTGGCTCCGAAGCTTTTTCAACAATAATTGCTTTTTGCCAAGTTTTTTCTTTTGAAGTTTTAATTACCACTTTATCCCCCTTTTTATAAGAATGTGAATTCCTACGAGCTAATTTATCAAAATTTGACTTCATAATTTGCTTTTGTTGACAAAGTTTATTATAAATGTGCTCTATTTTCGGCTCTAATTTTTTATAAGTGACAGAAAGCTCTGTTTTTAAAATTCTACTCTGTAAAATTTGCGCGGGAGTAGCATCAAGATTTATTATAGGTGAATTGTTATATTCTAGGACACATTCCCTAAAATCGCATCTATCATCAAAACTTTTCCTCAATATTTGTTTAGCTATGCTTACTGCTTTTTCTGCCATACCATTGCTCTGATGGTAATGTGGAGAACAAGTTGTAATCATAATATCTTTACTTTTGTAATATTTTTGACAATGGTTTGACACAAAAGGCAAATTATCTCCTACAATAACCTGAGGATAACCAAATCTAGTAAAAACATCCTGAAAACAATCAATAACAGATTTGGAAGTTTTATCTTTCAAGCAAATTAATTCAAGCCAATGTGAAAAATGATCTATCAGTACTAAGTAGTTTTTTCCAGCAAATTCTACAATATCTACAGCTACCTTATTAAATCTTAGCTTAGGAACACTGTGTGGCATAAGAGGTTCCTTGTAGTTTGCTGGCAAGTATTTTTCACATATGCGACAACTTTTAATATACTTTTTGATGTCGTTAGTCAAATTAGGCCAAAAAAATAATCTTCTAGCTTTATTTACGGTCTTGCTGATACCAATATGACCTTTGTGTAAAAGTTTTAGCATGTTAATTCTGAGTTTTTGAGGAACTATAATTTTGTCTTCAACAAAAATTACACCTGCCTCAACATAAATAGAATCTTTTAAAGGATAGTAAGGTTTACAATCTGCAGATATTCTTTGTTCTTTAGGCCAACCATTGTAGTAATAATCATGAATTTTTAACAAAACAGGATCTTTACTTGTTTCGAGTCTAAATTGATCTTTTCTTTCCTGACTCATAGGTAAGTACTTTGAAACTAAATGAACCATTTCAAACATGTCAGGGTCTGGAGAATTTTTTACTTGTAAACTTGCCCTTGATAACATATCTGCAAATTGTACACTTTTACCTGGTACATAGTAAACACTTAAAGAATATTTCATTAATTTGAGCCTAAATCGTTGCAATCTTACTGAGCCTATCTTTTGAATGGGTTTTTTCATAATCGAGATGATGGGCTTATGGTCTGTTTGTACATCAACTATTTGCCTATAAATAAAATCATGAAATTTTTGGGTACCAAAGTAGATAGCCAAAAGTTCTTTTTCGGTTTGACTATAATTCACTTCATGATCATTCATAGACCTTGAAGCACAAGCAACCAATTTTAAAGTATCATTTTCATATTTTTGAAACATACAGCATCCTAAACCATTTTTAGATGCGTCACATTGGAGAACTGTCTGTTTTAATGGGTCAAACGGGACAAGAGCTGGTGTTTTAGTTATAACTTCCTTTAACTGGTCAAATGCTTGTTGATGCATGGGTAACCATGACCACTCAATATTATTTTTAAGTAATTGACATAACGGATGCATTAACTCTGACATATTTTTGACATAACGTCTTACATAGTTAAAGGAACCAATAACTCGCTGTAATTCGACTTTATTTGTTGGCGTTTGAAGTTTGCACAAAGACTCTATTCTGTCAGGATCAATTTGCATACCATCTTGGGAGAAAATTTGTCCCATAAACTTGACCTGGCTCTGACAGTACTGGATTTTGTCTTTATTGAACTTTGCACCAACTTCTTAAGCTCTTTTAACAACTTCAGCTACTGCTAAGTCATGTTCTTCTCTCGTTTTCCCATAAATAATCATATCATCATGTACAGTTACTAAATTTTGTAAATTTGAAAAATGCTTTTCGACTTCATCTTGGAACAAATCTTGAGAATTGGACAAACCATAAGGTAACACAATATACCTATAAATACCGAATGGAGTTGCAAAACAGCATTTCCATGAAGATTTGTCATTAAGTTCCAATTGGTGGTAACCTTCAGAAAGATCAAAAACTGTAAAGAATTTTTTATCTCTTAAATTTGAGCAAACTTCTTCAATATTTAACCCTAATCTTGGTTTTCTGACGATTTGAAGATTTAGATCAGAAGGGTCCAAACATAACCTTATTTTTCCGTTAGATTTTTCAACGATCACCATTCTATTTATACTCGCTTCAGGTTTTATTTCGTCAACTTTGACTATTGCCTTTCTCTCAACTAATCTATCTAATTCTAATTTTAGTTGGTCCCGGATAGCAAAAGGAATTTTGCTAGGTGGATAACAAACATTTTCAAAATTTTCTTTTAAAGGAATATTATGTTTTCCTGGGAACCTACCAAAGCCAGTAAAAAATTCCTGATTTTTCTTAATAAACTCGTTTTTTTCAGATAAATTTAAATTTTGTTTGTTTATGTTGTTAATTCTTTTTATTAACTTTAAATTTAAGCATGCCTGGCCACCTACAAGGACCTGATTTGCCCCATCAATGATAACAAAATCTTCATAAATTTCCCTATCTTTATATGAGCAATGTAAATTTACAGTCCCTATTGGTTTTGCCTGACTACCTTCAAAACCCTTTAAAATATATTGTGTGGGCCTAACTTTAAACTGTTTGTCTATTTTCTTAAAAATTTTGAGCGGTATTACACTAACATCAGCACCAGTATCTAGTTTTACTTTAATTTTCTTTGTTTCAATAAACAAATTTTCACTGAAATCTTCACTTACCCCTTGTTCTGGATACTTATCTTTCTGGACTCGGTTTACAAAAATATCACTGTCATCTGAACTTGATGCATCACTCTGTTTAGCCTGTCTCACATTTCTGACATGACATGAAACAGCAAAGTGGTTTTCAATTCCGCATTTCCCACATTTTTTGCCATATGCTGGACATTCTCGGGGTCCATGTACTGTTTGACATCTTTTGCAATTAAAACTTTTTCCAGAATCAGTTTTTGTCTCATTATATTTTGAGCCTTTTGTAGATTTTTAAAATTTTTGATATTTGTTTTTCTTTTTCACAAAATTTACTTCACTTCCAACCTCTTGAAACTGCAAACTTTGACTTTTACTTTGTTCTGAGGTTCGGCAAAAATTAATTGCTTTGTTCAATGTTAAGTCATCAATCCTTAATAAGGCCTCTCTTGTTGTTGGGTCCTTAATCCCCATAACAATTCTATCCCTAAGGGCTTTTTCCTCTTGGGACTGGTTGGGGTCCACAGAATTGTAGTTACATGTCTTTATGAGGTGTCGACAGTCTGTGAGAAAATGGTCAAAGGTCTCACCTTCTTTTTGCTGTCTTCTAGAAAACATGTATCTTTCAAAACATTCGTTTTTCCTCGGATTAACATACTTTTCAATTTCAGCCAACATACCATCATAGGGGTCCAAATTTGGTGAAATTTCAAATGTTGCCATGATCCTTGCGGCATCATGCCCTATAAGGTTGCGTAAAATACTTAGCTTGACACTTGAGGGTGCTTGGTCTTGGCCGGTTGAAACTAAGTAATCTTGGAAAGCAGTTTGCCAAAATTTCCACTCTGATGCTGCATTCGATGACTGCAGATCAAAATCTGGTGGTAGTTTAACTGGGCCACCGACATTTTAATAAATTTCTGCACTAAAATTTGCGTAATTTACATAAACCGGGCTTAAACTTATGTTTGTTTGGGTGTACAATTCCGACACACGCAATCACTTTTTTTTCACGCCTGTAAACTTAGGGATACTTAATTTCACGACTGCGCCATGTTTTAATAGCTTTTGGAATAATTAGAAAGCCAATTTTATGTTTAAAAATATATTTTATTTTAAAATATGTAAATTCGTAAACTTGACATTTTAATCACCGTTGACATTGACAACTGTCAACCATAACATAAACTGGTTGGTTTACTAAGTAATGGGTGTGTTCACCACTGAAGGTTAAACTAACTACAAATACTCAAACACCTAAAATACGATCAGTTCTTTCCCAGCTAAAATAAGAAAGAATAACTTAAGCAAAATCTATAGACAAACAGTCTTCCTTAGCAGTGGCAGACTAAGGTGGCAGACCCAATATAATTATTTTTAGATTCTTCTTGTGTTTAATAATCACGAACGCAACTGGAGAAACCCTTATGTTATCTTACAGTGCTTGGGGACTGACGCCCTCCCCAGAGCCATTTAATTTTGACCTCCAAAAATCAAGATTAAAATTTATTGATCTGCGTTCAAGACCCCTCCAGGGATTCATCTCCGCGTATTGAACCACGCTCAGCCCCCCCCCCCCCTGCAGGATAAATTTCTGCGTACGCCACTGAGTTTTATTTATTTTATTCATTCGCAGTGAAAAAGTTAAATTTTAATTCAAAACCACAAATCTACAATAAAATATTTTGGTTGAAACAGAAACCGGAGTATCCTGTCATGGGCAAAACTGAAAAAAAAATGGCGTGGCAGGCAAAATTTTGAGAAAAAGTAATAGCCGTTTTCATTTAAGGTTAAGCACACGCCACCTCATCAGTTGTGTAGCAAAAACGTGACCTCGCCAGTTACGGGTTACTTTACAAAAACTTTGTGAAAAATTGAGGCTTAAGTAAAAAAATAAATCTCACCTTCTTTAAGGCTGCCATTCTCGGCAGCTTGCCCATTGTTGAAAATCGTCTTCACATAAATTCCAATGCTGCCCTTCGGTGAATCTCGACCTCCAACAATGCTAAAACCAAGCGGTTTTAATTCGGGCCCTTTTTGGAACATAACTTGTCGTATCGTAAATGTGTTTCCGCCTCTTGGAAGAGTACAAAATTTCGATTCTTCTTCTTCCTGTTCTTCTTCCTCCAGTTCTTCAATTGAATACTGCAAGTAAATATTTTAACTAAAATTTGTGAGATTGGGGGAATATTGGTCAAGTAAGTAATTCTGGCAAACGAACGATCGAATTTTGCACATAACTTATGGTTTCTTTAATTGTAGACACTTAGACCAGTATTTACTAAGGGGTCTAAAATGCTAAAGTGCTAAAGTCCTTTAAACTCTGTCTAAATTTTGGTTCAAGGTTTATCTAGTTTTTTGCCTTGAATGTAATAGTTCTCAATATTCATATAATTGTTCATAAATACCTTACAATATTTTCGTTGTTACAATGTCATGTCCGTAAAAAACTTTAAAATTAATAAAAAAATATAATATTTTGGTTAAAAAATGACAGCCATATTTAAACGTCCAATCGTCACTAGGAGATGTCGAATAACATCGGTGTAAGTCAGTGTTAGCTGTCCGCTATATTTTACATGTTAATTATTTAGACAAGTAAACCGATTTTCAATTCTTTTGGTTCGATGTGTTACTGAAAAAAGATTCTAATATATCTTGCGCTTTTTACAATATTTAAATATTGATACGTATTTAAGACATATCTACAGATGTAGTTTTAAGTTATTTGTGAGTTATTTAACCTTGATAGGTTTTTTATCGATCATGGATTATTTATATTGTTTTTCTACAACTACAATTTGAGACTATTTTTAACGGGAATCCTATGACTGCACGGACTGAATTTCCAAAAAATGACAGTTCGTTACAAATTTTATATGTGGTTTTTCTTTATTAAAAAAAAAATCATTGAGAAATGCTTATTGTGCTGTTGCTTAGCGTAAACCAAATTTTTGTAGTAATTTGACCTGTAAGTATTTAAAAAATACACTTAAACCAGTCGGTATCAAGTTCATAGACTTTAGTGACAGACCGTTGTCTAAGTTTTAGGATTTTAGTAAATACTCAAGTTCGTGAAAAATTAAAAAATTTATATGCATGGTCACTTATATGTTTTTGAATTTAGCAAGTGGGGTATATTTCGTGGATTTAAAGTTAACATATTTGACTTCCAGCTACCAGTTTAAAATTTTGCACTTTGCTTATCTATATGTATATTAAACACAAAAAAAACGCTGGAAGGCACCCCATCAGAGTTACTTACTTACATTATTGTATGTACAAAGGTATGTTTTCAGAAAAATATGAATTTCTCAATAACGGATGTTGTTATACATCGTTTGAGAGCTATTTATTTATTATTATTAAAAAACGCTACAAAAATATCCCAACATTTTTTTTCTTGTACAAGTTCCTACCTCCTGATAATCGTCATCTTTGTACAACCGGTAGGTACATATTAATCAAAATTGAAATATCTCCATTACGTATTTATTATTATGGCCGCGGAATATGTTTTCAAAAAAAGCGTTTTGATAAATATTGATTTTTGAAGAAAATGTTTCTCGAAAAAGTTGGTTTCAAAACAATGTCTTCGAAAAAAAGTTCGCGAAAACTTTGTTATCGGAAACAAAGTTTTTCGTAAAATAGCTTTTTAAAATGGATATATAATTCGAAAAAAAGTAGTTTTTTCGAAAAAAAGCTTTTGAAAACTTATTTTGCAGAAAGCGGAACCCTTGCAAAACAACGTCTAACCAAAAATTTATCTTTTGTTGGCAATTTTAAAAAATAATTTGTTGTTTTTTACTTATGTAAGTGAAACCTCAACGTTTAAAAACCCAAGATATTAATCGTGGTCGTGGTAGTCTTATTAAATGTCAAAATGGCTGTAACTTTTTCAACATTAAGTGAAACATTTTTTGGTAGGTAGATTGTGTATATTTTAGAACAAAATTGCTTTTGCTTTTGTTTTATTTGAAGTCAGTCAAATATCTAAAAATTTACTCAGAAACAAACTAAGTGAAACATTTTTTGAATGTATATTATTACCTATTATCGCTAGATTCAGGGTGTCAAAATTTTTCCTTTACCTACATTTTTTAAGAAGGTGTAACTTTATGAGTGTGCATTTTTAGATTTTTTGAGGAAGGCCATTTTATTTAGGGGGGGTTGGTTCTTTGGATAATAGGGGAAAGGGGTGCAAAATGTGGTACGTAGCTAAACTGCACAAGAATTAAAAAAAATAACATCAGATATTTTAACTTATGACTAGTAAAACTCTGCAATATGACAGGTGCCTGTAGACTGAGCTTTTACTTGACATGTGGTTTGAAGGTAGGTAAATACTTTTTTAAAGATTTTTTGATATTTTGTTTACATTGCACAATTTAGAATGCATATAATCAAACCCGTTGCCTGTATAATTAGCTTTTTACTATATTTGATTTTTGATGGAATTTAACATGGTTTGTAGCAAAACGAAAGTTGGTGAAGGAGGTACAACAGGGTACCCTTTTATATACCTAGTAAGCTATAGCCCATTTTGCCCCAAATATGTATTTTTATTTTTATTGGTTGGAGTTTATTTTGTCTTTGCAACGTACCTGCTCATAATTAATGTACTAGACTCGACAACAATAACCAGAAAGCTGCAGTAATTCTTTGTAAATTATATAAATACTAAATATAACTATTATAAAACTTTTTGGCTCAACTTTTTACTTCTTAAATAAATGTTTAATGTTGGTTAGTTTTTTAATAAATAAAATGTGTGTTACTAAAATATTGCTTTTAAATTATATATACCCTACCCTGTTTTCCCCTACATGTACCCCATTTTACTCCGTATGTGGGAAAAAGTCAACTTTTAACAAATATAAATAAAAAATATGATGGAGTTTTAAATCGCTTAAAACATAAAGATAACATTATATCTAGCCAACTAAATTCTAAAATATAGAACGCAATGATGCTCATTTGATCCCCCTACAATTTTTTATCGGAAAATACTTACCAATTTTAACGGGGATCAGCATTTTCATCTTTATTTTGGTGAGATTAGTGTTAGAGAGGTTTGGCCCTGTGTCCAGCTTTAAAAAGGGATTTTAAAAATTTTATAATATCTTTGCCCTAGTTTACCCTATGAAATGCATGCAATTGAGAAACATATGGCCCCGTTCTTGCTGTAAAAATCCAAAAATATATTGATAGCCACTTATACGGCTGTTTTATTTGTCTGGGGTGAATTAAATAGTTCAAACAACGTTATGATAAATTTTATAGGTTGAAGCATTTTTAGGTTTTAGAGAACAGAGGAAAAATTGGGTCCCCAACTCTTTATAAGGAAGGTTTTTAAGACAAACGTTTTTTTAAACATTCTATTAAATACAGGATATAGACAGTTAGAAAGATTTGTTATACTTAACCAAAGCCCGGAAAATGCTAAACTAGGTGGTATCGACATACACACTAAGTACAACATAGAGGATGCCCTATAAGTTTTTTTACGCTGTTACCGTGAAAGGCTTTTAGGTAAAGTTAAAGTATGGATTGCGGTTATAAAAGCTTATATAATAAAATTAATAGTGTGCAATGCAATGGCAGTGGCGGCAGAAAATTCCTTGGGAGGGAGGCGAAATAAAGAAGACAATTCATGTTTCTTCTGAAAACTAAAAATTTAAGATTTTCAAGTTAAATTTGGCTTTTTTGCAAAAACGATGGAGGAATGTGTCCAATATTTTTGCGGATGGGCTAGAGGATGCCTATATTGAACCGGGTCCCACATTGGACCACTTCGGATATTTCTGAAACCATGCCCACTACCTGGCTAATCAAACGTCTCCTTGATATTGCGTTTTGTGTAAGCATGAAAATGGCAGTCTTATAAAATATTTTAAATACATAATGCATTACTGACTAAATCGTTTTTTGGAGTAAAACACGTGGATACATTTTTCTTTATAAATTTTTGTATTTGGAATATTGAGGTCAATTATTCAAGATCTGAATAGATCTGACAATATCATTTTTGATAACATATTCTAATAAAAAAAGTTAAAAATCAAAAGGGAAACGTTATCAAAGACTGGCAGCCAACTCTGCCGTCCAAAGCGAAAGGTTTGTAACTGCAAGGACAAATAAAAAATTATCTGATATCATAAAGGAAAATGGCATAACGGTCCTAAGTTAAAAACGGAATTACTAATAACCGGATCTTATCAAAAACATCATTCTTCAAAACAAGACAAGAGCAAAATCGACGTTCTGTATCAAAACCGGACAAAAAAAAAGGACAAAATCATAGAAAGGGGTGGGACCTAGCTTGTGACAGTTACCTAAAGAAGAGCGGTTTTGATATTGCTGTACAAGTGATGCTTGTTCACTGCAATATCTTTACTGTCATGCCTAAAGAAACGCCGTATCTACATAGGGATTGCTATGGTCTATACGGCACTTTCACTAAGCAAGGCTCATCCTTAAAAAAGGTCAGGTGTTGAAACTTAGGTTAGGATTCATCTGCAATTAATTGACCAAGTGGTTCGATTCGGTTAACACGGATTTCGACCTCTCAAAAGAACAGGAAAAAAAACAGACACTTTTATTTTTTTATGTTTTTTTGGGTCCCAAAACAAAAATATTATTTGTTCTCTATTTAAATTTGCCGCCATACTTCCATGAGACCGATTTGTATGAGAGGAAGAGAGACGGAACCAGTATACATAGAAAGAAAGCGGACAGTTGCTCATGCTAGGCCCGTCCCCTTTTTATGAGTTTGTCCTTTTTGATTTTGTCCGGTTTTGATAAAATTATACTAAACTTCGATTTTGCTCTTGTCTTGCTTTGATGAGTGACGTTTTTGTATAATCTCCGGTTATTAAGGATTCCGTTTTTGGCATTGGACTGTTATACCATTTTCATTAATGATCTTGGACGATTTTGTTTGTGTCATTTACGATGATGGATTGGAAACGATTGAAAATTGATATATTGGTATTTTGGACTTATACTTGATCAATTTGTCCTGAAAACTTAAAAACAATATAAATTCATTGTAATAGTTAAAAAGAAAGTGTTACATGTAATCGTAACTATATAATTTTTTATTTAAATGTGATTATCTCAGTTTCGCGTAAATCATAATAAATCAAAGAACGCCAAAACTGGTTTGGATGTGAAAGGGCCCGCAATACCCTATGGGTGCCGTAGCTATCCGCTTGATTGGAAGTCCCGTTCTGCACATGCGCAGTAAGATGCTGATACTCTTACGGGCAAATAAAAATAGATGCTTTTTTACCCTAATGGCTGCAATTCTTTTGATTTAAAAAGAACCGTATTCAAATTTTATTTGGTAGAAAGAAGTCCAAGCGTAATTTGGAATTTAGAATATCTTCGTTATTTTTAACTTAAAAAAAAACCAAAAGACAAATTTTGTTTAGAATTGAAAGACCTAGAGATTATACTACAAAATTTAATTAAAATTTGTTTTATGTTTTTTGAAAAAACTCGAAAACGATTTTATTTTTTGTATTAAGCGTCCTAAAAAGCGTCAAAAATTCTACTAGTTTGCCAATTTAAACTTTTTTCTATTTTTAATAATAACAATGTTAGCAATGGTGGACTCCTAACTTGGAACACCCTGTATATACAAGATATTGAAAAACGTATAATTAGACAAAGGATGTAGTGCTTCAAAATGTCTACTAAAGAGAAATTATCTTATTTCTACGGGGTTGGGCATAAAGCACTGACACAACAAAAGTTTATATTTTTTACCCTGCATATCATTGGATACTTAATTATCTCTTTAATTCCAAGCAAAGTTTGTTAATACGTAGTGTACCTAAATCAAATAGTTTTCTGTTAATTACGTTTTAGAATTAATACAGGTTTATAAGAAATTGATAAACAAATTGTTTTTAAAACTCGATTATGATACGATTAGGTGGCATTTAAATATAAATTATGTTTTAACGAACTTTGCTTAGAACTGATGGAATAACTGAAATGTCAAATAATATACAGGGTGTTCTATCTAAGAAAAATCAATTATGTTGTGTTACGACTTTATGGCCAACAATGTAAAAATAAAATGACTAATGCTTAGTATATATTTTAAATCCCTTAAAACACTTTCGAAATAAAATGTTTTCGATATTGTGCATAATTTAGGAAATAATGGACTGTGTCCATACTTAACAGCGACCCTGTGTATATTAATTTAAGTAAAGTAAAACTGCAAACCTGACAACGTCTAGCATATCCCGAGGTTATTTTAGGGGCCGTGCATAAATTAGATATTAGGGACCTATTGCAATAAAGCCTGGCACAAAACACAGCAGAAATTTAAGTTTATTCACTTCAAACCAAGCTTTAACAACAGCACAAATTTGAAGAAAACCCAAGCTCATCACATAAAATGAATCACAGTGAGACACGACACGTCAGCACAAGAGGCATAGATAAACGAATTCGGTTTAGTCCGCACAGGAGGGTTACGATGGCGATAGGGTGGTGCCACAGCACAAACCACGAACGACCGTAAAGACAGTACAAGAATAGAACAGCAACAAGTAGCGTAAAAGATTAAGGATGGAGATTAAGCATGGACCACGGAATTCTTAAAATCCGTGTGCGGTACTCGATACTTTGGATCAATATTTTGCATTTTGATTGTTTTGCAAAATGGTCAAGGCCTGATCAAGGCCAACAAAAATATACAGGCCACGACCCTGAAAAAATCAGCTGTTCTCTGGGGGCTGACTTTTACATTGGGTCTTATGGGAGGTCAGACGATTTTTTAGGATATTTTCAAAATGGCACTACAGATTTCCGCGAAATTTCAGTGAAATATTCTCAGACACCATCCCAATATTCTACCAAACTTTTGTAAGGATGCAAGATGATTAAAAGGTTGAAATCTTCAAGATTTAGTATTTCTTATTTTGAATTCAAATTACCCGCCATATACCGCATGCCAACTGTTATATTTGACATGTATTTGACTTTATCATCTGTGTTTGTCACATTCGCTTCTGCTTTAAATTTAATTTTTGTGTGAGCTAATGAAGCGCATCTGAAAAATTAAGGATTACTATACATTTAAAAAAATTGTTCTGCAAGAATGTAGTAAAAACAATCTCAAAACCGGCTTTATATATAAAAAAAATTTAAATATTCATGAACCGTCATTCCAACTTCAATATTTTAAAGACAATCAGCTGTGTCGTGATGTGACCATCAAAAAAAAATCAGCCACGAATGTGACGTCAACAAAGTGGAGGATCGTGGCCCGTTCGTTTTGATAGCCCTGGCCTGATATAGCTACACTTGTATGTGATGTGGTTTTCAATAGGTTCCTTAAAAATACTGATGTTTGTTGTTTTTAGTTTTTTATTTTTGGGTTGTAAGTTTTCGTATATTATATATATTATTATATTTTTTACCGTACTTTATTTTCCGCCTTCTGTTTTCAATTACCCGTTTTTTTACCAGTTTACGGATAATTGAGAAAATGCAAATTTTTTGCTAAACCTTTTTTTAAGGTGCAGAATTAACATTTTTAATTTATTTAAAGATGTTTACAAACTTTGCTTTGACGAAGTTGAAAGTTTTAATTTTGAGCTTTTCCTAATAAAAACTATTTGTTTTCTTATTTGTTCCTGGTTACCGCCCTCTCCCCTACTGTTCGGCAACAATATTATTACCCTATTATAACCAATAACATCATTTTGACATAAAAGAAATGTAACCATGACGGATCTGATACCTTCCTAGTTAGGCTATTAGCACACTTCAAGTGAAACCATGATATATTAGCCTTAAAAACAGTTTTTTCTAAATATCTTAGAAACTAAACTCTTAAGAAGGTTTTGGTTATAATGAGTTATTGAGCAAAATGTAGCCTACTATATTCCGACAACCGCATATTGATACGACATTACAAAAAAGTGTCATTAGCCTTAATGGATATTAACCAAAATCCAATCAGCTCGTAAGAGTGTCGACGCTATTTTACCTGAAAATCGGTTTAACGATTTAGGAGCTATCGTGTTACGGACACAAATAATATACACACACACACAGAGACATCACGATGATATTGCTAAGATAGATCAAAATACACCCAAATAACACATTTTCGGCATTATCTAAAAAAAAAATTTTCGACGAAACCAATACCTTCTCTAGCCATTGCTACGCGGGGTAGGAAGGTAAAAAATTTGTTTTACAGTTTTTCTTCGACTATACCTAATGCTTACCTGGTGATCACGTCCGTGTTTACCGTCACTTCGGACTTCCGGTTTGTGTCTGGTCAATTCGAAATGGCTTTTCGAGACAGAGGAAGAAATAAAGCCTCGTTGATGAGACGTTGTCGATGTTCTGTGTTCCGCCTTAATGGCGTCGCCATGTTTTTTGTTCCAATTGGGTGACTGCGACCTTGCCCGTTCTTGATTCTGATGGTTAATTCCGTTCGCAGTTTTGCTGTTTAGTTTAGTCTTTGGTATTTTTATACACTAAAAAAATAAGGTTTTATAAAAACAGTTGATATATACATAATATTCCTACGTATATGGATGCATAGCGCAGTCAAAGTAACAAAAGTCAAACATTTTCTAATTAGAAAACAGTTTGTGGGTGATGAAGATAGGTGAGTATACCAGTTTGGCCAAAAACCTATGTAATTGGAAAAAACTTGACCCTTTAAATAGGATTGTTTATTGTTTAAAATATTGATAGAATAGAAGATAATTTTCACCATGATGCTTTTTATTTTCTTAAAATCGGTTCAGCATTAGTGAATTTACAGCAAAATAAATGCAGAGAAAATTGGCAAGGCAATCGTATAATCTGTAAAACCATAGTTGAAAGAAAAATTATTATGTCGGGAGCGATTTAATCAAGAACTATGGCAGACCGACACAAGAATAAACGAGCCAGTTTTAGATTCAAGTTTGATTCGGTCGGTTGTCTTGGATTTTAAGATAACGGCAAAATTTAATAATAGCCTTTAAAGAGCAATCAATCCTCACAATCATGCTTTTTAGTTTTCACTTTATTAAAATCGGTTTAGCAAAACTTAATTTAATATAGGAATGCATTCCTATAATCAGTAAAACAATGGCTAATTTTTTTTTTGAGAACTTCTATACTGGTTTTAATGATTCGCACCTCGCTGTCTTAAACCCGGTTCCCACCTGCGACTTTCTCGTGCGTGCCCGCGCACGCACCACATGACTGTCACAACATGTCATATTGAGATCATGTGACGCGTGAGCGGGCACCCACGAGAAGGTCGTAGGTGGGAACCAGGTGTTACGTGCTGACACAGTAGACCAGTCATTACATACATTTGAGGTTGCAAAAAGTCCAAAAGTTTTGAAATTTGGCACGATTATAGGGTTGATGGTCCTTACTATCCCATTTTGCGACCTCTAGCGATGTCCGCTCGCGCTGCCATCTTTGAAAAATGGCGCTTAAATTCAGTTTTTTTTAAATTGATTTCTAAAGATTGTAGAAAAAAAAGTTTTAAATAAAATTTCCTACAAAAGTGTTATATAATGTTTTTTGTCAGACCAATAGTTTTTCAGTTATGATATCAACCATTTTGCCGCCATTTTAAATTTTGCCCATTTTTTTTATTTAGTCGCCTATAACTTAAAAACTACTTCTTTTTGAGAGTAACTCGAAAACTATTAGTCTGACAAATAAACACATTTTGGTATTTTTGTAGGAAATTTTGTTCCCCTCAATTATTTCTTAAAACTTTTTTTCCACAGCATTCAGAAACCAAGTTATTAAAAAAAACTAATTTTGGGCACTGGAATATTAAGGACCATCCACCCTATAATCGTGCAAAGTTTTAAACCTTTCAAAATGTTTGCACTAAAACGGCTTTTTTGTCTCTAATTATTAGACAACAAAATCAAAAAAAAAAAAAAAGTTTTCGGCTTAAAAGCTCGATCCATACCAAGTATAGTTCGAAAGTTATAACGAAAAACCGGTTTTTTTTTTGGCACCTGGCATAATTTAATACGAGGGCGTTCATGTGACTTCTCGCTCCCCACCCTCCTTTGATTTTTTCGGATTTGAGTTATTAGAAGTTTTTTAAAAATGCATTAAAAAAAATATTAGTTATGTAAAATGGAGAACAGTTGCACACAGGAATGAGACAATTCGCCGCCGCCGATTCGCCGAAAGCCGCGGGGACAATTCGCCGCCGACGAGGTTTAAGATTTCAATTTTATTTCTTTCGTGTAGTGAACATATTATGTTGAAAAAATATTTAAAAAAAAAAGATTTTTGCTAAAAAAAAAGTTTGTAGTTTTTTTTATAAATTAGTTTTTGACAAAACTGCTACTTGAAAAATTATTTTTTATAAATTAGTTTTTGGAAGAACTACTTTTTAGAAAAGTATTATTTTCAAAAAGAATTCTTGTAATTTTTTTTTATAATTTAGTTTTTAGAAAAACAACTTCTCATTTTTTTGTCGAAAAACCATTTTTGTGGGGACATTTTTTTTTGCAAAATTTTGACTTGCAATTGACTACCGTTAGGTTGAATACGGATTTTGTCAGACATGCGCACCTCCGTATAATAATAACCATGTACCTGACATTTATTAAGATCTACGTGTTAACCTATTAATTTTAAGGGTAAGTTATTAAAATTAAAATCCATTTCAGTAGATCCCTAAAAAAACTTCATTAACGTCAATATTACGTAACAAACTATTCCTATCGAATTGAACTCAATGTCAAAGTGCTATTAAAAAAATATAAGAAAAATTTAAGTAGATAAAATCTGTAAATGTAATGTAATGTAAATATAAGTAATAAAATAAAAAAAATAATAATAAAATGGTAATAACAAATAGAATAGATAAAAAACAAAAAAAAAACAAAAAAAAACACAAAAGAATATATCTTATGTATTAGGGTTATTCATGGAATTAAGAAACCTATTAGTTTTATATACCTATTTATTATATTTGTGAATATTGTATGCAATATGCTATATTAGACACTTATTGGAATAAAACCTGACCTTATTTTAAAATCGACCCTATGGTGACAGATTTACATATAAAAAGCAGCTGTTCTCCTTCAAAATTCGGCCTTTGTGTATTTAAAAACCGGATTTATGAGGGTCTGTATTTATTAATTGAAAGTTAGCGTCTTTATTATTAAATTTGGCTTTGGTATGTCAATTTTGAGAGGACAGCTGTTCTGTGTAAATGTGTCAACATAAAGTCAGGTTTTATTCCAATAAGTCCCTATTGTCTTCTAACGTCATTCTACATTAGTATTGTTTTTGTATTATAGCTTGAAAAAGACGGAAAACAACCGTTGAAACGTCGCCAGAAAATAAAGAGGGTTAAATCTCTAACGTTGTCCTTATTTCCCGCTAACCCTTCCTTACTGTAATATCTAAGGACGTCAACTATCTTCAAAAAAATAAAGTAAATGAGCAAAACTTCTACTTGTTACTTGAAGTATTTTTACAATGTACTTGATTTTGTCAACTAAAGTACTTCAAGTGCACAAAAATGTTCTTTAAATACAAAGTATTTTTATTTGGTACTTGATAAATGATTTAGGTACTTACATTTTAAAAAAATTATTAAAACTTCAATTACTTTTACAAATCTTGTTGTACTTTGTAGGTACTTGGTACTTCAAGTACTTTAATAATGTACATGTGACAGCTCTGTTTAGGGGTTTAGGATAGGTACTGGGTATTTCTACTTTCTATCATAGATTTCAAAATAGGAGTCCTGTGCTTGAATTTTGAAGCAAGTTTAAATGTGAAAACCACTGATACGTCACAGGGATTAAGGGGGCTTTTTGAAAAGTTAACATTTTTAAAAGTAGTCCATAACTTTTTTGCAGAATTTTTTAAAAAGTTTTTTTTAACGTGGTGTTAGGTAACACTGATTTTATTTTTTTGTCACATTTAGTTTTTGAGGTAAAATACACAATACACATTTATTACTACATCTGGGGATATTCTGGCCTTTGTACAGAAGACGGGCAGATTTCTTAGCGAAGGAAGGACACAGTAGAGGGATGCCCGGGGGTTAGAAATACCTGAAGCCCCAAAATTAGAAAAAAATAGGCTCAACATCCCTGGAAATAACTTACATTTCCGTTATTACCAACGGTGTGTAAATCGCTATGCGTTTCGGGCACCAAGTTGTTTATAGCCACCGACCATCTTCTGTGTTTCTGCTGAGGCTTCTTCTGCTGCGGTTGGTGCGGAATGTAATTTGCCGCAGGAGAGTCTTTGTTTACGATCTCGTCATCGTCGTAGTCGGGGGGAGGTTCGTAGTAATATGGTGAAGAATTCAGTCCTTGGTTGTTGTTAATTGGAATGCTAAAACAAGAATAACAATTTATAAAAATAGTTAAAGAAACTTTTAAGTGGAAGGTTTTTATTTTAGTATAACAGGGCTTGTTTCCCAAATATTTTTTAGTTTTTAGCTGAAGAAGTATTGATTTCAAATAAAACCGTTTACTTTCAAAAATGTTCTTGCGCATTTTTAGTTTATATTTTTTAGTTTGGTTTTTGGTTGTAATATTATGCATACTCCTCGTTCTTTCCAACTCTCTCATTGCCTTTTCCAACCTACCCATATGTAACGCATTTTCAAGGAAAAATAGATTAAAAAACATTAAGAATAACACAAAAATAGAACCCCCTTCCCCCCCCCCCCCCCCTGGAGCTTTAGGTAATTTAAGAATGGTCTTTCTGAGTCCACGCATCTTTGAATTGCGGTGGTATTTTGTCTCTTTGTCTTTCTCGCCAATGCGAGAGAGCTTAAGTTTCAGACCACGGCAACCAAGAATGTCTGTAGAGCAGAGTGGCTTGTCTTGGACAAGAAAACCGTTAAAGGAAGCTTAGATTTTAGACCAATCAGCTAGCGGCAAGCTGAGACGCCTAGAGAGCAGGGTACTGAAACTTTTGAAAGTCGGGAGGGAGATCACTCTTTAGTTGCGCTTTGCTTGGTTCGTTACGCTTTCGTTCACACTTCTTAAGGGGGGTTTCATTTTAACTGGGGAAATTTATCAATTATTTTAACTTTGTATAAGCTATTATCTTTATTATTCATAATGATTTTAGTCTTTTCTTTTGGAGTTTATTAATTTCAAAGCTATTAAATATTACTGTGTCCAGTGCTTTGAAATAATGTTTTATGGTTTTTTAACATCAAAATACAAACCATTCGTTGCCCTAAAATCGGCATTTTTCTTCAACAATATATCCCAAACCTAAACACTAATATTAAGTAAATTAAACAGTTGATTGAATAGTTTCACTCATTCAATCAACGTTTAAAATGTTGATAAATATATATATTTACAACAAATATACAAAAGGTTTATAAAGCCTAAAAGTTTAAGAAGTGTAAATATTTGAATACAAAAGCTTAATAGTAGTAAAAGTTGATATTCAATTAATAAATATAAGAAGTGAAAGTGTGAAGCTACAAGAAGAAAATTGAAAAGGTATGTATGATTTTCCTACATTATTTTTACATTTGAGAAAAACGTTTATAGCATACTTTTCCTCCAAGAATCGTCAAATTCCCTTTCGAGAACAAATAAGTAATAATATTTATTCTTTTTATAATTTATATTATATAAGTTGTAGCCTAAGTTGGTAGCTCACAACATTTAAGCCTTGGCCACTTGAGGTGACAGTATCACTGTCACACTGGCCGCCTGTTACACTGTATATTGCCTTAAAATCAGAAATAATTTTTTTTCAAGATAAATGAGCGTTTTGACCCAATATTGTCCTAATCCGCAAAAGCTCCAAAATTATACGATTTGTATTAAATTAAAAAATCGAACATACGTATTTTCAAAGATTTCGTTTGGTTATAAACCAAAAAAAGTTTCAAAAACGGTTTTCAGCGTTTGATAAAACAACTTTATTTTGTAATAGCTTTAGTTTTCGAAATATTTGCAAAATTCATTGAGCTTTCCAATTCCTAATATTGTTTTCAAAACTTGATAATATATATTTTTTGTACCTAATTATGTTGCAACTAAAATTGTTACCGGAGCTTTAGTTTTTAATATGTTTTTGAATTCCGTTCAGGTCTACAATATCCCATTAAATTCTGTTTATATGTATTCCTAAAGGAGTATGTATTGATATGGGCACGGCCCTACAGCATTTTTCTGAAAAGGCACAAGAAATGACTTTCGAAGTTAAGTCAATTTCAAAAAGGTAGAAAAACGTTTTACTAAGTACGCTGAAATTCATGAATAATTTCGCAACTCACAATTTTTAGGAAGAAAAATTTAAGCTAACTTTAGAACACTAAATGGGGTTCGTTAAGGATAAACATGCCAAGTGCCCTCTATTCGAGTTTAAAATGTACCTAACATTTTTGACTATAGCCTGCCAGTGCAAGAGCGTCCATAAGGGGGGGAAGTAATTGTAACTACCCTCCCCCCAAGAATATATAAGTATGTACTTAGGGTATTATATTAAAGTATATTTTTTTCATTTCCCAAGAATTTTTTTTATCGAAACCACTGTGGCAGCAAAATGGACAATCAGCAAATTTCCACATTTAATTAGACAGGAAAGGGAGGGTAATAATTTTCCTCTTATGCTTTTGAGATTAGTGAGCCTTTACAACCACAAGACATTTTTAATGTATATCGAATATACAAGCAATATAGAGACCCCAAGAGGCCGCATTTTATTCTATTTTATGTTTGTATTCATGAAATCGTGGAAAATATCTAAAAAATCTTAGCTTCGGGGGGGGGGGGGGCTATATTATACTAACAGTGGCGTATATAAGGGGGTTCCTCCGGGCCTCCACTGTTTTTTTCTGAAAAGGATCGGGAACCATCCATAATAAGAAACCCTGTGTGTATAGGATAATGGTAATATTAAAATTGTCTTGACTACTTATTTATTCATTTTTAAAACAATACTGTGATACCAGAATTCCTCTATTTGTGGTAAATATTATAAAACAAAGAACAAGGAAGCGGAGAATCACCTATACATATTATTTTATAAACAATGAAGAAGGCAAAAACCAAAGTCACGTTAGCCGCTTTTAAATAAGTTAGTACCGCTTTTAAAAAGATTAATAACAATAAAATAGGTAGAAAGGAAGCTCGTATACAGTTTTGGAATAATAAAAAAGGCATTTTTATTGTAGGTACTTGGATTATTGTCATCTTGCTGAATAATTTTAGACGTAGGTACCACCAAAACAGCTGCTTTTGTCACGAGGCAGCTTCCAACTGCTATCAATGGTTAAAAAGCTGCTTTTTTTGGTCATAAACTTAAAAAAAAAAGCTGCGACTGATTTTACTGCCCATTAATACTCTCTATATTAGACGACCTAAGCACTAATTAACCCGCAAGTAGTGACGTATGGTCGTTGAGACCGATAGAAATACTCTGCCAATATATGGGCCCCTAAGCTCACACTAGGTACTATAGTTATAGTGTACGTGTGAGCTAATATAACTAAAAACTAAAATATATTTTAGCTCACACATATACTATACTATAGTAGTGTGAGCTATGGTGATCCTAATTTTTTCGAGAAAAAAAAAGTTGCTCCGATTTCAAATTTTTTTATATATCTTTGCGTTTCAGATGATTTTGAAACTTTTTTGTTGCGCCGTCTGTCTGTCTGTCTGTCTGTCTGTCTGTCTGTCTGTCTGTGTGTCTGTATGTCTGTCTGTAACGACCAACGCGCATAACTCAAAAACCGCTTGGCCGATTTTAATGAAATTTGGTACCTAGGCTGGGTCTTGGGTCGAGATGGTCCCATTTAAAAATGAACAAAATCCACCGAACACAAACCAAATAAAAGGGTGGGGGTAGATTTCAAAAATTAGAGTTTATGTGAAAATATGGCGTGTGTGATATTAAACGAAAGGTAATTGAGTCTGCAGTTAAACAAAATAAATTTTTATTTATTTAAAAAAAAAGGGTGGGGGTATATTTTAAAAATTAGAGTTTAAGTGAAAATATGGCGTGTGTGATATCAAACGAAAGGTAATTGAGTCCGGAGTTTAACAACATACATTTTTGTTTTTTTTTAAGGGTAGGGGTAGATTTCAAAAATATGAGTTTAAGTCAAAACATGGCTTGTGTGGTATCAAACAAGAGGTAATTTAGTCTGGAGTTGAATAAGATATATTTCAGTTTTTAGTTATATTAGCTCACACGTACACTATAACTATAGTACCTAGTGTGAGCTTAGGGGCCCATATATTGGCAGAGTTTTTTATACGACTGTCTTGTTAAAGGGGGTTTTGCGCACGGAAAACAGGATCTGAAAATGGCATTTTACGCACGCTGTGTGCAAAACGTTTTGCACACGCTTATGTCATTTTTGCGCACGCCTATGTCATTTTTGCATACGGGTCTCCCGTCATTGTGATTTTTGTTGTTGTCACCCATCAATATATAAGTTGGCTTAGTTCCGTAGCAACCGTCACTACTCGTATGTTTTGTTGATTAGATACGTCAGTTTTGTTGTAAAAATGTCGGAAATAAAAACAATTTAAATTAAAATTTGATTTTTCTTTCTTTATTAGCAGTCGTATAAAAAATATTGTAAAAAACTCGTTTAAAAACCTCTTTGCACACTCCCTCGACTTGTAGACCTCGCCTTCGGCTCGGTCTACCAAACTGTCTCGATCGTGTGCAAAGAGTCGTTTTCAAACCTTGTTGTTTAAATAACTATTATTCAACTCCAGACTAAATTACTTTTTGTTTGATACCACACAAGCCATGTTTTGACTTAAACTCAAATTTTTGAAATCTACCCCCCCCCCCTCGTAAAAAAAACAAAAACTATAATGTATTTTGTTAAGCTCCGGACTCGATTACCTTTCGTTTGATATTACACACGCCATATTTTCAGTTAAACTCTAATTTTTGAAATATACCCCCACCCTTTTTTTAAAATAAATTAAAATGTATTTTGTTTAACTCCAGACTCAATTACCTTTCGTTTGATATCACACACGTCATATTTTCACATAAAATCTAATTTTTAAATCTACCCAAACCCTTTTACTTGGTTTGTGTTCGGTGGATTTTGTTCATTTTTAAATGGGACCATCTCGACCCAAGACCCAGCCTAGGTACCAAATTTCATTAAAATCGGCCAAGCGGTTTTTGAGTTATGCGCGTTGGTCGTTACAGACAGACATACAGACAGACAGACAGACATACAGACAGACAGACAGACAGACGGACAGACGGCGCAACAAAAAAAAAATTCAAAATCATCTGAAACGCAAAGATATATAAAAAATTTTGAAATCGGAGCAACTTTTTTTTTCTCGAAAAAATTAGGATCACCATAGCTCACACTACTATAGTATAGTATATGTGTGAGCTAAAATAGAACCTAGTTTAAATCGCCGGCGCAAGCCCAAGCGATCTGTGCGCCCAAGTCCACATGTGATTGTATAAAATTTTTATCATAGATGGATGGATGGAAACTACTACTACTATGTCGGTTTAGAACGTTTTTCTACGTTGTCCGACGCCTATTCTCCACCTCCTTCGATCCTGACAATCATCTTCCGTCAGGTTTTCTTGACTCATTGATCTTTGGATTGACTGTTGCCATTCCAGTTTAGGACGCGCCCTATTGGTTGCCATTCTAGGACCTGCTTTGGTAACCTTTCGTCGTTCATCCGTTGTACATGGCCGTACCATATCAGTTGTCTTTGAGTGATGTCATCCGTTATGCTTCCCTTGATTCCCATTCTTTCTTTTATGATCTCATTTCTTATATGATCTGTTCTAGATATTCTCATTGATCTTCTTGTTTCATTCATTTCGACAGTTTCCATTTTTGCTTTGTATTTTTATGTATAATATATGTGTGATTTTCTAGTACTTCCCTGCTCTATGTTTGAGCATTTCAGCGTCTCTGGATTAAAAAACATGTGTTAAATTTACTCATCTTTTGTCATGCTGCGTCTTAGTCTTGTTAGAAGTCTCGTAACCGTCGTATATTGGCACTTTTTTTTTCGGAACAAAACCAACATTTTTGCTGGAAAAATAAAAGTTTTTAAATCAGCAAAAATTGTTGTAAACTGAACAGGTCAGACTTTAACTAGTATGTGTCACCAAAAGCCAGTAAAATATATGGAGCTTTCCATGTCAAGCCATGTGAACCTTTTTCACTTAAAAATTTTGATTCTAAAAAATTATGTATAAGGCATTCCAAATGTTTTCTAGGGCCGAAGGGAAAACATAATATATTACTTTTTTCGTTTAAAAAACCGTTTTTTCAGAAATTACTTCTACACCAAAACATCAAAAAACCCCATGGTAAAAAAAATTAGATGCTGTGTTTGTAGCGAATATAACAGGGACGGGAGATATTAGAGGATCAATATTGGATAGAAATTTCTTATTTATTTATTTATTTATTTATTTACGGCCAATGCCATTTTACAAATTTGATTATTAATCGAAACTACATAATAAAAAAGTGAATATTAATTAGGAAATAAAATTGGATATTACTTAAATCTATGAAATTACTTAAATCTATGATATCATACATATACTAGAACACAATTTACCTTTTATACTTAGTTAACTAGAGTACAAGTTTTAAGTTTAAAATTTCAAGTTTACAAAGTTTAAATTTAAAAAAAATTAAATTTAAGTTCACGTTCTAGTTTTTAGTTATTAGTTTTTCGTCTATGACCACGTATCAAACTGATAGTAGGTAGCAAAAGTGAAGCAGGAAAACACTATCCTGTCATGAAATGTTATAAGTAACTAGTTCATGTTCAGTCTGACAACAGGACCCTCAGTTGTCTTTGGAAAGTTTTTAAGTCGCAAAAGAAATCAAGGGATGGATGTTGATTAGCTAATGATGTTGCCCTTGAAATAAAACAATTGCGTCCATAATTGGTACAATGCAATGGGACATGAAAAGTTTGAATTCATCTAGTATTAACAGGGGGTACATGTAGACCGATTGAGGAGGTAAGAACTGGACAGTCCGCGACTGAGTTTAGGATTTTGAAGAGGGTGATGAGGTCATGATATTTGCGTCTATCCTGTAAAGTTGATAGATCTAATTGCTTACATAGCTTAGTATAATTGTAGTTACTATCACGAAAGAATTTAAAATTAATGTGATGTAAAAACTTCTTCTGAACTCTCTCTAGTCGGTTAATATGGTAGGCATATTGAGGGTCCCATACCGATGGGGCATATTCTAAATGGCTGCGGACTAATGAACACACCACCACATCTCTAAAACTCAGAAGCCTACAGGGGCTGATGTGTAGAGGGATAACCGGAGCTATGAGAACCCCGATCCTGGCCCTAGAGACAATTCTGGGACTACCATCGCTGCCAACTTGGATCAAGAGGGAGGCGATGGGGACCTACCTACGTCTAAGGGACACGGGTCAGTGGAGAGGAAGGGAGGAAACAGCTGGTCATCTAGCTATAGAAGAGCTGACAATTAGAGAAATCCCCCTCACGTCAATGACAGTCAGCAGAGCACACGCACCTTAGAGGCTCGAGAAGAGGTACAAAATCCACATCCCAGACAGGGAAGCGTGGCAGAGAGACGAAATGATGTTTGAGGGAGCGCTTTAGTTTGCTACATTGATGGATCCAAACTATCAGAGAGGCAAACCACAGGAGCGGGAGTATACGTGGAAAAACTAGAAGTTCAGAAGAGTTACTCGCTCGGTGAGCAGGCTACTGTTTTTCAAGCAGAAGTTTACGTCATAATAATGGAGGCAACCCTAGAAGAGGTTCGGAACAGCGAAGAGGAGCTTATATATATATATATATGCTCTGACAGTCAAGCCACCCTGAAGGCGCTAAACGCACCCAAGATTGCTGACGGCTTGGTGGAAGAATGCGCAGAGGCGCTGGAGACCCTAAGCGATGGCAAACGGGTGACGCTGGTTTGGGTTCCGGGACATACGGGGGTACCAGGCAACGAGAAGGCGGACGAACTCGCACGACTCGGGGCAGGAACCGCCTATGTAGGACCGGAGCCACTTTTGGGCGTGACAAAAAGACAAGTGCAAAGCGGACTCAACAAATGGGCCCAGGACGCGCTATTAAACTCCTGGGAAACAGGAACGGGTTGCAGACAGACCAGAGAATTCGTAGACCGTCCAAAAGCGACCAGAATTAGATGGATGCTGGGACGGACACGAAAAGACCTCGGACTGCTGATAGGACATAACCGGTTGAGGAGGCACATGACACGTATAGGAGTCGAGAATGACCCTACCTGCCCAGCCTGTGGACAGGAAGAAGAGACATCAAGACACCTCGTGGCAGAATGCGAGGCCTACGCAAGGATGAGACAACAGGACTCGGAGCGCCAACTCTGAGCGAGGAAGAACTGCACATGCTCAAATGAGCAGACTTACTGCACTTTGTAAAGAGAACAGCTAGGCCCAATGAGTTACCCGACCTTCAAAGGGAAGTGCAGAGAGTGGGTTAAGGGACAGACTTGGGGCATGGCAAAAAGGGCCTACTCTGGCCTAATTGTCAGACCTGCGGGTCAACCCCCCCACTACTAGACAATGAACAGTAAAGAGTCTTTAGTGCCTGGATGGTCTGAAAGTCTTGGGTAGATCTTTTGATAAAACCCAACATACGCAGAGATTTACTAATGATAGAATCAATGTGGGGCACCAAGGACAATCTGTCGTCCACAGTTACTCCAAGATCTCGGATGTTGTTAACAGTAGAGAGTGGTATGCCTTCAATATGGTAGATGAAGTCTGTTTTAATTTGGCGGCGAGAGAATTTGATGACATGACATTTAGATGTATTGAGATGCATACCGTATTTGCGGCACCTGGATTCATTATAATTTTAAACGTTTTGAAGTCGTCAGCAAACTGCAGGAAATCACTTGAATTAATCGCGTTAGAAAAAAAAAACTATTTTTAATACATCGATTAATCGATAAAAAAAACATTTTTTCCCCAAACGTTAAATATGTAAAAATACAAAATCTGGAAACAAATTTATTTGAATTGTGTATTTACACTTGCTACTCGGGCTATGCCCGTCTCTTTTTCTCCCATGCACGAACCAGGCTTAGTAACCCTGTATACAGTAGTACGTTATAAGTTGTTTCCTCCCACACATCGAGTAGTTGTGGGCCATGATACACCAGTTGAAATGGAAAAGCACCATATTTATTGGCAGAAAGTTTAATATTAATGTCGTTTTTTCATTTCAACTGACATTTCACGCTCTAGGAGTTCTGGAACAGCATGATTTTTAAAAGAAAACACCGTTTGTACTGGATAATTATTCTTGAATTTTTGGGAGGAGGATGTGAGTAATCCTCACCGTAAGGCCTAGTTACCACCTATGCGTGCCCACCCCGATTAAAAAACCGCGTCACGTGTTGGGCCATGGATTTGCACCGGTTTTAAATGCAGCGTCACCTGGGTGGGCATGCATAGGTGGAAACCGAGTAACACAACCTCACTATTTTGTTTCTTTTTATATTGTCAAAGTGATTTGTTTTTTTTTGCCAAATTAAAAATAGAGTTTTTATGTAAAACGCTATTTATATATATTATGTATATGCATTAAAACTAAATTGCTATACTGGCGGTGCCTCTAGGTTAAAAGCAATATCTTTACTTTCAGACCCATTGATAGTGTTTAATGAATGGTTATCTAACCTTAAAACGCACATTGGTTAGTTGCGAGACACACGGCAACGCTATGCACTGGAGATGTACGGCGTGATTCTAAACCTTGCACTCACGAACAGCTTCGAGCTATCAAGAATACGACATTTTCATTCCCGGGAGAAAAAGTGAGTTTGATTTCCCGGGAACGTTCCCGGGATCACTCCCTTCACAAACTTTGAAGAATACTGCTCCTGGTGTATTTTCTTAAAAACAAACGTGTCTTTAAGGACACAAATACGTCCGGAAAATCAGAAAAATCACACCTAATTAATAATTGGTCGCGGATTATCTGATGCCTAGAAAAAATATGAATTTGGTCCTAATGACTTACCTGAGATTAAGTGATGCCCGCTGCCTAGGTCTCGGTTTTCTTTCGCTTGCCGATATGAAATTTGGGGACTTTCTCGGCGACGGCACATAAAATTCAGTCTTTGGTTGATCTAGCGGTTTTTCCGTGTTGTGGAAAAATTCCTGGACGGATAGAGCCCTGCGTCTTCTTATGCCTACTTGTATTTGACTAAATTTAGCGCGCAGGACACCTTGGACGCTATTTTTTTTGGTATTGCTTGGTATTCTAAGGGAAGATGTCGTGTGCGGTGTGCTCACTAAGATCGTCGGACTAGAAGTGTCGAGAAGATTTTTAGATGTTTCAGAAGTGTTGTGATTGCTGACTCCGCGCAACGAGGAGCAGCACTGACGCAGTCTTTTCCATTTTTGAGATATGCTGCCATTTAAATCTGCAAAGAACAAAAAATTTTGTTTTTTTAAGAACATTTGCATCTTGGTTGGTTGGTTTTTTGATGCTGTTTTTTCCCTGACCTGACCTTAGAATAAATAATAAATCGATTGGTGACTAAAGTTTTACGCAATCGAAAGTACGACTCTTAAATTATGTAACGCTCTAGGGGGGAAGAGGGTTTTACCTTACTTTCCAGTCAATGAATTTTTTAGGTATTTTTTTTTAAATACGTTACAAAGTGGGGAGGGGGTTCGGTTTGGTTCGGCTATTTATAAAAAAATAAACCTTCTTTGCGAACACAACCATAAAAACAAGGTTTTCTTCTTTAATATTAGCAATGATTACACAACCCCTGTTTAATGCTGCCAGTTATTCTTGTTTTTGTTTTTATTTGAATTTTTGGGAGAACCTAACCTAAGCCTTTGTTTTGATATTTTTGGGCTGTTTAGCCAAACCTTTAAAACAGAACTCCTTGTTTGGGAAAATTCCGATCAGGTGATCATTTTTCTCTTTATTGAAAAATAATTCTGGGAGTTTGAAGCGCCCCCCTGTATTTGACATGGGAATAAAAAACCACTTCCGAAAAGACACTGAAACAAGTTACACGTGTTTCTAAGATTAAGACCAAAATTCCATCCACAGGAAAGACCGCCGTGCCGCGAGTAAAACTGTGGGACTGCTTCTAAATGAAAGAAGGTAAGCTTCTAGCGTGTTGCCGATTTTTTTCCTTTGTTTTAGTTCAATAAACGGTTGTTTTTCCCAGACGGGGTGAATTTAACTTAGGAGTAGTTTTTTTTAAATCTCTAGTTTTCTCCCCTTCAGGCCCTTAGCCATCTAACCCCTAAATATGCAACCCAACAAACTTAATAACAGTAGCGGACAGATGGCTCTGACGTATATTTATGTAGTTCCAATGATGATACGGCAGAGACATCTGTCCGCTGCTGTTATTAAGTTTGTTGGGTTGCATCTCTAGGGGTTGTTTAATCATTCATATTAGCGAAAATTGGTATAATATGGCACACTAGGTTATATGTTGTGACGATGAGGCCGAAGTACAGCAAATATGATACATAGAATGGAAATTCATAAAAAGTTCAAGCTCAAGTTCTTTTTTGATGTTAATGTGCTAACGCACTGACACACGTCAAAATTACAAACTTAAGAAATTAAATGTCATAAAAAATTTAAGATAAAATGTAAAAATATTTTAAATTAAGTTCCTGTGCAAATAACAGCTTATCTGTGGCTTTAGCAGGAGATATTACTTTTATCATTTTAAAATATTTTTTACCATGTAGCTATAATTGAAAGTTTATAGAAACTAAAGCCGGGATCAAACGACTCGTGTACTTGGCGAATAATTGTTACTTGCGCATACTTGCCACGTCGTGTGAGTGGGTTACTTGTACAATTATTTGACACTCGTTGGTTTTCCATTTTAGGTCGGTAAAAATGGGCCGAGTCAAAGGGCTCACGATTATTCGTACACTTGCCAAGTACATCTCTCTCGTACTTGTAAATTGTACACGTCGTGTGAGCGCCCTGCTTGCTTTCGCAATTCGCAAAGCTCGTATACTTGCCAAGTACGCAAATAATTGTGTATTTGCCAAGTACACGAGTCGTTTGAGCCCGTCTATATATTAGTTTTTTTTTATTTGCGTAATAAATGCACATTTTAGGTATACTTTGTTTTGCATTTAAGTTGGAAAGAGTATTTTCGTTTTTAATATTTTTTTAATTATTAAATCTATATATTTTTTTGGGCGGTTTTTGGCATTTCTAGCCAAGATAGATAAAAACGAGTAGACATATACTGGGCTCAATTTTACAAGGGGATTTTGAAAAATCTGCATTTAGGAAGGAGGCCTATAACTTTTTTATTATGAAAATTTTATTTTGGTATAAATAGCTTTTTTTATAAAGAGTCCAACTGTCAAAATGAATTTTATCTGTCACATCGAATTTGGGACCACAAAAAACTAGTTTTGTTTTTTAACCACATGATCAGCAACCAATCAAAACTATTTTAGCAAAAAATTCCCTAAGTTGAAAGAAGCAAGACAATAAGTAAGAAATTGATTCTAACCCAGTAAAACCAAATAGCTTTAAAAAAAAAGCTATTTAAGAAAGAGAAATCTTCTTTTCGAAAAAAACGAATCAAAAAAACATTTTTTCTTTAATATTATTGGTTAGTTAAAAAATATGTTTACTATTTTTCTCCCCCTTTTATGCTTCGAAATCTTACCACATTTAAATAAACATAAGTTCAGCAAAAACGCAAAATTATTATTTATGTGACCTTTTGCTTATCTGTTGTTCAATTGATAAAACAAGTAATGCAAACATACTGACACATAGGTTAAACATAATGTTATTAGCCTAAATAACAAAATATATATGTCGAAAATATCTCAATCACCAATAAGCAAAATCATAAAATAATAATTGTCTTATCAAATAAAATTAAAACTTACCCTTTTTTTGTTACAATAACCTTATTAGTAGAGTAAATTTGCAAAATAAAACTGCAAAAAGGGTGTATTTTTTATATTTGGCATAGTAGTACCTAACACCAAAAGCTAAATTTTCATTCAAGGATCCCCGATTTTCCGGCCTCAGAATCCAAGATGGCGGCTGCCAAAGTTAAGAAAAAAAATGATTTCCTTGTTTTAAGAGAAATTAAATTAGTGTTGATAAATTTACTTTAAGTGGGACCCACTCTATTTAAAAGTGTAAAAAAAATTACACTTGTCACTGAAAAACAAAATGGCGGCTATATTTAAAAAAAAATCGTTTTTCTTCGATATTTTCCTTATTTTTCGAGCCTTATATTAAATTTACTGACCAGCTGATTAAACGTGCTTAAAAGAAATAGTAAGTTTCCCAGCCGACACAAAGACGGCGCTTAATTTGTCAAAAATATTTGCATTTTAAAAATTATATTCATTAACAAAATGGAAAAATCCTTATTGTTATTTAGGTTATTAAAATGCAAATATTTCAATAACGGCTGGACTAAATGTCAACATATTATATATTTTTAAAATCAGAAAAAGGAGCCTTATCAATTAAAAAAAGTGTAAACAGGGTGTTTTAAAAAAATAAACCATATTTCAAAAGTTTGACAAGTGTATGACATATGTCATTTTTGACATCAGATTCTCTCAAGTAGCCGTGGTGGCTCAGTGCGTTCGCGCATTGAACACAAGTGAGTTAAGGAATCTCGCTTGCTACAGTGGCGGGTTCGATCTCCGTCGGTTGCGGAGGTCGGGTGCGGCAGACATTTATAGGATTCCTGGGGAGAAGTTTCCCTAAAAGAGTGACTACAAAGGTATATTTATAGACAGTATACAGTAGTGAGCATACAAAATTCTGATGATTTAGGAAACATTATTTAACTTTGCTTATTTAAACGTTACTATTAGATTAATATTATTGCGATATTAGCGTTTTTTTTCTTCATCGTGAGTGTCTACTCTTACACCCCCCCCCACGTGCATAAATATTTTTAGAAATATAGATATAAATTATAGGGCAACAATCCCCACCAAAAAATACCTTACGACGGTCCGCCCCTGAATTAAGAGAATTCTATAAATGTTACTTTTCGGAAAAAAGACAAGGAAATCATAAATACTTGGAAAACAGGATGCACGATGCAATGAGAATGCGAAAATGATGCTTAAAATATCGCCAAGATGACTTTGAAACAAAACTCTCTGCAGAATTAGCGGAGAGATTTCGTGTCTTGTAAGGCTGGAGGAGGGCCCATATTTTTTAAACAGGTTTCCAAATAAAAAAAAAAAAGAATGTTAATAATTTTTGTCCAAAAATATATTTTTTTTCGAAAATAGGTACCTACGCAATAAAAAATTTTCAAAAAGAACTTTAAAAAATTTGATTTGAGTTTACTAGACAATATTTTTTGAATTTAATTTTCGACTAAAATTCGTCGTATTCTGTCTTTAGATATCTAAGTTATAGGTTATAAAGTATTTTTGCTCAAAAACGATTTTCAAAATATTATGAAGGTTCCGACCCACATAGCACAAAAATCACATCAACGTTAAAATAACGTGAACAAAAATAACAAAGTTTTTTTTTTACTAGAAAACAACCATGGAATATTTATTTTGTTAAATCTACATGCTTAAAGATAATTTAAAAACAAGAAGAAATCAAGCTATAAAAATGTACTTTTTGCTGAAGTTTTTTACCCTCGGTATTTTCATGTACCAAAAGTCCTCCACAACATGTTCTAAAACGCCACTAGGAATTCTCAAACCTACTAACTTTCTGCGTCTTTTTTGATCACGTTTTTTTAATAACATTTTTTAACTTAAAAGAGACGCAAAAGGAAGTTATAAAAGTTCACTAGTTTAAGACTACAACACTTCAAGACAATTTTAAAGATGGCGCTCAAGGCAAGACAAAATATCTATATATCTATCTATATACATTATGTTTTTTGTAAAAGCTAAACAACATTTTTTAACAGTAAACACTTTCACAGAATATTAATGAGTCTTTATCAGGTTAATAACAGATGCGTCGTGATCGTGAAGAATCAGGGATCACTTGCTTAAAAGGTTTTTGGAATTTAGAGGGCCCAAAGCACAGCCATATAGATTTCGTCAAAGTGAAAAATCCCGACAATAGGTGGCGCTGCTGCTAGTAAAATCTCAAAAATATTCAGTAGAAAAGCCATGCAAGTCGCGTCTTAAAATTCGTGTAGAAAAGGCGTGAATCTAATGTGATTTTAACGTAAAAATCACTTAAAACTAACGTAAAAACATTGCTGTTTTAATTTTAGAATGGCGTTATTACAACGCAGTTTTTAGCAACGTTATTTTTTATAACGTTAATGAATGACCTATTAAGCTTGTTTTCATATATGAAATAAACGTTTTTTTTCTAGCAGCTTTCAAAATCAACGTTTTTTTTTCTCACGCCTTTTTTACGTGTTAAACACGTGATTGTGCTATGTGGGGAATGATGATCCGTGCTTTCGCGCTGTAGAATTTAAGCACCCGACCGGACACAAAACGGAGCCCGAAGGACAAGTACGAGTATCTACCAACGAAAGTGGTAACATTCAATCGTAAATGTAAACGCATCTCCAACTCAGTGTTGCCAATCGGAGCATAATTATGGGATTTGGGCCTAATTTCACCGGTCGGCGCGTAATGATCGCATAATGGGTAAAAGAGCATAATTGAGTATAATTCACGACAAATTGCATAATAAGAGCATAATCACACTCATAGCGATAAACAGTCTGTGAATGCACCACTCGCAGTTGGTTATCATAATATACTGGTTGGGAATAGTGAATGCACCCAGCGGAAGTTAGCCAAACAAACCGGTATTAACTGTCTTGTTCTTTTCCCGTGTAATAAAAAGCGACAGAGTGTTTAGTGGCTGTAGAGTGTATCGTGCATGTGAAAACCAGAAAAGTCTATTGGGTTTGCTTTCTGACATGGCCTAGGAACCATTGTAACCGTGAGGAACGTCCCTGTAAATACGGCCCTTAGCCGCGCAGGCGCAGGTCAAAAAAGCATGCATTTACATTGACTTGATCTCGAATTTCTATTTTTTTGACAGCTTGGCTTATCACTTAGAAGTGAACTTTCAATGCAAATGTAACATGCTTTGATCAAAGTCAATGTAAGGCTAATTATCCGCGCGGATGTTTTCTTTCTCGCGATGTGATTGGTTGATTTCAGGATTTCAGCCAGTGAAGGCTGGAGAAAAAAAAAACCCGCGCGGATAATACGCTCTATGGATAGCCGGCTTAAATGTAGCATAATTCAGAACAAAATCGCATAATTTGGGCAGAGAAGAAGCATAGTTTTGCTCCCAGCTGATGGCAACACTGCTCCAACGGTGTATAGCGTATTATTTTCGGAATTTCTATTACATATCGCTGTTGGTAAAAAAATATAATAAAATTATTTCAAAGTAAATATTTATTTTCAAGATTTTTAACTGTTAAAACGTAACAGTGGTCAGTGGTTGCATGAACGCTTCGCCACTGGTTACTAAGTTGGTTACGAAACAAAAATTCATTAATGCAATGTTAAAGAAGGTTTTGCACACTAAGCAATATGCAAGAAAATTAAAGTAATGCTCCCCCTTACGAAAGGCCACGCCGACGCCGCTGACTCTCTGTAACAAAATCTTAATAATAGATAAGAATGCGGAGAGATGGTTTTAAATTAAATTCGCTTTGGGTTTTCCCACTAGGTACCTATGTAAGTATTGTTTTTCGGTTTTTATACAGGGTGTTCTGATAAACGTTTCACCCTATTTTCTTTACCAAAGTGCTTCAAATATATAATAAAGTTCTATTTCCAAAAGTAAAAAAATATTTTATACTCTTGTCAAGAATGGGAGGAAATGGTAAATGTTTTAAGTAGGATCCCGTACCGAACAAATTCGCTTCCTTATGCTTTATAAATGCACTCTGCTAAGCCCCTCGAAAAAATTTGTTTCTTACATATCTAGAGTGTTAAAAAATCAATTTTTTAGCAATTTTGGACAAAAATGTCTTCCTAAGGGTGAGGGGAATTTTTTTTCCAGAATTCAACAGCATTGTTTTAAATGTATCAGTTGTCCAGTCCTCTAACCCACGAATTCAAATCAAAATTTTCCAAAAGGACACGAAATGGCTATTGTAAAAGAATTTTATTACAAAATAAAATATGTAAGCTTTTCAAAAATATATTGGGAGGCAGGGTCGTACCCAATAAAAAAATTCAAGTGCGGGATTAAAAAGTTTCAATAAAAACTTGCGTATTGTGCAATTTTTTCGTTTTGTTTGTGTCTCTTTTAACAAACCCTATAGACGATTTCGGGGGGGGGGGGAGTATTGAACCCCCTTGATCCCCACTAAGTACGGCGGGCTTGGTACCAAACTTTAATAAAAACAGACAGACAAACATACATAAAGACAAACATACATACAGAAATACATACAGAAATACAAACATACGGCGAGACAAAAAAGTTTCAAAATCATCTGAAACCCTATGTTATAGTATGCGTGTGAGCTAATAATGCAATCTAAACATAATGCTGGACAGGTCCATAGACCGTAGTGTACGTAGTCATGATAATTTTCCTTTTTGAGATCGTGGGAATTAGCAAAATGTGTGTGCTTATCTTGTTAGAGGTTTATTGTAACATGTACAGCTACATGAATATTATGCTTTTGTAACAAAAAAACAACTGATTTAGCCACTGTTATCATGAATAAAATTTAAAACTAAGTGAAAGAAGATAATACGGGTATGGCACTTTTTTTTTGGTTTATGTGTTAAAATATGCCTGAAATAAAATAGCTATTAAGAAACGTAGTAAAAAAACAAACAGCGGAGTAATTTTACAATAATAACTAATTAAATATTTCGTAAAAACTAATTTTTGGAGATTGGGGTTAGGTATTTCTAGTATTTGTTTCCTTACAAATGCATAAAATACACATTCTCTGAAAATAATTTATTCTTCTAAAGACAACTTTAAATTAAAAAAAAATTGGTTTAAAATAACACTGCACATGCAAATTTGATAAAAATATCAGATATTTTTGAGGTTAAGAAGGGACATCAACGTTACCAAAGAGACAAAAATTAAAAAGCACAAAAGAAAAATACAAAGATGGTGTTCAAAACTATCAAGGCAGAATATAAATACACCCATTGTCCAACTATATTCCAAAAAAAAGTCAATATACCGATCGGTGAGACTTCTGTAACATTGCAAAATAGCGTTACCAAACAGGACAAATCATGTTACGGAAAAGACAATTTCTTTACATTTTTGCATTTTCCGGCCAAACCAAATTTATAACAACTTTTTTTTGAGTTTTGTTTAAGATTTCAATGGTTTTGTTTGGAAAATGTGGATTTTATTCCTTTAAACAACTTTCAGATAATCCACGTTACCGAAAGGACAACATCATTGGGTTTAAATCTTTACATTTGTATTTTTAAATACAAAAATATTTATTATCAATTACTCAAAACATTACCTAAATAGTTCGCCTAAATCACTCACTACCATTGTTTATAAAAAATTGGATGTTACCGCCGTGGGACATATTTCTTGTGACAAGTTGTTTTATTTTTTAATTCATTTTCTATGGATACAATATAAACCTAATGTTTACAACTGTATAAACTTAAAATTTTTATAAAAGAGAACTTTGAGTTAATAACTTCATCACTTTGAAGACAATATTTGTATTTTAAAACTTGACAAATTTCTAGTGAAACGTTACCAAAGGGACATTTTCATTGTTCAAATTTTTTTGTTGGTTGCTACTAAATAAATTGGTGACTTTAGGTGGTGTTAGTTATAACAGTTAACCGTATTCTTTATAATAACATTTAAAAAGCTTAGGTAAGCCTTTAATTATTTTTTGTTTGGCCTGTGAGAGCCAAATTTAGGTTTGCTCCAAAAAAAACACCACCCCAATTATTAGTTAGAAATAACAGTGTGGAACTTTGTAATGTCACGTCAAGGTCAAAAATACCTATTACACTATCACTTTACAATGTTATATCAAGGTCAAAATAACCACCCACAATATTCGCCTCTGCACACAAAAGATAATGGCCTTCGCAGCTATGCGATGTCATATAAAGGTCAAAATACCACCCACACTATTCGCGTCCGCACATAATGCCCTTTAAAATTTTTCAAGGTCAAAAAACCACCCACACTATTCGCCTATGGTCAAAAATCGCACTCAGACTCAACGGTGGTTCTAGAACAAAAGTCGTGGGGGGGGGGGGGGTTATGGTGAAACATTGACAGTAAATGAAAAAAGCGAAAAGGAAAAAGCGCTACACATAAAAAAACGCACGCGGAGTAAAGCGCAAACTAACAAATCGTGCAAAGAAAAAAGCGCACCTAGTAAAACAGCATACACAAAAATGTATGGAAAAATCATAATAAAATAAATGTAAGTCTTTAGATTTAAAATGGCACCTACTGTTACAGGCTACTTGATCACCTTAATTTTGCACACAAAAATAGGGTAGTATGTAACTTAGCACAGGCAACTTTCTCGAGATAAATAGCATCGACATTGGCGATTTTTACACTTTTTTGCTTTAAGATCAATAAGTGGTGTTTAAAATATTTTTTTTTAAATTATGTGGTTAGTTTTTTTTAGGAAAAACTATAGCTCTGGAGGAGTAATTACCCTCTTTATCCCCCCCCCCCTCCGTAGAACCACCAATGCTCAGACTAGCTCACAATGACGTCGTTACCTCCTCATTTTGAGCATGAACCTACATGTATCTACTACTCAGGTCCGATCCTAACATTTTTTTAAATTTCCGTCAATTCCGTAAAAACAACCGTTATGGACCAACAAAATTTTTGGACTGCGTCGAAAAAAAGTTTACCTTAAAACATAAAAAGTTCATACCTTAATTTTTTCACATTTTCATTAAACTAGATGTCCAATATACGGTTTTTTTTAAGTATTAGTAGCGATTTTTTGTGACCACAGCAGTTGAAAGCTGCTTCATTTGAAAAGCAGCTTTCAAAAACCAATTAACAAAAAAGCATCACTAATTGGGTGTCATTGGGCAAGTTTTTTGTCGTCGACAATCAATAATTTTTTAAAATTAGTTCAAATCGAGTCATTTTAAATAATTTCTAATAGGTAAAATATTTGAATATGTAAATACGTAGTTGAAATGATAAACAGTTATCAAATAGAACAGCTAGGTGTGCGTGCACAAATAACAACGTTGTATTTTTCATATTGAAATACCGGGTGCGTCAAAAAAGTGCTCACTGAATCTATTTGTTATTGTTAGAACCAAACGTTGACTAGCAACAAGATTAAGTTTTTAACGAATTTAAAAAAAATATCCCGGTATATTGTTTTTGAAGACAGCGAACCCATTTAAGGTGACAAGTTAAATATAGGCATCAGAAAAAAGTCAACAATATATAAAATGGGTACAGCAATTATTGCAATTGAAACAAACTAAATTAAACGTTGAAAAACCCAAGACTTGAATCGTTGTAGCCATCTTGAGTTTTAAAATAATCAATTTTACAAACGTGAAGTTTAGTACCCCTCGATAAAAAAAACCAACAATTTTTCGTGGCTAGGCGGGCATAGAAAGATTTTGTTTCTCTTGTATTTTTCCGTGGGCAGCTCGAAAGCTGTACACCCACGGGGGTCCAAGATCTAAAGGGCACCTATTAAGTGTTGACAGTTAACTGTTTTATCCTTAAGGGACTCTTTAGAACACTGCATGGTCAATGTGACACTTTTGTAAAGCTACAGGGACGGTATTTGAATCTCATCTTACGATATTGGTAAGAGAAATAAATAAATAATACCTGCGATACCGTATGCTTTCACATAAGTGGCGACATCTACAAATAGAAACATTTTTATTTTTACTCTGGTAGTTTCTTTTTCACAGTTATTAGGAATTAAAGTTATTTAAAAAAAATCTTTTTCGATTATCGTTGTGGCCTTAAGCCGGGATCAAACGACTCGTGTAAAGTGTTTATGTATTTAGCTGGAGCTATTACTATATTATTAACTGATCGTAACACTAATACATCTTTTTTTTATCCTGCTGGAGGAGGGGACCCAATTTTATATCAACATTTATTTTGATTTTTTGGACACCCCGAAGTTTATATTTTAATTCTTCCAGGATTTGGTCTAATTTCTCATATCATTAGACAAGAAAGAATAATAATAATAATTGTTATTTGCGTATACTTGCCATGTCGTGTGAGGTTACTTGTACAATTATTTGTCACTCGTTGGTTTTCCCTTTGTGGTCGGTAAAAATGGGCCGAGTCAAAGGGCTCACGATTATTCGTAAACTTGCCTATACAATACTTATCTGTACTTGTAAATTGCATACGTCGTGTGAGCGCCCTGCTTGCTATCGCAAAGCTGGTATACTTGCCAAGTAAGCAAATAATTGTGTATTTGCCAAGGCACGAGTCGTTTGAGCCCGCCTGAAGAGTAAGAAAATTCTTACTCTAAGGTCCATTTATGGTAGTTTTGCCTTTGGGGGGGGGGGGGGGGGTTTACAGTGCCCCATCCACCCCTGACATCACGTATATAAAAAGCCACTTTTTTAAATAAAATTTCATACTTCTCTCTTCTTCTTCTTCTACAAAAAAAACAGAAAAAAAGTTACTTAAAAAAAATTACCTGGTATTTTTAAAGTTTTTTTTTAACTGTTTTTAGTCCACCAGGGACCAAATTGTGTCTTTAAAAACAATCTGTACGTACTGCATGACACCACCAGGGGATTTTTTAGATATTTTCTACATATTTCATGAAAAAATAAAATAAAATAATTTATGAGTAGGTATGTCAAAATTAATGATTTGATAGATGTCTACGGTACTAGGTAAAATTATATTTCATTTCAAATCGCAGTTAATATCGATGTTCTTTTTTTTAATTGCTTGTTAAAGCTTTTGGCAGTGGCGTAGCTATCGTTGGGCAAACCGGGGCAGTGCCCGGGGCCCCGGCGTCAGTCAGAGGGGCCCTAGCGGCCCTAGTAAAAACATCGCTTTTAAGCGGCAATAAATTCGTAACATAAATGTAACAAAAAACTTCTTGTAACTTTAACCTATTAGAAATTACTTAAAATCAACATTTCTTGATTTTTTTTTACAAAGATAACTCAACTTTTGTTAAAATTTTTGCCTGCGCATTTTATTTTCATCTGGTTCTTAAGTTAAGTTAAATTTTATTTTGTTTTTATTGCCTTCTTGGTCCCTCCCCACCGGACATCCTGGATCCGCCACTGTAGGGGAAAGGGGGACAAAATGGGATACTTAATACATTTGTCATTTGGAATTAAGTTGGCTAGATATGTTATCAACATGTTTTAATTTTCAGTTAGCGATTTAGAACTACATCATGCTTTTATTTTTGTAAAAAGTTGACTTTGTCTCATTTTGCCCCACATGCGGGTTAAAATGATATACCTATATGTTGCAAAACAGGCGGGGCGGTAGTGTATTTTAAAATCAATATTAATAATTAAGTTTAGAGTTTTATTAATTAAAATACTAAACAAGTTTAAAATACTTATTTAAAAAATAAAAAGTTATAATAAAAAATATATTTATAACAATTAAATTTAGTACAAAATTTACAAAGAATTACAGCGACTTCGCTGATGACTCTCACACACGAATTTTGCGCCAATTTCTTGCAAAGACAACATAAAATTCCTGTTAGTGGTTTTTTTAACTGTTGGAAATAAAGAACTATTTATAAAATACAACTTTCGGTGATGGTACCAAAAAAACAAACAAAAAAATTTGGGGCAAAATGGTGTATACGTTACTAGGTTGAACATGGTACCCCGTTTCACCCCCATGTTGTTGCTAACCACCAGTTAAATTCAAACAAAAATCATACACAGTAAAAGGCTAATTTTAAGGGCAACGCGTTTAATTATGAATAATACATAAACCCACGAATTTTTCAAGGTTAACAAAATTTTGAAAAGTCTGTAAAAAATGTACTTACCGTAAACAGGGCACAACATCACATGTTGAGCAAAAACCAACTTAAGCTCAGCCGACCGGCACCATTCATATTGCAAAGAGTTGAACCAGTTATGGGGATAGTTTAGCTAAAACTGGGGTATCCTGTTTTACCCCCGTATCCCATTTTGCCCCCCTTTCCCCTAAATTTATATTTTATATTCAACATATTTATAAAATACCTTTCTTTAAAAAAGCCAGCTTTAGTAAAACGATGATAAAATGAACGATTATGCAAATTAAAAAGTAAGAAAAAAATATTTTATTTTGTTATTATGCGAAAAGATTTTATATTCTTATTGACTTATGAGGGCCCCCAAAAGTTGTTTGCCCCGTGGCCCCATGACTTTTAGCTACGCCGCTGGCTTTTGGTGTTTCTAAACAAGAACTAATTACCAGCAATCATTTTATAAAATATCATTTAATTTATTTAAGCTCCCACTTTCGCATCGTAAAATTGTTTAATTAATCAATATAATTAAGGAAAATTATTCCCGCAATTAAACAAAGGAAGCGCTATACCTATGAAACATATAATTTTGCACAACTTCCCATGGTACCAAAGAAGCTTTTAGCTATGGTTCTTATTCCTTAGTCAGTGCTTTTAGGTAGTCACAAAAATGTGTTTTAGTAACAGTTATATGTAACACTTTAAACGCAGATAAAGTATAAGTAGGTATAAACAAAAAACACATTACTAAAGTTTATAAGTTGGAGTTTTATAAAAGAGAAACATTGGAGTTGCCTGAAAGTTTAAAATATTTGGCAAAAATAAATACATAAACGCTAAGGAAAATAATTGTACATTTATACACATATTTCATTCTTTTTTGGTTGACATTTTTCATAGACTTCTTTAAAGAAGCCAAATAACCCTAATATAATATTATATTTTGAAATAATAGAGACTTATTAGAGGCGAAATAAGGTCTAGCAGTAATAACGCTAGCACTATTCTGACACCTAGGCTTACGCAGTTTTGCCACAAAATAAGGCAGATATGTTTTTTTGAATTTAAAAAGTGGGAAATGTTTTCCGTTTTCAAATGGAAAATACGTAAATATCATGAAATTAGTACAGAACTACCTACCATACTTTCCAACAAGGCCATTGAACCATGAATATTCTTTATTTTGAATTCAGGGGCAAGTCTCATCCAGTACCAACGTAAATAGACTCTAAGTTAACCTAAACCTACATAGAGATGAGTCACTTTTTATTTTAAAATTATTAGAAAAATTTGCAAGAAACAATATTATATAAATACAATCATGTTATTGATACAACTAAACGATAACATGCGATAAATTCTTAGTCAAATGGGGCTACTACAGACCCACCGTCTCAAGAACTGGCGATGACGCGAGATGCACTTTATATGTTCACTCAAAAAATTAGTTAGTCTTATATTGTTGCTGTTATTTGCTTAGTTAGTAGATATTTGGATGCCTACTTTATTGTTGTTAATAGAGCTTTAAGTAATTGATAACTATTTTATTCACCTCAGTTATTAGATCAACATAGTGGAGTTTTCTAAGTGTTAAGATACATGGGCTCACCCAGGGGACCTGGGAGTCCGGCCCCCTCCCCAAACCCCATATTTACACACAAAACATAGCTTAAGCATGAGGCTTCGAGCCCCCCCAAGAGGCCTCGGCCCCACTCCAAGACATATTCCTGGGTGTGCTACTGTAAGATATACCGTGCAGACGTACAATTTAGAGTACAGTAAACCTCCCATAAGCAGACACTCACGGTTCCGTCGATTTTGTCCGCTTATTGGAGGTGTCCGCTTAAGAGAGGGACCTGCGATATATTGATATATATTTATTAACAATTTGTGCTGCTTGAGATTTTCCGCTATTAAATTTTTCGGCGATCTTTCGTGCTGATTGATGTTCCTTCTCCGAAACATTAACAACTTCCATTTTTCCACATAAACTAAGAAGTTTTTTTACTAGGCGCCATTTCAAGGAGATCTATTATTACCCAACTGAACAATAAACACAGCAGTCCCGCCGAATAAAATAATGTTGTAAATACGACAAAAGTATTTAGTCACCGCATTAAAACGGAAAGAGGTCATTCCCCGGCTGCAGAGTGCGTTGTTGCCAACATACTACATAATATTTATTCTCATGTCGTGCAGCGCTCCGTCCCGTTGTCAGAGGTATGCGTCCGGTTAAGGGAGGTTTCAGAATTGTTTAACCAAAAAAAAAATTGTCCGCGTCCGGTTATTAGAGTGTCCGTTTATTGGAGGGAACTTTACATGTAAAGACATAGGCAAAAGCTTGGTTCCAAGAAATTTGAGTGTCCGCTTAATAGAGGTGTCCGCAAGGAGAGGTTTCACTGTACTTAGTATAGTTTTTGCAAAGTCAGTTGAACAAAGGTTAAAGCCGACCATCGGCATATCCTTTAAAGAAAGTGACATGGGCGGCGGTAGATATACTCATGAAAATTATTTCATTTAATTATGGCGTAAACTAAAGAAATAAAAATAGATAATAAAACTTTCTATTCCTACACCTACAGAAACGACACTGATTTATTTTCTAACTCTGCATACTGCCGACTAATGGGGTCCCGAAAAGAACACCCGAAAGCAATTAAAAGCGCATCTCAAAAAAATCTGCCAATCAGGTACCGTCTATCCATCTGTGCTGGGTCGGTCAGAAAACAAATACTTTGTGCTCGGATCGCAAAGAGCCGCGCCTGTTCTCTGTCGGTAGGGTTGAAATTATACCAGGAAGATTTTATATGAATTTGGATAACTTTTGAAGGGCAGATTGAAGCAAAATTTCATGAAATCGATAGAACCCCGTATTAGGAGCATTTCAGGTGACTTTGCAAAAACTATACCTTTTAGTAAATATAGTGCTACAAAGGCCTATACGTATATAAGTATCTATCTAGAAGTTACAAACAAAGATGTTTTTTTACTGTAAATTCTTGTTAGTTCTTGCCTGCTCTTAGTCGGCAGCAAGTTAAGGTTTTTAAATATCCCCGTTTTTCTTACGATTAAGTCTGTGTAAATGAAAATGTCAACAACATAGAACAACGACCTTCCAGTTGACTAATGAGAGCAGCAAAGAAATAATATGCAAATAAGAAGCACTTAAATTTATACAAGGAATAGCAATAATATACAAGGTGTAAAAAAATAAGTTATCCTCTGGTTAAAGTTTGTCAAATAAACTTGGAAAATTAGGTTTAGTTTATTCAAGAACCTAATAAAAACCAAAGAAAAATCAATCATTGAGCAAACCACTGCTTAAATAGACCGACAGTGAATAAACTAAGCCTTAGACTTTTATAGAGGAAATTTAAAAGTTTGTTTTATAAACACCATCTTAAAAATTATAAAATAAATAATATATTTTCCAATGAATTAGATTTAAGTTTTAAAATTAAATAAATCCGGAGGTTTCTTAACATACAATTTTAAACGTTGTTAATATACAGGGACTACAGCAATTATAAAAAATCTAAAATTCTAATCGCTCGGGAATAGCATTTAAAACCCCAATAAAATTAAACAACAGTTACAAAAATAGTAATAATGACCTAAGTGATACACTTAACAAAAAATATTAGCATTGTATATTAAACTCTAACGAATCCACTGAAGCCAATGTCAATTTTTTAATATAATCCCGTGGCGTATATAAGGGGGGGCCTGGGGGCCCGGGCCCCCCCCTGAAGCTAAGATTTTTTTAGATATTTTCCACATATTTCATGAATACAAACATAAAATAGCATAAAATACGGCATTATGAGGTCTCGCCCCCCCCAAAACTGTCTCGGCCTCCCCCGAAACTTTTTCTATATACGCCACTGATATAATCAAAAATGTTCTTGATAAATGCCACTTACATCTAAGATGGTCAATCAAAAACAGCGGAAAATACATATCATAACAAAAACATTTCGTGTAAAAAAAGGCCAAGTACGCGAAAATGGCATTCCGTAAAAAGAATTGAGATAAAAGTAAAGCCAAGTTCTCCAATACAAATTTCAAAATGAAAGGTTCTTACTAGTTTGAAAATGGTTTTAAACTTTGCTTGCTCATTTTGTTTTTTTTTTGGTCGCAAGAATTTTTTTCAGTTTTTAGAGGCGCCCTTTTTAGCTCTCGCCCCCCCGCCCTTTCGGGCACGCTACGCCGCTGATCTCAAGCACTGCAAGTTTGTGACAAATCGGTTTAAAAATAAAGAAATCCGCCATTCTTGTAATTAAAAACGTAAATTTTTATGTTACCAGATTACCAGAACTCTACACCTACCAAATTTCAACACTTGACTTAATGGATTCACCTCTATTTAACAAAACCAAATTTCGAGAAAATTACGTAAAGGATTTTCTAAAAATGTTTTTGCATAAAAAATAATATAATATCTATTTTGGTGGTGGGTGTGCTATCGGGCTGTTCGGCCGTCGTCGCTGGAAATTCGTTCTCGACGTTTCGCCATCTCGAGTGGATGGCATCTTCAGGAGATGTTGACTGTTGTTGACCAGTCTTCGAGAAGCCGACAAACAGTCAAGTCCTGAAGATGCCATCCACTCGAGATGGCGAAACGTCGAGAACGAATTTCCAGCGACGACGGCCGAACAGCCCGAAAGCACACCCACCATTGGACGATGGCCGCGAAAGCCTTTCACAATATCTATTTTGTTTTTCATCTGCGGCGCCCAGTAGGCGGCGCTGAGTTTGCCGCGACCAGTTGGCGGCTCTGAGTTGGCGGCGCCCAGTTCTCCTAGACCGGACAAAAATAATGGCGCCACAGGTGAAAAATTAGGTATTTTTTAAACAAATTGGCGCTACAGTAGAAAATTTTTGGTAAAAAGGAAAAAGACATGAGAGCATCCGGAAAATTTCAAAAAAATACCATAATTATTTTTTTCAAAAAAATGGTATCAAATAAAAAAGTTTTGTATAGTTTTAAAAGAGCCTAGTCGGAAATTTTTACTGATTTATATGTAGAGTCAGTTTGCCTCTGATAAATTATGTTCATTGCATTTGGAGAGGCCAATTTTGAGCTCTAGGGTGCTAACTCCCCCCCTACGCCCCTGCGTTACCTGTAATATGACCTGACAAGTAAATTTTACATTTACACATACAATTAAACAATCCATTTGAACTACGGTTTAAATAAATACATGTGTGTACATTATATAACAAATGAACTATCTGCTCACAAAAATACTCTGCCAATATATGGGCCCCTAAGCTCACACTAGGTACTATAGTTATAGTGTACGTGCTAATATAACTAAAAACTGAAATATATTTTATTCAACTCCAGACTAAATTACCTTTTGTTTAATAACACACAAGCCATGTTTTGACAAACTCAAATTTTTGAAATCTACCCCCACCCTTAAAAAAAAACAAAAATGTATTTTGTTTAACTCCGGACTCAATTACCTTTCGTTTGATATCACACACGGCATATTTTCACGTAAACTCTAATTTTTGAAATCTACAACCACCCTTTAAAAAAACCTGAAATATATTTTTTTTTATTCCAGACTCAATTACCTTTCGTTTGATATCACACACGCCATATTTTCATAGAAACTCTAATTTTTGAAATCTACCCCCACCCTTTTATTTGGCTTGTGTTCGGTGGATTTTGTTCATTTTTAAACGGCACTATCTCGACCCAAGACCCATCCTAGGTACCAAATTTCACTAAAATCGGCTAAGCGGTTTTTGAGTTATGCGCGTTAGTCGTTACAGACAGACAGACAGACAGATATATAGACAGACAGACAGACAGACGGCGCAACAAAAAAGTTTCAAAGTCATCTGAAACGCAAAGATATATAAAAAATTTTGAAATCGGAGCAACTTTTTTTTTTCTCGAAAAAATTAGGATCACCATAGCTCACACTACTATAGTATAGTATATGTGTGAGCTAAAACGTCTGGGAAATTAACTCGCTGGTTCAAAAACCCAAATGCAATTAACTGCATAAGAGATTTCAAAGAAGGGGAGATTATCGAAACAAAAAAAAAGATGGCTTAAAGTTTTTGCATAGGTAGGGGGACATACCGTGCTAGTAATTTATGTCTTTAAAAAAACCTAAATTTTTAGAAATTTTATATTGACTTGATAACTGCTAAAGTCTTTTTCAGCGAGATTCAAACTTAAATTGCTTGAAACTTTTTCAATAAAAATAATAACAAAAATTGTTTTTATTACATCTTTATCAGAAATGAGACTTTGAGAGTTTTTTCTTTTATTCTTCAGTTATAACTAAAGGTAATTTTTTATTTAAACAAGCAGCCCCATCCTCCATTTATAATCCAACATTGCGGATTACTATTAATGGATACTATTATCATATCATCTGTGAAAAATTCAGCTTGATTACCAAAAATTAGTCTATTTTTATTATTATTAGGTACCGTAAGGTGGTGATACTTTGCAACAATTTTTGGATATATTTGATAAAAACTCCTATTTAACATTAAGCTACATTATCGGCTCCAATATATGTATGATTTCCATGTTTTAGCTTTACATAGACGATAATTTTATTTTTGTAAAAGATTAGGAAAAGCCTTTTTTTTAAACTGAAAAGCTGTGTAAAGTCACCCTGCGATGGTGATAAATTACACAGGCATTAAAAAGTGTAAAATATTTTAAAGTAGGTGCGTCTTTCGGACGTCGTTACACTTTAATAATGTTTTAAAAATGTTATTCTTGAATTGTGCATTGAAAAATAATAAGTAAATACTAATTGTTAATGAAAAAAAATTTATTTCAAATAATCAAACCTAAAATGAATATTTTTTTAAATCAATATTAAGTATAAATTCCCCTTTTTTCTTGTGAGGATGGCAAAATACAAACTATATCATCTTTGTCTTGAACAGAGATTACATTTTCTTGGGGAAAAACGAAAGTATTTTCTTTTTTTTTTGCTTTAATTACTTAAGTGTCAGTCTCTCGACTTTCTCGACTTTAGCAATATAATGTTTTATTGTCTTTTTGGTGGCAAACTTTATTATTGCATATTGCCCTTCGTTGGGAATAAGTTTGGATATGTTCTGGTCGCGTTCCTCTAATTCTATATTATCATATTATCTTGATCTATCTATATTATATCTAGATAAAAAAAAATTAAAAAAAAATTACAAAAATAGGTAATACTTTACACTATTACTAGGGTAGAAAAAATTAAATATTTTTTTTACCCTTATATATATTTATAAAAAAAACTTTTTGCTTTTGTCACAAGACATTAATCTATACACCTAATTAGTTAGCAAAGTCCTATTACTTACCAGAACGCGCTCAAACACCTTAGCATTTGACCTATTAAAATTCACCTGTTTCTCTCTGTTATTTAAAAGCTTCCGATGCGTGAGCTAATAAGATTCTAATCCCATAAATCAAGGGCGAAGACACGTTCCGGCGTGTTCGCAAAAAATCGGAAAGCTTCCACGTTGCCTAATCTTAAAGTTAGAGCTCACTAAATGCAGTGTTGCATGCTTGTGTAAAGTCACCCGTGGATTGCAAAGTATCACCACCTTACGGTATTACCTTAGTTAGCTGAATACGCCACTGTGTACCCAGATACTTTTACTGTAAATTTTTCTTGCTAAAATTGGATTTTTTCGTCCTACTATTTTAATTATATCTTTTGTTTGTTTAGCCTTCTGATTCGGTTCGCCTTTTTTGTCTTTGGCATTGTTATTTCTCATCAATAACATTGTGCAATAGTAATACCTAATAGTAATATTTGCAATAATGTCATTGAGCGTCTACCCATCCTTTATTACTTTAGTAACCCATTCAGTTATTATAATTTTTTTAAAATAAGTGTTAAACCTTTCTACCAATTTTTAAAAGATAAAACAAAACACAATTGTCATTTGCAAAAAAAATAACTGCCTACAACAAAAAGCTTGTTAACAGTATAGTTAAAATCTTGGGATTTTAGAGGTTTAGTTGTTACATGCGTTAGTATAAAGTGCCACATTTTTTAGCTCACACATATACTATACTATAGTAGTGTGAGCTATGGTGATCCTAATTTTTTCGAGAAAAAAAAAGTTGCTCCGATTCCAAAAATTTTTATATATCTTTGCGTTTCAGATGATTTTGATACTTTTTTGTCGCGCCGTCTGTCTGTCTGTCTGTCTGTCTGTCTGTCTGTCTGTCTATATGTCTGTATGTCTGTATGTCTGTCTGTCTGTATGTCTGTCTGTAACGACCAACGCGCATAACTCAAAAACCGCTAGGCCGATTTTAATGAAATTTGGTACCTAGGCTGGGCCTTGGGCCGAGATGGTCCCATTTAAAAATGAACAAAATCCACCGAACACAAGCCAAATAAAAGGGTGGGGGAAGATTTCAAAAATTAGAGTTTATGTGAAAATATGGCGTGTGTGATATCAAACGAAAGGTAATTGAGTATGGAGTTAAACAAAATACATTTTAGTTTTTTTTCTTCAAAAAGGGTGGGGGTAGATTTCAAAAATTAGAGTTTACGTGAAAATATGGCGTGTGTGATATCAAACGAAAGGTAATTAAATCCGGAGTTAAACAAAATACATTTTAGTTTTTGTTTTTTTTAAAGGTGGGGGGAGATTTAAAAAATTTGAGTTTAAGTAAAAAAATGGCTTGTGTGGTATCAAGCAAAAGGTAATTTAGTCTGGAGCTGAATAAGATATATTTCAGGTTTTACTTTTATTAGCTCGCACGTACACTATAACTATAGTACCTAGTGTGAGCTTAGGGGCCCATATATTGGCAGAGTATTTTAAATATTTAAAAAGATAAATCTTTGGGTAAAAGACAAGCTTTTAATAATTTAAATCCGCTAGTTACTTTTAATGTAGGGATAGACCTCATAAGATGTCTTTTAAGGGAAATGAATCGACCCTTGTCTTCCGTAGATTCCAGGTGCTCTTTGATCCGGAGGGTTAGAACCTGTCTAGGGTCCCTTTCAAGGAAAACGGAAGAAGACCACACCGATATGAAAGACGGAGAGGAAGCACCTCGGTAGAGCGAACATAACGTAGCTGGCAACTCTTTTTTTAGGGAAAATATAAAAGATTAAACACAGCAGCGTCTGACTCAGAATAACCCGCTGCAACCAGCGTCTGTCCCAGAATGGGAGGGTGAATAAAAACTTAACAACACGCCTGGCAATCGTGGTGTTTTAATGCCACTACACCCCAGTGGAGAAATCATGGCGAATTTCAAAACAAAATGAAATGGTCCCCAAGTGTAAAGGAAACACTATGGTCTGCCTAACGAAATCTGGGTGAGGCAAAACATTGCTTATGAAACATTCAAAAACAAGACAAAAATCAATAAAACTAATAATAGGAACATATAATATTAGGCCTATGATTACCGACGAAAAAATAGATGCACTGGAGAAAGAGCTGTTAAGGATGAAATGGGACATTGTAGGATTGATATCAGAAAACCGAATTAAACTGAACTCCCGTAATCTACTATACCATAAAGGTAACGAAGCTAACAGCAACTTCGGAGTGGGATTCATAATAAATAAAGCCATAATTTAACACGTCCATACAGTGGCGTATATAGAAAAAAGTTTCGTGGTGGGCCCGAGGCAGTTTGGGGGGGGCCCGAGACCCCATGAGGCCGTATTTTATGTTTGTAATCAGGAAATATGTGGAAAATATCTAAAAAAATCTTAGCTTCGGGGGGGAGGGGCCCGGGCCCCCCCTTATATACGCCACTGCGTCCATACAATTAAAGAAATCTCAGATCGCGTTGCCTATCTTACAAAATGAAAAGAACATCACTTAAAGTTATCCAAATATACGCCTACCTACGATGACAAGCACATCGAAGCTTAAGGCATTTCAAAATCTATGAAAGAACCCAAAACTCATCTTACACTAGTAATGAGAGATTTCAATGCCAAATTAGGTAAGAAAATAAATGAAACGAATGGCAGGGGCACAATGAATTACCTAAAGGTAAGACACTTGTAACCAGCGAATTCGTTCTATAAGAAGAAACCGCATCGAAAATGGACATGGCATAGCCCTAATGGAATAACAAAAAACGAAATTAATTACATACTGACTACTGAGAAAAAACATCGTTAAAGATGTAACAGTAAAATAAAAAAAATCAAACAGCTGAAATCAAGAGGCGAGTAAGATTGGCCCGGGTAGCTTTCGGTAAATTAAGCTATATATTAAAAATAACCTCAGTACTTTTGTACTCTATGGATCCCAGACCTGGACATTTACAAAACCAAACATGGATAAGGTAACAAAAGCCCAAAGTTCAATGGAAATACAAATTTTACATGTAAAGCTAACAGACAGAAAAATTAATTAAAGGATAAGAAATAAAACAAAAGTAAGGGATGTTAGAAGGGAGGTAGCAAAATTAAAATTTACCGGTCATAATATCAGACAGAAAGACATTCGATGGAACAACTGTATAGTAGAATGGAGGCATTCGGAAAATAAAAGAAGTAGGCGAAGACCCCAAATGAGATGCGCGGACGATTTGAATAAATATGCGGGAACAAGACGGACGAACACGGCGACAGACAGAGAAGTGTGGAAGGTATTGCGGGAGGCCTATGTCCAAAGATGGATCGAAGAAGGCTAAATACAGGGGCGTGCCAAATGGACGTGCAGTCAAAGAGTAAACAAATTAATTTTCGGGCTATACATGAGCTGGAATATTCAAGATGGCGGTTAACATGGCGCCGATATTTTAAATTAACGATGTAAAGCCACATTTGACGTACGCGTGCCTTTAAAATATATAACGGTATAACCAATAACATCATATTAGTTTTTTTTAAATTAGCTGCAAAATCCCTCCTAGGCCCCCGAAATTTTTAAATTTTAGGTTTTTTAAAATTTTTTCAAGAACCAATCTTTTAATGGAAAAATGTATAATATCCTTAATTGCAGAAAATAATATACTCTTTTTAATTATATATAAGTCGGTGAGGTTAGAGTAATTACAAACTCTCCAGCGGCGTCCGTTAATGGAAGTAATGTTAAAAAAGTTAAAAAACCAAACTCCAAAGGAAAAACATGTGTCACGGAAATTGATTATTTTGGTATGGTATCGGCGTAATCTTTTTTGTTTTCAAACTTTAATTTTTAAATTTTTGGCAAAAGCTTTAAGTTAAATAAATACTATGTACAAACAAACTTACATAATAAATATACTAATGCGAAAAGCCTGCATTGCCGCTTGGTAATAATTACTGCAAAAGACAACAATTTCACTTCATAATATCCTTTGGTTTCACATGATCAGACTTTAAATTACTGTATAGACAGTGTACAGTTTTCCGCGACTTCCTTTTTTTCTGTCTTCCGATCATGTAACTTTTAAAGCAAAATATACGGTTGGCATTTGAGTCGTGTAGTCACAAAAAAATCTTGAAAATAAACATAATAAATTACTTAATACATGTCAAGCAGGGTCGTATTTCATAAATGAAAATAACTCCCCAATGAACATTTTCCGAAACCACTGGTGACAGATATAAAGTATTTATAGTATGTTTATGGTATTTAGAAATGTTTTGCAGGATTATCATTTGTATAGTTATTTTATTAAAAACCTTAAACGGACAATTTATAATATATTATGACAAACTGCACTTGACAGAGAATTAATCACAGTTTTGACTAAAATTGTACCCGTCAAAGATGCTCGTTTTCTTGTGTTGCGAACAAGTTTTAATTATTGATTTGAATTAGTAAGAAAGCTGCATTCTTGAGACACACACAACAAGGTACGAATCAGCAAAATCGGTTTGATGATGCTACAAAAAAATATTTTTGTTTCAGCCATTGTTTTGAACATTATGCGATTGCCTTGCCAATCGTGTCTGCACTTATTTCCTTATAAATTCATTACTACTTAACCGATTTTGATGAACTAAAAAACATCCTAGTGAGAATTGATTGCCTTTTCAAGACCATGATCAAAATTTATTGCCATCTTAAAATTTAGATGGGCGAACAGAATCCTACTTGATTCTTCAAAATGGTGGGTTTATTTTTATTTTCTGAAAATGTTTTGGTTTTTTTTTTAATCTATAAAATAGCATTGCTTTTCCCCCGCTTATAACGAGGTACAAAGTAATAAAATCGGTTAAGTGGTACTCACAAAATCTGATTTTGTTTTAACCCTTGTTTAACAAATTTTACAATTGCATTGCCAAACTGAATGATCTTTAAAGTTTGCACCATGATGTTTTTTATTTCAATAAAATCGGTTCAGTTATAATGAATTTATAAAGAAATTAATTCAGACAGGATTGGCAATGGAATTGTATAATTTGTAGAACAATGGTTAAAACAAAATCCGATTTCGTGCGAACCACTACACCGATTTTATTAATTTGTACCTCTTTATGCAGCAGAAAATTAGTGTTTTTTTACAAATAAATAAAAAACTAAAACATTTTTACAAAATAAGAATAAACATGCCATTTTGAAGAATCGAGTATGATTCTGTCCCACATCTTAAATTCCAAAATGGCGAAAAATTTCGATAACAACCTGTAAAGAGCAATCAATTCTCACTACGACTTTTTTTACTTCACCAAAATCGGTTTAGTAATAACGAATTTATAAGGAAATTAATGCAGACAGGATTGGCAATGCAATCGTAGAATCTTTAAAACACTGGTTAAAACAAAAATAGATTTTTTGAAAACCACCACACCGATTTTACTAATTTGTACGTCGTTGTGTGAGGGAAAAGTAGTGATTTTCTATAAATAAAAAAAAAACTAAAACAGTTTCGGAAAATAAGAACAAACACGCCATTTTGAAGAATCAAGTATGATTCTGTCCGCCATTTTAAATTTTAAGATGATGATCAATTTTGATCATGATCTTTAAAAAGCAATCAATGCTCACCAGGATGTTTATTATTTCATCAAAATCGGTTTAGTAGTAATGAATTTATAAGGAAATAAAGATTGGCAAGGCAATCGTGTCATATGCAAAACAAAAATATTTTTTTTAGAACCACTGAACCGATTTTGCTGATTCGTACCTTGTTGTGCGTGGCAAGAATGCAGCTTTTTTAGTAATTTCAAAATAAACGAGCATTTTTGAAGGGTACCTTTTAATTAAGTCTGATCTCTTGTATTTTTAGATGGCGGACAAGAAAATATATTTAGTAAAAACTATTAATTCTCCATCAAATCAAAATTGATTGTATAGTTTAAAAGTTATAATGACAAAAAAATTGTCCGGTGTTTTTTGCTTCACCCGGTATATAAAATGGATATTGGTTGTATTACCTTTAAAAATAGACTTGCAAAACTTTGATATACAGGTTTTATAAATTAATTATTAAATTATTTGAATCACCTTGTAAATAAAAATTTAGTGATGCAACGACAAAAATATGATTTTGTTTTTCTTACATAGTTTTGCTTTTACAACCTACGAAAAACTGCAAGAATATATGAAGAAATAAACGAAATCATTCGAAAAAGTAAATTTTCTTTTTTTGAGGAAATTATTGCATATAATATACCTTTTAATTTTTTAATCATAATCTTAACGCCCAAACACTGTTAAATTTTTGAGCAAGCCCACAAAGACTGTACGGCTGTAGCGCCATCTATTCGCGATGAAGCGAACAGCGTCTGTCAGTTTGCGTTAGTGATATAAAGGCAATGAAAGTTTATTTAAAATACCTTAGTTTTTATAATTGGTATATAAATATTACGGCGATCAACAAACAGTTTAGCCATATTGGTTTACAGAAACGCCATAAAGAGTAATGACCCTAAAGAAATTTCATTATTTTCGCATTTTACAGATAATTTTTTAAATTTAAATTACGTTTTATATCTTCTAAGTAAAGTCAACAATTATATAGGTTTTATATTAGATCAAAATTTGTAATTTATTGATCCTTTTAAAAATATTATTCTAAAGCTTTTTTCCTAATTTTTATGTTGCCCGTTGAAATTTTGTGAGTATTTTAAAAAATTAGTCGGTAAAAAAGCATTAAGAGGTGATTTTCAGAAGAGGAGAAACGATAAGACTGATTTTCTTATTACGTAGTAATAGCTCATAATTATTCGATAATTCATACCATTTTATTTTTATTTTTAATAGGGATTTTGTTACCTTGTTACCACCGTTTTATAAAATAATTGTAAGCGTTTATTAAGTATGTAAGTATTTTTTATAAATTGGTGTTGACAAGTTATTACAACTATTAATTTTTATTACGCATTTTGTGCGTTATTTGGCTTTTAAAGTAACTTTTAAAGTTCGAGAAAAAATAAACAGTTTAGTGAATAGATTGTCTTATAATTATCACACTGTAGTGTATATAATAAACTATTAAAATGTAAGGAAACACCAAACAATATAATAACCCTACAATTCGTCTTTATAAGGTACGTGGGACCGTTTAGAGCATCCGCTATTAGGAAGTTATAAAGATCGTTGCGAAAATATAAACAACGTTGTTAAGTGATGATTAAAAAATGTGTTTTGACTTCCTAAAATTTTCTAAATAAATATTAAGTTTATGAAAACGATTGACATTTTGAAGGGAAACCATGTGGGCTGCTGAATTGAAGAAAACCATTTTTTGTAATGTGGTTAGAGAAGGACCGTCGTAATGGGTGGAGCGGAAGAGTAGTCGCTCCAAGCAGCCGATTTTGGGGGCGGCCAAAGGTCGCCTTTCACTTTTGAATCAAGACACTTTTAATGGGACCGCCATGCTTATTTTAAGATGTAATATCTCGAAAACTATTGAAAGGACTTTTGTGAGTTCTTTCGTATTATTTGAAGCCGAATAGAAAAAGATAAATAAAAAGACCAATTTAAGAAAATGAAGGACATGTAAAATACTTGGTTAATTTTTTACATAGGGAAAAGTGTTTGTGTCCAAAGAATCTTTATCTTACTGGTTGTTTGTTTAAAAGTTCTAAAGCTTAAAATAACTGCTCCAGGTGTGTTTGCAGATATGAATGATCGCACTGTACATATACAGTGCTAGCGAATCATTTGCTTCGAGATTCAAACCTAAGCGCCGGTACACAGGCGCGTTTTTATGCACCGCGGTGTCGCAGCGTTACCGCAATTGCGGTCCGTGATACTATGAAATAAATGAAGCGATTCACACAGCTGAGCGGACAGACAGAAAAACGCGGTAACGCTGCGACACCGCGCTGCAGAAAAACGCGTGTATGTACCGGCGCTAACGCAGACTTTGTTATAGACATTGCCAAAATAAATTGAAATTGAAGGTTTTTGACATGATTTGTATTCGAATTGGAGCATCTGTTCACGCACTTCAAACCACAATGACTTAGTAAGATGTAACTATTTAAATGAGCATCACATTTTGTCAAATTTGAATAAATTTTTTCGAGGTTTTTTGTCAAAAACTAAAAAAGTAATGAACCGATTTAAAATTTTTCTTTTGCATTTGGTTGCTTGATACGGTTTACTAAATTAGTTAAGTATTACTGATTTTGCTCTTTCATGTCTCAATTTTGGTTTTCATATTTTAATAAGATGGGCTTTACTTTACTATGACTCCCATAATATAAGGTAGGTGAAGGTATCCTAAAAACTCAATTTAAAAAAATTGTTAACTTTTTTATGCTTTTTAGATTACTGTTTTGGGCTCACTCGTTGGCACCATTTATGTAAGAAAATAACAAAAAACTTGCAGAGGTAAGGAAAAAAGCAAGGGCGGCATATTCCTCCTCCTTAGTCCAGGCGGCCACTAATCGAGCGCCCCCCCCCCAGCGCAGCGTGCCTGAAGGGGCGGGGGGGCCCGACAGCTAAACAGGGCGCCCCTCAAAAATCTGATATTACTTAATAAAGCTTAGGGCGCTTCGGTCACCCATGGGGCGCCAGTACCCTCGGCCGGGAAGGAGGCGACAAACCCCCGCCCCCCCCTGCTCGGGTGTCAAAACTAGGAGTCCTGGAGCGCGTTCAGATTGAAACACCCGGTGTGCGTCCGGTAAAGGGCGTTACCCCGGCCGGTGTGTGACGGTGCGTGGTCGGATTGATTCTTCAATCTGAACGATTTTCATCTTGCAGCTGATCAATTGATAACTGTCATATGTAATGCATTATATTTCCAAAGTGATTTTTTTTCTTGTGCTTTTTTAAAAACGACCGGTTTTTGTTGAACCACTCTCGCGTTTTCGTCCAACACCAAATTCATACAAAATGAAGTTATGAGAATGAGTACTAATGTGGTTATTCATTTCTACCTAGTAAGTAGCTAGTCAAAATTTTAGCACTGATTTTAATGCCGAAAAAAAAATTAAAGCAAATAATAAACAATACACATATGTTGTAAAGGTTAGAAATCAAAGGATTGATCAAATGCGCATGTGGGTTAAATTTAGTCGTCCTATTTCGAAGGGTGCGATAGTATGTGCATAAGGTAAAAATTCACCAGCAATCTGAACGCCAGAGTCACGACCGACGTCCAATCTGAATGCGCTCCTGGAGATATTAAATCCGTCTAAAAAAAAACTTAAAAGTTTTGGGTTAACCCCCGTTGCCGCGTTGAGTGCGCCCAAGCAATAGTTAATAGAATAAACAATGGTATGGTAGATGTTATTATTTAAATAAATCCGAACCAAACAAGCAACATATTATTATAAATATTTGGCTGAAGCACTGAACGATTGATCCTAGAATGAACAAAAAAATTTGGTAAAAAGAAACAATAATTGAAAAATGTTTTTACATTAAGGCGGAAACTATGTAATTTCTATTACATCCCGCCATAATTACTAAAAATATTTTAAGGTAATCATAATTACATTCAGTTAACGGTATTGTTATTACCTATGAATTGTTTTAATTTAGTAGTCAGTCATTAAATGGTGTATTACTCATACACAATGAGGGCAATAATTCGAATATACATCCTAAACAAAAATATATTACTGGACAATGCATTCTATTTTTCACTAGGTACTTATTTATGGGCGGCGAATAAAAGGTCAAAAGTACAAAAGGTCGAAAACATAAGGTCGAAAGTACAAAAAGTCGAAAGTACAAAAGTTCGAAAGTACAAAAGGTCGAAAGTATAATAAGTCGAAAGTACAAAAGGTCGAAAGTACAACAAGTCGAAAAATAAAAGACTGAAACCTAACCAAATCGAATTGCCCTTTCCAGCCGAGGTGGTTCAGGCTAGTTAATAGTTGATAGTTTTTTGTTGATATACTAATCTAACCTAATCTCACCTGACCTGATCTGGTTGGATTAGGTTACGTCAGTTCAGGTTATGTTAGGTTAGGTTTGGCTAGACCAAACTACGGAGGTTTTTTTGCAAAAAGTATGCGTGCTCAGTGCGCTGTTTTGTCCGAACTACTTTTTTGTACCAGTACCGTTTTCAATGAAATTAATCTGTTAAAGACGCGCTATTTTGTAAGGAGGTATTCTTAACAGTCGCTATTTGGTAAGGCTCCATTTAGATAAGCGCTATTTTGATGCGCGCCATTTTGTAGCAGAGCCGCTCTTTTAGCCGAGCGTTCTTTCGTCCGTGCTCTTTTGCCCTCTCTTTAGTTTACCTTCCTAAACGGTAAAAAAATTGTCTTAGATTAAAGCAAATTGCTTTAAAGTAAAATAAATTGTGCTTTAATATTCACCAAGAAAATACACACAAAAAATGTATTGCCTTTTTATTTTAATGTGAAACAGAAATTGTTTTATTATAAATTGGAACTTGATTAATCTAAGGACCGTTTTCTCTGGAAGCATAATATTACTTATATAAAGACAATTTGCTTTATTACAAAACGGACTATACTGAAACAAAACAATTAAAGAAGAAAAATAAAGAAGAAGGTAAAACAATTTATTAGTGTTTTCATTGTGAACAAAATTTTTTAACGTGTAGCTCACTAGGCTAGGTAGGAGTAGTTAGGTAGGAGGTATTATTTTCGACGAAAAAATTTTTTTTGAGACAACGCCGAAGCTGTGTTATTTTGGTGTATTTTGACCTATCTTAGCAATATTGTCATGATATCTGTCTTCAAATATGTGTACAAAATAGCGCAGGTCAAAATCACACAGGTTTAATAGTGCGGCCAAAATTTCGTAGGTCAAAATAGTGCATGGTCAAATTAGCGCAGGACAAAATAGCGCAGCCCTAAAAAGCGCAGGCCAAAATAGCGCATGTCCAAAATAGATAGGGGTCATGTCTTTTTCCCAATTTTCGCTAATAATTTCCAAAGCAAATCATCTCGGTCTGGAACCAAACCGAACCCCACCGAACTGAACCGAACCGAAGGAAAATATTTCTTAAAAAAAAAAACTTCCCTGACTTCTTTCCCGGGATCCTAGAGGGTTTAAATCCAAACCGAAGCGAACCGCGTCAAGGATTTTTTTTTTTAAATATGTTAGTTCGGTTCGGTTTTTTTCGGTTTAAATTTGCAAAAAAAACAAATATTTTTCATGCTAACAAATATCGATGTCCCAACTTTAGTCACCCTCAAAAATCGTAACCTAGCATGCTAATTTTAAAAAAGAAAAGAGTATGACGAAATATGGACATTGAACACCTCGGCTTCTTTGTAATATGTGTCAATTTACTTTCAAGATTCAGTCAGGTTTGACGAACTGTGGGTCAAAGTTAAATTTCTTGTCCATTATTCCGTCACCCCTGTTTTTTTAAGTGTAAACTTCTTTAGGCGCGTTTAGCACTTTTTGTGGGTACTGAATTGAACTGAGCCGTCACGCTCGGCTATGTAACGCTCATTCGGGTGAAGTCGACTAACTGTGAGAGGAACACTCAGCAGAGCGATATGATGATGCAGATGAAGGCCACTCAGAGCAAAATTTACCAAAGTAATTTATACCCAATTGTAATAATTATAAAATGTTATTACTTTGTATATTACTTTGTCAATATACAGCGCAAAAAATCTGCCGTGTGGTCTTAAGCACACGCAATTTTTGAAGTGTAAACTTCTTTAGTCGCGTTTAGCACTTTCTCTGGTTACTGAATTGAACTGAGCCGTCACGCTCGGCTATGTAACACTAATTCGAGTGAGCCGACTTCTGTGAGAGGAACAGTCAGCAGAGAGATATGATGATGCAGATGAAGGCCACTCAGAGCAAAATTTACCAGAGTAATCTATACCCAATTATAATTATGTAAATGTTATTACTTTGTATATTACTTTGTCAATATACAACGCAAAAAAATCTTGTATTTCGTATTATTAATTTCGCGTTGTTGAAGTTTATACTTCTGCCGTGTGGTCTTAAGCACACACAATTTTTTTTAAGAAAAAAAAACTAAAGCTCACGAAAAATTAAATTTAAACCCTTTAGTTTATGTTAACCCCATTTCTTTTTAAATATTTACTTTAAAAATATTTAGAAATTCAGTTCTCTTACCTTAGAAGAAAACACCTATGACAGGGTTAAGTGTTTACTAACGACTGAATTAAATTTCGCAGCAATTTTGTGAGACAAGCTGCTGGTTTAGCGTCTATAGACATTGTTGCCAAATGATAATGGAAATTAGTGCAATTTTTTTCTTAATTTCGTTAAGTAGAATTTTTAATATTTGCAGTTAAAAATCAAATCTAAGGAAATGTAGGTCAGTGACGAGAATTGGGACAAGTACCTTATTACCAAATTTTCAGCCGTTAATTTAACGAAGTAATAAGTTGTATTTGTACGTAAGCGTAAGATTTGACAGGCACGGAAAAACGCACTGTGTAGAGGTCAGGTATAAGCAACATAAGAATCTATGTTATCTTGCGGCAGTATGCGGGCGCCTTAAAGGTACCAGAGAATAAAAATTTGTTGGTTTGCTCATAAAAAATACTCTGCCAATATATGGGCCCCTAAGCTCACACTAGGTACTATAGTTATAGTGTACGTGTGAGCTAATATAACTAAAAACTGAAATATATTTTATTCAACTCCACACTAAATTACCTTTTGTTTGATACCACATAAGCCATGTTTTGACTTAAACTCAAATTTTTGAAATCCACCCCCAACCTTAAAAAAAACAAAAACTAAAATGTATTTTGTTAAACTCCGAACTCAATTACCTTTCGTTTGATATCACACACGCCATATTTTCACTTAAACTCTAATTTTTGAAATATACCCCACCCTTTTTTTAAATAAATTAAAATGTATTTTGTTTAACTCCAGACTCAATTACCTTTCGTTTGATATCACACACGCCATATTTTCACATAAACTCTAATTTTTGAAATCTATCCCCACCCTTTTTTTTGGTTTGTGTTCGGTGGATTTTGTTCATTTTTAAATGGGACCATCTCGACCCAAGACCCAGCCTAGGCACCAAATTTCATTGAAATCGGCCAAGCGGTTTTTGAGTTATGCGCGTTGGTCGTTACAGACAGACATACAGACAGACAGACAGACAGACAGACAGACAGACAGACATACAGACATACAGACATACAGACATACAGACATACAGACATACAGACAGACAGACAGACAGACAGACAGACAGACAGACAGACAGACAGACAGACAGACAGACAGACAGACAGACAGACAGACAGACAGACAGACAGACAGACAGACAGACAGACAGACAGACAGACAGACACACAGACGGCGCAACAAAAAAGTTCAAAATCATCTGAAACGCAAAGATATATAAAAATTTTTGAAATCGGAGCAACTTTTTTTTTCTCGAAAAAAAATATATAGTATATGTGTGAGCTAATAAGGACTTCTGTTTACAGGGTCGGCTATTTACATTAGGCGTCGGCACGGGTTGCAAAGGTTTCCAAAAGGTGGCGCCAATTGTCAAGGTTTTTAAACATTTCTCCTTTACTTGTCGGTACAAAATAACGTCTCATACCTGTTGTAAGTAGTTGAAATTTGTAACCGTATCTGCGGTAGACACTAGTCTAATGTAACTTAGCCGATGCATATAAACTCTGTCAACGTTTTGGAACAATTTTTTTAAAATAATTTAAGTTTTCTGTTAAAAATTATCAACTCAATTAATTAACCGTCAAATGATCGCAATCTAGTCTGTCTAGACACGCCCCGGTTAGGATACGTTTGCGATCAACTGACCACGGTTCGGTTCGGTTCGAACCGATTTCGACGTCCCAAAAGAAGGACAGGTGAGTTATCATTTTAAAAATACCGCCTAAATATATTTATTGTATACATCCTATAATTTCAACACGTAGAACTGGTCAGTCGATGGTCTCCGCGTCCAGTAGCGCGATTCCTCAAATTATGGAAAAACGAGAAATCTTCCTCAAATACACGCATTTGATTTATCTATGCATGTAATCGAAGTCCCTATTGTTTTGATGAGAAAGTTTTGTATTCATTTCTCTTACTAAGGACCTATAGAAGAACCTTCATAAAAAATAATGCCACCTGGGTCAATAGGGAGAGGAATTAACTGCTTCGATTAATCAGGGGGTGTGTAATCGAGGGATGTTTATCTTTTTTTCCATAGGTTAAAAAAAGATTTATAGATCGATTTAATTACTAAATCTAAAAACATCAGTGACACATTTCTTGTTCTCTGCTATCGGTGGAAATTTCGTAGCCTCGTACGGTCACCCACTTTTTTAATGTCACCTTAAAATTGTTTAAACTGGTCTGGAAAGCCCGTAATTTTAGCGGGCTTAAAAAACCGCTAAAGGAAATCGTTAGTCAAATCATGATACTTACTTTAAACCATCCGGGGTTGTATTATTAATTAATATTAAGATGACTTTAAAAAAGTGGGCGAGTGTACCACATCAACTTAAATTAAAATTTTGAACAAAACGTAGAGGGCTATAATATTTAAAGTAACCGTGCAGTTTTACGTCAAATACATAACACAGCTTAAGGTTTCTAATGGTTCCTACCATATGCCAAACCGATCTTACATTTTTGAGAGATGTACGTGAAGAACACAGTACTCAGCAATTATAATGTGCATTCATCTGTCCCATATGAAGCCACACAAAGATTACAGACGAACATTATTTTTAAACCTTACATACGGGGTCCCACAAAGGAAAACAAACAATGACTTTTTAAACACATCTTTAAATATCAAGGGCGCAATATTACACCTATTCTTTCATCGGTCTACGCAACAAAATAAACAGAAATTTAAGCATGTGATGCTATCGTTATTGGCATTGTATTACTTTTCTCCTTCAGAAAGTTTTAAGCTAGATTTGTTTAAAAAATGTCCCTCAAAGTTGCTGAGTTTTTTTTGGAAACAAATGCCTGTTGTAGCTTCTTGTAGCCGATTTAACTAGGTTTTTACCGAAGCAAAATTAAGCAAGCAGGTTTCTGTTTCTGTTGCGTGTTGATCACAGGTTTCAACGGTCTGACGCTAAAGGTTTGCATAAGGAGTCGCGTTGGCGAAAAATAAAGTTTATTGAAGCTGCATTTATAATGCATAACAAATAAGTTTTTAGTCAACCAAGTACTGACATACCAAACATATGGAAACCACTTCTAAGGAAGCGTCTTAAGATTAAGGCGACTGACCGTTACACCTGACAAGTAGTAGGGGAAAGGGGGGCAATATCGGATACTTAATTTTATAGGCTTATTTCTTCTATTAAATTATCACTATTGCGTTCGTCATTTGGAATTAATTTGAAATGAATCTTAAGGAAAAACGTCCTCACTCCACAAATTTCTGATAGGTTAAGAAATAAAAAGCGTAGTTTGGGTTAAATTATGCTCAATTTATTTCTAAAAACCAAAATTTTAGATAGCAAACAAACACTTATTATAATGCCACCATTACGAGTTATGAACACCATTATGAGTTATGAAACTCATAATGGTGGCATTATAATAAGTGTTTGTTTGTTAAATTTTGGTTTTAGAAAGTTCCATACCCCTTGCAAATGCCTAGTAAAGCCGAAACTCGTCGGGTTGATGGTTTTTAGAAATAAATTGAGCATAATTTAATCCAAACTACGCTTTATACTTCTTAACCTATCAGAAATTTGTGGAGTGAGCACGTTTTTCCTTAAGATTCATTACAAATTGATAAATGCTCCACGTAGGAAAGTTGGAATCACAACTTGGAATTAAGCTGGTTAGAAATATTATCTTTATGTTTTAATTTTCAGTTTAAGCGATTTAGAAGTCGATCATAATTTTATTTTTGTGAAAAGTTGACTTTGCCATTTTGCTCCGCATACGGGGTAAAATGAGGTACCTATATGTGGCAAAACGGGCGGGGCGATTGTCAAATTTAGAATTAATATTTTTGTAAGACAAGTTTTATTTATTAAAATACTAACCAAGATTATTACTTTAAAAAAATGAAAAGTTGTAATCAAAAATACATTTAATAATATTTAAATTTAGTATTTACAAAATCTATAAATAATTACAGCGACCTAGTCATCGCTGCCGACTCTCCTACATGAATTTTGCGCCCATTTTTTGCTAATACAACATAAAATACAACATTTAGTAATGGTACCAAAAAAAAAATAATAAAAATTTTGGGGCAAATTGGGGTACCCGTGACTAGGTATAACAAGGTACCACGTTTTGCCCCCATGAAAAAACCCCGTTTTGGCCCATGAAAAAACCCCGTTTTGGCCCAAACCACCAGTTAAATTCAAACAAAAATCATACTCAGCAATAGGCTAAATTTACGAGCAACGCGTTTTACAATAAACAGCGCACAACATCACATGTTGAGCAAAACCCAATTTAAGCTCAGCCAACCGGCACCAATCATATTGCAGAGAGTTGAACCAGTCATGGGGATAAAACATCTGATACTAAGAGGTTTAATTCCTGCGCAGTTTACTTAAAACTGCGGTACCCTGTTTTATCCCTGTACCCCATTTTGCCCCCATTTGTCCTATACGAAACCATTCTTAAATTACGTATCGCTCAAGAGGGGATTTCGCCTTGCGTTACACTTAATATCTGTTTAATGTGTTTTTTTCTTAAAAGTGCGTTACAAAGGAGGGAAAGCGGTTAAAAAATTCTTAATGTAATTTAAGAATATTACCTAAGTAGTAGCCTGTAGACCAGATTGTTTGAATTACACTTAAAAACGGTTAGAGGTACTTACTAACCCAAACGTAGTGTTCGAAATAAATAAAGGCAAAGTTATATCGAATCTTCTTTTGCATTCATTGTCTACAAGTTTCAAATAAAAAAAAACCTATTTTAATAAAAAAAATTAAATGCTTACTTATTAGAATTATACCACATGAAACACACAACTACAAAATGCACATCCAAATTGAAAAGAAGGCAAGTTAATGAAAAAAAGTGTGAAATATGTATGCAAGTATTATTTGCTCGAAAATAATGATTTTTGTCAAATACAAAAAAGTCGTGAAATTTTTTGTTAGTAGCGGCCAATAAAATTTAGCAACCACTTAAAAGTGTACAAAAATCTGATCCTACTATGTGAGTAGTACTTTGTCAGTTTAGAACGTTTTTGCTACGTTGTTCGACGCCTATTCTCCACCTCTTTCGATCTCAACAATCATCTTCTGTCAGGGTTTTTTTTGATTTATTGATCTTTGGATTAACGGTTGCCATTCCAGTTTAGGACGTCCTCTTTTTCTGCGCCCTATTGGTTGCCATTCTAGGACCTGCTTTGGTAACCTTTCGTCGTTTATCCGTTTTACATTGTCGTACCCATTAACGTATTAAAATGGTCGTACCATATCAAATGTCTTTTAGTGATTACATTTAGTGATCCGTTATGCTTTCCTCGATTCCCATTCTTTCTTTTATGTTATCATTTCTTATATGATCTCTTCTAGATATTCTCCTTGATCTTCTGATTGCATCCATTTCGACACTTTTCATTTTTGTTTTGTATTTTTCTGCTACGTGTTAGTTAGTCTCTGTTCCATACAACAAATGTGCTTTTCACCATTTTTTCATCTATGTTAAATTTTACGTTCTGTTTTATCTTTCTGCTTCATAAAATACTTTTAAAACATTCAATAAACTTTTTTGCCTTGAATCTGATCGTAAACTTACTAATTAAAAAACCAGTGGTGTTTTTCAAAACTTCAATCCATTTCGCAGCTAACATGTAATGTTGATTTTTTTCATAAAATTTGTGCCTTTTTGTCATGTTTAAAAAAAATTGTGAAGTTTTAGGAAGAACTGGTGCAACCATTCAGGGGTAAAATTTTTATACCTCCTAAAAATTACATAACAATTGTACAAAGGAGAGCCTAGATATAAATTTTTAAATTTGGCAAAAGTGATGAAAATTGGGTATATTTAGACTTTGTCCAATTGGTATTGAATTTTGTGGAAGTATAAAAATTTCTTCCCCTCTTTCAAATAGTGTTAGCCAGTCTTGCCTAAAACTACACAAACTTGAGGCACTATTTCATGAAAAAAATCGCCGTAACACGTCAGCTGAGATGTGATTAAAGTTTTTAAATATACCACTAGTTTTTGTTAGTTATAGCAGGATCAGATTTTTATACAATTTTGGATGGTTGCTAAATTATTGGCCACTACTATATAGAGAATGTTTAAGAGTTGTATTGCAAAAAGCTCAGGGTAGTTTACTCACATAAAAATATGAAAAAATTTCACATGAACATGTGCCCTAAAATGCCTCGTTTTAAAAAATTATTAAAAAAAGTTGCTGCCCATAGGAACATGTCCATTATTACGTAGAATGCATTTTAAAAATTTTAGACAAATATCTACAGTGGTTTAGCAGATATTAAAAAAATATATACAATAATATATTATTTTATAAAACTTTAACACCCTGTATTTTTAAAAAGAGGCATTTTAGTACACATGTTCATATCAACTTTTTTTCATATTTTTATGAGAGGAATCTACCCTGGGCTTTTGCTAATACAACTCTAAAACACCCTGTATAGATATTAATTAAAAGGTAATTTTTGTATATTTTTTATAAAATATGGCAAGGGCGTATCCAGCTCAAAACAGAAAGGGGCAGGTTTTTCAATTTCATGACTTTCTTAATTTAAAGGTGGGGGGGGGGGGCAAATTCATAATCAATTTGCATTGTCTGATTTTAAAAAATCTTATAAGAAAGGAGGGACAAGGGGGATACGCCGTTGCTTGAAATGAGGTTTGCTAAATATTATTTTAAAAGTTGAAGCCTTAAACCCGGTTCCCCCAATGCGTGCTTACCCTGATTCAAAAAAGGCATCACGTGACGGGACATGGATGTGCAGTAGTTTTTAATTCAAGGTCACCTGATGGGTTTTTTAAATCAGGGTGGGCACGCATAGGTGGAAATTAGGCATAACTTAAATTAACACGTTACCAACAACCATTCAAAAATATCATAACCAAAAAGAGTATTTCGTATCTATTTGTTCAGATTAAATCGTAGTAAATCATTTACTGTAAAATAATTTTATTAACTCAATTTTTTTTTGCTTTTTGGGTTTTCAAGGTAACTTGCTAAACAAAAGAACCACATAAATAAACAATATGTTTCCCGTGTTAGGAGGAATCACACAACCATGCAGATTTTATGAAAAATAATAATTTAGTAAATCCGTGTTTTAGTCTGTTATTATTTGTCACACATGTAAACAATTACAAAAGTATTTACCGATTTTGACATTAAAAGGCTCCTCTGGCATTCCTAAAAAATTCAAAAACATATATTTAATAAAAGAAACAATTTGTGCATGGTTTAACCAGCGGCGTAGCATGACTTAAGGGGCGGAAGGCCGAAAAGGGCGCCCTTCAAAAAATTTGCAACCAAAAAAAAAAAGTTGTGCATGTGGATTTTGTTTACTTTTTTTTATAAGTTAGACCGCCAATTTGGCTTTGCCGCCCGGACAGGAGCCCGGTTCGCCGGGGCCTAGCATCGTGCTGCTTAATAAAGCATAGGGCACCCATAGGGCGCCAGTACCCTCAGGGCGGGGGGGGGGAGGGCGAATAACCTCCCGCCCACCCCCACGCTACGCCGCTGGGTTTAACACTCCATTAGGCGAGTGGATCCTACGCATGCGATTAGGCGGGTGGATACCAAAAATGCACTACATAAAAAACGTTCCGTAATTAGACGCGTGAATTACAATGGTAGTTCAGTCGTCTTTGACACCTGCTTAACTTAGAACATCGCGCACATCGCCGGGGGGATGCTTTATTTGTTTTATTTGGTCACTGCTGAGAAGGTCGTGGATTACATTATGAATTAAAGAATTAAGAGCAGGGGTAATGCGTTAACCAGACAAGCGCGGATTTGAGGGGGGGGGTAACGGGGTAATTACCTCCCCCCCCTAGAAAAAATAATATACACTTTTTCCTAATAAAATAAGGAAACACAGGAGAATTACCCCCCTTTAGAAAAAAAAAATTATATTACAAAAAAAAATCGTCGACTATTACCCCCCCCCCCTAGATTTTGACCCAGATCCGCGCTTGTAACCAGGTTGGGTAAATCGAGGAGTAAGTACGTGTAGCCGTTTTTTTGAATACCATACGGGAATGCCACAATAACCATATACCCTCAACAACCAGGCCACATTTCATCAACCTCCAAAAACCGGTTTGATGAAACAAATACTATACTACACTTTGATTTTCATATAAAAAGAAAATATAAATTTTTACCGTTAAAAAAATCTTATTTAGCTTTTAACCAAAACATATTTTACAATTGATTTGAATTGTTTATACCTTGGTTCCTTCAATATGAAGGGTTTTAAACAAAAAAATTGACTATTTAAGGATTGAAGGCTTTTATCCGAATTTGAAGGATTTTAACTATTTTGAGGCAAAGTCTGAGGGCACGGCAGTGCCTCGCCAAGTTCGCGCGCCGTAACCATCTTTTCTTGAAACATTTCAGCCGATATTTGACCTACCTAAAACTCTACTTCGGAATGAGCTACCAATTTCAAACAGTCGTAGATCTCCATGGTTTTAACAACCCCTCCAAATTTCATGGAATTCCATAAAGTAGTAAAGTAGTTACGAAATATCAAAAAACGTCGAAATTGCCACTCACTCACTCACGCACTCATGTATAGATCATCAATATTCTACTGTACTGTAAGCTGAAATTTGGCAGACTGATAGAAATTATGACCAAACCCCTGGAAAAAATCAAAAAACCCCAAAATTTTAATTTACTCCCCTCCCCTATACATTTAAAGTTATGCAAAAGTAGCATCGCCCACTTCCAGAAATGCTAGTGAGTTGAGCTTTGGCAGAACCGAACCGAACCGAAGCGACTGATAGGAACTATGATAAAACTATAGGAAAAAATTAAAACACCCCAAAATTCTAATTTACTTCCCTTCCCTAAAAATGTAAAGTTAAGTAAAAGTAACATTGCCTACTTCCAGACACGCTAGAGAGCTGAGCTTTGGAAGACCGATAGTAACTATGATAAAGTTATAGAAAAAAATTAAAACACCCCAAAATTCTAATTTACTTCCCTCTCCTATAAATGTAAATTTATATAAAACTAACATTGCCCACTTCCAGAAACGCTAGAGAGCTGAGCATTGGAATGCTGATAGAAATTATGATAAAACTGAAGGCAAGCAAAGTTTTAAAAAACATTTCCAAACTAGTAAGAAAGTTTCATTTTGAAATTTGTATTGGAGAACTTGGCTTTACTTTTATCTCAATTCTTTTTACGGAATGCCATTTTCGCGTACTTGGCTTTTTTTACATGAAATGTTTTTGTTATGATTATATATTTTGCAAATATTTCAATAATTTTACCAGACTTAACTTATGTAGGTAAATTTAAATACTTTATTTTTAATTTTGGTTTTAATAATTTATGATTTAAGTTATAAATCTTTTATTTGTTTGGTTTTTCTTCCATTTTTGTTAAAAAATTTTGTTCAGGGTGTAAAATGTTTTTGTTTTGGTGTCGACAAGTGGCGGCTCGTTCATAGGTTTGCAGGTTTGCGCAACCCCCAAAAAATATGGGTAAAATAATAAAAGAACTATTAATTATATATTTTTAAATTCCCACCAGAATTATATACATTTATACGCTACCGCACCTCTTATTTCGCGCGCGCCGGCCGCCCATAGCGACGGCTCTATCTTGCAGTTTGCAGGTCGAATGCAACCCAATTCGCCTATGACAAAGCGCGCGAGATGTTAGGGACTTATTGGAATAAAACCTGACTTTATTTTAGATTCGACTTTATTTTGACACATTTACACAGAAAACTAACAGCTGACCTCTCAAAATTGACATACCAAAGCTAAATTTAATAATGAAGACGCTAACTTTCATTTGATAAATACCGACACTTATAAATCCGGTTTTTAAATACACAAAGGCCGAATTTTGAAGCAAAGCAGCTGCTTTTTATATGCAAGTCTGTCACCATAGGGTCGATGTTTAAATAAGGTCAGGTTTTATTCCAATAAGTGTCTGTTGTTTCTATGCGTGGATTTCAAAGCCGTCCCGTAAAGCTCAGTGAGGTTGCAGGTCGACTGCAAACCGATTGTTTATTTTGCATGCTAATTTCTTATTTTAATTTGTCGTGTAGTCCGTTTAAGTAAATCCCGATAGGTGTGTATTGAATGTTTATTTTGTAATAAATTACATTTTCCTTTATTATTAAAGCTTAATCCGTATATTTGTGTGTTAAAAAATTACGATTCACCTTTGCAACCTCCAGATTTTTATTCTACGAGCCGCCACTGGTGTCGACCACCCACCCGTTACTGTTTTAAAGGATATAAAGGGTTTTTGTCATTTAATTGAAAGATAGTCGTAACAAAAGTTTGTCAACAGTGTTTGGTGGTAAAAATCGGTAGGTAAAAGCGATAGCAGCGTAATTTCGGTGGCGACATCTATAAATTCAGCATAATAATAAAATGAAAATTACTCGGAAGAAGTAAAAAAATATAGTTCCTTTAAACAAATCCATATTTACTTAACTTAAATGACAAGAAGCCAAAGGATTGAATTCCTTAAATCCCTTAAATCAAGTAAATATATAACTAGTATATTTTATATTAACATTTAACAGTAACAAATTAAGTGCTTAATTCAGCTTAATGTTGTTTGACTTTTTAAATACATTTTCACCAGTGTATTGCATCCAGGTTGCAAGGGACAAAAAGTGTCAAACGTCACTTTATAGCTATATAAACGACTTTTCGACGTGTGTCTTAAAGACGTCATTTATTGGTCACTACCCATTTAACGAAGGATATGCTACTAGATGACGTACCAGTCAAGTTCTCATCGGCATCATAAGACGCGTGCGTTGCGAGGTAGAGATGGACGATCCATTCTAAGTATAATCTGGACTTCTAAGTACGAACCTATTTCAGGTTTAGGCTCCTTTTAATATTCCCAACTGCAGGGAATTTTCCATATATGTATATATTGAAAGGTCTTTTTAAGTTAAAAATAAATCATAACGAAGTCACTGATGTTCTCTTTTTTGTTCCCGAATACTTCATATTACTGACGTTTTAAAAACGTAATAGGTAATCAAAAATGAGTGCTTTTTGACCTTGAAGGGACAGTCAGCCATTGTCAGCTCCTAGTTTCGAATCGCGGGGCCAAAAGATCCGTAAAGCTGGGTCTTGCTACTTCAAACTCTGTGGCTCTATTGTTTATGAGAGAGTGGGGCACTACACGAAAGACGTGAATCTTTTTGATGACCCCAACCCTCAAATGCAAGTTATAATAAATTAATTCTTTAAATATATTTGTAGGCAATTTTTCAAAAAAATTGATATTGCTTTAATTAAAATAATTCAAACTATCCCGGTCCCCTCCTAGTACTGAATGGTGGTCGCCCCTGTTTATGATCTCTTTATAGGACATTAGCCCGTTCGCCAAAGGTTATTTTTTATCCAGACTTATTTTTTATGACTTGAAAAAAAAAATATAATAATTATTTGTGCAGTGTCCGTCACGTAATAAGTATTTTTAAACTATGCAAGACGTTCAATATCATTCTTGGGGCGGAAATAAGGTGGACGGTAAAATTACTAAAAGTTATTCTAAATAAAATAATAAATCGTTAAATGCTTCGTTATTGGTCCACAAAGTCATTATTAATAATTTTTTCGGTTTCTTCTGCTTTTATTTAGCTCAAGCTAGTAAATTTGCCCAATCTAATGCACCCATTACCTCCCATCCTGCGCGGGCCCGGGTGCAGTAGCACTCTGTTATGCTTTTATCTTTATAAGAGTGCTATTGGTCAGGTGTTTTGACAGTGTGTTACCCTTAGATTTATACTGCGCGGGCGCAGCGGCGCTCTACAATGTTGTTATTTAAAAAAATTTAAAAATAAAAAGACAAACAACTTTCCAATCTATAAATCTCCTGAACTTGTTCTTAAATTACGCAACGCTCAGGATTTGTGACCCCCTCCTCCTTTGTAACGCATTTTGAAAAAATAATAAAACAATTATTAAGTGTAACCCAAGGCTAAACCCGGCTCCTCCCTACAACGTTACGTAATTTAGGAACGGTCCCATATCACAGAACCACCATAATTTGGTTAGTTTGATACGTGATACAGTGGGTTTTGGGTGGTTGGCTCTCTAACTCTAACGCTTGTCTTTACCTTTCATATAGATAACAACATGACAGAGCGCTGCTGCACCCACGCAAAATAAAGGTAAGGGTAACAGACGGGCAGAAACCTGACCAAAAGCACTCTAATAAAGATAACAGCATAACAGAGCACTGATGCGCCTGAGCCGAATTAAGGTAAGGGTAACAGACTGTCAAAAAACCTAACCATTATCATGTTTTTGCTTTTCGTGAAACTCGCGAACCGATGTCAATACCACGAATTTATTTTTGTTTGTTTACACGACAAGCGTACATACGGACGAACCTCGCAAAACGACGTCCACGAGCCCACAGATTGGGTTAGATAAGATTCGTAACACGTGCCAACTCTTTGTGTCAACTTCGAAAACCGAAGTCTGACGGCTCATCGCGTATCATAAGGAGATAAAAAAAACTTACCTAAACAATTTTATTTTAGCATTTTACAAACAAGCTACTACTTGGTGTAGTTTTTAGTTTATTTGTTTATAGATAAAGTCTATTCGCCCTTCTTTTACATGTGCAAAATGCTTGGATTAGCACCAGTTTCAGACTCACCATGGCCCCGTAGAGCAATCTCAAAAATCCCACAGAATTTTAAACAGTTTATTAACCTACTAAGTATATGTCTATGTTTTGCCACATTTTCTTTGTTCGATAATGTTTTGCCTATAGGCACTATTCAATTGGCACCTAATATTAGTCTTGCCTAGGATAGTAAATTCTATTTGGTTATTTAAATAAGTAGCACTGACTTTGTGTCTTTAACTTTTCACCAAAGTGCTTGATATCACACATTCCTTTTGTCAAATAAATCAATTACAAATAATGTTTGTTGTCTTGTTTTGGGAGGGCACTGCCCCGTTGCCCTCCCTGCACCAGCCGCCATTGTTCGCGACCCTGTTTTGTGTAACGTCCATACTAGCGAATTTAGTTACTGTAACCGTGGTATTACAGGGTCTGCTCCCTAATGAGTAGTCGGCTTATGCTTCGTTCTCGTTAAGTCGCCTCTTTAAAGTGGACACCGAAGAAATAAAACATATCTTTACTTACTTCAAAATTTTGGGCGCCCAATTGTACCTACTTCGATATAGTTTTTAGTAAATAATTTTAAGATGGGTGAATAAAATTTAAATAAATTTAAACCAATCCTTTATATGACAAATAATGTATATTACAAAATAACCTAACCACACAAATAACAAAATTATATAGAAGCATTTGTTTTTAATGTTATAGCAACCTGATTTAAATACAAGGTTGTCACACCCGCGACTATAACTTTAAATACAAACAAATATACAGGGTGTTGAAATAAAACCTGACCTTATTTTAAAATCAGCAGTATTGTGAGAGATTTACATATAAAAAGCAGCTGCTTTCTTTCAAAATTCGGCCTTTGTGTATTTAAGAACCGGATTTATTAGTGCCTGTTTTTATTAAATGAAAGTTAGCGACTTTATTTTTAAATTTGACTTTATTATGTCAATTTTGAGAGGTCAGCTATCAGTTTTCTTTGTAAATTTGTCAGAATAACGCCGACTCTAAAATAAAGTCAGGTTTTATTCCAATAAGTCTCTATTGTTAGAAACTGCTAACGCTATAGGAGTGACTTCGGAAAAAATATTATAACAAAATCGGGCCTTATTAAAGAGTTTTAAACCAAGGAGAGTCCAGTATAGCGGATCGAATAAGGATCCAAACACTGCAAGAAATGGACGCTTCGACTTTTGGTAGATAAAGTTCACTTTTTATCCCGATTTTTATGGAAAAAGGTGTCGCTTTCTATCACGTGGTTTCCTCACACTTGACACTGCTTTTAAAAAAGAGTAAGATCGATGTACCTCTAATCCAGAAACCGTGGATCTGTCAGAATGCCATAAAGGGATTCGGGTTTCTTATTGGTGGCACCATATACGATAAAGAGGGTGTTGCTAATTTAATCTTTAAGCCAGTGTTAAGCCTAAATTATTTTTTGTTGTAGTCTGGAGAGTTTTTCTATGTATATACTTAGTCAGTAGATATGTGGGCACAATGGACCCATAAGGGTCTAGGTGCCTGGAGGTCACTTGTATGAAATACAATACATCCCAAGGAGAAAAAGTAACAAATAAACAAAAAATTGGGATAACAGATGACATGATAGGGATAAAATTTAAAAATCGGTATGCATAGTAACTGACCACAGATAAAACGTAAAAACTTAGAAAAATTGAAAAATGAAGGAAAATAAATTAAAAAGTGCAAACCCTAGCGTAAAGACCTCGTGAGAAAAGTCTCTTTTTATCCCTTGGTTTCTCATATACTATTTTGCACCTTATTTCAGGTACTAAAATGGTTGATTTAGTGTACCAAAAAACTTTAGTTCTCAGGAGTAAAATAAAATCCGCGAACTAAAATAAAATTCGAGCAGTACCTATAATTAAGTCTGTTTTTGCAAACGATAGTTTGCTGTAACCACATAGGACATAGCAAAAAACGTAAAAAATGCACACTTTATTAAGTTAGTTAGGTCGACGTTGCTTTATGTCATTTTTAAAATTACGTTACAGACACCAAAATGACATTGTTTTAAAAATAACGTTAAAAGCAACCATTTATAAACTTAAAAAAGCGTGTATATAAATTTTTAATAAATTCTAGTAGAACCCCAGGGTACTAAAAACTGTGCATTTTATTAGCTGGGTATCCGGTTTAAAATTTTATAATAACATTAACTTATTTATTAACATGTAAAAATAATAAAAACATGAATTTATATATCTACCTTTTAGGTCAACCCTAACTTTAGTACTTTACTGTCATCAAAGAAGAGGGTACATTACACGCAGGGTTGCCAATTTTTGAGTTTTTCAATACGGTACGCCACTGGCGTATATAGAAAAAAGTTTTGGGGTGGGCCCAAGACAGTTTGGGGGGGGGGCGAGACCCCATGAGGCCGTATTTTATGCTATTTTATGTTTGTATTCAGGAAATATGTGGAAAATATCTAAAAAAATCTTAGCTTCGGGGGGGGGGGGCCGGGCCCCCCTTCCCCCTTATATACGCCACTGCGGTGGTACGCTAATTATACTCATGGTCCCATAAAACTGGTTTGGTGCTCAAAAAATTGCTTCAGGGCAGTTTTAATAAAATACGATAGTGCACTATAGTGCAACACGTGTGTCACTTGCTCAAGAGAATACAAAAAGTTTTCCCGCAGAAATACAAAATTTGCACTAGTACTGCATTTTTTTTCTAAAAGAATTCGCTTTATACGTTTTAGTTAGTTAACGTAGTTATCGTTAGTAGGGGAGGAGAATGTTTGCAGACAAATAAAACTAAATTCTGTCATAAAATAAAATCAATTTGTCGAAAAAAAGAACAATAAAATCAGACGGATGAAACTGCAAAAATATCGTTAAAATCTAAAAAAAAACTATATCTATTTAATTTTTTAAGTCATATTTATTTTGGCTTTAAGTCTTTTGAATTAAGTCAGGATTTTCATTTTATAAACTTTTGGTGTAAATACAGGAGAGTCCCGTAAGAAACGGGACGGTTGGCAACCCTGATTACACGCATAAATTCATAAGTAAATGACCTATCCTAACAGGTCGAAGCCAATGAAGCCGCCATAGTGCCAAATTGATAAAACTTCGTCAGATCTAGGGAATTTTTTGCGACATTATTGGTGGAAGTGACTGTACCTACAAATGATTATAGGTACTTTTTTTTGGTTTTCGGTAAAATTCATAATTTCATATTTAGTAGTAATAATTTTTGTATTTCTTGTTGTTGACAAAAATAATAAAGCCCAACACTTGCCTTCAGTAATTGACTTGGGCGTTTATCTTAATTGAGCAGTTTAGCAGTGAGAAAAGCCGGGGTGATAACAATAACAACATTTTGTGGGGGCGATAAACACGGTACATAAGCTATAAACCCCTGTATACTAAAGTAACGTAAACCGTGTGAGCTTCCATAACTATAAACCACTGTCTAAAACCCTTATATAAGGAATATAAAAAAAAACATTTAAAGAAAATATCTTTAAATCTTGGCCTGAACTAGTTAGATTTGTCATTTTCTTTTATAAATCTTTCACTTTTTTCTTGAAAATTAAAAGTTTTTGTTGCTTTAGTTACACCACGATACCAAACTGTATATAGAGGGTGTTAATAAAGTATGTCGCCAAACTTCAGAGGAATATTGTTTGAGTTATTTTAAGAGAAATGCGTAGTTTTCGATATACAGGTTTATAAAAAAAAATTGTTTGTTTTTTCTTTATAACTCCTACCGTTTTTAAATTTTTAACTCAAATCTGGAACGTGTATTTAGCTACAAGGCATACATCATTAAGAATGGCGAATATTAGGAAAAAACTACAGGGTGATTTTTTTTTCCGTGATAATTTCCCCCAGATCTTTTTTGTAGTTAGTCACTGGCAGATTTAAAAATACAAAATTAAATCCTTGTTTTATTCAGAAACTTTCTGATTCCTTGCAATTTTTTGTATCTCTATTCGTTTTTGAGAAAAAAGACAACAAAATAATTTGTCTCTTTGATGCTATTCAGAAATTACATAAAAGTCGCCGATAGCTATTCAGAAATTACACAAAAGTTGCATAAAATTAAAATAATGTACAAATTTTCCTCTTTTGTCTTTTTAAGATGTTTGCCTTGTAGCTAAAGGCACGTTTCAAATTTGAGCCAGACAGACGTCTCAAAAACTGCACGAGCTATAAAGAAAAAACAAAAAAAAAATTAAGTTTGACACCCTGTATCTCGAAAAGTAAGCATTTGCGGAACCATGTTAATTTAAAGTTAGTTAAAAAATCATTCTCTGAAGTTTGGCGACATACTTTATTAACACCTAATCATTTTTTGGCTATTAAAATTGATTGATTAAGTAAAAAACCTGTAAAAGGCAGCACTACACTTTTGCACACTTATCGTTAAAAGTTTCCGTAATAAATTCTAATACGTTATTAGTTGCAAACGTGACGCGTGGCAAAGGTATGGAATTTGATGTTATAAAATAAAAAAATGTGTAAGTCATAATATAAACGTTTTTTGTTTAAACCCTGAGAGGTGCAGCTGTGATCGCTGAGTACGCCCAAATCAAAACGTTATTAAAAACAACCCAAGTTCCATATATCCAGTGGCGTATTTAGGGGCGGGGCAGGGGCCCAGGTCCTCTCCAAAGGCTAGGATTTTTTAGATATTTTCCACATATTTCAAGCATACAAACATAAAATAGCATATAGCATAGTGGCATAACTGGAAATGACTATTTTCAGGAAACGCTTTTTAAAAATAATGGCAAAGTCAAATATTTATATATTTTTGTTGCTTTAATTAAATCAATCAATAGCTTACCCATGCTTGAAATAGACAATAAGGAAAATTTTGTGGTAAAAATATATACAATACGATGAGAAGTTAGTTTTTACAGAAAACGCACAAACTAATTTTTTTTTAGTTGTGCCACTATCAAAGCAAAGCAGCGATATGGGGTCTCTGTACTTCCAAAAGTTTTTGTAAATACGCCACTGATATATCCCTCTCTAGGGTTAAACTTTAAGAAACCTATAAGGGAGTAATAAAAATCTAAGCCTTTCAGCGACGGGCTGGTCGGCCGGCGCAGCGAGGACAAGCAGGACGACATGGTACACCAGTTAAAGGGAAAAACCTAATGTGACTTGCTAAAACCTTATCATGTCGTTCACAGCGGCGTAGCGTGCCTGAAGGGGGGGGTCGACGGCTAAAAAAGGATCCCCTCAAAAATCTTGCGACCAAACAAAAAAAAAAGGTCATCATGTCTTTCGTTGTCTTTGCCGCCCTCTCAATTTGCCGTTGGCAGCCCTGGTACTGAATACAGCATAGGGCGCTTCGGCCACCCATGGGGCGCCAGTACCCTCGGGGCGGAGGGGGGGGGCGACGAACCTCCCGCCCCCCCCCACCCCACGCTACGCCACTGGTCGTTCAGAATAACGTGTCAGCATGTACAAATTTTAAGCGTTAAAAAATTGTATAGCATGAAAAGCCGTCCCCAACGACATGACAAGTTAACCTTTTGCTCAGCTGAGCTTGCGAGACGCCGCTGGTGCCTTTATGGATATTTTTTATCAAAATTTAAAGCACTTTTTGGTGAAAATTTTGTCTTATCAAAAAAAATACTCTGCCAATATATGGGCACCTAAGCTCACACTAGGTACTATAGATATAGTGTACGTGTGAGCGAATATAACTTAAAACTGAAATATATTTTATTTAACTCCAGACTCAAGTACCTTTCGTTTGATACAACACAAGCCATGTTTTGACTTAAACTCTAATTTTTGAAATCTACCCCCATTTTTTTTTTAAACTAAAATGTATTTTGTTTAACTCCTGACTTAATTAATTACCTTTCGTTTGATATCACACACGCCATATTTTCACTTAAACACTAATTTTTGAAATCTGCCCCCACCCTTTTTTATTAAATAAACTAAAATATATTTTGTTTAACTCCAGGCTGAATTACCTTTCGTTTGATATCACACACGCCATATTTTCACATAAACTCTAATTTTTTTAATCTAAATTAGCCCTTTTATTTGGCTTGCGTTCGGTGGATTTTCTTCATTTTTAAATGGGACCATCACGACCCAAGACCCAGCCTAGGTACCAAATTTTATTCAAATCGAGCAAGCGGTTTTTGAGTTATGCGCGTTGGTCGTTACAGACAGACACACAGACAGACATACATACAGATAGACAGACAGACAGCGCGACAAAAAAGTTTTAAAATCATCTGAAACGCAAAGATATATAAAAAAATTTGAAATCGGAGCAATTTTTTTTTCTCGAAAAAATTAGGATCACCATAGCTCACACTACTCACTATAGTATAGTCGTAGTGTGAGCTAAAAATTAATCCGACACTGCACTGCACCGGTGAAGATAGGTTATATAAGGCCCGTTTCACATGAAACCGATGAAGCAGCCCCATGCTGGGACGAGGTATGCAAAACACAAATGGGAAGGCTACAAAGCTTTCAAAATAGGGTCGTAAGACAAATAGCGGGAGCCCCTTGGTTTGTGCGTAACGTACAAATCAAGAGAGAGCTCAACATTGAGGATATCTCAGAAACGATCCAGGAGCAGAAGGATCGTTTCATGAGACGAGTCGAGGGGCATCAAAACCTCGTGGTACAGGATGCGTTCCTGTACCGGCCCGGAGACAGGCCAGGGACCTACAAAAGGCCCCTGGATGTCTACAAAGTTGCGCCACAAGGGCGCCAAATTGAGGTTTTAAAGCTCAGGTAAATCCACATGGAAAAGTACAGACTAAAAATGAAAGAGGTACATACCTATCATGCACAAGCATTATATCTTAGTAGTAGTTAGAAACCGATGAACTGATCGTCATCATTAGTCCAGTGTTTTCACACAAGGCATATCGTCGTTCGACAGAGGCGTAGCGTAGGGAGGGGGGGGGCTGGCGCGGGGTGGGGGGTTCTTCGCAAATATATCCACTTAAATGAAAAAAAAAATGGCATCATAGGATTTTTTTGTTATTTTTTTTACTATAAAGAAGTAAAAATCTATAAGAAAATAAAGAAAAATCCTCCGCAGTTTTTTAGTTGCAGATCTGTGGCAGTAACTCCACGTTTAATAGATGTGACCCGCAGCGGCGTAGCGTGGGGAGGGCGCGGGGGGTTCGTCGCAAGATTTTTTATCAGTTTTCAGAGGCGCCCTTTTTAGCTGTCGCCCCCCCCCCCCCCGCCCTTTCGGGCACGCTACGCCGCTGGTGACCCGAGATGTGCTCTGTGACGCCGTGTATTATGGAGATACGGTAAAACTGGGCGGTTCAACCGCGCGGTTAATCGGTTCCATGTGAAACGGGTTTGAAAAATGAGGTAGCTTTTGCTTGATTACTCACTTTTATTTAAGTTGTTGTTAATAAAACACTATAAATTCATGTCGTGCAACGAAAAAGTATAAAAACTATCGCAAATAGTTAAATTATATACCATCTATTTTATAAACTGAACATTTGAAAATGCAAATAAATAGCGCGCTTTTCCCAAATACCCATACTTTAAGCAAAACTTGGCAGCATTAAAAGCCGCTTCTTTGGGTTTTCTTTTGTTTACCCACATAGCAGAAATCAAGACAACGTTAAAAACACACACTTTTTTAAGTTTTAAAAGCTTTTTAACGTTATTTTCAAAACCACGTTATTTCGGTGTGATTTTAACGTGGTTTTAAAAATAACGTTAAAAAGCGACCTATTAAACTTAAGTTATTGCTGCATAAGTATGGACAAGTTGATTTTACGGTTAAGTTAGTTTTTTTTCTGTCCATTTAGTTAAAAATGCTTTGACTAATTGTGTTAAATTAGTTTTTAAGTTTTTGCTTCTTAAGTGTGGGTAGGTTAATTTATTTTCTTGATTTTTAATTTATTTATATTTAGAAGATATGCTCACAACAGTGATTTTAATATTGCACAAAAGATTGAAATTTCAATAGGTACCGATAGTTGCAACGATCATGTGAAGTTAGGCAATTGTTTGAAAATAACTAAAAATGTTTAAAAAACTACTAGATAATCCAGATATTTTTAAGAAAAAAAAATCCAAAAATCGTCAGTCCGGATAGTCGACAATACAAGTTTTTTTCTAAAAATACTGAATAATTCACTAAAAAAGTCGTAGTTAGTCAGGAAAGTTAGGAGGAAGACATATGACATGCCTCCTCAGTCTTTATTTTGAGCGTCACGGCGCCTTTCTTTCATATTTGTTTTAATGTTATTTAAACTTTTAGATACCATGCACCTACTTATGAATTATGAATCTAACTTAGAGTTATTTAATTCCACAAATTGAAAAGATGTTTATTTTAAGCTTACCTATATCGGGACAGTCTTGAAAAAGGGCCTTTGAACACATGCATATAAAAATAACAAACAGAAGTTTATCCTATAGACGACGAGTCGTAATTCGTTCCGCACTTAAAAGAAGCACTCACTCGACGTAACAGCAACACAGACTGAACATAAACACAGCACAAACTCTGCACCGCAATGTTCAAATCTACCTACTGATGATTAACCTATGGTTCAGTGGCGCACTGAGAAATTTTCGCTGCACTTAATGCACTAAGGTGCCATTAAGAAATGTCTTAAAAAAACGTCGAACCGTAGTTTGGTCAAAAAGAAAAAAATTGAAAACAAAATAAACGAAAATAATTTAAACGAAACTGCATTTTGTTGAACCGTAAAAATTGTCGAAAATAATAGACACTTATAGTTGATACGCACTTTGCAACGTAGTCGTGCAACTTGGAAATACTGTACTTTTATTTTTCAGGATTCCGTTTTGGCATGGGTTAGGTGTAGCTTTACGTGTTGTTGCCCGTACATGTCAGCCAGACCCATAGGCACAGTATCGACCGTTTGCCTTAATAGTTCAGGCAAGATTCGGGAAAATTCACTTTCTAGAAGCATTTTATATTACTTTTTGGCAAATGGGCATTTCCCCTATTTTGACCCGGCCGAATCCGAATATCCCTGTTGTCAACTCGAAATATTGACAGGGGCTGAGATATTCAAGATGGCGGCCAAAATGGCGGCGGAATTTTAAATTGCCGCTGGAAAGCCCAAATTGTCAGAGGTGTACATTCAAAATATATATTTGTATAATTAAAAAATAATAACATATTATTTTTTTTTAAATGGCTGCAAATACCTCCAAAAACATCCGCAGACCCCTCAAAATCTGAAAGTTTGAGGTTTTTTCAAATTTTCTTAGAAACTAAGCTTCTAAAAGAAAAATGTATAATATACTTTATTGTAGACAATAAAATTCCCTTTTCAGCATGGTATAACCTAATAAAGTTAGACTAATAAAGAGCTCTCCAGCGGCGTCCGTTAATTGAAGTAATTAAAAAAAGTTGAAAAAATACCTATGTTTTTTCCAAGATTTATTTAATTTTTTTAAAAACTAATATCTACAGAAAACCATGTATTACATTTTGCTATACTCAATAAAATTTCCTTTAAAATGACGTATAAGGTGATTAAATCAGTTGTATAAATAAAACTTCAGGGGCATCCGTAAATTAAATTAATTTTGAAAAAACAGAAAATAAACCATTTTTGTTACACGTTTTATCTCATTTTCTCCAAAACTAAGCTTAACATAAAAAAACTACACTTTTTTGTAGACAGGGAAATTCCCTTTTTAAAAATGTGAAACTCGGTGGAGTTTGACTTATAGCAAACTCTCCAGCGACGTTCGTCAATGGGGCTGATTTCAACAAATTATTTAAAAAAACATGTTTTTCATAAGTTTTATTCAATTTTCTTAAAAACCAAGCTCTTTATCAAAAAATGTGTTTTATACTTCGTCATAGTCAATAAAATTTCCTTTCAAACGATGTATAACAAAGTTGAAGTTATTTTATATTTACCGCTCCAGTGGTGTTCTTAATTTAAAGAAATTATTTAAGATCAATCCAAACTAATCAATTTTGTGTCTTATTAGCTTTTCGGTGGATAATAAAGAGCGGCGGATAAAAGGTCGAAAGTACAAAAGGTCGAAAGTACAAAAGGTCGAAAATACAAAAGGTCGAAAGTACAAAAGATCAAAAACCAAAAGGTCGAAAGTTCAAAAGGTCGAAAGTACAAAAGGTCGAAAGTACAAAAGATCGAACGTACGGCTGCGGGTCCACATCGACTAGATAGGTCAATTCGACTTGATACGGTAAATTTGTTTTTTAATATTTTGTTTTGTCGATTTTTTTTCGACCTTTTGTACTTTCGACCTTTTATGGCTTCGGCGGCAGGCCCGATAATAAAATGTCCTTTTAAACAGTGTGTCACAAAATGTGACCCATATTATAGAAAACTCTACAGGGGCGTCTGTAAATTGCAAAAATTAGCAAAAAATATAATTTTTGTTACGGGTTTCATTCAATTTCCATCAAAATCTCAATTTCAATTTCAATTTCAATGAGTACCTAATTATGATTATGCCCCCCCCCCAAACCGTTTCATCAGATTTACCACTTTATTTTTAGTTCCATATGCTTAAAAAAATAACCAAAAACACCAGTGTCAAAGTTACTACTGTTACTTTCTGCACAAAAATATTGCTTAGGGGGGGCCATGGCTCCTATGCCCCCTCCCCTTATCACCACCGGTGTTTTTTGGTTTAAAGAACTTATTTAGATAAATCAAAATATCTAATCTAATCAAAAAACAGTTTATTTTAATTTGGAAACATTTTATTTTAGTAGGTATAAATTACGAAACTTTTTGAAGTATTTATCATAACATTAACCTCACTTTGTAATATATCATTTAAAAAGAAATTGTCTTATCCTCAATAAAGAATAAAGGCACATTTTTTCCTGAAAATCTTAGTTAGAAAAGATATTTAAATATGCAAGTGAAACTGATTATTTCAGTTATTTTTGAAAATAAATTTATATTAGTACGCCCCTGAAGCCTTAAATATGGCAACAACCCGACATTTTAATAAAGTTTTTTTCCTAAAAAGTGTAGTTTTTGAGAAAATTTTGAAAAACTTATAATATACATGTTTTTTCTAAATAATCCCAATTGAAGTACGCCACTGAAGAGCTACTTGCTTTTCCTAACCTTATTGACCAATACATCGTTCGAAACGGAATTTTATTCTCCACAAAAATCTGTTCTTTGCAATTTTTCATAAAAAGGTTAGTTTTCGAGAAAATTGCATAAAACTAAAAAAAACAGGTTTTTGGGGGTTTGGGGGGGATTTTCTCCGTCCCTGTCGATTTTTCGAGTTGGCAACAGAGATATTCGGATTCAGCGGGGTCAAATTAGGGGGAAATGGTGTGTTGCCAAAAAGTAATATGTTTTGCTTCTAGACCGAAAACGGAAAGCCTTTTAAAATAATATGCTCTGACTATAATATTTCACTTAAATAATTTAGACGAACCGTAATTTTATCGACCCGTAATACTGTCGAAACGTAAAAGCATCAAAACAGAGTTAGGTCGAATCGCAGAATGATCGAATCGTAAAAAAGTCGAATCGCAAAAAAGCCAAACCTTAAAAAACTTGAAAAATACAAAAGTTAAAAAATAATGGTTGGGCAGAATTTCAAAAGTTGTGGTGAGGTTGATATAAATTGGTACGATTAATAAACTTATGAAGATATTCAAAAAAAATCTTTTTTTTGTCCGGCGACGTAATATATGCGGCTTCGCGACGCTTTAAAATGTGACGTGATATTGGTCCAGATTTTTTGAAATCACTAAATAACTAAACAATTTAGGACATTTCTACTTTCACTTTAAGGCAGCCAATAACTGTCCCTTTCAAACAAGGTATCACACTTTAGATGTTAAATTTAGTTTTCATCAAAATTTACATTTTTGTATTTTTCGTTAACTTTGGTTTAGTTGGTGTGATTAAGTGGTTTTAAGGGTGATTTTGGGTTCAGTTGGTAACTCTTTAAATTTGCCTGTTTATTTTTCCGGATTTTTTATTAGCTTTTTTTTTAAATTTATAAAAAAGTCCTATTTTTGCCACGGACGGATGAGGTACGGTACATTAATTTCCTAATAATTTGATTATTACTAAACCGATTTTTGTCAAATAAAAAGCATCAAGGCAAAAAGTGATTGCTTTTTAAAGTTTACTATCAAAATTTGTCACCTTCTTAAAATCCAAGATGGCGGTCAGAATCAAACTCTTTAAAGAGGCTGGTTTATTCTTATGCTGCGAGAAACTATTCTTTTTCTTTTAGTTCGCCTCATAAAGCAAGGTTTAAATCATTGTAATTGGCTTAGCAGTTTTAGAAATAATAATTTTTATTTTAACCATTGTTATCGCAAAGAAGATGTTTTGCAAACAATATGATCGCCTAATTCTGTCTGCATTCGTTTCCGCATAAATTAATTAAAACTAAACCGATTTCAATTAAATGAAAAGTATCATAATAAGAATCGATTGCTCTTTGAACATCACCATAGGAACTTTCGTCAATTTTTAAATATAGGATGGCTGACTAAATGGTATTTGTCTCTTTATGAAGGATCGCTATTTTTAGTTGGGAGGAATTTTTACCCCCTATGCAAATGCAAAAGAACGGGGAAGCGGCCTATAGCAATTGCTGTTTACCATGATGCTTTTTTGTTCATTCAAAGCAGTTCAGTAATAAGGAATTTATAAGCAAGGAAATGCAAGCAGAATTAAAAAAGCAAACAAGTTGGTAAAATATCCGAAAAATTAAGTTTTTGTGAGCAGTTTTTCGAAATGGGCTTAATCGAAATAATATTAGGTCAGATCTTGACAGCTCCAAAGAATTTTATTTTCTTGCGGTCCGGTATTGATAATTAAAATTAAGGAAAAATTCAAAAATTTACTACTACTACTACTATGTCGGTTTAGAACGTTTTTCTACGTTGTCCGACGCCTATTCTCCACCTCCTTCGATCCTGACAGTCATCTTCCGTCAGGTTTTTTTGACTCATGGATCTTTGGATTGGCTGTTGCCATTCCAGTTTAGGACGCCCTCTTTTCTGCGCCCTATTGGTTGCCATTCTAGGACCTGCTTTGGTAATCTTTCGTCGCTCATCCGTTGTACATGGCCGTACCATATCAGTTGCCTTTTAGAGATATCATCCGTTATGCTTCCCTCGATTCCCATTCTTTCTTTTATGATCTCATTTCTTATATGATCTGTTCTAGATATTCTCATTGATCTTCTTATTGCATCCATTTCGACACTTTTCATTTATGCTTTGTATTTTTCCGTTACGCGACAAGTCTCTATTCCATACAACAGCGTGCTTGTCACCATTGTTTCATATTTGTTAAATTTTACATTCTTTTTTATCTCTCTGCTCCATAAAATACTGTTAAGACAACCAATAACCTTTTTTGCTTTTACTATTCTGTCTTCCAGTTCTTTATAGTCTGTTCCTGTCTTATCAAATGTGACACCCAAGTATACATACTCATTGCATGGAGATATTGTTTGTCCATTTTCTAGTTTCAATTCACTTGATTCGTTTCCAATACATAAGTACTGTGTCTTGTCCACGTTCACTGTTAACCCCCACTTTTGGTATTCTTCCGTTAACTTTCTCATCATATACTCCATGTCTTCTTTATCATTAGCTACAATTACTTTGTCGTCAGCACACTGTAGTGTGTATATGGTAAATCGGTCGTTAAGTTGTATTCCCATGCCGTGTACTTTGCGTTTCCAGTTTTTTAGAGCTACTGCGATATATATTTTAAAAAGAGTTGGAGAGATACAACATCCCTGTCTTAAGCCTTTCATTACCAGGAATTCTTTTGAAACTCGATTTCCAATTTGAATTTTAGATTTTGACCTTTTGTATAGTTCTTTTATCGCTTTTATGTATGTATGATTGATATTAGTCTGCTCTAACACTGTCCATAATTTTTCTACTGGAACGGTATCATATGCTTTTTGTAGGTCCACAAAGGTAAGTCTCTATATTTCTGGCGCTCCTTTTCTCAATTACTTGTTTAAGAGAAAAAACATTATCACTACAAGATCTGCCTGCACGAAACCCACTTTGCTCTTCTTCTTCTTGTTCATGAAAATCATTCTCTATTAGATCTCTAAGAATCCTACCGTACAATCTACTTAGGGTACTGGTTACTAAAATTCCTCTGTAATTGTTGCAATCCAGCTTGTTTCCTTTTTTACAAGCTTTAATTTAGCTTCAGATGTTTTGTCTAACTATCTAACTATCTATCAAATCTTGTGTGGCGTTTTTGACACACTTCTCATTATCCGATTTGGATGAAATTTGGTACACTCATAATGGTCCCATGACAATACAACATTAAGAAAAAAATGTCCTCCCACCCCGACCCCCACCCCTTCTATAGAAAAATATGTTTTTGACACACTTCCCGTTATCCGATTTGGATAAAATTTGGTTTACACATAGTGGTCCGATGATAATACAACAATAAGAAAAATATATCCTCCCACCCCTACCCCCACCCCCTTCCATAGAAAAATTTGTTTTTGACAGACATCCCGTTATCCGTTTTGGATGAAATTTGGTATACATATAGTGATCCGATGACAATACAATATTAAGCTAAAATATCCTCCCACCCCTACCCCCACCCCCTTTCATAGAAAAATTTGTTTTTGACACACATCCCGTTATCCGATTTGGATGAAATTTGGTATTCACATAGTGGTCCGATGACAATACAACATTAAAAAAAAATATCGTCCCACCCCTAGTCCCACCCCCTTACATAGAAAATGCGTTTTTGACACCCTTCCCATTATCCGATTTGGATGAAATTTGGTATACATATAGTGGTCCGATGACAATACAACAATAATGAAAAAATGTCCTCCCACCCCTACCGCCCACCCCTTCCATAAAAAATGCGTTTTTGACACACTTTACCTCAAATGACTTTTATAAAATTTGGTATATGCATAAAGGTCCGATGGCAATACAGCCCAAACAAAAAATATATTTCTACCTCTCCTTCCCCCAATAGAAAAATGAGTTTCCAAACAACTCATGATCAGCGATTTCATTACAATCTAGAATAAACTCTTCTGTTTTCTTATTGAACAAATATTTTCATTTAATAGAGTAGATAGCTGAGACTAAAAAGTAGAAAATAAATTGGTTAAAAAAATTTTTTTAAGTCACAAGCTTTTATAAAATGCACTAAAAATTACAAAATAATTTTCTACCATTCTAATATTATCATAATAATAAAAGCGATGGCCGGAAATCAAAGCATAAGTTAATCTAAATTTGTGATCAAAACACATAAAAAATATTCAACATAGCAGGTCGGTCATCAAAGATATGTTTGATGTGCCGCAATATTATGCCATTGCTATACCTATGTCAGAGAAATTCTGGGGTATCTTGGGTCGGGTTGGGTGGGTTTGGTACCTCTGCATTTTTCTGCTAGATTGATTCTTGCAAATAGTGATATTAAATTGATACGGATATTTTATCGTGCTAACATCGTCAAAATTTCCATCAGTCGGCCATCGCTTTTATTATTATGATAATATTAGAATTTTAGAAAATTATTTTTTAATTTTTAGTGCATTTTATAAACGCTTGTGACTTAAAGAAAATTTTTTACCAATTTATTATGTAGTCAGGATATGAATGCAATTTTCCAATCATCAGGTAATGGATGTCCGTTTATGCATCGATTGATAATATATGTGAGATTTTCGAGTAGTTTCTCTGATTCATATTTGAGCATTTCAGCATACATTCCCCCAGGTCCGCTAGCTTTAAGCTTTTTAATACTATTCTTTATCATTTCTTTTCCGATGATTACTTCCTCTCCATGTACTTCTATGTCTCTCCTCGGAGAGGCTGCGAGATATTCGGGTCTCATCTCCTGCAGCAGTCCCTTATAGTGTTCTGTCCATTGTTCTGGTTTGATGATCTGGATGTTTACTTTTTCTTTTATTGGGTTTTTACTGTAGAAATGAATTTCCATACTTCAGAACTCTGCCTACCTCCTACGTTTGTATTTATATCGTGGCATTTGCGCTCGAACATTTCATTATTTTCTGTGCGTATCAAATTTCTTAGTTGTCTTCTGGTATTCCTGTAGATTTCTAGGTCTCTTTGCTCTTTAGTACTGAGCCATTTCAAGTATGTGCGTTTTTTCTCCTTGACCGTTTCCTGTACTTCCTCCGTCCACCACATCTTATTGTTATTTCTATTATCTTGGTATCCAACAGCTTCTTTGCTTGCTTTCTTCAAGCTTTCTACTATGTTTGTATATATCCCTTCAAATGAATGCTGTGTGTTTAATAATTTTTCATCCAATCGTTTTTGATACAGTCTTTGCGTACTTTCGATTGCTAGACTTCCAAAGTTGTATTTTTAATTTTCTTCGACACACTCTAGGTTTTCACTTTCTCCAATACTTTCGTCTCTATTTGTTTTTCTTAAAGGGAATAATATTTTTGCTTTTACCAGATGGTGGTCACATCCACAAGTAACACCACGAAGTGTTCGCACATCATACCACTTTAATTCCGAGTGTTGTCCACCTATAGCATCATCAATGATTGATAAAAAAATACAAAAATTTAAATTGTGAAAAAATACTCAATTTTTATTTAAAGGAACTTAATCACTTCTAAATTGTAATATCTTGTTGGAAAGGGTCACTCATTGCCTACCTAAGACTGAAATTAAAACTATCCTAACTAATGTAGTTATTTAAAGCGCCGCGCATATATTACGTTGCCGGAAAAAAATCATTTTATTTTTGTAAATGTCTTCATAAGTCTATGAATCGTAACAATTTATATCAAAATCACCACAACTTTTAAAATTCTGCTCAAACAACTGTTTCGCCCAGGGCGCCTAAATATCTAGGGAGGTTCCTGCTATGGGCTTCAGTTACCTATCTAATATACCGTAGGTTTTAAAGTTTTTTATAAATTCAAAGCATTTTGAGGTATAAAACATATTAATATTTTGACAGCAAATAATTCAAGTTTTTATAGTCGGCACCCCTACTAAGTATAAAAATTTTGTTTCAGTTTTTGAGAATTAATGTTCTCTTTAAATTTAGTATGGCTGTATAATTTTAAATATTATGAAATTATCATTTGTAAAACAATATTTAATACCTGTTTTCTCACTATTTACATAGCATTAGAGACAAAACCTTCTAATTAATTTCGCAAGAGTGTCACATTGACCAAGCAGTGTTCTGAGGAGTCCCATAAGGACGAAACAGTTAACTGTCAACACTTATTAGGTGTCCATTAGATCTTGGACCCCCGTGAGGTTAAGTTTTCAAGCTATCCACGGAAAAATATGAGAGAAACAAAAACTCCTTTTTACCCGATTAGCCACGAAACTTGTTTGATTTTTTATTTTCACGGGTACTACATTTAACATTTGTTAGTATTATTTGGTCTAAAAATTCCGCTGACTGAGGCTCACGCGTCTGATGGCGGGTAAAAACGCAATAAGCGTTGATCGGGCCTGAAAGGCAGAAGAGCTGTCGTAGATCACGGATTAGTTTGTTTCTTTTTATTTGTAATTGATATTTTCATTAATCGATTTGTATAGCAATTTATTTTCGCCTGCTCTTGTTTTGGTTTTTCTCGTATCTCGGTAGATGTCGCTTCTTATAAGAGTTTTCTCACTATTTACATAGGATTAGAGACAAAATGGTCTAATTAACTTCACAAGAGTGTCACATTGACCAAGCAGTGTTCTGAGGAGTCCCATAAGGACGAAACAGTTAACTGTCAACACTTATTAAGCGTCCATTAGATCTTGGACCCCTGTGAGGTTAAGTTTTCAAGCTACCAACGAAAATATATGTGAGAAACAAAATCTCTTTTTTACCCGATTAGCCACGAAGCTTGTTTGATTTTTTACAATATTTAATGTAAATGTTGATTTTTTCGGAATTTTGACAATTTATAAAAAAAACTCCAGCACGATTTTTGTAAAATTATAGTTTTTAAATCTGTTTCTTCACTCACCCAAAAAATCTAGAAATCCGAGGTACACAAATGAAGAGATGTCAAATTGCGCCATAAATTCAATGTTTTTTCTACATAGCATTAATTAAGATTGAATTTTTTTATTAGACACCCGGACTATTTTTCGTTCACAACAATATTTTTTTAAATAATTTTGTTTAATTTTAATAATGTTTAGGCAAAAAATAGGAATAAAAAATTAAGTAGAAGTACCTAAAAAAAAATTTTACATTTCTTATAAAACGCGATGTTGCTAATTTTGGTATTTTTTTGCTCAGTTCCATGTAAAGATAATATATAAATTTAAGCACGATGTGACAGGGTATCTCAAAAAAAACAATAATTTTCATATAAATCAAAATAACGACTAAACTGTTTTGGAGGCAAAGAATCCAAAAATTTAAAAAATTACAAATTTAAATTTTGGTGAAAATCTCATTTCTACAGTTTTTATTAAAAAAACTCAAAATATTTGTTGACATTTTTCTTGAGCGGTAGAAAGATACATGAAGTGGCTGCATAAAAGTGAAAACAAAATTTTCCTTTATATTACCGTTTTTGAGATATTTCACAAGAAGTAGGTTACTATCAATCTAAAGCTTTAGGGCTTCGCGACGCTACCTATAATGCGACGCCGAGCAAAGCACTCTTTTTTCCTAACTTCGTATCGAGTCCTTAAACAGCATGCCAAGTTATATTAAAATCACCCAAAAATTTAATATTTCAAAATTGACTGCCAGACCAATGGACCGCAATGGAGAAGAGGCACAAAATCATCGAAACGTAAAATGGTCGAACTGTTGATTTTATAACGCAGCTGCAAAAAACTCTTCATGTTGCCTGTGTGTACTGTTCGAGGGGTCATCAGCTTTCAACAGTACTGTACAAATTTCACAACAGTACCCGACAGTACCACGACAGGATCCAACAGTACTCGACAGTACACGACAGTACTCAACAGTACTCGACAGTACACGACAGTACACGACAGTACTCAACAGTACTCGACAGTACCACGACAGGACTCAACAGTACTCGACAGTACACGACAGTACCCAACAGTACTCGACAGTACACGACAGTACCCAACAGTACTCGACAGTACTTGACAGTACTCGACAGTACACGACAGGACCCAACAGTACTCGACAGTACCCAACAGTACTCGACAGTACACGACAGGACCCAACAGTACACGATAGTACGTAACAGGACTTAACAGTACTCGACACAATCCTCTTAGCCGAAACAGTGGGCGTAGATGCAAAACGACAAGATGATCTTTTTTTTGTTTTTTTTTTGGTGACGGCGCGGTTCAAATTTCTACGGCGCGGTTCGGCTCATTATTGAATCATATATGAAACGCGCGAAGGCCCTATCGGCCTTCCCCAGGATGACCTTTTTTTGGTCGCAAGATTTGTGAGCGCGGCTCCCCAAAGATGATGACCTTTTTTTTTTTTTTTTTTTTTTTTTTTTTTTTTTTTTTTTTTGCTCGCATGTTTTTTGAGGGCGAGGTACGACGACAGTAAGTACTCAACAGGACCCAACAGTACACCGCCAGGACCCAACAGTACTCGACAGTACACGACAGTACTCAACAGTACACCGACAGGACCCAACAGTACTCGACAATACACGACAGTACCCAACAGTACTCGACAGTACACGACAGTACCCAACAGTACTCAACAGGACCCAACAGTACACGTCAGGACCCAAGTCCTGTTGGACGCTGTACAAAATTTTAGGGTGCCGATGACCCCTCGGTACTGTTACATGGCCAAGCGCGGATCTGGGTAAAAATTTAGGGGGTTCGGTTCGGTTCGGTTCGGTTCGGTTCGGTTCGGTTCGGTTCGGTAATAGTCGACTAAAAAATTATTTGTAATATAAATTTTTTTCTAGGGGGGGTAATTTTCCTGCTGCTCCCTTTAATTATTAGGAAAAAGTGATTTTTTTTTCTAGGGGGGGTAATTACCCCGTTAACCCCCCCTCAATTTCGCGCTTGTTACATCCCAAGTAACACAAAAGCAAAAACTCTGCTGTGAAAGTGTTGTCATAGCTTAGTATTTGCTGTGAAACAGCTAGGTGTGGTTTAGAAATTATTTTAGTTATAGAACCTTTCTGATAGCATATTTATGTAATATTATCATAGGCGCACCCAGGGGTGGGGCCCGGGGCCCGGGCCCCTCCCAAGCCTTAGATACATTTACATATGAAATTTAGCTAGCTATATAAATTTTAGCTCTTATTCCTATTATTTCGCTACAAAAAGCAGCTACTTACCAATTTTGTATTTTTAGCTGATTATGACAAAATCTTTGAACAGCCCTGGAACGAAGACAAGAATGTTTGTCTAAAAGACCAGTGCGACTATGACAGTTAATAAAAGTAGATTTATTGTCGAATTGTGTCAGGCCTGATCCACAGTTTCACTTCATGCCAATCACTTCTATTTCCCTCTTTCCCTAATAGAAAAAGATGAAAATATAAAATGTATCTTTATCTCCTTCTAGTAGAGAAAGAGGGAAATAGAAGTGAGCGGCATCATGTATGAGAAAGAAAGGTTGCCAAAATCAGACAAGAGAGAAAGGGACACTAGATTTAACGAAAAAAGGTTCTTCTTGTTTTTTTTTTAAACAAACAATTTGATGTTTGATCAAACAAATCTCCATTCACAGTCATAAAGGATAGTTTATTTGCAGATCTTTAAGAGTATCCCTATACTTATGACAGGAAAGGAAAGTTGAGTAAATAGTGACTGGCTCCTTGAAACCCTGGTGCGATCCATTACCATGGTGGCACACAATGGGGCCAATACAAGGGGTCCCTGCCTGATCAGTCTTTTTTGGGGTAACTCGAGGGCTGGTTTATATAACAACAATGCACCATGGACAAACATAATGCTTGATTTTGATACATCAGTCCTTAAGTTTAATTAAGCACTTACATTGTCGCCATTCTGAATTATGCGAGGGGTGCGTGATCAGCTGCCCACAGTTACTGTACAAATGTTTTAAGTACTGTAGAATTGGTTTAGCAGATCACGCATAGGAATTATGTTGCTGCACATAATCAGGCCAGGCTCCCAAAAAGGTATGGAGCCCCTTGTTTTTGTTTAAACCATTGTATGGGCCATCTAAGGTGTTGCACCCTGGGCTTTAGAAGCAAACATACACACATAACACTGAAGAACGTTAGAAGAACTAAATAAATACATTTCTTGTTTTTTATTTACCTAGCTACCTTAATAACAAAAATTTCCTATTCCTATTCCTACTAAGGCCTGCCTTATCCATGATTCCAGAGAGGACGGAGGCGATCACCCCCCCCTCTTTTTCTAGGAAACTTTAAATATGGGAGGCACATTCTGGTGTATCACATAACTGAGTAAAAAAACTGTTTTGGTAATTGGGTAATTGTATGGTTTTCTCAAGAATTTTTGTTTATAAAGTAGATATTAAGAAAAATTATTTTAAGGTATTTAGTATACCCTTTGAGAAGAATACCACAGATTAGGTTAGATAAGATTGGTAAGAATATAAAACTGCCTATGCAAGAACAAAAAACTTTTATTTTGCCATGTTAGACAAAAAACATTTTTTTTATAAAAGTAAACGATATATACTGCATAATTCATTACCTTTTTTTTTTAGTCTATACATTGTATGTTCAAAAAATTTTCTTTGTCCTCCTTTTTTTGTTGTATGTCTGGAACCCCTCTGTTGGTCCACTCACCAATGTACACATTTGATCATACTTGTGTCAGGAGAAATAATAGCACCAAGGTAACCCCTAGGCCTGTGGTAAGAGGTGACTAAAGGGGCCTCGACCCATGGGTAAATGGGTAGGCTGGTCACGAACAAGCTTTCGACCAGTATGTTAACAAAAAAAAATTAAAACTGGTAACCTTTGAGATCAAACCATATAACATATCGTCGTTGATCTTACAAACTGGCGTATCTCCAAAAAATGCAGTTTTAAGATAAGACCATAATACTACCTTATTTGGGTCGTTCTTTCATCTCACAAAGTGTCGTAACTTAAATGCTATAGGTTTTAAAGCAGTACGATGTTATCCCTTTGTCATATCTCAAAACATTCATATTTTCGCTCTCACAAATAGACGTTATTCGAGATACTCTTGTAAAATTAATAAATGAGTTACGTCAGTTTGTAAGATCAACGACGGTATATGGTAAAGTTGGTGGGTTAATATGGTGATTGTCTGAATGGATTCGGTGACCAGGCAATTCGAAAATCACCACATGGGACAGGGTATATGGAGTGCCTATTTGGAACTAGCAGCTAGTGCGGGCACATTGTAGCTCTCTGTACCCTGTTGACTATGTCAAAAGATATATGGCCTACCAGTGGTCTAAGACTATAACCATGGCAGTATGTGTTATATCATGATGACTAAGTTTCTGGCCTAAAATATAATTTGAAGTCTACTGGGCTCTACTTACCAGATCGAATTTAAATTATTATCCGAGTCGTACATAGTAGGTTGCACAACAGGCCCAGAAAGGCGTACCGTGTTAGATCAAGGGTGCTAACAGCCATTACCGTACATTCATACATTCATGGTATTAAAGCAAAGGCGTTTAATTCCCTGTACATTATTATATGATTTAATTTTATTAATTATAAAAAAAAACATTTACTGTTTTCTTTCTCGCTTCCTTGCTTCATTCCGAAGGGCTGAGCAAGTAGGATCCATTCTGGGCTGCTTTCTGGGATTTGTATTTCATTTCTTTTAACTGCTTTCTAAAATTAAAAAAATGTAAATTAAACATTTTTAACTAAAAATTAACAAAAACCAAGCTAATGTCCCATGTTTTTGCATTTTTTCTTACTTGGGACAAGTGAAAATTGGCAGTCAAGAGTGTATTTAGTAAAAAACAGTCAAATTAGAATGTTTTTTAATGAGAAATTATAAAAACCTGTCATTCAGGGGCACAATGTTTGAATCCATGAGATCAAAGAAATATTTTTTTATTCTCATTGGTTTGAATGACTGTTTTTTTACTTCAAGTCAAGCGGCTTTAGTAGACCATTTATTTAGACTCACCTGGTTCCAAGTAAAGGGCCCCAGAGCCAACTGTCAGCACCGAGCACTTTGGGAATTCTACTTGGAATTACCAATTAGTAAGAGTACTTGGGCCCTTATTTAAAGTACTTAGACCAAGCTTTTATGTTATGTCATTTTATATTATTTGTATAAACAGCCAGTCTCCTTCTATAATGATATGTTATATCATGCTATGTCTTATTTAACCTCACGGGGGTCCAAGATCTAATGGACACCTAGTAAGTGTTGACAGTTAACTGTTTCGTCCTTATGGGACTCCTCAGAACACTGCTGGGTCGATGTGACAATTTTTGCGAAGTTAATTAGATGTTTTTGTCTCTAATCATAAGTAAATAGTGAGAAAAATATCGCAAGAAGCGCCATCTACCGAGATACGAGAGAAACAAAAAAAAACTTGTTTGATTTTTAAATTCACGGGTACGAAATTCCACGTTTGCTAACATTTAAAGTTTTGAAATGAAAATACAGCTAATTGTAACAGAATTTAAAGTGCATTTTAATATCAGTTCTCATCATAGCTATGCACACTATAACGCCTACTCCCTAATAAATTTAATGTAACGGCAGATAGGCAAAAGATAAATTTCTCGGCTCGATTTAGGCAGCCTAAATGCGAGCTTTACACTACCCTTTCTGTCTTGGAAGTCGGGCATATGTCCATTATGGACATATTTTTCTGATTCTTTTTTTCCGATAGAAGCGTCTCCCGATGCCGGGTTGTGAAAAGTTTTCGCTAAACTTTGTGCCAAGATAGTGCATTTTTCTTTACCCTGTAGGGGTGTATTTAACCTTTGGGTTGTAAGGGAGAACCAAAAGAGCAAAAAACTTCAGGATTTTCCTGTGAAGAATCATGGCAATCGATCCTTATTCGAGGCTTCTGTTGAGACACCCTATGAGCCGCCCAACATCTTTAGGCTCTTTCTTTTTCGTCTTCATCTACACTGTCTTCGTGTAGAAAACCGTCTTTTTGACAGACCCTCTTTGAAAAACTCCGCTGTCCAAACAGTTTCAACCAGAACTTCTGTCCTGACCGTTTTGAACCCTTTTTGTTCTGACTAATCTTATATGGACTAGACACCAACCTATGCATCACCATAGTGCATAGACATCCCCGCTGAAGGGCAGTGATCTTCTATACCAGGGTTTGAATTTATCTGTATACATAACATGGCGATAAGTATACCGTTGTAAAATAGTTCAATTTTAAGTCAGATACAAAAGGGTACTTCGAGGGGTACTTAGTTTATTTTGAGTTACTTCCTTGGTGCTAAAATTAGAGATAAGGGGTAAAACCTTGAATCTCTCAGGCTTGCTACATATCGCACCCCCGCTAAAAAATAGTTACAACTCAAAAAACATTGTTTTGAGAAAATCGCTGTTAAAGAATTTAGTTCATTAGAGAGATTCATTCTTCACTTACATGACAAATTACGAGTTAATCTGTTTTTTATATCAACAGGAACCTCCTAACTCAATGTAATTGGTGCAGTACGTTCCTCAGAAAAAATGATTTTTCTCGTTTTTAGTAAAACAAAGACAAAAACCCGATATTGTGACAATTTTTTAGAACAAGGCATCATGACGTTGTAAATGAGGATGTCACACAGGATGGTAAATAATATAAAAAAATAAAAATAAAAAAAGAGGAAACTTTGTATTTATTTTTACGAGTTATAAAATGCTGAGTAACAACTGGGAATGTGATTATTCTCCAATAAATTCAAAAGATTTTTTTCTTCACAACACAAAAAAGAACAGTATTTTACTTGTTATATAGGTCAGATTTAACCAATAGTTCACACGAAGACTTTCACAACTCGAAATGTGACTCTTTTCAGGATGAAACTCCACGTTCACGATGTTATAAAGTCAGAAGTAACACTGTAAACGAACGCATCCTAAGCTAAACTGGACAAAATAAGAGTCACATCGCCATCTCACGATGAATTGTGGAAACATAAATCTGACGCTTTTATGGAAGAAAGTACAAATTATTTCGATGATGGCGGCAGGTTTATCTCAATGACGGCGATTTTTGAGTTGTGACTCTTTTTCAGCGGGTTTGCGATATATTTTTGTGGTGTAATTTTCTACGAGTAAAATAGTATTAAGTACTTACTAACCTTTAGTTCAAACTGCATAAGTAAAATAGGTATGCCACCTGCCAAATTTTGTATTTTTTATTCTGTTTTTTACTGCTTTCAAGGATTCCATCAACAGACCCACACCATAGATACAGTTAATAGAATAGAATATATTTTATTTAATTTTTAACAATGCTTGGACAATAACATTGCATATCCACATAGGGTTTAAATCTCGTCAAAGAAACTAAGTTGTACCACAAAGTATTGTACTTATTCACTATATAGCTAATAAAAGAATTTACATATACAATCATTATAAAGAAGTTACACAAAAATATTTTCTTATGAATTTTTTTTTTAACTAGACAATTAAAAAAAACACAAACACAATTATAAATAAATGCATTGTTTTGCCATGATCTTCTTTAAAAGAGTTGTCTTTCTGTCCAGTACCATACCCAGATAATTAACAGACTTAAGAGTCACTAGATCCTCCACTTTATACTGTTGACGTTCATTTAAAGTTGAAAGGCATGTTTTCATATCATGTTCTATGAATTGCTTGTACATCTCACGATTGTGTCATCAGCAATCATAACCACATAGTTACTTATAGTGGGTTTACACATGCATGAATTTAGTGGCGCCAGTGTTCGCGCCAGTTCTATTTGCACGCCAGCAAAAGTTTACACTATTGTGCGAAAATTAAAAAGACTGGCACGCCAGTTTCATTTTTTAAGTGTACACGATACGCGATATGTCGACTGAACTCTCGGAGTAAAGAGATTCAGAAAAAGGAACAACGAAAAGGCCGTATCTGGGTTAAAGCATGGATTGCTCGTCGATCTACTGAGTTTCTCTTATTTGAACAACATTCTTTAAAATTCGGTCTGCTACTTTAAACCATGGTACTTTTGGGGTGTATACTTCATCTACACCGGTTCCGGAATGTGGGCTTTTCTTAATTTTTGTCAATTCCAAAGCATATGTGTTTCTTATGGATCGTATTTTTGCTTTTACTTCTGCAACTTCAAAGCCTTCAATATTCATTATTTCACTAATTTTTTGGTAAGCATTATCTCGACTATCTTTGTTTTTATAAGAACTACTGTGTACATCCCATAAACAAGGAAAACATTCATAGCCTTCAAGAAACTGTATGGTCAGTTCTGCTGACCACTTTTTTTTAGCCATATGAAGCTATAAAAACAACAATAAACAAAATTTTGGAGCTCAAACACAATGAAAATAAAAAATAATGTAAAATAATTAACATAAAACTGGCGAGCCGACGTGCAAGTACTTGTTTACACATGAAAATTTTCTTTTTCTGCGCGCATGCGTCACCACTGGCGCCAGCAAATTCAGTCAGCTGCAGACTTTTTTGATACATGCATGCAAGTCGGTGTTTACACTTGCAAATTTAACTTACTGGCGCGCCAGTTTTTATTGGCGCCAGCAAATCCATGCATGTGTAAACTCTCCTTTATAATGATTTCAATTTCATTCGTGTATAGAATATAATGCAGTGGTCCCAGAACAGATCCCTGGGGAACTCCCCTCTTTATCACTTGATCGGCTGATCTAATTTTTACCCCACATTCATCAATCTCTTCCACACACTGTTTCCTAGCTGTTAGATATAAAATAAAAAGTTTGAGTTCAATTCCCCTTATGCCGAGTAGTTTTTTTTATTGTTTAGTGAGCTTAGTATTTTATCATTTGCTTGATAAACTGCTCTGATTGTGGTTTTCCCTCTCCTAAAACCGTTTTGTTTATCTGACAATATTTTTTTATTTTCCAGAAATTGTATAACTCTTGCATATAGGTATAAGTTTTTCAAAGATTTTGCTGATGTTTGAAAGTAGGGATGTGGGTCTATCATTTTTTAGATCATTGTGGCAATAAAAACATTAATTATTATTATTAATTATTATCATTTTTCTCCATTTTTTGAAAATTGATTTAAGTGTCCTTGTGCTAGACAGAGATTGATGATATGTGTTAGTGGAAGTAACAAACAGTGAATTGACTCCTTTTTATCCTCACAATTAAAACTATCAAATAACGTTTCCCTTTTTTCATTAATAAGCCTGCCTCAAAGGTCCTTAACTGTGGCTGAGGGCTAATTAATTGTTTTGGTGTTAAAAAAAACTAGTCAAATTCTACATAAAATCAAAATAGCTGTCCTGTTAATAATAACTAAAACTAGGATTCTGCCATTTTAACAAAATAAATTAACAAAATGGCACCACTCAATTGCAACCAATAACCCCTACTAGACAACAGTTAGGAACACAAACCCGGAAGGGAATTAGTCTTAAAATGGAATATTAAAAATAAATAAATAAATTGTGACATAAAAAAGATATCCTAACGTAGGTAACAAACCATAAATATGTAACCAGAGTACGTTTAATTATTATAAACGTAACAAATTATTGTTATACGTAACAAATATTATTTAAAACGTAACAATATAATAAACACCCGGTATGAATCACGTAACATCTGTGACTCTTCTTTTTTCTTCGTATTAGTTACCTATTGGGCCAATTGCTAGAAGGCAAGTTAGCTAGAAATCTACATTATTTGGGTTAAATATTAAAAAATAGCTTGTTTACAGTAAAATTGCTGAAAACACCAAGACGGCCGAGGCGGCCATGACAGTTTTTCAATATATTTTTTTATTTATATTTTTAGGTCATCCCGAGCCTAAATAAATTTTAAAAAGTGCTAAATTCAATAAAATATGACTAAGAATTGATTTGTCAGGTATTTAGAGGACGATTGTAAAAAAATAATTTCTAACCTTTTATAACAAATACCGAAAAAAAAACGTTTACTATTCGAGGCGCTTGCGTTTTGACGAGCTATCTTGACCTGTTTTAGCAGTTAACCTGGCAAACATTTCTACGATCAAAACCGCCTTTTTTTACGCGAATTTATCACAGTTTCTTGTTTATTTCGAGACAAAATGACTTTACTTTAAATTGCTATATTTTGAGCTGTTATGGACACTGTGAGTGCTAAATAAAGATTGCCTAATCAGCAACGACAACACTTTAGAAGCTGCTTAGAAGTGAAACGGCATACATCTGCAATAGTTGTTTTGCTATCAGCTTTGCTTTTAGAGTGTTTTGGCAGCTGTTTTTAAGCAATTTATGTTACTTGTGATGGTACTATGCTAACCAAACCTAACCTGTCACGCCAGTTTAACGAATTTAGCCAAAAAATTTGGTTCATTATTGCAACATGGCACCTTTATTTTCGACTTTTTTACGGTTCAATCTTTTTGCGTTTCGACAAAACTACGTTTCGATGATTTTGCGTCTCTTCTCCATTGCGTATCGCGCGTTTAATTTTTGGTCCTATTATTTTCGACAGTTTTACGGATCGGCAAATACATTTGTATAAATTCTTTTCGACTATAATATTTTCGACAATTTTACAGATCGACAAAAATAGGTTTCATTTGAATTGCATTCTTCTCTTTTATTTTTTTACGGTTTCACCTTTTTGCTATTCAACTTTTTTAAGGGTCGACCATAATGCGTTTAGACTAAACATTTTTACGGATCGACAGCAAACTAAATTATTAAATTATTTTTGTCTATTTTACATTTACGATTGTTTTATTTTCATCCAAATTACAGTTCCACATTTTTTTACGTAGCAGTATAATGTTGTTTTTTAGTAGACTCGTCCACTTTAATTTAATGTCACAAAAATACAGATTTGGGACAAAATCTATGGGGGAGGGGGGTAATGGCCAATGGTCGACGAAAACGCTATTTATGTAATTATTTTTCTAGAGGGGAGGGGCAATTATGCGGTTAGCTCAATATTTATTAACTAAAAGTTCATCTATTTTTTCTCTAGGGGGGTACATGTACCTGAAGAAGTTACAGGTTATGTACATATGACAAAAAAAATAATTGCACTTTTTAAATATCCACTTTTCCCCCTCTTTAAAATTGTATTTATAAAAATTTTCTATGGAAATTTTGCACATTGTTTTTTTTACCAATTTAAATCAAATGTTATTAAAGTGACGAAAATAAACAATGTTTTACTTAGGTTACACCTTCTTATTTGTACAGAGGGGGGCCGAAATCGTGATAAAAATTTTAAAAATATATTTTGACGTTTGGGGCCATTGGATCGTAGATAATAATTGTTGAGTACGTTAATAAGGAAGCAGCAGCTACGATTTTAATAAATACAGTTTCAAAGAGGGGGAATGGTGCATATTTAAAAAGTAGGGGAGGGACGAGTAACGTGGCGAGCCTAGGGAAAAAATGATAAAAAACACTGTACTCGTATGTACAAAAAAATCTTTATTTGCTTGAAATTTTTTACCTATTTGTCTATTTAGAAAAAACAGAAAACCTAAAAAACAGTAATAACAAATATGAAAAAATGTAAAACTAAAAAAAAAGCATTTTCGCCAACTATCGGCCAACTATGTGGTCAAGTTGGCGAATAAACATTGGTCACAAATAAAATATGCAAAGAATCAAAATTGCTGCAGACTTCGTACCACCATCTATGGCACATATTGAATTGAACCCCATCTTCTGTAAGTGGTTCTTCATAGTCTCTTATTTTGAATTTATTTTCCATTATTTTTAGAAACTCTCTTTCCTTTACAAAGCTTTTCCTTTTTCTTCTGTTTTTTTCTTTTAAAACTTGAAATTTTAGAGGTGTCCTGGTTAATATGCTTACTGTTATTATTCGCCAATTTACCCCCCAGTACAAAATTTATGAAAAAATTTCATACATATTAAAATTTGCGTATTTTTGTAAACCACTACAATAATACTTCAGCGGGATCCTAAACTAAACATATTTAATAAAATTTAAAATAATTTTTACATAATTTATCAAAAAAAACCTAATTTATGAACCGAACCGAACCGAACCGAGCCCTTTTTTTATTTTTGTTTACAAATTTTAACGTGATAACGCTGGTGGCGAAACACAGCATATGGGATGGCTTAAATATTAGTTCACAGCACTCTTGCAAGATCACTAGATAAGTATCATTGAAGACAATAAATAAATCCTACATTTTAGGCAATTCGCCATCTTACCCACTTCGTCATCTTACCCGTCCATCCCCTACAATTAGTTTTTTTCTGTAATTTCAATCTAACCGGTAACTCGTTCAGTCGTTCGTCTTCTTATTTAATTTTGTGTGGCTTGGTAACGTGGTATCATAATTTTGTAAATCATTTTACGCGATTTTGAGAGGACGTACAATTCAAGAATATAGGAGTTTTTTAACTGGCCAAAATACGAAATTATATATAAGGGGTGACCAAATTTCTTATACCAGGATTTGTATTTAATTTGTAACTAATTTATTACCGAAGGATTAAATTTGTCGCTGCAGCCTTTAGCGAGAAATCGCGACACTGTAACTTTACGGTAAAGCTGAGGGGCCACCTCAGAACTTTGGACTGTCAATATGAAAATGATTTAAACGCCATAAATTATAGCTCGGAATGGCTATGTGCAAAACTAAAATTTAAAGTTTTGAAATGAAAATATAGCTAATTGTAACAGAATTAAAGTCCCTTTTAATACCAGTTCTCATCATAGCTATGCATACTATAACGCCTACTCTCAAATAAATTTAATGTAACCGCAGATAGGCAATAGATAAATTTCTCGGCTCGATTTAGGCAGCCTAAATGCGGGCTGTACACTAGCTTGAAAGTCAGTTTCACCCCTACCAGGCAACAGTTAGGAACACAAACCCAGAAGGGTAGTAGTTTTAAAATCGAATATTAAAAATAAAGAAATAAATTATGACATAACAAGATATCCTAAACGTAACAAACCATCAATATAAACGTAACAAATTATTTATTTAAAACGTAACAAAACACTCGGTATCAATCACACACCACTACAATTTTGGATTGGTAACAAGATAATGCGACTTTGATTTAAACTTATCTTGATTTGTTGGGTAATAAATTTGGATTCAAGAGCTGAACACCCGGTATGAATCACACACCACCACAATTTTGGATTAGTAACAACAGAATGCGACCTTAACTTACACTTGTCTTGACTTGTTGGACAATAAATTTAGGCTCAAGACCATTCATTCTCGAGGTCAAAATAACAACCACTTTGTTGTGAAATATATACAATGTTAACTCACAAATCCGTAATGAATGGCCGGCCATAAAGTATTGTCCGAGTGATAACCTTAGGCCCAAGGCCATTCATTGACAAGGACAATAATACCTCTCAAACTATGCTTCTGCATAAAAAACAAAATGAAGACTTGGTATGAATCACACACTACTACAATTTTTAATTAGTAATAACAGGGTGTTAACTTGACTTTTAAATCTGCAGTGGCATTGAGTTATTGATACGTGATAAATTTGGGCTCATGGTCATTCACAAGGTCAAAAAGACCACCCACACTCTTCGCACCTGCACACAAAAGATAAACATTTATGTGCAGGTGCGAATAGCTTAAAGTTTCCTGATGGTGTACAATTGATAAAAAGTGACTTTCAGTCAAGGATTGCCAGCTATAGAATAAGTTGTGCAAATTCAGAAAGTGAACAAGACATATATTACCCAAATCAAGTCCAAGGCGCTACCGCTAATTCAGAGATGAAGTAACGATCATTGTGCAGTAAAAGTAAATATGAAATTGTTTGCGCAATTTATTCATTCCACAAAGGAAATTATTGCACTTCAGTCTTTAATACAGCGAACGTTATCGTTATATTAAGTTATCAGTATGGGTTCAGACTTATCAAGTATTTATGTAACGATTATTTCATATCTTCGAATTTTAGGCAAATATAGTAGGTACTCATTAAAACTAATATTAATAATCATTCACAAGTTTAGTTTAAAAGTGAATAATTATTTACATTGGACACCAAATTGCTTTACAAAGCTTGCCGAAGAAAGCAGTGCACAACACAATTTAAAGGAGACTTGGTCGCGTGTTTAATTTATTATCCATATGTTAGGATGCCGAAACACACAAGAAATGCATTTAAAAGGCGTGGAAACGCCGACCTGTAGTCTCCTCTAGGGTCCCAGGTTGTCTTCTGGGCTACCACCACACTTGTATAAATGTCTCGCTTGGTCACATGCGTACACCAGTGTACCCCTATGCGCAGGCATACAAATGTGTGTTTTTTGAATATTAGAAAATTTACGAAAAACTTAGCGGGTGGGCTAAAATATTCCGCCGCAAAATATATAATTTAGTATAGACTCACGATTCAACTGAGTAGCGCTAAGTGGTATCACCACGTTCCGCTACTGCGCTGGCAGTCCGGTTCAAACAATGAGTAACAGATTGCATGATGGCGCCTCCAGGATCAAAATATTCCGGAGGTAAAATACCCGACCACTCGGATCTCCAGGCGTCGGGTGATCCTGGGGGTCCTTCATGCAAAGATATTAAAAGAAGACCAAAAACTCAACTCACAATTGATTTTAGCAATATAAGAGGATTAAGTACCAACATGAATTCAGTTCACCAACATCTTGAAGAACAAAGACCTGACATCCTTGTTCTCACTGAAACTAAAATCAGTTCTGCAACACTTATTGTGAACTATCTTTATCCCGGCTATGACCTACACCACCGATTCCGACATAATTTTGGGATCTGTGTGTACATTAAAAATGACCTTTCATGTCATCGAGAGGAGAAGCTAGAACCAGCGAACCTCGATATCATATGGCTGAAATTCACCTCAAAGTCATCGACCAAGTCCATTTGCTGCCTCTACCGACTGCCAAGTAACACCAAGTATCAAAACTTTTTTGCGACATTATCCGAAAACTGTGATAGTATACAATCTAACTATCCACATGCGCAAATTGTTTTTTTAGGCGATTTCAACGTCCACAATATACCCTGGCTAAAACACCACAACAAAACAGATAATGAAGGCAGGGAAGCAGAAGCTTTTGCCATAAGTTGTGGTCTAACGCAGCTTGTCGATGAACCTACCCGTATCTCAGAAAGGGGTGAATTTGCAGCGCTTTTAGACTTGTTCTTAACTACAAATCCTGACTTGTACACAATTCAAGTAGATCCCCCACTTGGTTCATCCGATCATAAACTTATAAGAACAAAGTGCGAAATGTTCATACCGCCAAGCCAACAATCACAAAATGGAATGACCTTAAACAGTTTTACCTGGATTTTCCATGGCAAGAGGTTTGCTTTAAAACAGCTGATCCCACTATTTGCTGTAATGAAATAACAAAAGTAATCTTATCTGGAATGGATGCATATATCCCACATACAATAAAACGCAGAGCTAATGCAAAACCTTGGTTCAACAGCCAGTGTCAAACGGCTATACAGAAAAAACACAGAGCATATAACCTTTGAAAACGACAACAAATCGCTCAAAACCACACAGAATTTATAAAAGCCAGAAATAGTTGCAAAATTACTATTGACGCCGCCAAAGAAACATACAATCAAAGAATAAAAAACAGGTTGCTGAATTGTCCAAGTAGTTCTAGGTCCTTTTGGTCTCTTGCAAAAGCCGTTGGATCAAACTTCACCAAGTCATCCATACCACCACTTACAGATAAAAATACTCACTTAGCCACAACATCAGAGGAAAAAGCCAATATGCTGGCCAAAATCTTTTCCTCCAACTCAAACCTAACAGTGCCAAATGGAAAAACTCCACCGTTCATTGAAAGGGTTTCCCACAGTATGCCAGAGGTACCCTTTTGTCACAGAGAAATACGAAAATCCCTTAAAAAGTTGGATACAAACAAAGCAATGGGTCCAGATGGCATTCCCGCGATAGTACTCAAAAATTGTGCTAGCGAACTCACTCCAACTTTCGCAAAATTATTCAATTTATCTTATAGCCAAGGAGTATATCCATCATCATGGAAGTCTGCCGCAGTACAACCCATTCCAAAGAAAGGAAAAAAGACAGATCCGTTAAACTATAGACCAATTGCTCTACTTCCGGTGATATCAAAAGTAATGGAAAAAGTTGTGAACAATCACCTAACCAAGTACTTGGAAAAGTACAAAATTATCAACGACAAGCAATACGGATTTCGATAATATAGGTCAACTGGCGATTTACTTACATACGTCACTCACTTATGGCAAAAAGCGATTGAGTTGCGAGGTGAAACAAGAACAATTGCCTTAGATATATCTAAAGCATTCGATAAAGTCTGGCATGAAAATCTGCTCAACAAGCTCAAAGCAACGGGATTGTCGCCGAGACTTTGCACTTGGTTTGAAAGTTACCTTAAGGATAGATCCATTTATGTTGCACTGGATGGCCGGAACTCCAACTCTTACCAAATAAATGCTGGTGTGCCACAGGGAGCAATCCTTTCGCCAACACTTTTTCTGATTTACATAAATGACCTCATAGATAAAACAGTAAATCCACTTTATTGCTTTGCAGATGATGGCAATGTAGTCTCCTCAGTCATACCACCCACATGTCTCTCCGCACGTGAATTCCATTACCTTAGACTAACTGAAATATCACAGATAAATAACGACTTGGAGAAAATAGAGGACTGGGGCAACAAAAACCTTGTACAGTTCAACGCGCAGAAAACCCAAGCAGCCCTGTTTTCAAAAAAGACCAGCACCGGTGAGCCAAACATCATGCTATCTGGAAGTGCTGTCGCATTGCAGAGCCAGTTGAACATCTTAGGAGTCACTGCAGAGACCAACATGTCTTTTCACGTGGCTGATATAGCTAAAAGGGCATCCCAAAAGCTTGGGGTGCTATTTCGTACAAGACATCTGTATACACCAAGCCAACTGCTGACACTCTACAAAGCCCAGATTCGACCAACTATGGAGTACTGCTCACATATATGGAGTGCGGCACCCAAACATACCTTAATGCTTTTGAACACCGTGCAAAAACGAGCCATCAAGCTGATCAATGACCCCGCACTTACCCGTAGCTTGGATAGTCTCGAACATCGAAGAACTGTGGGCGATCTATCTCTCTTCTACAGGTATTATCACGGAAAATGCTCTGAAGAGTTGGCACGTATGATCCCCCCGGGAGTAGCACCTACTAGGCGAACACGTCAAACAGACGGTAACCATCAATTTATTGTCAAAATAGAGGCACCAAGAACCTCATTATATCAGAATTCATATCTCTGGAGAACAGCATCGCTGTGGAATAAACTCCCTGCGACAGTTTTCCCTGCAGGTTACAACCTGAACCGTTTCAAAACCAACACACACCGACATTTCCGCGCACTTGCCGCTTCTCAAGCGTGATAGGGATCTCCTTGCGAGTGCGCATACCCGTAAAAAAAAAAACAGATATTGAAGGTAAGCAATTTAAACTTAAGTACATCTTAATGCAGTAAGAAAATATGATAACCCAAAAAAAATGTAAAAATAGAAAACCTTTTGACGAAATATGCAGTGTACAATAGGTAAAGAAAAAAAATAATTTTCGGTAGAAAGAGGGCACAGTTTGATTACTGTCCTCTTGTAAGTGCTTGTTTCCGTTTTAATCGTAGCAACTCGGACGTGACCATCTTCCCCAGATTGAATTTTATTACCAGGCTATGCGGCCAATTTAAGTTTGATTTCAGTTTACTAGAAATAAGAACCATCTAGGTTCAGTTTTATTTTAGGAGACGGATCTGACCATTTATATCTTTGTTATAGTGTATTAAGGTATTCCAGTGCATAACATTTCCAAAAATCTGCATTGCGCTTTTGAATAAGTTGGCAAGGAAGATAAGTCTGAGTCTGTTATACCTGAATTTAGAGGTGCAAGCGTTAAAAATAGTTAAAGTTCGCTTGGATCAGACGACTGAGCAGTAAAGGGACGCGAGTTTTGGACGACCTCGATCGGACAGGTCATGGTGAATTTTCGTTCACCGACTACTCTAACGAAGTGAGTTTTGAAACTCTTATCTCCAGCCTCAGACCATTAAAATGAAAACTATTAGGGGGTCCTAAATGCCATTTGATTGATAATGTCTCAGACGCCCTGTTTAATTATTTTTCATAAATCTTCATTTTTAATTAAATTTATTAATTAAACACAGGTGATCTTGAGAAATTAGGTTTTAATAACATAAACTAACCTTCTCAAGTTTACCTATTTAAATTATATAAATTATTTAGTTTATAAAACAACACAAAATATTGAATTTTATAATTTCTCACAAACCATAACAATTTTATAATATAAAAAGAGAGGATTTATCTCAATAAAGCAGATTCAACATTTGATAGTTGTTCTTACTATACCTACTTAGTTTACTGTACCATAAACCTTCTTGGTCATTGCAGGGAGTGAGGCTGCTCCCTGGCAGTAAACTTTTTACTTTAATCCCGCTGCTTAACCAAGCCGAATTAAGCAAGTGTAATTGTCAAGCACAACTTGTACTCGCCCTGTGAGGATAGACTAGAATTTACTCCCCATATTATTCCAGCAATCAGTGACGGTGCGTCTTTATGCGAGAAAACGACCAACGATGAAACCTTCCGTGGATAGATCCATTGTAATAGTGGGTTTACACATGCATGAATTTAGTGGCGCCAGTGTTCGCGCCAGTTCTATTGGCACGCCAGTAAAGGTTTACACTATTGTGCAAAAATTAAAAAGACTGGCACGCCAGTTTCATTTTTAAAGTGTACACGATACGCGATATGTCGGCTGAACTCTCGGAAGCCTGCAAAATAGTCGCTAAACTTTTATTGAAAAAAAATAAAAGAGATTCAGGAAAAGGAACAACGAAAAGGCCGTATCTGCATGGGTTAAAGCATGGATTGCTAGTCGATCTACATTGGGTGCTTCCAAAAAACTTTTAGGAGAACTTGCAGCAGAAGATCTTGCGAACTATAAAAACCATCTTCGAATGACAAAGCAACATTTTGATATTCTTCTAGAGTTTCTCTTATTTAAACAACATTCTTTAAAACTCGGTCTGCTACTTTAAACCATGGTACTTTTGGGGTGTATACTTCATTTGCTCCGGAACGTTGGCTTTTTTTAATTTGTGTCAATTCCAAAGCATATGTGTTTCTTATGGATCATATTTTTGCTTTTACTTCTGCAACTTCAAGGCCTTCAATAGTCATTATTTTACTAATTTTTTGGGAAGCATTATCTCGACTATCTTTGTTTTTATACGAACTACTGTGTACATCCCATAAACAAGGTAAACATTCATAGCCTTCAAGAAACTGTATGGTCAGTTCTGCTGACCACTTTTTTTAGGCATATTAAGCTATAAAAACAAAAATAAACAAAATTTTTAAGCTCAAACACAATGAAAATAAAAAATAATGTAAAATAATGAACATAAAACTGGCGAGCCGACGTGCAAGCACTTGTTTACACATGAAAATTTTCCTTTTCTGCGCGCATGCGTCACCACTGGCGCCAGCAAATTCAGTCAGCTGCAGACTTTTTTGATACATGCATGCAAAAAAATAACTTGTGTGCAAGTCGGTGTTTACACTTGCAAATTTAACTTACTGGCGCGCCAGTTTTTATTGGCGCCAGCAAATCCATGCATGTGTAAACTCTCCTTAAGTTCCAAGTGTACGCAACGAATTCTTGGTCAAACAAGCGCAGACACGTAGGATTTTATTTACTTTGAACCTCGAGAGCGATAAGGAACTACTGAAAAAGGTCCGTATTGATGAAATTATTGTGTACTATTTTTGATGACAGAAAAATATATTTTTCATCATAGCTTCAATTACATTTTTTTAAATCTATGCTCTATAAGAAAAAAGCAGTACACACTGTGTTATAGGTCATCAAATTGCCTTAATTGTATAAAATATAAAAAAAAATTCATTTGGGCGCCATTGTTCGAAGATGGATACGCGAGCGAGCATCACTCGAGTTCGCAAAGTGGGATATTAAGGACCATTGACCTTATATCCACGGATCACCTAACAAAAGGTGATCCGTGCTATATCTGTGCCAAGTTTCAAAACTTTCGGACCTTTTGCAACCTCAAATGTAAATAATGACTGGCCTAAAAGGATATTTGAAAATTCCAACGTGTCACTTCTGCACGAATACAGTACTTCGTACAATGGAAGTAAAAAAATAACTTTTTAAAAACGAGTCGAATCTCTAGAATTTTTTTTAAATTTCCTTATGCACAAGATAGTAATCCAGGTTGCCTAGTTTTATACAAGTAAAAACTTCAAAAAATATGTTTTTTTTGCATTAGTATCTAAAGATACTAGGTTTTGCCATACGAAAAGTAAGAAATTCCAAAAGTTACTAGAAATCAAAAAACGGCTTTCCGAATATAGATTATTTTGTCGCACCCAGTAACTTGAGCTACTAAAGTTTTGTTGTACGTACAAGAATAGGTGTTTCGGAAAAGGAAAAAAAAGAAAAACAATTAAAATAATTTTAGTTAGTTTATGGTGTTTATTTCTATGTACAAATTAAACATTTTTAGAAAAACTAAATCTATGTCACTAAATTTCAAACTTCAGGTCAGCATTAATATTATATTTCTATTTATATTTATTACTATTATAATCTTAGTGTTGTCTTTAGCTGCCAATTTATTATGACTTTATTAGCTCAAATTTATTTGATTATAAAATTGGCACCATTAAATTTTATTATTTTTTTTTTAATAAACATGAGTAAGTACCTAATCCAACGACTTATATACTTTAAGAGGTATATATTTTATTCAAATTACATAAGTAGTTATACATATGTACCCAATAAAATTAAAAATAAGTATTGTAGTGAGTTGTTTGTTGTAGTGCTAGTTAGTTTTCCTCAAAATAACTTCGCTAATGAAAAAAATTAAACTGCTTTGCCCCGTTTTTGAGGATTGTGGGGACAAGCACAGCTTTCTTTGTTAATCAAAATACAAAAGTTAAAAAAATGCTAGGATTTTGTAAAATAGTGGATTAGGTATATAATTAAATATTATAAAAAAAAAACAATTGAAAAAATATTAAATATTCTAAGTATAAGTTTAAATGTTGTCTATTACCACAGCTACTACTTCAATAGTAAATATAAGATAGATTATATTTTTTTATTAGTAAAAAATAATTTTTCTATGAACACAATATTAATTTTTATTTAAGACTTACGCTAAATCGAAACCAAACCTAACCTCAATGAACTAGTTCCTAAATTTAAATAATTTTCTTAAAAACTTTCGGCATTTTAATTAAATTGCATTGTGCATTTAATTTTAATTAAATATAGCTACAAGTATTATATAGAAAATATTATTTAGTCTTAAGAATTTTGATTACCAATTTTTACAATATAATAAATATATTATAACCTACACACAATCCTCACAAAATCTATACATAAATTTATCAATTATTAACAAATACCTACCTGAAATACCAGTCTTAATGGTTAAATACCTATAAGAACACCTACCAAAGTTAGCAATAAATCTATAAAATGTTAGTACAAGGTGAAATAAAAACGAACTTCACGCTAAAATAAAGACATATTTATTTAAAAATCTTTTTACTTTTCTGATAAACTAATAAATTGATTTTTGAAAAAATGTTAAAGTTATCTAGATGTTGGGCACATAAGATTTTAATATCTAAAATTAGAATATAATTCTTTAGAGTAATATGTATTCTTTAAATTTGATATTTTAACAATTTAAGTAATTAGATTTTTATCACATTTTTTCAATCTAGTACAACTATGTAGGTTTTATAAACAATAATTCACAAAATTTTGAAAATATTTTTTACTTGCTACATAGAGTGTAAATTAGAAAGATGCCCTGTTGTAAATCTTGGATTTAATTTTTTTAACAGTTGTAGTTAGGTATAGGTTACTGTTATTAATATTACTTTTTAACTGTCTAGTTTTCTTAAAGACAAAAATTAAAGTAAGTTTTGGATTAACTAACTTTTTTAAAGTAATTAATATGGTTGTTTCATTTTGTTTTTAATTATTAGTTAAAATATTTATTATTGCACATTTTTCTTCACCGGTTATTCAAGTGTACTTTTTATTCTGGTAACTATAAATAAAATAAAATATAATTGAATATTTTAATTCATCTAATCTTAGTTTTTTATTATATATATATTTTTTGTTCGTGTGCAAAGCGCGAATTGAAATCGTTAGGTAGTTTTTTGATAAAAACTGATTTTATTATACTTACTCAAAACTATTGAAATACATACTATGCTTCTGTCAGTGGCGTATATACGGGGGGCGTGCCCCCCCGAAGCTAAGATTTTTTTAGATATTTTCCACATATTTCATGAATAAAAACATAAAATAGCATAAAATACGGCCTCATGAGGTCTCGGGCCCCCCCGAAACTTTTTTCTATATACGCCACTGGCTTCTGTTATATTAGAAAAAAACTCTTAGATCGTATCAGTTAAAAATATATATCATAAAAGGAAAATAAGCAATGATGAAAAAATTTATTCAGTTTTTATTTTTATTTTCGACGCTCAGCCGTCATAAAGAATCTCTATAAGGTGATTTAGTATAAATTATCAAAAGTTATTCAGAAAAAATATATATAACGTTGGTATTTTTTCCAATGTGACATTAGCAATAATATAAAATATTAAAATACTCATAATTCTAAAAAATTTTTACTTTAAAAGGCCTTTATGAAATTAATTTTAGCAGTAAAAAGTAAAGCCGTACTATTAGTTCAGTAGAGTTATGTAAACTTAGAATGTTATAACCGCTAAAAATTAAACAAAACCAAATAACAAGTCATTTGAACTATGATGATTAATCCGCACTTAGCGGAACGGCACTGTAGCAGAATTGCGCGACACGACACGGCCAAATATTAATTATTAGGGACTTATTGAAATAAAACCTGACTCTATTTTAGAGTCGACTTTATTCTGACACATTTACACAGAAAACTAACAGCTGACCTCTCAAAATTGGCATACCAAAGCCAAACTTAAAAATAAAGTCGCTAACTTTCATTTAATAAATATCGGCAATAATAAGTCCGGTTCTAAAATACACAAAGGCCGAATTTTGAAGGAAAGCAGCTGCTTTTTCTATGTAAATCTGTCACCATAGGGTCGGTTTTAAAATAAGGTCAGGTTTTATTCCAATAAGTGTCTAATATTAAGTATACCGCACTACGCTGCGCTACACGGCACGGCATTATATAATAAATTAAACTTTACTATGATTTTTATTTGGTCAAACTGTATCTATCAAGTTTAGACAGCTTTAAAAAATACCCACTTATCATTCCGTTTATCAAAGAAAATTTCGATATTTTATCATAAGACATTGCAACAAAAAGTAATTGGGTAAATAGCACCTACTTATTTTATCTTTGTCCAATACCTTATATTTACCTGTAGAGAAAATAATACCATTTTACAGGTCTTTTAATGGATAATATTAATATGAAAATGTTAAAAACAGGTTGTGCTACTTGAAACAATCAACTGTGTTCTTGAAATTTTCAGAAATATAGGGATAAAAAATTCCTCAAATAAGCACATCTGTAGCGCGTTTAGGAAGAGAAATCAACGGCGTCGACCAATCAGTATTGCTATTGTTGAAATACCCACAAATCTAGGGAAAAAAGACAAATTTTCCCGAAATAGGTGTGCGTTTTTAAATATAAATAAATAAAATAAACATGATTTATTTGAAAAATTAAGAAAGAAAACAATATTATACAATAATAATACTTATTGGCTATAAACTAATTTTTTAAAAAGGACCAGAAGGCAATTTAAAAAAAAGTTCAAAGTTCTGGCCTTACATAAAAATATTTGTAAATGTTATATGTATTTCTGTTGATTAAAAGAGAATATGCTTACTTCACACGTTTTTGAGGAAATGTATTATTTTTTCTAAGATTTTTGGGAATTCCAAGAATAATGCTACTGATTGGGCGACGCAGTTCAATTGTCTCTCAGCTAACATAAGTGGCATAATTTTCAATAAAAGTTGTTCTAGTCTTCGGTAGTGAGAGAAATAAAAACAAAAAAATTCCATAAAAAATTATGTCATTAAAGAGAACGGTATCGGTAACGGTAGAACATGCATAGTCAAATTAGATACATTTACTCGAGGAAGATTTCGCGGTTTTCCTAGATTTTGGGAATTATAAGAATAGTGTTCCTGATAAAAATAATTTTTTCGCAATACATCGCATACATTATTTGGTGTTTGTACGATTGATAGATATTAAAACAAAAAAATATCCTTTCATTACTAATTTTCCACATATTTGCGTACAAGAAATAGAAATATAGTAGTTACGGTGGTTTAAAATATTAAAAGCTGTTTCTAACAAGGAATGACTTGTAAGCTGATTTGTCGTAAAATTAGTTTTTCCTTTGCCGGATGTTTGAAATCTAAATTTTACATTTTTCATACACGAATCACACGAAAACCAGTCAATTTTAAAAGCGACATTAGCAGAATAAAGAACAAGAAAAAAAAATTAAAATACAATTTTAGAAGGCCTATTGTAAAATGAAACAGTATTTATGCCCATTTGGAATAAGACGTGTGCAAATAAAAAAAATAACATTTGATAATTTTGACAAAATATAAATCTTCTGAATACCTGAACATCAACAACAATTAAAGTTTTTCTTATTGAAGGTAATAATTTATAGTAAATCACCTTATTCAGATCCATGTGTGCTTGTAAAAAATCAGGTCCATTTCGAATAATTAACTAAATTAATTAAAGGGAATGTGCAAATAATTTGTAGGCATGTTTGCTGGCAACTTCCATTACAACCTCACCACATTTAATGTTTTTAAACAAAGAAACAGCTTCAAAATGCGACAAACCTTGAAATGATATTCCGTTAATTGAAAGCAGTTCATCTCCTAAAAATTACAAAATATTATTGGGATAAATATTAGGCACATTTCGAATCGAATTGATCGAATCAAGTCACGGATCACCCAACAAATAACCTGTGTTTAAGATCTCCTCTAGATAACGATTTCTATGACTATTTTCCTTCTGATTATGCGCACCACCCAAGAAACATTTAATTTCTTTTTGGCATTCTTATAGCAAAAACTGAGGAAATAAATACCTTCATAATTAACCCTCCAAATAGATTCAAAATCTGCTATAAGGTCTTATAAAAGTATAGACGGTAAAAAATTTTGTCTACAATAAAAACACGTTCTTTTCTTGAATAAATCGTTTTACCTTAAAACAATTTGTTTTGAATTAAAATATTTTGTTTTTAGTTCAACGCAGCGTTTAATCTTGAAAGAAAGCTTTATTTTTGTTATTTAATTATTTTGTTTAAGTATACTCCACTTTCTAACAAAGCAAATTGTCTTCGTATAAGTAATATTTTCCTTCCTTAGATTAGTTCAGTTCCAATTTATAATAAAACATTTTCTGTTTCACATTAAGATAAAGAGGCAAGACATTTGTTGTGCTGTATCCAGAAAATATTATCTTGGTGAATAGGAAAGCACAAATTATTTTACTTCAAAGCAATTTGCTTTGATCTAAGACAATTTTTTTTCCGTGTAGTGGAAATAATCGTATACATATGTGTAGTTGCTGCAACAACATTTCTCTTTTTGCTCCTGCCAATTATAAGAGAGTTAAATACGAAATTTTATGTCACTCAAGAAAAAATAATATTCGTTCCAATTTTTCAAGAAAAATTTCTAGTAGAAAATCTTAAGCACGATCCATTTTATCAGAAACAATAGAAAATATACTATAAAAACGTTGAAATTGTAGTACTTTTTTTTAATGGCAGATGCTGTACAAAAATGTTGCTTTTCTAACATTCTTCAATAAATATAAATCATAACAAGTACGCGAAAATGGTATTCCGTAAAAAGAATTGAGATATAAGTAAAGCCAATAGTCTATGGACAAATCGGCCTAAAAGGGGGTTTCGTGTGCAAGTCGTGCCAACTTTTTGACGATAAGCCAAGTTTGTTAAGGGCACTCCATAGATCAGGTTTTGACTTGTTGTCATTCGAATATTAAAAAAAAAAACATTTTTTTAAAGTATTTTTTTAATACATTTCAAATCAAATAATTTAAACTTTGTTGTACTAAAATCGGATAAAAAATAAAAAGATACAATTTGTCGTTAAATATGCTTTTCCGCCATATTGAATCCACCATATTTAAAAAAAGGCGCAATTATCACAATGACAACAAGTCAAAAACTGATCTGCTAGGTATGTTAAACAAATTTTTACTTTCAAAAAGTTCTTATGGTTTTCATTAAAAGCATAATTTTTAAATATACCCCTAAGACCCCTATTTTTTTCCAGTTATTTGGAAATAACTTAAAAATTTAACATATTGGAACACTTGAACCATATTTGAATAAAGAATCAAATCAGCTATCTTTTTTATTTAAACTTTTTTTTTCTAGCTCCAATAGTTTTACAAATAAAATAAGAAAAATTTAAACAGTATACCTTTTTTTAAACTTTTTTTGTTTTTTTGACAAATACAAAAAATACATATTTTAAAAACATTACAAAGCAAGTATTTTAAACTTTGTTCCATAAAAATCGGATAAGAAATAAAAAAGTTACAATTTTTTCAAAGATATGCCTTCCGCCATTTTGAATCCGCCATATCTTTCAAAAAACGCATTTACCAGAATGACAACAAGTCAAAACCTGATATATGGGATGCCCTTAACAAAGTTAGCTTATCGGCAGAAAGTTGGCACGACTTGCACACGAAACTTGATTTGTCCATAGACTACAAGTTCTTCAATACAAATTTCAAAATGAAAGGTTTTTACTAAATTACTATTTTGGAAATGTTTTTCTAAACTTTGCTATTACAGCCAAACTTCTTCATGTTCAATTTAGCATTGTGCAAGTCATTTGCAGCCGTAAAACCCAAGTTTAGAAAAACACAAACTAGTAAGAACCTTTTATTTTGAAAGGAGGAGGCACTAAATACATTGTTTACCGGGATGCGTCAGATGAGTTGAATTTAAGATATGTTGAAGGCCAAACCTTCCTCATATCTTTTCCGAAAAAAATTGGGGGGTCATAGGATTCATTTTGGAGCTATACTTATTCAAATGCGCGCCACTGAAATACGGAAAAACGTGACTTTTTGTAGTTTTTTTGTACTAACTTATCGTCAAATAAAAATAAAAAACCGATATTAGTCTTATTTTATTGAACAAAGAGTCCTTTTAAGAATTTTGTCAATTTTTGACATATAGTTTGCGTCACATACCTACTCTGTAGCTAGGCTCAAAATAATTATAAAAAAATACAGCAAAAATACTTAAGATTTAATAAATATAAAGAGAGGAAACTGAAAATACATGGACAAAATTAAGTTTACTTGCTTTCATGTCAGTCAAAAAATTTTTTAGTTCAACGCATTTTTTTTGTCAAACACACTGTGTTTATTGTGTTACAATCTAGTCAGTAAGACTAATTAGCAATTTTGTTTTAACTTAATTTAATAGAAAAGTCAGATTTAAACTTAGGGTTCACTCAACAGTTCTCCCCGCTTTGTTTGGTCTGTAACTCACAATTGTGTTGTGTTTATAGCATTATTTTGTTTTATGTAATTCTCTTAGTTTACTAGCTCAAACGGCTTCACTCTTTTTAGTCTTCAAACTGGCATAGTATTGTCTAGAAGCTGAATTGCTTTCACATTCACATGCCGATGGAGTCTATCTTCATGGCTTTTTGCGTACTTTTTTATAGTCTCTGCTACAGTTTCGATTTTTAGATCTCGATGAAGGTCATTATTTCGAACGTACCAAGGTGCATTCACAATGTTTCTTAATACTTTATTTTGAAATCTCTTTAAAACTAGAATGTTACTCTCTTTAGCACAACCCCATAGTTGAATACCATATGTCCATACTGGTTTAAGTATTTGTCTGTAAAGCAGTAACTTATTATGAATTGTTAAATTGGACTTCCTTCCAATTAGCCAGTTCATTTTTCTATACCTTATCTCAAGTTCTTCTTTATTTTTCTTAACATGTGCTTTCCAGCGCAATTTGGCATCAAGTGTCATATCTAGATATTTTGCCTGATTTGAATATGGTACTAGAATGTTGTTAATTGTTATTTGTATGTGATTTATATTTTTGTTTTTGAATTTCTCTTAAATTTGAGTAAAATGTCTATCAGATTTGTATGATTCCAAAATATCCGAATATTGTTTTGGCAGAAACCGTTTTAGTTTAAAATTAAGGCCTTCATGCCACACTTTGTCAAATGCTTGTGCTACATCTAGAAAAACTGCAGAACAAACTTTTCCCTCCTCTAGTGCTTTTTCTATTATATTAGTAATTCTGTATACTTGATCTATCGTGGAATGCTTGTCTCGAAAACCAAATTGATGAGATGGAATAATTTCTTGTCTTTCTATGATGGGTTTTATTCTTTTAAGCAATAATTTTTCATAGAGCTTGGATATAATTGGCAGCAAAGATATTGGCCTGTAAGATGACACGTCATGGAGTGGTTTTCCCGGTTTTAGAATCATGATAACTTCTGCAACTTTCCACAGTTTAGGTACATACCTAAGCCTAAAAGACTCATGTATAGGGGATGAGAGTAAATTAGAATTTTGGGGTTTTTTGTTTTTTTCCGGTGGTTTGGTCATAATTTCTATCAGTTTTGTAGCATGTCTGGAAGTACAGTGTGGTTGAGTGGCAATTCCGACGTTTTTTTAAATTTCGTAACTAGTTTACTACTTAACGTTAACGTTAACTCTATGAAGATCTACGACTGTGCAAAGTTTGAGATTCGTAGCTCATTCCGAAGTAGAGTTTTAGATAGGTCAAATATGGGCTGAAATGTTTCAAGAAAAGATTGTATCGCAGTTGCGAGCACTTGGCGAGGCACTGGATGTAGGCGATAATAAATTAGTAAAATATAGGCACTTCATTTTCGTTTGCAAGCAGTTGAGGTACAAAATTAGTACAGTTCCGTCAAGTTGATATTTGTTGGCTTTTTACTAATTAATATTTTTGCAAAAAAAATTGGGTTATGTGGTTTTTTGGAATCAGCAATTTAATTTCGGTAAAAAATTTGGTGTACATTGTACAGGGTGTTCTCTGATTCACACATGTTCGTGCCTCGACGTATACCAGATTTTATTTAAAATATAATTTTTGCAATCATTTTTATGTAAAAAAATTATACTGTTTTCATGTTGCTCAGAACAAGGGTTTTCGTGATTTCTGCACATAAATTAAATTTTTTAGTGTATGGGTAAAAATTTTGTGATTTTCATTTGAGTTAAAAAAATACAATAACCTCGCAGCCGAATACTGTCCAAAAACATACCACACAAGGTTAAAGGCCCCGCAGCCTATATCCGCGCAAATAAAAACCGTGCAAGGTTTTTACCACCTACATACAAAAGCCGCGCAACAAAAATACGAAAAATAAACCGCGTAGCCGTATACCAAGCAAATTTTTAACTGCATAAAATAATAAACCGGGCAGCCCATTAACGCGCTAAGAATACCACCAGCAGCCCATTAACGCGCTAAAAATACCACGCCAGGTTTTCACCGCGCAAGTATCAAAAATAAAGCGCAAAAACCCATTACCGCGCAAAAAATACTTTATCAGGAAATTCTTCTGTATCTCCAATATCAAAACCAAAAAGCATTTCGAAATCAAGATCCGACTTATTATATAGCCATTATTATGTAAACCAAGAAAAAACTAGAACAAGTAGAGGAATATCTTATATCTGGGACAAATTATTAAACAAAAAAAGGAAAACCAAATAACTGAAATCAAGATACGAGTAAGGTTGGCCTGGGTAGTATTCGGTAAATTAAGCTACATATTAAAATTATATAGTACCTCAAAACAAAAGATCAATGGAAAGACAATTGTTAGATGTAAAGCTAACAGATGGAAAAAGGAATGAATGTAGTAGAGAAGGGGGGGTTCAGAAATAAGAAAATTTTAAGTGCGCCACATTATTTAATACCAATGTTTTACAAAGAAGTTCTTAAATAAAATACAGTTCAACCCAAACGTTGTAGCCAAACAATGAAATTCTACCTACTTCCGAGGCTTCCAGAGTATTTGTGTAATTAAAAAACCAAAAAATTGACTAATAAACAGAATAAAATTCCAAAAGATTGAATTAAGATGACAAAAATAGAAGCACTTTACAGGTAGATGGACTCCTTTAACAGGTCATAGTGTACCTACCTTTAAGTCAGTAGCGTAGGACTTAATTATATGAATGATTGTTAAAGAAAATAAATATATATATACTTATACACTTCCAAAATTATTCCGTCATAGGGGAGATCTGGACCAAATATCTGCTGTCATCATTCTACGTTGGGTAGAATGAGACAGACAGCAACCCAGTCCGAGATCCACCCCATGAGGTAAAACAGTGTAAAGAAACCGCTAAAAAAAATAACCTCATCTCCCTTTTGTCTCTGCAAAGTTGGTCATTGGGTTGTACAAATAACACAAAAATTTAGTTCATCTTGTATAATTCAAATTGAAAATTAGGGGTAAAAATAGCAAATTATTATGAAGAAAAAATAAAGGTGAAGCCAAGTTGAAACAAACTCTTTCAATGGTACAGTACAATTCAGATAAATAGTTATGCCGCAAAATTTTGGTCATGACGTCATACCTTATCTTGCGTTTACAAGAAAAGCAAAAGTTGTACTTAACGATATATGGAAAATTATATAAAATTATATCTAAAGCTTGCTCCTACCTTGGTCCTTGATTATTGTATGAATAAATGTGTGTTTTAGTTTATAAACCTGGAGTTGTTTCCAGACATTCCCCTACTACTGCTGCTCTGGTTTGTTCTCCTCCTGCTACTCTCGGGTCTCCTGCTCTGCTCGCGCCTCCCTTAATGCCCGCTTAGCACATTACGCTAGGGCAGCACATGGGTCTTGAATGTTGGTTCTTGCCCGAGCGTAAAACCCTGTGGAAAATGAAATGTTTCAGTTTCCTGGAATTCGTCTATTTTGCACGAAGTTCCCCTACACCGAGTAATTTAAATCGAGAACCCCATGTCGACTCAATAAAATAAAGTAGATTTAAACAGATGAACTAAAATAACCCTAACGTACCTTTCCCAAGGTTACAACTGGCTACACCTGGCTTCACACCAGCGTCCAGCCCAACTGTCCCGTCGATGGAATTGACAGGGCTGTAGACAAAGGAGAAAAACAATATATAGTTTTTATCCAAAAACGTGGTCTTAAAAAAAAAATAAAAAACTCCAAAAATTTCCCATGTCTCTTGTCGAAAAAGTACATTTTACACGAAAAATAATTACAATTTGGGAGGCAAATATTATCTTGAAGAGTCCTCAAATAATAAAAAAAATGAAAAAAATAAAATCGAACTTACCACTGCTCTTTCCCGTACAAATGGCGTAGGCCGACTTAAATCCCCTTCAAAAGGGTGTGAGCGTCACTCTAGATTCGCCTAAAACACGACGGACTCACTTCTACAGTTTCTGGGATATCTCCTACAATCGCTGCAGTGCCAATAACCAAAAACAAAGGCGATCCCAGAAACTGTTGTCGACCCAGCCAAAATTCGTTAGCAAGAGACCAGGCACTCCGTCGAGAACGCCAAAATAATGAAGCCACCGGAAACCGTTAGTAGATTTGGTGGGGACGGTAAAACGCAATAGTACCAACCTAACCTTCCCGGTTAAATTCAAATAAAGGATGCAAACCTATTTATAAAAAAAACTTTTTCGCCAAAAAATCTCTAACTTCGGTTTGCAACAGTGGAGGAAAAGTACCCGCGGTTTTCAAACTAACCAATGAGGAAATACACCAATAGTTCCATACCGGTATATAGGGGCCAGCACCGTCCAAGGGGATATTGAAAAATACGTAAAACGCACCTTGAGGTGTTGTCGGATCTATTTCCACGGTTGAAATTTTTATAACGAGGACGTCGAGACACCCTCCATACACAGACCAAACATTTGCCTACCGGACCCCTACCAACATAGCAAGGAGGAGGAAAATAACCAGACGGACTATAAGAAGCTCAGCATTGAAACCATCAACTGTAAAATCAATTACTGGAGATCAGAGCTTGCATCAAACCCAGGAATATTCGAACACTCAACCAATTCCCATATGAGTAAAGCTGTACTAAGTGTAGAATTTCGTTGTATTTTAGTTACAGTTTTAGTCAAAAGTTTCCCTTGCTCTTTATAAATGTTTTCTCTAAGATTCATATGGTTTGACGCCATTCTTGTAAAACATTTCTACATTAATAAAGTTGTTTCTGAACCTGAACCTAAAAATACACACTGAACTACTGCTTAAACTCGGCACAAGAGTGTTCAGATGTTAACTCACACGATTTCGTTTATTCTTTTAGTCTTGGTTTTTACCCCTCGTTTATCTCCCATTTACAAAAGTACATAACTCGTATTTATTTTATCTTCTCCTCATCAAATTAATAAAGATATCAAAGGGGCGGAGCCTCGGTTGTCCCTGGTCGACCCAAATATGTTTTCGTACCATCAAAACTAGCTAATCCGTGAAGGATATGAGGTTCGGATTGTCCCAATATCCTCGAAAATAACCGTAAGGGAATGAAATGTTCATCTAAATGTTTCCTTCCTGTTACTGAAACCATTTGTGATGCGGCAACGCCGCCATTCCCCAGCTGTTTAATTTCATAAACGTCAAAGAGAATTACGAAGTGCAGATAAACAAAACAATCGAAAGTTTTTATGTGGTTTTTAAAGAACTGTGATCTTAAATTCCAATTACGATGTCCAGATAATGCGATGTGCGTAGTGTCCACAGTAATTCGATGGAATGCCTCCTTTTAAGGTAACTTCCTAGACATTATATAACCTCCAAACCTAGCTCTATAAAATACCCTTAATTTGTGTACAGAAAGACGAGTCGAAGAGCCTTGATTATTTACCTAAATAAACAAATATGTAACGTTGCCTTAAACGTAAAAATGACACGTTACAAGCCTTGTTGCAGTGCATCTAGGAGCTAGAAGCTTTCAAAAATCTCTACATTTATTAAAAATATTTACTTTCGCTAAAAAGACAAACATCTTCGTTTACTTATGAATGCAACTAACACGTGTTTTAAAGCATTAGCGAACGGAAACATTAGATTTCTTGCGTAGGACACGTTTTATTATTCATTTGATATAGGAAGCTACTAGTTTCCCTAGAAATCGAGGGATTATTTGAACCCGCGGGGATCATTTTGTACCACTCACCTACTTTATCTGTTACCTTTGAACAGGAAACCCATGAATATTTTCAGCTGTAGGTAAAAAAAATTGAGTACATTTTTAAAGCGTAAAATGGTCTCGAAAATAACACGCTAAACCGCCAAATGAAGGTAACAATTATGTTAGAAATAATTTTAACGACATCTGGCACTATTTTGACAGCGACCAATCCATCTGGCGATTTCGTTAGAGTTTTTGCAAAATCACCTGAAATGCTCCTAATACGGGGTTCTATCGACTTCATGAAATTTTGCTTCAATCTGCCCTTCAAAAGTTATCCAAATTCATATAAAATCTTCCTGGTATAATTTCAACCCTACCGACAGAGAAAAGGCGCGGCTCTTTGCGGTCCGAGCACAAAGTATGTGTTTTCTGACCGACCCAGCACAGGTGGATAGACGGCACCTGATTGGCAGATTTTTTTGAGATGCGCTTTTAATTGCTTTCGGGTGTACTTTTCGGGACCCCTTTAGTCGGCAGTATGCAGAGTTAGAAAATAAATCACTGTCGTTTCTGTAGGTGTAGGAATAGAAAGTTTTATGATCTATTTTTATTTCTTTAGTTTACGCTATAATTAAATGAAACAATTTTCATGAGTATTTCTACCGCCGCCCATGTCACTTTCTTTAAAGGATATGCCGATGGTCGGCTTTAACCTTTGTTCAACTGACTTTGCAAGAACTACACTTTATATGTGTCCTTAAAACAAGATATAATTTTCAGATGAAGGTATAAATATTTTTCAGCATATTTTTTTTATTTTTGACTCGGTTGCAGGAATTCTAAGTCCTTACAGGGCTACTACTCTATTGGTATTTCAAAATTTCAGCCGAAGGTAATATGTTTAGTACCTCCGCCAACCTTTCAGTTCTGATGAAAGTAAATTAAAAGATCGAGGGAGCTATATGTACGGCGTATAACTTAATAATAATAATCAACAATATGCACAAAACTGTAAACGTATTCCTAATTTTCTAACTATGGCGTATAATCAGAATCGCAAATATCCACAAAAATCGTTATACAGAACGCTTTTGCTGGTCCAGTCATTTTTGATCCAACTTTTTGACATTATTAAAAAAAAAATTACGTTATTTAACAAAACAACTGCTTCTAAAACTTTTGTATCAAAATGAAATTTAAAATAAATATTTGAAAAAATTACATTGTATTGAACACACATAAAAAAAAATTCTACCAAATTAATTAAACTAGGCAAAAAATCACAAAAATGTAAGAGAAAAAAAAACAAAAGTTTTAGACTTTTTATTTACCTATAACTTTTGTATCCAATGATTTCCGATAGATTGTCTAGTTTAGCTGAAAAAACCAACATATCCCTTAAAGTTCACCCGATTTAAATAACTCGTATCGAGTCCTATTTACATTTCCTCCGTTAACTAAGTTATATTTTTCTCACTTTCCAATATTTTTTATGCTGTTATTATTTTTTTACCTATTGAACTGGTCTAGTAATTAATTACCTTCTTTTAAAACCCCAGACTCCTCTGCTTGTCCATTCTTGAATATGGTCTTCACATAAATACCCATAGGACCTCTCGGTGAGTCTTTTCCACCAACTATGGAAAAACCTAACGATTTTAAACCGGGACCCTTATTAAAATGAACTGTTTTGTCTCCTAATTTAATCTTTCCAGCTGGAATGTTGATATATTTACTTTGTTGAGGACGCTTATAACAAGAAGACCCAACAGAAAATTTTCTCATGCCATTGGTTTGATCTAAAATGTATAAAAACTGTACAAATTTATTTAAATCAAACAATATTAAGGAAATATAAATTAAAATGAAAAACCCTTCTTATTAATTAGCTTTAAACTGCGAAATGTATGTAAGTTCTACAGGATGCATCTGAAGTAAGTTTTGGGTAAAACCAAAATTAAACTTTTTAGATAGGTTAGTGTCTATAACTCAAAATAAATTGTTTAACAGTTTTCTAAAGACCATTGCAGAATTCCTTAAAAATATTCAAATTAACCTAATAATAAATTATAATCGGTATATTTTGATCATTTTAATTTTTTTTAATAAAAGACCTAAAAATAATTTTTTTTTTGATAGCATAAGAAAATAAAGTTCGAATGCAATTATACTAGAGAAAGTACTATTAGAAAATATAATAATAGGTAAATTGATTAATAATACACTATATTAAATCTAAAAACAGTATATAAAGATTTAAATTTTTAAGTTTTTTGTTTAAGTCTTATAAGATATGGCATTTCATTGGGTTTTCAAAAACTTTGAAAACTTGTGAAAACTAATAATCAAAATAATTCAGAGGAATTGACAATGTGGAACTATTTAGTTTTAAGGTCAATATTTGATTGTATAAAAAATTACTGACAAGCTAGTTTTTATTCTTTTTAGGTAATTAGTATTTTCTTATTTAAAATGTTTTCTTAGAGTTTTCCTTAACAAGTAGATTGCGAATTATCAAATTAAAGTCTTACTTCTAATACAACATTTCACCCGGTACATAAACAGATAATTTGTCTTAATAATTAACATATTGCTGAAAATTGCGTCTATTTTTGAATTTCTGTTTATTTTAGTTAAAATTGTCAATGCTGCCATTTTCAGCAATAGAAAAACACTCTCAAAGGAAAAGCAAAAGTTTTTATGTGGCCCTTTAACAAATGCTTAACTTTCAGCTTTAAAATGATTTGATTTTATATAACTTACCATCCATATCAGGAATTTTCCTGGGAGATTTGTTATGAATCTTGCATTCTGGATTTATCTTTAAAGGGCTTTTATCTGCAGTGAAAGTCTGTTTAACTGAGTTCCTGACTGGACTTTTTCGATGCTGTATTGGACCCTCGTTGAAAGATAACTTGGTTTCTGTTTCATGCTTATCGTTTAGTATGTCAGACAATCCAACTAATTTTGCCGCACTGCGACTTTTGCTAATAGTGTTAAATACCTCATAGGAGTTAGAGTTTTTATAATCTTTTGACGGTAATAAAATTTTATTATTATTTTGATTGGATTGCTTAGATTTTTCATTGTATTCATTATAAAAGTTGGAAGTTTTGGACGGTGATAAAATAAGACTGTTTTTAGTTGGTTCGTTGTATCTCCTATTGCATCCTTCATAAGAGTAAGAGTTTTTATTTTCATTAGATGTTAGTAAAATCTGGTTATTTGTAAAAGGTTCCTTATATTTTCCATTGCAGTTAGCTCTTTTGTAGTTTTTAGGCGGTCCCATTGTTTCTTTGCCATTTATTCGGTCTGGTGAATTATTTTCTTTTTTACTCTTTAGAAAATCATTTTTGGTTATAAAGTTAGAGTTCAGGGACAGAAGATTGGTAAAAGAATTGTTTCTTTTGGCTTTACTTCTAGAGTTTACCGTTTCATTTGGTATTCTTGAAATTACCAATTCTAGTTCTTCGTTAACGGGTACCAAATGGTTTTTAACAGTTGTATAAGGAAGGCCTTTCATTCTTACGCCATTTACTTTTATTATTTCGTCGCCACATTTTAGGTTTGGATTTCTAAAACACAAACTTATTTTTAAAAAATGGAACGAAATATATTTTTTTGAAAGCATAAATTTTTTCATGTACTTGAAAATAAAAATTATTTTAACGCATATTAGTTATATTAGTGAAATCTAGTTTTTAAACTTTAAGAGAAGTGACATTAGGGAATCTATTTTTTGCTCAATGTAATTAAACACACAAAAAATTTAGGAAAACTTTGGAAAATAATACTTTTTGTTAAAAAGCAAATAATGTAACATAGATCGGCTTTTCAACAGTGCTCAATGTTTCTATTTTGTAGTAAGAAATATAGTTTTCCAAAGTTTCCAATCAATATTACCTTGAAAATGGAATGTGAAAACTTCGAAACGCATCAGTCAGAATTGACAATAAATTTGAAGAATAATTGACCTTGAATTTTTGCCTCCACTTCTGGAGTACAGATACTTATCTTAAAAAAATCAAAAAAACCTTTTGCTTAAAAATTAAAAAATTATTTTGTTTTTATTTTAATTTTCTTAAAAAAAGAAAGAGGTATGATGCTAATGGTGAATTAAATGTCGGTTGAACTGACGATAAGTAGTTTAAAACTTAGACTGACCTACTAGCTGCAGAACCCGATATAATTTCGGAAATAGTATAAGTACAGCTTGAATTTCGGCCATAATTTGGAGAAATAGTGATTCCAATAACATCATTATTTGAGACCTTTAGCCGGATGCATTTAAATTCTTTTTCCAGTATTTTTTCGCAGTTTTCAATATCGGGCCGTTGTAGCTCACAACTTACATTATCAGGATTAAGCTTTAAATTTTTAAATTTGTCGTAGCAAGTTTGACTAAGATCTTCGATTGACATTTTAATTTTTTCTGCTTTACTTGGCGATCTATTTAGCCGTATACTCCGCCTTTTAAGATTAACCGTGTCTTCTGTTTCACCTCTTGACTTTGATCTTTGTCGTTTTTTGCTAGAATAGTGTTTAGAAGGGCTCCTTGAGAAAAATCTATTATAAGTGTAAGTAATTTCGTTTTCATCCTCGGCAGTGTCAGTGCCTGCTTCGTCATTATACAAAGTATAATTAATTTTCGTTAAATTGTTATCGCTATTTGCTTGAATAGTTTTGTCAAAATCGAAGTCGGTAGTATTACTAATTTGTGATTTAATTGACCCTATAGGAGAATCAATAGTACTTGCGGTTTTGGTAGAGTCAGACCCGTATCCCGATTCATCAGAACGGATTTTTTTCTTTGTTGTTGGAGATCTCGAGGTCAATCTTTTTGGAATTATGTAGTTTAAAAGGCTGCTCAAACTATCAGTTGAAGACGATTTTTCTTTTTTTGGCTTGTAAAATTCGGTATCGGATTCATTATCAGATTTGCTGTTGGATCTTTTGAAAACAAGGAACGAATCCTTGAACGGCGTGAACCTTTTTCTTCTGATAAACTTTCCAGTTTGGGTGATCTTGAGCCGTCCTCAGTAGGACTTCCGATAAATATTTTATCTAAATCTTCTGTTTCCGGCTTCATAAGAAGTAAGTAATCCAAAAATTGTTGTTGACTTAATTCAATATTGTCAGATACGCATTTTGCTTTTCTTAAGGATTTTCGTAGTTTGTTGTTTCGGTTACCTTCACCGCTATTGCGGTACATGTCATAAACTTTTTTGACTTCAACTTCAGTAAATTTTATGTCTTTAAGGTTTTCAATTGACGAGCCTGAGTCGGTGTCCATTTCGGTTTTCGAGTGATTTTTGCCAAGTGGTGACCAATTACGTTTCTTGCTTGGCAATTTTTCGGACGAGTTTCCACGTTTAAGCTTCTCCCATGCCCAAGCTTTTCCCCATTTTGATGAACCTATTAAATTAGAACAAAAATTCATTTAATTTTTAATATAGCTAATTTTAAATTAAACAGTATTACTTGTATTGAGTCTCTATAAGTGTCTACTACGTTAAGATCTCATGCCTTTTTCAAAGACTACTGTTAGAAGAAAAGGGAATACACCAATAGAAATGTATCATCACAAAGTACACTAGGCTCTATACTTTGTGGTATCATGTACCGACGCTTTCATGAACAATGTCTCAAGTTAATTGTTTAAGGGCACAAATGTATGCCCACTTGAGAACAATGCATTGTTGGCATTATGGGCCCATCCATCCTTGTTTTTTGTCGTTAGCACCCAAGTCCAGATAACTTAAATCGGCGTATCTGATTTAGAAATAATTTAGGTAGGACCTAGTTATCTGGGGGTACGGCAGTGCCCCGCCAAGTTCGCCTAAACTGATGTACCATCTTTTCTTGAAACATTGCAGCACATATTTGACCTATCTAAAGCTCTACTTCGGAATGAGCTTTGAAACTTTGCACAGTCGTCGTGTAAGTGTGTAAGTGTATTAAGTAGTAAAGTAGTAATGAATAAAGTATGAAATTTCAAAAAACGTCGAAAATGCCACTTACTTACTCACCCTTGGAAAAAATTAATAAACCCCAAATTTCTAATTTATTCCCCTCCCCTCCTTCTACATGTAAAGTTATATAAAAGTAACATTGCCCACTTCCAGAAACGCTAAAGAGCTGAGCTTTGGCAAACTGATAGGAAGTATAATAAAACTATAAGAAAAAATTAAAAAAACCACAAAATTTTAATCTGCTTCTCTCCCCTAGAAATGTAAATTTATGTAAAAGTAACATTGCTAACTTCCAGAAACGCTAGAGAGCTGAGCTTTGGAAGGCCGATAAGAACTATGATAAAACTATGAAAATAATTAAAAAACCCCAAAATTTTAATTAACTGCCTTGTAAAATTATGTAATAACATTTACCACTTTCAGAAACGCTAGAGAACTGAGCTTTGGAAGACTGATAGAAAACTATGATAAAACTAAAGGGAAAAAATTCAAAACACCAAAATTTTAATTTACTTCCCGCCCTTATAAATGTAGAGTTATGTAAAAATAATATTGCCCACTCCCAGAAATGCTAGAGAGCTGAGCTTTAGAAGGCTGATAGGAACTATGATAAGTTTATGATCTAAAGCTGGCCATTAGATTGAAATAAAATGCATCGCAGGCTAAAATTAAAAAAAAAAAAAAAAATTCTGTAAAAAATTTAAATGTGTTAATTTTTGTGATTTTTTTTTATATAATGTAAATTTTGTAAAAAATTGCAATTTATTTATTGGGTATTTTTTACTAGAACTAAAATTATAAGCTTTATCTTAAGAAGGGTGGTCTCAGGCCCCTCAGGACCTCCCTGGATTTCGCCTATGATTCGGCTAGAGAATATATATACAGTGAAACCTCTCCTTGCGGACACATCTATTAAGCGGACACTCCCTTTAGGCGGACAAATTTGTTGGAACCAAGCTTTTGCCTATGTCTTCACATGTTAAATTCCCTCCTATAACCGGACGCGGACAATTTTTTTTGGTTAAAAAATTTTGAAACCTCCCTTAACCGAACGCGAACCTCTGACAAAGGAACGGAGCGCTGCACAACATGGGCATAAATATCATGTAGTATGTTGGCAACAATGCACTTTGCAGCCGCGAAATTACCTCTTTCCGTTTTAATGCGGAGACTGAATACTTCTGTCGTATTTACAACATTATTTTATTCGGCGGGACTGCTGTGTTTATTTTTATTGTTCAGTTGGGTAATAATAGATCTCCTAAAAATGGTGCCAGTAAAAAAACTCATTTTAATAACCTATCCACAAAAAAAAAATCAATATTGCAGTGTTCGGCGAAAAAAGTTAAATTAATATGAATAAGAGTGTCGAATTAACTTAGGAAAAGTATTTATAATCGTGTGCTGAATCTGATATTTATAAAACTGTTTTGGTATTTTTACGGCATCTATCTTTATTTCTCTCATAATATAACGTATAGGTCTCTCTTTATTGATCGTGGAGCAGGCATATTGCCGCGTCATAGGCTGCCGAGTTCTTATTGGCTGGGAGTTATAATACAAATAATAGACACTTAAAGTGTATACGCACATCTTATTGCGTAATCGTTGTGGTAACGCGGTGAATTTGGCAATTTGATTAGTCAGATGGGCGGTCGATACTGTGCCTACTGTGCTGGCTGAGAAACGTACTGGCGACCACTCGTAGATGTACGACCCCCAACCCGTGCATATCTCGTAAAGCGGCGCCAAACGACGCCGACGTAGGGATCTGTCAAAGCAGAATTCTGACCAATAAGATAGATAGATATCCTAGAAAAAAAGCACTTTTGGTTAAGAACTAAAAAGAAAACAGGAGAATAACCCTCCCCCCCTCCAAGAAAAAAAATTATACTACAAATAATTTTTTCGTCAATTGTTACCCCCCCCCCCCCCCCCCCTACCTAATGTTTTGTTTGATATAGAGTAAAGTGGGGTAATATGACGCACTGGGTAATAAGCCGCAGTTCAATAATTTCTTTCCTAGCCAACATTTGGCAACAATGCTTTTTCTTACACGTCAGTATAAGCCAGCACGTGCAAGTGAATGGTAAACAACCCAATTTCTTTTTTTTAAGGCGAAAAACATCATTAAAAGGTAAGTACTAATTAGAAAAATATTCCTACATACGGGCGAACAACGTTTTACATAGATTTAGTCAGTTTAAGTTCAATTTTAATAGGTTTGTGTTATAATATGTATATATATATAACCCCATATGTACTCCATCCTTTAAATACTGCGCCGATTGTATTCCATTAAAGCAACTGTAGAAATATTTTATAAGCCTTATCTTATGTATTTTTATGCTTAATATAGTATGTGTTATTTTTTAAACAATTTTTTTAAATTTTTATAAAAAAGTTTAATTTTTACGAGAATAGTATTCCCCAACGTGCTGTGTCATATTACTCATGGCCAGGGGTAATATGGCAAAAGTGCATATCCATGTATTTTTGCTTGTAACACTTGAGAATGCGGGAATTTGGCAAAAAGCCTCTTATAGACAAATATCTGAATGTGTAGGCTCTGAAGTGCAGTCAAAGTATTTTAGATAGGGACGTTAGGTACTAAAATGTGAACCTCTGAATTTTAAGTTGCCACATTACCCCACTTTACTCTAATTGTATATTTTGTACAGGGTTGGATGGGCTCAAACAAACCGGCCCACGGAGGTCAGCTTGTCTAATTTAGGCGATCGAAACCTCAATATCGAACTATTTTCTATCATAACTACTGAGTCTTAAAAAAGTGCCCAATTACCTTATTAGTAGACGCCAATGCAGAAAATCGATCAACTAACTCGTTGTCACTTGTTACGACGACAAGTCATAGGCCTTTTGATAGCCTGCATAATGATCCGCACATATCCCGCGCGGAAAGGCGATTTTCAAAAGTGCTCCAAGTTATTATTTAAAATATGGGTTAGTATCTTTAATTTTTACTATTAAACCATTTGCAAAGTTTCAATTTGCTTGTTAAAAAAATTATATAAAAGTTGTGTAATGATTTATTATAATTTTTCAAATATGTATTATATATATTGGACTGAAAAAGTCTGGATCGGTACGTATCAATTGCGTTTGTGACTTTATTATTTCAATCATGTATCAAGAGTTGTATAGGTGCTACATTCAGCTGCCGCTTCTTGCCGCTGTATTAGCTATGATTACACAGGATAAAAATTAATCCGTTTTAAACTATGTATTTGAAAATAGTGAATATAAAGACTACGATAAAAAATATCAGTGCACGGTAAAAAATTGATATATAGTATAGCAAGATATAACCCTCGCTTCGGCACAAAAAATTTTACAGCAAAGAAAACGAAGCCATGTTGTGTTATTTTTGTTTTTGATATTATGGAGGTTTTGTTATTAAATAACATGCTAATTTAAAGGATGTAATTTGCATTTTGAGAAAAAAAACTTTATATAAACATATGTATGCATGTCCTAAACATCCTAACTTGTGAGATACAAGGTGTTTAAAGACTTTCAGAAAATCTCCTTTTTTATTAATATCTGTGATACTGCTCTAAATATTTTTGTAAAGTTTTATATTCTTTATGCCTATATTAAACACTAAGTACCTATTAACATAATTAATATCTAATTTTTTCACAAAATAAAAACTCAAAAAAACATAAAAACGTACAAAATGTCAATATAGAACAGCACTAATTTTTTCTCGAATTTAGGTTTTTTGGTCTCTACAGATATTTCATCATGTTCTATGTAATAAAATTTAAAAAAAAACAAATAGCAGTAACTGTAGTAATGCCTTATGAACAATTAAAACTTTGAAGTCGTTTTTTTCCGAACCACATTTTCGTCACTTGCGCCCTTTTAACTACCGGGGGCAGAGCAGGTATGCTAATTTTTCATATGATAACGACTTTTTTAATAATGAACTTGATGCTGCAATTTTAACTACCGGGGGCAGAGCAGGTATGCTAATTTTTCATATGATAACGACTTTTTTAATAAAGAACTTGATGCTGCAATTTTATCTATGATCTCCTCAATTTGAATTGGACCAAATACCGATTTTTCAATCGGTTAATTGATTTCTTAGATTTTTTATGTATTTTAGCACCAAAACTGATTATTCGCAACTAAGATATGAGATATTGGCAACGCCGTACCGATGGGGGAGATCCGGGGGATCAATCCCCACCAAAATAGTCAACAAAGTGTGTTAAAGAGATTTCACAACAGCAACACAAATAAGAAAAAAATTGGACAATATTTTTATTAAATTTTTTTTAATCTTCCGATTTTTTCTTCTGGATATTGGTATTGTAAAAAAATATTAATAAGTTACTGCCATTATCACTTTGGTTATCTCCTTGATACATTATGCTTATTTTAATATAAAGTAACTGTAACAATCAAACGAGTAACGCAGGCCTGGAGTTACTACATACAGATTTTTTTAATTTAAATGTTTAAAACATTAAAAATTAGTTCGTTTGTCAAATATACAAAAATAAATATTAATAATTTGGAATAGGTACATCGGGCCTGCGGCTTATCCGGCCCTAAATTGTACCGGCCCACCGGGCATTTGCCCGGTTGCCCGCCTGTCCATCCAACCCTGATTATGTATGTTAAAAATAAAGCCTTACTTGTTTTAGTGCTTTCAACACTTTCAGTACTGGGCACGCGGGCTGGGTTAACTTGGTTACCATCATTTTCTGAAAGAGTCGACAGACTCTCTAGTTGAGGGTTTGGGTCAGAAAGTCTTCGCTTGAACAGTCGCATCATATTTTCTAAAAAGAAAATTAAAAGTAAATTAAAAGCCACCTTTCTTCCATCTTCAATTCTAATATTATGAATGAGTTTTTATCCAAATTCATCTAATAATTAAATCTTTAGTCGCGACAATGCCTATTTTAGCTACTTCTTTATTAATCGATATTTTAAACAATCCGTTTGGTGAAGTGGAAGAGAATCACATTGATGACGTCGGTAGGTCCAACAGACCGATATGCGCATGTTGGTTGATCTGTAGATTCTTTCTTGGAAGTAAATTTTTACCGCAATCCATGGTTATCATTGTTTTGTTTTAGTCAAGGCAAACAATCTAAAAAAGCTCTCCTATTTGGGACTAGATGTATTTCATATTACTCTTTCACAAATGGTAATTTTCCCCTATTTCGACTAAATCCAAATATTTTTCTTGCCCCCTCCCCTCGAAATGTTGACAGGGACTGAGAAACCCCTACCTTAGCCTTCCAAAACCTGGATATTTTAGTTTTTATTTAATTATCTCAAAAACTAACCTTGTTAGCAAAAACCGCAAAATAGACATTGTGTAAAAAAACAAAATTTTCTTTCCAATGATGTATTGTACAAAAAGGTTATGAGAGGCAAGCATCTCTTCAATGGTCTCTGTAAATTGGGATCAGTTTAAAAAAATATGCTTCATATTGGTTTTATAAAATTTTCTCAAAAACTACACTTTTTTCTTGAAAACTATTTCAAGAAATTTCATGAGAGCAACAATACCCTAAATAATTCGGTTTATACTATGAAATTAAGAAAAAAACCAAACCCAACCTAAAATTGTTACAAATCTTTAGTGGTTTACCTGACCGTTACTTATAAATTTACTCTGTAAATAAAATAGTTTTGTATCCAAATAAAATAAAAAATGTATTCAAAAGAAAATGTGCCTTTTTTTTTATTTTTCTCACCCTGTACTTTTTTAAAAATGTTGATACTTCATAATATTGAGCTTGATCCCCACTTGTTGTACAAAACACCATGCACTTAAACTTAGTTTTTGTTTTATTTTTTTTTAGGTTAAAGAAATTTAAATAAAGGTTAGGATAATGGTAATACAGCCAACAGGGACAAAAATAATGTTTTTATACAATTAATTAAGTAAGTACTGTACGAGAAAAATGCGTTCATAAAAAACTTAACTTCTGGGTAGAAACAACGTTAAAATATGCGTACACTTTTATTATATTTGAAATTCCAGCTATACTGCTATTAAAAAAATTAAGATTAAAAGTGGGATAGTTGCGGAAGATTTTTAAAAACTCCTTAGATCAATTGGTAAATAAACCGCACAATTTTAAGCCATTGGGTGTTTGCTTTCAATTTGAGTAGGAAAGCCTGTGTGACGTCATAAATCCAAGATTTATTTTCCTGTTTTTTTACAAACTTTTTTGTTTGAGAGAGAATTAACCAATTAATAAAGTGAATAAATTAGGTTTGTACCTCAAAAACTATTTTTTTAGACCACAAGAAAAACAAAAATGACACTCATATCGATGAAGTATTAGTTCAAGAGATTAAAAACGCTGCATTTTCTATTAGTTCAAGAGATTAAAAACGCAGCATTTTCTTTAAAGGCTAGGTCGGAGATTGGAGACAGGGTTGCCTGAGGCAATGGAAAAAACTGCTGCCCTCTTTTAAAAAACACATCTCGTGCAATCGATTTTTCCTGGACCACAGGAACTAGAATTCGTTTTATGCATGAGATTGAAATTGTATTTTTATTCCCTCCTTTGAGGTAGTAAAAGATACTTTTCAATTCTTCGGACATTAAAAAGTAAATAAACAACACAGGAAGATTTGAAGAGACCTACGCTCGGGCTAACACATTCTCGCTTTGGTATCAAAGGTGCCCAGTCTTTAGGTCCCAATGTTTTATTTTTGTCCGACATATGATTTAAAAAAAATATATATTTCTAATTTCTCATAAAAATATTTCTTTCCCACTCACCCATCACTCAGTGCATCGTGGGGGAGCTTGAGCCCCAGGTTTAATGCCTAGAGAATGCAAAAAAATACTACGACAGAAGGGACTGTAAGATGGCTTAACACACACTAAGAAAAAAAAGAATTGCAATATAAAAAACTACCAACAAAAAAAATAAAAAATTGTACCGCAGGCGAAAATTTTTGGTGAAGAAAATAGGCGAAAATTTCTGAAAAATTTAGTTCTTTTCGCAAAAAAATGGCGCCATAGAAGAATATTAAAAAACTACCGGAAAATTGCGCAGCAGGCAAAAAGATTGTAAAATTCAAATACATTTTTGAAAAAATCGCGTTGTGGAAAACATTTTGCAGATACGATGAAAATAACGCCGCAGGAGAAAATTTAAGAAAAAAATATGTTTTAAAGTAATTGGCATTGCAGTAGAAAATTTTTGGTAAAAAGAAAAAAAAAGTTGAATTTCAGAAAAATTAAATAATTTAAAGAAAAAACGACGCCGCGGGCAACAGGATAATCATTTTCGGAAAAATTTTATCAAATTATAAAGTTTTGTTTAGTTTGATAAGAGACGAGTCGGAGATTTTTGCCACAAAACTTCCTTTGTGTTTTTACGGACTTATTTATTGCAGAGTATTTAATTTTTTAGACAGCAGCAAATTTCTAAAAATGTTAAAATTTGATTGCCTCTGCCTCGTTACCTCACCCTTTGGCCTCTGTTGGAGGTCTAGATGGTCTAAGGCCACAACACATCAAAGATTTTATTTCTAAAGAACTTGGCTGTTTTGCTTCTAATTTACATTTATCTTTAGCCAATGCCTTACGTTGTGATTCCTCTTATAGGAACCTCAGTTTTGTATTGCGCTTCCCCAGTTGCATTAAATAAAAAAGATGATGGTATTAGGCCTATAGGGGTCTGTTCTTTAATTTCGTAACGCACCAATGGGGGGGAGAGGGTTAGTCGCTGCGTTATGCAGCGTTACAGGGGAGTGGGGGGTGTTCCGGGTCGCGTTACGTAACATCCTTTTCATACAACCGAAATTAATAAATTTCATTCGTAACAAGGTTTTTTCTTTAATTCATAGATGCAGTGGCGTATATAGAAAAAAGTTTCGGAGGGGGCCCAACACAGTTTCGGGGTGGGGCCCCCCAGCCCCCCCCCCTTATATACGCCACTGCATAGATGGATTTTTTAAATCTATAAACAAACTATATATTTTTAAAGGCTCTGTATAGAAGGGGCCGAATCGAAACAGCGCATAATGCCGCTTATCGAAATACTGTGTGTTTTTAATGGCGTTTATCAGAACCGCAAAATTTATATGAATAAGTTACGGTGTCCCAGGCTAGACAGACGGACAGAGTCAGACAGACGGTCAGACAGATAGACACCATGACAAAATTTGGTAGCTAGGCCTTTTTTGACCTAAATAACTTATTTTGAGAGATTAGAAAAAGTTTTTTTTTAAGATCCCAATAGGCTCTGGTCTGAAATAGCGCTGTTTACAGGAGCGCCGTTTAAAATAGCGCTATTGTTTGAGCGCTGTTTTAAAATAGCGCTCTACTAATTAATGCTGTTTTAAAATAGCGTCAGTAAATGCTAATGTTATAAAACGAAAGAAAACCTTACCTGAAACAACCTGATAACAACCCACCCTAACCTAACCTCGTTGCTTCTGTCGCAACCCATAAGCAAAGCGAAGTTAGATTAGGTTGGGTTGTCAGGTTAGATTAGGTTAGGTTGTCAGGTTAGGTTAGTTTATCCGGTTAGATCAAGTCATACTACGTCAGCTTGTGTAAGGTCACGCTTTCTTTTTTTTTCAATATTGGCTTTGTTTTAAAACAGCGCTATTTTAGACCCCAAAATTAAAAAACAGGAAAGTAAAAATTAGGTTTGGCAGATCATCTTTTCGATTGTAATGCTTTTTTGAGTGCATTGATTCTAGCAAATTACACACTTTTCTGATAACTATTTTTGGAAAAAACTGAAAATTTGGCTGGTATATACTAAAATAAATTCAGTTTTACATAAGACAATGCAGTTCATGCACTTGCTATGTGGCCCCCTGAATCTGCCACTTTTTGCATGATTACCTAAGCAAAAATACATATATGTATAAAACTTTGGCACCATAATTTAGTCAATTCTATAAAATACGTAGATAGTTTTGCAAAAGAAACCCAAACTTAAAAAAATTAATTATTTTCCATTTTATTCTTGCATTTTCTTTCATCACAATAAATTTAAAGTTAAATTGACTTTTTGGACCAGGGCCCTGCGGGTTCCCCTTAGGGCGCGAGCCCTGGGCAAGTGCCTAGAGTAGCTTGCCACTTTTGAATAGGATGCTTGTATGCAATATGCAAAAGAATTCAAAGCATTTTATCTATGAATCTAATGTCGATAAGCCAACCCAGTAATTTTTTGGTTCTGGAGATTTCGGTAGTATTATTCAACTTTTTTTGGGGTTGCACATATAAAGCACCTCGCAGTTGAATTGGTATTTGACAGAATATTGCTAAGCATAACCGATGGCATCACTAAAAGACAAGTGATATGGTACAGCCATGTACAACCGATGAGCGACGAAAGATTACAAAAGCAGGTCCTAGAATGGCAACCAATAGGGCGCAGAAAAAGAGGGCGTCCTAAACTGGAATGGCAAAAGTCAATCCAAAGGTCAATGAGTTAAAAAACCTGAGAAGATGATTGTCAAGGTCGAAGGAGGTAAAGAATAGGCGTCAGACAACGTAGAAAAAGGTTCTAAACCGACATAGTAGTACTCTTCCTATTATACCGAGGAGAAAGATTTGTATCTACAGTTCGCCGCGTGCTAGAAAGATACCTTGGTCACTTTTTGGTCCCGTTTTTTTAAAAATTATTTGCAAGAAGAACAGACATATCCTATTCTTATCTTTGAACCTCACGTTTTATCCCCGGGATAAAAAGTGACACTTTAGCACAGTGCACTTTTGATCTCTAAAGTGTATAAAACTATTTTACAAACTCCAAAAAATCAAACCCTTTATTTTAAATAATTTTCTTTATAATAAAAAAAATCGTAAGGTAACATACCTTTGCCACTAATATCCCTATTATTGTATACAAATATTCGCACAAACAACACCAGAATGATTTTCGGCACATATAGGTATTTTAAGACAGTATTTTTATCATTTTATTGACTACCTTAAATTATTGTTTTTATGCGTTTGTATTGACAAAAAAAGGCCAATAGATATGCGATTCTAAAATATTTAATTTTCCGATTTGCTTAGAAGAGTATAGGGTGACAAAATATTTTGGGAAAAATATTTTTATTTATTGTTACATATTTAACCAATCACCACCACCGAATAATAGGCCTCATACCCTCTCCAGATTTAGTGCCCTCTTTGCCACCTTGCCGCCGCCATTTTTGACGATAATAAGAGCTGTCACAATTATTATTGATCCAAATAAGGGCAAGACTGGTTTTAATGTTACTAAAACAGGAACAGATGTGTGGCTTCTCAACCAGGGTTGGCAACCAATGTATTCTAAATTATTAGGATTAGGATTGCAATATATAATTTTAAAAAAATACAGCAACCCTTAGTAGCAGCTAGTAGCAATTCATTGGACTAATATTTAGGATATATGCCAGACCTTGCAAATCTTGGCAATTTTTTATAATCTTAATGAAACAATTTTTTTTTTATAAAAATTATTTAAAAAGCGTCAGTTTACAAAATGTGAAAACAGATATAGATAGCGTAATACTGTAATGTTTAAAGAAATTCTTTTTAATATTTAATTGCAGAACCAGTAAAGTTAATTTTTTGGTGGGTATTTTATACGATTTTTTCGTATCCTTTTGAAATTACGACTTTAATCAGATATTTTGTGCACTTTCGCAAGTATGACTAAAAAATAGGTTATGATTATACATAAACTGGACAAGCCTATGCTTTTTGTATATATTTTCCACATATTTCATGAACAAACACAAAAAATAGCATGAAATACGACATTATGAGGCCTCGGCCCCCCCCCCCCCAAGACATATTCCTGGGTGCGTTACTGTATCATTATACGTTTATAACTAAGTACACTTTGTATGTCTTCGAAAACCATATTTGAGTTGACGATACGTCCGTTTGGACTATTAATATAAATGATAAAACCTGAAACAATAAAGCTGGGTTCATACTAAAACATAGCATAACATAAGAACTAGCATGACCTAACATTACAGAAGGAAAATTGCTGTTTGTACAAAAAATATAACATGATATAACATAAAAGCTTGATCCAATCACAGTTTGACTTATGTGTACACAACTTTGGAAGTTTTAGCTGAATTGATTTCCTGCTCTTTACAACAAAAAAGACAAGTAATAAAAGTAACCAAAGGGCCATCACTACATGTATTAGGGCTGAGCCCCAATTAACTGCAAAAAGTTTATTAAGTTTTGATATTTTGGTTGTGAACTCCCAGTAAAAACCCAAATATAGATCCAAAGAGTTTTTACCCCTACGGGAGGAGCTTCATCTCCTTTTGCTTAAAAAACCACCCCTCAAAGGTCACCATTGCTTTTTGAAAATAAATTGTAAATCTGACGAGCAAAAGTTACACGACTTTATAGATTTTCCATTAAATTTTCCACAAAAATTTTCATATAATTTTTTTCCGTATCTTTCGCCAAAATAATCATAGTTTTCAGCGCTAACAAAAATTGAGCCTTACGCCGTTTGTTACGTCGATTATCTCAAAAAGCGCCAGCAAGAAATTGTATAAAAGGAAAATTGTAGAGCAGTTCTATTTATACAACAGCCATATTGATAAAATATTTTTGATAAAGTATTAGTCATATCATAAATTTTATACTACGTGAATTTTTTTTTGTTCAAATCCAAGTAAACATACTTGAGAAATCAATTAATCAAGTAACTTCGGCAAGTCGGCAAAGATCGGAGAAGACAAATAATTATCAATTTTGTACGATAACCGAACCGAACCAATGTACGATGTCGATACTAGGTCTACGATAATAGCCTTTTGTACGATAATTTGCCTATTTTTAATTTTTGTTAAGTTTTTATTCCTGATTTCTCAAATAGCAAGAGTTTTTCAAATACTATTTCCTACTTGTTCAAAAGTAATTTATTAAAACAGCTTTAGACTCGATCAACATGCATCAGTGATAAGCACGTTGTATTGTATACTACGTGATCAATATCAACCAATGTAACTTTGCTAATTTCATTCCCTAGAATATAATTGGGTAATATTGGTCCGGTGCTACACAAAGAGTTTGGATCACAGATGCATGTGGATCAGGCCTTAAGGCGCGTATTCACTTGAGGCATAATTCGAATGCCTCATTCGTATCGATGCTCAAGTGAATCTGAAGTCTTGAGATAAACAAATGCCGTCTATATTTAACTGAATGTTCGTTTGAAGTAAGAACGCTGATCGGATTTCGTCGCATGCCGTGCGTCCATGCGTCGTGCAATCAAAACACATACTTATGCTTGTATGGCTGTGCAGCGAGACATGCAAATTCTGCCTCAAATGAATATGCGGCTTTAGGACTTGTTTTTAAATACGTCACGCACTAAGAAAGATTATTATGTTAATTTCAATCAGTTAAAGGGAGACAGGTAGCGGTTTTTGCCAATTTAATTTTTGTTGTTATTTGCAGGTATTTTATGTTCAATCGCATCATCCACCTAAATGCCCTCTTAAAATTGCGTAGTCTAGTCCGGAAAGCTTGCTTATAATACTAAAGATAATATTTTATAGAAACACATTTCTTTAAATTCTTCAAATGCGGTAAAAATATCAGTACAGATCAAATGTCTTTTTCTTTTCAGTTGCAAGATGATCGTAAATCATCGTAAATAATGACAAAAAAAGATAAAAGTTGGACATCTTTTTATGTCTCATCTTATGTCATGTCAGTGGCGGCTCGCCCAGAGCCACAGGTGAAAACCTGTTTCACCTCTTTTTTCCAGACTAAACATAATAATCTAAGAATCTAAGACAAAACAAAAAATTAAAAATCGAAGCCGTGCCGCGCCCCGCCAGCAAAACCGAATGAGCGGTTGGTTAGCTTATTACCTTTTAACCGATAAAAAACCCGTGAGCGTTCCCCGCCGCGGATTCTTTACGGGCCCAGCGTACAGACAACCATTGTTGAAGCGACTTTTGTTTTTTGTTCGCCTTTGTCCACTCGTTATGCCGCGGGGTAAAGGCGTCGTCCGTTCGTTTTAATGACACCGTTTCATGCTATAGCAGGGCAAATAATCAGGTGTTGGACCTGCGTACATTATTGAAATACTTTCCGGTTACGGGCGTATTGTTTGCATTCGGCTCTGATTCGGTTTTTATTTAATTTATTTTGTACTCGAGGTGGAACAACGATGACAAAAAAAAACTTTTTGAACTCTGAAAAGCCTTCCCTTATATTGAACGTAAATAAACCGGCTAAGGTTAAAGACAAAGTATACATTCGACATTTTAAAGAAGCGCGGTACAAAAATTTAAAGGATAGTCAAACTTGCCTCATACAAGCAGTAAAACTTAAATTAAATTGCAATTGTATTATCGTGAACCTACTAACTACCCGATTTCGCTGATTTTACTGAATGTAGGTAAGTTCTTAATAGAATATTTATTTACATTATTAGCATATTATTATATTTTTATTTTTTATGTGCATATAAAAAATGGGGGGAGGGAAATCCTGCGTCACCTATTGCGAAAGTCAGAAGCCGTCACTGTGTCATGTTATGTTTTGCCATGTTACTTTTCTGGATAAACACCAACAAGGATTGTCATAAGATCAATTCTGTTATGTTATGTCATGCTATGTCTTCTGTCATGCTATGTTTCTGTATAAACCCAGCTTAACCTACCTTATAGTCGGAAAAACGTAAAAAAATATTTTTAGTCCTTTTTCCTTCATAATTTTTTAATTACCCGATTTTGTCACACAATGTTTTAATTTTTATATAAGCTTTTACGCAGGTTCTATTTTGATACATTAAATCTACGTTATTTTTGAGCCAAACTAACATTTATTAGGTTATCTGCGGGCACGGCAGTGCGTCGCCAAGTTCGCGCTGCCGTACCATCTTTTCTTGAAACATTTCAGCCCATATTTGACCTATCTAAAACTCTGCTTCGGAATGAGCTACGAATCTCAAACTTTGCACAGTCGTACATCTTCATAGAATTAACAACGCCTCCAAGTTTCATGGACTTCCATAATGTAGTAAAGTAGTTAGGAAATTTCAAAAAACGTCGGAATTGCTACTCAGTCACTGACTTACTCACTCATGTATAGATCATCAAAATTCTAATATACTTCCAGACATGCTACCAAGCTAAAATTTGGCAGACTGATAGAAATTATGACCAAACCCCTGGAAAAAATCAAAAAACCCCAAAATTCTAATTTACTCCCCTCCCCTATACATGTAAAGTTATGTAAAAGTAACATTGCCCACTTCCAGAAATGGCAGACTGATAGGAACTATGATAATACTATAGGAACAAATTTAAAAACCTCAAAATTATAATTTACTCTCCTCCCCTATTAATGTAAAAGTAACATTGCCCACTTCCAGACATGCTAGAGAGCTGAGCTTTGGAAGGCCGATAGGAACTATGATAAAACTATAGAAAAAAATTAAAACCCTCCAAAATTCTAATTTAATTCCCTCCCCTATAAATGTAAAATTATGTAAAATTAACACTGCCCACTTCCAGAAACGCTAGTGAGCTGAGTTTTTTAAGACTGAAAGACACTATGATAAAACTATAGGAAAAAATTTTAAAACACCATAATTTTAATTTACTTCCCTTGCCTATAAATGTAAATTTATATAAAATTAACATTGCCCACTTCCAGAAACGCTAGGGAGCTGAGATTTGGAAGGCTGATAGGACCTATGATAAAACCATGGAAAAACATTAAAAAACCCCAAACTAAACTATAAAAGAAACTTAAAAAACCCTAAATTTTAATTAACTTCCCTCACCTATAAATGTAAAGTCATGTAAATTAACATTCTCCACTTCCAGAAACGCTAGAGAGCTGAGCTTTGAAAGACTGAAAATTTAAAAACACCGAATTTTAATTTACTTTTCTCCCCTATAGATGTTAAGTTATGTAAAATTAACATTGCCTACTTCCAGGAACACTGGAGAGCTGAGCTTTAGAATATTCCGCATATTTTACCACTGTGAAACTTAAATATTATCCAATTCCTTTAAAAAAGGAGTTAAATCATAATAAAAACATTTCATGTAAAAAAAACCAAGTACGCGAAAGCGGTATTCCGTAAAAAGAATTGAGATAAAAGAAAAGCCAAGTTCTCCAATACAACTTTCAAAATGAATGGTTTTTACTAGTTTGGAAATGTTTTTCTAAACTTGGCTATTACGGCTGCAAATGACTCTTAAGCATAGTGCTAAATTGAACGTAAAGAAGTTTGGCTGGAATAACAAAGTTTTAAAAAACATTTCCAAACTAGTAAGAACCATTCTTTTTGAAATTTGTATTGGAGAACTTTACTTTTATCTCAATTCTTTTTACGGAATACCACTTTCGCGTACTTGACTTTTTTTTACATGAAATGTTTTTGTTATGATATTCTAAATTGTTCTTTACTTACAGCTAAATACTCCGACGCAATGCCCCATGGTTGAAGTGGATGAACTACTAATCTTTTGTGTGCTATATCACAGAAAAAAATGTCACTAAAAAATTACCAATAAGCTCACTCAACAGTCAACAGTTGTAGTCATAAGGACTCTACCATAAGCAAGTACGCAATTAAATCACATCAATGGTTAACTAACTATATCGATTAAAATAACTAAAATAAACTAAGTAAGTGCCCACTAGAAAGGTTGCCTTGTTCGTTGATTTACCAGAAAAAAAATCGTAATATCCCGCTTCCCGCGGCCCACTAAAGCATCCCACGTCGAGAATACTTAATTGCGAATAATAAACTAAGAGATTACGATTCGCCATTTCATATAAGGTGTTCAAAAAGTATAACAATATTTCTGGTAATAAACAAAGATTTTAAATAATTTAAATAAAGAATGACCTGGAAATTATAAGAATAATACGTACTGCGATGTGTCGACAGTGGCGGACATAAAATTCTGGAGGTAGGGGACAAACAAGAAGCCAAAACCAGAAAAAATATTTTTTTTGCTGCTTGCTGACGAATAAAATGCGCGGCAGGTTATTTTGTTTTAGAGATCTCTCTCTTTTGTCTTAAGCAGTTTTTGATAAGCGTAAAAGGTAAAGGAATTTATTTCCATTAAATAAATTAATTTTCCGCCGTGTTAGGGTTCATCAGTACGGTGCAACCAAAATGAATGGACAGGGATGAAATGAAGATGATAAAAACTGAAAAGGAAAATTTTAATGAGGATACCCACTTTAGACAACAAACTGCCAATTTGCAGTATCAGCTAGGGTATTCTCGGGTCTGAGACAAAAATCTAACATCACTAGGGAGACAGCTAAAGTCAATCGCAGTATAGGATACCTACTACTACCAGCCCAGGTTTAATAATAAATATAAAAATAATTTTTCGAGGTGTAGTCAAAGACTAAATAAATTAATTTTCGAGCCATTCCTCAGAAAGGGGTCATGGTAGATGCAGACATATATTTCTGCCTTGTTAGGGTTTATCAGTACGGCGCAACCAAAATGGACGGACAGGGCGTGAAATAAAGATGATGAAAACTGAAAAGGAAAAATAAAATGTGGATATCCACTTAAGAAAACCAACTGCCACTTTGCAGTATAAGCTAGGGTAGTCTCGGGTCTGAGACAAAAATCTAACATCACGGAGACATCTAAAGTCAATCATCTAGTAGATATCCTAGGCCCAGGTTTAATATTTAATATAAAAGGAATTTTGCTAGGTGTAGTCAAAAACTAAATAAATTAATTTTCGGGCTATTCCTCAGAAACGGGTTTTGGTATGTGGAAGACCACTTAAGAAAACCAACTGCCACTTTGCAATGTAAGCTAGGGTAGTCTCGGGTCTGAGACAAAAATCTAACATCGCGGAGACATCCAAAGTCAATCGTAGTAGGTATTCTAAACCCAGGTTTAATATTAGATATAAACGGAATTTTTAAAGCTGTAGTCAAAGACTAAATACAGTCGAACCTCTCTAACTCGAACCTCTATAACTCGAACCTCTTTATAATTCGAACTTTTTAAGTGGTCCTTCCACTTTTTATATATGTATTATAACCCCTTTAATTTGAATTTCTATAACTCGAACTCTCCATAACTCGAACTGTTTTGGTGGTCCCTTTGAGTTCGAGTTATAGAGGTTCGACTGTACATTTATTTTCGGGCTAGTCCTCAGAAACGGGTCATGGTAGCTGCAGATATATGTTTCCGCCTTGTTAGGGTTTATCAGTACGGTGCAACCAAAATGGATGAACAGGGAATGAAATGAAGATGATGAAAACTGAAAAGGAAAAATTTCTTTTAGATTTTTTATTTTGTTGATTATAATATTCTCTGGTTTGTTTCCTCTGTAATAAAGTTTTATTTGTTTATGTTTGGTCCCAAGTGTGTCCTTTTCCACGAGCTCGAAACTGTAATCAAGTATCTGAAAATTATAGGCATATCTCTGTTGATTTTTAAAAATTTAATGTATTTAGTTTTTGACGCATTTATTTTCACTTCTCGTTTTTTGGCTTCTACATCAATATCATCCGTGTTTGAAACTCGTAGACAATGATTGTGTAGAAATAAAATTTCGGACTTCCATTGTCTTTATTTATTTTAAAACACGACGTTTCGGTTAGTAAGTATCTCTAACCGTTATCAAGTGTAAACTGTTTACACTTGATAACGGTTAGAGATACTTACTAACCGAAACGTCGTGTTTTAAAATAAATAAAGACAATGGAAGTCCGAAATTTTATTTCTAATATCATCCGTGTTGCCCGCTATAATGTGTTGATTTGGTGCAAGCACTTAAGCGCGATTATGGGTTTAATCGCGATTAAGTCCTTGCTGCTCACATACATAACAACAAAAAAGAGGAAGGGATTAGCTTGATCTTAATACGGTGCAACTGAGGGTAAACAACAATAGAGATAACGCATCACCATACCTTGCTCCTGAAGTTACACAAAATGGCTCGGAGAACCGGTTATTTACTCTGACTACAGCTCTAGAATCCTGAAGTGTCACGATTTACGCTCAAAAGCCTGATTAAAATTGACATAAATACTAAATATATTTAAACTAATAGTCTGATGTATAAAGCTACTAAGAATACGATGTGGACGAGTTATACATTAGGTTCGCGAGCACGCTCAACATTTCCACACGGCAAAAAAATTTGTCTACAATGAAAACACGTCCTTTTCTTGAATAATTGTTTAACCTTAAAACAATTTGTTTTGAATTAAAATATTTCTATTTAGTTCAACGCAGCGTTTTATTTTGAAATGAGACTATTTTTCTTCTTGAATTATTTTGTTTCAGTATACTCCGACCACATCGATATGAAAGGCGGAGAGAATGAACCTCGGTACGGTGATCATAGCGTAGGTGGCAACCCTTTAGGGATAGTATAAAAGACTACTGCCTTGTAGTACCGGCGTTGGAATCGTCAAAGGCTAGTGGAAGAAAACCTCGATCAAAAATCACCTGGTTCTCCAGGTTGGGGGTTGGGGCATCACACTAACTCTCTGATACCCGGAAAAAACGCCTCGGAAAGAAAATAAAAACCTAAGACGAACCAAGCAAAAAAACAGGAATATGATTTTTGGTACATGGAACGTGCAAGGAATGGGTCGAAAAGTTAATGAAATAGTACATGAGTGCAGCAGAAGAGAGTTTCTGTTAGTACAGCAAGGTAGACCTTGCTGTACTAACAGAAACGAAAAAGAAAGGATAAGGATCTGAAAACCTAGGACAATATGACCATTTCTATTGCGGAGTGGCAAAAGAAAAACATGCTCAACAAGAAGTATCTATTTTGGTCAACAAAAGATTTAGAAAATGTATCACCAACTGGGAAGCAGTCAATGAAAGGCTAATTAAAATGAATATAACAATAAAAGGAATGAGACTTACGATTTTTGGAATCTATGAGTATAACGACGATGCAAATGTAGCCGTGAAAGAAAATTTTTTTGAAGAAATACACAATGAAATATCAGCAGTAAGTACATCTAGGGAAATTATCATATTGGGAGATTTAAATAGTAGAACCGGTAACAGAGTTAATGATCTGACAGTTGGCCAATATGGAGAAAATGTTGTTAATGACAATGGAAACCGGCTAATAACAGTATATGAGCAATTGGACCTAAAAATCCAAAACGGTTTTTTTTAACATAAGGAAATACACAAATATACCTGGACCAAACACTCACAAAACCTGAAATCCGTCAATGATTATATTATCACTAAACAAAAGACAAAACTAAAAATTCAAGATGCCAGAACAAACCGTGGATCAACATGCGGAAGTGATCACCATTTTCTGGAGTCCAAAATTCTCTTTCCTTATCAAGGCCGAAGCCTGCATCAGCAACATCTTGATGATACAGTGATTGAAGAAATTGATCACTGTAAATATAATCTACCAAGCCTAGAACAGAACAGCGTAAAAAACTTATACAAAAAGAGACTGAACGAAAAACTTAATACAAGTTCAGGTGAAACCCCAGATGAGGAATACGAATGTATTACATTAAGCATCCACCAAGCTGCAAAAGAAGCACTAGGATTAGTGGAAGAAACTTCTAAAAGAAGAAAACCATACTGGTGGGATGCTGAGATTGAAAGAGAAATAGAGGAAAAAAGGAAATTATATCACGCCTACTTATCCCAAAAGACAGATAGAAGCAGACAAGAATACAAAATCGCGCAATCAAGGTGAGAAGAATGATCAGTGATAAGAAAAATCATTCGTGGACGCAAGAGTGCCAGTAAAAGCAAAACTAACCAAAGGCTTTCAAGTAAATAAAGGTCTTAAACAAGGTTGCTGTATCTCGCCTGCGCTCTTCAAGATATACTTGGAAAACACGTGAACGTGGACAAGTCACAGTACTTATGTATTAGAAATGAATCCAGTGAGTTCGAACTAGACAATGGACAAGTAATATCTCCATGCAATGTGTACGTGGGTGTCACATTTGATAAGACAGGAACAGACTGTAAAGAACTGGAAAAAATAATAGTAAAAACAAAAAAGGTTATTGGATGTCAGTATTTTATGGAGCAGAGAGATAAAAAAGAATGTAAAATTTAACATATATGAAACAATGGTGAAAAGCACGCTGTTGTATGGAATAGAGACTTGTCGCGTAACAGAAAAATACAAGGCAAAAATGGAAAGTGTCAAAATGACAGAAACAGATCACATAAGAAAAAAGATCATAAAAGAAATAATGGGAATCGAGGGAACGGCGAAAGATTACCAAAGCAGGTCCTAGAATGGCAACCAATAGGGCGTAGAAAAAGAGGGCGTCCGAAACTAGAATGGCAACTGTCAATCCAAAGATTAGAGTCGAAAAAATCTGACAGAAGATGATTGTCAGGATCGAAGGAGGTGGAGAATAGGCGTCGGACAACGTAGAAAAACGTTCTAAACGGACATAATGGTAATAATAATAGTAATTAGTTACTGTAACACCTAGCTAATTTAACATGGGCCCGCCTGCGAATGAGTACGCTGCTTAAAATAGTTATCGTCATATACATAGCAACAAACGTTGAGTTGAAGCCAATGAAGTTCCAAACAAGCAATTATTGTTTCGATTAAATATTTTGGGAATGATCATGTGGTGGCTGCTGGAATTGTACAGTTGTACAATTGTTTAGTGTGTTTTTATTAAAAAAATATAAGGTAGGAATGTTGAAAAAAAAGGAGACGGTTGACCATCCGGACATACGGTTTTAGAGAAATAAACTACTAAATCTTTTTTTATTATCCATGACTATGTATAAAGTATTTTTTAAGGGAAATCATGATAAAGAAAATTAGCTTTTTGTGTCCGTATAGTCGACCGAAATCAAAATCTACTTTTACTCTCTTAATTTTAGCCGCACGTCACTGGCTGGAACTAAAAATAGATTCTGTGTCATTGAAAAAGAGTTTTTTTTTTAATTAATAAGGGATTTCAAACATGTGTTTTAGAAATTTGTAAAACATATAAAGGTTCTTATGAAAACTAACAAGATTTGTGTGGTATTTCACAAACCGTATGTAATCTCCACTAAATCTTATGAGCTGTAAGCCATCGCATGTAAGAGACTTAATGAAGTTTTTTGACCAAAAGTCTTTTTTAGGGCCGTATGTTTTTCTTCATAAAAACTCGAAAATTATTAATCTAATTTTGATATAAAATTTACAGGATTTATCTGTTTATAAAAATGAAATGGGCTCTATATCGCACAACCCTTCGATGCCGTTGTTAGTCAAAATGTTATAATTTTACAGAAGCAAAACAAAAATTTGTAATCCGTAGTTCTTTATGCAAAATATATTATCAGTTATTCAAAATATATTTTTTTCATTTGAGATTTGAACACAGGGTTCTGTGGGTAGGTAAAATAAGTAGAAATCTATCCGAATGTGTAATAATAACAAAAATGAACATTTTTGAGTTACGACGGCTTTGAAGGGGATTACTAATAGTCCGTGGTTTTAGTGACAAAATTTCACTTCTACTTTAGTAGTTATAGTTTCTGCAGTCAGTTGAATAAAGATAACAGCCGACCATCGGCATATCCTTTAAAGAAAGTGACATGGGCGTCGGTAGATATACTCATGAAAATTATTTTATTTAATTATGGCGTAAACTAAAGAAATAAAAATAGATAATAAAACTTTCTATTCCTAAACCTACAGAAACGACACTGATTTATTTTCTAACTCTGCATACTGCCGACTAAAGGGGTCCCGAAAAGAAGCATCTCAAAAAAATCTGCCAATCAGGTGCCGTCCATCCCCCTGGGCTCGCTCGGTCGGAAAACAAATACTTTGTGGTCGGACCGCAAAGAGCCGCGTATTTTCTCTGTCGGTAGGGTTGAAATTATACCAGGACGATTTTATATGAATTTGGATAACTTTTGAAGGGCAGAATGAAGCAAAATTTCATGAAATCGATAGAACCCCGTATTAGGAGTTATTCAAGTGACTTTGCAAAAACTATACCGGTTCCCTGTTTGAAATTTTGAACCATGCTTGTCCAAACAATAAGACAAAAAAAACGCCGGGAGACACTCATTCTGATTTCATAATTTCCAAAGGTGACATGATTGGATGTTGTGATACATCGTTGAAAAGGTATCAAAAAGTTTTACAAATAATGTACAGACAACTTTGGAAAGCTCTCTCATTTGAAAATGCTACAAAACCATTTTTTTCTTGGGCAAGTTCCCGCCTCTGATGCAAGCGCGGATCTGGGTCAAAATCTAGGGGGGGGTAATGGTCGACGAAAATTTTTTTTGTCATATAATTTTTTTTCTAGGGGGGTAATTCTCCTGTTTTTCCTTATTTTATTAGGAAAAAGTGCATATTTTTGTTTCTAGGGGGGGGTAATTACCCCGTTACCCCCCCCCCCCCTCAAATCCGCTCTCTTGCTCTGATGACAACGTAAAATTCGAGCTGTATGTTTTAAAAAAAATCTGAAATATCGCTTTTACGGGTGGCAATATTTTGGATAATGTGACACATCGTTGAAAAGCCTTTAAAAAATTCTACCATTAGTGTTACAGTTTTTGCATATACATATAGGGGAAAGGAGGGCAAAATGAGGTACGGGGGTAAAACGGGATACAACAGTTTTAGATAAACTGAGCAAGAATAAAATCTCTTAATATCTGATATTTTATCCCCAAGACTGGTTTCACTCTGTGCAATATGATTGGTGCCGGTCGGCTGAGCTTAAGTTGGTTTTTGCTCATCAGTGATGTTGTGCGCTTTTTATTGTAAAAAATAGCTTCCGCATGTTGTGACGGTAAGTACATTTTTTACGGACTTTTAAAAATTTTGTTTATATTCAACAATTAGTGGGTTTATGTATTATTACTGTGTATGATTTTTGTTGAATTTAACTAGTGCTTTGGGGGAAAACGGATTTTTTTCATTGGGGCGAAACGGGGTACTTTGTATACCTAGTAACATATACCCCATTTTGCCGTAAATGTTTTTTTGATGGAACCTGTCCAAGAAAAAAGTCATCATTTGTAGCATCTTTGAAGAGCTTTCCAACCATGTCTTACGTCATCCAATGTTGCCACCCGTAATGGGGGTGTTTTGTATTTTTCTTAAAGCTATTTAGTAATGTATTACAGTATCTAATTGCTACCCATAATGGAAAAATTGTAATTTGTATTTAGTTAGTTTGGGAATGGGAAGGTAAAAATCGAATCCAAACAATTTATACTATCTTATAAACGCCACTCTGTATACTTATAATAAATTAACATCTTGCGTATACCAATTACGAGTGTTATGGTTTAAAACTTGGTACCCGATCATACTGAACCCACTTATTATTTTTATTTGCAAGAAGTAAGTATCATGTTTACAGATATCTTATAGTCCCCTGAATACAAAATGTGTTCTAAAAATGTATTTGCTTCTTTATAAGTTTGATATTGTAATACATAAAAGTATCAAAGTGGGCAATATTCGTTATTTTTTGTAAATTTTCGGACGCAAAAATGAGTTAACATGCTTGACTTTGTAAGGCATTTTCAATATTACTACAACTATTTTATAATAATATCGGTTATGTACATCCAATAGCTCTTATTTGTTTATAGTTTCGATATGTGCAGCAAAAATAAAAGGTAAAATATTAATATATTTTTTAAGTTGCTGCCCGATAAATATAAGAAATATTAAAATTAATATCTTTAAAACTAGACACAGAAAAAAAATCATTTTTTTTCCTGGTGTAAGTTACGAAAATGAGCAGGTAAAGTTTAATCAAAATTCACCGAGCCGTTTTCCACGAATAGCTTAAAAATCATTTAGGAGCAAAAAAAAGAAACCAAAAGCTTTAGTATTTTTTTATATATTTAAAATATTTTTTATCCTGTGTTTTATTACTAAATATTAAACAAATTAATTCTTATTATACGGAAAATAGCTTAAAACAGCTCAAGTAAATTTTATTTAGTATGAAAAAAAATCTGCGATAAAACATTAATATCAAATGAAAAAACAAAAATATTTGTTTTCTTCAAATATGGTATAAAACTATTAATAATTCGTGCCAAAATACAATTTTATTTTTTATTTTTGTCAAACACAGTGTGTTTATTGTATTACAATCTCGTCAGTAAGACTAATTAGCAATTTTGTTTTAACTTAATTTACTAGAAAAGTCAGATTTAAACTTAGGGTTCACTCAACAGTTCTCCCCGCTTTGTTTGGCTGTAACTCACAATTGTGTTGTGTTTATAGCATTATTTTGTTTTATGTAATTCACTTAGTTTACTAGCTCAAACGGCTTCACTCTTTTTAGTCTACGAACTAGCATAGTATTGTCTAGAAGCTGGATTGCTTCCACATTCAAATGCCGATAGAGTCTATTGTCATGGCTTTTTGCGTACTTTTTTATAGTCTCTGCTACAGTTTCGATTTTTAGATCTCGATGAATGTCACTATTTCGAATGTACCAAGGTGCATTTTAGTCTACGAACTAGCATAGTATTGTCTAGAAGCTGGATTGCTTCCACATTCAAATGCCGATAGAGTCTATCGTCATGGCTTTTTGCGTACTTTTTTATAGTCTCTGCTACAGTTTCGATTTTTAGATCTCGATGAATGTCACTATTTCGAATGTACCAAGGTGCATTCACAATGTTTCTTAATACTTTATTTTGAAATCTCTGTAAAACTAGAATGTTACTCTCTTTAGCACAACCCCATAGTTGAATACCATATGTCCATACTGGTTTCAGTATTTGTCTGTAAAGCAGTAACTTATTATGAATTGTTGGACTTCCTTCCAATTAGCCAGTTCATTTTTCTATACCTTATCTCAAGTTCTTCTTTTTTTTTTCTTAACATGTGCTTTCCAGCGCAATTTGGCATCAAATGTCATACCTAGATATTTTGCCTGATTTGAATATGGTACGGGAATGTTGTTATTTGTATGTGATTTATATTTAAAAAAAATGAAATATGCTCGAGTTTTAAAATTCAGTGATAGTGCCATAGTTTTATCTATGCATTTTTGCATAGGTAATCATGCATAAAGTGGCAGATTCAAGTGGGCAGATAAACTGCAATTTCCTATGTAAATCTGAATTTATTTTAGTACATGTGTCAGCCAAATTTGCAGATTTTTCAAAAATTAACTATAATTATCAGAAAAGTTTCTAGAATTAATGTATACCAAAAAACATTAAAATTGAAGGGAAATTGATTACTGAGGAAAATTCTAGGCCTCTAGGATACGGATCCCAAATTTAATTTTTAGGCATCTGAAAGTTAAGTTTCACATATTGAATATCCATGCTGTCTGTAAATTAGACTGATTTTTTTTTGTGGATTTATAAATTAGTTCTGCGCAGTGGTCAAATAGCCTCTGACTTTTTTTAATTGAGGTTAGTCATATCTAGAGACCCTGTATGTATGACATATTTTCTCTAGTTTTAGCTCACACTACTACTATATAAGTAGTGTGAGCTATGGTGGTCCTAATTTTATCGAGAAAAAAAAAGTTGCTCCGATTTCAAAATTTTTTATATATCTTTGCGTTTCAGATGATTTTGAAACTTTTTTGTTTTGCTGTCTGTCTGTCTGTATAGGTGTCTGTAACGACCAACCCGCATAACTCAAAAACCGCTTGTCCGCTTTTAATGAAATTTGGTACCTAAGTTGGGTCTTGGGCCGGAATGGTCCCATTTAAAAATGAACAAAATCCACCGAACGCAAGCCAAATAAAAGGGTGGGGGTAGATTCCAAAAATTAGAGTTTATGTGAAAATATGGCGTGTGTGATATCAAACGAAAGGTAATTAAATCTGGATTAAAAAAAAATAATTTTAGTTTATTTTTAAAAAAAGGGTGGGGTAGATGTCCATAATTAGAGTTTAAGTGAAAATATGGCGTGTGTGATCAAACGAAAGGTAATTGAGTCTGTAGTTAAACAAAATACATTTTAGTTTTTTTTAAAGGGTGGGGGTAGATTTAAAAAATTTGAGTTTAAGTCAAAACATGGCTTGTGTGGTATTAAACGAAAGGTAATTGAGTCTGGAGTTGAATAAAATATATTTCAGTTTTTGATTATATTAGCTCACACTATAACTATAGTACCTAGTGTGAGCTTAGGTGCCCATAGATTGGCAGAGTATTTTCTAGTATAATGTAAAATTTTTATTTGTATATGGGTCTCGTCAAATGTACACCACTTCTTGATTTTCTGTACCTACCGGTGTTATTATATTAAGTGATTACTGTGCGATTTTTTTCGCATGCAATTTTTTTCGTATGCTCTTTTTTCCTTTGCGCATATCTATCCTACGTTTTTTTCCTATGCGCTTATTATCGGGAATCTAATAAAGCTAACAAAAATATTTATTTTAGCCTTTAACTAATCTGTAGCAGCTACCAGCCTTTATACCTAATATATTTTTTTCGGGCTCTGGGGGGAGGGGGGGGGGTAATTAGTGAAATTTCCTTCAAAACGATGTGGTAAGATTACTTTAATTTATACCAGTTTAGGGTCATCCGTAAATTACATCAATTTTGAAAAATCACTAAACTTACCAATTTTTTTACAAGTTTTGTCCAATTTTCTCAAAAACTAAGCTTTTTGGGAAAAAAATTATGTATACTTTATTGTAGAAAATAAAGTTATCTTTTTAATAATGTATAATCTTGGGCCATCAGATTAATACCAAACTTTCCAGCGACGTCCGTTTATTGAGAAAATGTAAAAAAAAAGAAAATAATAAAAAAACCACATGTTTTACCCGATTATTTTAAAAATCAAGCCCTCTATCAAAAATCATCCTCAATTATGGACATCAAATTTTCTTTTAATTGCTGTATCATACATCTTCACAGGCTTCCGTAAATAAAATTCATTTTTACAAATCACCAAACAAATTAATTTTTTTACAGATTTTATCCAATGTCCTTAGAAACTAAGCCCAACTGAAAATAAGTGTTTTAAACTTTATTGTAAAAAATAAAATTCCCTTTTTACGGGTATATAAGTTAGTGAGGTTTGGTTAATGACAGACTCTCCAGCGACGTTCGTATAAAATTGTCATATAAAACAAACAAAAACAAAAAAGATATATAAAATTTTTTTTCTCGAAAAAATTAGGATCACCATAGCTCACACTACTATAGTATAGTATATGTGTGTAATTACATGTTTTTCACGAAAAAGCTTAGTTTTTGAGAAAATTTATACATCGTTTAAAAGGAAATTTTATTGTCTACAACCGACTATAAAACACAATTTTTGATAGAGAGTTTGGTTTTCAAGAAAATCAGGGAAACAAGTAATATGCATGTTTCTTTATAATTTTTTTGCATTACCTCAATAAACGGACGCTGCTGAAGAGTTTGTCTTTCGTCGTACCCCACTGGTTTGTATATTGTTAAAAAGGAAATTTAAAAATGTAATGTAATGTAATTACATATTTTTCACGAAAAAGCTTAGTTTTTGAGAAAATTTAAAGTTAGTTTTTGAGAAAATTTAAAGAAAACCTAAAAACTTTAGGTTTTGGGGAGTCTGGGGGTTTTTTGGGGGCTTTTGAGGCTAACATTTAAAAAACTAATATAATTTTAGTTGTAGGTTAGGTCTTATACATTTTTCATTTATTTCTCTCAGTCAGTGTGGCTCTAGGGCATCAACATAGTTAAGTTTTTACAAATTCGAACACGACTATAAGAGGAGGAGGGGGGTAAAAAAAAATTGGACCAAAACCGGGCTTGGCAACATTCAGATCGTTAATCTGTGACCTATTCTTAGCTAGAATCCACTGTCAAAGTGCGGTCCTCATATTTTACATACTCAACCACCTACAGCGCCTACACTATTGGTTATAGACGATAGACTTCTTTCCTTTTCAGCGCAACAGTCGTAGGCGTCGGCGTCGTGAGTTGACTGTAGGAGATTTAAGCTGGCGCCATCCTGGTTCCGACAATATAGCATGTAAAGCAGGCTCCTGGATTATTATTCCAGGTTCCTCGGTTGGCTGCATGTCGGCTTCTGGACTACACCTGCGTATATTCTCGATGTTCAAGGTCAACATATATTCGCATGCTTATTCGATTACGGCTGTTGCATCGTTGCTCGAGACGCGAGCCTGGTACCTTCTGCATGTGAAGCCGACAACCATACCACAGCACTACCCTGCCGCCTGCTATGGTGTAACTCTAAGATTTAAAATTTCGTAAGAAACGATTTTTTTTGGAAGTAATTTTATGTGGTGTAGATGTGGTTTGGTTTATTTTTTTTTTATTTACTAACGCTCGTAGGAAATAAATTGTTCCTAACACTTGCAGAAACCGATTTTTGTAAACGGCATTTGCGCGCGGAAAAATCATTTTTCTGCACTTGTTAGAAAAATAGCTATTCTATTAGCGTTGTTGTAGTGTTGCCTTTATGTGAAATATAGGCCGGCCGCCTATTTTGTCCCGGGCCGGTTTACAGTTCCCTATCCACCCCTGGTCCTGGGTGCGCTGCTGTTAGAAGCGACAACTCATTATCATCATGTAGTTTGAGATTTGGGGGGACGGGGATTTCCCCTATTTCCCCTACCGTAGATCCGCGCCTCGTTATAAAGAGGATAAAGTTTTTCACGCGGTGCCGATCTATTCACAAGAATCGAATAAAAAAACACACAAGACATCCGAACCAGGCAATAAGTTTATCAGTGCCTACTCCAGCAGTTGTGATTTATTTGTTGTTGTGGTGTTTTATTATTCTGCCTTTTCAAAGTGCGAAGGTCGTATTATAATTTTAAAAAATGGTGAGTAGAAACTTAGACTTTAATTTACTAACATACGTTACAGTTTAAAAACCATTTAGGTTGTCTAAGGATCTATCAGTTTCAGCTAGTAGCCTAATACCCACATGGCACAAAAATTACATCAACGTTAAATTAACGTGAACAAAAATAATAAAGTTATTTTTTACTAGAAAACAACCTCATACCATGTAATATTTGTTTTGTTAAATCTACATGCTTAAAGATAACCGAAAAACAAGAAGGAATCAAGCTATAACATTGTAGTTATTGCTGAAGTTCCTGGTGCTGTGTATATAACGTCTTTTATACCCTATAATTTAAAAATGGAAAATATTCAAGACAAAAGGAAATATTTTCATGTAGTTTTGCCAGACTCTAAAACCAAGAAATCGAGAAGTTTCACCATACCTAAAGAAGAATTTCCAGTCAACCCGATCAATTTGTGTAAAAAATACATGTCTTTAAGACCAAAGAATACTAGTTCTAGCCGCTTTTTTATTTTTTACAAAAATGGGAGGTGTACTTATATACATAATATTCCAATACCCACGGTAACTGCCCATTCATGATGCAAACATCAAGGACTTGGGGTCTTTAAGCAAAAAAGACCTGATTGGTTGCTTTCAAAGACATATGCATATTATTTCCATATAGTACGTATTATTGCAATACCTACGGTACCTTACGATGCCGAATGCAAACATATATGAAATAGCAATATCAATGGGTATAAGTCTATCCTTTTTGCGGTCCTTAAGATAAAATGTCCTGATTGATCATACTTTTACGCATGAATATTATTTGATTCTTGTATTCGTTAGGTCAAATCATCGGCGTACAGTTGACAAAAACTATATCTATGTAAATTTGGTTTCTGTGCATTTTTCGTACCTTTATTTCCGAATGTTTGCTTCAAACGCCAACCATTGTGTAAATAGGTAACAAGGAGTATTGGAATATTACGTATATGGGTGTACCAGCCAGTGTGTGAGAATAAATACGATGTAATGATACCTTCAAGAATTGCAATATTTTTCAAATTGGAGGAAACAGCACTCTTCACTCTACACCGGTCACTGCCTGAGAAGGCACTTTTGGCCAATACAGGGGCTAACATGACTACTTTAAAGCGTCACGGAGGTTTGAACTCCTCAACCGTATCAGAAGGATGCGTAGAAGAATCGGCGCAAAACAAAATACAAATTGCAGAAAAAATACAAGATTCTAATGCGTCGGCGTCTTCCAGCAATATCAGCAGCTGTACCGATATGGGAGCTTCTGGTTTCAATAAACCAACGAGTTTTACAATAACTTTAAATTTAAATAAATCGTTAGCGTTTTCCTTTAATTTCAATATCAATGTGAATTCTGTTTATAATAGTAATAAACAAATAGAATTCTATTTTAAATAAGAACGTGAGTTATCATCCATAACTCAGTAGTGAGTTATGGATTGTAACACACAAGTGTGTTATTTGGTCGTTTTCTTGTCTAAAATGACATTAATAATGACAGTCATAACTGTCATGTGTTGGACAACTGACTATTTTAAATTTTAATGTCATTTAGCAGGGTATAAATTTTTTTCTCTTTTTTATTGAAAACCGTTAGAGGTGCAAAAAGTTGCAAGAGATCAAAAAATTTCTGAATAAAACAAAGAATCGACGTAATATTTCTGAATCTGCCATTGGCTTACTGCAAAAAAGTTCTGGGGAAGAACCCCCTGAAAAAATATCGCCCTGTAGTTTTTTCCTGATATTTGTATGCTTAATTATGTACTCCTTGTAGTTTAACACACGTTCCAAATTTGAGCAAAACACCTCAAAAACTGCACGAGCTATAAAGAAAAAACCAACAAAACATTAAAACAACTGTGACACCCTGTATCTCAAAAACTGAGCATTTGCAAAACCATGTTTATTTGAAGTTTTTTTTCTTAAAGTCACTGAAAAAAAAGTTTGGCAATCTACTTTTTTAACACCCTGCATTTGGGTTTTTAAAAACTTGACCGGCACACAAAATCAAAAAGTGGTCTGTACATTTGATCCTTGTATATAATAGGTTCTTCGATGCGCTGAATCCGAATCCAGAGTAAATTAAATAAAAAAAACGTTGCAATTTTTTACACAAAATAAATTGAGAAAAACTCCGAAAATCGCAAAAAATTGTAGTTATGAAAATGTATTAAAAAATTATTGATGTAAATGTAAAATTTAGTTCTGCGCAGTGGTCAATTACTCTCTGATTTTTTTTAATTGAGGTTAGTCTTATCTAGTTTAATGTAAATGTTTTATTTGTTGGCTTTGAAAATGCACCAGTTTTCTTATCTTCAGAATGAAATATTGTAATATTTTGATTATAAACTATTCGCATTTTACTCGAAATTTTGGAGTTCTACGGATAAAATTGACAACACATTACAGTGGCGTATATAAATGGGGGGGCTGAGGACATATTTCATGAGTACAAACATAAAATAGCATAAAATATCTCCTCTTCTCTCTTGAGGTTGCGGCCCCACCAAAAACTTTTTTCTTCTTCATTTTGTGTACCGGTGTTATTAAGTTTTTGTCGAGGTTTTTGCTCTGTGCACTTTTTTTTGCGAGCGATTTTTTTTCGTATGCGCTTTTTTCCTGTGCGCTTATTATAGGAAATCTGATAAAGCCAAAATTTTTTTTAAGCTTTTTAACTTCTGTAGCAGCTACCAGCCCATATACCTAACGTATTTTTTCGGGTTCTGGGGGAGGATAAATACCTCCCCCCCCCCCCCGTAGGATCGCCAGTGATATCCACTAATAGCTGTTTGACAAATAGCAAATATTTTTTATTTGGGAGTTGCCATATGTCTGTGTCCTTTAAAATTTGAAAACAATAATTGTCAACGTCAAATGGCGGCGCCTAGCTGAAATTATATGGGCAACATTATTAAATTGCAAATTTTGGATGGAAATTCCAATATGTTAGCCTTAGCACAACAGCAATGTAAACAACAAGTGAAATTAAAGAAAGAAAAATAAGGAAAAAGTTTTTCTGTCTTCGGCCGGGACTCGAACCCGGAACCTCTTGCTCTGTACGCAAACATTCTAAGCATTGAACTACCGAAGACCATACAAAAATTTTCGGAAAACTTCCATCTATGCAGGTACGCGGTGTCTCAATACAGGAACGCGAAATTCTTAGGGTATTAACTCGACCAAGTCATCCAACTGATCTCTTAAATTCTTCTTTCCCACTGTCAAAGGTATGATAACTCAAAAATACGACATCATTTAGAACAACCAGAATTCTTGCAATTTTCATGGTGCAAAATAAAAATTCGTTTTTTTAAATTTTTTAACAATTTTTAACACATACATTACTTTGTTCCATTAGCCCATTGGACCAGTCATAAAACCGTCCGAAAAATCAAATTTGCGTTCCTGGTCGACGTTGTACTGTTACTGTTTTATAATCATGCATGTTCAGTGTTTTTTTAACAGAAGGGAATCTCGGGGGCATGGTTATTAATGGTTAATAAAACAATAAGGTGCTGACTGTGACGTAGCAGGGCACCCCAACACAAAATAGGATTCTGGAACGTACCACCATCTAATCTAATCGTGTCATTGACTGAACTTACACATTATTATCCGACTATTTACCATCTCTTTTTAAACTAATGTATTAGTAAGCGTTTAACTAGTACATAATAACCTCTGGTTATCCCTTGGTTGATATTTAAAATCAGTTGTTTAGGCCCTTAGCCTATTACCACAGAAACACCGCTTGAATAGCTTTTTTTATAACCGGTTATTGTTTGTTGTTGCTTTTTGCGATTTTTTAAATAAGTTAGTTGGTTTTAGTGGGCTTTTTAAAAGATGAATAATAATCTTCTTGCCATTCTTGAATTTGAGTTCTTCTCGACCGACTCTGAAATACTGGCGTGTTTGATTCGAAATGGGCATAATTTGGAGAAAAAAAACTTACATATAATAAACAGTGATACTGTTGTTTTTTTAATGATATTTCGTGTATCAAAGTCTACATTGACAAAATTAGAGAACGCCAAGGGTTGATGAAACGGAAAAAATTTTGGCAAGACAATGTAGGGAAGGCCATCACTTTGTACAATTGACACACACGATAAATTCCACTTATTGGAAAAATTAAACAAAACAAATGACTGTGAGGTTAGAAAACCCAATAACCTTCCTTGAAAGTGTGGTAATTACCGATAATAAACGATGACGTAGAAAGGGCTCATTCGTGACGTCACTCTTCAAGGAGTGGTATTTACTAAGGCCGCGTACTATTAGTAATTACTAGTTATTCGCTTGAAAACGGCTATGAGTTTAATAACTAAACAGTGGTCCACTAGTTTTATTTACTAGACTCACACATTGTCATCCAGCTATATACTATCTCTTTTTAACTCAAAGTAGTGGGACGGGCGCACCGAATCTAAAACACTAATGGGATTGTGTTTACAAGATGGCATTTTGACAATCAATAGGGACTTATTTCAATAAAACCAGGCACTAAATGTGGCGGGCCTGACAGATTCGCATTGAAAACTGACAGTTGATCTTTCAAAATTGACATACCAAAGTCGAATTTAAAAATCTAGTCGTTTATTTTCCATTAGTTGTGGCGGCACTATTAATTTTGGCTCTTATAATACACAAAGGCCTAATTTTAAAAGAAGAGAGCTGTTCCTCTAATGCGAAAATGTCAGAATAGTGCCCGTCACAATTATTGCCTGGCTTTATTGCAATAGGTCCCAAATGTCAATCGACTTACTTCCATTAGCACACTGTGGGCTCGCGGACCTGATTTTTCGCCAAAAAGGCTTAAATTAAAAAAGTACTGAAACTTCTGAACAGCCTTACTAAAAAAAGAGTAGATAGTCCTGTAGGCCTTGAACAAACTATAATTTGATTGACGCAACTTTCAGTTATTTTTTAGAAGTGTAATTTTGTACCATATTTGTATGGAGGTTTAAAACAGATTTAAGGCCGTTTTGCAAAAATATTTTAAGTTTAATAATATTCGCATAAAATAAATCTTGTAGAGGGAGGTAGATTTTATACCTGTACAGCGTGTCCCATTTTCGATGGGATTAAATGGGAAACTCGGTTATTATTAAAGATATCGATTTACTGGTTGCACCTTACCGTGCTCTTTTTTGGAGCCCTTAAAAATGGTGTAATCAGATTTTTGCTATACCCCGTGGTTTCGCTAATACAGGGAGTTTTTGAAAAAATTGCATTTTAATTAATTCCTTGTATCTCGCTTATTTTGCAAGATATTTTTATTCTGTAAAAACCTTTCTATGGCAACTTTTTTAGAGCAAAATAATGACGTTGTCAATTTTTTAAAATATTGTTTAGTTTTTAAGATATGGTATTTATCATAAAAAAATTAAATATGGACCTGGATTTTTTTAATTACTATTTTGATTGGTTCCATGCTATTATTACCTTAAAATGATAAATCTTTAATATTTTTTTGATTTAAGATTAAAAAAACTATTTATTATTTGAAAAAAAAATATAGTCCGAACCTGGAAATTTCCAACGTAATTATAAATTAAAAATTGCAAAACACACTAGTTGAAAGATTTTTAGTTTATCTGTTTTGAAATGATAATTAAATGACATATAAATAAAGTAAAAAACGTTAAAAAGTTACAAAAATAATATTATACTAATTATTTGATGGTAGCACAGTAGGTCGTGAAATTTACAAAACAAAAGCGTGGAATTGACATTGTCATTTTACTTGTCATTTTTGTGAATGGCTTACAATTATTTTAAACTGGCTAGAAATCGACCATATCCAGATTTTGAAAAATGTGATATGTTTGACTGCTTCATTCAAGCAACAAAATCCCAATATTTAAATGGCAGAAATATTTTTATGCAAAATGCGTTAAGAAAAATTACTCAAAAATGCCAACAATGTCTTACACATAATGGTAATCAGAAAAATTAGTTATTTTTTGTAATTTGTTTTTTTTTGTATTTTTCGTAGACATTGTTTCAAATAAATCTGTAAATTAACGTAAAACCATTTTAATATGCTAAGTATCAAAACAGTTAAACTAAAAATTGTTTAACTAGCAATTTTTAATTTATATTTGTGTTGGAAATATACAGGTTCGGACTATTTTTTTTTAAATATAAAATTTTTTTTTTTACCTTAAAACAAAAATTTTTTAAATTTTTATTATTTTATGATATTACTAGCATGAAACGAATCAAAATAGTAATAAAAAAAATCCAGGTCCGTATTTAATTTTTTTATGATAAATACCATATCTCAAAAACTAAGCAATATTTTAAAAAGTTGACAACGTCATTATTTTCTTCTAAAAAAGTTGCCGTGAAAGGGTTTTTACAGAATAAAAATATCTCGCAAAATAAGCGAGATAGAAGGGATTATTAAAAATACAATTTTTTCAAAAACTCCCTGTATTAGCGAAACTACGGGGTATAGCAAAAATCTGATTACGCCATTTTTAAGGGCTCAAAAAAAGAGCACGGTAAGGTGCAATCAGAAAATCAATATCTTTAATAATAACCGAGTTTTCCATTTAATCCCATCGAAAATGGGACACGCTGTACATTTTAATTCCAATTTTGATGTGTAGACAGGCCAGATAATGGTTTTTGCTTCGCATTTCTGAAATTCTATAAAAATATAGATTTCTTAGAAATGATGGAAATTTTTATTTTCTAAAAGAGTATATATCTTTTAAAAATTATACTTTAAAATCTGCTGCCACAAGTTTCCTGTATGAATGATATTATTAATTTACTAAAAAGGGACTTCTTCGAGAAAAACGAGTTTTATATTAATCATATACAACAAAACATGTGCTTGTCTATGATTTTTAAAGCACTTTAGGCTAACTTATACAAAGAATAATAGAAAAAATATATATTAATAAAAAATACAAAGAGTGTAAAGAATTTTCAAAAAATAAAAAGGTAAAATTTAAAAAAATTAAAACGTTCAGTATGACACCTATTTTAAACAGAATTTTACACCAATTTTAAAAATCAAATAAAAAAAAGGTCACTTCAAAAAAATACCAACTGCAATATCTCGGATGATGAAGTTAACTTTGATAGCTGGATTGTTCATAAAAAAACAAATAGGTAAAAACATTTAAGGTAAACGATTCTATTTTAAATTATCAGCAGTTTACCAAACCTGACTTTTAACAAACTTTTAACAAACTAATATAAAAACCTGGACGCTTTAAAAATATTTTCTACACTAGCCAAAAGTTTTTCTTTGACGATGGCGCCCCCCTTTTTGAATTAATTAATTGGTTACTCGGTCCTTCCCTCGAATATAGAAACGCAATCTGTATTTTTACTATAATAAAACATATTTTATTAAAATAAATAAATTACTTCCGAACCGAAACTCCCCCCCCCCCCCCAATTTGGGAACCACTGCTCTAAAGGAACCCAACCAAGAAACACAAGGCTGGCGGGTCAGAATCGAAATTATTTTCGATTTTTGTAAGTAAAAAATTAGTGATTATAATTGAAACAAAAACAATCTCTATAAAAAATAATTTTCCGATTTCCTAAAAATGTATCCCTTCGTGAAGCATGGGTGAAGTTCGTAAGCAGGGGAAGCTGGCAGCCAACAAAATATGGTGTACTTTGTTCCAAGCATTTCTGTGAAGAACGTTTTGACCGGACATCCCAGTGAATTTATAAATTCAGTTAAAAATTGTTAATTTTTTAAGTAGGCAGATAATAAAATTTCGTATTTATATATATATATTTCATATGAATTTCGAGATCCCTGTTATGTCTTGGAAAGTTTTAGACAAACAAAGTACTAGGCAACATTTTTTTAAAATTATTTTACAATCTCTCTCTCTTTTCTTTCTAAAGAAAGGCTATAGAATACAATACTTTACAATATAAATCTAACATAAGGGGTACCTATTTATTTTAATACCTATATATTTTAAACTTATGATTTATTTCTGTTTGCTGCTGGTAATTGCTGTTGTTAGTGCTAGTTGAACCAGATCAAGTGGTTCTGCCATTTGGTGTTTGCAAAACTGACGCTTGATTTTTGGCGTTTGTAGTTTTTGGTTTTGTTTCTTTGATTATTGTTCTTCTTCTGTTATTTTTTGTTACGTTTTAATTTTTTTCATTTCCGTGCTCAACGTCCTGATTTTGCGCTTCACCTTCGTCTTTAGAGCTATTTTCCGAATATTTGTTTTCTATACTAGGAGTAGGAGGACCACTGTTATTGATAAATAATCTTTGTTTATCTATGTTAGGCTCTAAAAAGGTTTTCTTTTCCAAGTCCTTAAATATGTCTACGGTATACTTGTCATTGTTAACTATTTGCTTATTTTTAATAACTTTGGCTGAGAACTGTTTTTCTTTGGCAACCTTGTAGAATCCGTAATCTGGAGGTCGAGAGCCTTTTGATATTTTGACGTTTTTAAAGACCTCGCGGACTGTTAGCTCTCTTGTGAACTTGCTTAAAATTGGTTGTGTTTTGTTAGGTTTTTTTCACCGATTCTATGAAAGTTGTCTATATTTTGGTTTCAAGTTTAGTGTTCAAGAGGTCAAGAACTATAGTTTCCAATAATTCATTTTCAGTTTCGACAATGCTAAATGACAAGACTTTCTCTTCCTTAGCTGCTGACCTTGGAATGAAAGGCTTTCTTTCAGTCTAATATTATCCAATTCCAGAGCTTCGACTGACTCTTTTAAAGTGTCAACTTCATACTTCTGGTTTATAAAAATCGGAGTACGTTTGATCGGTCTGGTAAAAGGGTTTTCATCAATTTCAGACCCTTTTAAGAGCTGAGTGTTTCTCGTGGCTTCTTTTGTTATAAATGGTCAACAGAAAATCAGCAATAATGGATGATGTTGCTCTACCAGTAACGATGTTATACAAAATGGATGAATCGATATGGGAGCCGAATGGATTAATATGACTTTTAACGCTTTCAACAATACGCTGCAGAGCATTCCTATCGTTTTTAAGTCTAGCTTTCTGCAGTTCATATGAAACTTCATCTTTTTTGGACAGAGTCTAGCAATTTGGAAATTAATATTGTTCGTGTGCTGTGACTAAAGGCTGCCTTGCGGATAAAAAGGTTGTAAAATGGCATATTCCTGTAAAGCCGTTTTCAAGCGAATAACTAGTAATTACCTCTGGTTATCCCTTAGTTGACATTTAAAATCAGCTGTTTAGGCCCTTAGCATATTACCACAGAAACACCGCTTGAATAGCTTTTTTTTATAACCGGTTATTGTTTGTTGTTGCTTAGTGCGATTTTTAAAAAAATCTTAGTTGGTGCGCTTTTTGAAAGATGAATAACAATCTTCTTGCCATTATTGAATTTCTTCTTGACCGACTCTGAAATACTGGAAAAAAACTTAAGTATAAATTTTACCTAAAAATTAAAGATCATTCAATGATTCCTCTTTTACACACTGCAGAACAGTGGTTAGAGTAGTACAATGGTACTGTTTGGGCTGTTTTATTTTTATGCTATTTTGTGTATCAAAGTCTACATTAGAAAAACTAGAGAAAGCCATTGGAAGGGTTGATGAAACCAAAATTTTTGGCAGGGCAAGGAGGCCATCGGAACTACAAATGATAATTTTTGCATTTTACATGGCCACACAAGAAACATTATTTGCAATCGAAAAAAGATTTAAAGGTTCCACTGGAACTGTCCACAACCTAACACAAGTTAACAGAATGCTGTACTTAATTTTACTGTTAAAAAAACAGCATAGGGCCTGTCCTTAAATTACGTAACGATCTAGGGGGGAGGGGGGTTTGGCCACGCGTTACACTCAATATGTTTTAAGTGTGTTTTTTCTTGGAAATGCGTTAAGATGGGGGGAGCGGGTCCAAAATCCTGAATGTTTCCGTTATACTCGGTTTTCACCTATGCGTGCCCATCCTGATTCAAAAAACGCATCAGATGACGCTGCATTTAAAACCGGTGCAAATCCATGTCCCGTCACGTGACGCGTTTTTTGAATCAGGGTGGGCACTAGTGAAAACTAGGCTTTACGTAATTTAAGGACGTTCCCATATTAGATTTCCACAAACTGATGAAGAATTGGTGGAAATTGTAAGTGACTTCGGTTATATCCAGGTAAAAAAACTCATATTGGAGGCACACTCATTGCAAAAATGTTCGCAAAATTTTTTCGAAAAAGAAACAAAAGAAATTATGGTGAGGTTAGAAAACCCAATAACTTTCCTCGAAAGTGTGGTAATTACCGGTAACAAACGATGACGTACAAAGGGCTCCTGTGTGATGTCAATCTTCAAAGCCTTGTATTTACCAAGACCGCTTGAACGCCGGTGGTAAATACTAGTAATTACTAGTTATTTGCTTGAAATCAGCTTAAGTGAATTTGCAGCATCAGAGTTCACAGTCTGCTCCAGTGTCAAATCAACAGGCGCTCTAGCCAAATTTTCCTTCGTCCTTCTGATCAAAAATCTTAAATCTGCATAAGTCTAAATAGGTTTATTGCAGGTTTAACAAATCAGAGAGGTAACTCATGGCGTAATTCGGCTGGTTCAATATAAAAGAACAAACTGGCGATCTCATAGATTGAATCGACATACAGTTCAAAGTCACTTAAACAAATATTTCTTGAAAATACAGCATGTAAAACTGTGCAGTTTTATCGTGATCACCAGCTAAACACCAGGGACAATTTATCAACAGATCCTTAACATCAGGAGAAATTTCAAAAAATTCTCGAGTTTCGCAGAGATGGTTCATTGCTGCCTCTATATCAGTGATCAACAATTCTTTATCTATGTACGTATAAATGCGTTTACAGCGAATAAAATGTTTGCCTTCGAGAAACGAATTTATTGAAACTTTGGCTTAAATTTCTAAAGTTATTAATATTTCAGAAGTCCTGAACTATCTATGTACTGCTTTAAAAAATGCCAGTTAGATGTGAAATCCACCAAAATTTACCAAAATATTAACTCCTTGGCCACTTAGGCGATTGCTAAATCGTACGTGCAGATAATTTCAGTTTGGTGGCATTCTTCAGCAATTTTAGATGCTTGGATGAGGGTCTCATGGAGAACTGAATAAGATTTCAGCTACGAATTTATCTGAGGGAGGTACAGAACATTCTGAACTTCGCTTTTATCTACTGTTGTGGGTCCAGAGAGTCCTATCCACATAGGGCAATTTTAACAAGCGACAAGCTAACTGCCCAAAAAAGATCTTTTATTATGGCATTCTCCCTTGTAAAATAGAAAATTTGTACAGCTCTATCAATTGTGTCATGCGGTAATATGGTTGCACTTCACGTTGTACCTAGTCAAATCTGCGCCCTTTACGCTTTACTATGTAATCAGCAATACAGGTAATACTATTTGAATTTTAACGTGGCTTGATTCAACCTTCATGTTATTTCTAGTTTATCTTGTGAAGAATACGTTCATGATTTCATTAGGATGAGGATTGTGCCGAACGAATCGACAAGTTATTCCTACAGTATCATGCAATGTTTTCTCGATCGAAAAAAACGGCACGTGCGTGCTTAATCCTGGAGATGGGATAATACCATAGGGAATGGATTTATTTTTTTCATAACCATTTAATGTCATTTCTGTTTCCAATTCTTTCACAGCTTTATAAGAAATGCAGTGGCCATATTTGTTTAAAATTGTCACAACCTTTCTACTGCTGGTAAGAGAATTCATTGTCAAACCGAGCATGATTTGCTTCGATGGCTTTACACGTCCTATTGTGATCATATAAATTATGTCACTACACTATGGCTTTACCTCGTGATTTGAATTCTGCCTTTGTCAGTTGGGACCCTGAATCAAACTACTTATAAACTCAAGCAATTCCGTAGGAATATTGCATTCGCCTTCCATGACATCTTCTACCATAAATATTATTCACAGCGCTTCTGATCTCGAAAGCTACCTGATCAAAACTGGTCATTTTCTTGGGTTCATTACGCAAACGTTCATTTAATAAACTGCCAATGTCCATGCCTCCTGCTAGTCTACAACTTTTTTATAGGTTCTTTCGGGACATTCAATAAAAATCAGGCCGAAAAATTTGTCGAGAATTTTACTTTGCATTAAATGTATCATTGCCAAAATGCCAAGTAAAAAATTAAAACAAATCAGTAATCAATGGTCAGTAATATTTCTAAAAAACTTAAAAACTCTTGTAACAAATCAGTAACCAGGAACTTTATTACCCAATTGATTAGCTTAGCTATTCAACAGGGTAATACTGCATCGATTCTTGGAATTCATCCCGAACAAAGAGGCTTGGAGGAAGTTTTTCATCTTATTCAAAATTAATTGTGTAAATTCTAAAAGTAGTTTATTACATATAATTAAGTTATTTTATTTAATTATTATTATTATTATTTTTCTAATATATAATGTTATTACCTATAGTCTATGTTGCATTTAAGTGGCACCGCGTTATCAAAGCTGTGATGGGCGGAAAGGGAGTAGAGGGGTGCAGGCAATGGCGTGCACTATTTAAAATAAAATAAAATTTTAATATAAAGTCATGAACAATCTATTTATTTAACAAATATTTACAAAAAATAGGTTTTAGGATATAAATGTAGGCACAAACAAATTAGTCGCGGTCTGATGCGCTACTGTTACAGTTAGAATCAGTTTCACTTATTATCAGAGGTTCAACTAGTGTTTCCACTGAATCGTCCAAATCCCACATTTTGTTTTCAATTTTTTTGACGTGCTCAATGCACTTTAACCAACTTTGAGCAGTCACATTTTGAATCTCCAATAGGCCCTTGGCTTCAGCCAATTTAAAACTTTTGTTTTTAGAGCCCACTTCGTTTTTAATCTGAGCCCAAATTAATTCGATAGGATTCAGCTCGCAATGATAGGGAGGCAGTCGTAGAATGGTTACCTCCTTTTCCCGCGCCATCTCATCAACAGCATATTTCATGTAACTAAAAAAAAACATTTTTTTATGCAAAATAAAAATTGATAAGTACCTAGTTAAGCCGAAATCAGCTAATATTTAAAATGCAAAACTGTTCAATACATTCCTAAATTATTTATCCGATTTTGTTAAAACTTGTCGAGTTTTTTGAAAAGATGAAAGTAATCAAAAATAAATTAGAAAAAATTATTATCGCTTTTATTATCTACCTTCTAAAGGGTCTTAGTCTGGGGATAATTTTTAAAATAAATAGGTACCCGTTTGTATGAAGCTTTGCAATCTCCAGTAGTTCTGCCTTGAGCATGGAAGGTTCGCAATGTATTTTCTTTGACTGCAGCCAGTCATAAATCTGGCCTTTACGCCAGGCGCTCGTGGGTAGCTTTTCCAGGCGGCGGCTATGATATGGTGCATTGTCCAACACAATTATCGACCTTGGTTCCACAAGGTTCAAGATGGAAGACATCCAGTTTTCAAACACATCCGAGTTCATTTCGTCGTGGTAGTCTCCCGTCCTTTTCGACTCAAACATGCTAAGACCTTCCAAAAAACCAGTATCGCTGCCAATATGGGTGATTATCAGGCGTGGCCCCTTTCCAGAAGGAGCTTTAAGACCTGTGGACCGTTCATCAAGAAATGTCTGAAATATGTTAACTAAAATTAGCTAAAAGCTTACTCAGAGTACGATGCTCAAAAGATATCTATAAAAAATGCCCGAATGGTAAGTGTAAGTAAAAAGTTTTGAAAGTACACTGTGCAGCTATTATTTTGAAAATATCGTAAATTGAATTTTTAAAATCATAAATACCTGTCTTGCAGCAGTAATGTTACCATCTTGACATACTGTTGTTTTCGTATGTCCTTCATTTAGCCACGTTTCATCAGTTTTTTTTCCTGCCTTTCTGAATTCTTTTAGATTACTCAAAAAATTTCTTCTCCAAACTTGAATTTCTCTTTTTTCTACCAAGACACTTTTTCTGTTTCTTTTTAAAAACCTTATGTTCATATCCGGTAAAGTTCTAATTAAACTTCTTGAAATTTTTGGCAGGGAAGTATCTTGCCTTAGAGCATCTAATAGTTTATCAATGGTTGGCAATTTATTATTATAGAAGAAACCATGTAAATTGCGTATTTCGTATCTTCATCTAGATTAATTTTTTTTCTGCCCCTTGAAATTCTTTTTTTTTTCTCCGGTTCTCTGGCCTCTTTCAAATATCGAAAAATGGATCTTTTCGAAACTTGTGTTAATTCACTGCAGAGTTGTACACAATCTTTTACCGCAAGATTCGGATTTTGCCTCTTAACTCAGTGAAAGATCCAGCGACTTCTTCATCCATAGTAAACGTTACCTATTAATCTAAAGATTCCTAAACATGCGGCATTGGAAAATATGGAACATAGACTATAGTAATTATTATAAAGAAAACTTTTTGTAAGAATTTAGATTGTCTTTCAAATAATTTAGTACTAAGCTACATATCTTCATAACTTAGTTATACAGGGCACGTCAAAGGACTAAAAAAAAGAAATTGTTTTGAAAAAACACAAAAACGATCAAATAAAATAAATACAGAATGACTTACAGCCATTGTTAATTTTGCTAAACAGCAAGGTTAGGGCCGGTTTATCAATGGAGGGATACCCCTCGAGTTAGAGATAGCCCGGGGCTAAAGTTGTCAAAAGAGTTTATCCATCCAAGGTTAACTGTAAACTCGAGGGTTAACCCTAGGCTAACTTGACCCGCGCTCGGACGGCAGGGTAACGTATTTAGCTCTGGGTTAACCACAAAATTTTGAATTATTTTAAAGTGTTTTTTTTATTTTGGTTGATTTTTCTCAAAAGCATAACATTTAAATTGTGTACTTTAATTTTATAAGTGTTAAATAGGATGCTCCGAAATTTTTACAACAGCAGTGGCGATACTTCATATGATGTGAGGCTGAGATGATGGAATTCCCCACAGACGTGAAGATTTTTGCAATGGGAGCAGTCTACCAAGCAAGCCTCAAATATTTTTTCTATGAGCAAGATAATGTTTAATAGAAAAGCACTCCATGAATAACCCAATAAATATCCCACCCGCCAACAGACAACCTACTATTTGTACCAAGCGACAATACAGACCCTCTGGTGGTCACAGTGAGAGGGCTGCAAGGCCCATTTACATATGAATCATGATCAATATGTGTACCAGTTTTATTATAATTCTAATTTGATATATGTAGTTTTAAAACTTTTTATATTTATTTAAAAATGCAGAATGTACTTCAAACACTGACTTTTTAAATAATAAATAATCAACAATTAACTTATAGTAACATCAAAATAAAATACTGAAATCATTCAAACAGATAGCAGTTTTATAATTTAAAAAAATATATGCTACAGAATAAATAATATATAAGATGAAGGTTTTGAAACAACTTCTAGTCAGTCATTCCGGGATAACACTTTCATGTGCCAGAAACTTGTACCATTATTTCTTGTTGATGTACCTTGTTAATATTTCTTCATTAGAATGCCCATTAGAGAAGTTTATTTGTTTCCTTGCAAAGACATTATCTGTAACAAAAATAAAATAGGTGTAGTAGTAAAAATAAACTTGAAAAATGCAGCATTATGATCCAATATGGACATTAATCCATTTGCTTTTAACTCATTTTATCTCTTAAATTATGTATAAATCTAGCTTTAATAGGTAGATAGGTGTACCTGTAGATGCATTTTTATTTTAAGTACAAGTACAACAGAAACAATTTACAAATTTGGAGCTACATGCTAATTTTTATTTAGTTTAACTATTTTCATCATACGTAGTAAATACTTACTGGCTAGAGTACAATAACTGAAGAAGGTGAATAAGGTTTTTTCAAATAATTTTTTTTAACAAAACACCCAAAACCAAAAATACAAAAACATATGATTATAACCACAAAATGTCAAAAATACCATAGACTATCAAATAAGAAGGGAAAACTTAGATGGTCGATTGTTATCAGCATTGCCAACCTACGAGTTTCGGAGCTCTGGGTTAAAATGGTGTGGATAAACACTTTTCTCTTTATCTCGAGGGTTGCCCCAAGGTTATAGTTGGCCCTGGGCTAGCTAACACGACGAGATACCCCTCGATTGATAAACTGGCCCTTAAAAACGGCCCCTTAACAACTTATAAATAGGAGTGGGGATAGTCTACCAGCTTTTTGAAAGACGCGTCCTAAATATTTACAATCTATGTTTTTAATTTTAATTTAATAAATGTCCAATGAAAAAAAAAACACTGAAATCTATACCTCGGTAATACGCAAAGGTTTTTGAAAATTATAGGGGCAAAACTTTATATGGATGATTCTCAAAATTTGGGACAATTTGATGTAACCATCCAATATTATTAAAACAAGAATACTCTTTATTAATCTATAATTTTTAGGTAATAATATAAAATGCCTTTTGTTAGGATCTTTTATTAAATTATTTGTTTTCAGTTTAAAAATATTTTTAAAAACAGCCCAAAGGCATCAAAATTCCGCTCCATGGACTGTAACCATCACGTTTTGCCTAAGATATTGCTGTATTTAAAAAAACCTGTTTTTTTTCGGGTCATAACAGCCATTTACATCAAAAGATTAAATGTCAATAGGTATTATACTATAGCCAAAAACAAATATTTACTAAAAATAGTTATTAAAAATTATTAAGAAAAGTCTGTACCTACATTTGAATTCTACTACGTGGACCTGCGAGAATTTTGCCGTCAAGGGTTGGTACTAGATTATTAAGCGCGCCTGGACTATTTGACACTTGCGTTTTAGTTTGGTTTTGTCGTTCGATATGATAGCATTGCTCAATTTTGTGCGGATTGGTCGTCATGATTGTCGTAGTGCTCGTTGGCAGGTACGTATTTTTATTGTTTTCTACTCCATGGACGCGTTTAAAATTTTTTAGCAAAGTAATTTTTTTTTTTTTTTAATATGCGTTTAGTTGACCATTTGTTGGCATTTTAATCTTATGCGCCAATTAGTACAGCTTTTTTTGTTTCGCGAATATATAACTATTTTTTTCCAAAAAAATTCTACTCCATGGACTTCTGCTCCATGGACATTTATAAGTCCATGGAGTAGATTGGTGTCTATGGAGTAGAAATAATAAGTGTTTTTTAACCTTAGAAGACGCTTTAATTTAAATTAATTGCTAGTATTTGTTAAGTACTTGTACTGGGGTTGAAGAGTCATCTCCTAGGGTGGGTTAATATTTAGCTATATGACTTTGTATTTATTTAAAAGAACAGCAAAAATAAACTTTAAAAACGTATACATTTTTGTATTAAATACAGGATTTCTGTTCTTGTTTTCGTGCTTGTGAGAAAATCAACAAATAATTTACTCATGCTGCATTCTGATGAATAGTAAACCGGTCATAAAAATTAATTATTTTTACATAGATTTTTGTTTTAGCAAAAATATGGCGAAACCAAAGGGGGTCTTAGAAAAGCGAAGACAGCAAAAAAAAGATTGTCAGCAATATGAAATGGCAAAGCAGGAGAAAAGACACAGATATTACAAGCGGCAAAAACAAGGCAAAATTAGGCTTATTGGGACAAAAAATTAACGCAGCGGTACAAAACAAGACTACATAGAATAATAATAATTATAATAGAAAAATTCTCCATTAACAAAAATTTGTTAAAAGATCAAACCGTTTCTTCGGAAGTCAGAAGTTTTAAGAAAACAACTATTTACCAATTTTATGTCTATGAACAAAAGCTATAAGGCTAAAAGACAGTTTATAAAATGCACATCCAGGTAAAAACGATGTAATTACCTCCAAAAAAAGTAAGAAACAAAAGTGATACTTAACAGACATAGACTAAATCTCGAAAAACTGATAAGCAACAACATAAAGAAGATAACTCAAAATATGATATAGTAGTTAGCCACCAACAGCAAATCTAAACATAATACTAATCTTAAATGGATTCAATGCCTAAATTGTCTTAAATGGATCTGTAGCAAGTGCAATAAGGGGAGCTAGAACGCGTTTTTTACTTGTTCTGTATGCGACGACAGCGACGACGGTTATGCATGCAAAATTATTAAAATAAATTATCCTCTGTTTAGCGTTTTTTTATGTATTTATACATACTAAGTTATTTAAAACCTGTTTTTTTTTTAAATACGAGTTTATTGTTTCTTTGTTTATATACTAAAACAGAAAACCTTTCTTTTCTTTAAAAAAGTAAGCTTACCATCCGTTTTATTTTCTCTCTCCTTAATACAGCATTTTTAGTAACATATACCATGCGAAAATTTTAGTTTTAGAATTTTTTTAATATTAAATTAATTCTAAACTACATGAAATTTCAACTCCGTGGAGAAACCATTCCACTCCGTGGACACGAATTTTTATTTTTTATCAATAATATTTCAAATTTTGACATAGATTTTTGGCCACACACCTAAACATTATCAGAAAGCGATATTCCATGCAAGTAAATTAAAAAGAGTGTTAATATTCATAACTTTGGTCGATTACACTTTTACCCCTCATATTGTCCCAAATTTTTAGAATGACCCATATATATTATTTTATAATTTCAATGATACCTACGTACCATTTACCTCTCTTTAATTTCTGTTTGTGTACTTGTGTATAATATTGAATATTAATTAAATGACATGGGTACAGCGGCGTAGCGTGGGGGGGGGGGGTTCGTCGCCCCCGCCCCCGCCCCCGCCCCTGCCCCCGCCCCGAGGGTAGTGGCGCCCCATAGGTGGCCGAAGCGCCCTCAGCTTTATTAAGTCGGACCGGTAACGGCCAATTGAGTGGGTGCCAAAGGAAACTAACGACATGAAGACCTTGTTTTTTTTTTGGTCGCAAGATTTGTGAGAGGCGCCCTTTTGACCTTTTTGTTTTTTTTTGTCACAAGATTTTTCATCAGTTTTCAGAGGCGCCCTTTTTAGCTGTCGCACCCCCCCCCCCCCGCCCTTTCGGGCACGCTACGCCGCTGCATGGGTAGGACTAAAAGAACTTTTATGACATGACGGTAAAATTGACATTAAACTCTTGTTTATTTGTTTTATTTGTGGATTTCCACAGCCCACTATGAATATTATGATTAGGAAATCATTACAAACATCTAGTGAAAAGCCTTTTAACACCAAGGCATCGAAGAAATATATATGTGCTCTGACCAAGGATAGATTGAAGTTACATGTCACTATGTTTGAAATCACCACCATCGACATATAATAAGCATTGGAACTTCTTTTGTTTTATTAAATTTAAACATGTCAAAATTAACGTGCAAATGCCTTTAATATTTTTATTACCAGTGAATTTGCTGTTGATTGTTGATTTGAAACTGAACTTCTAGTGTAACCCTTTTAACTGAATTTGTCGCCATATTTAACTTTTTGAGGGCTCTTTATTTTTGTTACTGATTAAAATGGCCGGGACTGCAGTGTTCCCCGTGGTCTTGTCTTTCCTTAGCTGGTTACTAAGATTAAAATTCCTTGGTTTTTGTGGTATTTCTGTTCCTCCTTTCACTAAAATTAGCTAACAGAATGAGAACGTCAGAAGAAGAAGATGACAGGAGAGTGAGCGAAAATAACATACATATATACAGGGTGTCCCACCCAAATATCTTCTGAACTATTGAAGATAACTGAACGATATGTGACAGTGATCGATAACATCAAGAGAGAGCAGTTGTGCCGCCCCGGCACTAGGTGGCGGCATAAAGGCGACCAACTTAAAATTTTTAATCAGAAACCCTTATCGATTAATACCTCGTTTTAAAAGTCTTTGAAAAATAAATATTTTGACATAGCCGCCAATTGTCTACGTCAAATCTGCTTTTATCAAAATTCACAAGTTTGTTGTTTTCAAAAAAACACTATTAAGAGATATCTTGTTTGAAAGGTTTTTGAGAAACCAAAATTTTTACTTAACTGTCTCCTGCCTGTGTCAAAAAACGTGACAAAATCTATCAACTGTCAAACTTATTTTTTGACAATTTTTTTCATGTTTGCCTCTAGTCAATTACAGCCTACCCGGGACAAAACATGGAAAAGCACGGAAATATGGATAAAATTACTATAAAAGGTCTGTGTTCTTACCTTAGTCGGAAATTGCTCTCTTTGAATTAGGTTTGTATACCTTGACTCGTAGCTTAGCTCTCAGAACTAAAGCATGTAAAGCTAAGGTAATTCATAATTGCCTATATTATTAGTTAATTATTTATTCTTATTATTCTATTTAAAAAATATATATTTAAAAAAAGGAGCTTTTTATAACTTTCCTCGTAGCTCAGCTCTCAGACCTAAACATGTAATGCTAATACAAATAATTATTGTCTATATTATTAGTTAATTATTTTACCCAAAATGATTTTCGCACATGGCCAATTTTTTGCAAAAAAATATTTTATTACCTACTTTTAGCAGATGGTGGTGCAACCTTTTTTTTTTGATAAATTTTTATCTATTACCTTTAAATAACGAATTTACTGTTTATTGTCAAGATTTATCTGGTCCGCTGTAATTTAAGTAAATCTTAACTTCAGTCGCCTAAAAACAACACTCTTTTTTTTGCTTACAGAACTTACTAATATTTACATCTGCTCTGTTAACTGCAACCATGGGCCAACGGGGTTTTTACGCGGGAACTGAACCCAAAGGCTACCCTGAACTTCACAGCCGGTTCCAGAACACGGAAGTCAATGGAAGTGCAATGAGCGGACCCACGAATGTACAGGTAATACAAAAAATATTAAAGGATTAAAACTTTCTAGAGACAGATGAAAACATGACAAATAAATATTGCATGTTTTTAAGGTAATAGTTCACGTTAGTATTATCTTAAAACTTAATTTTCCGAGTTAAGTTGTTGTTTACCAAGTTTAAAGTTAATTAGAAAAATTCTGTAAAAGAGTTACTTTTAAGGGGGTGAGAGAGGGGATGCTCCCCTCCACCACATGAAATAAGGTAAACTCGGAAGAAACGACGTTGCCAGATTGGCGGAAACTAGACCAAAATGACGGTGCGCCAACCTACCCGCGAGCCAACCAGCCCCACACTCCCCCAATTCAGAATCTAAATTTTAAAATCGGGTTCTTTTATTCGATTTGGCTGCTGTGGTTCGTAAGATATGGTAGTAAATATTACCTTCCTCCATCAAAAGGGACACTTTATAACTCCAAGCACCTAAAAAAATGAGGTCTTTGTTTGTTCTTCAAAAACTGACTGACGCCGCATTACCTTGTTGAATGGCTAAGGTTACTTTCTGAATTATGAAACTTTTGGCGTTCCTTGAAGGAATCAAACGACTCAGTTCAGAAAAAAATTTAATCCCTTCATCCCCCCAAGGGCCAAAAGTTTCTACAGCCAAGGTCAGAAACACAAAGCGGTCTTGTTGTCCATACACAGGAAGTCCAAGTCTAAGAGCGATTGAAATCTGGAAGGAGGAGTCATCCATGACGTTTCCCAGAAAGGTAGAAGGCAAAGCGTTTACCATACATTCGATTCCTGTGCTAAAAGGCGCGCTCTGCTTTGTTCCCCCGAGCTGGTCAAGATAAAATCGTTATTATATTATATTATATTTTATTATATTATATTATATTATATTATATTATATTATATTATATTATATTATATTATATTATATTATATTATATTATATTATATTATATTATATTATATTATATTATATTATATTATATTATATTATATTATATTATATTATATTATATTATATTATATTATATTATATTATATTATATTATATTATATTATATTATATTATATTATATTATATTATATTATATTATATTATATTATATTATATTATATTATATTATATTATATTATATTATATTATATTATATTATATTATATTATATTATATTATATTATAATTATATTATTGCAATACAGGTTGACAACAGACTAGGAAATCCTGACCAGGACCCGACTGCCAACCCCAACATTCCAACCGATGCCAGGGGTGATGTCAAACTTGTCAATAGATTAAACACTTGGCCAAGAGAGAATCAACCATTTTGGCTCTTAAACGCACAGCAGATTGAGAGACATAGACACCCCAATCAACAAAATCAAAATAGACAGCAGAGCGAAATCAGCCAGAACAACCAACAAAATTTTCAACCCAGAATCAATAGCAACAATGAAAATACAGAGTTAAGGTAAGCAAGTTTTAACAAAGTTTTAAGCCGAATGAAACACTCAGAAAAAAATTGAGCCGATTGCATTTTGTTAAGATATAAGATAGCAAAATGCAGTCTTTAAACCGTCTAACAGTCATAATATATTTTATTTATATTTTAAATGTAAAGAACTATATTAATTTTTGTAATGATTTGGAAAATATGCTTACAAACTCATAGTATGGAAATACTATGTCTATACTGCTAAATCTTCAATTGACATCATGTGTATTTTGACAGGTTTCGATAAGAAACTTATCACCTGAGTCAATGAACCACCACGATCATGAAGAACGCCATGATCGGACGCAGGAGTTCTCTGCTACCATTAGTGACAATTTTTTTAATTAATAAAAGAAAGGAATAAACAGAATGCATTTTTGATTTGAAAAGATTTTTTGTCCTAGAGCACCATAATTCATTAAATATAATTTTTCTGCTTTTATTTTCATTGGAAATTTTTAAAAATTTTTGTTGTCTGTAGACAATATGGAGTGCATATTTGTTTAAATTAGGTGTAATCTACATAGAACAATCTGTTTTGCTGTAGACAGTAAGGGAGTGCACACTTTTGTTAAAAAAATTAACTCTAATTATATCAAACTTTTGGCTTTCCGAAAAATTATTTTCGAATTGGGATTTTTTGTCAACGGCTAAAGCTACAAAATGTTAGTATACTTGGATAAAATGCACAAACTATTCTCTATTTATCAGTACCCAAAATGTTTGGGCCCCCTGGTAAATTAACATATTAAATTTAATTAAATCCAACTTTTGATTTTTCGGATTTTTTTTTCCAGATTACAGTTTTTTGTAAAGCTAGAAAATGTTTACTTACAAGTGTTTAAAGCCCAAGTTATCCTCTATTTAGCAGTATCAAAAACGTTTAAACCCTCTGGTAGATAAACAAGTTACGATTTTTTGTAAACGGCTAAAGCTAAAAAATGTTTGCGTACATGGATTGAAAATCAAAACTATTCTCTAGTTAGTAGTAGCAAAAATGTTTGGGCCCCTGGTAAATTAACAAAGTAAATCTACTTATATCAAACTTTTGAGTTACCGGAAAATTTCTTAAAATTCATATTTATTGCATACCTATTTTAATAAAATTTTTAAAAAAATAATAAAAACAAATCGTAGCGGGTGAAAATTGACGTAACAAAATTCAGCACGCCTTTTTCAAGTCCCTAAGCTTGTTTTAAAATTTGAGCTATAGATCATGTAAAAAATCAATTAAAATGTTTTTGTAAATATAAAAGATCTAATGCAAGTTAGATCTTGTTTCTTTTTACCACGACATAGAGCTCTTCGAGCTACAAAATTAGGTGTTTCTTTAAAGTTCGTACGATAAACAGAACCGGAGATATGAAATGGCCCCTCAGGTTAAGGGTTAACCTAGGGGGCCCACGATTTTTCGGAAGCAGCTGCAGCTACAAAATTTTACAACACTGCCTGACCTGTTAACAGACTCAAAATTGTTTCAGTCAAAAAGAAAGGTTACTTTTTGAATTCTGAACGGTTTAAGCTATAGTAATGAAAGTTGGCACTCACAACGGTCTTTACGTACTAATTTTTTGACTGTCAAAAAAAATTATAGGGGGTGCATGGGGGCAAAATGTGTTTTTAGATTATGGCTTATATCTTCTAAACTACTGCACCTGCACTATATCTATATCTTATCAAATTGGTAGCTCACTCAATTACCCACAGCTAACAACGACGCCCCCTAGGTAGGGGCAAAATATTTTGTAATTAGAAAGAAAAAAGGCCTCATTAAGATATACTCTGCCCAACATCTTATTTTGACCCCACTGTAAAATCAGAATATCACTTACTTAAGTTATTTTATTGGGTCGCACACAGGGTTGCCAGATTTTTCAAATTAAGTAAATGCGTAAACACAAAAATTTTAAATAAATACTTAAAATTTACATCGATTCTAACATAAAGCTGGAGTGTTTTAGGAACCAGATGGTATGTTTATTTATTTTAAACTGATTTGTGAATTTTTTTAAAATAAACAAATATGAACCAACACATAAGAAAAGTATGTACAGGTAAGAAATATCCGCCCTAAAATGAGAAAGTAACTTAAACGAAAAAGTAAAACATTCCTCTTCCATTGTTTTAAAAAAAAATAAAATGAATAAGCTATATATACGAATATACAGATAGGTAAAAAAGTAGGACAGAAATTAAAAAAAAAAAGCGGGAAAATCGGGACAATTTGCATAAAAAGCTGGACTTTAGTGGGATTCAAAAAAAGCGGGACCGTCCTCCCTATGGCGGGACGTCTGGCAACCCTGGTCAGACACATATTATAAAATACAAAAATTTTTATCTTTAGCGGTGGCCCCTACATATGGGCATTTTAACGTTCAAGCAATTTTATCCAATGAAATCGTTGCAAATTTAAAAAAAGCTGATTTTTGTGGCAATTTAAATCGGGTTTTGTTTATTGATCCATTATCTGTGATAAAAAAATATCTTTATGGCCCCTAAATTGCTTGAACTTTAAAATTTATAACCCCTATGTAGTCGCCTCCCCTAAAGATGAAAATTTTTGTATTTTATATGTGACTGACTCAATAAAATATCTTGAATGAGTGATTTTCAGATGTTACGGTGTGTTCAAAATAAGATGTTAGCTCCTTACAGCCCTATGAGCCGGGGCCAAAGTATAAAGTATATAAAATTAAGAAGAGGTCAACGGAAAGTCAATTAAGCTTTTTTTATTATAAATTTTAATAGGGTAAATCAAATTTCCCTAGCAATTTCTAAAAATTATTAAGAAAATTAAGTGTAAAAAACAAAGTAAATATAACCACGATATTAGCCAACGTAGGCTAAAAGAAATTTCAAAGACAGATTTTTGATTTACATATCGCTATGCGTGTTATAAACCTTTCTTAAATATTTTGCTTAAAAGTACACTGAAATCATCAAAAACATTTTTTTTCTTTAAGGTTCGATTCGCCGCATAACCAATCCGGTCAAAGTGTTCAATTCCAATCAAGGTTCGGTGGGACAGAAAACACTGCAGTACGAAACCAAGGGGGGTACTATGGAGGGAACGTTAGATGATTAATCAAAATAAAAGTATATTCCTACCTATTTTATCCCTAAGACTGAAATATACCTATTATACTGAACAAAATAAATAAAGACGATTTGCCATGAAGATATGAGGTTTGGTATTTTAAATATAACATCCTGTCTTATTTATATTTTATTTTATTCTCAAGTCAAACCCACTTTGCCAACAATGTGTTGCTGTATGGATAGCCGGATGGCATAATAGCCTGAGCTAGGGTGTACCCTAGACACGTGAGAAATGGGGGTAAAAACATGAAAATTTGTACTCATATTAAGTGGAAAAATACTAAAATTTTTGACCCGCAGCAACCTTATTTTGCTTCACCGTGAAAGATGTAAGGGAAATTTTTTAAAAAATGGCAGAAAAAATTGTAAAAAAATAGGTTAGACTCGTATAGTCAAGATTATACTCGTTCTTATATAATTTGTATTTAAAAAAAATGGTTTCAAGGTCATGTGACCTTACACGACCTTAAAAAGTTAAGATTTATTCGAAAAAAACACGATTTTTGAGTATTTTGATTAAAAAAATCACCAAAATTCGATGTTTATCAAAAACAAAGCAAAAGAATTTTAAACTTTAAGACCTCTAGAAATTTGCTTCAATGCTTTTTGACTTTGAAAAAAGCCCCATAGAAAATGACATATTCCGAGAACCCAATATTGGTGCATGCTACTCCCATACAAATTGAGTCAAAACTACTAAATTTGTAACAAACAAAGGAGATCAGGTCCAAACTTTTCCAAAAAAAAAATTTACTTACCTGTCATTGTTTCCAAGATGGCGGCAAATTTATCGAAATATCAATATATTTTATTTTTTCCAATTTAGCACGGAACAAATTTTGAACAACGAACATTAGATTCTTAATGTTGTAAAACAGCAGAATTAAAAAAAATAAGCCAATTTTAATGGGGCATAACTCCTGGAATAATGGAGCTAGATAAAAAAAACTGGGGAGGTGTGCCTTAGGGCTTCCTTAACCCTACTAAGTATTCTTTTTTACAAAATTTTTGAAATGTAGGCGCAATGAAAATTTAAAAAAAAACACGAAAAAATGCAATTTTTTCAATATAAGATGAGTTTATCAAGGTCAAACAAGGCGTCTGTACCATTTTTTTTGAATTCTGCTGTTTTAGGACATGAAGAATCTAATGTTGATTGGTGAAAATTTGTTTTGTGCTTGAGTGGAAAAAATTAAATATGTTAATATGTTGATATTTTGATGCATTTACCATCCATCTTATAATCTTACACCTGACCGCCTTAATGTCTGTTTCAAATTCCGTACTTTTCACTCAATTGGTATGGGAGTAGCACACACCAATGTTGGGTTCTCGGAATATGTCACTTTCTATGGGGCATTTTCCAAAGTCAAAAAGCAGCACAAAAATTTTACAGCAAATTTCTACAGGTCATGTTTATAGTTCAAAAGTTTATTTGCTTTGTTTTGATAAACAGAGAATTTTGGTGATTTTTTAAATTAAAATACTGGTGTTTTTTCGAATAAATCTTAACTTTTCAAGGTCGTCTATTTTTTTTAAATCTGCATACAAGTTATATAAAAACGGGTATAATCTTGACTATATAGGTATAACCTAATTTTTAACAATTTTTTCCGCCTTTTTTTAAAAAATTTATGCCACCCTTCCACGATGAAGCAAAATGAGGGTGCTGCGGGTCAAAAATTTTGTATTTTCATGCTTTTACCCCCATTTTCCCAGGTAGTTGGGCAAAGAGGGGTTGTACAGCTCAGGCTATAACGTTTTAATCAGTTTAGAACGTGGTTAGCTAAAGCGCTATAAAATAATATCGATCGATGTGACTTGTGCACCATTATTTTTTATGGTTTTGTGGCATTTTTTGAACTAATTTTTAGTTTTGTTAGATTGGCATTCGTGATGCTCATCATAGTTTTCTAACATCCTGGCAAGATACTAACTATGGTAAAAAGGAAAAGTAGTACCCCAAATTATACTGATAAGTTTACCCATGGACTGAAAACTAAAAACGAAAATGTAAGGATATACGGCTTAACGTTAACCTAAAAAACATCATTAAGGTAAAAACTAAAAAAACTAATTAAAAATGAAATTATATAGATAGCTATAAACAAAATCAAATAACATTAAAACGTCAATAATAGTTTGGATGCGAAACAGATATACCTATTTTCATTTTTCATCAGTTTTATTAGTTTTTACCTAAATGATGTTTTTTAGATTAACGTTAAGCCTTATATCTTTATATTTTTGTTTTTATAACTAGCCCTTTTTGTTAAACATATGGTTGATATATATATATATATATATATATATATATATATATATATATATATATATATATATATATTTATGTTATACTTTAAAGTTTACTTTTAACTTCTTAAAAATCTTTATTTTAATTAAATACAATAAAGGACTTAAACGTTATAGTTGAACGTGTAATTAAGAACGATTCAAACAATACAATGGTTTTAGCTTATATAAAGAAAAAGTGCTGATTAAGCAATGGCATAATTCCATGATATAACACTCCTCAATGTAAATAGACTAACAACAAAATTTGACGAATGTCAATCAAAACCACAAGCAGGCTTCAGGACGTTTATTAAAACTTAAAAAAAGTTCACTTTCACGGGTGGACTTTTTGCATGGGAAATGAATCCACAGAGGTAAGCGTTCACCTCACATCACATATCATATCTGAATTAAAATTCTAAACAGTACAGCTTACCACTCTCAACTTAACTATGCTATAATTTGTTTCCGATTTTGACAAGCGTCGACTGGCGTAAGCTATGATCCTCTTTTTACAGTCAACGTTTTGCAAGAGCACCCCTCCAAATCCATGTGTACCAGCGTCACAATCGATAGAAAATTTCTGAGGAAAAAATCTGGCTAACTAGGAATAGAAGTTGAAACTAAAATTTCTTTAATTTTTACAATTGAGTCTTCAGCGCCCTCAGACCAGGGCACTAATTGCTCTTTTTTTCGACCTTTAAAGAAAATCATTTATTGAGGAGATAAGAGCTGCAAAATTCCTAAGTCTTGGATAATTAATCCTATTATATTCTACCTTATCTGGATCGCTGCTTAAAGAATTATTTCCCAGTGCTTAACCTAAAAATTTTAAATAACCTGTTTAAAAAAACAACAATAACTTCACATGGTGCTCAAAATCAGGTATTTGCCAAATTGCCTTCCTTAAATCGATAGAAGATTTAAACATAGCTCCTCAGAATACTTAAAATTCGGTCAATATTTGGTAACGGATAATCACCATGACGAGTTGCTTCGTTCAGAGCTGTTCCATCAAAGCAAAAACGATATTCTCCATTAGATTTCTTAACGAAAAGCACGGGAGAACACCAAGGACTAGCAGAAAGTTCTATCACACCTAATTTTGGCATATTATTTACTTCTTCATTAAAAATTTTAAATAAATGAGTTGATAAAGGATATGTTTTCTTTTTGGGTGGCTTGGCATCGCCAGTATCAATAGTCATTTCCAACCTTTGAATACAGTGAAACCTCCCATAAGCGGACACTCACGGTTCCGTCGATTTTGTCCGCTTATTGGAGGTGTCCGCTTATGAGAGGAAACTGCGAAATTGTAATATATATTTATTAACAATTTCCGCTGCTTGAGTTTTTCCGATATTAAATTTTTCAGCGATCTTTCGTGCTGATAGATGTTCCTTCTCCGAAACGTTAACAACTTCCATGTTAGCTCCCGCTAAATTTCGCGGTTGTTTATATATATTTTTAAAAACACACAACTGTATGAAAGGCAAAGCGCATTCAGCGTATTTGGACATGCGCACCAACAACCGGGGAGATCATTGTCAATCGCCAAGAGAAAAAGGCGTGTTAATTTTCGGTCTCCAACTATTTTAAATATCTACACCTGAAAGTGCTCGATTTTTGTGTACTGAAGCATAGAACTGGAAACTTCAACCCTTCAGCTACGTGGTGACATCATTAGATCCATCGGGGGCCCCCTGGGAACGAGGAGAACTTGAATGCAAAGGAGGTGAGTGCTTGTCTTTGATTACCGTTGTGTGGTTCCAACCATTTTACCTATGGACATTTTGATTGTTTCGTAAAATCATATCAATATATTTATGTTTGCTCGCGATATCATTAATTAATAATATTTACAGTCCATTCATTGCCTTTAACGTTTTTCTATCCGTGGGCTAACATAAAAGTGTTCCTTTCGAGCCGAATTATTTTTAAATAATAAATCCATACGACGGTAGTAATAAATTATTTGCAATAAGACGGCGGCCTTGAATTTTTTCGCAGCAGCGTCGTTGAAACGTCGACCGGAGAAAGTAGCCGGCGCAGTACGTGTTTTTGGTCCGCTGCCATGGTAACGGGTCTACTCCGCGTGGTGTAAACAAAACGAGTAGGAGTCAAAACAAAACAAAACAAAAGTTCAGTGGTGTATCATATCATTTCGATATTTAAAACAATTTTTATCAATTGGCGATAAATTAGTGCATATTTTCGACAATTCGTCATTTTTCTATTTCAGAAGCATTAATTTAGCGTTAATTGTATATTTACCGACAATTTCGTCATTTCAAAGGTAAAATCATGTCTGTCAAAAAAGCCGTACAAAAACGCAAGGGTTTTTTATCTGCGATCACCGAGTGTTATGTGTTGTCGCAGACTGCGGAAAAAGATGAAAGAGCGAGAAACGAGTTTCAAGTGAGGTATGCCGATTTGGATGAAACCTTCGATAAATGCATGCTGGCACATAATGACGTCATTATGTTGCTAGACGACTCGGACGATGAGGAATTTAAAACGCAGGATGCGATCCTTTCAGAAGCTCGTAAATATTTTTATGCGTGTAAGGGGGTTTACTCTAAAATATTTCCGGTTGAGGCCCCATCTTTTTCGGGATCATATGTTCGACAAAACGAATACGAAACTCCAAAACTCAAAGAGTTAGGTATTCCCATATTTCGAGGTGATAAAAAATTATGGCCAAGCTTTTTCGATCTTTTTAATAACATTATAGATCAAAATCAAAGTCTAAGTAACGTTCGAAAACTTCAATATTTATTTTCATATCTCGAGGATGAGCCTTTAAAATTGATATCAGGGATTAGCTTATCTGATCAAAATTATAAAATTGCTTACGACAAATTAGTCAATAGATATCAAAACAAGCGAGACCTCGCAAATGATGCTTTGAGCTCAATTATGAACTCCACCTTAAAAAACGAGTCAGCTAAAGAATTGCGTAATTTAATTGACACCTTTTCTGAATCCATAGAAATTTTAAAATCACTTAGCTTTGACGTTGACAGTTGGGACTTTATTATTTTTTTCATTTTATTAGAAAAATTGGATATTCCAACGCGTTCAAATTTCGAAATGAGTCACGCCAATACTAATACCGAAATTCCCACTTTTCAGTCACTTTTTCAATTTCTAGAAAAAAGATGTAAAGTTTTGGAATCACTTCCTCAATCAACAGCACCCAAAAAGGTGCCTATCTATCAAAAATCAAATTCTATGCAAAATCAGTCTGGGCAAAAGCCTACCTATCAAAATTCAAATTCTATGCGAAATCAGTTTGGGCAAAAGCCTACCTATAAATCATCCAACTCGCCTTTTATAGGACTGGCTGGCACCTCAACTAATTCGAGTACGGGAATAAAATGTTTCCGATGTAATCAAGGTCACGTGCTTTCGAAATGTCAAACATTTCTTGATCTCTCACCTATCGATCGCCTATCTTTCGTCAAACAGAAAAAATTATGTTTAGCGTGTTTTCATCCCTTGCATGATGTAGATACGTGCAAATCAAAATATTCATGCAGGACTTGCAATAGTAAAAGGCACCACACTTTAACTCATATCTTAGAAACTAATCAAGCGTCTGGAAGCCAAGATACTAGTCCTGTCATTCACACACCACCTGTCAATAATCTTCATGTGTCATTAAATGCCTCAGGACCTTCAGGTACCTTTCTTTTATGCACCGCCATAATAGATGTTATGGACGGTTGCGGAAATTTTCAACCTGTAAGGGCACTGCTTGATTCTGGATCACAGACTGGATTCATCAGTGAAAAGTGTATTCAGCGTCTTAATCTTCCTAGGCGAAGTTACACCACTGAAATATTCGGATTAAATCAGATGTCTTCTTTTACTTCCAAAGGGCTCGTTCAATGTCACATTAAGCCACAAGGACAAGTCACTCCTTTACTTAATTTCGAAGCAATTGTTGTTCCACAACTATGTTCCAATATGCCTACATTCTCCTTGAACGATAATCAGTGGAAACACTTGGGAAACCTTAAACTTGCCGACCCATCTTATTTCAAATCTAGACCTGTGGACCTGGTTATTGGTTGCGAGCTATTCGCACAGATTTTCAAGGAGGGCAGGGTTCTTGGACAGGTAGGGCAGCCTTCAGCCCTTGAAACTATCTTTGGCTGGGTCGTCATGGGAAAGGTTGACGAAGTAGGTAGTCTTACGGAACGAACCAGTTGTTTTTTAACGAGTCATTCACCTCCTTTAGAGGTCATTCTCCCTAGGTTTTGGGAAATCGAACATTTGCCTAAAAAACAAATCTTATCAAAGGAAGAAAAACAGGCAGAATCAATTTTTACTGCTAGTGTAGTACGGCAACCGAGCGGTAGATTCATGGTAGATCTTCCGTTTAAAGACAAAATAAACCCTGACCTAGGAAATACTTACCCGCAAGCTTATCGTAGATTTTTACTTCTAGAAAATAGATTAATCAAAAATCCTGATCTGTACACTGCCTATTCAAATTTCATGCAAGACTATATCGATTCTAATCATATGAGTTTGGTTTTATCTAGTCAACCAAAGGTCGACGTATCGTGTTTTTTAGCACATCATTGCGTTTTAAAGCCGGAAAGCTTGAGTACAAAATTAAGGGTGGTCTGGGATTGTTCAGCAGTCACCCCAAAAAATATTAGTCTCAATGACACATTGTTATCTGGACCGAAACTTCAAAAGGATATTGCTTCTTTACTCCTTACGTTTCGTCTTAATCCTATTGCCTACATTGCTGACATCAAACAGATGTTCCGTCAAGTCCTTATCAATCCTTATCACCGTCCTTATCAAAGGATATTGTGGAGGTTTTCTCCACAGGACCCACTTTCAGTGTGGGAACTTTCTACTGTCACTTTTGGCATGACATGCTCACCTTTTCTAGCCATGCGTACCTTAAATGAGCTGGCAGAGAGAGAAAAGGAACGTTTTCCTATGGCTAGTACTGTTCTAAAAACGTCAATCTATATCGACGATATCTTGGGAACTAGCCCTTCGCTTTCTGAAGCTCTCTCCCTTCAAACAGAACTCAATGATTTGTTGAAGTCGGGAGGATTTGAACTTAAAAAATGGGCAAGCAATTGTCCTGAGTTATTGGCAACATTGCCAGAGTCCGATCGTCAAATGCCTCTCTCTTTCGACAAGGAGGAACCCCACTTTATCAAAGTTTTAGGACTTCAATGGCATCCAAAAAACGACATTTTTTCTTATCAATGCCGAATGAAGGACAAACCCCCAACCAAACGTTCTATTTTATCTATCATAGGAACAATCTTCGACCCCTTAGGTTTTCTTTGTCCCTTGTTGCTACAAGCAAAATTTATTTTGCAACAGTTGTGGATATCGAAAGTAGGCTGGGACGAAGAACCAGATTCTTCTATCATCGACTCTTGGAACAAACTTCGTTCTGAATTCCCGCTTCTTTCCAATTTTCAATTACCCCGACAAATCAAACTGTCAAAAACCAATACCTGTCAAATCATCGGCTTCTGTGACGCTTCAATTCGAGGCTACGCAGGCGTCGTATATTTTCGTGTAGAAGAGGAAAACAATATATCTGTTTCTCTCATATCTGCAAAATCTAGGGTCGCGCCTATAAAGTCACAAACTTTGGCTAGGCTAGAACTCCTAGGCGCATTTCTTTTAAGCGAATTAATTGACTTCGTTTTATCTAGCTATGAAGGAAAAATAACTTTTACAAATATCGTTACTTTCTGCGATTCGCAAGTCGTATTGCACTGGCTTTCATCCCCTCCTAATCGCTGGCAAACCTTTGTTGGAAATCGCGTCAGTAGAATCCAAGAAATCATTCCCTCAAACTCGTGGCGCTACATTCCTTCTGCTTTGAATGCAGCCGATATTGCGTCACGAGGGGCCACCCCTTCACAGCTCATGTCACATGACATGTGGTGGAACGCACCGTCGTTTTTGTGGTCTCCCGAAAACGAATGGCCCGATTTTCATAAACCAAAAATGCCGATTGATTTCGGAGATATTAATCTGGAGGAAAAGCCAAAAGTCTGTTGCAATGCGATAATTGATGTCAACTTCTTAGATCAGCTTCTTATCAAATATTCATCTATATCCAAAATTCAACGTATCATTTGTTATGTCCTTCGAATAGTTAACCTTTTTCAAAACCATTCCTATCAAAAACCCACTAAGCCGCCGGACCAAAAAGTTATTTTTGAGAATATTGTTTTTCCTACCACCGGTGAGATGCAAAGTGCGTTACACCTTCTTATCAAACGCGTTCAAGGTTCTTGTTTTTCTGAGCTTTTTTCTGCGTTATCTAAGGATAAACCAATACCGAAACCTTTGCGAAAACTTTCACCTTTTCTTGATGAGAATAATATCATTAGAGTCGGTGGCAGATTACAAAAATCTGACCTTTTGTCTTATTCTGCAAAACACCCCGTCTTACTTTCGAGTGACCATCGTTTAACTACACTTCTTATCGAGTCCGCTCATCGACAATATCTTCATCCTGGGTTTAAAACATTACATAATCTGCTTTTACAGCAATTTTGGATATTATCTGCCAGACGGGCAATTCAAAGAACCATATCCAAGTGCTTGCAATGTTTTAGAATCAACCCTAAACCCTATAGACCGCCCATAATGAGTTCACTTCCCGCTCATCGAATCAATCAGCTTAAACCTTTTTCGAGTGTAGCTATCGACTTTTGTGGACCTTTCTTTGTGATTCCTCATCGTTACCGTGGTTGTAAAGCTTTCAAATCGTATGTCTGTGTGTTTGTCTGTACGGCCACACATTGCGTGCATTTGGAATTAACCATGGAACTGTCCACCGAAGGGTTCGTAGGTGCATTCCATCGATTCATTTCCAGACGCGGAAGCGTGACGCAATGCTGGTCAGATCAAGGCAGTAATTTTATAGGGTTTCGTAACCAATTACTGGATTACGCAAGAAGTGCTGCCACCAGACTTTCTATTCGTTGGCATCTGGGACCTCCTCTCAGTCCACATTTCAATGGCCTGGCAGAAGCTGGCGTCAAAGGTTTTATTAAAACTCACTTTGTTCGAGTTGTCGGCGACCAGAAGTTGTCTATCATGGAGATGTCCACCCTTACCTGTCGCATAGAAGCCGTACTTAATAGTCGCCCTTTATCTCCTGCCTCTTCAGACCCACACGATCTTCAACCTCTTACCCCTGGGCATTTTTTGACACTTGAACCCCTTAACTCTGAAATTCCGGAGTCAGATTTGTCCGAGGTTCCCCTAAATCGGCTCTCGAGATGGCAACTAATCCAAAAACTACATAATGATTTTTGGAAACGGTATTCTATAGAGTATTTGCATACGCTACAACAGCGACACAAGTGGGCTGATTTGTCCCCAAATATCAAATTAAATGATTTGGTTATCATAACAAGTGATCACATTCAAACGCCTTTGAAATGGCCGGTCGGTCGGGTCATCGAACTGCATCCCGGCGGGGACGGTCAGGTGCGTGTTGCGACGGTAAAAACGGTTACCGGTGTTTATAAGCGGCCAGTTGTAAAACTGTGCCTCTTGCCAAATTAAAAGTAATTTTAATTTTCTACCTTTTACCGGGTATTACAATAGGTTTTTTATTTTTAATTTTTTTTTTGAATTTTTTGTTTGTTTGTTTTGCCTTTTTTCGGGATTTCGTTATATCTAAATAAACTTACGATACTTATCTGTTTTCATTCATTTATATTTATCGGTCGATTCTTTTTCTTATATCTATATCTGTCCGGTTGAGATTCTAAATTTGTGTGTTTTGGAGGGCAGTTATGTTAGCTCCCGCTAAATTTCGCGGTTGTTTATATATATTTTTAAAAACACACAACTGTATGAAAGGCAAAGCGCATTCAGCGTATTTGGACATGCGCACCAACAACCGGGGAGATCATTGTCAATCGCCAAGAGAAAAAGGCGTGTTAATTTTCGGTCTCCAACTATTTTAAATATCTACACCTGAAAGTGCTCGATTTTTGTGTACTGAAGCATAGAACTGGAAACTTCAACCCTTCAGCTACGTGGTGACAACATTAGATCCATCGGGGGCCCCCTGGGAACGAGGAGAACTTGAATGCAAAGGAGGTGAGTGCTTGTCTTTGATTACCGTTGTGTGGTTCCAACCATTTTACCTATGGACATTTTGATTGTTTCGTAAAATCATATCAATATATTTATGTTTGCTCGCGATATCATTAATTAATAATATTTACAGTCCATTCATTGCCTTTAACGTTTTTCTATCCGTGGGCTAACACTTCCATTTTGTCACGTAAACTAGGAAGTTTTTTTACTAGGTACTATTTCAAAGAGATCTATTAATACCCAATTGAACAATAAAAATAAAACACAGCAGTCCCGCCCCCGCCGAATAAAATATGTTGTAAATACGACAGAAGTATTTAGGCTTCGCATTAAAATCGAAAGGGGTAATTCCCCGGCTGCATAGTGCGTTGTTGCCAACATACTACATAATGTTTATGCCCATGTCGTGCAGCATCCCGTCCCGTTGTCAGAGGGTCGCGTCCGGTTAAGGGAGGTTTAAAAAAAATTTTACCAAAAAAAAATGTCCGCGTCCGGTTATTAGAGTGTCCGGTTATAGGAGTGAATTTTACATGTAAAGAAATAGTGAAAAGCTTGGTTTCAAAAAATTTGTCCACTTAAAGGGAGTGTCCGCTTAATAGAGGTGTCCGCAAGGAGAGGTTTCACTGTAATTTAATTAAATGTTTCAATGACCTGTTTGGTTCTATCGCACCTAATTTTACGAGTCGTTAAATACCGAGATGAATTCCAAGACGTGCGCAAGCGTTGATCTGTCATTTCTGCCAACCAATCAACTGAGAGATATTTCAGTATGGTTTTATACAGCAAAACTTTAATAATTCCCAGTTCTTTTTGATGAAAATTCGTCGTTTTTGTTCTGTGAAAATGCCGGTGGCGTGCAAGTTGTGTGACAAATTATTTAGTGCCCAATTTAATTTGAATAAACACTGTCATTGGGGTTCTACTGTATGTCTATGCTACGATAAACATTTTTTTAAAAGATTTAGCGCATTTAAATTTGTCAATACTCCCATGGCAAAACAAAATAAACATGAAATGCATATAGAAGAAATACTGCATATACCTCAAAAAATATTAATCGCAGCACATAGATATTTTATATGTTTGAAATCAAAAAGAAAAGACGAATCTTAAAATGCAAAAATATACAGGGTGTTCCCTCTCAAAAAATCGACTTTATTGTCACAGCCTGTACAGGGTGTCCCAAATTCGTTGTTTTTTTGTGGTGTCGGGTATTTCTAGGGGAGAAAGAAAAAAACTGAGCCCCCTTTGTGACGCTCAAATTTTAAGAGAAGCCTAAAGGTGAAAACTACATTTAGAGATAGCATGCCGTTTTTAAGCTACGGAGTGTTTTTGTCTACAATTTGCTTTTGTGTAAATAGCTTTCTTATAGATCTTTTCTTGAAGAATTGACAGATGTAAACGGTTTTTATTTATCTCTAATTTTATGTGATATCTCAAAAACTAAAAGTGACAAATGAAATTTAATTTAACAGTTAAATTCCTCTTAAAAAAGTGTCTAAAGAATGTTTTCACAGAAATAAAAATATTAATAAATAAACAAGTTATAGACCCCTTCCCAAAATGCAGACTTTTTAAAAACACCCCGTAGTTTAAAAACGGCTTGCTATATCAAAATGCGATTTTCACCCTTAAGCTTCTTTTGAAATTTGAGTGTCGCAAAGGTTGATCAGGTTTTTTTAGCCCCTCTAGAAATACCCGAAACTCCCCAAAAACATCGAATTTGGGACACCCTGTACATGGTGACGGATAGAAAAAAATTATGTTGGCTTTTAAAGTTCATCATCATCATAATTAACCAAAAAAAATCTACAATTTATTATAGCCCTTTATTTTCAATGATAAAGTTGCTGAGTGCTCCGGTTATAAAAAACCACCCGGTACCTACATACATAAAATCATACCTAAAAATTAGAATTGACCATTATTTTATACCTTGAATTTTTTATTATACGTTAAGCTCTTCGATCTCGCGCCAATCCCGGTATTCGCGCCAATAATTTAAATTAGACATTTTGACGTTAATTTTGGCGCATGCTCCTTTGATGGAATTCATCTCGGTATTTAACGACTCGTCTAATTTTGGCTAGCTCTTTGGTTAGGTATCATTTAGGGAATATAAGGAACTTTAGTACAAATCTAATTTTAGTATCTCTATGACAACTAACTCAGAATCAGAATTTAAAAAATTACTATGAACACTCCAAGAGTCATTGAGAAAATCGACTACAATTTGTCTGTCTGTCTGGTGAAGTCTAAACCAAAAATAAATCCTTGGGGTTCATTTATAGAATTTTTTTTTAATGAACCTTGGACTTCTCTTTCAATCGGCAGTACTTTTAACTCTATGTCCGGAATAGCTAGGTCTTAATTTGCAAAATGTTAAAATATTAATATTTTGGGAACGAACAACTAAAGAGTTATCCCCGGTCAAATACCTTTCCTGATATAAAAGGTCCATTATCAAAAATTCTAACAAAAAAAGGGCGAATCTGATTAAGATTAGAACTTTAAACTGAAATTTTATAGAATAACGCACCAACATTTTTGCAGAATTCCTATTCCCTCATTGAAAAATAAATTTTTAGAGATGATGATTGAGTAATGGTTTATCTCACCAGAATTCCATTAAACTATAGGTTTAGCTTCTCTCGGCGACGTAGCACGAAAAGAACTTCTATTAGGAGAATTGCTACTCTGCTTGGAAAGTCTTTGGTTAGTTGTTTTCCCTGTGAATATTGACTTTTATTATAATTTTGGAATTTATTTCAATTATTATTATAATTATTGCCCTTATCTTGAGAACTGTGACCTGAAGAAAAAGCTTCCATAGCCGGTAATTTGCTATTCTGATTTAAATTCACATTTTCTTCTAAGGTCTCATTCAATTAATTTATCGACACTATTAATTGAAGCTAAGCCAAGATGTTGTTTATAATAGTTTAATTTAATTAATTTTCTTGCATATTTTTTTTAGATTCTGCGGCTAAACAGGGTATTCAGGTGAGCAACAAAAATATTTACTGGCTCTCCTTGTCTTTGCTACCCAGCCTTGATCAAGGTCCAAAAATCTTTAGCCTCGTCTTTGGATAAAAAATATTTCTTCAAACTATCTACTCTTTTAGATGAAGTTTACACTAATAAACAGTGGTATACCAATGAAAAGCATCCTTCTCAAAAAGAACATGCGCGGATCTTAAAAGTTTCTCCTCAAAGACATTATGCGTTCTTGATAAAAGAGTGACACGCTCTAAAAAGTCATGCAAGCCTTACGATCACCTAAAAATTTCACTACCCATTCTGAAATAGGTCTAACATTCGCGTTAAAATTTTTATTTTTCTCAACTTCGGAATTTGGTAAACAGAACAGTTTAAATGGAAAAAGCCTTTCTCGAGCATACTTTTAAGACGAACCCAAAAATGTTTTGGAATCCCAAACAAGCCAAGCAGGTTTAGTACAAAAATTTTGAAATTTTTTTGTTAATAATTTATCACCACCTGCTGGCAATAACGCTCAATTTATAAACCAATATTACGTTCAAAAATCTTTGTTAGAGGATAGGATGGCCCAATTGTCATTTGGTAAGGTGGCTGATTCCCAGGTTGACAAGATAATCGGTAGGATTACAAGCAACGCCACAGGGGCTGGGTTAAATTTAAAAATGCTTAGTTGTGTAATACCTCACCTAACGCCTATTATAACATTTATTCTAAATAAATGCCTCGTATTTTCCAAAACTGTGGAAAAATGCCAGAGTAACTCCAGTTCCTAAAACCAACAATCCTCAAAACAATTCAGAATTTCGCGCGATCAGTATTTTATTAATAATGTTAAAATTATATCGTGGGCTGAATGCAATAGTTGGTAACTCGAAATTTAGTGATTTTGAGTTATCTACTTTTTCATATAGTGGAAATCAAGCGCTATCGAATGCAAAAGCTGGATAATACGTTATTCTAAACTGGCGACGTCTATCTGCAAATGTAAAAATTAGACAATTCAAACATGTAAACTTTTTTGGAGCTATAAATAGATAACTTTAGATACCAGTATGTTTTTCTCTATTTTTCTGATCTTTTTATTTTATAAAAGAAGACAACTGTGCAAACCCTAAAACTAAAAACTAAAAATTATGCAAGCAACCCTTCTCCAGACGACTCTTTTTATACTACCAATTACATTATATCGATTTTCTCAAAACTACAAAAATCGAGTTACCCAACTATTGCATTCAGCACACGATATTACAAAATTATATATAAAAAAATTAATCAATTTATCATTAAAAGAAACATTATCCCCCACCCAATCAGGATTTCGTACTAATCACAGCACTACGATGGTGCTGCAGACAATTACCGATGACATCACCGGGAATCAGGACTAAGGTTGCCAACTTTGTTTAATTTTATTGGACTAAAGGATTTTGGTCTGAGTAATGGCGCCATCGTTTTCTTTTAAAGCTATTTTTTTGAAGGGCAAATGCGGATCTTTGTCGGATATTGTCAGAAATGCAAATAACCCCTGACTGTGCCACTGTACGAAACCATCTTGAAAAAGCGACAAACACAATTATGGTTCTGTTGAGATAAGAAAGTGGTTCCGTCTCCCTCCAAAATAGAAAACATTTGGTTGCCGCCTACCACTCAGCAGATGGTTATGGCGAGAAAAACTATTAAAAAGTCTAGAGTGGGAGTCGTAATGGTTGAGCGTGGGGATACAGCAAGTAGCGAGAGGGTTTTTCCTTTAAAGTGATTGGACATGGAAAAACTGTGAGATAAGAAAATGTTGTCTATAAAATGTATTTTATCTCTGTTTTTGTTTAGCTTATCTTGTTTAGCTCATTAGCTAGAATGTAAAGTAAATTTTAGGATTATCAGCAACGCCACTGACTTGGTTCCTCCAAGCTCTTTAAAGAGGGGATAATGGATTATTTAGGTCCAACCTACCCTTTATAAAAACCCAAACTTTGAGAAGACAAGTCGGTAGTTACATTCTAAGTTTTGTTGAATTTAACTAAAACCTCTAAAATTAATTGTCAGTAAAGAAACATAAGATTTTTATATTTAAAGAATATTTTGAAGTTTGTTATTTTGGTAAGTTAAAGTTTTATTTTAATATTTTGGGTCTTGTTCGTTTTATAGGTCATAAGAAAAGTCTTGTAACAATTTGCAAATTGTAACAGTTTTATTTTGTGTTCATTAAAGTTTGTAACGTTTTTAAAACTGTTTCATATTTATTTTATTCACATAAGAGATCTACTACGGTACCCTCGTTTAAGGGTTCGATTTAAAATAAAATCCTACCCGACAAATCTGAACCTGTGACTACTATTAGGGGTGTAGCTTAAGCTGCACACATCAGATTTCTCAAAGTTTATAAAAACTCAGCTTTACATCAGTTTGCAGGCGACTATCAACTACATCTACTATCCATTCAAATTTCAAAATGCATTAGAACCTGCAGCAAGAGCGTCCCAAAAGGATCCAATCATAGCAAAAACATTTCATGTCAAAAAAGCCATGTACGCGAAAATGGTATTCCGTAAAAAGAATTGAGATAAAAGGAAAGTCAAGTTCTCTAATACAAATTTCAAAATGAAATGTTCTTACTAGTTTGAAAATGTTTTTATTAACTTTGCTATTACAGCCAAACACTGTACCTAAGAGTCATTTGCAGCCGTAATAGTCAAGTTTAGAAAAACCTTGGCTTTTTTATCTCAATTCTTTTTACGGAATACCATTTTCGCGTAGGTACTTGGCTTTTTTACATGAAATGTTTTTGTTGTGATTTCATTCCTTTTTTAAAGGATATGGATAATATTTAAGTTTTAAAGTAGTAAATTATGCGGAATATTGTTCAAAACTTTTGCAATGCCTTTTCCTGTGGTTTTATCACAGTTCCTATCAGCTTTACAAAGCTTAGCTCTAATAACGTTTCTGGAAGTGGACAATGTTACTTTTACATAACTTTACATTTATAGGAGAGGGAAGCAAATTAAAATTTTTGGAGTTTTTAAATTTTTTCCTACATTTATGGCGAAGAGCAGTAAATTAAAATGTTGGTGTTTTTAATTTTTTTCCCATAGTTTTATCATAGTTCCTATCAATCTTCCAAAGCTCAGCTCTCTAGCGTTTCTTGAAGTGGGCAATGTCACTTTCACATAACTTTGCATTTATAGGAGAGGGAAGCAAATTAAAATTTTTGGGGTTTTTAAATTTTTTCCTACATTTATGGGGAAGAGCAGTAAATTAAAATGTTGGTGTTTTTAAATTTTTCCCATAGTTTTATCATAGTTCTTATCAGTCCTCCAAAGCTCAGCTCTCTAGCGTTTCTGGAAGTGGGCAATGTTACTTTTCCCTAACTTTACATGTATAGGGGAGGGGAGTAAATTATGATTTTGGGGTTTTTTCCAAGGCTTTTATCATAATTTCTATCAGTCTGCCAATTTTCAGCTTTGTAGCGTGTTTTGAAGTACAGTAGAATTTTAATGATCTATACATGAGTGAGTAAGTGAGTGAGTGGCAATTTCGACGTTTTTTTTAAATTTCGTAACTACTTTACTACTTTATGGGAGTCCAAGAAACTTGGAGGGGTTGTTCTATGAAGATCTACGACTGTTTAAAGTTAGAGTTTCGTAGCTCATTCTGAAGTATAGTTTTAGATAGTCTCAATAGAGTAAAAAATTTTTTAAAAAATTTAAAGAAATTCAAAATGATCTCTGAGTCTTAAAACCAAAACCCTCGACGAACTAATAAAAAAGGTATCTTGGATGCTCTTAAAAATTTTCTATCTGCTTGGTAGGTACTTTGCGCAGAAAGAAACACTAAATATAGGCACATATGCCTAAAAAGCATAAAATAATTTTAAAAAATAAAATAGTCAAAATAATTATTTATAATTTTTTTAATAATAAGGGAAGAGTAGGGAGTTTCTATCTATAAACAAATTTTTAGCCAGAGACATCTTTGTCTAGTTTTTAAATTCAAAAAATTATTTTATAAAAAATGTTAAGCATAAAAGTAAAAAAGTTTAATTTTGAATATTGTTTTCTGTAGATCATATTTATTTTAAAAAAAGTAAGTGTCCACTCCTTATTGTTTTACGCTTTTTAAAATCCTTTTTTTTAAGTTAAAGAAGCACTAAAATTAAAACTATATTTAGGCAATAAAATGTATTCATTTTAACCTCAAATATAGGTATATAAACGTATAAAAACTTTAAATACATTTTGAATCAGCTGGTATAAAGTATTGATTTTTTATAAAAAATTTTAAGGAAGGAAACAAGTGAAGAAGAAGCTCCTATTATGTTTATCGCCGCTCTGCCTGCTTGACCACGAATCGCGATCAATTAAAAGGGGTACTTTATTCTTAGTTATCAGCAGTACTACCGTTACATGTTCAATTTATCGAAGAAGAAGGACTTCATACAAAACTACTAGGTCACATTTTCTTCAGTGCTTGTCTTAGCAGGTCTAGCGATCGGTCGTACTAAAAGAAGTAGTGCGAAAGAACTTGCGCGCGGTACTGAGTCGGTAACAAGTACTTACGACGACGGTCAACGGTGAAATCAATAGCGCGGCCAGTCTCGCATACCTAATTAAAATTATTTTATTAAATAAAAATAGGTTTCTAAAAGTGATTGTTTGGTGCAAAAATGAAGTGTATTAGTTTGTTACTCTTTGTTACTATTTTGGGTAAGCATTTTACAAAGAATATTACAATTTGGCATGTAAATATTTATAATGATTTAAAAGTTTTGTTGTAAGTTTAGTTAACTTAATATTTACTCTAAAATAGTTTTGGGCAACTAAATGCTCCCTATCAAAGAAAGTTGAATGAATTAGGAAGTTTATATGAAAGACAATACAATTATAAATAAAAAACTTATAAGTAGTTGTAGTATTAGTATTGGGGGGGGGGTGACCCACAGGTCTGACAAGTAGTCCAGAGTAGGCACTTTTTTCTATGCCCTAGGTCTGTCCCTTAACCCCACTATCTTCAATTCCGTTCGATGTCTAGGTAGCTAATTGGGTCTTCCTCTTCTCTTTACAAAGTCCAGTATGTCGGACCATTTGAGCAAGTAAAACAAAAACCTATTAACTCCATTAATAACCAAAGCGTCTAAAAATAATAAAAAAGTTTACAGAATATGCTTCATGTAGCCGCGGCCCGTGGGGCCAATAAATGGACTGAAGAGAAGAGATAGCGATATACTCACCAACACACACATTGTTGTCTTTTAAATTTCGTAGCGTCCGAGATCATAGTCGGTACGGTCGCTCACTTTTTTAATGTCATCTAAAAATTGCTTTAACTCTTCTTGAAAGGCAGAAATTTCAACAGACTTTAAAAACTGCTAACGAAAATCTTTTACTAAATCACGGTATTTATTAAAATAAAAAAATAACGAATAAAAAATATATATACCTATACAGGGTGTCCCAGATAAGAGTAACTACATGGCGATTTCGGAAACAGTAGGAGGTACCTACAATTTCGGTTAAATTAAAAAAAAAGTTGCGCTATTCCAAGCCCAATCAAATGCTGTAGGTATCGAAATAAAAAATATCAAGCAAACACTAAGAAAAGTATTTACCAGTGGCGTCTGGAGACGGGGTGGGGGGGGGGGCGGGGAAGGGGTTCGGTTTGGTTCGGTTTGGTTCGGTTTGGTTCGGTTCATTCGGTTCATTCGGTTCGTGGGGGGGGGGGTAATTTTATTTTAGTATTTTCCAAACAAGCAGCTACTAGGTGTAGTTTTTAGTTTATTTGTTTATAGATAAAGTCCATTCGCGTTTCTTTTTAATGGCCCCAAAAGCAACCTCAAAAATCCCATTTAAACAGTCTATTAACCTACTAAGTATGTCTAATTTTTGTCACATTTTCATTACGTTCGGTAATGTTTTGCCTATAGGACAGGCACTATTCAATTGGGACCTAATATCAGTCTTGCCTAGCATAGAAAATTCTTTGTGGTTATTAAAATGAATACCACTTACTTTGTGTCTTTTTAACTTTTCACTAAAGTGCTTGATATCACACATTCCCTTTATCACCCTCGCAGGATCACTTCGTGGATTGTTCATAACAAGACAAATAAATCAAAAAAAAGCATTTCTTCTTTCACACCTGCACAACCAGTTTTCAGCTTCGTATGATTTTTTATTACATTTTCTATTATAAGTTTTTTTGGAACACCCCTCGGCATTAGTTGCACTAAAATTTTGGTTAATTTTAAGGCCCGGTCTATGTGGCCCTAAAGATTTTTAAGATTGTAATCGGAGTTCATATGTCAACGTGTTTAAATTTGCGCAGTTAATTATGTAATCGACAGTATTTATTTCCATTTTATAAACAAACGATAACAAAAACAAACAATGACACGTGATGAAAACAAACTGATACGTCTTCACGAAGAATAAAACCGGCTTCGTAGCAAGGGCAACAGACGTCTTTCGACTTCTACTAAAATAAACGTTCCTCCCGCCCCGCTCGAGAATATCCATCCATACCTTGCGAAAAAACGGGTGAAATTGAAATCTTACCCCGCGCGGCGCTGCCGGCTTTTAATTATTTAAGCTAAAAAGTTTCAATTAATCGCTTGCTGTTAACCACAGATAATAAAAAGAACTAGACAATCATGTCGTAAGAGAAGATTTAACTTTTTTTTGAATAAATCAATTGCCCTCCCTGTAGCAGCCGCCACTGGTATTTACCCATCCATTTAAATCTTTAACAGACTTTAAAACCACCATATCGATCACTTTTAATATATTTATTTGAAATATACTCATATTTTTAAGAATATAATTAGCATTATAGATAATAACAATAATTACACAAATATATATGCCTTAATAATAGCAGCGGACAGATGGGTCTGCCGTATATTCATGTAGTTCCAATGATGACACAGCAGAGCCATGTGTCCGCTGCTGTTATTAAGTTTGTTGGTTTGCATATCTATTTGTGTAATTATTGATATTAATAAATGGTGAGACATACTATTCTAAAATGGTAAATAAATTAGGGTACAAAAATATATTTAAATTAAGAAAAATAGAAATAGTAATTTTTGATTTTTGCACATACTGCAAAATTTTAAATTATTATGTGTTTTTGGCTTGAAAATCCCTACTCTATCTTTCTATCTATGTATATATCTATCTATCAACCTATATAGCCTTCTTCGATCCATCTTTGGACATAGGCTTCCCTCAATATCTTCCATACTAAAAAAATATATATTTAAGTGTGGAACTTGCCATTTTGGAATGTGTCTGATGATGGTTGAATAAACCGAAACATTACCAGACTAAAAAGGGGTGTTTTTTAACCGACACCCAGGAACTAAACAATTTCAACTAGTTCAGGCCCTACGGGGTCCGATACTGCGTTTAATGATAGACGCAACACACTTGGTATGGATAGACATAAGACTCGCCCCAACATTTCACGAAAGGGAACTACCCCCCCTCCCAACCCTGGTAGGGGGTCGATAAAATTTCCTTTTTAACCATGTACCTAAGTACCCCCTAAAGGCAGTGGTGCACGTTACATAGGCCTACGAAAAAAGGAGAAAATGTTTAAAATATGTTCTTTTTATTTTTCTTGTGGCATTTTGTATCCTTAACACATCGTTTTTTTCAAGTATTTTTGTCCAAAAACCCATTGTATACAGTTAAATATTTAATAAGTTAAATATAACTTTTTAAAGTAGCCGCCTTGAAGAAAACCCTCAAATCGAACAAAAATTTTGAACATTCATTTATGTAACTCAGTAAATAATACTCAAGGTGAGTGAAAAAATATTTTTGATAAGTATTAACTTAAAACTTAATTTTTCCAGTTAAATTCATTTAAATTGGGGAGAGGGGGCTTCCTCCTCTCGTTCCCCTTTCGCTCATCTCAAAAGTGACACAGTATTTTTCTAATTATTTGCAAACTTTTAACTTGACCAAAAAATAACTAAGTAATAGTTGTTGAGGCTAACCGAAAAGTCCTCTCTAACGATGTATAGCACGCCCCCCTTACATCAGTGGCGCACCTTTTATAGGCATTTTAATAAATAAGAGGTGTGGAAAAAACAATATTTTTTTAATTTTCTTGTCTGGCTTGAAGCCGAAGAAAATTAAAACAAAAAATTGTTTTTTCCACACCTCTCATTTATTTAAATGCCTATAAAAGGTGCGACACTGATGTAAGGGGCGCGTTATACATCGTTAGAGAGTACTTTTCATCAGCCTTAATAAATGTTACTTAATTGTTTTTTGTCAAGTTAAAAGTTTGCACATTATTGGGAGAATACTGTAAGAGAGCACTTTTGAGGCGGGATGAGAGGGGGATGCCCTCCACCCCCACTTTAAAGAAAGTCAACTAGAAAAAGTCAGTTTTAAGTTATTACCAACCAAGAATAATTTTTACTAACTCAATTTTATTTACTTATTCACAAAAATGAATGTTCAACATTTTTGTTTGATTTAAGGATTTCTACAAACACATTTATTTTTATTTTAAGGCGGCTATTTAAAACAAAATATGTCTAGCTTAATAAGAATTTAACTGTATACAATGGGCTTTTAATCAACAATATTTCTTTAAGAAAAAAATAGGGTTAAGCATAAAAAATACAACAAAAAGAATATAAAAAAGTATTCTAAAAATTTCCCCCTTTATTCGTACGCACATGGAACATGCACCACTGCCGTCAGGGGGTACGAAGGTGGTGCATCCTTGAAAAAGAAATTGTATCCGCTTGAAAAATGATTTCCAGAAGATTTTTGAAAATGTTGACTGTTTTCGAATTATTAGCAAAAAGCTATCAAAAAGCACGTTTAGATGGGGAACCATTCCCCCGCCAGGGTTGGGGGGGTGGTTCCCTTTCCTAAAATGTTCGGGCGAGTCATGTCTATCCATACCAAGCAGTGCCGGATCTAGGGGGGGACAGAGTTTGTACTTTTTGCCACAATAAAACATGCCGCGTTCAGCCACGTTTTTTATATTTAAAATAAAATATTATATTTTAAAATTTTTCCTAATAACTACTACCCAGAAATATCCAAGAAATTATAAAGCTCTTTGCCAGATTATTTTGCCAAAAATTGACAAAAAGTGGAAAAAAAAACGACTAGACATAATAATACTATTGCCAGTACTCCCTAAACGGCTTTTTTCGACATTTCTGATAGCAAGTACCTATTACTCAACGTTTACTAATTTTCTGTAATGTCCATAATTTATAATAACTTACGATTTTTAATTATTTTCTAGTTGTAAGTTAATTGCTATATCAAATAACGATATAAATAATTCGTCGAATTCTAAGTTTATAGTTTTAATAAAAAAATTATGCCTTTGAGAATTATTCTTTCCTTGGAAAATTGGATGAATTTTTTCTTATTACGTCATGATGTTTGACAGCCATGCATCTTGCGGAACACAGTGGCTGAAAATTGACCATTTTCGGAAAAATATATTTAGCTTTGGAACTATTTGACTTATTTTTTTTAAAATTTGCAAATAGTTTTTGTAGACAATAATATATATTTGATCAAAACATTTTAAACCCAAAATCATTATCTGGCTTATTTTAGTATTTATTTACTTAAATCTCTTTTAATGCTACGCCAACAAAAAGAAATATAAATTTAACTGCATCACAATAAATTCGCTGCCAAAATGTTGACTATATTGCTTGATATAAAATAGTTTTCGTGAGGTTTATTAAAGTTTACATAGCTTTCCTTAAAAAGAAAACTTATGTATTTCATACAAGTATTAAACAGTTAAAGAATTCAAATTTTTAGTAAAAACCAATATATTTACTATTAACTGAATCATATATAACATATACACGGTGTTTCACAAACATGCGAGTTTGGAGAAACGCTCGGACAAATCGATTTTGTTTGCGAGGGGGACACTTTTTGGCTATCTTGACATTTTTGAAGCACTCACTCACTCACTCACTCACTCATGTATAGATCATCAATATTCTACTGTACTTCCAGACATGCTACAAATCTGAAATTTGACAGACTGATAGAAATTATGACCAAACCCCTGGGAAAAATCAAAAAACCCAAAAATTTTAATTTACTCCCCTCCCCTATACATCTAAAGTTATATAAAAGTAGCATCGCCCACTTCCAGAAATGCTAGAGAGTTGAGCTTTGGCAGATTGATAGAAACTATGATAAAACCATAGGAAAAAATCAAAAAACCTTAAAATTTTAATTTACTCCCCTCCCCTATACATTTAAAGTTATGTTACAGTAGCATTGCCCACTTCCAGAAATGCTAGAGACTTGAGCTTTGGTAGACTGATAGAAACTATGATAAAACTATAGGGAAAAATTAAAACACCCCAAAATTCTAATTTACTTCCCTCCCCTATAAATGTAAAGTTAAGTAAAAGTAACATTGCCCACTTCCAGAAACGCTAGAGAGCTGAACTTTTTAAGACAAAAAGACAATATGATAAAACTATATGAAAAAATTTAAAAACACCAACATTTTAATTTACTTCCTTCTCCTATAAATGTAAATTTATATAAAACTAACATTGCACACTTCCAGAAACGCTAGAGAGCTGAGCATTGGAATAATGATAGAAATTATGATAAAACCTTAATGCTGCTTAGCACATGGTGCTAGGGCAGCACATGGTGGTCAAAAGGTTGTAGGATCCTTGCCCGAGCGTAAAAACCCTTTCCCAGGGTTACAATGCTACACCCGGCTTCACACCAGCGTCCAGGGCACTCTATCCTAAATTAGAATTAACAAGTAGCCATAAAAAAATTTTTAAAAAATAAAAGAGAGACAAGAGTTTTGGCAGTGTTTAGGTCTTATGTTCCACTCATGCGTGAGTAAAACCCAAAAAAAAAAATAATTGCGCTTATCCTAGCTGAACTGGATTAAAATTAAAGTTAAGTGATGTTTGTTTACCTCAGCAACCGAATAGGCAAATTTATCCCTAAATGGAACGTACAACAGACTACCTATAACAAAAAAATCCCAAAGCTGTTGTACACAGTTAACGCTAGGGTATACTCCTGCTATTGCAGAACGGCTCCACTAATAAACTCCTCAAAAAAAACCCAAATCGCCGTGTACAATGATTTTTCTAAAAAGAATAAATCAAAACCCACTTTAACCCGCTTACCTATTCTGAGTTACACGAAACATGCATTGCTTAAGGCCACATCATCCCTTAATATATAACTGAACGCAATAAACATCGGAACAGATGTTCATGTTATAGAAATCGTAAAATATGCTCAATAAAAAAAAATCCGCTCGCTGAAATTGCGTCGAATTAGTAAGGATGTTGTGTGTAATTAAAAAAAATTAAAAGAAAATTTAAAAAATTTACCGATGGTAATAAAAAATTTACACAAATAACGTCTTGGTAGGACTGCAACTCTCTAATAATCGTTAAAATGAAATTCCCAAAATTTTAACTAAATTGATGCAAACCATGGTCAAGAAGACCCTAGGATCGTACCAAAAGGTGTCCAAAAAAAAATTTAAAAAATTTTTTTTTGGTGTCGACCACAGTAGCCCAATAATAAAAAAAATTAAATAGTGGCTCACTACAATTTTCAAAATATTACTCTACCCTAATAGATGGTTTGGAGTAGGGAGAAAAAAATTAAAACAATTGATAATAGGTTGTTAAAACGCGAGGGTTCGAAATTATATTTTAATTCAGAAATTTTTTTTAAATAAACTGGTAAAACCATTGTAGGGGCAAGGTACTACTATGCACCGAAAAAAAAATTTTTGCAACAAGAAAATCAAGTTTCGCTTTTTAAAAAAAATATTAATTTTTTTTTTTTTAAATTAGAAAATCATTAAGTAGGGTTGCAGCTCCCATTAGTGAACCTTAAAAAAAATTAAAATAAAATTAGCACTAGAAAAATCTTAATAGAGTTATGTTATGCAAGTCTCAGTTCTTCCCGTTTAAAACCTGTTGTAGATTCCCTTTCCTCTCCCAAAACTGTGTGAATGTGAAAAGTGAATGAGCTAGAAAAATTAATTTACTATACGAAAAAAAAAAGTATTGAAAATAAAATTTACTTAAGAACCATAAGGTATAAAAAATCGTAATTGCAAAAAAACCAATCAGTTTAGGAAAAGTAAAAAAAAAATATTTATGTTCCAAAAAAACAAACGATGTTAGTATATTTGTTTAAAATTATTACTTAAGGGAATAAGTATCACTATAATAATGTGAACCTAAGTTTTAAACTTTGCACTCAACCCAGTAAAGAATTATCTTGTATGCACTCTCAAAAAAACCCCTATGAAAACAATTCCAAGGTCCAACTATAAGACCGTTTTAAAACTAACTTTGTCTACTCGAGTTTATATACACGCAACATCCGATAAAAAAAAATTTTACTGCTTAATGCATTCTCAGATCCTCATTCCTGGAGTTCACGAGATATAAAATTAAGTTGGGCCCTTCCCACAACTATTAGTCAAAGAAAAAATTACCAAATGTCCAAGGGCTAATGAGACCCTATCACCTACAAATGATATTTTGAAATGAAACAGTTGGGAATAATCCTGCGTAAAAACCAGACAACAAAAATCAAGAAGCCAAAACTATTACATTAATTTTAAAAGAGCATAATAACCTCCCGGCCCCAAATAAACTTTTGTTATATCAACAAAACTCGGCCTAAAACCAAAAAAATCTTTTTATTAGACATTTCCCCTATTTCCAAAGTATAATGTCAATAAACCCAAAAACTTGTGATTTCCATTCCAATCCCATCTGGACCCTATATATATTTTTTTTAAACGGTTAAACGCCCACAGGCGAAACAATATCTTATTTCAAAGAGAGGGTGATGATATTTTGAAGCACCCTGTGCAAATAGGACACTATTATGGAAAATTGTTCAGGTCAGTGTTAACTTACTAATTCCCAACCTAGATATATCTAGTTCCCTCATTTGCATGTTACTATTTTAATTCCTCTCATAACTAAACAGATCACAAAATTTGTCTTTCTCCGCAAATCTGCAAAGTCCTGGAAAATGCGAGATTCAGCCTGTAGGCCAAATTTGGATGTATTTTAATTTAGCGAAAACCGAAGTTGCGAAATCCTAAAATGATTAGCAGGAAGTCCTCGCGGGAGGAAAACCCCTAATTATTGCAATACAAAAGGTACTACTATCATGTTATGCATAACAAAAAAAATATATGCCCTCATCATTGTTTAGTGGCATCAAAGAAAAGCTATTGTTTTTAAATTTATTCTTAGGTTGAAATCTTTTATAAAAATCAATAATCTTAAATTTATTGTTTAACCTAAAACACTTTCCCATTTATTCCACAACAGTGTATTGTAATTTAAAAATACAGAAAAAATAATTGTGAACTAGAAAAACTTTAATTGATAGAAATACCCGTAGGTCATTTTTAAAAAAAATGCACTCCAAAGCCCAACGCTGTATTTTCTACCAAGAAAAAAATTTGAGCAGTCACGAAAACACAACTAGACTTGGACCAAAGACCTAAAAACTGTCCTACAAAAAAAATACTCCAAAACAAATGTTAACTGGACCTCTGGCGTTGATCTTCAGCCAATGTGCTGCTCTAGGGATTTTAGTCTTGTGTTTCCTAACGTCCCGAGCTGACACTAAATAGTAGTACCCTCCTCTGACCCGATGTAACTGAGTGACGTAAGATCTTAATTGTCATCAACAGTTACCACCAAAAAACAAGAAGGAAAATGGCAAAGCAAAATAAACTCATTTTCCTTTTCTTTCATTACTAATTAATACTTTCAGCTAAACAAATCTACTAGCTGTTCAGCTATATTTACTTTAAAACAACCTAGCCAAGAAAAATTTGTGTGAAACCCTGTAAAAATATTCCAACTTCCAAGTGGTGATATCCTATAAAAAATTAAAATCACCAAAAAAAATATCTTGTTGACCTAAATAAATTGACTGCACTAAAAAGTAATCGGTGAAACAATTTCTATCTTATCACAAGCAGGAAATAATAACATATAAATAAATGAACCTGCAAAAAAAAATTGTTAGAAAAAACACACTACCTATGTCATATATTTAAAACATAAAAAGACCATGTCTGGAGGTCCATCCACCTATAAATCAACAAAAAAAATAGAAGTAAATTTACGTTACTTTTATTTTTCTTAAAAAAAGTTTAAAAAAAAATTAAAACATGTTTTTCCTACAAAAAAACTTTAAAGAATTAAGAACATGATTTGTTGAATGAATTGAACGCAGTGGAATACAAACTCCCATGCTTTCTATCCGCTTATTCTTCCTTAATAAATAAAAATGAATCTTTTATTTTCCAAGAAAAAACTTGTGAAGATAAAATAATAAAAAACTATGAGAATCCCTAGAGCAACAACGAATTTCAAATCAACGCTTAAATATTACCAAAAAAAAATGTTTAAATAATGTTATCAAAACCAATGATGATGGAAAACTTGTTTTTCATTAAAAAAAATGATTGAGTGTCAAAAACACCGACAGCCACTGAAAGACTTTAACCTGGCTATGGCTGTATTACCAAAAAAAAATTTCCTTAAAAAAATTCAAAAAAATTCAAAAAAAGTTTTTTCTTTTTTTTTCAAATTAAAAAAAACAAAAAAATATTACATTAGATGTTAAAAAAACTAGCCAAAACTCACGTAGGGCGCCATTTGTGGCCAATTAAAATGCGTTGGGTGACATTTGTGGCAGCTTAAAGACGTTGCCGCCATTTTGTGACACTGTAAATAGAATAATAACGCTGTGCCAATTTGTGACACTAAAAAAATTACTGAGTAATTAAACAAATATCTGGAAGCAGAACTGTATTTTCCAGCTAGGTAAAACATTGTTATGCCCGGTAACTTTTATACAGTGGAGAAGGGGGGGGGGTTCAGAAATAAGAAAATTTTAAGCGCCACAGTGTTTTAATATCAATGTTTTACAAAGAAGATCTTAATCAAAATACAGTTCAACCCAAACGTTGTAGCCAAACAATGAAACTCTACTTACTTCCGAGGCTTCCAGAGTATTTGTGTAATTAAAAATAACCAAAAAAATTGACTAATAAACAAAATAAAATTCTAAAAGATTCCTAAATGAATCAAAATGACACAAATAGAAAGTTCCTTATAGGTAGATGCACATTCCCAACAGGTCACAGTGTGCCTACATTTGAGTCAGTAGTGTAAGACTCACTTATATAAATGATTGTAAAAAAAAATATATACCTCCAAAATCATTCCGTCATAGGGGAGGTCTGGACCAAATATCTGCTGTCATCATTCTACGTTAGGTAGAATGAGACAGACAGCAACCCAGTCCGAGATCTACCCCATGAGGTAAAACAATGTAAGGAAACCGCAAAAAAAAATATAATCTCACCTCTCTTTTGTCTCCGCAAAGTTGGTTCATTGGATTGTACAAATAACACAAAAATTTAGTTCATCTTGTATATTTTAATGTGAAAACTAGGGCTAAAAATAGCAAATTATTATGAAGGAAAAAAAAATAAAGGTGAAGCCAAGTTGAAACAAATTCTTTCAATGGTACAGTACAATTCAGTTAAATAGTTATGCCGCAAAATTTTGGTTATGACGTCATACCTTATCTTGCGTTTACAAAAATGCAAAAGTTGTACTTAATGAAAAATTATATGGAAAGTTATATGAAAAAAAAATTATATCTAAAGCTTGCTCCTACCTTGGTCCTGGATTATTGTATGTTAAATAAGAGGGTGTTTTGTTTTGTGAACCTGGGGTTGTTTCTAGACATTCCCGTACTACTGCTGCTCTGGTTTGTTCGCGCCCCCCCTCGTGCTTGCTTAGCACATGGTGCTAGGGCAGCACATGGTGGTCAAAAGGTTGTAGGATCCTTGCCCGAGCGTAAAAACCCTGTGGAAAATGAAATGTTTCAGTTTCCTGGAATTCGTCTATTTTGCACGAAGTTCCCCTACACCGAGTAACTCAAATCGAGAACCCCATGTCGACTCAATAAAATAAAGTAGATTTAAACAGATGAACTAAAATAATCCTAACGTACCTTTCCCAGGGTTACAGTGCTACACCCGGCTTCACACCAGCGTCCAGCACAACTGTCCCGTCGATGGAATGGACAGGGCTGTAGACAAAGGAGAAAAACAATATATAGTTTTTATCCAAAACGTGGTTTAAAAAAAATATAAAAAACTCCAAAAATGCCCCACGTCTCTTGCCGAAAAAGTACATTTCACACGAAAAACAATTACAATTTGGGAGGCAAATATTGTCTTGAAGAATTCAAAAAAAAAATAATAAAAAAAAATCGAACTTACCGCTCTTATTTCCCGTAGAAATGGCGTAGGCCGCCTTAAATCCCCCTCTCAAAGGGTGTGAGCGTCACTTTAAGTTCGCCTAAACACGACGGCTCACTCTTCACAGTCTCTGGGACAGAACCTGCAGCCACTGCAGTGCCACTAACCAAAAAAACAATGGCGATCCCAGAGACTTGTTGCCGACCTAGCCAGTTCTTTTGAAAAGAGACAAGGCACTTTGTCGAGAACACAAAAAATGAAGTGGCCGGAAACCGTTCGTAGATCTGGTGGGGACAGTACACACAGTACCAACCAAATTTTCCCGGTTAAATTTAAATAAGGATGCAAACCTATTTATAAAAAAAACGCTCTCACCGAAAAATCACTAACTCTGGTTTGCGAAACTGGAGGGAAAAACCCGCGGTTTTTAAACTAACCAATGAGGAAATACATCAATACTTTCGTACCGGTATATAGGGGGCAGCATCGACCAAGGGGATATTGAAAATACGTAAAACGCACCTTGAGGTGTTGTCGGATCTATTTCCACGGTTGAAATTTTTATAACACCCTCCATACATAGACCGAACATTTGCCTACCGGACCCCTGCCAACATAGCAAGTAGGAGGAAAATAACCAGCTGGACTATAAGAAGCTCAGCATTGAAACCATCAACTGTAAATTCAATTACTGGAGATTCGAGCATGCATCAAACCCAGGAATATTCGAACACGAATATAAGTTGTTTCTGAACTTGAACCTAAAAATACACATTGAACTACTGCTTAAACTCGGCACAAGAGTGCTCAGATGTTAAGTTTGTTCATCACTATCCAGCCCTACACAACCCTTCAATCCGACTGAGTTAGTTATTAACTTTATTTAACTATGATTATATATAAATTTATATAATATAAAAATACGATTTTGTTTATTCTTTTAGTCCTGGTTTTATCCCTCGTTTATCTCCAACTTACAAAAGTGCATAACTCGTATTTATTTTATCTTCTCCTTATCAAATTAATAAATATATCAAAGGGGCGGAGCCTCGGTTGTTCCTGGTCAAACCGTGGACCTAACTATGTTTTCGTGCTATCAAAACTAGCTAATCCGTGGATTAGTTATTTTCCCAATATCCTCGAAAATAAACATAAGCGAATGAAATGTTCATCTAAATGTTTCCTTCCTGTTACTAAAACCATTTGTGATGCGGCAACGCCGCCATTCCCCAGCAGAACAGCTGTTTATTTTCATGAACGTCAAAGAAACCCACGGAATTCCACAGATAAACAAAACAATCAAAAGTTTTAATGTGATTTTTCCGAAACCTGTGATCCTAAATTCCAATTACGATGTCCAGATAATACGGTGTGCGTAATGTCCACAGTAATTCGATGGAATGTCTCCTTTATAAGGTAACTTTTTGGACACTATATAACCTCCAAACCTAGCTCTATAAAATACCCTTAATTTGTGTACAGAAAGACGAGTCGAAGAGCCTTGATTATTTACCTAAATAAACAAATATGTAACGTTGCCTTAAACGTAAAAATGACACGTTACAAACCATGGAAAAAAACTTAAAATAATATAATATATTTTCATTTACTCTCCTCCCCTATAAATGTAAAGTTATGTAAAAGTAACATTACCCACTTCCAGAAAGAGAGCTGAGCATTAGAAGACTGATAGGAACTATGATAAAACTATAGGTCAAAATTTAAAAACACGACAATTTTAATTTATTTCCCTCTCCTATAAATGTAAATTTATATAAAACTAACATTGCCCACTTCCAGAAACGCTAGAGAGCTGAGCATTGGAATGCTAATAGAAATTATGATAAAACCATAGGAAAAAATTTAAAAAGTCCAATATTTTCATTTACTCTCCTCCCCTATACATATAAAGTTATGTAAAAGTAACATTGTGCATTTTCACAAACGCTAGAGAGCTGAGCTTTGGAAGGCTAATAGGAACTACGATAAAACCATGGAAAAAAATTAAAAAACCTTAAAAATTTAAGTAAGGCATTGCAAAAGTTTTGGACAATATTCCGCATATCTTACTACTTTAAAAATTAAGTATTATCCAATTCCTTTAAAAAAGAAGTGAAATCATAAAAAAACATTTCATGTAAAAAAAGGCCAAGTACGCGAGAATGGCATTCCGTAAAAAGAATTGAGATAAAAGTAAAGCCAAGTTCTCCAATACAAATTTCAAAATGAAAGGTTTTTACTAGTTTGGAAATATTTTTCTAAACTTGGCTATTACGGCTGTAAATGACTCTTAGGCACAGTGCTAAATTGAACATAAAGAAGTTTGGCTGTAATAGCAAAGTTTAAAAAATATTTCCAAACTAGTAAGAACCTTTCATTTTGAAATTTGTATTGGAGAACTTGGCTTTACTTTTATCTCAATTCTTTTTACGGGATGCCATTTTCGCGTACTTGGCCTTTTTTTACATGAAATGTTTTTGTTATGATTCATTCTTTTTATTTATAAAATATTACATATTATAGTTGATATTTTTCGTATTGCATCATTTTTCATAGTAATTCGGTGGATAATGCTTTTGAAGTGACTTTTCTTTTTTCTGGACAAATTTGAAGTTGCCTCCGCTGGTATCTTTGGCCAATCCACATTTACAATATATCCGTGAAAGGGTCGGTTTTTATGCCGTATTTCGTAAAATATTTTTCTTGTATGTACCATTCTTGCTAATGTATTCCACATTCACTTTACAGACGACGCTTTATACTCTTCGCCATTGCCTTTTTTCATATTAAAGATGTAATCCTCGAGAATTTTTGCTAGTTCCGTTATGATAGTACATTTACCAAGTGTAAAATTTCTCACCCGTTGGAACTCCGAGAATCAGGTATAAATAGAGCTTCTGGACCTCTGCCTGTTTAATGTGACATTTTTCGAAAATAATTTTTTGATTTATTCGCCTAACTGGCACCCCAATCTTTAATTTTTGATTCAATATTTCTTTTCAAAATTATGAAGACGCCGCAATGACGTTTGTTAAACTTACAACCATAGAAGTACAAGACACCTTTATAACGCATCTGTCATAATTTTGTCGCTGTGAAATCACAGACAGGGAAGAGTTTTGTCACTAGGAAACGTGCCGTTGCTATGAGATTTTACCAGTTAAAAATAGTCTAGTGAAATATTAAAAATAAAATATTAGTAAATTTATAATAGCATAAATAATTATGTATCAAACTTCTTTTTCGAGCAAAATTATAAAAGTCACATAGACCCTTTTGAATCAAAAGGACAGTAATACCACGGATCACACGGATCACCAAATATGGTGATCCGTGGTAATACACGCATGGTTAAGGCACAGTGTACTGTAATTAGGGGGATGTTTACATGTAGGTACCTTGCAATAAAAAATAATTTTGGTATTGATCTATCTTTCTCTAATGTTCTGTTTATTGTGCAAGGGAAAAAATTTTAGATATTTTTTTGCGCTATTTCTGCATTTGTGTTTTTCCAAATTTAGGCAGCAATGCATGAGTAGACAACCACGTCAAAGCCCCGTCTTCCGAATCTCAAATCAACTATTTAAAAACGCACCTTTCTTGTAATAATATATATTAAAATGGCCAATCAACAGGTCGTAGTGCCAAATCGTTAAAGCTGTATCAGATCTAGCGAATTTTTGGGACATTAGTGGTGAAAACATCTAAAAATGCTACTTTTTAAGATGTACCTTCCCAAGTTTTGGACGAAAACACATTAACACAATAAAAAAAGGTTTCTCCTATTGTCACTTGTTTCTAAATAGTTTTAAGTCTTTATTACATCATAAAACAATTTACACTTGTGATAATCACGAATGACTTATTTAAGTTTTATGGGCGCACCCAGGGGGGCCTCGGGTCATACCCCCTCCCCCAAACCTAAGATATTTTCTACATATTTCATAAATAAAATGATAAAATAACATAAAATACGACATGATGAGAACTTGGGCCCCCAAAGGCCTCGGACCCCCCCCAAAGGCCTCGGACCCCCACCAAGACACATTTCTGGGTACATCACTGCAATTTGTTAACTAGACAACAATAAAAACTGGAAAAATATCTCAAATAAACAAGAAATCCAGAAAAGAAGCAATGTAAATACGATTTATGTTTATAGCTCAAGCGTCAGGGGATTTCTATTTCCAAAAGGTCGAACAAAAATGAAATTTAGTGGGATGGTAGACAGTCCCCTGATAGCACATCTAAGTTTGCGACCTCGGGGTGTTGCCGCTCGAGGGACGGGAGGGTGAAAACTCTGCATCGGGGCGCTTCGAGGAAAATAGCACCGTTGGAGTAGGTGGTATAAAAAAAAAGTTTAAACAAAATATGTAGATAACGAAATTGCGCACAACTATGGAATTATGCATTTTTTTGCTCCGACCAATATTTTTTGCTTTACGGCGCCCCCAGAGTTTAATCGAGGATTAAAACAATAATGGCTCCCAAAAAATTCAGGTATATTTTTTTTTCTATAAGAGTAAGGTGTTCTAAGTAAACTGTTGCTTCAATCTTTACACTTGACCTTATATTATAAAAGATATGATTTTAGCTCACACATATACTATACTATAGTAGTGTGAGTTATGGTGATCCTAATTTTTTCGAAAAAAAAAAAGCTGCTCCGATTTCAAATTTTTTTATATATCTTTGCGTTTCAGATGATTTTGAAACTTTTTTGTCGCGCTGTCTGTCTGTCTGTCTGTCTGTCTGTCTGTCTGTCTGTCTGTCTGTCTGTCTGTCTGTCTGTCTGTCTGTCTGACTGTCTGTCTGTCTGTCTGTCTGTCTGTCTGTCTGTCTGTCTGTCTGTCTGTCTGTCTGTCTGTCTGTCTGTCTGTCTGTCTGTCTGTCTGTCTGTCTGTCTGTCTGTCTGTCTGTCTGTCTGTCTGTCTGTCTGTCTGTCTGTCTGTCTGTCTGTCTGTCTGTCTGTCTGTCTGTCTGTCTGTCTGTCTGTCTGTCTGTCTGTCTGTCTGTCTGTCTGTCTGTCTGTCTGTCTGTCTGTCTGTCTGTCTGTCTGTCTGTCTGTCTGTCTGTCTGTCTGTCTGTCTGTCTGTCTGTCTGTCTGTCTGTCTGTCTGTCTGTCTGTCTGTCTGTCTGTCTGTCTGTCTGTCTGTCTGTCTGTCTGTCTGTCTGTCTGTCTGTCTGTCTGTCTGTCTGTCTGTCTGTCTGTCTGTCTGTCTGTCTGTCTGTCTGTCTGTCTGTCTGTCTGTCTGTCTGTCTGTCTGTCTGTCTGTCTGTCTGTCTGTCTGTCTGTCTGTCTGTCTGTCTGTCTGTCTGTCTGTCTGTCTGTCTGTCTGTCTGTCTGTCTGTCTGTCTGTCTGTCTGTCTGTCTGTCTGTCTGTCTGTCTGTCTGTCTGTCTGTCTGTCTGTCTGTCTGTCTGTCTGTCTGTCTGTCTGTCTGTCTGTCTGTCTGTCTGTCTGTCTGTCTGTCTGTCTGTCTGTCTGTCTGTCTGTCTGTCTGTCTGTCTGTCTGTCTGTCTGTCTGTCTGTCTGTCTGTCTGTCTGTCTGTCTGTCTGTCTGTCTGTCTGTCTGTCTGTCTGTCTGTCTGTCTGTCTGTCTGTCTGTCTGTCTGTCTGTCTGTCTGTCTGTCTGTCTGTCTGTCTGTCTGTCTGTCTGTCTGTCTGTCTGTCTGTCTGTCTGTCTGTCTGTCTGTCTGTCTGTCTGTCTGTCTGTCTGTCTGTCTGTCTGTCTGTCTGTCTGTCTGTCTGTCTGTCTGTCTGTCTGTCTGTCTGTCTGTCTGTCTGTCTGTCTGTCTGTCTGTCTGTCTGTCTGTCTGTCTGTCTGTTTGTCTGATAGAAATTATGACCAAACCCCTGGGAAAAATCAAAAAACCCAAAAATTTTAATTTACTCCCCTCCCCTATACATCTAAAGTTATATAAAAGTAGCATCGCCCACTTCCAGAAATGCTAGAGAGTTGAGCTTTGGCAGATTGATAGAAACTATGATAAAACCATAGGAAAAAATCAAAAAACCTTAAAATTTTAATTTACTCCCCTCCCCTATACATTTAAAGTTATGTTACAGTAGCATTGCCCACTTCCAGAAATGCTAGAGACTTGAGCTTTGGTAGACTGATAGAAACTATGATAAAACTATAGGGAAAAATTAAAACACCCCAAAATTCTAATTTACTTCCCTCCCCTATAAATGTAAAGTTAAGTAAAAGTAACATTGCCCACTTCCAGAAACGCTAGAGAGCTGAACTTTTTAAGACAAAAAGACAATATGATAAAACTATATGAAAAAATTTAAAAACACCAACATTTTAATTTACTTCCTTCTCCTATAAATGTAAATTTATATAAAACTAACATTGCACACTTCCAGAAACGCTAGAGAGCTGAGCATTGGAATAATGATAGAAATTATGATAAAACCTTAATGCTGCTTAGCACATGGTGCTAGGGCAGCACATGGTGGTCAAAAGGTTGTAGGATCCTTGCCCGAGCGTAAAAACCCTTTCCCAGGGTTACAATGCTACACCCGGCTTCACACCAGCGTCCAGGGCACTCTATCCTAAATTAGAATTAACAAGTAGCCATAAAAAATTTTTAAAAAAATAAAAGAGAGACAAGAGTTTTGGCAGTGTTTAGGTCTTATGTTCCACTCATGCGTGAGTAAAACCCAAAAAAAAAATAATTGCGCTTATCCTAGCTGAACTGGATTAAAATTAAAGTTAAGTGATGTTTGTTTACCTCAGCAACCGAATAGGCAAATTTATCCCTAAATGGAACGTACAACAGACTACCTATAACAAAAAAATCCCAAAGCTGTTGTACACAGTTAACGCTAGGGTATACTCCTGCTATTGCAGAACGGCTCCACTAATAAACTCCTCAAAAAAAACCCAAATCGCCGTGTACAATGATTTTTCTAAAAAGAATAAATCAAAACCCACTTTAACCCGCTTACCTATTCTGAGTTACACGAAACATGCATTGCTTAAGGCCACATCATCCCTTAATATATAACTGAACGCAATAAACATCGGAACAGATGTTCATGTTATAGAAATCGTAAAATATGCTCAATAAAAAAAAATCCGCTCGCTGAAATTGCGTCGAATTAGACTAATAAGGATGTTGTGTGTAATTAAAAAAAATTAAAAGAAAATTTAAAAAATTTACCGATGGTAATAAAAAATTTACACAAATAACGTCTTGGTAGGACTGCAACTCTCTAATAATCGTTAAAATGAAATTCCCAAAATTTTAACTAAATTGATGCAAACCATGGTCAAGAAGACCCTAGGATCGTACCAAAAGGTGTCCAAAAAAAAATTAAAAAAATTTTTTTTTGGTGTCGACCACAGTAGCCCAATAATAAAAAAAATTAAATAGTGGCTCACTACAATTTTCAAAATATTACTCTACCCTAATAGGTGGTTTGGAGTAGGGAGAAAAAAATTAAAACAATTGATAATAGGTTGTTAAAACGCGAGGGTTCGAAATTATATTTTAATTCAGAAATTTTTTTTAAATAAACTGGTAAAACCATTGTAGGGGCAAGGTACTACTATGCACCGAAAAAAAAATTTTTGCAACAAGAAAATCAAGTTTCGCTTTTTAAAAAAAATATTAATTTTTTTTTTTTTTTAAATTAGAAAATCATTAAGTAGGGTTGCAGCTCCCATTAGTGAACCTTAAAAAAAATTAAAATAAAATTAGCACTAGAAAAATCTTAATAGAGTTATGTTATGCAAGTCTCAGTTCTTCCCGTTTAAAACCTGTTGTAGATTCCCTTTCCTCTCCCAAAACTGTGTGAATGTGAAAAGTGAATGAGCTAGAAAAATTAATTTACTATACGAAAAAAAAAGTATTGAAAATAAAATTTACTTAAGAACCATAAGGTATAAAAAATCGTAATTGCAAAAAAACCAATCAGTTTAGGAAAAGTAAAAAAAAATATTTATGTTCCAAAAAAACAAACGATGTTAGTATATTTGTTTAAAATTATTACTTAAGGGAATAAGTATCACTATAATAATGTGAACCTAAGTTTTAAACTTTGCACTCAACCCAGTAAAGAATTATCTTGTATGCACTCTCAAAAAAACCCCTATGAAAACAATTCCAAGGTCCAACTATAAGACCGTTTTAAAACTAACTTTGTCTACTCGAGTTTATATACACGCAACATCCGATAAAAAAAATTTTTACTGCTTAATGCATTCTCAGATCCTCATTCCTGGAGTTCACGAGATATAAAATTAAGTTGGGCCCTTCCCACAACTATTAGTCAAAGCAAAAATTACCAAATGTCCAAGGGCTAATGAGACCCTATCACCTACAAATGATATTTTGAAATGAAACAGTTGGGAATAATCCTGCGTAAAAACCAGACAACAAAAATCAAGAAGCCAAAACTATTACATTAATTTTAAAAGAGCATAATAACCTCCCGGCCCCAAATAAACTTTTGTTATATCAACAAAACTCGGCCTAAAACCAAAAAAATCTTTTTATTAGACATTTCCCCTATTTCCAAAGTATAATGTCAATAAACCCAAAAACTTGTGATTTCCATTCCAATCCCATCTGGACCCTATATATATTTTTTTTAAACGGTTAAACGCCCACAGGCGAAACAATATCTTATTTCAAAGAGAGGGTGATGATATTTTGAAGCACCCTGTGCAAATAGGACACTATTATGGAAAATTGTTCAGGTCAGTGTTAACTTACTAATTCCCAACCTAGATATATCTAGTTCCCTCATTTGCATGTTACTATTTTAATTCCTCTCATAACTAAACAGATCACAAAATTTGTCTTTCTCCGCAAATCTGCAAAGTCCTGGAAAATGCGAGATTCAGCCTGTAGGCCAAATTTGGATGTATTTTAATTTAGCGAAAACCGAAGTTGCGAAATCCTAAAATGATTAGCAGGAAGTCCTCGCGGGAGGAAAACCCCTAATTATTGCAATACAAAAGGTACTACTATCATGTTATGCATAACAAAAAAAATATATGCCCTCATCATTGTTTAGTGGCATCAAAGAAAAGCTATTGTTTTTAAATTTATTCTTAGGTTGAAATCTTTTATAAAAATCAATAATCTTAAATTTATTGTTTAACCTAAAACACTTTCCCATTTATTCCACAACAGTGTATTGTAATTTAAAAATACAGAAAAAATAATTGTGAACTAGAAAAACTTTAATTGATAGAAATACCCGTAGGTCATTTTTAAAAAAAATGCACTCCAAAGCCCAACGCTGTATTTTCTACCAAGAAAAAAATTTGAGCAGTCACGAAAACACAACTAGACTTGGACCAAAGACCTAAAAACTGTCCTACAAAAAAAATACTCCAAAACAAAAGTTAACTGGACCTCTGGCGTTGATCTTCAGCCAATGTGCTGCTCTAGGGATTTTAGTCTTGTGTTTCCTAACGTCCCGAGCTGACACTAAATAGTAGTACCCTCCTCTGACCCGATGTAACTGAGTGACGTAAGATCTTAATTGTCATCAACAGTTACCACCAAAAAACAAGAAGGAAAATGGCAAAGCAAAATAAACTCATTTTCCTTTTCTTTCATTACTAATTAATACTTTCAGCTAAACAAATCTACTAGCTGTTCAGCTATATTTACTTTAAAACAACCTAGCCAAAAAAAATTTGTGTGAAACCCTGTAAAAATATTCCAACTTCCAAGTGGTGATATCCTATAAAAAATTAAAATCACCAAAAAAAATATCTTGTTGACCTAAATAAATTGACTGCACTAAAAAGTAATCGGTGAAACAATTTCTATCTTATCACAAGCAGGAAATAATAACATATAAATAAATGAACCTGCAAAAAAAAATTGTTAGAAAAAACACACTACCTATGTCATATATTTAAAACATAAAAAGACCATGTCTGGAGGTCCATCCACCTATAAATCAACAAAAAAAATAGAAGTAAATTTACGATACTTTTATTTTTCTTAAAAAAAGTTAAAAAAAAATTAAAACATGTTTTTCCTACAAAAAAACTTTAAAGAATTAAGAACATGATTTGTTGAATGAATTGAACGCAGTGGAATACAAACTCCCATGCTTTCTATCCGCTTATTCTTCCTTAATAAATAAAAATGAATCTTTTATTTTCCAAGAAAAAACTTGTGAAGATAAAATAATAAAAAACTATGAGAATCCCTAGAGCAACAACGAATTTCAAATCAACGCTTAAATATTACCAAAAAAAAATGTTTAAATAATGTTATCAAAACCAATGATGATGGAAAACTTGTTTTTCATTAAAAAAAATGATTGAGTGTCAAAAACACCGACAGCCACTGAAAGACTTTAACCTGGCTATGGCTGTATTACCAAAAAAAAATTTCCTTAAAAAAATTCAAAAAAATTCAAAAAAAGTTTTTTCTTTTTTTTTCAAATTAAAAAAAACAAAAAAATATTACATTAGATGTTAAAAAAACTAGCCAAAACTCACGTAGGGCGCCATTTGTGGCCAATTAAAATGCGTTGGGTGACATTTGTGGCAGCTTAAAGACGTTGCCGCCATTTTGTGACACTGTAAATAGAATAATAACGCTGTGCCAATTTGTGACACTAAAAAAATTACTGAGTAATTAAACAAATATCTGGAAGCAGAACTGTATTTTCCAGCTAGGTAAAACATTGTTATGCCCGGTAACTTTTATACAGTGGAGAAGGGGGGGGGGGGTTCAGAAATAAGAAAATTTTAAGCGTCACAGTGTTTTAATATCAATGTTTTACAAAGAAGATCTTAATCAAAATACAGTTCAACCCAAACGTTGTAGCCAAACAATGAAACTCTACTTACTTCCGAGGCTTCCAGAGTATTTGTGTAATTAAAAATAACCAAAAAAATTGACTAATAAACAAAATAAAATTCTAAAAGATTCCTAAATGAATCAAAATGACACAAATAGAAAGTTCCTTATAGGTAGATGCACATTCCCAACAGGTCACAGTGTGCCTACATTTGAGTCAGTAGTGTAAGACTCACTTATATAAATGATTGTAAAAAAAAATATATACCTCCAAAATCATTCCGTCATAGGGGAGGTCTGGACCAAATATCTGCTGTCATCATTCTACGTTAGGTAGAATGAGACAGACAGCAACCCAGTCCGAGATCTACCCCATGAGGTAAAACAATGTAAGGAAACCGCAAAAAAAAATATAATCTCATCTCTCTTTTGTCTCCGCAAAGTTGGTTCATTGGATTGTACAAATAACACAAAAATTTAGTTCATCTTGTATATTTTAATGTGAAAACTAGGGCTAAAAATAGCAAATTATTATGAAGGAAAAAAAAATAAAGGTGAAGCCAAGTTGAAACAAATTCTTTCAATGGTACAGTACAATTCAGTTAAATAGTTATGCCGCAAAATTTTGGTTATGACGTCATACCTTATCTTGCGTTTACAAAAATGCAAAAGTTGTACTTAATGAAAAATTATATGGAAAGTTATATGAAAAAAAAATTATATCTAAAGCTTGCTCCTACCTTGGTCCTGGATTATTGTATGTTAAATAAGAGGGTGTTTTGTTTTGTGAACCTGGGGTTGTTTCTAGACATTCCCGTACTACTGCTGCTCTGGTTTGTTCGCGCCCCCCCTCGTGCTTGCTTAGCACATGGTGCTAGGGCAGCACATGGTGGTCAAAAGGTTGTAGGATCCTTGCCCGAGCGTAAAAACCCTGTGGAAAATGAAATGTTTCAGTTTCCTGGAATTCGTCTATTTTGCACGAAGTTCCCCTACACCGAGTAACTCAAATCGAGAACCCCATGTCGACTCAATAAAATAAAGTAGATTTAAACAGATGAACTAAAATAATCCTAACGTACCTTTCCCAGGGTTACAGTGCTACACCCGGCTTCACACCAGCGTCCAGCACAACTGTCCCGTCGATGGAATGGACAGGGCTGTAGACAAAGGAGAAAAACAATATATAGTTTTTATCCAAAACGTGGTTTAAAAAAAATATAAAAAACTCCAAAAATGCCCCACGTCTCTTGCCGAAAAAGTACATTTCACACGAAAAACAATTACAATTTGGGAGGCAAATATTGTCTTGAAGAATTCAAAAAAAAATAATAAAAAAAAATCGAACTTACCGCTCTTATTTCCCGTAGAAATGGCGTAGGCCGCCTTAAATCCCCCTCTCAAAGGGTGTGAGCGTCACTTTAAGTTCGCCTAAACACGACGGCTCACTCTTCACAGTCTCTGGGACAGAACCTGCAGCCACTGCAGTGCCACTAACCAAAAAAACAATGGCGATCCCAGAGACTTGTTGCCGACCTAGCCAGTTCTTTTGAAAAGAGACAAGGCACTTTGTCGAGAACACAAAAAATGAAGTGGCCGGAAACCGTTCGTAGATCTGGTGGGGACAGTACACACAGTACCAACCAAATTTTCCCGGTTAAATTTAAATAAGGATGCAAACCTATTTATAAAAAAAACGCTCTCACCGAAAAATCACTAACTCTGGTTTGCGAAACTGGAGGGAAAAACCCGCGGTTTTTAAACTAACCAATGAGGAAATACATCAATACTTTCGTACCGGTATATAGGGGGCAGCATCGACCAAGGGGATATTGAAAATACGTAAAACGCACCTTGAGGTGTTGTCGGATCTATTTCCACGGTTGAAATTTTTATAACACCCTCCATACATAGACCGAACATTTGCCTACCGGACCCCTGCCAACATAGCAAGTAGGAGGAAAATAACCAGCTGGACTATAAGAAGCTCAGCATTGAAACCATCAACTGTAAATTCAATTACTGGAGATTCGAGCATGCATCAAACCCAGGAATATTCGAACACTCAACCAATTCCCATATGAGTAAAGCTATACTAAGTGTAGAATTTAGTTGTATTTTAGTTACAGTTTTAGCCAAAAGTTTCCTTTGCTCTTTATATATGTTTTCTCTAAGATTCATATGGTTTGACGTCATTTTTAATAAAGTTGTTTCTGAACTTGAACCTAAAAATACACATTGAACTACTGCTTAAACTCGGCACAAGAGTGCTCAGATGTTAAGTTTGTTCATCACTATCCAGCCCTACACAATCCTTCAATCCGACTGAGTTAGTTATTAACTTTATTTAACTATGATTATATATAAAGTTATATAATATAAAAATACGATTTTGTTTATTCTTTTAGTCCTGGTTTTATCCCTCGTTTATCTCCAACTTACAAAAGTGCATAACTCGTATTTATTTTATCTTCTCCTTATCAAATTAATAAAGATATCAAAGGGGCGGAGCCTCGGTTGTTCCTGGTCAAACCGTGGACCTAACTATGTTTTCGTGCTATCAAAACTAGCTAATCCGTGGATTAGTTATTTTCCCAATATCCTCGAAAATAAACATAAGCGAATGAAATGTTCATCTAAATGTTTCCTTCCTGTTACTAAAACCATTTGTGATGCGGCAACGCCGCCATTCCCCAGCAGAACAGCTGTTTATTTTCATGAACGTCAAAGAAACCCACGGAATTCCACAGATAAACAAAACAATCAAAAGTTTTAATGTGATTTTTCCGAAACCTGTGATCCTAAATTCCAATTACGATGTCCAGATAATACGGTGTGCGTAATGTCCACAGTAATTCGATGGAATGTCTCCTTTATAAGGTAACTTTTTGGACACTATATAACCTCCAAACCTAGCTCTATAAAATACCCTTAATTTGTGTACAGAAAGACGAGTCGAAGAGCCTTGATTATTTACCTAAATAAACAAATATGTAACGTTGCCTTAAACGTAAAAATGACACGTTACAAACCATGGAAAAAAACTTAAAATAATATAATATATTTTCATTTACTCTCCTCCCCTATAAATGTAAAGTTATGTAAAAGTAACATTACCCACTTCCAGAAAGAGAGCTGAGCATTAGAAGACTGATAGGAACTATGATAAAACTATAGGTCAAAATTTAAAAACACGACAATTTTAATTTATTTCCCTCTCCTATAAATGTAAATTTATATAAAACTAACATTGCCCACTTCCAGAAACGCTAGAGAGCTGAGCATTGGAATGCTAATAGAAATTATGATAAAACCATAGGAAAAAATTTAAAAAGTCCAATATTTTCATTTACTCTCCTCCCCTATACATATAAAGTTATGTAAAAGTAACATTGTGCATTTTCACAAACGCTAGAGAGCTGAGCTTTGGAAGGCTAATAGGAACTACGATAAAACCATGGAAAAAAATTAAAAAACTTCAAAAATTTAAGTAAGGCATTGCAAAAGTTTTGGACAATATTCCGCATATCTTACTACTTTAAAAATTAAGTATTATCCAATTCCTTTAAAAAAGAAGTGAAATCATAAAAAAACATTTCATGTAAAAAAAGGCCAAGTACGCGAGAATGGCATTCCGTAAAAAGAATTGAGATAAAAGTAAAGCCAAGTTCTCCAATACAAATTTCAAAATGAAAGGTTTTTACTAGTTTGGAAATATTTTTCTAAACTTGGCTATTACGGCTGTAAATGACTCTTAGGCACAGTGCTAAATTGAACATAAAGAAGTTTGGCTGTAATAGCAAAGTTTAAAAAATATTTCCAAACTAGTAAGAACCTTTCATTTTGAAATTTGTATTGGAGAACTTGGCTTTACTTTTATCTCAATTCTTTTTACGGGATGCCATTTTCGCGTACTTGGCCTTTTTTTACATGAAATGTTTTTGTTATGATTCATTCTTTTTATTTATAAAATATTACATATTATAGTTGATATTTTTCGTATTGCATCATTTTTCATAGTAATTCGGTGGATAATGCTTTTGAAGTGACTTTTCTTTTTTCTGGACAAATTTGAAGTTGCCTCCGCTGGTATCTTTGGCCAATCCACATTTACAATATATCCGTGAAAGGGTCGGTTTTTATGCCGTATTTCGTAAAATATTTTTCTTGTATGTACCATTCTTGCTAATGTATTCCACATTCACTTTACAGACGACGCTTTATACTCTTCGCCATTGCCTTTTTTCATATTAAAGATGTAATCCTCGAGAATTTTTGCTAGTTCCGTTATGATAGTACATTTACCAAGTGTAAAATTTCTCACCCGTTGGAACTCCGAGAATCAGGTATAAATAGAGCTTCTGGACCTCTGCCTGTTTAATGTGACATTTTTCGAAAATAATTTTTTGATTTATTCGCCTAACTGGCACCCCAATCTTTAATTTTTGATTCAATATTTCTTTTCAAAATTATGAAGACGCCGCAATGACGTTTGTTAAACTTACAACCATAGAAGTACAAGACACCTTTATAACGCATCTGTCATAATTTTGTCGCTGTGAAATCACAGACAGGGAAGAGTTTTGTCACTAGGAAACGTGCCGTTGCTATGAGATTTTACCAGTTAAAAATAGTCTAGTGAAATATTAAAAATAAAATATTAATAAATTTATAATAGCATAAATAATTATGTATCAAACTTCTTTTTCGAGCAAAATTATAAAAGTCACATAGACCCTTTTGAATCAAAAGGACAGTAATACCACGGATCACACGGATCACCAAATATGGTGATCCGTGGTAATACACGCATGGTTAAGGCACAGTGTACTGTAATTAGGGGGATGTTTACATGTAGGTACCTTGCAATAAAAAATAATTTTGGTATTGATCTATCTTTCTCTAATGTTCTGTTTATTGTGCAAGGGAAAAAATTTTAGATATTTTTTTGCGCTATTTCTGCATTTGTGTTTTTCCAAATTTAGGCAGCAATGCATGAGTAGACAACCACGTCAAAGCCCCGTCTTCCGAATCTCAAATCAACTATTTAAAAACGCACCTTTCTTGTAATAATATATATTAAAATGGCCAATCAACAGGTCGTAGTGCCAAATCGTTAAAGCTGTATCAGATCTAGCGAATTTTTGGGACATTAGTGGTGAAAACATCTAAAAATGCTACTTTTTAAGATGTACCTTCCCAAGTTTTGGACGAAAACACATTAACACAATAAAAAAAGGTTTCTCCTATTGTCACTTGTTTCTAAATAGTTTTAAGTCTTTATTACATCATAAAACAATTTACACTTGTGATAATCACGAATGACTTATTTAAGTTTTATGGGCGCACCCAGGGGGGCCTCGGGTCATACCCCCTCCCCCAAACCTAAGATATTTTCTACATATTTCATAAATAAAATGATAAAATAACATAAAATACGACATGATGAGAACTTGGGCCCCCAAAGGCCTCGGACCCCCCCCAAAGGCCTCGGACCCCCACCAAGACACATTTCTGGGTACATCACTGCAATTTGTTAACTAGACAACAATAAAAACTGGAAAAATATCTCAAATAAACAAGAAATCCAGAAAAGAAGCAATGTAAATACGATTTATGTTTATAGCTCAAGCGTCAGGGGATTTCTATTTCCAAAAGGTCGAACAAAAATGAAATTTAGTGGGATGGTAGACAGTCCCCTGATAGCACATCTAAGTTTGCGACCTCGGGGTGTTGCCGCTCGAGGGACGGGAGGGTGAAAACTCTGCATCGGGGCGCTTCGAGGAAAATAGCACCGTTGGAGTAGGTGGTATAAAAAAAAAGTTTAAACAAAATATGTAGATAACGAAATTGCGCACAACTATGGAATTATGCATTTTTTTGCTCCGACCAATATTTTTTGCTTTACGGCGCCCCCAGAGTTTAATCGAGGATTAAAACAATAATGGCTCCCAAAAAATTCAGGTATATTTTTTTTTCTATAAGAGTAAGGTGTTCTAAGTAAACTGTTGCTTCAATCTTTACACTTGACCTTATATTATAAAAGATATGATTTTAGCTCACACATATACTATACTATAGTAGTGTGAGTTATGGTGATCCTAATTTTTTCGAAAAAAAAAAGTTGCTCCGATTTCAAATTTTTTTATATATCTTTGCGTTTCAGATGATTTTGAAACTTTTTTGTCGCGCTGTCTGTCTGTCTGTCTGTCTGTCTGTCTGTCTGTCTGTCTGTCTGTCTGTCTGTCTGTCTGTCTGTCTGTCTGTCTGTCTGTCTGTCTGTCTGTCTGTCTGTCTGTCTGTCTGTCTGTCTGTCTGTCTGTCTGTCTGTCTGTCTGTCTGTCTGTCTGTCTGTCTGTCTGTCTGTCTGTCTGTCTGTCTGTCTGTCTGTCTGTCTGTCTGTCTGTCTGTCTGTCTGTCTGTCTGTCTGTCTGTCTGTCTGTCTGTCTGTCTGTCTGTCTGTCTGTCTGTCTGTCTGTCTGTCTGTCTGTCTGTCTGTCTGTCTGTCTGTCTGTCTGTCTGTCTGTCTGTCTGTCTGTCTGTCTGTCTGTCTGTCTGTCTGTCTGTCTGTCTGTCTGTCTGTCTGTCTGTCTGTCTGTCTGTCTGTCTGTCTGTCTGTCTGTCTGTCTGTCTGTCTGTCTGTCTGTCTGTCTGTCTGTCTGTCTGTCTGTCTGTCTGTCTGTCTGTCTGTCTGTCTGTCTGTCTGTCTGTCTGTCTGTCTGTCTGTCTGTCTGTCTGTCTGTCTGTCTGTCTGTCTGTCTGTCTGTCTGTCTGTCTGTCTGTCTGTCTGTCTGTCTGTCTGTCTGTCTGTCTGTCTGTCTGTCTGTCTGTCTGTCTGTCTGTCTGTCTGTCTGTCTGTCTGTCTGTCTGTCTGTCTGTCTGTCTGTCTGTCTGTCTGTCTGTCTGTCTGTCTGTCTGTCTGTCTGTCTGTCTGTCTGTCTGTCTGTCTGTCTGTCTGTCTGTCTGTCTGTCTGTCTGTCTGTCTGTCTGTCTGTCTGTCTGTCTGTCTGCCTGCCTGTCTGTCTGTCTGTCTGTCTGCCTGCCTGTCTGTCTGTCTGTCTGTCTGTCTGTCTGTCTGTCTGTCTGTCTGTCTGTCTGTCTGTCTGTCTGTCTGTCTGTCTGTCTGTCTGTCTGTCTGTCTGTCTGTCTGTCTGTCTGTCTGTCTGTCTGTCTGTCTGTCTGTCTGTCTGTCTGTCTGTCTGTCTGTCTGTCTGTCTGTCTGTCTGTCTGTCTGTCTGTCTGTCTGTCTGTCTGTCTGTCTGTCTGTCTGTCTGTCTGTCTGTCTGTCTGTCTGTCTGTCTGTCTGTCTGTCTGTCTGTCTGTCTGTCTGTCTGTCTGTCTGTCTGTCTGTCTGTCTGTCTGTCTGTCTGTCTGTCTGTCTGTCTGTCTGTCTGTCTGTCTGTCTGTCTGTCTGTCTGTCTGTCTGTCTGTCTGTCTGTCTGTCTGTCTGTCTGTCTGTCTGTCTGTCTGTCTGTCTGTCTGTCTGTCTGTCTGTCTGTCTGTCTGTCTGTCTGTCTGTCTGTCTGTCTGTCTGTCTGTCTGTCTGTCTGTCTGTCTGTCTGTCTGTCTGTCTGTCTGTCTGTCTGTCTGTCTGTCTGTCTGTCTGTCTGTCTGTCTGTCTGTCTGTCTGTCTGTCTGTCTGTCTGTCTGTCTGTCTGTCTGTCTGTCTGTCTGTCTGTCTGTCTGTCTGTCTGTCTGTCTGTCTGTCTGTCTGTCTGTCTGTCTGTCTGTCTGTCTGTCTGTCTGTCTGTCTGTCTGTCTGTCTGTCTGTCTGTCTGTCTGTCTGTCTGTCTGTCTGTCTGTCTGTCTGTCTGTCTGTCTGTCTGTCTGTCTGTCTGTCTGTCTGTCTGTCTGTCTGTCTGTCTGTCTGTCTGTCTGTCTGTCTGTCTGTCTGTCTGTCTGTCTGTCTGTCTGTCTGTCTGTCTGTCTGTCTGTCTGTCTGTCTGTCTGTCTGTCTGTCTGTCTGTCTGTCTGTCTGTCTGTCTGTCTGTCTGTCTGTCTGTCTGTCTGTCTGTCTGTCTGTCTGTCTGTCTGTCTGTCTGTCTGTCTGTCTGTCTGTCTGTCTGTCTGTCTGTCTGTCTGTCTGTCTGTCTGTCTGTCTGTCTGTCTGTCTGTCTGTCTGTCTGTCTGTCTGTCTGTCTGTCTGTCTGTCTGTCTGTCTGTCTGTCTGTCTGTCTGTCTGTCTGTCTGTCTGTCTGTCTGTCTGTCTGTCTGTCTGTCTGTCTGTCTGTCTGTCTGTCTGTCTGTCTGTCTGTCTGTCTGTCTGTCTGTCTGTCTGTCTGTCTGTCTGTAACGACCAACGCGCATAACTCAAAAACCGCTTGGCCGATTTTAATGAAATTTGATACCTAGGCTGGGTCTTGGGTCAAGATAGTCCCATTTAAAAATGAACAAAATCCACCCAATACAAACCAAATAAAAGGGTGGGGGAGTATTTCAAAAATTAGAGTTTATGTGAAAATATGACGTGTGTGATATCAAACGAAAAGTAATTGAGTATGGAGTTAAACAAAATACATTTTAGTTTTTTTTTCTTCAAAAAGGTTGGGGGTAGATTTCAAAAATTAGAATTTACGTGAAAATATGGCGTGTGTGATATCAAACGAAAGGTAATTGAGTCCGGAGTTAAACAAAATACAATTTAGTTTTTGTTTTTTTACGGGTGGGGGTAGACTTCAAAAATTTGAGTCAAAACATGACTTGTGTGGTATCAAACAAAAGGTAATTTAGTCTGGAGTTAAATAAGATATATTTCAAGTTTTAGTTTTATTAGCTCGCACGTACACTATAACTATAGTACCTAGTGTGAGCTTAGGGGCCCATATATTGGCAGAGTATTTTGAATTGCGCCCTTACATACCTCATGATCTACGGTCGAAATTTTCTTATTATTGTCCGAGAATAGCCAACACATGGCTTAGGCTATTCTCGGTTATTGCTGAACTATAAGTCAGGAAGATTTTCAAAGGCCCTGGATTTGAGGTATATAGAAAATTTTTTTGCTGATTCTTATAGCCCAAGAACTCATCTTTAAAGATCCGGTTTATGCCACTCTGGCACCCTTGAGTATTTTGAGATATTTGAGATAGCGGCCGATTCGGGAAAAATTGTTTAAAAACATATAAATCCAACGCTGGGCGTATTCTGTAGCTGTTGGGGTCCCATTAAATATAGTAAAAGCCTCGACCCCTTTCCCCTTAGGAACTTGGTCAAAATGGTGCCGCCATCTTGAATTTTTGACTATACTTTGAGAAAATCTGTAGAAATGAAATATAAAGCTCATTAAAAGACCTACCGAACCGAGCTACCTAGGTACTATCGTTGCAAAGATATGTACGTAATATTCTGAATTCTTACACATTTTATTCAAAAGAAATACAGCAAAATTTTTAAATTTGACCTATTTTCTTAAAAAGCAAGCTTTTGTGAAAAAAAGGATAACATACTTTTTTGTAGACAATAAAATTTCCATTTTAACATGTATCAACTAGTAGGAATAACTTTATTTCTAGCGGCCCAGTGGCATCCATATATGTGGGTGATTTACAGAAATCGTCGAAAATTTACTGAGTTTTTAGGTTTTTATCCAATTTGTTTAAAAACAAAGCTCTTTAGGAAAAATGTTTTACACGTCTTAATTAGACGATAATATTTTATTTACTATAAAAAATATGCTAAAAATTATGGACATTTAAATGCTGTCCCTTAACTGGGATCAAAAAAAAATAAAAATTATTTATTTTTTGCAATTTTTGCAAAAACTATGCTTTCTAGGAAATTACTTTTATTAAGAAAACTAAATTTCCTTTTTAACAATGTATGATTTAGTAGGATCAAATTTATTACTAAAGGCACAGTGACGTCCTTAAATGGAGGTTATATATAGAAATCAACAAAAATCTATTTTAATGAAAAGTTTTTCTGAATTTTTAAAAACATAAAGCTTCTTTAGAAAAATACAATGTATGCTATGTTATAGACTATAAAGTTTTCTTTTAAATTATGTATAACATAACAATATTATGTCGTCGTTACAATTAACATTTCAGCAGTTAAAAAAAAAAGTGCCTTAAAAATTTTTATTAAAGGTTTTTTAAAAATTTTCTGAAAACCCAAGATCTTTATGAGAACCTTAAATTGCAGTTTTTTAAGAGAATAAAATTTCCTTTCCAACGATTTATAGCTTTCTAGAAATTAGTTTACTCCTACGCTACAGTGCCGTCCATAAATAGGGGTGATTTACAGAAATCGTTAAAAATCTGTTTTATACATAAGTTCTCAATCAATTTTCTTTAAAACAAAGTACTTAGTGCAAAAACGGTTTATGCTATCTAAAAGGCAATAAAATTTTCATTTTAACGCTGTATAACTCAATTAAGTAAAGTTTTTTTGTTAAATAAAAACTTATAATTAAACTAGGTTTTTGAAGATTTCTGTAAATAACCTTTGTATCGTTTGCTGTAAGTTCAACCCTACTATATTATGCATTGTTGGAAATAAAATTTTATTCTCTTGACAATATTTTTTTAAATTTTTTCTCCTAAAATGCTTAGTTTTTACGAAAATAGCAAAAAACATTTATTAAAAATGGTTCCCAGATTGCGGACGCCACTGGAGCTTGACCCACAATATATACCGCGCTAAATAATATATGGTTTAAATGGAAATTTTATTTTCTAGAAAAAAGTAAACTACACTTTTATTCAAAAAGACTTTTTTTTTAAAAGAATTGGTTAAACTTAAAATTTTATTTTAAATTAGTCGTGCTAGAAATGAGCATATTGTGGAAACTTAAGGGTGCGTATCTTTGCAAGGGCAGTACTTACGCAGCTCGGAGATTTCTCGTTTGATAGGTCTTTTAATGGGGTTTGTATTTCTTTCCACATACTTTCTAAAAAAATCAGTACTTTTTGAGTAAAAGGCTAATTAAGGAAAAAATAGTCAAAAATCCAAGATGGCGCCGCCATTTTGAAATTGTTCCTCAATGTAGAGGGATCGGGAATTTTACTAGCTATCGTTTGCACCTAGTCTTGAAGTTATGTTTTCGAAAAATTTTTATTTCTTAATTTTTTTATTCAACATCCCATATCCAAGTATGTAAGGGCTCACTTCAAAAAATCATATCTTTTATAATATACGGTCAAATGTAACGAATCAAGCATCAGTTTACTTAGAAAACCTTACTCTTATAGAAAAAAAAGATACCAGAATTGTTTGGTAGCCATATTTGTTTTAATCCGCGATAAACTCTGATTTTGTTAACTACCCCCCAACTTTGGCGCGCAAAAACTATTGGTCGGAGCAAAAAAATGCATATTACTAAAGTTATGCGCAATTTTGTTGTCAACATATTTTATTTCAACTTTTTTTTATAGCACCTACTCCAACGGTGCAATTTTCCTCCAAACGCCGCGATGTAGAGTTTTCATCCCCCCTCCCCTCGAGCGGCAACCTCCTGAGGTCGCATACTTAGATGTACTATTAGGGGACCTATGTCTACCATCCCACCAAATTTCATTTTTGTTCGACCTTTTGCAAATAGAACCCCATATTTTGTACCTAACGCTTGGCCTTTTAGCTATATCAGTGTTTAAAGAGACCGTAGACAGTGTATACACTGTCCAAACCAAATTTAGTGAAAGATATATTTTTTATATTTCAAGAAAGATCAGAAGTTCCATGATGAGGACGCTGACCAGGTTTGTGTCCCTGAGAATCAGAAATTTGACCAACGTTGCTGTTCTTTTACGTGCTTTATTTCGGTATGGCTTTATAGACTGAAAGGCTGAAAGAAGGGATAATTTGAAATCTGCTATGGGCATGAGTCGGCTATGAGCAAGAGCCACCAACTGAAATATATTGTACGGACTTAGAAACGAATTGTTAGTGGCCTACCAAACGATGCTGCATAGGAAAATAATAAAAGATATTTGAATATTTTATTATAGATTATTAAATTGGTTATTAAAGAAATTCTTTTGGAAGAATATTGACCAAAAGACCTTATTAAGGAGCCGCCGATGAAGATGGCCCCTCACACCTTAAGGTAAAGGAAAAAATTGAGAATTTTACAAAAAGATATTTTTCAATGGCCTCGCGGTAACTTTTATGAAAGTCTTGAGGTACCTATAGGATATTATTTACATGCCAGCCATTGAATAATTTAAAATTTTCCGAGAACGACGGAGGGAGGTACAAGGATTAGTTAAATTTTTTCCATTTTTCAATTTATTTTGATGAGTTATGTTTTGAATACAAATGCTCAAAAAATCAAAAAGTGCAAAAAAAAATCCTTTTTCATAAAAACCTGGTCAGTTTGCCTCCCTAATAGACCATATTCATTTCGTTTGGGGGCTAAGATTAAGATATAGCCACAAAAGTTTTGATGTCATAAAGTTTAAAAAAAATCAATCGACTAGGCAGAGTTCGAAAAGAGAGGATTGGAGAAAAACCAATTGATATGATACAGAAACATCTAATCTGGCTGTAAACAGAATACATAACAAAGAAAGTACTGAGCAGGAGACCGGAAGAAAAATGAAAACGAGCAAGGTACTACTGGGGCGGATCGAGACTAATGCAGACTGGAATTCAGCCACCAAAGATTATTAAAAGCGGCATATTTTTGCCGCTGCTATTAAAGAACTACAACAAGAAAGCTTGGAACCTTTCCCAGGCACAGGATTTTTTTGACATTTTTGTGACACATGCAAAAAAACGTCTTTGGAAACGATTATTTTTAAAACAAATAGAAAATTAGGTATACCGTTTTTAACAGATATGCATAATAATGTTTGACTATGACTGAAAACAAAATACGAATAATAAAACAATATTTTTTGTCTACTACATTTTATGTCGTCGTACGAAAAAATAAGTTATTTTGTATGCCGGAGGGTCACAATTTTGGAGTTCTTGCGTTGAATGTAATTTGTAAACGGCCCCTTATAATGAATGTCGTTAAATTTAAAAAGTATGATCTTCTGTTAAAGTTTATTGCTTGCTAACTGCATTAATACGATTGTTTTAAAAATACTGCCTTGAATAGAAATAAGTACCCAAAGTAAAATTATCATTTAAAAGATTTAATTATCCTTTACCGAACTATTTACTTCACTGACTGCAAAATAAATAGTACTTACTGGCTTAGTTGTTAGTTACACCTACACTTAAGTTCATGTATGTGAATTTCAATAATTTTTTGTCAGTAAAAGTTTGTAGTCATTAACATGCACGAATGCATATCATAATAACTTGTTATAAAAAGATAATAGAAAAATACTAAGTTGGTTTGAATGGCAGAAAGACGCTGAATATAAAGAAGTTTGAAACAAAATTAATTAAATTATATACTTCAAAGGAAAGGGGGATAAGGCAAGTAAAAGTGCGTCTACGGGCATAACTACCCCATATAGAAAAAATATTATCCACATCAGAAAAAAATGGATCCACGATGGATGTCTTTCTAGCCAATTAGCCCACTCCAAGTGAACTCCAGGCTATATCAGCCTTAAAAAATTTTTCTTAATATCTCGGAAACGGAACCTCCCATGAAGTTTTTAGTAATAGGTGACATAAATTATTTAGAAAATATGTTCTACTATACTTCGAAAACCGTATATTATTGCGATGCCCCGTTAAGAAGTCAGGAGCGGATAGTTCACAACTTGCATTCCATTTGCTATTGGTTGACATAGTCAGCTGATATATGCCATATATTTTGAGGTTATGGTTTATGTTTGTTATGGAGCGGATAGTTCACAACTTGCTAGGCATATTATGAAAATTCAAGGCGGGGTTTTTAAAATTAAAGCTCTCCTGTCCTCGTTTTGGGAGGTTGAAATCGGTGGTAAACCAAACCTAACCTTGGTCAATTGATGGGAAACGTATCCTAACCTGGGCGTGTCTGGACAGGTTAGGATACGTTGGTGAATAATTTATCAGGGTTAGGTTAACATCGATTTCAACAGGACAGGGAAGCTAATTTAAAAAAATATAATATGTTTTTAAAAAACAATTAAAAAAAAACTCATCGGTATATGCATACATTTAGGTAAATTCAATAGGTATGTACTGCACAAACCACTACACTTTTTAATCACTTACAACTATATATATTCGTATTTTACGCCGAAAGCTGTAAACATAATGTTTGTTAAATTCTTGACTGGTGGCACCATCTCTTAATATAATAATATCCTTAAACGGCAACGTTGGTTTTCTTTAGGAACTTTAGCCGCTCCTTCAACATCAAAAAGTCAGCTGACTATTTCGACCAATAACAAACGGAATACAAGTTGTGAACTATCCGCTCCTTAAGAAGTCAGCATATTTTCACTTTTTAAACTGTCAAAAATCTATCATTGGCATTAATGGATTTCGACCAAAAGCTAATCAGCTCTTTACTGTATTATACACTATTTTACCTAAGAATTGCATGAAAATCGGTTCTGCGGCGTAGGAGCTATCGTGTTACGGGGCCCCCATCTATTCTCTATTTAGCTATCTTCAATCCATCTTTGGACATAGGCCTCTCCCAATATCTTCCACTCTTTTCTGTCTGCCGCCTTATCAAAAAGAAAAGAAAATATAAATAATTAGCAGATTATTGTTGGGTTTCGTTTTTAATTTTGTGCAGTTTGTTTTCCTGATGTGCTTGAATTCTTGTTTTTTGTTGTTCCAATGTACGATCTAGTCTGAAGGTCTGATGAAGACAAAAACCATTGTCGAAACGTTACCGATGGATTAAAACGTATATTTACCAGAACAACAGTGTCCTTATTCCCACTAAATTTACCTATATAAATTTGTGTTTGTTATGATTTTAGTGTAGTTCATACTTAGGGCGACAAATTCGATTCAGCCAATTTTTTAAGCAAGAGACAACAAGGCAAAATATTTAAATATCAGTCAATAGGTGGCACTACATATTAGAGTCCTACGGACACCTATTCGGTTTCTAAATTGTGGGCCTTATTAAAATTTTAGGGATGACAAAAAACAACACATTTTGAGTTTGACACTGACGTTAATTTTTGCCTAAAAACACAAGTGGGCGGCTAGTTTTTCAATAGCAACAGAAAAAATAAAAGAATGGAGTAAATAACAAAGCCTATTTTTTTGTCAAAAACCAGGGGATGCCATTTCATCTTATAAATAAAAATAGAAAAAAGTGTTTATTTACTGTGATAGAAAATACCGATAATCTCGAAGAAGACTTAGCTACAATAGGATGGAACACATAATGTTACTATGAGCCTGCCTCCAAATACATCCAGAGCAAAATATATTTAAAGACCTTCCGATATCATTGATTCAGAATATGAAAAAAAAATCTCCTGATCCACAGATGCTTGGTGTTCTGTGATAAGAAGTAAAGTTTTCGGGAATCTTTGTAAATTAAATATAATAAATAGGTTGTTTTTATTGTCGTACTTTATTTTTGTTTCCACAACCTCGTAGAAAAAATATTTTACCCACATACTGGTTAGGTAAATTACTATTTCCGGCGACCACATATGCAAATGTTGGATTTTACACGATTTCCATCCTCAGAAAACATTAAATTTCATCCATGTGCAGAAATTTTTTCGCACATGTGTTACAAGTACTTTCAGTTCTTCGGCACATGTATGGCAAGTGTTTAACTGTCACAATACTTTTTCGCACATGTGTTGCAAACTACTTTCCCACACGTGCGGAAAAGCAGTTTCATTTGATTTACGCAAAATTAAACACAAATTTTTACAAAAATTAGTATAGTTCAACAGTTTTCGTAGGAAAAATAGCGTCCATAACTCGACAGAAAGTAACTTTCTCACGCTCGTGTGAAATTTGTCACTTTCTTCTCTTGTTATGTAATAAATAAATAAATAAATGAAAATGGCTTTATTTTCAACTCAGCGAAGTTAAGCACAAGCTTCTGTTAACTGAGCAATATATTAATTATCAAAAACTATCTTATAAATTGGTTCGTAATCCCGTGATTTTGTTTGTTACGCTATGGCCAGCCCTTAAAAAAAGGTTTTGTAAATAGAAAAAATTGTATGTCTTTAAATACATACTTATAATCATTTAACTTATATTAACTTATATTAAACGATATTTTATTTTTTCAAAATTTCTGAAAATGTGAAAATCCGGGTCACGTGATATTAGTTAAATTTTCTCAATCGAATTGACTTGCCCCCGGTATATGGGGGTGGCGCTTCAGTCAAGAGGTTGATGGCTCTTGTCTGATTTATAAAAAACTAGTTGAAACATTATTTCTGTTCATATGCAAGATTTTTTAAAAATCTTCAAACGTATCTTGTTAGATTTTTGATTTTCTTTTGTACATTTCCAAAAAATACTAAAATCGAAACAATTTCGCTACAGTTTTCTATAACACAATTAGGCTACTGAAATGCCAAACATTGTTTTGAAATATTTGTTGTGTTTTAGCCATAACTTTTTTTTTATTTTTTGAATAAAATGATTTCGCGCAAAACTGCTAAGATACGTTTGTTAAAAATGCTTTAAAAAACTACCCCTCAAAATTTCGACGCGTTCCGCTTTCTCGTTTTCTATTTCTATTAGAACAAAGATTTGGGCAAAAAACGCGATATCAGTGTTGTCAAATGTTAAGCCTATATTTTTAGTTGCTGTATCCAGTTCTTTTAGTATTTTTATCAGTTCTTCTTTCTTGTCTGTTATTAAGGCAATATCATCAACATATCACATCTTCTAGGGCCTGGTTAAATAATTTAGGGGACATTGTGTCTGTCTGACACCTCTTCTTATGATAATTGGCTTGGTTCCTTCGTGGATTTTGATTGATGTTGTTGCTTCGCTATATATATTGGCTATTAAATCTGTATATTTGTGATCTATTGGGCTTTTAATTAAAGATGCTTTTACTGCCCACTGGTCAATGCTATCGAAAGCTTTTTCGAAGTGTACAAACGCAATATATAGTGGAATGTTATATTCGTTTCGGCTTGTTCTATTAGAATTTTCATGGTTAATTAGTGGTCAACTGTACTGAAACCTTTTCTAAAGCCTGCTTGTTCCTTTGATTGATATCCATCAAATTTTGTTGTTAGTCTATCTGTTAATATTTTCGTGAAAAGCTTTTAAATTACATTGAGGAGTGTTATAGTTTGATAGTTTTTTAGGTCTGCTCTATCGCCTTTCTTGTGTAGAATAATGGTTATGGATTATTTCCAGTTGTTTGGGATTATTTTTTCTTTTAGTATTTTATTCAGGAGAATGTGGAGGGTATTAACTACAGCTTTACCGCCGTACTTAAGCATTTCTGCCGTTACTCCGTCTTTTCCAGGTGATTTGTTATTTTTCATTTTCTTTAATGCTCCCTATTTCCGCTTTGCTTATTTCAGGTTGTAGGTATGAGTTTATGTCCTCTATTTTTGTTTGTAGTTTCTTCATGGTCTGTCGTGATGATTCCCTTTTTGTTTGGTATAATTCTGTATGGAATAGTTGTGTGATATTTATGATATCCTCTTTAACGTTAGTTTCTATGCCGTTAATATCCTTTATTTTAATTATTTCATATCTACCTAGAGTCGGCCTTAGACATTTCATATTTCTGTTATTTTCCACAACTCTCTCAACTTTAATTTCATGGCTCTTTCTTTTATTTTATTTTTCATTTTTCTTATACTTTTATTTATTTCTGTGTATTCTATAGATGTTCTTTTTCCTTCTCTCTCGAGGGTCCGCCTTTTTCCATCAGTTTTTCTTTCTTTTGATATACAATTTTTCCCTCTTTTTATATTTTTGTGCTATATCTTTTCCTACCTCGGTCATAGCTTTTGTCAGCGTATCATTTATTTCATCTATAATTTCATTTTTGCATCCTAAGTTTTGGGTTAGCTGTTCCTTTAGCCTTTCTTTGTATATAGCTTTATTTTGTGTAAGTTTATTCATGTCAAGTTCAGTTAATTTTTCTTTTCATTTCGAAATTGCTATCAATGCAGATTTTTGTTCTGACCATCCTGTGATCACTGCCTGTTGTAAAGCTGTTTAGGACTGTTACATCTCCAACGCTATTTTTATCAGTAGTCAGTATGTAATCAATTTCGTTTTTCGTTATTCCATTAGTGCGGTTTCTTTCTATAGAACGAGTTCATTGCATAAAGCTGTTTTTCCTCTAGATAATTCATTAAGGTTGTGGCCCTGTCATTCCTTTTTCCATATCCAAAATCTCCTATCTTATTCTCTTCGATGTTCATCCGGGGCCCCCATAGTTTATTATAAATCACAAATAAAAAATCGACTAAAATCATAAAGGAAAATGGCATGACAGTCAAACAGAAATTTTTAAGAACTCGACATTATCAAAAACGTCATTAATGAAAACCAGACGAGTGCAAAATCGAATTTTTGAATTATCAAAACCGGACAAAATCAAAAAGGACATAATCATAAAAAGAGGTCGGGACTGGCTTGCATCGTTCGCCTAAAGAAGAACGGTTTTGATATTGCTATGCAATTGAAGCGTCCTCCACTGCAATGTATCTACATAGGGATTGCTATAGCGCATACGGCATTTTTATTACGCTCCCATCCTTAAAAAAAGTCAGACGTTGGACCCTATGTTAAGATTCGTTTGCAATTAATTGACCAAGGAGTTCGGTTTGGTTAACACCGACTTCGACCTCTCACAAGAAATACAGGGGAGCTAATTAAAGGAAAAAAAAACAGACATTTTTATTTTTGTATGTATTTTTGGGTTAGAAAACAACAAGATTATTTATTCAATATTTAAATTTGCCACCAAACTTCCATGATACCGATTTGTATAAAAGGAAGAGAGAAGAACATGGATACATGAAAAGAAAGGAGAGAGTTCCTCATGCTAGGCCCGGCCCCTTTTTATGATTTTGTCCTTTTTGATTTTGTCCGGTTTTGATAAAAGACGTTACTTATACTGAACTTCGATTTTGCTCTTGTCTTGTGTTGATGAATGACGTTTTTGATGATGTCCGGGTACAATTTTACTCTGACTAGTAAGACATGAGGATCACAAACCTCACGGTCTATATGCTTTATTTGCTGGTTCTTTTATGTTTTTGTTGTCTCACTCTTTAGGCTTTTCAGTAATTATTTAGGCGCTGCTCAGCAGATCCGCTGAATTAGAAAATGAAATTAGTTCTTTCAAATCAGCTACCAAAGCGAACCTTAACCCCGTAGGTCCTCCAAAAAAACTTCATATGCACTGATATACTAGACCCCGATCTATTGAAGAGAGAATCGAAATCATGAAGGACCCTGTTATAAAAATATACCTATTACCTTGTTTTATAAAAATAATTAGCCTCAAAAATAGAGCTTCAGGAAATTTTATATTCGTATTAAGCACCATATTATAATTATTTATAATTCAATTAAGTAAATATTGTTAGCAATAAGATTATTGTCAACCGGTGTTATTGATTCTTTGTTTTTTTAGCTCACACTATAGTAGTGTGAGCTATGGTGATCCTAATTTTTTCGAGAAAAAAAAAGTTGCTCCGATTTCAAAACTTTTTATATATCTTTGCGTTTCAGATGATTTTGAAATTCTTTTGTTGCGCCGTCTGTCTGTCTGTCTGTATGTCTGTCTGTCTGTCTGTCTGTCTGTCTGTCTGTCTGTATGTCTGTCTGTAACGACCAACGGGCATAACTCACAAACCGCTTGGCCGATTTCAATGAAATTTGGTACCTAGGCTGGGTCTTCGGTCGAGATGGTCCCATTTAAAAATCAATAAAATCCATCGAACACAAACCAAATAAAAGGGTGGGGATAGATTTCAAAAATTAGAGTTTATGTGAAAATATGGCGTGTGTGATATCAAACGAAAGGTAATTGAGTCTGGAGTTAAACAAAATACATGTTAATTTATTTTAAAAAAAGGGTGGGGGTATAATTCAAAAATTAGAGTTTAAGTGAAAATATGGCGTGTGTGATATCAAACGAAAGGTAATTAAGTCCGGAGTTCAACAAAATACATTTTAGTTTCTGTTTTTTTAAGGGTGGGGTGGATTTCAAAAATTTGCGTTTAAGTCAAAACATGGCTTGTGTGGTATCAAACAAGAGGTAATTTAGTGTGGAGTTGAATAAAATATATTTCAGTTTTTAGTTATATTAGCTCACACGTACACTATAACTATAGTACCTAGTGTGAGCTTAGGGGCCCATATATTGGCAGAGTATTTTTATTTTGACCTCTGCATTTTACTTCTTGTTATTCACAAGAGTGGATCCGGTATATGTATACGAGGTCCAAGTTCTCATTCTCGCGCATGGTGTTAATGTATACCTATATACTACATATATGGTCCAATAACTTTTAAGTTAATGATGAATACCTATTTCTAGGTATCTTAGGTAGCGAAAACCAGCTCCATTTTATTTAATAAATTTTAAAAACCCTGTCTGCCATTCGTGGACTGTTAGCTTATAATTTTTATCATAGTTAAATATCCATAAGATAGGTATGTTTTTATGTCTAGAAGTGAAGAATAATATTATCCGGTTTGTATTTTGATAGTTGATCACAAAAACATTACGGTACATTTTAAATTTTGTTAAACATTATTTGGTTAATTAGATTTCAAATGTGGGTTAGTAGGTATAAGATTGGTATGGTGGCACTAATATGTATTAGATGTATCGAATTTGTCAATCTTTCAATAAATCTCACGTGTTAAGGAAGCACACCTTAGAAATTAATTTAGTTATTTATAAACGACAATTTTTTCGTTCAGCATCATTTCTAGATAACCATAAAACCAGCTGGGACCGTACGTTAAGTTATTGCTTATTAAAGTTAAAGCCTTTTAGCTTCTCCAATTTTCGATACCTACAACTGTACCCGAATAATAGGACATAGTAATATTGTGTTGTTGGTAAAACGTCAATTTCATGGAAAACATGTCTCATCGCTCAGTTTATAACGTCCTTTAAATGCCACTCTCCACTGCTCTCGGTCCTCGTTGAGAGCAGTGGCATGCAGTGATAATCAAAAGCAGGGTAGGCAAAAATTGGCATTGTTTTCCAGTTGAAAATATTCGAAAAAAATATATGTACAGTTCTGGTCTAGGACAACTAGGCGCCGCCAAATGGGCGCCGGGCCAATTGGGCGCCGGGTAACTCGGCGCCGCCAACTGGGCGCCGGGTCAAATGGGCGCCGGGCCAACTCGGCGCCAGAGAAATTTTTTTTTTGGATAAAATGTGTAGATGAAAAACAAAATATATTATTTATATAAAAACATCTTTAAAAACCCTTTACGCAATTTTTTTGAAATTTGTTTTTGTTAAGTAAAGTTAAATCCATTAAGTCGACTGTTGAATCTTGGTAGTTGTAGTGCTTGGTAACCTGGTAACACTACAATTTACGTTTTTTATTACCACAATGGCGGATCCAAAATGGCAGATTTCTTTATTTTTAAACCGATTTGTCCGAAACTTGAAAGTTTGCAGTGCATGAGTTACTAAATACAGTTTTATCCTCAAACTTAAAAAAATCAAAATGGCGGATCCAAAATAGCGGATTTTCTTATTTACTAACCGATTTGTCTCAAACTTGGAACCATTCCGGTACAGTGCGATCATGTACACATGCACACACATCTTGAGCCATTATTTTTTAGTTCAAGGACTGTAAATAGACAGGACTGCCCAATCAACTAAAAGTGCCCGCCGCACAGTGATTGAAGCCTATGAAAAAAGTACCTTGATTCAAACTAAACAAAATAAACAAAAATAAATTAAGGATAGTCCTTTGAGTTTGGAACATATCGGGAAAATCGTCAGGCAAACTTGGAATTTGGTTTTATTTACAATTTCTTCCTGTTAAATTAATTACATTTTAAGGAGTGTTTAACTCAGGATGTCTGCTTTTTATTTCATTTAAAAACACTGTTTGCCGAAACTTTAAAATTTTTTTAAAAAGTAAGACTTATAATTTATTTCTCTGGAGCAAAAACTGTCTTGCCCAAAACTTGCCTAAAAAAGCTACTTATAACATTTTATTCTCTAGGATCTTCTTTTTTTAACCATACCTTTGGCTGCTAGTTTGTGCTCTTTTGGTAAAATTAAGTAGATACTGTGTTATTGAACAAAATACCAATTTGATTATTTAGCAAACATTGGAATACTTCGCTGACTTTTACATACCAGGTCTCACTAGCGTGAAAAAAGTAGTATTTTTTCCTATAAACGTGGACAGGGCGTTCCAAATTCAACGCTTTTGAGGAATTAGGTGTTTCTAGGGGAAATAGCAAAAAACTGACCGCCACTCTCGAGGCCCGATTTTCAAGGGAAAGTTAAAACCGCATAGATAGTAAGCCGTTTCTAAGCAACAGGGGGTTGTTGAAAAGTGTTCATTTAGGGAGGGAGCCTCTAACTTTTTTATTTGTGGAACTTTCATCTGTCACTGTTACATTACATTTCTTTATTTTTTTATATTATTTGTAATTTTTTATTGTTTTTTATTTAATATTTTAATTTATTTACTAAGTTTTGATGACCCAAATAAAAAATTATTTAAATAATAAAAATAATAAATGAAACAAAATATTGAGTGCGATGCGACATTTCAATTTAATTCAATTCAATTCAAATATGGTTTTTTTGTTATAGAAAAACTTAATATATTAACAATACTTAGCTTATCCTAGTTACCTACTTTTAACTTTTTAAATTTTTATCCTAAATTTAAGTATCTTTGGCATCACATTTCAAAGGACATTTTACACTGACTTTAAAAAAGAAAGAGGATGATTTCATCAGAAAAATATCAACTACATTATTTAATACTTCATAAACTAAAAGTGACAGATTAAATTCAATTTGACAGTAAGATTATTTGGTACATACTCAATTTACCCCAAAATGAAATTTTTATACATAAAAAAATCATGGGCCCCCTCCCAAATTGCCTTAAAACGGCTTGCTATAATATTATTGCAAAATATATTATTTTGGCAGCCATTTTGTCAATTGGATTTTAAGTGAAGAGGCACAGGAGGCAAGGAATAAAGATTATTAAAAATTTTGATTGCTTTATTGTAGAAAATGTACTAGAATTTTGACTAATGCAGATGTATTTAATTTAACCTGCTGTGCGTTGCTTCGGATCCTATAAGTAAGTATATAGATTAAGGACGGAAGCAAGTCAGCAAGCAAGATGTAAAATTAGTTATTGTTAAAAAATAGCACTTTTATATCTTATTTTTGCTTTTTTATATATTTCCAAAACATTAAAACTTTTATAAATCAGGGGTTTTTTAATTATTTAGTTTATTTTTTATGTGTTAGATTCATGGATATTTTGACGACCAAAAAAAAGGTTCTGTCTATGAACGTCTATGGGTAGGATTGCCAACCCGTCCTGATTTTCAGGACTATCCTGATTTTTATCAAAAGGTTCTACGTCCTGACAACACCATTATCAAGACAGAAAATGTCCTGATTTTTCGAACATAGAAAAATAAAATACCTCTCAAATATGTAGTCATATAATTTACATTTCTTAGTCCGTTGATTTACTGTTAAAGTATTTAACGTTATCATATTTTCCAATATTGCCACCCCCAATGGAGATGAATACTTCGATTTTTGTTCACTGATGATGTCATCAAAAAAGTTGTAAAAACATTATTTTTAGCATTTTTTAAGAACTTTCCAACTATGTATTACAACATCAATTTATGCTACATGTAACGCAAATATTATAATTCTTTTTAAACATACCTATATGATGTTATTGGTGGTGGGGAAAGTACCTATGATCGAGTGTCTCCCTACGCCTTTTTGTATTTGTATATTGACAAGCATCGTGAAAATTTCTAACTGGTAACCGGAAGTGAAATATTTTTATTAGATAGGTAGTTATTAGTAAATAAGTACCTACTAAAAATGTCTTAGCAAAATTAAAAACTATTTTTAAAATTGATAATTTAAAAAAATTTAAGATATTTTATGTTTTAGTTTTTGATAACAATAATTGGCTGTCCTGATTTTGGATCAAATGTCCTGACAATTTAAAACAAATGTCTTGATAAACCTAAATTTAAAGTTGGCAACCCTCACGGTCCGTAAATAAACCGGTTGTCTGGTAACTCCCAGCCAATAAGACTTCGGCAGCCTATGACGCGGCAATATGCCTGCTCCACGATCAATAAAGAGAGACCTATACTATATTATGAGAGAAATAAAGAAAGATGCCGTAAAAATACCAAAATTATAAAAAAATTAAATAATTTAAAAATTTATGTTAAAAATTCCAACAATTTTATAAATATCAGATTCAGGACACGATTATAAATACTTCTAGTACGTTAATTCGAATATCTTCTTCATATTAATTTAACTTTTTTCGCCGAACACTAAGGCAATATTGATTTTTCTTGTAATGAGTTTTTTTTTGAGAAATTTTATCAAAAAAATTAAAGGAAAGGAAATTGAAATGACTTTAAGTCAATGGCGTAAGGGAACATTCATAAGTTACATAACGCAAAGATTCAGGATTACAGGAAATACATTGACTATAACGCTAATATTCCTTCCCCTTCCAAGTTGAGGGTCCACCATTACTAACTTTTTTATTCTTAAAGATAGAAAAAAGTTTAAATTGGCAAACTAGTAGAATTTTTGATGCTCTTCAAGATGCTTAAATAAAAAAAATCGAACATTGAGTTTTCGAGTTTTTTTAAAAAACATAAAACCAATTTTAATTTAAACATCCTGCATTTTAAATTTTCAAAACCAGTTTGCCAATTTATTTTTTTTCTATTTTTAATAATAATCACGTTAGCAATGGTGGACGTTTAACTTGGAACACCCAGTATATAATTTAAGAATGGTCCTCATCAGTTTTGTTTTTAAATCATATTGCAAGTAACAAAAAACTATACCTATCTAATTATAGAATAGTTAAAAAATAATTTTCTTTAACTTTTTTACTGTTTTTCGACTCTCATCAGTCCCTGTATCATCATTTCATTGTGGATTCATTTTGCTTTTTGGCATTTATAAATTTGATTCTTATGATCACTCTTTGTTTTACAACTAAATTTACCAATGTATATGGGATAGAAACTTTTTTAAATATAAATTTAGTGAATCGCTTCACAATATTTGTTTTAAATTAAAAATTGGCACCATGCAATTTTATGAACCATTTCTCCATTTTGATAAAAAAAAAATTTCCATGATGGTGAAGGCTCAGTTAAGCCTCCAAAAGAAAGGCTTTGCACCCAAGATGGCATGGAATATGAATGCATGTGGATTTGTTCATTTTCATATGTATAGCAACCAAGTTCAGGGTGATGCTTTCGTGCTAAAATCCTGCAATATAAACTAAAGCATCTTTTTCTAAAATTTCTTTTAGTTAGTTAACACATTTATAGCAAGCACGGAACGGGTATAAACACTACTAGAAGACGACAAGACCCAAAATGTACAAAATTTCCTGGCAAAAGATGAAATTACGCTATAAATAGCGTTTGACTGCTGATTCCTAGATAAACTGTGACGTAACCCTGACGTCACGGCCGTCATGACACCGAGTTATCAGACAACCGGTTTTTTTAAGGACCGTGGGTAACCCTAACCATGGGTCTTACAAGATATTATTGACTACTTATTTTGCAAGGGGCCCACTTCCGTCTGTGGCAAGCTAACCCGACCTTTAGTGGAGGGCCTACCGGGCAGTTGCTCGGTTGCCCGTCGAGCCAGTCCGACACTGCTTCTAAAATATGTTCGATATTACATAGTTAGGTATGACCGTACCAATGCGTCAGCCTGTCACCAATAAACTTTCTTTTTACGTAAACATATAATTATTTCGAAAAAATATTCTTTAGACATATTATTTTCCTGAAATTATAAAAAATCGCCCTCATCCAAACGTCTTCGGTCAAAAGAAAGTGTGTTAAATTGCTTGCGTTTATATGCACGATCCGGTTCATATGATCACATATTAAAGAAAAACAGATTCTATATTCTTTTTTAGCCATAAATACTACAAGATTTTTTTAAAACTAAAAATGATTTTCTTTTTGACAAATCAATAGAACGGAAACAAGAAGTTGGACAAAAATTGAAACTAACACCCTAAAATTTTAAAAATTAAAAATTTAAATATGTGTTATTTTCCCAACAGAATAAAATACATCAGCAAACGGTAACTTTATTTTAGTTTTAGTTTCCTTAAAATAGTACTTTTTTAAAGTTTTAATCCGAAATCTGTCCTGCTGACTTTGTACAATAGTCGTAAAAATTAGAATTTTCCTCATGTGCTAAAAGTCCTACTGTAGGGTATGTTTTGGTTTAAATCAAACACTTTATACAATAAATATAAAACAGTTTTAAAAACGATTTAAACTTTAATGAATACAAAATAAAACTCTGTTGCAATTTAAAAATTGTTACAAGACTTTTCTTATGACCTATAAAACAAACAAGACCCAAAATATTAAAATAAACACTTTAACTTAGCAAAATAAAAAACTGCAAAATATTCTTCAAATACAAAAATCTTTCTTTACTGACAATTAATTTAAAGGTGTTAGTTTAATTTCAACAAAAATTAGATTGTGACTACCCACTTGCCTCCTCAAAGTTTGGGTTTTTATTAAAGGTAGGTTGGACCTAAGTAATCCATTTTCTCTTCTTTTTAGAGCTCTTAAAAATAAGAAAACCTAAACAAAAACAGAGATATAATGACAGTTTATAGAACACTTTCCTATCTCACAGTTTTTCTACAGCCAATCACGTTGAAGAGAAAACCTATTTACTTAAAGTTTCCTCTCGCTTACAACTCCCATTCTTTTTTTTATTTTTGTGTGTCCCAGAATTTCATTTGTTTCAAAGATTAACTGTCTGTAAGTATTTTTTAGCATATTTTATTTTAAATATTATAATTTTATTTCATTTTTTATTATTCTTACAGACCAGACCACCTGATAATGGTTTTTTAAAAACCGAAACGCGTCGTGGTTAGACAATAAAATATTTGTGAAATAAGCAGGACTTTTCGTTTCTTCTCCTTTAACAATGGTTCAAGGACTTCACCCTGGAGAAATCTACAATTCATTATTCCCATTCATAACTTCCTTTGTGTGGTAGGCGGCACCTAGACCTTTACCATTGTAGTGGAAGGCGGAACCACTTTCCTATCTCTGCAAAACCATATTTTGCGCTTTTTGTTTGTTCAAGCTGGTTTCGTACAATGCCACAATCAAATGTAATTTGCATTCCCGACAATATGAGGAGCGATCTTTTCGAAAAATTATAGCGATAATTGCACCGTGTGTCAGCTATTTACAACTACATACAAAAAAGTTATCAATCAGATAATTTTTGCCCTCAACGTATTTTTCCTCAAATTTCAAATTGCTGTGTTCACATTTAACGCAAAATCCTGCAAAGTCAGGCTTTTTCGCAAAAATATTTAAAAAAAACACGTTCCATGTAAAAACTGGTTGAACTAAAATATATGGAGAACGTAATGTTAAGAATTTTAACTCTCTAAAAAGTTTTAGTATTCCCTAAAACCAGCGCGAATTATTCTGCCGTGGTCAATACAAATGCAGTATCTGCATAGGGATTCCCGTAGCAGTTACGAGATTTTGAATTTATTTATTTTATGTGAATTAAAAAGCGCCTAATAAATGGTTATATTTTGTCTAACATCAATGTATATGTTGCCGAAAATTGGATATTTTATCTAACATCAATGTATATGTTGCCCCCTCCCCTTTGATGCGATTTGCCAGAGTGATTAGCTATGCCTAAATGTTGTCGTTTATATATATATGTTGTTTGTTGCTTATAACTTGTACTTATTCTCATATATATATTTTCTGAGAATGTATATATAATCTGTGAAACCATCACAAACAAAATAATAATAGAAGTCTCGTCGTTCAGGTTGGTTAAGGTCAAGATTACACTAAACGTGTTACTACGTTGGAATTGGTAAAACCCATCCTCATTGTTGATGGCAATATGATAAAGACACTCCTCTGCGTCTAGTAAGCAACGAGCATTAATAATGAAAAAGACATCTTTGTTGCTTCAGTTTTTATGTAAATTGCATACGATTCCACATCTTCCAATTTCCAATCTTCACTTCTTTCCATAACAAGCTTTAGTTTTTGGCCTTTAGAAATATATAAATCATAACAAAAACATTTCATGTAAAAAAGCCAAGTACGCGAAAATTATATTCCGTTAAAAGAATTGCGTTAAAAGTAAAGCCAAGTTCCCCAATACAAATTTCAAAATAAAAGGTTCTTACTAGTTTGGAAATATTGTTTTAAATTTGGCTATTGCAGTACACTTTTAGGCTTGAAGAAACTTTTGAATTACCCCTTCCAGTAATACGTAAAGTAAGTCGAGTGATACCTTGTTTTGAAGGTATCTTGAATCTCTTTACAAAACTGCATAAATTTTATCTATTAAATTAATTCGTTTTTAAAATATTGGCCTCCAAAGTGATAAAAAATAAAAATAAAAATAGACAAATTAAGAAAATTGGTTACTGCCAAATGTTCCACACTGATAAAAAGTAAATCATCTGTTTCAAGATTTTTTAAAAAATATACATGAAAATCGTTTTTTTTAAAATAATTTTGTAGGCAAATATCTCCAAAACGAAACTATTTTTTTCTGTTACAATCATTATCTTTTGTCAGTTTTCTTTTTAGAATGCTCTCATATTTTGCTTAAAGATTTCTAAAATATATTCGAATTATGGTCCTTAATTTACAGAAATCTTTGATTATTTAAAAGGGATCGTTTGTTTCTTTAAAAAAAAGATATTTGCTAGATTACCAGCAGCACCTGATCTGGTGATTTTGAAAATATAAATTCCAAGTTAAAAATTTTTTTAAATTCTAGTGACGGCATATTGACGGTATTTTTTAAAAATATATAATGCAGAAGCGGCTGTCGACGTGGAGTGCCAGTTTAGATTTTTTGAACATACATGCTTAAAACAAACAATTTATTTGCTTAGGTGTGTAGTACATGAGAGAGAGGCACTTTTGTATTTGGAGTTCTCTGAAAAAAGGGGGCGATTTCTGCTCCCGTCGCCCGCCCTCTCCCTGAGACCGCCACTGTCTTGTATTAGAATTTTCCATCTAAATTAGGGTGACAATACGTCCTGATAAAACCGGACATGTCCGGCTTTTTGGGCAAAATGAAAATGTTCGGCCGGCTTTTTCTTCGTCCGGCTTTTTCGCGATCCAAGAGACCTTAGGAGGGAGGAATCTAGGGGGGTTAGAGCTCCAAGCTTAAAATTAGCTTCCCCAAACGAAAAAAGCACAATTTATCAGGAACCTCAGGAACAAACTGTTCAAGTCACTTAAAAATTTTCGGCATGGCGCTTATACTTTTGAAATTAACCACAATTTTTGCATTTTGGTAACATTTTTTCCCAAATTTTTGGCACCATTTATTTTTTAAATTATTATTTTTTTTTTAATTTTTGCTTGCTGCATTATTTTTTTTTGTTTAAATCAAAAATTTTCTGGTAGGTATTCGTGGGTAGAGGACAGACCAAAAAGAAACTAATGTACCTTTGGCAACGTTGCGGATTTAATTAATCCTTTTTCAAGAAAAAAGATTAATTAAATCCGAAACGTTTATTCTATAATAGGACACAAAATGCACACAAACAAAAATTTTCTTTTGCATTATCATTTTTTGCTAAAGATATTTCATTTTCTGCGATGTAATTTATTTCGCCGTCGGCGCGTTTTTTAAAAAAAATTTTGTGATTTTATCCGAAAAGTGTAAAAATTGCGGAAAAAATTTTTGCCTGCACCTCTGGCGCAATTTTTTTCACTTTTCACTAGAAACTGTCTTCTACAGCGGCACTTTTTGGTGCTTTTGGGGCTTAATTTTTTTAATTTTCGCCTGCGATGTCATTTTTTTTCCAAAAACCTTCGGTCTAGCGCAATTTTTCTCCAAAGGTACTTATTATTTTTATTCGATTTTCTAGTACTTACATAGTTAGATTTTTGTCTAGATTTCAACTTTTTATTTATCTTGTGTGTTAGACCATGTTTTTCAAGCCTTTCGGTCACAATAGACTTTTTTTTTAAGGACGGTTTTTTAAAATGACTGTTTTGTTCGGCTTTTTTATCGAAAATCCGGCTTTTTTGTCTCTGACGTCCTCCTTTTACGCGAAACCCATATGGTCACCCTATCTAAATAAAGGAACTAAATGCAACAAAACTCTTTTACCTACCTCTGATAAACTCGCTATGATCAATGTATATCAGTTATACAAGCAAAGATTTACCCTCAGATGCACCGTAACGCTTAGCTAATCCATTCTTCCTCTTTCTTGTTTTGTATGTGAGCAACAATGACTTAATCGCGATTAAACCCTTAAGCGCGCTTAAGTGATTGAGGTGCATATGAGGGATACACAACAATTTTGTACTTAGTCAGAATTCACAACGCAAAATAATAGTTTCAAAATACCATAGAAGTCAATAAAATAAATTTCTTCGTAGAAAAAATTAATCGACGAATAAAGCACAGCCTGAAACGTAAACAAACCGTTCAAGATTGCAGGTGACGTCACCGTTATCAGCTGTAGCTGCGTTCAGTATTTGCATCTCAGACGTGACGGATTTTTGGTCACGTGATTACAGCTTAGTCTGAGCAAATTGGAATCAACGAACGATCCAGATCAAATCGATCAAATTTTTATAAATGGTTATAACCTTAAATAAACCCAAAAATATGTACATATTGCAACTCACGCCCAGCTATAATTTTGACAAAATTATCCTGTGATGTCGGAAATGTATATAATTTGTTGTCTTCAACATCAAATAATTCGATTTCAATCTTTTTAGATAAAAAAATTATTATGTTGTATTATTATACAAATACACAACATACGTTACAATCTCAGATTAATCTGTTTCGTCGATCTAAATGTAACCAGATTTACGTCCGACTAGTCTGAGCAGAATTACCGAACGATTCAGATCTACCTCCCCTAGATCTAGATGGAATTAACGAACGATTTCGATCAAAAAGATTAATCCGACGTAAATACCGAACGCAGCTAGAGTACGCGAAAACTGCCGAATGTACGTCTTATGGAAGTTACGTTCTTGGGGCAAACTGACCAAGTCTTGAAAAACTAAACGAAATACGAGTCGTTAAATACCGAGATGAATTCCAAGACGTGCGCAAGCGTTGATCTGTCACTTCTGCCAACCAATCAACTGAGAGATATTTCAGTATGGTTTTATACAGCAACACTTTAATAATTCCCAGTTCTTTTTGATGAAAATTCGTCGTTTTTGTTCTGTGAAAATGCCGGTGACGTGCAAGTTGTGTGACAAATTATTTAGTGCCCAATTTAATTTGAATAAACACTGTCCTTGGGGTTCTACTGTATGTCTATGCTACGATAAACATTTTTTTTTAAGATTTAGCGCATTTAAATTTGTCAATACTCCCATGGCAAAACAAAATAAACGTGAAATGCATATAGAAGAAATACTGCATATGCCTCAAAAAATATTAGTCGCAGCACATAGATATTGGATATGTTTGAAATCAAAAAGAAAAGACGAATCTTAAAATGCAAAAATATACAGGGTGTTCCCTCTCAAAAAATCGACTTTATTGTCACACCCTGTACAGGGTGTCCCAAATTCGTTGTTTTTTTGTGGTGTCGGGTATTTCTAGGGGAGAAAAAAAAACTGAGCCCCCTTTGCGACGCTCAAATTTTAAGAGAAGCCTAAAGGTGAAAACTACATTTAGATATAGCAAGCCATTTTTAAGCTACGGAGTGTTTTTGTCTGCATTTTGCTTTTGTGTAAATAGCTTTCTTATAGATCTTTTCTTGAAGAATTGACAGATGTCAACGGTTTTTATTTATCTCTTTTGGTTTTTAAAATATTGCATAAAGTTGTTATTTTTCTTACAGAATAACTCTAAAACTCTCTCTAAAATTTCCTTTAAAATGATGTATCACACTCAATATTTTAATTTTTAATTTTTTTTATTGTTTTCTTTATTTTTATTTTTTAATCACCTCTTTATTATTTTTTAATATTAAGCAAACTAAAATATGTGGTAAAAATAAAAAAAAAACAAAAATATAAAGAAATCCCACTAATCCCATAAAGAAAAATTAATTTTATGTGATATCTCAAAAACTAAACGTGACAAATGAAATTTAATTTAACAGTTGAATTCCTCTTAAAAAAGTGTCTATTTCACAGAAATAAAAATATTAATAAATAAACAAGTTATAGACCCCTTCCCAAAATGCAGACTTTTTAAAAACACCCCGTAGTTTAAAAACGGCTTGCTATATCAAAATGCGATTTTCACCTTTAAGGTTCTTTTGAAATTTGAGTGTCGCAAAGGTTGATGAGGTTTTTTTAGTTCCTCTAGAAATACCCGAAACTCCCCAAAAACATCGAATTTGGGACACCCTGTACATGGTGACGGATAGAAAAAAATTATGTTGGCTTTTAAAGTTCATCATCATAATTAACCAAAAAAAATCTACAATTTATTATAGCCCTTTATTTTCAATGATAAAGTTGCTGAGTGCTCCGGTTAAAAAAACCACCCGGTACCTACATAAAATCATACCTAAAAATTAGAATTGACCATTATTTTATACCTTGAATTTTTTATTATACGTTAAGCTCTTCGATCTCGCGCCAATCCCGGTATTCGCGCCAATAATTTAAATTAGACATTTTGACGTTAATTTTGGCGCATGCTCCTTTGATGGAATTAATCTCGGTATTTAACGACTCGTAACGAAATTGGCACATTTTTGTTTGATTTGTTGAAAAAATTCCTCTAGCGAAAAAAAACTACTTATTTTTAATTTTACGCCATTAATTATCAAACAGTACCTATTTTTTCAACATTTTTGAATGCGGCCGTAATTTTTCATTATATGTATTTATAAACTGTTTTCTGCGGCACGCGCAAACTACCTACTTTCCTTAAATTGACCAGCACAATCTTTACATTGCAAGAATTTTCTTCTGCTGCGCTATATTTTCTAAAAGTACATACACCCCTTTCCCCCACTCCTTTAGTAGTTAAGAAGTATTTTTCACATAATCTCAGTATTAGGAGTGGGGCTCATGCCCCTCCGAAATTGCCCGGCTAGTTGCGCCCCGAAAAAGTTGGTATTAGCTCACACATATACTATACTATAGTATTAGCTCACACATATACTATACTCTAGTAGTGTGAGCTATGGCGATCCTAATTTTTTCGAGAAAAAAAAGTTGCTCCGATTTCAAAATTTTTTATATATCTTTGCGTTTCAGATGATTTTGAAACTTTTTTGTTGTGGTGTTTTTCTCTATTTCTGTCTGTAACGACCAACGCGCATAACTCAAAAACCGCTTGCCTGATTTCAATGAAATTTGGTACCTAGCCTAGGTCTTGTGTCGAGATGGTCCCATTTAAAAATGAACAAAATCCACCGAACACAAGCCATGTAAAAGGGTGGGGGAAATTAAAAAAATTAGAGTTTATGTGAAAATATGGCGTGTGTGATATTAGATGAAAGGTAATTGAGTGTGGAGTTGAACAAAATACATTTTAATTTTTGTTTTTTAAGGGGGGGGGGAGTTTCAAAAATTTGAGATTAAGTCAAAACATGGCTTGTGTGGTATCAAACGAGAGATAATTTAGTCTGGAGTTGAATACCATATATTTTAGTTTATATTAGCTCACAGGTACACTATAACTATAGTACCTAGTGTGAGCTTAGGGGCCCATATATTGGCAGAGTATTTTTCTTATGTGACCCTCGTTAAATTTATTTTCAGAATAAGAATTAAATTTTGCTTAAAATGACGGATCACCAGGCATACTCAATAACCCTTTTTTTGTTTTTTTAAATTGCCTTTTTATTTTTGATTAATTTTGTAATCATTTAAAAATATTTTTTAAATTTTGATTTCATAGAGAAATAACAATTTTATTTACTATTTCAAAAACTAAAACCAACAGATAAAACTCGATTTGACAGTTGGATTCTTTATAAAAAAATCTGTAAAGAAGTAATTTGTATTATTAGCAAAATTAAATTTTTATAAATAAAAAAGTTATTGGCCACCTCCCTTAATGCAGACTTTCTAAAAACCCTGGATGTGTTTCTATTTTCCCTAGAAACACCTAAAACCCTCCAAAAATTTCGATTTTGGGACATTTTGTACTTCTTCTTAGGTGGAATTATGAAACCTCGTTGGCCAAGCGGAATTCCAGCAAAACCTATTTTTTCTGCTTACATTCACATTTTGTGTGATTTACTTAGATAAATTAGTCGTACGTATTTTTTGGTCAATCTAAAATGTGGTCAGAAGACGCTTATTCTTAACCAGGACTGTCTACTACTTCTACTAGTAAGATGAGTTGTGCGCTCACCAAATCTCAAGACGCTATTTCTGACGACCCGTGAGGTAAGATGTCACCATTTTCAACGCGGAAATAATTCGACAGGAATCGTTGTGGTGTTTATAACCTTACTTTTGTCTGTCAGTTTTGTTTTTGTGAACTTCTTCCAAAGAAGGACATTAATCTTAATTTTTTACCTATTTTTTTTTAAATCAACTGTCAAACACTTTTCTCCACAACAAGACTGACCACCAAAAGTAAGGTTGGAAAGACGACCGCGGATTAATTTTTTTGTGAAAAAAAATGTTGGACTCAAGATCACCGCTGAACTAAAGTTAACGAAATGATCTTCAGTTCACTTGTATATTGAACATTTCACTCACCTCGCCTCACGGGCCGTTAAGACGCCTCACGGGCCGTTAAGAAAATAGTCCAGGTCATCAAGGTCTACAAAATACCAAAAGTTGGTTCCATTATTTTGTAAACCACAACCATGTGTTAATTATGCGGATTCCTATACATACCTAATTAATTAAAATTTATGTTACACTAAACGAGCACACTAAACTACACAGAAAAAAAAATATTTTAAATGAATCAAAACCATTTAGTTAGATATTTTTTGATATTTAGTTGCCGTGGTTTCTGGTTTTTAAATATTTCTTTAAAGGAATAAAATTAAACTTAGGGGAGCCCCAGCAGGGTCTGGACTCCTTATTAGAAAACAACTCAATGCATCTTGATTTTTTTATTAATCCGCGTGTTTATTCTAATAATAACTAGTTTTAGGCTACACCTTTAACAAACTCTTTCTGTGTTTTTTAGTTCGCTAATTTATTGTCAGGACTGCTTTAACAATAAAACTTTATTGTTTTTTTGAGGTTATATAACAATTTAAAATTATTTTGTGGGTGGCTATGGACACCTGGGACACCTGTCTAAACCGTCTCGTATGTGTTAAAAAACTTGAAAAGTTAAAGTTAAAAATACAAGTGGCTTCCAACAGGTTTAAATTTACTGAAGACTCTTCAGCATTTAAGTCATCCGAAGAAATGATGTTGAAAGTATCAAATTCTATAACAAACCTAAAGTGCTCCATATTTTGATTTTTGCTATATTTTAAGGTCGACTTTATTAAGTAAACCTTTATAAATATTTAAGGTTATTTTTGCCAAATACATGTGCAATCTATATGCAAATATATAGTCATTTGTTAATCATATTGACATTTACCAGAAAATTCCAGAACATTTTATTTGGTTCTGTTTAAGAATCAGAAGAAATATTGAACTTTTAAAGCCTAAAAATAAACGTTAAGAGAAATTTGTCAGGAAGTTGATGCTTACCAGACAAGGATTAGCAAAGTTGGAAGAACTAACTAAAATGATGCAGGCTCTAGCAGCTCAAATGATTCAAAACGATTTGACCATGGAACAAAACCAGAACGATATGAGACAGATCATAAGAACAAAACCAAAACCAGAACAACATGAGACAGACCATTGAACAAAACCAGAACGACATGAAACAGACCTTTGACAAAAGATTAGATGGCATTCAAGAAAACTTGAATTAAATAAAAAGCAACTCTGAACAGCTGAGAGAAGAGTTCGGACAGCAACCGAAAATCTTAAGGAAGAAATTACTCAAAAAATGCAGAATGTTGCAGAAAAAGTGGAGACCAAACTACAGAATAAACCGAACCGAACCGAACCAAAGAGCAGGAGAATCATTACAAGAGTATAAAGCACATATCAGGAGGCTGATATATTTGGCTTACCCATAAATAACTGCTAGAAAATTAGATAAGGACGTCCAGGGCATATTCAGCGCGACTATCGTGTTCAAATGAGGTCTCGCTCGCCATATCGTGGGACAGAACGCCGAAGAAGAAATCTGAAAACTAAAACTAGTCAACGCAAAGGGGCGGGTGTTGACTAATGGGAATGTAACCCCAAAATGTATGCCATCTAGAGCTTAAAACCTACCACTGACAGTCTCAACATCGACGGATTTATAAATGAAGGACAAGTTAATATCACAGTAGACACCGGTCCTGCCATATCATAGTCCAAAATTGCAACGAGATATAAAATCTTATCAACAGAAAAAAAAATTGCACTTAAGACTATAAATGAAGAATCCGCCGATGTGTTGGGGCAGACAGACATAGGGAAAGTTGAGGATTCGCCACGCCGTATTAGTTGCAGAAATAGAAGACGAATTTGTTTTGGGAAAGGATAAGTAGATAGGGATTTGCATTTGATAATAAACTTAATACCCTAAGATATGGGAACGTATTCAACAAAGAACCAATTATTTAGGAGGGTGAGTGTTGCAGTATGCATAACAAGAATGGTCGGTAACAATAAGAAATAATTATAAGCCAACACAATATACCTAACACCTACCTCGTTGCAAAGTCACTAGTCAAAACCCATAAAAACATCCCGATTAGAGTCGCCAATATTTTTCCAAATAGTGTCAAAATGAATAAGGGGGAGGTTTTAGCATTATTCGAGCCAGTCCAGAAAGTGACAATATATAAAATGCCAACTTCCCTAGACAAAAGCAAGTTACGAACGGAGATACTTCAGCCATTTCAGTCAAATTGGCATGATCTTACTCCACAAGAATTTCGTAAAGTGAGAGAGTTTATAGAAGACCAAAGTAATATCTTCGAAACTAAGAGTATTTTCGGGATGCCCAACCGATAAGACAGCCCCCAAGAAAACCTCCAATGGTCAAACAAGAAGAAGTTCACAATCTAAGCAATAAAATGCTCAGTGACGGTGTGTTTGAAGAGTCAACAAGTCCTTGGTCATCTCATGTGGTGTTGGTCACTAAAAAGGATGGAAGTACCAGATTTTGTGTCGATAACTTAACGACGTGGCCAAGAAAGTTAGTTACTCACTGCCAAGAATAGACGACTCATTAGCAACATTAGCAGGACAAAAATACGAGAGAAAAGATTATTGATTAATTTACGGGTACTAGATTTTACGTTTTTTAGTATTTGGCTTTAAACTACGTTGACAGACGCGACGCCGACGTCTAAATGGCGGAATAAACGCAATCAGTGCTGATTTGACCTAAAAGAAAATTTGTGTCGTAGCTCACGTGATGGATTCTCTCTTTCAATTGATATTTTCGTCGATCGATTATATAGCAGTTTTACTCGCCTGCTGCTGTTTTAGTTTCTCTAGTTTTGGTTTTTGTCAGATGGTGCTTCTTGCAGAGTACATGATTTTGTTTTCTCACTAGAAGGTAAGGTGTGAGACAAAACCGTTTACTTAACTCAGCAAGGGTGTCACATTGGCCAAGCAGTGTTATCAGGAGTTTCATAAGAATGAAACAGTTAACTGTCAACACACTTAGGTGTCCATTAGATATTGAACCCCCGTGGGTTCATCAAAACTGACGAAAAGAAGTTGCAAGCAATAAAGGAATGGCCTCAACCTCGTGACAAACATAAATTGAGAAGCTTTCTGGGTCTTTTTGTGAAACCAACAGAAACAACTACTCCGAGGGAAAATACCCCTACCTTGTTTCTGATTGTCAGGACGTGTTCCAGTTTTCTGGGTCTATCTACATACTACAGACGATTTGTTGAAGGATTCGCCAAATTAGCGTGGCTATTACAAGATTTATAGAAGACAAAGTTTCTTACCGATGGATTAACAAATGTGCCTAAGTATTTAGAAAACTAAAAGCATTATGTTCTAGTCCGATTTTCGCATATCCCATTTCAAAAGGAAAATTCATATTAGATAATGATGCGAGCAACGATGACATCGAAGCAGTACTCTCTCAAGTACAAGATGGAAAAAACGGGTCATCAAATATTTCAGCAAAAAGCTATCCAAACCAGAGAGAAATATTTATGTCACCAGAAAAGACTTTCTAGCCATCATTGAATCAATTGATCACTTTAAAAATATGTCTATGTACAAGAGTTTCTTATTAGAATGGATCATGCTGCGTTACAGTAGCTCGTGAAAATGAAACAACCATTATCAAATTAAGCACCGAGCGGGAGGGGTGCATTACAATGAAAATGCATTGTTCAGAAGATCGTAAACATTGTAGGAGAATTGACCAGAAAGAAGGAATTACCTACGTGCGTCGGATAAAGTTAGGACCAAATGAAGAATGGATGTCGGCTTCAATTTTCAATTATCTATCTATCCTGCGATTAAAAGAAGAGAACAAGCCACGATCATCATGGCAAGATGTCGCAAACCAAGAGATGATATTCAAATCACTGCGGGCACAACAGGATTCACTAATAGTATAAGAAGGCACACTTAAGCGTGCCTGGAAAGTGCCGACGATCTTATTGTAATTAATCAAGTAATAGTTCCTAGGAGCATGGTAAATCATATAATGGCCGAATGCCATGGTGTAAAATTAGGCACACCTAGGCGTCAATAAGACGATGGACAAAATTAAAACCAATTTCATTGGGTCAATTAGTCACTTGTGCAGCCAGCCAACGCCCCTAAACAAGGTCCGGAGGTCAAATGAAACAATATATCGTAGGCCTGCTATTTGAACGCATTGCTATTGATGTGGCCGGACCATTTCCAGAAACTAAAAAGGGCGACAAATACATCCTTGTTGTGATGGATTACTATAGCAAATGGCCAGAAGTTTTTGCTTTGCCCAACCAAGAGGCCACTACAGTTGCAGAAGTTCTGGCAAACGATGTTTTCAGTAGATTTGTCATACCTTTGGAACTACATTCAGATCAAGGGAGAAAGTTTGAATCAAATCTTTTCCGGAATCTGTGTGACCTTCTAGGAATACTGCTGCGTTATATCCGCAGTTAGATCGAATGGTCGAAGGATTGAATAAAACCATAGTAGAAAATCTTTGTTGTTGATGAGCACCAAACAAATTGGAAGCACTATATATAACTTAAACTTTTTTAAACTTCCTTCAGCCCTTTGCAATTCTAAATAGACTTTTTGGAATTGAAAATGTTTGATGGCCTACAGAACCGCCATTCACAACACGACAGGAGCTACTCCATCTAACATCCTGTTTCGTAGAGAACTGCGGTTAACATGTGATATCATGTTTGGTTCACCTGAAGAAGAATACTTAGAAGTTAATGACTATGTCGAACGTTTAAGACAGAAACTGCACGATATCCATGAGGTGGTTAGAGAACGAATAGAAATAGCCAGTGACCGCAGGCAGGCGAGATATGACCTGAAAGGAAACTCTTTAGGGTTCAAACAGAATGATTAAACCTTACGTCCTAAAACCTTACCTTTGAAATGTTGATCAAGACGATCAAACCTGAAGAGGAGGATAGTGTAGGTTTAGTGTAGTATTAGGTTGGCTTCTCTTATGGTTGTTTTATTAATCTAGGTTTTAGTTGCGTTATCTATGACTCACGCTCGTTCTTATACGCGAACGTTCTAGCGCCAAAAAATGATAGATAGTTCGTGAAAGATCGAAGGCGGTATATAACCGGCCGGAGATAATGAGCTGTATATATCGCGAGATATTATCACGAAGTTAATAGGTCGATTTGAGTAGTGAGTTATTAGTGAGTTTTAAGTGCCGTTATTGTGAATTGAGTTGTATAAATAAATTGACATATTGTTTTTGACATTTGATAGTTTTCTTTGTTGCTGTGAATCCGTAGCAATACATATCCGGTTAATCCATAATCTTATATTTTTCTGTGTACTTTTAAATTCAGCACGGAATAAAAAATTATTTTATTAAATAATATTATATTGTTATTATTAAAACCATTATTATGCACGCCAAATTATTGTTAAGTATTGGATTTTCTTTGCCACAAAAAAAACTAAATTATAGCACTCCGTGATGCAAAAAATATTACTCAATTGTATTCATTCCATTGTTGTTTTGGACTAAACATTGATCTAATCAATTTTTTATACCGCTGACTGATTTTCACGCAAGCAAATTTTTGTAATCCCTTGACTAAGTTAAGTGTGAATATTTCGGATTAGTTTTTGTTTAGTTTAAAGACATAAGCTTAAATTCTTTCAAAATTTACATTAAGGGCCACCTTCTCACTTCGACTTGCCTTAAGTTTTACTTAAGTAGCAACTCGACATAAGTTATAAATTTACTTTCTGGTGTTTTCCTCTTATCTTATTCTTAACTTATTAAATCTCTGGCAACGCTGCATGAAACACATCTAAAACGCCAATCAATGATGTTTGACGGAAAACAGTTAATAAAATAATTTAAAAACGACCTCCATGTATTCTGATGTGTGTTTAGTCAATAGTCATCCATTTGCCCTGAGACAAACAAAGCAAGCCTTTGCATCAGTGGCGGCTGCTAATAAATAATTACAAGCCGGCAGCACCGCGCAGGACAAGATTTCTATTTCACCCGTTTTTCAGCAGTGTATGAGTGGCTGTCATCTTTCGGGGCCGGAAGGAATGTTTGTTTTAGATAAGGTCGGCCATATTCATTGTGCTAAAACGTTCGTTGCCCTTCCTACATGTTGCCGGTTCTATCTTTAGTGAAGACGTATGATTTGTTTTGATTTGGGTTAGGTCAGCCTTGTCGGTCGCGTGTTATTGTTTCTTTTTGTTATCGTTTGTTTATAAAATGGAAATAAATACCGGCGATAACATAATTAACTGTGCAAATTTAAACACGTTGACATATGAACTTCGATTACAAATAAAATCTTTAGGGCCACAGAGACCGGACCTAAAATTAGCCAAAACTTGCTAGTAATAAAAAAATGTATGATGCTGAAACCTGTGCGGTTGTGAAAAACGAAATTCTTTGTTTTGCTTTATTTGTCTTATTATGAACAATCCGCGAAGTGATCCTGCCTGAGTGGCGAAGGGAATATGTGACTTCAAGCACTTTAGTGAAAAGTTAAAAACAGAAAGTAAGTGCTACGTATTTAAATAACCACAGACATTTCTATGCTAGGCAAGACTGATATTAGGTGCCAATTGAATAACGCCTATGGGCAAAACATTACCGAACATAATGAAAATGTAGCAAAAAAATAGAAATATACTTCGTAGGTTAATAGACTGTTTAAAATTCTGTGGGATTTTTGAAGTTGCTCTACTAGTCAGAGCATATTATTTTAAAAGGCTTTCCGTTTTCGGTCTAGAAGCAAATCATATTACTTTTTGACAACAGACCATTTCCCCCTAATTTGACCCCGCTGAATCCGAATATCTCTGTTGTTAACTCGAAAAATCGACAGGGACGGAGAAAATCCCCCCCAAACCCCCAAAAACCTGTTTTTTTTTTCAGTTTTATGCAATTTTCTCGAAAACTAACCTTTTTATCAAAAATTGCAAAGAACAGTTTTTTGTGGAGAATAAAATTCCCTTTCCAACGATGTATTGGTCAATAAGGTTAGGAAAAGCAAGTAGCTCTTCAGTGGCGTACGTAAATTGGGATTATTTAGAAAAAACATGTTTATTATAGGTTTTTCAAAATTTTCTCAAAAACTACACTTTTTAGGAAAAAATATGTAGTATACTTTATTGTAGAACATAACATTTTCTTTCAAAAACTTTATTAAAATGTCGGGTTGTTGCCATATTTAAGGCTTCAGGGGCGTACTAATATAAACTTATTTTCAAAAATAACTGAAATAATCAGTTTCTCTTGCATATTTAAATATCTTTTCTAACTAAGATTTTCAGAAAAAAATGTGCCCTTATTCTTTATTAAGGATAAGACAATTTCTTTTTAAATGATAATTACAAAGTGAGGTTAATGTTATGATAAATACTTCAAAAAGGTTCGTAATTTATACCTACTAAAATAAAATGTTTCCAAATTAAAATAAACTGTTTTTTGATTAGATTAGATATTTTGATTTATCTAAATAAGTTCTTTAAAGCAAAAAAACACCGATGGTTATAAGGGGAGGAGGCATAGGGACCATGGCCCCCCTAAGCAATATTTTTGTGCAGAAAGTAACAGTAGTAACTTTGACACAGGTGTTTTTGGTTATTTTTTTATGCATATGGAACTAAAAATAAAATGGTGAATCTTATGCAACGGTTTGGGGAGGGGAGCATAATTATAATTAGGTACTCATTGGGATCAACAACCAACCTGTCAACCTGTTAGGAAGAGTTTGATATTTTATTTTAAATTGAGATTTTGATGGAAATTGAATGAAACCCGTAACAAAAATAATATTTTTTGGTAATTTTTGCAATTTACGGACGCCCCTGGAGAGTTTTCTATACTATGGGTCACATTTTGTGACACACTGTTTAAAAGACATTTTATTATCGGGCCCGCCGCCGAAGCCATAAAAGGTCGAAAGTACAAAAGGTCGAAAAAAAATCGACAAAACAAAATATTAAAAATACAAATTTACCGTATCAAGTCGAATTGACCTGTCCAGTCGATGTGGACCCGCGGCCGTTCTTTCGATCTTTTGTACTTTCGCTCTTTTGTACTTTCGACCCTTTGTACTTTCGACCTTTTAAACTTTCGACCTTTTGTTTTTTGATCTTTTGTACTTTTGACCTTTTGTACTTTCGACCTTATTTTTTCGACCTTTTGTACTTTCGACCTTTTATCCGCCGCTCTTTATTATCCACCGAAAAGCTAATAAGACACAAAATTGATTAGTTTGGATTGATCTTAAATAATTTCTTTAAATTAAGAATACCACTGGAGCGGTAAATATGAAATAACTTCCACTTTGTTATTCATCGTTTGAAAGGAAATTTTATTGGCTATGACGAAGTATAAAACACATTTTTTGATAAAGAGCTTGGTTTTTAAGAAAATTGAATAAAACGTATGAAAAACATGATTTTTTTAATGATTTGTTGAAATCACCCCCATTGACGGACGTCGCTGGAGAGTTTGCTATAAGTCAAACCGCACCGAGTTTCCCATTTTTAAAAAGGAAATTTCCCTGTCTACAAAAAAGTGTAAAACAAGTTTTTTCATGTTAAGCTTAGTTTTTGAGAAAATTAGATAAAACGTGTAACAAAAATGGTTTATTTTCTGGTTGTTCAAAATTAATTTAATTTACGGATGCCCCTGAAGTTTTATTTATAAAACCGATTTAATCACGTTATACGTAATTTTGAAGGAAATTTTATTGAGTATACCAAAATGTAATACATGGTTTTCTGTAGGTATTAGTTTTTAAAAAAATTAAATAAATCTTGGAAAAAACACAGGTATTTTTTCAACTTTTTTTAATTACTTCAATTAACGGACGCCGCTGGAGAGCTTGTTATTAGTCTAACTTTATTAAGTTATATCATGTTCAAAAGGGAATTTCATTGTCTATAGTACAGTATATTATACATTTTTTTCTTAGAAGCTTAGTTTTTAAGAAAATTTGAAAAAACCTCAAACTTTTGGAGGTTTTTGTAGCCATTTAAAAAAAAATAATAATGTTATTATTTTTTAATTATACAAATATATATTTTGAATGTACACCTATGACAATTTAGGCATTCTAGCGGCAATTTAAAATGCCGCCGCCATTTTGGCCGCCATCTTGAATATCTCAGCCCCTGTCAATATTTTGAGTTGGCAACAGGGATATTTGGATTCAGCGGGGTCAAAATAGGGGGAATTGCCTATTTGCCAAAAAGTAATATAAAATGCTTCTAGAAAGTGGATTTTAACGAATCTTGCCTGAACTATACGAGGCCATGATGAGTCTGAAACTGGTGCTAATCCGAGCACTTTACGCATGTAAAAGAAGGGCGAATAGACTTTATCTATAAACAAATAAACTAACAACTACACCAAGTAGCTGCTTGGGCTGTTTGTTAAACGGTTTATGAACTAAGTTGAGCCGTACTTTGAGCTACTCTTTGCTTAATTATTGAGACCGTGGACTCATGAACACCACAAAAGTATCCAACCAAGCATAAAAGTGACTTACTGTGGCAAGCATCCCCAAGAATACCATTAGCTGAGTAATGCAGGCTACACTGTTGTTACTGAAAAAGTAGGGGCGCCGGGATTTAGAAAACCTTGTGGTTCTGGAACAAATGTCTAAAGGGGTGGGGGGGGGGGGGGTTCGGTTCGGATTTTATCATCTTAATTTTGCTCACAAAAATAGGGTAGTACATAAGGTGTAACTCTAGGGGCCATAGGGCAACTTTTTCGAGATACAGAGCATCAAAGTTGCTGATTTTTACACTTTTTTGAAAATAAATAAAGTGAAAATAAATAAAGGAAAAACTATTTTTTGGAACAAGCTTTCATAATGCGGATTATTAAACGGAATGTTATTTTTTATATTTTTTGTTAATAAAAATAAGTATCTGCAGAAACATATTAATAAAATATCAATGATTTTTTTTTTAAATAAGTAAGCAATATCTTTATTTTTTAAATATTTTTATTTTTTATATATTTTGACAGCCTATATCTCTTTAATTTGTAATTTTATCAAACACACAATAATTAAAGTTATGTATTTATTTGACTGTAGCAAATTAAATTATTATTAATTGAATTTTTTGTACAACCTTTCCCTCATCACTCTAACTCCTATATCTAAAAAACAGATTAGTGTTGATCGACCTCGATGTTATATAAACTTTTTTTCTCAGAAATAACCTCTTCTATCACCTGAATCATTCTCTTAAACCCAAACTCAGGGGCGTTGGCCCTATTTAAGGTGTCCAATTCCTTGGTTCAGGTGAATATTATTTTGATTTAAGAGACCCGTTTTTTCAATATAGACTTGATTTCTTTTAAAAACATTATATTTTAATAATAATAATAATAAAAAAACACCCTATATATATTCCTAATAAGGATAGAGGGAGAAGAGATGGAGAGGCGGGGGGGGGGGGGTTATGCGATTATGCGAATATTGTTTTTGAATAGGGTGGGGGGAATGCCAGAAGGGGAGATTGGTAGGAGCAGGTAGGTCTACAAAGTAACTATAGCAAATTAGAGGACATTTGCAATGGGTAATCAAAGGAATATCAATAAAATCGTCTGAAATTTAGATAATTTGTATGCCTTAAAGCCTACATCATGTGACAAAATGGCGTCTGAAGACCGCCATGTTGATTTCAGCCGTTTAGCCTCTAGCGTAACACAAACATATTAACTTACATACATCCAACAATCGAAAAACATTACCCTTTCCTTCGCCGTGCTACAGTTCGGTTAAAACTGCGACTAACTGTTGTTTTTTTCTAACTTAAGATGTTTTTAAATATTTTAACCTTCTTCTACTCCTTGTAACCCCCTCACCACCACCAAAAACTAATGGTTTAATCCACATCTAGCGCAAAATTTATTACCAAATTTGATTACGATGGGTTTATCGGTTTTTGCACCCCGTATGAATGTGTAAACAAAGGACTACCTTGCTCTTTCTATAAAAAATGATAAAATAATACAGTGGCGTAAATTATGAAAAAATTTGGGGCCGAGACAATGGAAGGATGTCCCTGGACCCCATGAGGCCGTAAAAAATCTTAGTTTAGTGGGGGCGGACCCCCGGACCCCCCCTTATATACGCCACTGAAATACTAAAAAAGATGCAAAAAATTGCGTTACGCTGTCATTTGCACTTCGCTTGAAGGTTTATTGTTTATCGTATGTTGCAAGATGTTTGAAATGTTAAACATCTGTTAAATTTGTTTAAAATGTAAATATAAATCATTTTTTTGTCTTTGAGTAGATAATTTAATTTTAACAGTTTTAAACAGTGACGGACGTACGGGCCCAAGTTTTTTGATTTGTCTACTTAATTCATAATTTGGTTTTATTTTTGTGCTCTCCCCGAATTTTTAGGGTGGTTTCGCAATAATAATTTTCACAAATAATTTTAGTAAGAACTAGATAGCCCTAGTGCGGCGCACGAGACCGTAAAACCGGCTCTGACTGGTATTCTGTATTTAACCTATGGTAAGTAGGTAAATGTTTAAAAACTTAAAAATAAATTGGTAAAAAAATTTTTTAAGTCACAAGCTTTTATAAAATGCACTAAAAATTAAAAAATAATTTTCTAACATTCTAATATTATCATAATAATAAAAGCGATGGCCGACTGATGGAAATCTTGACGATGTTAGTACGATGAGATATCCGTATCAATTAAATATCACTATTTGCAAGAATCAATCTAGCAGAAAAATGCAGAGGTACTAAACCCACCCAACCTGACCTAAGATACCCCAGCAGTTCTCTGACATGGGTATAGCAATGGCATAACATTGCGGCACATCAAACATATCTTTGATGACCTGCTATGTTGAATATTCTTTAAGTGTTTAGATCACAACTAAGATTAACTTATGCTTTGATTTGCGGCCATCGCTTTTATTATTATGATAATATTAGAATGTTAGAAAATTATTTTTTAATTTTTAGTGCATTTTATAAAAGCTTGTGACTTAATTTTTTTTTTACTTTTTAGTCTCAGCTATCTACTCTATTAAATAAAAATATTTATTCAATAACAGAACAGAAGAGTTTATTCTAGATTATAATGAAATCGCTGATCGTGAGTTCTTGGGAAACTCATTTTTCTATTGGGGGAAGGAGAGGGTGGGGGTAGAGGTAGAAATATATTTTTTGTTTAAGCTGTATTGCCATCGGACCTTTATGCATATACCAAATTTTATAAAAGTTATTTGAAGTGAAGTGTGTCAAAAACGCATTTTTTATGGAAGGGGGTGGGGGTAGGGGTGGGAGGAAATTTTTTCATAATTGTTGTATTGTCATCGGACCACTATATGCATACCAAATTTATCCAAATCGGATAATAGGAAGTGTGTCAAAAACGCATTTTTCTATAGATGGGGGTGGGGGTAGGAGTAGTAGGAATTTTTTTTGCAATGTTGTATTGTCATCGGACCACTATATGTATACCAAATTTCATCCAAATCGGATAATGGGAAGTGTGTCAAAAACTCAATTTTCTATGAAAGGGGGTGGGGGTAGGGGTGATAGGATATTTTTTTCTTAATGTTGTATTGTCATGGGATCACTATGTGTGTACCAAATTTCATCCAAATCGGATAATGGGAAGTGTGTCAAAAACTCAATTTTCTATGAAAGGGGGTGGGGGTAGGGGTGGTAGGATATTTTTTTCTTAATGTTGTATTGTCATGGGATCACTATGTGTGTACCAAATTTCATCCAAATCAGATAATGGGTGTGTGTGTGTCAAAAACGCTTCACAAGATTTGATAGTTAGATAGTTAGACAAAACATCTGAAGTTAAATAAAAGCTTGTAATAATAACTACTTACCTACTTTTCCAGATGGCTTTTAAAATCATGAATTGGTCACGGCTCCCTTTCCCCAAATATATAAACAAAAATCTATTTTTAGTATAGAGATACATAATTTTATTAAAAAGGATAACATTTTGACTGAAATTAAAATGATTTGTTGTCATTTTAAATTAAAGAAAAAAATTTAAGACTCCCTACCAAAAAAATTCTCATATTGTTTCTCATTTTATTAGGTCTCATAAAATAAAATCTTTTATATTCAATAAAATATATTTAAAATTTTACAAGAGATTTAGAAGATTTTATGAGGTCCTCCTCAAATCCCGTCGATCTTCTAAAAACTTAAAATAAGTTTATTTTATTATTTATTGGAACCTTTTCGGCAGATCTTCCGTGATCCCCTTATTGTTGATGCGCCCCCGAGTTTAGGAATCACTGCATAGTGCTTCGAGTTCTAACGCCGGAGTTACCTGGTTCGATTCCTACCTGGATCGTTAAATCAAGAAGGCTCGTGAGGTGAGGTGAGCGAAATTTTCATTTTCACAAGGAGGCAATCAAGAATAAATGCTGCTTTTCATACTATAATTAGTTTGATAATTATAATGGCAATCGCCCATTGCGATCAGAAATTTTAACTCACGAAAAGGTGATCTCATGCTTTCAGACGTTGATTCTTTACGTCTAATTTGAGTTATCATACCTTTGACCGTGGGAAAGAAAAATCATAGAGATCAGTTGGATGACTTGGTTTTTTTTTTTTTTTTTTTTTTTTTTATGGGTAAGCGCACTCGCAAGGGGATCCCTATTACGCTCGAGAAGCGGCCAGTGCGCGGAAATGTTGGTGTGTGTTGGTTTTGAAACGGTTCAGGTTGTAACCTGCAGGGAAAACTGTCGCAGGGAGTTTATTCCACAGCGATGCTGTTCTCCAGAGATATGAATTCTGATATAACGAGGTTCTTGGTGCCTCTATTTTGACAGTAAATTGATGGTTACCGTCTGTTTGACGTGTTCGCCTAGTAGGTGCTACTCCCGGGGGGATCATAAGTGCCAACTCTTCAGAGCATTTTCCGTGATAATACCTGTAGAAGAGAGATAGATCGCCCACAGTTCTTCGATGTTCGAGACTATCCAAGCTACGGGTAAGTGCGGGGTCATTGATCAGCTTGATAGCTCGTTTTTGCACGGTGTTCAAAAGCATTAAGGTATGTTTGGGTGCCGCACTCCATATATGTGAGCAGTACTCCATAGTTGGTCGAATCTGGGCTTTGTAGAGTGTCAGCAGTTGGCTTGGTGTATACAGATGTCTTGTACGAAACAGCACCCCAAGCTTTTGGGACGCCCTTTTAGCTATATCTGCCACGTGACTATGCCAAGACATGTTGGTCTCTGCAGTGACTCCTAAGATGTTCAACTGGCTCTGCAATGTGACAGCACTTCTAGATAACATGATGTTTGGCTCACCGGTGCTGGTCTTTTTTGAAAACAGGGCTGCTTGGGTTTTCTGCGCGTTAAACTGTACAAGGTTTTTGTTGCCCCAGTCCTCTATTATCTCCAGGTCGTTATTTATCTGCGATATTTGAGTTAGTCTAAGATGATGGAATTCACGTGCGGATAGACACTGAGTGGGTGGTATGACTGAGGAGACTACATTGCCATCATCTGCAAAGCAATAAAGTGGATTTACTGTTTTATCTATGAGGTCATTTATGTAAATCAGAAGTGTTGGCGAAAGGATTGCTCCCTGTGGCACACCAGCATTTATTTGGTAAGAGTTGGAGTTCCGGCCATCCAGTGCAACATAAATGGATCTATCCTTAAGGTAACTTTCAAACCAAGTGCAAAGTTTCGGCGACAATCCCATTGCTTTGAGCTTGTTGAGCAGATTTTCATGCCAGACTTTATCGAAGGCTTTTGATATATCTAAGGCAATTGTTCTTGTTTCGCCCCGTAACTCAATCGCTTTTTGCCATTACTTTTGATATCACCGGAAGTAGAGCAATTGGTCTATAGTTTAACGGATCTGTCTTTTTTCCTTTCTTTGGAATAGGTTGTACTGCGGCAGACTTCCATGATGATGGATATACTCCTTGCCTGTAAGATAAATTGAATAATTTAGCGAAAGTTGGGGTGAGTTCGTTAGCACAATTTTTGAGTACTATCGCGGGAATGCCATCTGGACCCATTGCTTTGTTTGTATCCAACTTTTTAAGGGATTTTCGTATTTCTCTGTGACAAAAGGGTACCTCTGGCATACTGTGGGAAACCCTTCCAATGAACGGTGGAGTTTTTCCATTTGGCACTGTTAGGTTTGAGTTGTAGGAAAAGATTTTGGCCAGCATATTGGCTTTTTCCTCTGATGTTGTGGCTAAGTGAGTATTTTTATCTGTAAGTGGTGGTATGGATGACTTGGTGAAGTTTGATCCAACAGCTTTTGCAAGTGACCAAAAGGACCTAGAACTACTTGGACAGTTCAGCAACCTGTTTTTTATTCTTTGATTGTATGTTTCTTTGGCGGCGTCAATAGTAATTTTGCAACTATTTCTAGCTTCTATAAATTCTGTGTGGTTTTGAGCGGTTTGTTGTCGTTTCCAAAGGTTATATGCTCTGTGTTTTTTCTGTACAGCCGTTTGACACTGGCCGTTGAACCAAGGTTTTGCATTTGCTCTGCGTTTTATTGTATGTGGGATATATGCATCCATTCCAGATAAGATTACTTTTGTTATTTCATTACAGCAGATAGTGGGATCAGCTGTTTTAAAGCAAACCTCTTGCCATGGAAAATCCAGGTAAAACTGCTTAAGGTCATTCCATTTTGCCGATTTATAGTGCCACATTTTACGAGGAAGTGATTGTTGGCTTGGTGGTATGAGCATTTCGCACTTTGTTATTATAAGTTTATGATCGGATGAACCAAGTGGGGGATCTACTTGAATTGTGTACGAGTCAGGATTTGTAGTTAGGAACAAGTCTAAAAGCGCTGCAAATTCACCCCTTTCTGAGATACGGGTAGGTTCATCGACAAGCTGCGTTAGACCACAACTTATGGCAAAAGCTTCTGCTTCCCTGCCTTCATTATCTGTTTTGTTGTGGTGTTTTAACCAGGGTATATTGTGGACGTTGAAATCGCCTAAAAAAACAATTTCCGCATGTGGATAGTTAGACTGTATACTATCACAGTTTTCGGATAATGTCGCAAAAAAGTTTTGATACTCGGTGTTACTTGGCGGTCGGTAGAGGCAGCAGATGAACTTGGTCGATGACTTTGAGGTGAATTTTAGCCATATGATATCGAGGTTTGCTGGTTCTAGCTTCTCCTCTCGATGACATGAAAGGTCATTTTTAATGTACACACAAATCCCAAAATTATGTCTAAATCGGTGGTGTAGGTCATAGCCGGGATAAAGATAGCTCACAATAGGTGTTGCAGAACTGATTTTAGTTTCAGTGAGAACAAGGATGTCAGGTCTTTGTTCTTCAAGATGTTGGTGAACTGAATTCATGTTGGTACTTAATCCTCTTATATTGCTAAAATCAATTCGGAGTTGAGTTTTTGGTCTTCTTTTAATATCTTTGCATGAAGGACCCCCAGGATCACCCGACGCCCGGAGATCCGAGTGGTCGGGTATTTTACCTCCGGAATATTTTGATCTTGGAGGCGCCATCATGCTATCTGTTACTCATTGTTGGAACCGGACTGCCAGCGCAGTAGCGGAACGTGGTGATACCACTTATCGCTACTCAGTTCTGGCATGGTGGTATCTCACCGGTCGACGCCCAATGAGTAAAAGCGTCTACCACCTTGGTTGGAGCATTGAACTACCGAAGACCGTAGTTCAATGCTTAGAATGTTAGCGTACAGAGCAAGAGGTTCCGGGTTCGATTCCCGGCCGAAGACAGAAAAACTTTTTTCTTATTTTTCTTTCTTGAATTTCACTTGTTATTTATAGTTTTAGGTCCTTGCATTATTTGCAATTTGGTATTTGATAATTATCTTGGCAATCGACCATTGGGATCAGAAATTTTAACACACAAAAAGGTGATCTCATGCTTTCAGACGTTGATTCTTTACGTCTAATTTGAGTTATCATACCTTTGACCGTGGGAAAGAAAAATCATAGAGATCAGTTGGATGACTTGGTCGAGTTAATACACTGAGAATATCTCATTCTTGTATTGAGACACCGCGCACCCAGGGGGGGCCAGAGGGGCCCGCCCCCCCTTCCCTCCCAAACATATTAACTTATTTTTTAGTTTAGCAGCATCATTTATTTAAAATTTGTCACAAATTCTAATTATTTTTTTTTAAATTTCGCCTGCGGCGCTATTAATCTTCTTTATCTACTAAATTTCACACTTCAATTTCTATCAAAAACCACAAAAAAATTTTTTTTTGATGTTTGCTGCCAGTTTGGCCCCTCCCTCCCGGAAATCCTGAATCCGCCACTGGTGGTCTTCGGTAGTTCAATGCTTAGAATGTTTGCGTACAGAGCAAGAGGTTCCGGGTTCGAGTCCCGGCCGCAGACAGAAAATTGTTTTTCTTATTTTTCTTTCTTTAATTTCACTTGTTGTTTATAGTTTTAGGTCCTTGCATTATTTGCAATTTGGTATTTGATAATTATACTGGCAATCGCCCATTGCGATCAGAAATTTTAACACACGAAAAGGTGATCTCATGCTTTCAGACGTTGATTCTTTACGTCTAACTTAAGTTATCATACCTTTGGCCGTGGGAAAGAAAAATCATAGAGATCAGTTGGATGACTTGGTCGAGTTAATACCCTGAGAATTTCTCATTCTTGTATTGAGAGGCGCACCGGCATAAATGGAAGTTTTCCGAAAATTTATGTGTGGTCTTGGGTAGTTCAATGCTTAGAATGATAGAATGTTTGCGTACAGAGCAATAGGTTCCGGGTTCGAGTCCCGGCCGAAGTCAAAAACTTTTATTTATTTTTCTTTTTGATTTCACTTGTTGTATATAGGTTAAAACTTCTTGGCAAAATATTATTTAAACTACTTACTTACTACCACCACTATCGTAACTTTTTTATTCTTTCTTTTAAAATCGCAAATAAATTTAAAATAAACAATTTGGAAACAAATTAATTAACAGTGGCGGATCAGGGGTAAAATACGTCGTGGGCAAAGACAAAATTTGGCGCCCCCACTCTACGATTTCGGGCACATTTTGGCGCCCCTGCCAAGCCCCTGGCCCCACTCTGCCCACTCCTAGATCCGCCACTGCAATAAATAAAACAAGTTCATAGTTAAAACTCTTTAATTCTTAACGTAATTTTTATGTGTATAAAAAATGTCTTCATTAGCTTAATTTGGATTATGTTTCATAACATAATTCATAGTGGCGAGAGTGCGGATTTATCTACGAAATTATAAAATTTCTTCAAGGGTTAAAAAGATTTTTCGTATTTTTTTAGTGTTGTTGTTGAGTTTTATTTTTTACCCCTACACTAGTTGCTAGTTATAGTATAGGCAACAAAAAAAGTGATTCGAAATTTTAATGTTTCATATTTTCTACAACTTTTTGATTGTTGCCACCGAGGAGACCCGCACTTTTTGGGCTCCCTCGTTCTCTGAAGCAGTCTTTACTGAAAATATGTAGTAGGGTAAATGCGCCAGTAGTCGGCCACCTAACAGGATTTCTCAAACAAAATTAATTTTAAAAAATATATACTTAGGTGCAGTCCAGAGTAATTATTGCATAACTATTCTTAATAATGCCTGTGTATTCTGTAAAACTGCAAAAAAGCCCAATTTACCGAGTTAAAAAATTTAAAAAGAAAAATATTAAAAATGTCGGTCAATTTTCAACCAGTAGTCATTTTATACTTGATAGGTGGGTAATATTAAAAAAATCAAAATCAAGTAGAAACAAACTTTCTTATTTACTAATTTATAAAAACCCAAAACTAATTAAAATATAAAAACGTTAAAAAAAAACAGAAAAACAAATAGTTAATTTAAAAAAATCTTTAAAAAAAAGGTAACATCTCGGGTAATATAACAAGTACAATAAGCAAGTATTTTTTTATTAAACCAGTGGCTTTAGTGGGATTGCCTAAAATGGTCATAAAACAAAAAAAAAAGAATGAAAAAGAAAACAAGTATTTTTTTTATTAAACCTGTGGCTTTAGTTGGATTGCCTAAAATGATAATAAAACACCAAAAAAATCGAAAAAGAAGACAAGTATTTTTTGATTAAAACAGTTGCTTTAGTTGGATTGTCTAAAATGGTAATAAAACAAAAAAAAACGAAAATGAAAATTAAATTCTACATCAAAACGAAAACAGAGGTCATGTGATGCGATTTCACACATGCGCAAAAAGAAACATATTTATTTTATTAATATTTTAATATTTATTTTTATCTGTATAAACCCAACATAAGAAACACTATGACTGGACACTGGTCAAACAAATCCTGAAGTCAGTCTACTCTGAAGGTAATGTAGTTGAAGGGGGCCGACTACTGGTTTTGAAAAAAATATTCAGTTGGTCGTCCGGCCGACTATTAGAATTATGTGCTGATGAACCAGTGTTCGGCCATCAGAACAAAAATAAGTTGTGATTATTTTTTTACGATTTTTAGCATTAAATAACAACAAAAATACCTCCCAAATAATCTGCAATCTAAAATTTAGTAAGCAGACTTTACAGTTCACTAAAAAATACTATTTCGCACACCACCTATATGTAGCAAAAATCCTAAAATTTCGTACCTTAAACGAACAAAACGTGCAATTTAAAATGGCAGTATTTTCTGTTTATATAAAAATTCTTGGTATGAAAAGAAAAATGGAATAAAAATAGATAGGATTAGCACTGAATTTTCTAATTACATTATTTTTCTTATTATTGTATAAAAATTACAAAGATGGCCGAGTACCGGTTGAAGGCCGACTACTGGCGCATTTACCCTACGACGTGCCCTCTTTGTGCCTGAGCAAAGGTAATAAATTAGCATTTATAAAATCATTTAATTAATCAAAATAATTTTATTCGGCCAAGAAATATAAAAAACAAATACGAAGCATGACATTTTAAATTAGCATTGTAGCTGTCAATTACCTTTTCAAAGCGCAAGATCACCAAAACAAATTATTTAATCCATAAACTTGTTTTTTTTGTCAGACTAATATAGATTTCGAGTTATGATTTCAACCAATTTGCCAATTATTTCCGTTTAGCCTTTAACTTAAAATCTACTAATTTTTAATAGTATCCTTCTTGAAAATGTGGAGATACTACGGAATTATACCAATATTATATAATTTCCTTTATTCCAAGTAGAAGTTATTATTTGTTTCCCTTTATTATGTTTTTAAATACTATATATTTTTTTAGATATTTTCCACGTATTTCATGAAAAAACACAAAAACATGCAGCTTGAAATTCGACATAATGAGGCTCGGGCCCTATTAAAATGACGGAGACTGTCAGTTGTAGTTATTTTTGTTGTGTTTTTGTTGAAAAGGAAAGAAATTCTTGGACTTTCCCTACTACAGTTATAGCTTTTATCCCAAATTTAATTAAAAAAAAAACTGGAAAAAATACAAATAACGAAAAATAGTGTTAACAAGACTTGAGATTTCTAAAGCAGATAACGAAATGTCAAACTGAAACGTCTGTCGCCGGCCATTTTGCATTTACCGCTTTAACTTTGGTCAAATCCTATCTGTTTAATTTTAATATTCTGTGCCCTCGAGCGTCTTGGTATATATGTTATCTAACCCAATCAGTGGCGAATCCAGGGAGGGCCTGAAGAGCCCGATCCCCCCTTCTTAAGATAAACCTTATAATCTTTAATTCTAGTAAAAAATAACCAATACATAAATTGTAATTATAGGTAAATTTAGTGGAAGTTTTTTTTAGTTTAGTGAGTTGTAACCTTTTTAGTCTGATGAAGACAAAAACCATTGTCGAAACGTTACCGATGGATTAAAACGTATATTTACCAGAACAACAGTGTCCTTATTCCCACTAAATTTACCTATAGTTGCATTGCAAGGACGTGATAAGTTTACCAAATAAATTGTAATTTTTGGCAAAATCGCAAAAAAAATGTTTATGTTGCATTCTTGCCCCGCCCCCTCCCCCCTCCCTAGACATCCTTGATCTGCGACTGGGCCCAATCAATTTAAATCAAATTTTAGTAAGAAGCTTAGAATAACTTGAGAAAACACACCTTGTTTTTTTCTGGTTACAGGGCTCTTGGTCCTGCTCTCCCGTCGGGGCCCTTACGTACCCACTCCGACCCTGATTTTGGTTGTTGATCAAAGAGTTATCTAAGCTTTTTAAATTTTATTATAAAGAAATATGAATCACTATAGATCTGAATCCACTTAGAGTCGCCAATTAATTATAACGAAACAAAAAAAAAATGAAACATCAAAATGTCCGATGGGTAACGTGTCACTAGAGGTTTCTCATGTTTTTAAATAGAAATATTGCCTTCAACGTGATGGAGCTAATAACTTTTATAAAAAATTTAGGTTTGTAGATCTATAAACATAGGTTTTGGTGTATTTTATCCATAGAGAATGAAATAAAAAATAAAATAACTTATAACAGCCAACTTTTCCACAAAGAAAATTTATTCTAATTGGCAACTTAAATTTTTAGAATGAACAGAAGTATTGGGTTATAGAGGACCGCGACGAACAATAGAGAATTATTGAAATGGAGCCAGGCTATAATAGTGCCAGGCACAATTTTGACACCTTCACATTGTAATATCAGCTGTGATCTTTCAACACACGGGCTTTGTATACTATATGAACCGGAATAAATAGTGCCTTCTTTTATTAATTGAAAATAAACGACGAAAGTTTTAAAATTCGACTTTGGTATGTCAATTTTGAAGGATTAACTGTCAGTTTTTAATGTGAATGTGTCAAAGTAGTGCCTGGCTGTATTTCAATAATTGTCTAATGTCGCAGAGTTTTTGAAATATTAATAATAAATCGTTTTGTGTTAAAAACAATTTTTAATAGAATTGAAGCAATTGATGTTGTCGTTTCTGTTAAGTTTATAGATTTAGAACTTAGCATTACCCTATAGTAAATACTACTGCTTTAAAGTTTTAGATTTAGAGTTTAAAACTTTAAAACAGATAGCAGTGGCCGTATATAAGGAGGGCCCGGGGGGCCCGGGCACCCCCCCCCCGAAGCTAAGATTTTTTTAGATATTTTCCACATATTTCATGAATACAAACATAAAATAGCATAAACCATGGCCTCATGGGGTCGCGCCCCCCCCTTCCCCGGAAAATGTCTAGGGCTCTCCCTCGAAACTTTTTTCTATATACGCCACTGGCAGTCGGTAATTTAATAAAATTTTAAAACTTAAAAGTAGATTGACAAAAAAATGACAACATAACCTGTAAGTAAACCATATGTTTCTATCCATTTTTTATTTTTTAAGCAGCTGACTGTATATACTGTGTAAAATACATAAGCTTTTCTGAGGTTTTTTTTGAATTTTATAACGCATGTGCATCTTGATTTTCCAGCAACCATAGAAATAGAAAAATAAATAGAAAGCTTGTCAAACCTACTCAGACTGTAGGAAATTGGAAGAAATTGAAGTTCGCCATGTTTTTACACAACTGCACCACGCATAGACCTATAAAACGAATGGACTGAGCCTCAGGCTCGAAAAATTATTCCAGAGTGAGATGGGGCTAGTGCGGGCAAAAGCAAAAGCAAAAGACGGACAAATACCCATTATATTGTATGGGAAAGACTCCTTTTTTAAATTAATTCGAAGCTTTGAATTTGAAAAACGACATTATTGACAGTAGAGAAGTTTTTGCAATTGCTTTAGAATCTAGAGAGGTAAAATTTAATACGAATTTTCATTCAATAACATCCTTACACTTAATTTAAACTAGTAATTTTTTTAATTTAATAAAATATAACTAGGACAATAAGTTTACAGGTCTGAAATGCCTACCTTGAGAGCTTTATTTAGGTCACCACCTACAAAACACCAAAAGGTATACTATAAATAAAGAAAAATTTTGCACTACTGCAAACCTTTTTTTTTTAATCTTATAAATCCTGTAATGGTAGGTCAAATTACAAAAAAAAAACTTAGCGCTAAGCAAGTTAAGCGTCCACCATTGCTAACTTTGTTATTATTAAAGATAGAAAAACGCTTAAATTGGCAAACTAGTGGAATTTTTGACGCTCTTTAAGATGATCAAATCAAAAATACAATTTAGCATTGCGTTTTTGATTTTTGTCAAAAAACATATTTTTTTTTGTTTTAATTGAACAGCCTATATTTTAGAATTTTTTATGATAGGTCTTTCAATTCCAAACCAAAAAAATTTCTGGTAGAAATCAGTCTAAGCGTAATTTTGAATTTTAAATATCTTCGTTATTTTTAAATGAAAAAAAATGAATTTAAAGACTTCAGCGTCAATTAAAAAAAATATGTGTTTTTTGAAAAAGCTCGAACACGCAATGTTCAATTGTTTATTTCATTTGACCATCTTAAAGAGCGTCAAAAATTCAACTAGTTTGCAAATTTAAACTTTCTTCTATTTTAAATAGTAAAAAAGTTAGCAATGGTAGACACGTAACTTGGAACACCCTGTATATATTCTAGTACGAAAATATCTGTAGCTACCTATTTTTTCTTTAAATTTAAACTACCAGCTTCAGAAGATGTTTTAAAATAAAGTTTGCAATAGTGCTAAATTGTCCTGGGTCACCCTATACATTATTTAAAATACAATGTCTCGAGGTAGGCATTTCAGTAAACTTAATGTTCTAGTTATATTTTATTAAATTAAAAAAAAATACTAGTTTAAATTAAGTTTAAGTATGTTTTTAAATGAAAATTCGTATTAAACTTTACCTTTCTAGATTCTAGAGCAATTGCAAAAACTTCTTTACTTTCAATAAAGTCGTTTTTCTAACTCAAAGCGTTAAACTAATTCAAAAAGAGGTCTTTTCCATACAATATAATGCATTTTTGTCAGTATTTTGCCCTCACTAGCCCCATCTCACTCTGGAATCACTCACAGCATTGTGCTTATGCGCCGTGCACAGTCCATTCTTATTATAGGACGATAGCAGCACGGCGAAAGGAAGGGTAATGTTTTTCGTTTGAGATATGTACGTATGTGTCGCGCTGGCGCTGGAGGCTAAACGGCTAAACCGATTTTTACAGTTTGTGCTAAATTAAACTCGTGGTAAAACATCATATATAGCCACTGATCTCACAAGATATTTGACAGAGAGTCACTGCTTATTTTCCACGGCGACCTCTAGGAATAGTGACTTATAATACACTTATAAGGTCACTGCGTCCTGAAGCCTGACGACGCAGTTTTCGTGATCCAGTCACCCTATGCTTGTTCACCATAACGACATCTAGGGGTATCCGCATGTATTTAAAACTCTGTGAAAAATGACGGCTAACATTCCATTGGCCCTGTTGGAAGTTGCGAAGTAGCCGAAGAGCAACCTAATTATTTTTCTATATCTATGGTAGCAACAAATTTTTCTCTTTTTCCTTTTGGTGAGTCTGTAAATTAATTATCGAGTCCCAAATTCTTTCACCTTTTTTGCAATGGATTTTAAATTGATTTTTAAACTCATTTCATAGTTTGCTTTAAATAATTTGTAAATACTTTTTATTCTTTTGAAATATAATTTTGGTCTTTCGTATAGTTTTAATTTTATTTAGAAATGCAAATTTTATTTAAAAAATTAAAATTATACTTTAAGTTCAAAACGTGTATATATTATGTGTATATATTATAATATAGGAAATCATAAAACTGATCTAAAAAAAACTCATTGCATTTAAAGTTTTTCGACCAAATTTTTACAAAAATAATTACTTTTTCGCAATAGAAAAGGTTGTAAGAAAAAAAACAGGCAATAAACTAATTGTTATTTTTATAAATTTACAAATTATTAAATTTAACACAAATATTATTAATAAAGCAGTCCCTATACTCAAGGGCGGTTCTGGAGCAAAAGTCTGGGGGGGGACGGTAAATAAGTGAACAGGAAAAAAGCGAAAAATAAATATTTGCACACAAGAGAAAAGCCCACACGTAAAAAAGCGCACGCGGAAAAATAGCGCGCAAAGAAAAAAGCGTACATGGTAAAAGAGCGCCCAGGGAAATTATACAGAAAAAAATGTTGTACCTTAAAAATATCCTAATGAGATAAATTTAGAAAGTCTTTAGAACTAAAATGTTCCATGTAAAAAATTAATAGATCAGGTTACTTGATCAACTCAGAATTGCTCACAAAAGAAGAGAGTATTAAAAATTTCGTAAAATTTTGTATGTATGTAAATTTTTTTTTAATTTTGAAAAGAGTTGAAATTTTTTGAATTTTATTAAGAGTTATTAAATTTCATAAAAACTTTAAAAATTATCGAATTATTTAAATTTTTATTTTTAAAATATTTAATTGTTTTAAAATTTTAACAATAAATAAATTTTGTTCAGAACCTTGAATGATTTACGTCTAAGATTCATTATTAGCCTAGGAGCATAAATGGGTCATTAGACTAGTATTATTCGTTGGCCATACGCAGAATTTACACCGAGAGCAAATAAAATAAAAAAAGTGATCTGTAGATTTAATCACAACCTTACTTACCCGGGGTCCGTTTTGACCACATACCCCCGAAATTTCGAGTAAGTTGGAAAAACGTTGCAATTTTTCGCGCAGACACCCAAAAACAAATCTAAACCGCTAAAAGTCGCGAAAAATTAAAATTGTAAAATTGTTGAAATTTTTTTAATCATGTCAAGGTTGCTTTCTGCAAAGCTGTAAAATTTTATTAAACTGTGGTTAGTCTTATTTAATCTAATGTTAATAATTTGTTTGTTTGCTTTTAACATGTACCATTTTTGCAACATGTAATATTGCAATACATTGATGATTTTCTTCACAATTTCCTCAAATTTTTGATGGTCTACGGGTAAAACACATCCCGAATTTGGATTGGGCGCATCGAAACACACATACACTTTTTGAATTTTATGTGCCGGTGTTATTATTGTTTACGTTAGGTTTTTCCTCTGTGCGCCTTTTTCCGGGTGCGCCATTTTCTGTGTGCACTTTTTTCTGCAAACGATTTTTTCCATGTGTGTGTTCTTTTCCTATGTGCGCTATTTAATTTTTCTGTGCATTTTTCCGTGATTTTTATAAAGCAAGTGAACAAAAATATTATATTTATCAGCCTTTTACTTTATATAGTACATACCAGCCTTTAAACCTTACATATTTTTTTGGGCTCTGGCCCTTTCCTCGATACCTACCGAGAATTTGTAATGGTATTTTTCGCATTTGTAGATTTTTTTCAAAAAATCTCTACACAACTACTTTCTGTGCATTTTAGGTAGATTCAAGAATGATAAAATATTTGATAGCAACTGATTTTAGTCATAAATTTCAAAAAACAAGATTGATTTTTTAAAATCTTCACAAATTGCGGCGGCTGCGACTTATGGCTTTCTAAAAATCGAGACGAATGGTCACGTTAGGCAAGTTGGGACATAACAATAATGTGAAATGTCTCAATGATTGGAAGAGACCAAGAAGCAAACAAAATTAAATCCTCAACTACTATCACTCGTTCCGAAATTTCCAGACTTGCCCTAAGAGAGGGAAAATCAAAATAAATATTTCGTCATTTCGAATGATTCTGTAATGCACTTTTATGGAAAAGCTCTATTTTGACTAATATTTTTCCAAAATTTGTCTAACCTCTTTCCTTTTCAGGCGGTAACTTTCGGCATGGTCGGTCCACCTGCGTTTTGGAAAGTGACTTTGGATTTGTCATCAACTGTGCTTTTAAGAAATCTGGCCTGTTCAGAGTTAGAAATCTCGGTGGTGTTAAGGCACACATTGGTCTTGGTAAAGCTTTCTTCTGTTCTATGCATGCTTAGTATAAGTAAATATTAGACAACTAACATTTAACATAAAATTTCTAACAAGAAACTTCTAATGTTCCTTAGAATCTCTAACATAATTTCGAGTGAAAAAATAGATTTTATATAACTTATTTTTTAAGTCTTTAAAGGTGGTAGACAAACCAAATTAGAAACTTAGATTTCCATTTTCCATGTTTTGATTTTAGTACAGAAAGTTTCAGGCAGTCAGTAAGTATTTCCTAGGTAATATGATTAATCATAACCATGATTGATTCATCATGACTCTGATAAAAGTTTTTGAAATTAAGTCCACCAAATAATTGATAAGTTTCCCGAACACAATCCTGAAGCAAATGTGCTTCACTTAATATTATTCTGTGCATTGATTACTTAGTAAACACAGTGCACAGGAGGACTAATGGGGGGTTCGGTTCGGTTGGGGGAGGGACTTGAAACTCTAAAAGCTGAAAGATTGAGCAATATAGAAATAATTTTGAGAATATTTTTGTCTTCTAGTGCAGGCGCTGAAGGTAGTTGAGTATCCAGAATATGAGGACCGCAGTTTGACAATGGATTCTACCTGACAAAAGGTCACAGATTAGGCCAGGTTTTGGTCCATTTTTTTTTATCCCCTCTCTTATAGTTGTATTTGAATTTCTGAAAATTTAATTAACTTGACGCCTTAAAGCCATAATGTAAGAGATATTAATCAGAAATCCCACCTAAAAATAAAATTATATTAGTTTGTTAAATTTTAGCTGCAAAAACCCCCAAAACCTGAGATTTTGAGGTTTTCTTCAAATTTTCTCAAAACTAAGCTTCTTAGGGATATATTTGTAATTAGCTTCTTCTATAGTCGATTGTAGACAATAAAATGTCCTGTGAAATGATGTATAACAAGCCAAGGTTATATTTATTTATAACAATTTAGGGTCGTCCTTAAATTACATCAATTTTGAAAAATCACTAAATTTACCAATTTTTTTACAAGTTATTGTAGAAAATGAAAATCACTTTTTCGAAATGTGTAAGTTAGTGCGGTCAGACTAATACCAAACTTTCCAGCCGCGTTCGTTTATTAAGAAAAAGTAAAAAAAATTAAAAACACCACATGTTTTACCCGATTATCATAAAACCCAAGCCCTTTAGTCGATTGTAGACAATAAAATTTTCTTTTAAATGCTGTATGACACAAAGTACGATTTAGCTTTAAATTAAAACTTCACAGGCGTCCGTAAATAAAATCAATTTTTACAAATTACCAAACAAATTAATTTTGTTACAGGTTTTATCCAATTTACTCAGAAACTAAGCTTAATTGGAAAAAACATAATTTAAATTTTATAGTAGAAAATAAAATTTACTTTTTATCGATATATAAGCCAGTGAAATTTGGTTAATGACAAACTCCAGCGACGTTTGTATATAGGGGTCAAATAAAACAAAAAAAAAATAACAACATTTTTGTCACATGTTTCACCCGATTTTCCAAAAAAACCATGCTTTTTATAGGAAATATTCCCCATAGCTGTTTGGAGAAAATAAAATTTCCTTTTAGATGATGTATAAGACGGTAAGATGAATTCTACTTCAGTGGCGTTCGTAAATAAAATAAATTTTTAAAAAACCAAATGAAACACCACGCTATAGCCGCCCCATGCATTGATAGTATGTGCATCCCTCAAACCTTCCCAACCCCCCTTCCATACGCTCTTCACAAAAAAAAAGATAAAACTCCCCCCGAAAAAAGATTTTAGATACGGCTCTAGCAGCAAAGAATATCCCTCCTACTCACCTTTTATTCACATCCTGCGCCATAGTTTTGTAGATACGGTTAGATTGGTGAGGGGGGGATGGCCTACTACCGCTACTGATTTAAATTATAAGGATCTTTAAAAAAATCGGACCAAAATTATTTTTGTTTGGTGATTTTTAAACATTGATTTAATTTACGAACGTCCCTAAAGTTTTGAAAATAATTTTTTTTTACCTTACCTATATCATTTAAAAGTAAATTTTATTTTTTACAGTCAAGTATACGGGACATTTTTTGATAAAGAGCTTGGTTTTTTGTAAAATCGGGTAAAACTTGTGACAAAAATGTTTTTATTTATTTATTTTTTAAATTACCTCCATTTGCCGACTTCACTGGAGAGTTTGTCATGAATCAAACCCTACTGACTTATACATCGTTAAAAAGGAAATTTTATTTCCTACAAGAAAGTATAAAACACTTTTTTTCAGTTGGGCTTAGTTTTTCAGGAAATTGGATAAAACCTGTAACAAAATTAATTTGTTTGGTGATTTGTAAAAATTATTTTATTTACGGACGCCTGTGAAGTTTTAATCTGCTTTGTCATACATCGTTTAAAAGAAAATTTCATTCTCTATAACCGACTTTTTGAAAGAGGGCTTGGTTTTAAGATAATCAGGTAAAACCTGTTACATCGTTTTATATTTTTTTTATATTTTCTCAAAAAACAGACGCTAATGGAGAGTTTTGTATTAGTCTGATTAAACTAACTTATACACTGTTAAAAGGGGAATTTCGTTTTCTACAATAAAGTATAAAATAATTTTTTTCTCAAAAAGCTTAGTTTTTGAGAAAATTGGATAGAACTTGTAAAAAAATTGGTTTATTTGTGATTTTTTTAAATGAGAGTAAGTAAGACCCTAACTTGTTACAAATAAAACTAATCTTTGTACATCATTTAAAAGGAAATTTCATTGTCTACAATCGACTATAAAACATAATTTTTAATAAAGAGCTTAGTTTTCAAGAAAATGGGGTAAAACATATAATAAACAATTTCTTCTTTATTTTTTTTTTACATTACCCCACTAATTGTATATCGTTAAAATGGAAATTTTATTGTCTACAATAAAGGTAAATATATTTTTCCCTAAGAAGTTTAGTTTTTAAGAAAATTTGAAGCAAACCTGAAAATTTTACGTTTTGGGGCTGTCTGGGGGGTTTTTAGGGTTTTTTTCAGCTAAAATTTAAAAAAAACTAATATATTTTTATTTTTAGGCTAGAGTTTACACATTTTGATGGATTTCTGTGTCATTATGGCTTTGGAGCTCCATCTTAGTTAAATTTTAAGAAATTCGAACCCGACTATAAGAGGGGGAATAAAAAAAAAATTGGACTAAAATCTGGCTTAGCAACATCCAGATCGTTAATCTGTGATTTCTTGTCAGCTAGAATCCATTGTCAAACTGCGATCCTCATATTTTGCACACTTAACTAGCCACAGCGCCTGCACTATTCGTGATTATTAACACAAGAGAGAAATATTATCCTCAAATTTAAAAAATACGAGAAATCTAGGTAATATCGCTGCATAGCAAATTGTTGATATTTTTTTGAAGCAGGAGTGGGAGTAGGCGCAACAAGAAGCAGTAGCGGATCCAGGTGGGGACCAGGTGTGTCCAACCGAACCGAACCGAACCGAACCGAACCGAACCGAACCGAACCGAACCGAACCGAACCGAGCCGAACCGAACCGAACCGAACCGAACCGAACCGAACCGAACCGAACCCTCATCGCTTGCATAAAACTAATTTTTAACCTCAATTTCTTACAAAATTTACCTTGAGCGACCTTCTTATAAATCTTTTTTCAAAAAATTCTTTGTTTTCGGAAAATTTTCGCCTACAGCGGCAGCGGGACAAAGTTGTATTGAAAAATTTTATAGCCAATTTTGGCATAATAATTTATGTTACAATGATATTGTTTTATTTGGTCCATATACAAACGAATACGCAACAGAGTCTTTTTACGGTATTTCTTGATAGAATTTGGAAAAACTCTCGAATACGGCGATTTTGTATTCGAAGTGGACACATTTTTTGCCTATCTTGAAATTTTTGATGAGAGGTAAGTTTACCCCTATATTTTGAAATGTGGCTCGAGTGATACCTTGTTTTGAATGCCTCTAAAACGTCTTTAAACCGTGTAAAAATTCTGGAACTCTGAATCGTTTCTTAAATATTTGCCTCCAAAATTACTATTAATTTATTTTGGTCCATTTTTTGTCGGTATAATGTAGCTTTTGCAAACTATAAATATAGCATACCGTTAGGGTAAAAGCTATACTGATCATGAAGATTCTGCTTAGGAAGAGAAAAACTAATTTGGCTGATGTTTAGATATACATAGAAACAATATCCCCTTTTCATCCCTTTCGAGTCATGCTCCGCAATTTTGTTGTATTGTTTTTGGTATTGATAACGATATTTAATTGCCTAGTTTAAGCGTAGTCAATGATTCAGTTACTCGGAGATTTTCGAAGAGGAATGTACCCATTTTACATTTATTATTGTCTCTAAACATCGCGTTAAATTAGGTTGCCATATCCTACGAATAAAATCGATTTTTTACACACTTAAAGAAAGTAAGAATATGTGATTTTAAAAACCTTCCAAAGTCCTTTCAAGAGCTACCAAATTATTCAAATTAAATGCTTAAACTTGCCACCCTGCTGTGCTAAACAATAACCTAAACGGTTTCAAAATTCCTTCCGTAGCTCGAATGTGGTCAAATCTAATTATTCCTTTATTTACATGCGTCCAAATACAAAAATCACACACAGTCAGTTCAGGCGATCCAGGGAGCCATCTGCTAATACTTCGTCTGCTTATTACTTGCCGAGAAAAAGTTTAAGTTTGAACAGACGGCACCATTCAAGTAACCATTAATAAATAAAAGCATTATTAGCACTTCAAGTGAAGCCATCTCAGAAACTAAAGCTTTTACGATGTTTTTGGTTATAACACAAACTTGACCAAAATGTAGTCTACTATATTCCGAAAACCGCATATTGATTTCGATGCTCCATTAAAATTTTTTTATTTGTTATTAGAATTAATGGATTTTGATTAAAATCTAGTCAGCCCGTTAGAGTGTCGAACACTATTTTACCTAAAAATTTTATGAAAATCGGCTTAGCGGTTTAGGAGCTATCGTGCTACAGATAGAAATACACATATACACACACACACACACCTACACAACGTACACATACACATACACCTACACGGTAAAAAATTGTGTCTGCAATGAAAACACGTAGGTTCATTGCAGACACAATTTGTTTTGAATTTAAATACTTCTTTTTAGTTCAACGCAGCGTTTAATCATGAAATGAGACTTTATTTTTCTTCTTTAATTGTATTGTTTCAGTATACTCCATTTTGTAACACAGCAAATTGCCTTCATATAAGTCATATTTTGCTTCCAGAGAAAACGGTGTCTTAGATTAATTCAGTTCCAATTTATACTAAAACAATTTCTGTTTTACATTAAAATAAAGGCTAAGATATTTTTTGTGCTATATCAAGAAAATATTCTCTTGGTGAATAGGAAAGCACAAATTATTTTACTTCAAAGCAATTTGCTTTGATCTAAGACAATTTTTTTTACCGTGTACACACACACACACATGACGATATTGGTAGGTCAGATACGTCAAAATACACCTAAAAGCATTTTTTCCATTTTTGAAATTTTCATGAAAAAGTAAAATTTTGGTGTGTAGGGGTACCCCCAGGCCAATTTCGAAGTTTTTCGAGCATAACACTCAAAAAATGTTTAACTTATGGTTAAAATATACAACTTGTCAATACACATTTGTTTTGTATCGTGTGATTTTTTCGTAAAATCAGCAGTTTCTCCATAAAATGCAAAAAACACAAAAAAAATCATGTTGAAGAATATATTTTTTTTGAGACAGACACAAGAACATTAAAAATGCAAGTGTTTAATAGTTTTTATAAAAGTGCACTATAATCCAAATAAAATAAAATTCCTTTGACATAAATCGGTTAAGAAATAAAAAAGTTGTAAATTTTCCGAAATTCTTCTGTTTTTAATTTTTGAGCCGCCATATTCTATTTCGCATGATTTTGACAGATGTCTAACAAGTGGAAATGTGTTCTCAAAGGTAAGGGCTGTCACCCCCTCGAGTCAACTTTGCATTAGCACGAGTGCATGAAGAGGCGAATGTAGTAACTCAAAAAAACATTGATTTTTAAAGATTTGCCGCTTGCCTATTTTATTCTGTGATCAGGAGCGGATCTAGGAACTTTATTTGGGGGGGGGGGGAAATATCATAAAAAATATTGCAAACTGGAGGTCCATTTTGTGTGTAAAAAGTATATGTTTAAGATTTGGGGGGAGGGGGAATGTCTCCTTTTTCGCCTCCCTAAGATCCGCGCCTGTTTGTGATACCTCAAAATTTTCAGAAAAAATCGTGGAATACGAATTTTTATGGTGTAGATCTGGCAAATGGTGCAGAACCACTCTTTTACTTTGGTTATTTAAATCCATTACTTTTTAGCATTTTCGAACATACTTTAAACATCTACCCCCATAGGGGGGTCAGCAACCCCCAAATTAGGTCTAAAACATGATTTTTTTTGCCATTTTGTTTTAATTTTTGCAAAAAGCACCCTAGAGGAATAAATGGAAATAGAACGTGGTAGGTTTGTTTACAGTGGCGGATCCACAACCACTGACTAATTCAATAAAATGCTGCTTAAAATACTCTGCCAATATATGGGCCCCTAAGCTCACACTAGGTACTATAGTTATAGTGTACATGTGAGCTAATATAACTTAAAACTGAAATATATTTTATTCAACTCCAGACTAAATTACCTTTTGTTTGATACCACACAAGCCATGTTTTGACTTAAACTCAAATTTTTGAAATCTACCCCCACCCTTACAAAAAAAACAAAAACTAAAATGTATTTTGTTAAAGTCCGGACTCAATTACCTTTCGTTTGATATCACACACGCCATATTTTTACTTAAACTCTAATTTTTAAAATATACCCCCACCCTTTTTTTTAAATAAATTAAAATGTAATTTGTTTAACTGCAGACTCAATTACCTTTCGTTTAATATCACACACGCCATATTTTCACATAAACTCTAATTTTTGAAATCTACCCCCACCCTTTTATTTGGTTTGTGTTTGGTGGATTTTGTTCATTTTTAAATGGGACCATCTCGACCCAAGACCCAGCCTAGGTACCAAATTTCATTAAAATCCGCCAAGCGGTTTTTGAGTTATGCGTCGTTACAGACAGACAGACAGACATACAGACAGACAGACAGACAGACAGACAGACAGACAGACAGACAGACAGACAGACAGACAGACAGACAGACAGACAGACAGACAGACAGACAGACAGACAGACAGACAGACAGAAAGACAGACAGACGGCGCAACAAAAAAGTTTCAAAATCATCTGAAACGCAAAGATATATAAAAAATTTTGAAATCGGAGCAACTTTTTTTTTCTCGAAAAAATTAGGATCACCATAGCTCACACTACTATAGTATAGTATATGTGTGAGCTAAAAATCTATACCGTTTTTTACCAACAAAGAATGTCACTTAAAGCATGGGCGCACCCAGGGGGGGGCGGGGCCCGGGCCCCCCCAAGCCTAGGATTTTTGTATATATTTTCCACATATTTCATGAATAAACACAAAAAATAGCATGAAATACGACATTATGAGGCCGCGGGTCCCCCCAAGACATATTCCTGGCTGCGTTACTGCTTAAAGTGCCACCCCCCCCCCCCCCCCCGAAAGCACCTCTGGATCCGCCCTTGTTTGTTTAAAAGTACAGGATAAGAGCTTTAATTTGGCGTGTAGCTTATCTATATTGCTTTAAAAATAACACTCCTACTGGGTGTCGAATTAGGGGTATTTTTTTAAAAGTAAAGTGATTTTTTTAATTAAACAATTTTTTCTCAAAAGCCATAGATTTGTTTAAAAAACTTGTACAGGCCAATCTTGTAGATATTGAACCTGTATACAAAAAAAAAAACTTAGCTTTCTAGTATGAATTTGTGGCTGTCGAGGACAGCTTCAATTTGTGACTTTTTGTAATATAAAACACAGTTTTCTGGACAACCAGTATGAGGTTAATTCAAAATTGATTATGAATTTTTTACATACATACATAGCTAAATTAACACAACGAAAAGCAGCACTTACACTTTTTTTTAATCAAAGAAAATATTTTGTTTGCAGCCGATTTTTTGCATGACGGAAGCATCTGGATCCCAGAGCCAGATCGATTCTCCTTCAAATGATGTACTTAGAAGCTATGTAGCTTATATACGTATAGCTGGTTTTTAAATTTTCATGCGCGGTGACAACCACTACTGGTTGGACACTAACCGTTTAGGCTCAGATCTTTTAGGCGGTATCAATTTGAGCGCTGTTCATTGGACAATGGCCATTTGGGCGCTGAAAGAATAATGCCTTTACACCCACTTTTTTGCGACGAATCTTTGGGCCTGCTGTTTTGACGCCGACCATGATCATATGAACGATAAGTATTTGGGTGCTGAACGTTTGGGCAATAATAGCCGTTAACAACAAAAAATATTTATACCTTGACACCCATTTTTTTGCGAAGATTGTTTGGGCACTTGTCGTTTTGGTTTGATTAAGGACACTTGCTATTTAAGCGCAGACCATTTGAGCGCCAATCATTTGGGCGCCGACCATTTGGCCGCTGAACGTTTGGGCACGAGCCGTAAATAACAAAAAATAATAATGCATTGACACCTACTTTTTTTGGGACGACTGTTTGGACACCTGCTGTTTGGGTGATGATTGACGCCTAAACGGTCTGTGCCTAAACGGTAAGTGTCCTTAACCAAACAAAAAGGACAGGCACCCAAACAATCCTCGCAAAAGAGTGGGTGTCAAGGCATTATTATTTTTTGTTGTTTACGGCTATTATTGCCAAAACCCTCAGCGCCCAAATAGTCATCCATAGTCATAGTAAGTGTCCAACCAGTAGGTCCTCAAACGATCGGCCGTAAGTATCGTCTTCAAATGTATAATAATGCAGTACTTGGCATATGATGCAGTGCCGCGTGGCTGTCACCACGCATGAAAATTTAAAGACAGCTTTAATACGTATATAAGCTACATAGCTTTTAAGCACATTGTTCCAAAGCAAATTGATGTGGCTATAAGATGCACCTATTCATTTTTGCCTTAAGATGTACGCCAAAAATCCGCTGCAAACAAAAACATTTCCTTTGACTTAAAAAAAAATGCAAGTATAAGTGCTGCTCTTCGCCGTGTTAATATAGCCACAGCCTACATGTTGTTAGGTAGGCTGTGATATAGCTATGTAGTTGCGTCATAAGTCGATTGGAAATTTTACGAGTCATAAAAATATTATTACCAATTTTAACGTATCGCATATTGGTTGTCCAGAAATCTGTATTTCATAATACAAAAACATAGATTTTTAATTTTAACTAGGAAGCTAAGTTATATATTTTTTGTAGGCAGTTTCAATCTCTACAAGATTGGTTTCTGAAAAACTTATGGTTTTTCAGAAAAAATTGTTTAATTAAAAAAATTTCTTATAGAGATGGATCAAGTTAAAGCCCTTATTCTGTACTTTTGAACGCGTCTACTAACTTTTATTAGCATTCATTTCTGCAGGGTGTTTATTTCTGGAAAAAGACTCGCTTGCTCGAATTTGATGTCTAGAAAAACACTTGTTTGATTTGAGAAAATTATTGCCTTTATGAAAAAATTCTTATTGTATTTGTTTTTTCAATCAAGAAAGTATAGCTTTCTCATTAAAAAAATCAACGTTTTTATTTAAGGAAAGAAATTTCTTGCTTGAAAAACTTTTCTGTATTTATAGTAGAGTAAATTTGTAAAAAAAAGGGTATATTTTTGATATTTGGACTAGCGGTACCTATGACCCAAAGCTAAATTTTCATTCGAGGATCCTTGAGTTTATGGCAACAGAATCCAAGATGGCGGCTGCCAAAGTTAGGAAAAAAGATGAATTTCCTAATTTACTTTAAGCGAGACCTACTCAATTTAAAACTATCAAAAAATTTGACACCTGCCACTTCAAAAGAAAATGGCAGCTATATTTCAAAAAATTAGTTTTTCTTCGATATTTCCTATTTGCGCAATATTAATTTTTAATGCATCCTATTAAAGCCATTAACCTGCTCATTAAACTTACTGAAAGAAAAAAATAGGTTCTCCAGCCTACGCAAAGATGACCTTCATAACTAATAGACAAGATTTAATTTTTACAAAAAAAATTCTAGATTTTATCAGATTTAATATTTTTATATTAAAAAGTTATTTTTTCATTCTTGTTTAACAGAACTAGTGTTGCCGTGTAGTATAGGTATCAATTTAAACGAAATAAATTATAAATTTTTATAATAAATGACATTATGTCTAATATAATTCAAGATGGCGGCGTTCAAATTCCAAGAACAACTGTATTACGATAGGGCACCTTTTTCTGATTTTAAAAGTATATAATTATGTTGACACTCCAGTGACAGTTTAGTCGTTGTTAAAATATTTGTCTTTTAAAAACCTAATTATATTTAACAACAAAATGGCAACATCTTTATTGTTTATTTAGGTTATTAAAATGCAAGTATAAAAAATATACCCTTTGGCAGCTTTTTCTTAAAATACCCAACAAATTTACTCAACTATTAGTTTTCGTTTCAAAACGCTCTTATTCTTGGTAAAAAAGAGACATTTCCAAATAAACACTTTTTTCGATTAAATAAGTGCTTTACTTTAATCTAATCATACAGTATCGGCCAAAAGTGGAGCAACAAATATAATTTTTTTAATTGATGATAATTGTAAACTTGCCTAATTCACACATCTATAAAAAGTTTTAAAAAAATATAGTCCACGGAAGTGAAAGTCTGAGGTTTGAAGATTATATTTATTATTAAAATTTCATTTAAAATAGGTTTAGTAAATGTATGTTGAGGTTTCATATAAAAGGCATTTACATAGGTTTTATTTAAGTAGAGAAGTGTAAAAATATTTTTGACAGACTAAAACAACAAGTAAATATACAGGGTGTTATCGAATAAGACGCTAATAATGAGGAAAATAATTGTTGGCTCAATTTTGCTTTTTTTTTTATATAAACATATTCACCAGTTTTTTGAAACCAACAAGAAACAACTACTCCGACCGGCATTGAATTATACTGATGGCTTGATGCTTTCGTTGGGAACTTGTTAAAACTGTTTGGTTTTCACTATCTCCAACGTCGCCTACATTCACCTGAGGATGGCCCAAAAGGTCGAAACCGGCCCTGTCGTGGATTGGCATGGATCGCTTGTTCCTGACTATCAGGACGTGTTCCAGACGGGGATCACTCGTATCCCTGTGATCGACGTTGGAGATAGTGAAAACCAAACATATTCACCAGTGTTTACTTAAGGGTCTAAAATGCTAAAGTGCTAAAGTCTTTAAAACTCGGTCTAGATTTTGGTTAAAAGTTTAACTCACTTTTTAACTTAAATGTAATAGTTTTTTAATATTCATAAAATTTTTCATAAATAACTTAGGGCACCGTTTTCAACAAACCTAAAAATTAATAAAAAAATACAATATTTTGGTTTAAAAATGGCAGCTATGTTTAAACCTCCAAACGTCACTAGGAGATTAAGCTAGCAGATTTTTTCAGCCGATGTCGTCCGAACGCGGTATATACACTATACACTGCACAACAAATTTTTTGTTATTTAATGCTCAGCAGATTCTACTGGCAGATAAATCGGTAAAGATTTTTTACGGAAAAAATAATGAACAATATTTAATATTTTAGCTTTTTTTAAAGCTCTCAAACTTTTTAAAACTGAACTGAGCACATTTTTTCCATAAAAAATCTGCTACCTTCACACCGATTTATCTGCCAGTAGAATCTGCTGAGCATCAAATTCCAATAATTTTGTTGTGCAGTGTATAGTGTATATACCGCGATCGGACGACATCCGGCTGAAAAAATCTGCTAGCTTAATCTGCCATCTTCACACCGGTTCAGCTGTCCGCTATATTTTACATGTTAATTATTTAGACAAGTTAGCGATGATTAAACCAATTTTTAATTTTTTTGGTGGATGTATGTATAACTGAAAACAGACTCTAATATATCTTGCGCTATTTACAATATTTAAATATTGATACGTTTAATTTAATTCGGTAATGCATCTACAGATATAGTTTTAACTTATTTATATATTATTTAGCTTTGAAAATATTTGTGTATAGGTAGGTTTTTTTATCAATCATAAATTATTTCTATATAATAGAGTAAATTTGTAAAATAAAGCTGCAAAAAGGGTATATTTTTTTATATTTGGCATAGTAGTACCTAACACCAAAAGCTAAATTTTCATTCGAGGATCCCCGATTTTCCGGCCTCAGAATCCAAGATAGCGGCTGGCAAAGTTAAGAAAAAAAAATGATTTCCTTGTTTTAAGAGGAATTAAATTAATTTTGATAAATTTACTTTAAGTGGCATATACTCAATGTAAAAATTTTAAAAAAATTACACCTGTTACTTCAAAACAAAATGGCGGCTATATTTAAAAAAAATCGTTTTTCTTCGATATTTTCTTTATTTTTTGTGCGATATTCATTTTTAATACCTCATATTAAAGCTACTGACCAGTTCTTTAAACCTGCTTAAATGCTATGATAAGTTTCCCAGCCGAGACAAAGATGGCCCTTAATTTGTCAAAAATAAAAGAGACCTTTACAACCTGTAGACCAAATTAAATTTTTACAAAAAACTTTTTTAGATTTTATCAGTAGTAAGCCAGATTTTGTAAAAAATTAAATTAAATAAAAATTATATTCATTCATGGCAACATCCATATTGTTTATTTAAGTTATTAAAATGCAAATATTTTAATAACGGCCGGTCGAAATGTCAACATATTATATATTTTTGAAATCAGAAAAAGGAGCCCTATCAATTAAAAACATTATATACAGAGTGTTTTATTTAAAAAAAAATAAACCATATGTCAAAAGTTTGACAAGTGTATGACATATGTCATTTTATACATCAGATTCTGATGATTTAGAAAAAATTATTTAACTTTGCTTATTTAAACATTACTGTTAGATAAATATTAACGGAGATAGCTATTAAGAAAAATATGGTCAATTCAATCAAGTCACCCGGTACGTGACATATGTCAACTTTTTTGACATTTTTAAAATATCTGTGTTTTGTTTACCGAGATGTCTTGTTTTTTTCCAGTTTTTTTTTGTTAAATTTCGAAAAAATAAACAAAAATGTTTTTTTTTTAACTTTTTCGACCGCCATCTTTAAAAATAAATAAATAATATTATTTTTGTAAATTATGACTTAAAACTAATTAAGAGTAATATAAAACTACATATCTTCGTAAAAAAAATTACCAAACCAAGAAGATAATGTTGTTTTTATATTTTAAACGCCGCCATCTTGATTAATAATAGACATGTGTCATTTATGATGAAATATTTAAAATCGGCGACCCCTATTTAGTATAAATCGATATATTACACGGCAATACTAGTTCTGTCAAACAAGAACAAAAAAATAACTTTTTTATCTGAACTTCGGCCGCCATCTTAAAATTTTTAATGTCAAATTGTAATTTTTTGGAAATTTTTACAAAACTTGGCTTACTATTGAGAAAATCCAAAAAAAAATTTTTTTTTATTTAATTTGGTCTACAGGTTATAAAGGTCTCTTTTATTTTTGACATATTAAACGCCATTTTTGTGTCGGCTGAGAAACTAATACCTTTTTTTCATTAGGTTTAAAGAGCTGGTCCGTGGCTTTAAACCTAATAATTAAAAATAAATATCGCGCAAAAAATAAATAAAATATCGAAGAAAAACGATGTTTTTTAAATATAGCCGCCATTTTGTTTTAAAGTGACAGGTGTATTTTTTTTACATTTTTCAATTAATATTTTTAAGCAAGTTTATCAAAATTAATTTAATTTGTCTTAAAACAGGGAATTCATTTTTATTGTTAAATTTGGCAGCCGCCATCTTGGATTCCGATGCCGGAAATCAGGGGATCCTCGATTGAAAATTTAGCTTTTGATGTTAGCTACTACCATGCCAAATACAAAAAATATACCCTTTTTGCAGCTTTTTATTGAAATACCCTACAAATTTACTCTATTAATAGTTTTTACGAACTTTAAACCACCCCTCAGGGGTGGAGTACTACAATTGAGACTATTTTTAACTGGAATTCTATGCTGCACGGACTAAATTTCCAAAAAATTACAGTACACCACAAAATTTTATTTTATTTTATTTTCTTTATTTCTAAAGTTAATTTGAATTTATATGAGATAAAACTCACTGAGAAATGCTTACTATCTATCATATTGCGCATTAGGGTGCACCAAATCTTTGCAGTTATTTGACCTGTTAGTATTTAAAAAATACTTTTAAACCGCTCTATCTATAGACTTGATACTAAAACCCAGTCTAAAATGCTAAGTTTTAAGGTCTTAGTAAATACTGATGATTATGTCCTTAAGGTCTTAACTTTTTTAATAGGTACAGGGTGTTAAAGATTTTTTTAATATCTTCTTTTTTGTTAATACTTATCTGTAATACTGCTCTAGATATTTATTTGGTACACACTTTCTATTCATTAAGAGACATTTTTTGATATATAACAAGTTTTTTAGTTCGACCAGTGGCGTTCGTGCGGGAATTTCCTCGGTATTTAAAAAAAGCACTATTTTACGTCAACAGGCAGACGTACTTACTGAAAAAGTGACGGGTTGTTTTTAGTTTTAAATTGGAGAATAGATTAACAATAGCTAAAGATGCTACATACATAGTACACAACTGGGAACTCCGAGTAATCTTGACGACATTTCGACTAACGTAAATGTGTAAAAATGAGCTTCTAGGAAACAGAAACAGAACAAACTTTCGATGGGGATTAAGAAATTTCAATACAACTATGTTTATTATGCATTTTTTTTTTCAGATTTTTTGCTGAGAAATCTTTTTTAACACACCTTATCGACTATTTCGAGCGAAATTGATCCCTCCTAGGTACGTCCTTGCTTGTAGACGAAGTAACGTTATAAATTGCTTTCGCGAACAAGATATATTTTTTACTGAGATTAATTTCGTCTTTTTTTCGAAAAAAACTTCGTGCCACATCTCACCCTTGTACTTGGAAAGCCACAGTTATCGGCTCGTTTCAGGCCCATAAAAGTTTCTGATAAGGTTAGGTACATTGAAAACACAATTTTTTTTTAAATTTCGAAATATCATCTAAAGTGTGTCTTTATAAGTAAGCTTAATTAACCCTCCATACACAGGAAAATTTTCAGGCAATTGATCCAGCAGTCTGATTAGATCCCAGGAAGACATTTAATTTTAATATCCTTTTCATAATTCTAAATATGCATTTCTTTCCTACTGTGATAATAATTGTCTTTCTATAGGGAGCCGAATGGTAAGAACTTAAGCATAATTCCCACACGGTTCGTAAGAAACGGTTGTCTGGTAACTCCCGGCCAATCAGAACTCGGCAGCCTATGACGCGGCAGTTAGCCTGCTCCACGGTCAATAAAGACTGACATACAAACATACATCACATTATGAGAGAAATAAAGCTAGATCTAATTAAAAGTAGGAAAAATACACACATTTATAAAAAAACAATTGTGATGAAAATTCCAATAATTATATTAATGTTAAATTAAGGACACCATTATAAATAACTTTTCCTAACATAAATAGACTCTTGTTCAATTTAATGAAACTACTTTGACTGAAATCTTTAGCAGCCCTTCACTTTTATTGACGAAAAATTTATTTTGTACAAAATAAAATTAATATTTTTGAAAACGAAAAGTATTAAAGAAAAACAAATTCAAAATAAATGACCCATGACTTTTACACATTTTAAGCTTTTTATCCACACGTTAATTAGAGATATACATGCGCTCTATCAACTCAAAATCATAAACAATTTTTAACATATCTCAAGCCCGTACAAAATTTTGGTTAGACATAATAAAACCCGCTTTGGTGGCACTGCATACCACTTACTAAAAAAATTTCTACCTTAATAAATGATTAAAAAAAAACTAGTTTTGAGCAATTGAGTGTTAATAATTCGCGTTTCAGAAATAAGTTTAAAAAAACTAAAAACATTTTTGGTCGGATCCTAGGAAAAATGTTTACTCAAATACAACTTTTTTTAAAGGGGATGACCCCAAATGTGATGATACCTGCTTTAAAAGTTTTTGTGAAAAAGTATAAACAAAGGTTTAGTTATAGGTTCTATCAAAAAAATGTATAGGTACCGTTGTTTTTTTTTTGATATGCTTGGGTGATGCCCTCTGAAATACTCTGCCAATATATGGGCCCCTAAGCTCACACTAGGTACTATAGTTATAGTGTACGTGTGAGCTAATATAACTAAAAACTGAAATATATTTTATTTAACTCCAGACTAAATTACCTTTTGTTTGATACACAAGCCATGTTTTGACTTAAACTCAAATTTTTTAAATCTACCCCCACCCTTAAAAAAAACAAAAAACTAAAATGTATTTTGTTAAACTCCGGACTCAATTACCTTTCGTTTGATATCACACACGCCATATTTTCACTTAAACTCTAATTTTTAAAATATACCCCCACCCTTTTTTTTTAAATAAAATAAAATGTATTTTGTTTAACTGCAGACTCAATTACCTTTCGTTTGATATCACACACGCCATATTTTCACATAAACTCTAATTTTTGAAATCTACCCCCACCCTTTTATTTGGTTTCTGTTCGGTGGATTTTGTTCATTTTTAAATGGGACCATCTTGACCCAAGACCCAGCCTAGGTACCAAATTTCATTAAAATCGGCCAAGCGGTTTTTGAGTTATGCGCGTTGGTCGTTACAAACATACAGACAGACAGACAGACAGACAGACAGACAGACAGACAGACAGACAGACAGACAGACAGACAGACATACAGACAGACAGACCGACAGACAGACAGACGGCGCAACAAAAAAGTTTCAAAATCATCTGAAACGCAAAGATATATAAAAATTTTTGAAATCGGAGCAACTTTTTTTTTCTCGAAAAAATTAAGATCACCATAGCTCACACTACTATAGTATAGTATATGTGTGAGCTAAAAAGTAGGTCATCAGTAGACCTCTTTGGAGAGGCCCGACCAATATTTTTTTAAATTTATTATTTTGTATTCATTATTGGATGAGGCATTTTATTCTTTTATGCACAATTCTAAATGCTTATTGATTATCTTCTTTCTCCAATTTTAGCGTTGACTGAATACCGAACTCAAATTATTCGATCAACTTTTAAGAAGTAAAAATGGCTTGGAACCCTTGTTTACTTTTGGTTGTAGTTTAAAAGAAAAATAAGTACGCATCGCTCACCGGCAATAATAGTGGCACAACTCAAAATTAAACTTTATGGAGAAAACTGCATTTAAAGTTTAAACATTAGTGAACTTGACAGTGATTATTGGTGGGTTTTAATATGCTAAATTATTGGAGACTGTTAAGTTATTTTTAGCTTTAAAAAAAGTTGATGATTTGTAAGATGTGGCACTATTGTTGCAACCAAGTGACATAATTTTGATGAAAACTTGAAAAAAGTTTTGGCAAATTTTACAAAAATGGCCAAAAACAGAAAGTTATAGTGGCACAACACAAAATGTGCTGAAACAAATGGTCACTACTACTACTAGTCACTATTGCTTAAACGTAACGAAGCGTCCCTGGGCACTGTCAAGAGCACATTAACAATATGGCGCTATTGATGCAAACAGCACAAGACGCTAGCCCGACCAAGTCCACTTTGGCTCCCTGACTTCCGCATGCGCATCCTACCAATATTATTTACCTCATGTAGTAGAATAGATCAACAGGGTGATTTTCACTTGAATGATTCTAACCACATGAAAATAGAAAGTTTCATAAACCTAACCTAACGAAACCTAATCAAATCTAACCGAACCGAACCAAAGCAAACTGAACCAATAATTTTTTCAACTGACTTCCTACCCCCGATTCTAAAGGATGTGAATCCGAACCGGACCGAACCGAACAGGAATTATTTATTAATTTCTCTTACCAATATCGTAAGATGAGATTCATATACTATTTCTATAGCTTTACAAAAGTGTCACATTGACCACGCAGTCTTCTGAAGAGTCCCTTTAAGAACCATTAGATTTTGGACCCATATACGTAATATTCCAATACTCAATGTTACCCATTTACACAATGGCTGGCATTTGATGCAAACTTTCAGAAATAAAGATTTGAAAAATGCATAGAAACCAAATTTACATAGATAGAGTTTTTGTCAACTCTGAGCCGATGATTTGACGTGGCGAATACAATAGTAAAATACTCTGCCAATATATGGGCCCCTAAGCTCACACTGGATACTATAGTTATAGTGTAAGTGTGAGCTAATATAACTAACAGCTGAAATAAATTTTATTCAACTCCAGACTAAATTACCTTTCGTTCTCAAATTTTTGAAATCTACCCCCACCCTTAAAAAAACAAAAACTAAATGCATTTTGTTTAACTCCGCACTCATTACCTTTCGTTTGATATCACACACGCTATATTTTCACGTAAACTCTAATTTTTGAAATCTATCCCCACCCTTTAGAAAAAAACTAAAATGTATTTTGTTTAACTCCAAACTCAATTAACTTTCATTTGATATCACACACGCCATATTTTCACATAAACTCTAATTTTTGAAATCTACCCCCACCCTTTTATTTGGCTTGTGTTCGGTGGATTTCGTTCATTTTTAAATTGGACTATCTCGCCCCAAGATCCAGCCTAGGTACCAAATTTCATTGAAATCGGGCAAGCGTTTTTTGAGTTATGCGCGTTGGTCGTTACAGACAGACAGACAGACAGACAGACATACCGACAGACGGCGCGATAAAAAAGTTTCACAATCATCTGAAACGCAAAAATATATATTTTTGAAATCGGAGTAACTTTTTTTTTCTCTAAAAAATTAGGATCACCATAGCTCACACTACTATAGTATAGTATATGTGTGAGCTAATAATATGTATTCGTTAAAGTATTACCAATCAGGACATTTTATCTTAAGGACCGGAAAAAGAATAGACTTATACCCATTGACATACCCATATTTCAAATATGTTTGCATTATGCATGGTAAGGTACCGTAGGTATTGCCATAATACGTACTATATAAGGACTCATGTTTGCATCATGAATTGGCAATTACCGTGGGTATTGGAATATTATGTATATGCTTGGACCTCCGTGGGTGTACAGCTTTCCAACTGCCCACGGAAAAATACAAGAGGAACAAAATATTTCTAAGCCCGCTTAGCCACGAAAACTTGTTGTTTCTTTATTCACGGGTACTAAACGTTACGTTTGTCATATACCCTTTTTTTGACAGCCAAAGAATAAGTACGTGTAGGCCGATGTTTATGCCAAGTTTCATAACTCTAACTTTAACCGTTTATAATTAAAAAAATATTTCCCCGCCCTAACCTTACCTTTGATTGAGATAATTTTGGGTCTGTTAACAGGTCGGGCAGTGTTGGTTGGATCATTAATAATCTATTAAAATAAATCATGTAAATTCTAAACGGTACGATCAAACCAACCCGCTGGCTAAACTATCCCACCAATGTTTAAATCTTACCTCCTATCCATTTACATATAGATATTTCTTAATTTGTCTTTTGCTTTCCTGACATGTTAAATGCCCTTTGCGTTTTTGGTACTGCTCCATATTTTTAATAATACTCTCTTCGCATAGAAAGCAGTACCAGTCAGTACTTCTGCGGGTTTGTAGCTATGTAGCTTATATAAATCTGTGTGTAATAGCATATAGTTATTTTATTAATATAAACTTTTGCCAAGAGGCGTTACTTTTAGTTCATATTTTCTTTGAAAATTGTATAGTGGTACGTAACGCCTGGTAAGTTACTATACCCGACTTTCCCCTATGTGGAACAACTAAAAATAAGATCAAATTATCAACTTTTAATGAAATCTTTTAATTCGTTTAAACTAAATTGACTTAATGAATACAAAATCAAAATCAAAATCATTCACAAATATCAAATTAAAACTATTTAATCTCAGTATGAACATTGTAACAAGCAGGCGCGTATCGTTGTGGGTTTAGGGGTTAAAACCCCCCCATGAGGCAAAAAAATCTGTGCATTGTTAAGAAACTTGTTCGAAAATCTTTGTATAGAATTTTTCATTGATGCATTCAACCCCCCCCCCCCCCCATTAAATCGCTGGCGCTATGGTAACAAGCGTAATTTATTACCTGGCTTCTGCATACACGCGTAAATTTATAATGGTGCTTTTATTATTAAAAGTTGTATAGTTCCAAACAAGTAAATATTAGTAAAAACTATGTCTATTGTTTGTCTATACATAACAATAGCAATAAAACGATGGAAAGTTATTAGTTAAAAAGCCATTTGTTAAAAAAATTGTGTTGTGTTGCAATTGGTCTTAAACATAATTTCAAAACAAAAAACGAGTTGGCAGAAGGTTAATGAAGTATTTAAACAAATTAATTTGCGCCAATTCTTCACAAATTATTAGGAAACAACTCATTCCAAAATTTGTTGATAATTAAATACCTTTAAAACTTGTGGTCGCCTATCATTGTGGCTAATAAAATATATATTTATGTCTAATAGTCCAGCAATTATAGAATTTTAGCTTGCAAAAGTGGTGTGTGATGCGATTTTGACATATGTTGTTCACATTGGAGCCCGAAAAAACATTATAGTTTTATTTAGTGTATACGAAAAAGGTTTTTCAAGGTTATTTGGTTTCTATACATTTTGGAAAAAAAGTTACTTAATTTGAAGAAAATAAAATTTTCTACAAAAACGCTTAGATAATTGTTTTCGTCAGACGATTCGTTTTTGAGTTATGAGGCTAAATTTTGACGAATTTTTTTTTAGTGGCCTTTAACTTAAAACCGCTTACTAAAAACCAATACAACTTTTATCGAAAATAGGCATATTCTGAGGAGTAACGTCAATCGAAGGGTACACTGATTTGCGAATGACTGAGGTTGCAGATACGGGTTCATTATTTTTAGGGGTCTCAGAAATTCGTGACTTTTTCAAAAAATAGATCATAATGCTCAGTTTTCTCTTGTTCATCCTACAAAGAAACCTTGAAATCGCTGTAAATTTGTAAAAAACTCCGCCACACGGAGGAGTATTTGTATGGCACTGCCCTTAATTTACGTAACGCTTTAGTGGGGGAGGGGGGGTTCAAAAAATCCTAAATTTTTGCGTTACGTAATTTAAGGACGTCCCTATGATAAAACCGGTTAAAACTAAAAATCACCAAGTTACACAAAACTACCTTAACCATTTTTTGTTTAAGTTAAATAACCTGTCTATCAAGCGACCGCCATTAAACTTCCCCCTCCACTTGCATCTTGTCGTAAAGCCAGTCGCAATCCGATCAATATTCTCGACGCTTTATTTTATGATGTTCACTTCTGTTGTTATTGTGTTTTGGTGTTTCCCTTTACAAAAAACAATTATTGAATATGGAAATGTTTCATATTTCAAAATGACATTTTATTCCTTTGTTATTTATATTGCAGGTTTACAAAATATTTTAAAATGTCTCGTATCGGTATTTATATATTTTATAAAAAACACAAGCTATCTATTTCCCTGTTGCGGCTCATTTCTGAGCTAAAAAAGAAGACAAACTATCTAGATCAAACTTTCGAGCAAGCACACAAGAAACTAAAACACGGCAAAAAATTTTGTCTACAATGAAAACACGTTCTTTTCTTGAATAAATTGGTTTACCGTAAAACAATTTGTTTTGAATTAAAATATTTTTTTTTAATTCAATGCAGCGTTTAATCTTGAAATGAGACTTTATTTTTCTTCGTTGATTGTTTTGTTTGCAGTCTGGATTCAATATGTAGAAGACACTTTTGTCGTTTGGCCTTATGGTAGACAGCCTTAATGAATTTCTCAACCACATTAACAGCATACACCCCAGTATACAATTTACAATGGAAACAGAGAACAACAGAGACTTGGCATTCCTTGACGTACTAGTAACGAGAAAAGAGGGACGACTAGGACATACCGTATACAGAAAACCTACTCATACAGACCGCTACCTAAACAACACATCTAACCACCACCCGTGCCAACGAAAAGGGGTAATAAGAACATTGGTAGAGAGGGCGAAAAGAATCTGCGAACCAGAACATCTAGACAAAGAATTAAACCATCTTAAAAACGCCCTCGTAGCAAATGGATACACTCAAAGCGACATAGATAAATGTATACGACCAAAGCCGAGCACTAGAAGTAACAGTAGCGGTGGAATGAGCAGCCGCGAAGTTACTTCAAGAGCCTTTCTGCCCTACATCCCTAGAGTGACGGATAGGATCGGACGTATTCTGGGAAAACACAACATAAAAACGATCTTCAAGCCGTCTAAGAGGATGGAGAACCACTTCAGATCTGCGAAGGATATAAGGGACCCACTAAGTTCTTCAGGGGTATACCGCATTCCCTGTACTTGTGGAAGTGTCTACATCCAAACAACCAAACGGTCCGTAAATACAAGAATCAAAGAACACAAAGCCAACTGTCGACTCGGACACACGGAAAAATCCGCAGTTGCAGACCACACACTAAACAATGAAGACCACCGAATAAAATTCGAAGATACACAAGTTCTCTGCTCCTCCTCTTCAAACTATCCAAGACTCTATAGAGAAGCAATCGAAATTCATAAACACTAGCAGAACTTCAACAGATCTAAAGAAACTCTTAAAATTAACCGAACATGTGTACCAGTTCTTAAAAACACTAGACGGCTCGCTTACAACAACAAAACTGAATCTCGGGAAAGTGACCAATCACCGACCAGCTCTGATATACGCCCCGCCCACCATAGCGTATATAACCTGCGCCCGCGACAGACTAACCACCAGTCTTCGAGAAGCCGACAAACAGTCAACATCTCCTGAAGATGCCATCCACTCGAGACGTCGAGAACGAATTTCCAACGACGACGGCCGAACAGCCCGAAAGCACACCCACCATTCAACAAATTATTTTACTTCAAAGCACTTTGCTGTGATCTAAGACAAATTTTTTTACTGTGAATAAGAAAAACTTCCTTGATCCCTGTCGCGGCTTTTTTATGGTTAAACAGCCAGATAAGCAGAATAACTTCTGTTGCAGTTCTACTCCGGACAGGCGCGCAATTCTAACAGTAAAGATTCCTGAAAACGCGACAAAACCCGAATTAAAAGCATAAAACAATCGGAACACAATAGTACAGATCCCCTACATCAGTAGACGTTTATTCTCTCCGGAATGACGCGTGATCGATAGCGAGAGTACTCGATAAAACAAAAGCGTTCCAATCATAGCCACGTTTTACACCCGCCTTCCATGGGGTTGACTTTGAATAAAGCGAGTTTCATCGAACAAGAACGAATGATTTCGATTCAATCCGAAGTCGTGTATAAGTAGATAATACCAACTCTCTTCTAGTTGATTCGTTTGAGAGTGAGGTTACTCGACGTAAGGCCAATTTCTGATCATCGTTAAGAACCAAAAGTAAAGCCACACGTGCTCTTTGACTAAGAGCACCTTCACACACCAATGAGGAGGGGGTTGTAATGGCCTCCGAGTGGTAACTTTTGGGTAAGATTTTGCTTATAACAAGCAAGTATGAACTAAGAGCTGCGTTGTAGCTAGCTATAGTACTAATAGTGTGAGCTATGGTGATTGTGTCAAAAATTAGAAAAGTTGGTCCGATTTCAAAATTTTTTAGATATCTTTGCGTTTCAGATGATTTTGATTTATTTTTGTCGCGCCGTCTGTCTGTAAGTATGTTGCTCATAACTCAAAAACTACTTGCCCGATTTGAATGAAATTTGGGACCTAGGTTGAGTCATTGCGTAAATAACCCATATAGAGGAGCCACCGGCGAGCTTTACCATGTTGAGGGGCAGATGGCGCTGAAATAAATTCGTATGGTACGCAATATTCAGAGACAAGTACTATCCCAAGCAGCATTTGGACGTCATATTACGTTACCCATACGTTGCTTGCGATAAACGCGACGTCGGGTGCCGACGTCGTTTCGACCGCCTGACGACCCTCGTTTGCACCTAAATGGGGAATACAAATTCGGGTCGCTACGACGTTAGCATCTGACCTTATAGGTAATAGAGTTTACCAATTAACAACGTAATTGTACGTTGGATTTCCGTCTCTTAAATTTAGTCGCAAACAGGTAAGTTGCGTTTGGTTTCGTTTCCATTGCCTAGAATAGATATAGTTTTTGCTAAAAATAATTCCTGTCGAGTAACTAAAATTATACCTGATAAGTAAATATTTTACACTTATTATAACAAGTCTCATAAAAATGGGTGCATTTTACAAATGATAATTATAGTCATGCATGAAAGGGGGTATTACAATATTAATAATTTATATTTTAAAGCAGGAATCCAACAAAAATTTTACAACGAAGGCATGTTTATTGATAAATGTGATTAAAATACTTTCAAAAAAAGCAAGCGCTCCTGAAATATGCAAGATTTACTAAAATATATATTTGTTAAATAGATCTAATTTTTATTATTTTTTTTATTTTTGTAAAAAAAATATTTTGCTGCCTCACTAAACTCAAATTTGTTAATACTTTTACAATTACTCTTTCATTTCTACTTAAAATTAGAAAAAGAAAAAATATTTTATAATGGCCGACTAATAATATACCAATCCGGACCGGGTCTCCACTTTTGGTTGTGAAAGATAACCAAAGAGTCGAAGTCCGACGTCCGGCAAACGTATTTCGTCCCATTAAATTCGGACGTTCGCCCCGCATGATTTTGCGTCGGCCTACCAACGGATTGGAACTCAACGTCCGCTCTTTTTCTACTACAATAGGTAAAGCCCACGGTCCCAAAGCTAACTACCCACCGAAATCATTGTTTTATTTTTTATTTTTTAGAAATGTTTGTTTTAATATCAAAAATCTAAGGGAACTAAAACCCATACCCCACCTGTGGGAAGAGGAGGGGGTATTATAGTTTCCAAAATCCAAAAAAGATATAAAACTGCGTCATGTCCTGAAACGTAGCCGTCCTGACCAAAATATCTCTCGACCAAACAAATGCACTTGTTGTTAGGTTATGGGCGTCTATAAATGACAGTAGGCTGTACATGTGACGCGTAGGTCATATGAACGGACGTGGAATAGGTCAAGTGAAAGTTACGGAAAATACACCAACCAAACTAAACGCTAGTTTAGGTCTGAGGTTAGGGTCTTCACCGGACGTACCCGACGCCGACGTCTGTTGGTCGTTGGGCTGGTCAGAGTTTTTGTACGTCGAACAAACGAACGTAAGACCAATGTTGGGAAATTAATGGTATATTGCGTTGCATTATTTGACGTCGCGACATCGTTAAAAAAACGGACGTATATTTGATAACGTCGGTTTTGATATGAATGCGACGTCGCTTAACGCATAATCAATCTTGCAACTTAAAATTCCACTAAATCCGACGTCGGGTCAGGTCACATTAGGTTGTAAGTCATATAAATGTTTCTTGGGATGATCTAATGGCATTTGTATGATAGGCATGACCCTCGTAACTCGCACATGTAACTAAATCGTACTAGCAGTCCCTGAATATTGCGTACCAGACGAATTTATTTCAGCACCATCTGCCCCTCAATATGGTAAAGCTCGCTGGTGGCTCCTCTATATAGGTTATTTACTCAATATTTGAGTTCTGGATCTAGATGGATGGTGATGGAAATGAATAAAATCCACTGGAAATAAGCCAAGAAAAGGGTGGGGATAGAATCGTGTGAGCTTAGATACCTATAAATTGGTAATTGTTATCAAAATTATCCTATTTAGATTCCTTTGCGGCAACCAAAGATATTTTTTTTTGTATTTCATATTTATTCGTACTAGATTAAACAACAAAAAATATTATAACTTTAGTAATACAAATTAAAAAAAAAAATTACCCAACTACAGCACGGCGAAAGGAAGAGTAATGTAATCCCTTTGCGGCAACCGAAGATAATTTTTTTTGTATTCCATATTTATTCGTACTAGATTAGACAACAAAAAATATAATAATTTTAGTAATACAAATTAAAAAAATATATTTTTACCCAACTGCAGCACGGCGAAAGGAAGGGTAATGTTTTTCGATTGTTGTATGTATGTAAGTAAATATGTATGTTTGTGTCACGCTAGAGGCTAAACGGCTATACCGATTTTGACAAAAAAAGTGTCGTTGAATTGCTACTTATTCCGAAGGTGCTATAGGCTATATTTTTTAAACCGGAATCAACATGGCGTTCTTCAGACGCGATTTTGTCACATGATGTAGGCTTTAAGGCATACAAATTATTTTGAAATTCTTTGATTACCCATTCCAAATGTCCTCTATTTGCTGTAGTTACTTTGTAGTCCTCCCTGCTCCCACCCATCTCCCCTCCTGCCATTCCCCTCACCCTATTCAAAAACCATATTCGCATAATTTTATCAAATATAGAGCGATTTCAAAAATTCTTTCTGCATACGCTTTCAAAATTTTTTTTCAACGCCATTTTACTAGTTCAGACCGCCCCCCACCCCGCCTGTCTCTCTCTCCTCCCCGCCATCATTAATAGTAATAGTTATAGCTATAACTTTCACAAATATAAAGCGATTTCGAAAGTTCTCTCTGGACACGCTTGAAGATTTTATTTCAACATAATTTTACTAGTTTGCCCCTCCCTCCTTATTAGTAATAGTTGTAACTATACCTTTCAGAAATTTAGAGCGATTTCAAAAATTCTTTCGGTACACGCTTTAAGATGTTTTTTGTCATCATTTTACTAGTTCCCTCCTCCCTCTTTATTCCGCCACCTTCACTCAATGGAAGGTAACACTGTTCTCGTCCGTAGAAAATCTACACGTACTTTTTGGGTAAAGCTAAATAAATTGTAAATGCCTTTTTATAAGGCTAAATAAGAATTAAACCTAAAAGTTGGAAATAAAAAAATTATTGAATAAAAAAAACACCCAACTACTAAATTTACTTGTAACTACTAGTCGCAGTTGGGTACAAAATTACCCCATAACCTGATTCATGAAAATATAAAACTGTAATAATTTCCTAAGTACGCTTTGAGCATCATACCTAGGGTTACCAGACGTCCGGATTAATCCGGTTTTACTACGTCCGGGTGGGTCCGGGCGGATTTTTCATAAACGTCCGGATTTTAAAGTAGCCGCCTTTATAAACATCAAATAATGCAAAATAAATTAGTTTCAAAAAATGTAATTAAACAATAATCGTCGATAAATTTAGCAGTGTGAATTCACCTTTAAGCGGGGTCTTCACATAACGTTTTACCTTACATCTTGCCTGTTCAGTCAAAACGCATCAAGTTAAACTTTGTGTGTAGACCGAGGGGTCATCGGCACCCTAAAATTTTGTACAGCGTCCAACAGGACTTGAGTACTGTTGGGTACTGTCGTGTACTGTCGAGTACTGTTGGGTCCTGTCGAGTACTGTTGAGTACTGTCGTGTACTGTCGAGTACTGTTGGGTCCTGTCGAGTACTGTCGTGTACTGTTGGGTCCTGTCGTGTACTGTCGAGTACTGTTGGGTCCTGTTGAGTACTGTCGTGTACTGTTGGGTCCTGTCGTGTACTGTCGAATACTGTTGGGTACTGTCGTGTACTGTCGAGTACTGTTGGGTCCTGTCGAGTACTGTTGAGTACTGTCGTGTACTGTTGGGTCCTGTCGTGTACTGTCGAGTACTGTTGGGTCCTGTTGAGTACTGTCGTGTACTGTTGGGTCCTGTCGTGTACTGTCGAGTACTGTTGGGTCCTGTCGAGTACTGTTGAGTACTGTCGTGTACTGTCGAGTACTGTTGGGTCCTGTCGAGTACTGTCGTGTACTGTTGGGTCCTGTCGTGTACTGTCGAGTACTGTTGGGTACTGTCGTGTACTGTCGAGTACTGTTGGGTCCTGTCGTGTACTGTCGAGTCCTGTCGTGTACTGTCGAGTACTGTTGGGTCCTGTCGTGGTACTGTCGGGTACTGTTGTGAAATTTGTACAGTATTGTTGAAAGCTGATGACCCCTCGGTGTAGACAGAAAAACGGAAGTTTTACTTGAACTGATTTAAGACGGAAAACCGCCTAGAAAACTGACCGGATCACGCATTGGTTTCCAATAAAACCATCGTTTTGTATCAAAAACTGATCTAAAAACGTACGTTAAAACTATCAAGTGTCTACACTAGTCTTTCAACCGTCATACTTGACCCTTTTGACTGACAGGCAAGACGTAAGGTAAAACGTTATCTGAAGACCCCGCTTAAAGTAGTATTATTAATTTCGCCTTGTTGAAGTTTACACTTCTGCCGTGTGGTCTTAAGCACACACAATTTTTTTGATGAAGTTTGTAATCTAAAAAAGTACATATCAGACAATTCTACTTCTGATGACGACAATCTGCCTACCCACGAAAAATGGGCAAAATATTTTAATGCAAGTATTTCTACCCAGTGGACCAAAGAAAGAAATAGGCTGCTTTTATCTTCTGTAAAAGGAATACTCATGACTTCATACAATTTAAAAAATATGAGCTGGTCAGAATTTTACGATTTTGTACTTCGGCCTAAAAATTCAACGCTGTTGAATAAGATACAAAGCAGTGAAAAGTACCTATAAAATAGTAGGAATATTATGTTATTTATTAGTTATTGTTTCAACTAAAAAAAAGTGGATTTTTTATGTGTGGCATAGAAAAAATTTTGACGTCCGGATTTTGTCCGGATTTTCTTGACGGCTGGTCCTGGTTAGAGACGTTTTCATCTGGTAACCCTAATCATAACTAAAGTTAAAGCATGTCGTACATTATAGGTACACCCATCAATTTTGTACTCAACTGCGACTAGTACTTACAAGTAAATTTAGCAGATGGGTGTTTTTTTTATTTAAAATTTCTTTTATAGTTAAGTTCCTCGCCTGAACTATAATAAGTTTATCAAATATAACTTTCAGGTTTCAGTGTCGGCGATGATCTTGGATTCAAGGAATCCTTGTCCAATGTCGAGTCTCTTGCGGATAAACGAAGGTCGGTCCAGATTTCGAATATGCAAGCCCAACTAATTGATGCGCAACAGAAACAAAAACAACAGACCGCCAAACAGAAACAAGCCAAATATGTTAATGCCGATAAAGTAAGTTTTGGGTTATTTTTTATAATAAACTGTATTAAAATATTGTGTTTTAGAAAGATTTTCTTTTGCTGAAATGCTTGGAGAAAAAGCGAATTTGGTCATTTTATGAATCCTGGCATTATTTGCCTTTAATCATAATTTTCTCATTGTAGTTTAAATGATATGCGAAAATTCAAGCGCGGATCTACTAAATATATTTAGTTTTGACACATAGAATACTTACACCTTCTGGTCAGGCTCTAAGACAATTCGCCACCTGCGACTTGCCGTGGCCGATTCGCCGCCGGACCAACTCGACACCGACTAGATTCACCTGGCCAATTTGCCGCCTCGTTCCGCTGTAGTTTATGTTTGCAATTTTGAAAACTGTTTATTTATGGTTTTGTTTAAAAATCTTAATCTTAAAAAAGTACTTTCTGATGAGCTACAAATTTTATATTTGACAGGTGTATAAAGTTCCGCTCACAATGCAATTCAATATAACACAAAACATTCAAAATGACTTTTTTATTTATCAACCAATTTGTCTCAAGTTTGAAAAAATATGGTGTTAATGCAACGTAATACAATTTTTGACTTAAACTTAAAAAAATTAAAATAGTGGAGTTTTCCATTTATAAACCGGTATATATCAAATTTAGAACTTGGGGTGTTAATTTATTTATTTCTAACTTAACATGTAAAAATACAATTGCAGTTTATTCGCTAATTATGACTTTTGAATTAAACTTAAAATAGCGAACCTTTTCATTTAAGAACGAATATTTAATAAATTTTGGGTCTTAAAGGTGTGATTTTTAAATTAAACCAAAAAAAATTAAAATAGGAGATATAGCATTTATTAACGGATACGTACTACATTAAAATTGGAACTTCTTGGTGTTTAATGTCGCTGATTATAATTTTTAATTTAAACTTTGGAAAAATGGAAATGACGGACTTTTCCATTTACGAAATGATATGATTTATTTTTGAAGTTTGTGGTATTTAAAGTCGCTAATTATAATTTTTAAATTAAACTTAAAAAAACCAAATGACTTTATGAACCGACATGTATTATATTAGGAACTTTGTGACGTCCAAAGTTACTAGTTAGGAGTTTTAAATTAACCTTGCCATAAATCAAAATGGCGATCCAATATGGCGGACTTTTTTTATTAACCGATATGTATTAACTTTAGAACTTTGAAGTGTTAAAGGTCGCGGATTATGATTTTTAAATAAACATTTAAAAAATCTTTTCTCTTATAAACCGGAATGTATTAAATCGTAAAAAAATTAATACATATTACATGCTTATAAATGGAAATTTCCGCCATTTAAATTTACTTCAACCCTAAACAACCTAAACTTCGTTCATAAATAAGAAAGTCCGCCATTTTGGATCCGCCGTTTACATTTCTTTTTGCGATTTCAAAATTGCTGACTGAAACTACGGCGGCGAGTTGGCCCGGCGGCAAATCTGGTCGACAGCGATTCGAAATGCTTCGGCGGCCGAAAATTGTCCCATTCCCCTTGTCGTTATGCAAAACGCAAAAAATTTCCCCCAAATTAAATTCTTAGATCCGCCACTGCAAAATTTGTTTTTGACATAATTTTTTAATTTTAAAAGAAAAACTATTATAAATATGTAGCATCTTGTTGGGTTGCAAGGGTTCAACAAACATTCACTTATAATTTAAAAGAAACGTTTATCCCCAATTGTTACTATAAAAATAATAATGTTAATAACAATAAAATTGCAGTTTTATTAAAAATAATCCATGTGTGTCTTTGCGACACACACAGGCGGGTTTTAAGGAAAGGCTGGCCATAACCCCTAAACATTAAAAAGCCCTGTTTAATTGTAAAATTGCTATTAGTGCAATCACTGATGATCATGCTAGGTCGTAACACATTACACGCCTAATTTGAGAAACAATGCGATAGTAATGACAGATGAAACTTCCATTTAATTTTGTATGTTATTTGCGTTGCTTAAATTTACAAAAGTTGATGATTAAAAAGCCCTTTTAAAACTTGTGCCTATTATCAAAAATAATTTTTTTTAACATGGATTTTAAATCTGTAGGTCTCTAGCTATTTATTGTACGTATTTAACATTGTTTTTTATTTTATTGGTAATATTTAAAACCGGTTTAAAGGAACCGTTGCGTTGCAGAAAACTTTTTAAATTTTCATTTTCTGAAATGGAACTTGACTAAATATTTCAACTTCATCCAACTTTATTGACATTTTTGCTCCTATTAAGTGCATGCATATTTTTTCTAAGTAATAAAGTCAGTTTCAGCTACGGAGTTATGCGGATCAAGTAAAAAAGTTAAAATTTATTTTTGAGTATATAAAAATTGTCCAGTGAAAAATACGTACATAATATGCAGAAATTAATAAATAAGTTTTTTTAGCTTTAATAATAATGGTTTTTGTAAACCAAAAGTATACTTATTATGTCAAATGTATTTCATTTTTACCTTCCTAGCCCGCGCAGCAATGGCTAGAGAAGGTATTATTTTCGACAACAAAAAAAATTGAGATAAAACTGAAAATGTGTTATTTTGGTGTATTGTATCTTAGAAATTTTATCGTGACATCTGTCCGTGTGTGTGTCTGTCTGTATTTAGGTATGTGTATAGATATATGTTGGCACAAGCCAAATAAAAGGGTGGGGGTAGATTTTAAAAATTAGAGTATATGTGAAAATATGGCGTGTGTGATATCATTAAAGGTAATTGAGTCTGGAGTTACACAAAATACATTTTAGTTTATTTAAAAAAAGGGCGGAAGCTCGGGTGGAAGTAGATTTGAAAAATTAGGCTTTAAAAGAAAATATGGCGTGTGTCATATCAAACGAAATTCTGGAGTTAAACAGAATATATTTTAGTTTTTTTTTTTAAGGATGGGGGTAGATGTCAAAAATTAGAGTTTAAGTCAAAATATGGCTTGTGTGGTATTAAACGAAAGGCAATTGAGTCTGGAGTTGAATAAAAGATATTTCATTTTTAAGTTATATTGGCTTACACGTACATTATAACTATAGTACCTAGTGTGAGCTTAGCTGCCCATATATTGGCATACTGTTTTTCTTGCTAAACAATATACTTTATTGATAACGAAAGTCGGAAAAACAGATATAGTTCAATTAACTTTTTTTGCAAAAATATCACATTGTTTTATGCAATTGCGAATTATACATACCTACATGCTGGTTAAAACATTTTTTCATGGAGCTCTGCACTTATTAAAATTAAATATTTCAATATCTTGTAAAAGTTTATACAGCCAAAATTCTGGTTTCAACGATTTTTTAGGAAGCATTTTAATTAATTAGTAAATTTCCAAATTTAATTTTTTTGTGCGGGGTCCTTAAAGAATTTTTCTTCTTTATCTTTTTTATACAATAAATCATATATGTTTTTATTACTATATGCAATTTTAGGGGGCTCTAAATGGATCTTAGGTTTTGACCAGCTTTTTCGTGAAATCCGCCTGTGTGCGACGCGGCAGTCGTGTGGGTGTTGTCTTATGCACTTGAAAGTCCAGTGCACGTTTATGGTAACAACCTTGAATTCTATTGTTATAAAGGTTTAATTCATCCATTTCACAGGAAAAAATTAAATAGGGTACAACAAAGAATATAATCTTATTTTGAGCTAAATGATTTTCTATTTACTTCCCATATGACGTCATTATTTTAGAACCGCTCTCAAAATTTATGTCAAAGTAATGCCAACCCGGAATTGAAGCAAACCTATATTAGTAATTTTTTTTGATGAGTAATTTTATATTTTGTTTAAAATAAAAACTACAATAAATTTATTTTTATTTGATTTATAGTTATATTTATATTTAAAGAAGTAGAACCTCGTTGCAATAGAACTGTTTGCCAAAAGCTGCGTCATACTTCAAAAATCATCTTCATGTCTTCACTGAGAAATCTGTAACAAAATCAGTTATTAGTTATTAAGCGGACTACAGAGAACCTCACAGGATCAGTAGTACTGACAGCACTTTTATATAAGTATACTTTTATATAAGTATTTATAAGTATTAATAACTTTTGACAAACGAAAACATCTACAAACATAATGTAAGTACATACTAACCATGTGAGCGCTGCTTTAGTATTCAAAAAATTTTTCTTCTTTGAAGTTAATTGACTGGTAAACCTACATGTTAACAACACATACCATACAAAAACAGTTTTTTCTAACATAGTTTACTGATTTTGTCAATTTTTGCTTGTAATGTTTATAAATGTTTAACGGCCTAACAGGCAAAACTGTTCTAAATGTTTTAATAAAATCTCCTCTGTTAATACTTGTAGGCTCAAATTTGAAGAATGTTTTAAGGAAAACCATTTTTATTTAAGGATTTTTTAGGGTTTTAAGTCAAAATCCTACTTGCAGAATATGAATTTATTACCAAACTTTCATTTGTAAAAAAAATTGGCACTATTTGTCGGCTTCTGCTTATTTTTTATCAAATAATAAGAATCTTGTTTTAATCTGTCAAAGCATAAAATAATTTTTATGATTGTTGAAAGAAGGAGACGATAATTTAGTAGTAAAACAAATGTTTTTAGAGAAAGACACAAATAACAAATTTCGTTCATTATTTGACGAGTTCTTTATGCCTTATCCAGTCACGTTCTCCAAACTTACCAAAAACCTTTTCTTAAAAAAAAAACTTTTTGGCACTGCTTCCCTCTCCCCATTTTCATCCTCCAAAATTTCTAGGAGTACTTCTCCCATCTCCAGAACAAGGAAAAAAAACTCTTTTAGCTATTTTCATGTTGTTGGAAAAATAAAAACACGCTTTATACCAAAGAAACACGCAATAAAAACATGAGGTTTATTTTAAAAACACGCGTCAAACAAAACGTTTAAAAGTTTGGTTATGTTATAAGCTCCACATGCTCCGAAAGCCGTTCGTTTGTTATTTCAAGCTCTATTTGCTCGATGATCAGCTGATCGCCGCTCAAGCTCTGCTCGTTCAACTCCGCAATCGAATAAAGGAACGCAACTATAGAAGACTGACGGCAAATTTACATCGAAAAAAAAAATATTTTTGGCAACTCGATAAGAGCCGACTAAAAGATTGACTGAATACTTATTAAAAAATATTTAGTGGTAAACATTTTGGTAGTTTGGTTTTGTTAAATAAACACCAAAATATCGTAAAACACGAAACAATCTTAAAAATAATGTTAGGTTATGTCAAAACTCCCAAACAGCATAGTCTCCCACCACTACTCCCAAGCAGGGCTGTTTTTTGGTTTCTTGTTTGCCCTGCGTTAAAGGAATTAATTCAGGCCAAAATAAGTAACTCTAACTTACGTAGCAAACCAAAAAAATTCTTAACTTTCAAGAAGTTTTTAATGTCAAGATTAAAACTATTTTACACGCTATGTTGTCTTAAAAATGCCCACGGCAATTCAGAACTTCAAAGTAGAATACTAGGTCAGGCTTAGCACCAATTGTCTGCTCCCTTTTCCTTTATAGATGAAACGAGTTTGAAGACAAAGAGGGAAAACTTAAAAAGATTTTCCTAAAAGAATTCTTCAAAATTTATTTTCTATAAATAACGATTTCTTGGGATATTTGTTCCAGTGTATGAAATATCCTACAAACCTTTAACTTCGAAGTAATTTTTTTAAAGAGTTTTGATATATGACTGGAAATTTTGACGTTTTAGCTTGCCAATATGCCCTAAAATGTTACTTTACGCGATACGACGAAATCTATTCTTTCTTTTAGTCACGTTACTTTCAATTTAACTCTCTTGCATATGATTTTAAGTCTAAAGTAAATCGATCATTACGTTACCCAGTGTTGCCAGATTTGAAGGTTTTTTGACTATTGAAGGATTTTTATAATTTTTGATTAAAGTTATAAATCTTTTGTTTGGTTTTTCTTCCATTTTTATTAGAGAATTTGTTCATGATATAAAGTTTTTTTTGATTTTGTGTCGACCATGTATTCGTTACTGTTTTGAAGGATATGAAGGGTTTTTGTCAGTTAGTTGAAGGAAAGTCTTCAGAAAAGTCTGGCAACACTGACGCTACCTAAAACCAAATGCTTGCTGCTTCGGACTAGGTCATTGGTAGTTCTATCTGACCAAACCTAGTTTAAAACAGTTGTTTGTTGTTTCGTACGGTTTTTTAGCAGTCCAATGTCCTGATGGAACGGACAATGAGTGTCAAAATGACAATCATTGTGTAAGTTAAGATGCCTGCCAATTGGTATTTTTTGATCTGCGACGCAAGCATTCGGAAATCTTAATGACCACGCTTGGTTAAATTAAAAGTTGCGTGAATAACGACCGGATTTATTTACCCACTATTATTGGTCACGAAAAACAACAAAATGATTTATAATTTACACATTACAATTATTACAGGATTCCATGTAAAATTATTAGGATTACGTAGCACAAATCTGGGTAGTATACCGAGTAACGTACAACTTAGAAGTTTGCGAAAAAAATTTGAAACATAATCGTTTTGTCTTTATTGAAAGGGATATTGCGTTGTCAAGTCAAAAGACCAAATGAAAAAATAAATTTGTAGGCGAATACTTAATAGGTATACCGGGTGGGCCAAAAAAAAAACCGGACAATTTTTTTTTGAATATAACTTTTGAACTGTTCGGTTGATTTTAACGAGACAAACTGCACTTGACAGATAATTAATCAGAGTTTTGACTGAGTGTATTTTTTTGTCCGCCATCTCAAAATCCAAGATGTCGGACGAAATGAAATTGTATCCTTCAAAGATGCTCGTTTATTCTTAGGTTGCGAACATGTTTTATTTATTTCTTTAAATCAGTAAAAAAGCTACGTTCTTGCCACGTACAAGAAGGTACGCATCAGCAAAAATCGGTTGGGTGGTTCTAAGCAAAAGTATTTTTGTTTCAACCATTGTTTTGAATAATATACGATTGCCTTGCCAATCCATGTCTGCATTTATATCCCTATAAATTCATTACTACTGAACCGATTTTAATAAAACAAAAATCATCCTGGTGAAAATTGATTGCTTTTTAAAGATCATAATCAAAATTACTTGCCGTCTTAAAATTTAAGATGGCGGACAGAATCATACTTGATTCTTCAAAATGGCGTGTTTATTCTTAATTTTTGAATGTTTTTTTTAACTTATAATAGAAAATCACTAAATTTGCCCCGTACAACGAGGTTCAAATTAGTAAAATCGGTGTGGTGGCTTTCAAAAAATAAGTAATAGCTATGAGCGGTAGAAATTTTGTTTCAGCCATTGTTTTACAGATTATACGATTGTATTGCCAATCCTGTCTGTATACATTTCCGTATAAACTCATTAATACTTAACCGATCTTAGTGAATTTAAAAAAATCGTTTTTAGAATTGATTGTCCTTTAAATATGATAATCAAAATTTGCCGCGATCTTAAATGTTAAGATGTCGGACAGAATTATACTTGACCCTTCAAAGAGGCAAGTTTATTCTTATTTTTCGAAAATGTTTTAGTATCTTTTTACATTTATAGAAAAGCGCTACTCGTCTCGCGCTTAACAAGTAAGTTTTTCTATAATTAAAAAAAAACTAAAACAATTTCAGAAAATAAGAATAAACATGCTATTTAAGATGGCGGCAAATTTTGATTATAATTTTTAAAGAGCAATTCTCACCATGATTTTTTTTATTTCACTAAAATCGGTTTAGTAATAACGAATTTATAAGGAAATTAATGCAGACAGGATTGGAAATGCAATTGTATAATCTGTAAAACAATGGTTGAAACAAAAATAGATTTTTTAAGAACGAACACACCGATTTTAATAATTTGTACGTCTTTTTGTGGGGGAAAATTTACTATATATTAAAGTAAAACTAAAACATTTTCGGAAAATAAGAATAAACACGCCATTTTTAAAATCAAGTATGATTATGTCCACCATCTTATATCTTACGATGGCGATAAACTTTGATCATAATCTTTAAAAAGAAATCAATTTTAACCAGGTTGTTTTTTATTTCATTAAAATCGGTTCAGTAGTAATGAATTCATAAGGAAATAAATGCAGACATGATTGGTATGGCAATCGTATCATATGCAAAACAATGGTTAAAACAAATATATTTTTTAAAAACCACTGAATCGATTTTGCTGATTCGTACGTTGTTGTGTATGGCAAGAATGCAGCTTTTTTACTAATTAAAAAAAATAATTGAGGCTTATTCGCAACACAAGAATAAACGAGCATCTTTGAAGGGTACAATTTAAGTTTAAGTTTAAGTGAAAGAGGATAGGTTTCGTCGTATTGCGTATAGGTAGATCGAAGGCACCCAACTAATATTTTACGGCATATGGGCAAGCTGAACCGTCAAAAAATTCCAATCATGTCAAAACTCCTTAAAAAAATTAAGTTAAAGGTTTGTAGAATATATCATAAAATGAACCCAAGAAATCATTGCTTACAAACAAGACATTTTGAAGAATTCTTTTAAGAAAAACATTCTAATTTTTTCCCTCTCTAGTAGAGTAAATTTGCAGGGTATTTCAAAAAAATGCTGCAAATAGGGTATATTTTTTTTATATTTGGCATAGTAGTAGTTAACACCAAAAGCTAAATTTTCATTCGAGGATCCCCGATTTTCCGGCTTCAGAATCCAAGATGGCGGCTGCCAAAGTTAAGAAAAAAAATGAATTCCCTGTTTTAGGAGAAAATAAATTATTTTTAATAAATTTACTTTAAGGGGGCCCTACTTAATTTAAAAATGTAAAAAAATTGACACTTGTCACTTCAAAACAAAATGGCGGCTAAATTAAAAGAAAATCGTTTTTCTTGGATATTTTCTTTATTTTTTGTGCGATATTTATTTTTAATGGCGCATATTTATTTTTAATGGCGCATATTAAAGCTACTGACAACTTATCAAAAAATAAAAATAGATTCCCCAGTGAACAAAAAGATGGCGCTTAATATGTCAAAAATAAAAGAGACCTTCATAACCTAAATACCAACTTAAATTTTTGAAAAATTTTTTTTTGGATATTATCAATAGTAAGCCAAATTTTATAAAAATTTATAAAAAGTGAACATTTGACATTAAACATTTAAAGATGGCGGCCGAAGTTCAGATAAAAAAGTAATTTTTTTGTTCTTGTTTGACACAACTGGTATTACCGTGTAATATATCGATTAATACTAAATAGGGGTTGCCGATTTTAATTAATTCATAATAAATGACACATGTCTATTATTAATCAAGATGGCGGCGTTCAAAATATAAAATCAACAGTATCTAATTGGTTTGGTATTTTTTTTTACCATGATATGTAGTTTTATATTACTCTTAATTAGTTTTAAATTACAATGTACAAAAAAAATATAATTTATTTATTTTTTATAGATGGCGCCCGAAAAAGTAAAAAAAAATTTTGTTTGTTTTTTCGAAATTTAACAAAAAAAACTGGAAAAAACAATAGATTTCGTTAAACAAAACACAGTTATTTCAAAAATGTCAAAAAAGTTGACATATGTCACGTACCGGATGATTTTATTGAATTGGCCGTATTTTACTTAAGAGCTATCTCCGGTAATATTGATCTAACAGTAACGTTTATATAAGCAAATTTAAATAATTTTTCCTAAATCATTAGAATCTAATGTCAAAAATGACATATGTCATACACTTGTCAAACTTTTGACATATGGTATATATTTTTTAATAAAACACTCTGTATATAATCTTTTTAATTGATAAGGCTTCTTTTTCTGATTTCGAAAATATATAACATGTTGACATTTAGTCCAGCCGTTATTGAAATATTTGCATTTTAATAACCTAAATAAACAATAAGAATGTTGCCATTTTGTTAATGAATATAATTTTTAAAATGTAAATATTTTAACAACGGCTGGACTAAATGTCAACATATTATATATTTTTGAAATCAGAAAAAGGAGTTCTATCAACTTAAAGAATTATATACAGGGTGTTTTATTTAAAAAATAAACCATATGTCAATAGTTTGACAAGTGTATGACATATGTCAATTTTGACATCAGATTCTGATAATTTAGGAAAAATTATTTAACCTTTGTAATTTAAACGTTACTGTTAGATCAATATTAATGGAGATAGCTATTAAGTAAAATGTGGACAATTTATTTGAATTACCCGGCACGTGACATATGTCAACTTTTTTGACATTTTTAAAATATCAGTGTTTTTTTTAACGAGATGTCTTGTTGTTTCTCTTTTTTTTTTGTTAAATTTCGAAAAAATAAACAAAAATATTTTTTATTTTACTTTTTCGGCCGCCATCTTTAAAAAATAAATAAATTATATATTTTTTGTACATTACAACTCAAAACTAATTAAGATTAACATAAAACCAAATATCTTGGTAAAAAAATTTACCAAAAAAAAAAGCTATTGTTGTATTTATATTTTGACCGCCGCCATCTTGCATAATAATAGACATGTGCCATTTATTATGAAATATTTAAAATCGGCGACCCCCATTTAGTATAAATCGATATATTACACGACAATACTAGTTTAGTACTAGTAAATAACATTTTTATCTGAACTTCGGCCGCCATCTTAAAATGTTAAATGTCAAATTGTAAATTTTTATAAATTTTTACAAAACTTGGCTTGCTATTGATAAAATCCAAAAATTGTTTTTGTAAAAATTTAATTTGGTCTACAGATTGTAAAGGTATCTTTTATTTTTGACAAATTAAGCGCCATCTTTGTGTCGGCTGGGAAACTTATCATTCCTTTTAAGCACGTTTAAAGAGCTGGTCAGTAGCTTTAATATGAGATACTAAACATAAATATCTCGCAAAAGATAAAGAAAATATCGAAGAAAAACAATTTTTTTTAAGTATAGCCGCCATTTTGTTTGGCAGTGACAGGTCTAAATTTTTTTTACGTTTTTAAATTGAGCAGGTCCCACTTGAAGTAAATTTATCAAAATTATTTAATTTCCCTTAAAACAAGGAAATCATTTTTTTTCTTAAATTTGACAGCCGCCATCTTGGATTCTGAGGCCGGAAAATCGGGGATCCTCAAATGAAAATTTAGCTTTTGGTATAAGGTAGTACTATACCAAATATAAAAAATATACCCTTTTTGCATCTTTATTTTACAAATTTACTCTACTACTCTGTATGTCTTCAAACTTGTTTCAGATGTAAAGGCAAAGGGAGGAGATCATTTCTAATAAGCCTGACCTAGTATTCTACTTTAATATTCTCGATTGCCGTGGGGATTTTTAAGACAACATAGCTTGTAAAACAGTGTTAATCTTGAACTTAAAAACTTTTTAAAAGTTAAGACATTTTTTGGTAAGTTAGAGTTACTTATTTTGGCCTGAATTAAGTCCTTTAAAGCAGGGACGTTTTTGGTTCAGTTACAGGTTGAAAATTATTATTTTTAACAAATAAGTACGACCTAAAACGAATCGTTTTACTATATAGCAAAATCTTCCATTTTATTTAACCACATGTAAACTTAGGCATTCCCTAGGTTCAAACTGCACTTTATTTTGTCCTAATAAAAAAAATTGAATGGTGGGAAACAAGAAACCTAAAACACAGCCCTGTCAGAGAGTAGTGGTGGGAGACTATACTGTGTGGAAGTCTTGACATAACCTAACATTTTGTTTAGCTAACGTTGGTTAGTTTTAGATAGAGGACAAGCAAACCTTAAACCAATGTTATTATTTTTCAGAGAACGTATCTTTGTGTTTATTTAACCCGTGTTGCCGAAAATATTATTTTAAGCCTCTGTTTTGTGGTTTGTGGTTTATTCGATCGCGGAGTAGAGCGAGCGGAGCTTGAGCGGCGATCAGCTGATCATCGAGCAAATAGAGCTTGAAATAATAAACCAACGGCTTTCGGAGCGTGTGGAGCTTATAACATAACCAAACCTATAAACGATTTTTTTGACGCGTGTTAATATCATAAACCTCCTGTTTTTATTGCGTGCCTCTTTGGTATAAAGCGTGTTTTTATTTTTCCAAAAACATGAAAATAGCTGAAATAGTTCTTCCTCATGTTCTGGAGATGGGAAAAGTACTCCTAAAAATTCTGTAGGATAAAAATGAGAAGACGGAAGGAGTGCCAAAAAGTTTATTCTTTTCAAAAGAAGTGGTTCCTAGCAGTGGCGTATATAGGGGGGACTGGGGGTCTCGCCCCCCCAAACTGTCTCGAGCTAATCCCGAAACTTTTTTGTATATACGCCACTGGTTCCTAGATTTCATTCTAGACAGTTCCAGACACATGTTCGGTAAGTTTGGAGAACGTGAATGGATTGAGAAATAAATAAATCACACAAAATGTATGTCTAATGGCCAGGCCGTCAAGAAGTTAAAAAAACGTCAAAACACCATGCATTTTCATTGTTCTATTCTATTCTAACCCTCGTCTGGAGTAGGGTTATAACCGGTTTATAGAACAATGAAAATGAATGATTTTTTAAGTTTCTCTCTCTTTAATTCTCGCATTTAAACGAAGAGAACTAGTAACCGAACGGTCGCCCGCTCAAATTTGTTTAATTTAAAGCTTTCTATAGGTCAAAGCCGTCCTGATTACACGATTTAAATGATTAAATCCTCCACGGTCCAGATCACCTGCCTGGTCAAAACAAAATATTTTTACAAAACTTATGAGCTATACGTTATTATGAATTAACGAGATATATACCTATCATTATTATTGTGCGGTTTTCAAATCAGTTCGTACCTTTTACTTCTTTTTATTACGTACAAGGCTACCCCATGGCAATGGCCTTGCAAAGTCATTGCGCCAAAAATTTTGAACTTTGTTAGGTGGCGGCGACAGGTTTAACGACAAACAAAAAATCTATGCATCAAACAGTTGGGTCTAGGTTGTACCAAAAAATAACAACAGATAAAAATAAATTTACTCTTAATAAATAAATATCATAGGAAGCATTATAGGCCAAGCGTTGGGTACAAAATATGGCGTTCTATTTGCAAAAGGTCGTACAGAAATTAAATTTGGTGGGATGGTAGACATAGGTCCCCTGATAGTACATCTAAATTTGCGACCTCGGGGGGTTGCCACTCGAGGTGGGGGGGGGGGGAATGAAAACTCTGCATCGCGGCGCTTGAAGGAAAATTAGCACGGTTGGAGTAGGTGCTATAAAAAAATAGTTGAGGGTAGTTTGCAAATTTTAACAAAATCAGAGTTTAATCGCGGATTAAAACAAATATGGCTACCAAACAATTCTAGTATATTTTTTTCTACAAGATTAAGGTTTTCTAAGTAAACTGATGCTTAACTCGTTAAATTTGACCTTGTTTTATAAAAGATATAACCTTACTGTTATAGAAAAAAAATATAACAGAATTGTTTGGTAGCCATATTTGTTTTAATCCGTTTTTAAAAAAAATCTTTATCCTAAGGTCAACAGGCCCTATGGCCTCCTACTTTAGATTCCATAATTATTTAGTAGAATGTTTTTCTTTTGTTTTTTGGAACTTCGATGGTTTAATATATTTTTTATTTATTTTTGTTTAAACTATCACACCTAGAGGCAGAATTTTAGTACGGTGTTAAAGCATTTTACTTTATGTTAAAATCTTCACTTAGTTGACCACACGTATCTCCACAACTAACTAAGATAGGAAGCTAAGGTTGCTCTTAGATGGTAGAGAATTTGGTTGGCTTTGCAAAAGCATACAACGCAAATATCTACCAAAAACTGCTTTCTTAAGGTAGTTTTTTGCAAGAAACTAAAAAATTTCCCAGGGTTGCAATGGGTATGAACTACTCTCACGGATCTTAGCAAAATATAAAAAAATCGTAGATACATGCGCAGTTGCAATGTTAAATGCTTTTATTGGCTGGCCTCTATACTAAACAATTACTTGAAATTAATTAATTAATAAATGTAAACAATTCTCTCTCAATTGAACACTACTTTAGTACCTAGAATAAACTTTTGTCATCAAAAAATAGACTTTAAGAATACTTTGCTACACCTAGAAAAAACTTTAAAAACAATACCTGTGTAATTTTCCTTAGGCTGACAGATTATGTTCCTATTTAAAAATTTTCAAAGTTTAAAAAAATTAATAAGGCTCACTCTAGATCTATCTAAAAAGTACTGGCACTACCACTTCGGAAAAAAATATGAAAGATATTTTAAGCTTAATGATGCCAGTGGCGAAGTGTTCATGTAACCAGTGTTACCATTGGTAACAGTTAAAAATCTTATGCCAACAGTAAAATAATTTTATTTATTCTTTTCCAACAGCAATATGTAATAGTAATTAATAATACGGCCTATACTATCCGGGCTAAACGCACAGGAACCGAACCGAACAACACAATGAATATCATGAAGCTCTCCTTCGCCTGTTATGTACTGGATTGCATTTACATGTTACCACTGTCGTTGGTGGATACGCGTGTTGTACCTTCGGCTGCGTCTCTTGTCTGTTCGCGTGCTTGAATTCAAATACAGCGCGAATGCGTGGACGCGTCTCGGAATTATAAGTACGCTTGATACTATTTTTCGTTTTCGTTACTCGTCAGTAGTCATTAGGATGGATGGATTAGTCCGCTGCGTAATCTATCAACTACTTGGTAGGTTCCTGGCCTTTGCAAGCTTCTCTTTCCAGCGGTCTCTTTGTAAAGCAGCGACTTTCCAGTTTGGCCCACCGATGTTTTTGGCGTCCGCCGTGAAAAATTATTCTCCTTATATAATTTTTAAGGAAAAAAACGAGATCATGGAAAATGGAAGACTAAGACCTATTTTAAATTAAATAATTTTAAAAAAGTTTAAATAAAATGGTACTGTTACCTACCCCGATGTATGTTCTGGCAATCGATTTTGTGTGAGAATGCATCTAGTAAACTCATTAGAAACCAATTTATAAACAACTAAAATATCGAAACCTACTTTGGTCAATTTAAATTGACAAAAGCAACTAACCTAGAACTAGAAGACATAATTTGCTATCATTAGTCTTTAAATTGCATTGTCATAGTTTACAAGGTAGATCAATTTATCGGCAAGTAGAAGCATAAATAAAATAAATATTTTATTTTAAGGTAAACGATTTTATTAGAAAATTGCACTAAAAAGTAAAAAATAATATAGCAGATTTCAGCTATTAACGCCATTGTAATATCTAGACTGTAGTAACCGCCAAATAATTTTTTACTTTTTAGTAAAATTTTCTAATAAAATGGTTAAACTTAAAAAATATATATAAATTTAATTTTTTGCTTTTTAGTTTTAATCAAAAATAAACTTTTACAATGCCTTATTAAAAATTTTGAGGTTTTTTATTTTTTTCCTGTGGTTTTATCATAGTTCCTAAAGCCTTCTAAAGCTCAGCTCTTTACCGTTCCTGGAAATGGGCAATCTTACTTTTACATAAATTTACATTTATAGGAAAGGGAAATTAATAAAAAATTTTGGTATTTTTTAATTTTTTTCTGTAGTTTATCATAGTTCCTATCGGCCTTCCAAAGCTCAGCTCGCTAGCGTTTCTGCAAGTGGCTAATATTACTTTTACATAACTTTACAATTCTAGGGGAAGGAAGCAAATTAAAATTTTGGGATTTTCAAATTTTTTCCTATAGTATTTCCTATCAGTCTGCCAAAGCTCAGCTGTCTAGCGTTTCTGGAAGTTGGTAAAGGTTACTTTTACATAACTTTACATGTATAGTGGAGTAAATTAGAATTTTTGGGTTTTTTAATTTTTTCCAAGGGTTTGGTCATAATTTCTATCAGTCTGCCAAATTTCCGCTTTATGCTACAAAGTCTTTTTGAGCCTGGAAGTACAGTAGAGTTTTGATGATCAATACATTGTTTTGTGATATTAAAATTGTTCTGTAACTAGCAAACGATAAGGAAGATTTGTATTTGGAAGACGAGGACATGCTAGTTTTTGGATGGCAATTTCCCTAATTTCGAACTTGGAATATTCATTAGATTATTACAATAAAAAATTTTGGTTTAATTAAAATGGCATGCTTATTAACAGGAACGTATAGAAGAAAAATACATACACTTTTTAAAAAAATTCATGTCTTTGGGGCCAATATTCAGTGGCTCTTTAAAGGGGGGCTGCGCAGCCCCGTCCCCTGCGTACGCCTCTGCCTGTGTTACCTATCTATGTTTAGAGGTGTCCTTTTTCCCTTCCGTCACCTAAATATATGTACAAAAGCCCACTTTCAAGCTTTTTATCAAAATGTAGGGTCGAAAAATTATTTGTCATAATTGTATTAGCTCACACTTATACTATAAGTAGTGTGATCATGTCAAAAATTACAAAAAAAAGTTGCTCGATTGCAAAATTTTTTATATATCTTTGCGTTTGAGATGATTTTGAAACTTTTTTGTCGCGCCGTCTGTAACGACCAACGCGTATAACTCAAAAACTACTTGCCAGATTTTAATAAAATTTGGTACCTAGGTTGGGTTTCGCTCTAGATATAGTTCCGTTTAATAATAAAAAAGGGTGGGGGTAGATTTCAAAAAATAGAATTCTGGTAAAAATATTACTTGTGTGGTACTATATTAAAGGTAACTGTGCATGAAGATATAAAAATACATTATTGTATGTTTTGTTCAGTGCTGCTACAATCGGACGCGGCCCGGGTGGCGGATAGGGCTTATTTTTGGCGGATTTATAAATTAATCGTGTGAGCTTAGGTGCCCATAAATTGGCATAGTATTTTTTAGATGCACCTATTTTTCCCACTTAAATCCGCGTTTGCCCACTTAATAATTACTTCCTAAATCATTCACTTCAAAAATTTGTAAAATGCAATTGCGTAGTATTCTCGTTTGTCAATCGCCGAAAATTAGAAGTCGATAAAGAATAATTAAAACTACTGAAGAAATATCTTGCTGCTGTGACAACGGCATCAATTAAATTTATTTATTTATTACAACTTCACTGCATTTGATTAATTATGCAATGAACCTTGTAATGCTACCATAGATAATGATTTTGCAATTCAGTGGCTAGTCTTTAATTTTTTAAATTTAATATTTAGGGGTCATTTACGTTATTTTTGGTTCTTAATTCGTGGATCTTCAGTATGTTAAGATGAAGAAAAATTTTAACCACTCCTAAAATTGCTGATAATTTAGATAAAGTAACCAACTCGTGGACGCTTATTCTTGATTGTCCGTGAGACGAGGTGAGCGCTCACTAAAACTCTATTCTTGACGACCCGTGAGATGAGCTGTCGCCTTCGGGGGTGAACTTAAGTGAACCATTTCCACGGGGAAATTAATACGCGGGAATTGTTGTGGTGTTTATAACCTAAAGTTTGCCTGTCAGTTTTGTTTTAGCAAGATTTGTGTGGAGGTCATTAACATTCGTTTTTTAGCTATTGTTATTAAAAAAATTAAACTATCAAAACACTTCTGCCCAAAACAAAACTAACCACCAATAACAAGGTTAGAAACACTCCCGCGGCTACATTTTCCCGTGGATGGTGAACTCAAGATTCACCGGTGATCTTAAGTCCACCCGTAAAAAAGAACATTTCGCTCACCTCACCTCACGGTCAGACAAGACTAAACGTCTTAGGGTCGGTTTATCAATAGAGGGTTAGCCCTGACCCGTGGGTTATCTTTGATAGCTGTTTTTTTTTGGTATGTGGTAGATTTCAGTCATCTCTTTTTTTAACCCACCGGTCTGGCCTAATTCTCTATTGATACACCGGCCCTTAAAGGAGCAAAACCGGGACCACCGTCGAGGTCAGTGGCGGATCCCGGGGGACAAAGGGGCCCGAACCGAACCGAACCCACCCCTTTCAGACAAAGATTATTTTTAAGTTCTGCCGCATCACTTATTTAAGTTGGTTAACAAAATCTACTTAAGTTTTGTATATTTTGAATTTGAACCACCTTTTGGTGCTAAATTACACAGCTCACACCTATGAAAAACCACAAAAATAAATACTTTGGTGTTTGCTGCCACTTTGGCCCCTCTGTCCAGGGAATCCTGGATCCGCCACTGGTTCAGGTTTTAGTGGCTCGCATTAAATGTATTTTATAAAAGATACCTTCAATAATAATTTCCAGGAGCGTGCCGCACGCATTTTAGTTTTGCAAGTGTCACTTTTATGCACGGCGTGCAGAAAAGTACTTTTTACTTTTGTGTTCTTAACAACTCCACTTTTAAATAGTTGTCAAAAACCGCCCATGTCATGACAGGGTCAAGGTTTTAATGTTTTCACCCACATGGCAACGATCTTACAAAAAAGCGTCTAGGAATAAGGTGTTCGATGTGATGTGGATGTTTGGGCATACAAAACCTACGACTTTAATTACCCTTTTCCTACAATTTTGTTTTTTTTTTATGATTTCCGGGTGCATAAAGGAAAAATAGTGTTTGTTAATTTTTCGTACTTGATTGCTGGTAGAATTCCACTACGCGTCATCTGGGCAACTGCAATCGCGAACGGAAAAGTGACATAAGTTTTCGGTTAAAATTTAAATTTTAAAAACACAGTTCATATTTTTTTTTCAAATGGAATTTAATATTTTTTACTTTAATATGCACATTTAAAAATATATAATTAAAATTTTGGTACCTTCAACTTTAAATAGTTTATTACTATTTACTTAATTATTTTCAGATTCATTGATTTTTTTCAGACTCATACCAATTTATGTTAATTTACATCTCTATTTTAAAACCCTCTCTTTGATTCTTTAATTTCATGTTCGACTTCATAATAAGGGACATTTTGAACTTTGACAACCGATATTGTTGTTATTTTTCGTTATCTTTGTTAACGAGGATGACGGAAACATGTCAGCCGAAAAAGAGTTTTTGTAACGTCTAAAAAGTCACTTGTCAGTGTTATTAACTGTATTAGTCATTTGTAAATTTCCATCAATGTTGACTTTATAAAAAATAATTTGCCATAAGGGCAACCCAACAAACATTTAAAGTTGTAACGACGAAACGCCAACTAGAAAGAATTTCTTAAAAGTAACCGCAACGTACTCCCGCTACGTCTCAGTATACCATACAGCGACGTTATAATTCCCTAAGTGGGGAACCAATTTCTGGTTGTAACTACTAGGCCAAGTGTTTAAAGTCACTGTAGTAACAACTACACTACTACGTCGTAGCCAGGTATCTACTACGTCGAAGAGGCTGTTTTTTTCCGTAATGGCATCAAAGTTGCGATGTAGTTGCAAATAATATAATCGTTTTCTTTTGGTAGAATTGTAACACAATATGGTGGACACAACAGTAAACAGACTCGCTTAGTTTTTTTGTTTGGTTATGGTTATAATGTGAACTATGTTATCCAAAAGTGTGAGAATTTACGAGCAGAGGATCAAAATTCGAGTGCGACGCAAAGTTTTTTGTATAACATGCATTATATATATTGCAAAAAACCGGTGCGCCCGTAAAATTGAGCCGTTTTCTGGTAGCTGATGGAATTTTTGTGTTGTGATTTTGGAGGTTATGTTTTCATAATCGACAGTTAACTCCAACAAATGGTGCTTAAGAAGAGCATTTTTGGTAAGCTTCAACTAATTTGTTTATAAAATAGTATGGCTCTTTAATATGAGCTCATAAAACGACAACAAAAATATTAAATTTTCTTTCTTACATAAAAACATGGCGTCCCAAACTGTATTCCCTGATAGTCGAAAAGGTTACTTGAAAGTAGTTGCGGCTTTAAAGTTGATCCAAAAAGTTATTTTGTCTACATTGTGACATCAGATGTTACTATGATGACACAAACTTTTGTGGTAAAAATTAAAGTTATAATGTAGTTGTCGGATACACTTGTTTGGGACTCCAATGAAGCTTAACTTCCTAGTGGTAATTAAGTAGGATATAAAAGTCAGGGCGACTACGAAATAACGACTAAAAAGAAAGTAAAACTTAAGCAACGTCCTATTGTGGTAGAGAAGACTATCAGAATCGACTATCAAGAAAGAATCCTATGAAGTAGTTTAGAGGGTCGTTTTTACGAAACATCTACTATTTCCTGATACTAAATAGTTGTTAGAACTAAAAAGTAACAAATTTTGGTTGGGATCACCACATTTCTACTATAAGAAAGTAGCAAAGCCTTTAGAACATGTAGCCGCTACTATAAATGTTAGTTGGGAATGTGTTAGCCAAGGAAAAATAGTATAGCTAATTCTTTGTTCAACACATTGCTTTCTCAAGACGAAGGTGAATAAGAAAGAAAAGATTTTTTATTTTAAAAATATACAGGGTGTATTATTAAAATAAAGACCCAATGGCCATCTTGAGTGTAAGGTGTGATTTTAAAAAATAATGAAACCGTAATAAAAATATTCATTATTTTGTGAGTAATTCACTTTTTGATTTATCCTTTTTTTTCCAAATAACAAAAATTCTTTCAAGTGGAACTTTATATACATTACATTACATCTTAAAAAATATAATTTGTAAATATAATAAATGATAACAAACTGACAAATTGACTGATAAATAATAAAATAAATAAATACTTCAAAACATATAAATATATCCATATTAACACAGCAACTAAAATCCGTTAATTGTATATATTTGAATAACAAAGTAACAATTTTAGGAACCTAATTTACAGATATTCAGATATTGGCAGCTGTAACCAATGCAGTCATAAAGTTAAGACATTGTGGATTATAACTATAAAAAAATCTCATTGCGGGAAGACAACTTTTAATCTGCAGAAATTTGCATACATCAAAATAACATAGTTTTTTCTGTTATTTTAATTTTTTTTTCAAAACACTACTAAATATACGCACTAAACGTAAAAAGGAAAAAGGAAAATTGACAAAGCGGTTTTTGTTTAAGAGATAAATAAAGGACGGGTTGAAGATTAAGAAAAAAATTAAAAATAAATACAAAATTTTACTTTACCGTCCAATTTTTCAAAATTCAAAATAAATCTGAAAAAAACAATCATAGGTTTAAACTAAGGGGACATGTCTTTACAAAAAAATCGATTTTTGTTTTTTAAATCTTGATATGAAAATGCATAGTTTTTTCATAGGAATAAACCATTGTGCGGCGTAACGTCACTAAGCTACAGAACTTTAAAAAGTATGACACCAAATACTGATCTCGCCTTTATGCTGTATTAAAATTTATATGATAGCGTTACGCATGTCAGCTTACTAGGATTTTCTCCTATCGACTCTTTTTTAACGTCATAGCGTTAAAAAGTATCATACCAAAAATTGATTTTGACTTTATGCTGTATCCAAATTTGTATGATAGTTTTACTCTTTACAAAGAAAACCAAACCATCAGTGGCGTATATAGAAAAATGTTTCGGGGGGGGGGGAGACCCCATGAGGCTGTATTTTATGCTATTTTATGTTTGTATTCATGAAATGTGTGGAAAATATTTTAAAAAATCTTAGCTTCGGGGGGGGGGGGCGGGACCCCCAGCCCCTATATACGCCACTGCAAACCATAGAAAGGTATATTACAATTTTTGCCCGTTTTGCCCCTTCAAAAAAACGTTAAATAAAAAAAGCACCCATCTGCTAAAGCTACTTGTATGTACCTACTAGTCGTAGTTAGGTACAAAATTGATAGGTAATACCTAGCCTTATAGAAATCACTATGCAATTACCATTCATTTAACTCCTGCGCTGCTCCTGCTTAGTTCGATCAATTTGATGATAAAATGCAGCAAATTCATAAAATAAAAAACACTGCACGTGTTTATCATTATATGAATTTTACTTTTACTAGATATTTATGAGTTACGTATAAACGTTGTTTGAGGAGCCATCAAACAACGGTATAAAATATTCCGTAGACCTGTAAGAGATCATGGAAATATGTGCTTAATTCAATGTGTGACATACGCAATTCATTTAACTAAATCAAGGTAACTAATTATTACCTAAATCATGCATTCCTCTTAAACATTGAACTATGCCCAAAGGGTAGATAGGTGCGTTTCTACAAACACTGTGTGAAGGTGGGAAAGGGGAGGAGGACGGGGGAGCTAGTAAAATGGCGTTGAAAAAATCTTAAAGCGTGTGCAGAATGAATTTTTGAAATCGCTCTGTATTTGTGAAAGTTATAGCTACAACTATTACTAATAAGGAGAGTGGTGAGGAGAGAGGAAGAGGGGAACTAGTAAAATGGTTTTGAAATTTTTTTTTATTGCGTGTGCAGAAAGTTTTTAAAATCGCCCTATATTTGATAAAATTATACAAATATGGTTTTTAAAGAGTGTGGAATGACTGAAAACTGAAAAATTTTCACAAATTCCAGAAAATTCCAGCGGAGGGGATCAGGGAGAACTACAAAAAATTAAAGGCCATTTGTAATGGGTGATCAAAGGAGTTTCATTAAAATCGTTAAGTAATTTTTATGTCTTAAAGTCTATATCATGGGACAAAATGACGTATAACGACCACCATGTTGATTCCCGTTTAAAAAAAATTTGCCTCTAGCATCTTCGGGATCAGTAGCAATTCAACGGCACCTTTTTTTGTTAAAATCGGTTCAGCCGTTTAGCCTCTAGCGCGACCCAAACATACATACATACATATCCCGAGCGAGACATTACACTTCCTTTCGCCGTGCTACAGGGTAAAAAGTGTCATCCCAAATATTCGGCTATGTCTGTAGCGCTATAGACGAATCTAAATTACTAGATCAAATTTTGTACCCAGAGAAAAAACCAAAACGTATATTTCTGACCACTTACGCCTAATATATTTATACACGAAAAAATTATTTTTGGCTATATCGATTTTTCATATTTTTGATATGTTTCATATGTGTGTCAAATTGATTTTTTTGCCAGTTTGTAGATCAAAAACCAAGTTGCTTGGCCACATTACAAGTCTTTGTTGATTTCCATCAATTGTCAGTTCTCGAAAAAATAAACCAAATGGTTTATAATTATTACATATTCTATTGAAAAAAAAATGTCAAGGTCTTTTCAGCAAAAAACGCTTCTCATAAGAGAATATCGTAAACAAATTTGCTTTTTATGTAATCACTAAAAGCGCTGGTTTATTGAAGTGATATTTGTTTCTTTAATTTTATTCAATAAAATAATGAGCAATACACAATTAGATGAATGGGTAAAATGTATTAATAAAATATTAGTTATCATTTCGAAGTTTGTTGTGACTTGCGTGTAGTTAGGTATACCTGAAAAAATTTTTGCAAGATTAATTTCCTGTTGTTTTAGGTCTGGTCTATAGCGTCCGTCCTCCGGGACTTGGACTTTCAAAACAGCGCCATTATGCGGTTGCATCCGTTGGCCCGCAAAAGTGCCAAAGGTTTTGCCTGAGGCGATTGTAAATCACTTATTAAAGTACATTTTCCTTGAAGCGATTGCGATTATATCCGACGTCCAATTAGACGACCCCGTTAAGGCGGGCTCAAACGACTCGTGTACTTGGCAAATACACAATTATTTGCGTACTTGGCAAGTATATGCGAACTGCGATAGCAAGCAGAACGCTTACACGACGTGTACAATTTACAAGTACGAGAGCGTGAACATACAACAGTACTTGGCAAGTGTACTCGGCCTATTTTTACCGACCACAAATGGAAAATCAACGAGTGACAAATAATTGTACAAGTAACCCACTCACACGACATGGCAAGTATAGGCAAATAACAATTATTCGCCAAGTACACGAGTCGTTTGATCCCGGCTTTAAATGATGCGCGCTGATGGCTCGACGTGGAACGTCTCTGCTTGTATGGCAGATACATGTATAATCGCAGTCGCAAGCGATTGATAATCGATGTAGACAAAGTAGAGACGCGATAACCAACAAACTTTTGTGGTAAAATACCTTTTCCTTTTGCTGGAAGAAATTGTTGTTCACAATGTTCATCACCGCCACGGTGAATGTCCATGTAACATTGTGACAATCCAGCTTTGCAATGATATCAGCAACCACTATGTAACTTTATACATTGTTTTAACAAACAAATAACATTATTTTTTGTAACTTTGTTCGGTTCGTTTAGACCGTAGACCACCTATATTTTATAACTATACTGCAACAAATATGTTGAATTATGTCATTTTCATAACAAGAGGTCATTTTATAAAAAAAAATCTGGTATTAACTACTCAGATAGAGATTGGGATATTTCGCCGCGGACAATTCGCCTCGGGTCTATTCGCCGCGGGAACACTTCGCCGCAGGACAATTCGCCGCGAGAATTTTTGTTTAATTTTTATTTTAATGTTTTGTGTGTGGTAAACATATTTTTAAAAAATTAAAAAAAAAAACAATTTTTTCTCTAAAAATTTTTATATAGGTATTATTTTTTGAAAAAGCATTTATTGTGGGGACATATTTTTGCAAAATGCAAATGTTGGTGGCTCACACACCGGTTAGGATATGTTTGCGATCAATTGACCACGGTTAGGTTTAACACAGATTTTGCTCTCCCAACATCTGGACAGGGAAGTTATTATTTATTCAATATTTTTGTATTTTTTGGAGTCAATTGACTGTTAAAGGCATAAAACGAAAGCATTATTTAAATTTAACACAAAACACAAAGTTTACTGATTTTATCAATTTTTACTTATAATGTTTATGGATGCTTAGCGGCGTAACTGTTCTACTCAAAAATAAACTGAGAAAAAAATACTGTGAGCAAGAAATTAAATTGTTTTTATCCTACAGGAAAATCTCACATGGACAACATTTACTTTATCTCTAAAAGTTTCAGTAAAATCCCCTCCGTCAATACTTGTAGGTACAAATTGTAAGAATGTTTTAAGGAGGAATTATTAGGGTTTCAAGTCAAAATTCTACTTCATTTGAAAGAAAAAAATTGGCACTTTTTGTAGTTTTTTGCTAATTGTTTACCAAAAAATAAAAATCGTGTTGTAATCTGTCAAAACATAACATAATTTTTATGATTATTGAAAAGAGAAGAAGATAATTTAGTGGTAAAACAAATGTTTTCAGAGAGAGACAAATTTTAATCATTACTGAATAGAGACTTAACTTAAAATGCAATTTAATTTAAATTTCAATTTTTTCCGAAAAAAACACAAATATTAAGATTAAGAAAAGTCGATAATAATAATTAAAAATGTTATAACTTTCAATTTTTTAACTGTACAATTTGTCAAATTTATAAAATATCCCAAAAAGGATATTTATTAGCTCACACATATACTATACTATAGTAGTGTGAGCTATGGTGATCCTAATTTTTTCGAGAAAAAAAAAGTTGCTCCGATTTCAAAAATTTTTATATATCTTTGCGTTTCAGATGATTTTGAAACTTTTTTGTTGCGCCGTCTGTCTGTCTGTCTGTCTGTCTGTCTGTCTGTATGTCTGTCTGTCTGTCTGTCTGTGTGTCTGTATGTCTGTCTGTAACGATCAACGCGCATAACTCAAAAACCGCTCGGCCGATTTTAATGAAATTTGGCACCTAGGCTGGGTCTTGGCTCGAGATGGTCCCATTTAAAAATGAACAAAATCCACCGAACACAAACCAAATAAAAGGGTGGGGGTAGATTTCAAAAATTAGAGTTGATGTGAAAATATGGCGTGTGTGATATCAAACGAAAGGTAATTGAGTCTGCAGTTAAACAAAATACATTTTAATTTATTTAAAAAAAAGTGTGGAGGTATATTAAAAAAATTAGAGTTTAAGTGAAAATATGGCGTGTGTGATATCAAACGAAAGGTAATTGAGTCCGGAGTTTAAAACATTTTAGTTTTTGTTTTTTTTTAAGGGTGGGGGTAGATTTCAAAAATTTGAGTTTCAGTCAAAACATGGCTTGTGTGGTATCAAACAAAAGGTAATTTAGTCTGGAGTTGAATAAAATATATTTCAGTTTTTAGTTATATTAGCTCACACGTAAACTATAACTATAGTAGCTAGTGTGAGCTTAGGGGCCCATATATTGGCAGAGTATTTTTAAGCGCCTTTAAAAATATTTTAACAGGTGGTTCTGGCCAAATTCTTACCTTTTTGTATGGCCTGGCCATTAGACATGTACATACATTTTGGGTAAGTTATTTACGCCTTAATCCAGTTACGTTCTCCAAACTTAACGAAAATGTGTCTGAAACGGTTTACAATTAAATCTAGGACCCACTTCCTACAGAATTTCTAGGAGTACTTTTCCCATCTCCAGAACAAGGGGAAGAACTCTTTCAGCTATTTCCGTGTTGTTCAGCTGATGGCTGCTCAAACTCCACTCGTTCAACTCCGCGATCGAATAAACGAACGCTCTTAGTTAGAAATTTGAACTAGGTTCGAACATCAACAAATTTTGTATTCCATTAAATCTTGGAACCCCATGGGCTTTTAAGCTACCCACGTAAAAAATGCAAATTATTTTATGTTAAAAAAAATTACCAACCGTTACCATTCGAAGCATATAATTGGCATATACGTGCAAAGTAGGCTAAGCACATGCTTAGCATTAAAATAGGGTTACCTGCAACCTTTTATGAGCATGTGCAGAAGTAGTGCGGAATGTATCGAAACATTCATAGCATGTGCACATTATACAAAATATGCTATGTATGTTCTAAGCATGTACAATTGCTATATGGGTAAAGACACTTGCAAGCGTCATCAAGAAAACTTTAATCATAGCAAAAACATTTCATGTAAAAAAAAGCCAAGTACGCGAAAATGGTATTCCGTAAAAAGAATTGAGATAAAAGTAAAGCCAAGTTCTCTAATACAAATTTCAAAATAAAAGGTTCTTTCTAGTTTGGAAATGATTTTTTAAACTTTGCTATTACAGCCAAACTGCTTATGTTCAATTTAGCACTGTGCCTAAGAGTCATTTGCAGCCGTAATAGCCAAGTTTAAAAAATCATTTCCAAACTAGTAAGAACCTCATTTTGAAATTTGTATTAAAGAACTTGGCTTTACTTTTATAGTTTTTTTTAGGTGTTCGGTTCGGTTCGGTTCATTATTATTAAAAATTTTTTTATGGTAATTGAAGTAGAATGTTGGTAAATGTAGTAACATACTACTAATAACATTTTATTGTTACAGGTATTAAGCCAAAGATCACCCTCGATAGAATCAAGGCCAGTATCGTCGATGCAAGTGGTGCCCCCACTAACTGCAGGTGCTTACAAACCAGGAAAAGACTCAGAAATTCCACCCTTTAAGCCCATACCACCTGCAGCGGAACGTCCTAATTTAAACGCCGAGTCAGAGGGTATGATTGGTTTCTAATGGTTTTAAAATCTTTAATTACTCCGGGATCTTGTGATAAAAAGTTATACAGGGCTCGACGTCGAACGTTTAGCCTTTATGAAAAGCGTATAAAAAAGAATGAATGAATAATGGAAAGCAAGAAGTCCGTGAGGGACCAAAGACCCGCATATTTAGGAGCGTTTGCCGCTGTGGGTCAAAATTCATTAATAGTGTTTTATTACTAAACAGGAGCAATCAAAGTAAGATTTTCACTTTTAAAAGACGAAGAAATAATCATTATTATTTATTTCTTTATTTAAGCTTTGATCAGCAAACACTAAATCGAGAAAAATTCAATTTTTAATAATTTTCTCTTACACAATAACCTTGCTTTATTAAAGTCGTGCTTAAATGCCTTAAGTGTTCGATCTCCTGGCGGCGGCTCACCAAGTCAAGTTGCTAAAAGTCACCATACGCCATCCAGGAAACAGAATAGGGGACAACATTTTTGTAGTTTGTTTTGGGTAGGGATGTACGACAGCCCTAAACCTCTTGCCCCTCTACTGGTTTCAGTCTGCAGCAGAAAATGTTTGTCACGTTTTACTAGTCCTTTTAAAATTTTATTTTTGCCCCTTAAATGGAGGGGCCATTCCTCTTGAAAAAAAACAATAAGTTGAAATGTAGGCGATAGCTCCGTGTAGAGCATAAGTTTTGTGAAACCAACAGAAACAACTACTCCGAGGGAAAATACCCCTACCGGCATTGATTTTTTTCCCTCGGAGTAGTTGTTTCTTTTGGTTTGACAAAACTTATGCTCTACACGGAGCTATCGGCTACATTTACCTGAGGACGGCCCAAAAGGTCGAAACCGGTCCGGTCGTGGATTGGCATGGATCACTTGTTCCTGACTATCAGGACGTGTTCCAGACGGGGATCACTCGTATCTCTGTGATCGACGTTGGAGATGCGAGGATTGTCAACGACACTTTGTAAAACCAGAGCTTCAATATTTTCATCAGGTTGTCGATTACGATTTTGTTTTTTAAAGGAACCATATTTAATTAAAATATTTCTAAGTATTCTGAAGATTGACAAACCTGGTTGTCGTCTTTCTGGATATCTCTGAAAGTATATCTACTTTCTCCCAATTTGGAAACCTTTCCATGCTAAATTTGATTGATAATAAAAAATCTTATTGACAGATAGGTAGGACATGGTATGACAGCAAACGCAACTACGGCCTTTGTTTCACAGCCAACCAGGTGAAAAACAGTTTTTAAATAAATTCTTATTTTCCGTCATTCAAAGATCAAAGAGGCTTTTTATACATGGTTGAAAAGCTCTTTTAATGCTCTATTTATTGTCGTATAAATTCAATATGGCGGTCATAAGAAATAACAAAGTTGGCTATGGTTTCAAAAAAACTAGAAGGCCTAGAAAAAATTTGTTAACGTCATTCGATTGGCCGTAGTTGCTTATAAAAAACTGCTAAATTTCATTAAATTTGTTTGCAAGATAGCGGCGATATTTCAATTTTTCAAAAAACACAATTTTTAGTTTTTTCTCGATATTTTAGTAACCCCTGTAGATATCTTTAATACTGATACCGCACCTGATTGAGCTTAGAAGAGTAGCGCAACTTTTTTCTCATTTAAACAAACTCGTATCTCTTACCGTTTCCGAAATTTTCATGTAGTTGCTTTTATCTGGGACATATGCTTAAATCAATTGGAAACCTACATTTTTTTTAATTTTCGAACCAAATACTATGGCTAACACTACGTTAAAATTTCTGGTACCTAAATGGTTAAATGGTTCGGGAGCTATTTTCTTATCAACATAGACATTTTGAAAGACACACAGATATCACGGCTAAATCTGTAATTTAGGAAAACAATACCCAAATATCACATTTTTAATTTTGCCATATTGCCGCGAGCAGCCTTAAGTTGTGGTATTTACTTTTTCTTTATTTTTTTGTAAATATTTGCACTTTACTTTTCTTGTACTGACAATAGTTTTTTTGGCAGGTCAATATGGAGGCATGTTAAAACCCGCCCAGATGGTTCAGTCCTTTCACACTATGCCATCTTTTAATTTACATAAATCTCCGACTTTCCAGGGGCTGTCATTTAGCCCTGTAACACCTAACAAATCTCCAATCTATTCTCATTCTTTTCTAGGTGGTAAGTTAGATCCTTCGGTAGCTAAGGTTATGGTTGCGGTTCCTAAGAAATCTTCTTCTCAGTCTTCTAACAAAAAGATTTCGGATAGAGTTCTTCAAACAAATAACAACGATGTGTACGCAGAGGTACCGCAACAATCTTCTAACTCTTTGCAAGCTATCCTTTCTGCTAATAACATAACAGAAGATGCATTGGAACAGGCCCTGCTGCGGCAGCAAGCCCGACCTGAGCCATCATCAACAACAACACAGCGACCTATTAAACGACCGGTCACTTCAAAGTATGCAAACAGTGTAGGCAAAGTTATGAACGCACCCAAAGAATACTATCCTGTTGGTTACGACAAGAACTTCGATGATAATTTCGCATCGCGGGTTGAGTTACCGGACACTTCGTTTTATTGTGGAGACCAAAAGCATTTTCCTGGGTTGTATGCTGATGAAGACCTAGGATGTATGGTAAGTAAAATATTTATTTTTTGTACCAAAGTTATTTTGCCAGAAGAAAAAAAGCTTAATAACTATTGTACGTCTATGTCACCAGTGCCGTCGCTAGACTAGTGGCCGTCTGGAGCAAAGCGGGGAATATGTCGCCCTCTCCGAGCAGTAGTAAGGACTACTGCAAGTTGTTGTATTATTTCCTTACGTGCCAGCAAGTGATCCCAAAAAAGTAATTTTTAACAATACAAGTAAAAATGAAAAAAAATTACGTCAGTATAAAAAAAGTCAACAAGTCGAGTTTTTAGCGAATATCCACCTACCTTTTTTAATGAAAGTAACAGTAAAGCCCATCTTCTTAAAAGATGTTTAGTGGTTTTCGAGATATCAACGATATTCAGCCTAAAACTTTGAATGTCAAAATCTGAGAAGATTCTGAATTTTTGTTTTCGGTGCTAAACGAGTGAAAACAAGAGCATTAAGCTACTGTGTAAACCAGCCCTAAATTTTATTCATTTATGAAGAAATACCTTTTGGATAGATGTATTTTTGATGTTATTTTCATAAATAAATACTTTTAATCCAAAAAAGCCTAAACTAGTTTAAATAATTTTGATATTTTACATATTACGAACCTAGAGTACCCATATTATGATACCCTATGCTCCTAATATGGGTACCTTTTTTTTGAATGCTGCATATTTTCTTCTGTATTTGTTTTTTTAACCCGTTTTTTTACTAAATGGTTAAAAAGAGGCCAAATAAATTCAAAATTTCAAAATAGTGCCTTAAATTTATTACCTTTTCATTTTATAGTGTTTTAAAAGAAAAATTCATATAAAATTTTTAGATTTGTTTCTTTCTTAATTTAATTAATTTTTAATATTTGTATGTTATAATACATATACATAAATATTTCTAAGGTACTTAGCATTCCTGCATATAGTTTATTTGTTACTCAATAATTTTGTCTAAGCTGCTAAGAGTATTGCCCAATTTATGTATATATACTTCAGAATATGTTTATCATAGCATAGACATATTTTAAATTTTTAGGATCTGGAAATATAATAAAACACAAAAGTTTCTAGCAAAATTTGGTATTTCCTAAAGAATCTTGCCATTTGACCCAAAAATTCTAGTTTTATAAAAAACATGAAACTTTTGTTATTTAATATAAATGTTGTTCCAAGGTAAGTGTCCACCATTACCAATTTGTTATTATTAAAGAAAGAAAAAAGTTAAAATTGGCGAACTACTAGAATTTTTTACGCTTTTTAAGATGTTTAAATGAAAAAAAAGTTGAACACCCCGTTTTTGAGTTTTCGAGTTTGTTTAAAAGACATAAAGCACACACATAATTGAACACCCTGTATTATATAATTTTTTCTGGTAGGTCTTTTAATTCTAAAACATTTTTTTGATTTTTTTTCCTAAAGTTAAAAATACGGAAGATATTCAATTTTAAAATTACGCTTAGACTTCTTTCTAGCAAATAAAATTTCAATACGTAATTTTGAATTTAAAATATCTTCGTTATTTTTAACTTTAGGAAAAAAATCAAAAGACAATTTTTGTAAAGAATTAAAAGACCTATCAAGAAAAAAATTAAATACAGGATATTCTATTAATTTTTTAAAATATTTTTTGAAGACTCGAAAATTCCAAAAAGCGATGTTCTGTTGTTTTTTATTTAAGTATCTTAAAGAGCAACAAAAATTCTACTAGTTTGCCAATACAAACTTTTTCCTATGTTTGATATTAAAAAAGTTAGCAATGGTGGACACCTAACTTGGAACACCCTGCATATTTAAAGAAACTTTCTGTCTAGGTGTGGATAAAAATATAGGACAGCTCTGGGTTGAAAATAAGAAGCCTAGACAGTTACTTTTTCAGTGTCTTCTAAAATAATATTTTACGGAGCAAAGAGGTTTTAAATTACTGACTACATAACTTAAAATGTCGATACGGACTTTTAGGAATAAACAAAACCTCATATAAATAATAACTTGACTTCTAAATCTTTTTTTTTATTAAAATAGTTAGGAACCTCGAAATAGTTTTAAAAAATCTTAATATAACCTTTTATAATTAATTTATTTATTTCAATTGCGATTCCATCAATCAAATGTATTTCAATCCTGAACCATTTTTTAGGTATTCCACGTCTGCGCCCTAACTGATGATGGTCTTATTATGAAGAGCTTTCTGTGCCCTGAGTCAACCCTATTTGACCAGACTATCCTAAAGTGCAACTGGTGGTTCTACGTAGACTGCAAAAACTCGAAAAAGCTGTATGATTCGAATATACCGATTTCGAAAAGTTACCAGCTGATGAAAGCCTTGACTTTCTTTTCGTCATATAAAAGAGACTCTACTAGCACGGCAAAGCCTTTGAAAGAATAGGTGGTTTTAGAAACTAGCAAAAATGAAAAAAAAATAAATAAAAGTGGTCTCCAACCTTGGAAGGCTGAAGAATTATATTTTGAATTTCATGGATAAGACAATTTGCGGTAAAGAAATTTCGACCTGAAAGACGTCACCATTTTCAGTATAAACTAGGATTAAAACCATACTAAATTAGGTTTCATATGATTGGTGGTTTCGTTCTCTGCTTGAAACTGAGATATTTTATGGATAAAATAAAATTTGGAACTTGCATTGTCTTTATTTCTTTTTATTTTAAAAACACGTCGTTTCGGTTAGAGATACTTACTAACCGAAGAATTCTGTTTTTAAAAGAAAAATAAATAAAGAGAGGAAGTGTTCTTAGGTTTTCTTAGGTATAGGGAATGGAATAAGAACCAATTTACCTTATGGCGACGTTTCGACCTTTATTTGGTCTTTTTCAAGCCCTTCGAACAACAAGCTTTGTGAGTGTGTTTTCAATGACGGAATTCTTTGCTGTCTACTCACCAGACATTTAACTAAATGAACCATCAAATCTGAGTGGTGCCTTAGATAAAGTTATATTTTTTACCTATAAAGGTTCATTTATATAATAATTATTTTTACTCTCCTTACAAAGCTTGTTGTTCGTAGGGCTTAAAAAAGAACAAATAAAGGTCGATACGTTGCCATAATGTAAATTGGTTCTCAATGCATTCCCTATACCCAAGAAAACCTAAGAAATGTCATCTCCAGGGAACCAAACAAATTCTAACAGGAAGTTTTGTTTCTCCTCAAACATTGTATCCAAGTTATCATAGATCTCTTTGAAATCATATTGTTCCGTTTATAATGGCATATATTTTGGCTGAAAATATGATTGCTGAATTTCAAGAGGGACTGATTTTTCAGTTTGTTTTCCAACCGCGACAACACAGGTAATAAATATAAAGTAGAAAATGTTTACAGAGGAAACAAACTCAAATTCACTGCCGATTGTATCTTATTGTGCCATACTTTTAATACAATAGAGAGAAAATTCAACTACTCAAACCGAAAATTTAAGATCTTCAAGCAAATGTATCAGCTGAATCAGTAAATATTAGTTTGTATTTCTATTATATTGTATTGTAGTTTATTGTCTTTGTTTTCTACCAACTACTACTATATTGTCAACGTAGGCTTCCTATCTTTTTTCAATATTACCAGTTAGATAAACTTTTCTCATACATGCTTCTGGGATGAAGTTAAATAGCACTGAACTAAAGCCTTTCCAGTTTATATGTTACCTTACATTAAATAAGTTTAATAACTAATTTGACCATGTGGTATTCTCTTAATGGACCTGATTCAAAATTTTTTATCTGCATAATTTCTTTCCGTTCTTCAAGTGTGTTGAGTTATAGAACTTCCTAGTCTTATTTGACCACTTTGTGGGATTCTGGTCATGGACCTGATTCCAAATTATTTATCTACATAATTTCTTCCCACTCTCCAAGTGTGTTGAGTTATAGAACTTCCTAGTCTTATTTGACCACTATGTGGGATTCTGTTAATGGACCTGATTCCAAATTATTTATCTACATAATTTCTTCCCACTCTCCAAGTGTGTTGAGTTATAGAACTTCCTAGTCTTATTTGACCACTATGTGGGATTCTGGTAATGGACCTGATTCCAAATTATTTATCTACAGCATTTCTTCCCGCTCTCCAAGTATGTTGAGTTATAGAACTTCCTAATCTTATTTGTATTTTGGGTTTTGACCTATTTAATTTTCTTGGGAGAAACTTTCTCTTTTTTCTTCAGCACATCGAGACTTTCTCTTCAAACTTTATTTTTATAGATCATTTTGCTATTAAATCTTTGACGTTTGTCCATTCTTTTTGAATTCTGTGAGCTTCCTTTACTTGTTTGTATTAATTTACACTGATTTTTGAAGACAAAAGAGAAGAGACCAATACAATTAGAAGCTGCCTTGAGTTTAGGTCGATCATGCAAATTTTGGGAGATCTATTATGGTTTTAATCCCTCAGTTTATAAGGACGTGGAATTTTTTCCGTACATTTTTTAAATATATGGCACAGTTGCAGTGTTGCCAATGCTTTGGCAGCGGGTTTCTCATTTAACAACGCAGTGACAAAATTGTCGTTTTAAGCATTAGAAGCATTCTTAATGACTTTATTACTGTCGTGCTTGGGGTAGAAGCAGTATCTTTAATCTCAGGCCAAATTGAGGTATGTTGTTTAGTGTACGTAAATCGGTGCTTACAACAAAATTTTTTAAATATTATTCTTAGAATCAAAGATAATTGCCCCTGGGTCTAAAGAATTTATTTTTCAGGCTGGAAAAAACGATGTGAAATAGTAATTTTTATACAATACTAACCAAAACTCCCTTTAGCCTGGAATCGGAAATACCTATATTTCGTACCAGTCAAAATAAAATGACCCAATATTGTGTCGAGAAATAGAAATATATAATTTCAATAGAGCCATTATTGGCACCTCTAACTGGGCCATCGTTAAATATATAAAGACTTAAAACAGATAATTTATTTTTCTACGATAAATTAAACACATTATCAAATATACTTAATTAAATATTTCCTGTCATAAGATAGATTTTGTGAGAGCTCTAGTCAATGGTTCACAAAGGGTAGGTGTTAAGGTGCATTTCTAGATTAATTAACGTAGTAAGTGTATTTAAGTTGCCAGTTGCGTTTGTGACGTTAAAATATTTTAGTTTAGTTGCTATAAGAACAGGGACTTTAATCGAGTTTCTTATACCGGAATATGTGAGCGGCGATTAGCTATTTCTAACTTCCTTTGACTTGGCTAAAATGAAACTTTGTTGTTTTTGACCTTCATCTCATAGAAATTTCAGTTAAGACCCGGTTCCCAGCTACGACTTACTCGCGGGTGCCCGCCCACGCGTAACATGATCTCAATATAAAATGTTATGCCAGTCATGTGACGCGTGCGCGGGCACGCACGAGAAAATCGTAGGTGGGAACCGGGCTTAACACACGGGCGGGCACGCAAGCGGTATAGTCAGGTTTGAAATAGGGTGTTTTTAGTTCTCACTTGCTGCCTATTTGTGATACAAGATTGGGCGATACGTGAAAATTTTCAGAAAGATTCGTAGAATACGAATTTCCATGGTGGAGATCTGGCAAATGGTGCAGAACCACTCTGCGCCCCCTCCAAAACTTAATCCACTATTTTTCAGCATTTTCGAACATATTTTAATCATCTACCCCCCATAGGGGAGTTAGCAACCCCCAAATTAGGTCTAAAAACGTGATAAAAAAAAAATTAATATCTGCAAAAAATACTCTTGAGAAATTTTGTAGACGCTTTCAAGAGGATAAGTCCTTTAATTTGATGTATCGGTTATCTATATCGTCCCAAAAATGACACCCCTACAGGGTGTCGAATTAGTTTCTTAAAAGTAAAGTGAATTTTTTAATTACACAATTTTTTTCCAAACATTTTCAGAAAACATGTAGAGGTCCAATCTTATAGAGACTAAAACTGCCTACAAAAAATATATAACCTAGGTTCCCAGTTGAAATAGGTAGCTGTCCAGGACAGCTATAATTTGTGACTAGGCAAAATCTATGTTTTTGTATAATATGAAATACAGATTTCTGGATAACCAATATGAGATACGTCAAAATTGGTAATTACATTTTTTATAGCTCGTAAAATTTCCAATCGACTGATGTAGGACACAGCTGCATAGCTATATCAACACAACGAAGAGCGGCACTTATACTTGCATTTTTTTTAAATCAAAGATTTTTTTTTGTTTGCAGCGGATTTTTGGCATGAAAGAAGCATCTGAGGCCAAAATAGTCATCGCCTAAATGGTCGGCACCAAAACAGCAGGCATCCAAACAGTTGTCGAAAAAAAAGTGGGTGTCAAGGCATTATTATTTTTTGTTGTTTACTGCTGTTACCCAAACGTTCAGCGCCCAAATGGCCATCGTCCAAATGATCGGCGCTCAAATTGATAGCGCCCAAAAGATATGTGCCTAAACGGTTAGTGTGTAACCAGTAGGTGCTCAAACGATCGAGCGGCGTATTTACGTTTCCTTGCTGATTTCACGGCAGCGCTGTTTTGAAATAGACACGGAAATGTTGCAACATATTTGGTTACAAATGCGTGTTGATTTTAAGGCGCCGAGGCTCGAACAAGGCACGGATTTGTTTTGAATTACGCATCGCAGGGGTTTACTTATTAGTGCAGTTTGTTAATATGAAAATTATGGAGCAGTTTAAAAGTATTTGTACTAATATTACTCAAGATTTTGAAATTCTTTGAAGTTTGAAGAACACTCTTCCATTAACTATACCTGCAAAGTTCAGTGTTCATTGTCTTACACCGGCAACTACGACGACAGATGTTGTCCTGTTATTAATAAATTTTAATGATTTAAATGATTTTCACTTGATTTCTAACCACATGAAAATAGAAAGTTTCAAAAACTTAACCTAACGAAAGCTAATCAATCAAATCTAACCGAACCGAACCAAAGCAAACTGAACCAATAATTTAAAAAAAAACTTTCCTGAGTTCCTACCCGGGATCCTAGAGGATGTGAATCCGAACCGAACCGATCCTAACTAAACCTAACCTAACCAAACTAAACTACAACACTATTCACACCCTCTAGGATCCCGGGAAAGAAATCAGGAAAGTTTTTTTTGAATTGTTGGTTCAGTTTGCTTTGGTTCGGTTCGGTTTGGTTCAATTCGGTTCGTTTCGGTTCGGATTCACATCCTCTAGGATCCCGGGTAGGAAGTCAGGAAAGTTTTTTTTTTTGAAAAAAATTATTGGTTGAGTTTCTTTGGTTCGGTTCGGTTAGATTTGATTGATTAGCTTTCGTTATGTTAGCGTTTTAACCTGACAGTTAAATACGCTTTTGTAATAGTTTAATGAGCGACGTTTTCGTACAGATCCGTGCTCATTTCGAGATCAAAACTCTTAAAATCAACACGTATTTGAACCCAAATATATTGTAACATTTCCGGGTCTATTTCAAAACCGCGCCGACGTGAAATGAGCTCGGAAACGTAAATACGCGATCGGGCGTGAGCGTCGCCTTCAAAAGTATTCCTACACAGCACTTGCACACTTGACATATGAGCAGTGCCGCGTGGTTGTTCCGCGCATGAAAATTTTAAAGCCAGGTATATAAGCTACATAGAAAGATAATTGATCTGACTATAAAATTCACCTATTCGTTTCGGATCCAAGTGCTTTTGTCATGTCAAAATCGGCTGCAAACCAAAAAAAGTTATTTCACTTTAAAAAATACTCTGCCAATATATGGGCCCCTAAGCTCACACTAGGTACTATAGTTATAGTGTACGTGCGAGCTAATAAAACTAAGACCTGAAATATATCTTATTCAACTCCAGACTAAATTACCTTTTGTTTGATACCACACAAGCCATGTTTTGACTTAAACTCAAATTTTTGAAATCTACCCCCACCCTTAAAAAAACAAAATCTGTATTTTGTTTGACTCCGGACTTAATTAAATTTGGTTTGATATCACACACGCCATATTTTCACGTAAACTCTAATTTTTGAAATCTACCCCCACCCTTTTTGAAGAAAAAAAAAACTAAAATGTATTTTGTTTAACTCCAGACTCAATTACCTTTCGTTTGATATCACACACGCCATATTTTCACATAAACTCTAATTTTTGAAATCTTCCCCCACCCTTTTATTTGGCTTGTGTTTGGTGGATTTTGTTCATTAAATGGGACCATCTCGACCCAATACCCAGCCTAGGTACCAAATTTTATTAAAATCGGCCTAACGGTTTTTGAGTTATGCGCGTTGGTCGTTACGGACATACAGACATACAGACAGACAGACAGACAGACAGACGGCGCGACAGAAAAGTTTCAAAATCATCTGAAACGCAAAGATATATAAAAATTTTAGAAATCGGAGCAACTTTTTTTTTCTCGAAAAAATTAGGATCACCATAGCTCACACTACTATAGTATAGTATATGTGTGAGCTAAAATGCAAGTTTAAGTGCTGCTCTTTGTTGTGCTAATATAGCTATGAAGCCATGTCTTACTAAAGTGGATTGTAAATTTTACGGGCTATTAAAAAATTAATAACCAATTTTGACGTATCTCATACCGCTTGTCCAGAAGCCTGTGTTTTAAATTACAAAAACATGGATTTTTCCTAAACTCACAAATTTAAGCTGTCCTGGATAGCTACAAATTCAAATTAGGAAGCTAAGTAATACATTTTTTGTGAGCAGCTTCAATCTCCACAAGGTTGGTCTCTACAAGTTTTTTAAAATAACTTATGGTTTTTGAGAAAAAATTGTTTAATTAAAAAATCACTTTAGTTTTAAGAAACTACCCCTAATTCGACACCCTGTGTGTGTAACAGGTGTTACTTTTGAGACGATATAGATAAGCGATACATCAAATTAAAGCTCTTATCCTGTACATTTGAACGGGCCCACCACGTTTTATAGTGTTTTCTCAAGAGTGTTTTTGCAGAAATTAAAAAAAAAATAATAAAAAATCACGTTTTAGACCTAATTTGGGGGTTGCTGACCCCTCGGGGTAGATCATTAAAATGTGTTCTAAAATGGTGAGAGATAACGGATTAAAAAAAACCAAAGTAAGACCAAGTCCAAGTTTTTATTTTCTAAAAAAACGCCACCCCCCCCCCTTCTTGCAGGAGGTACAGAATGGTTCTGCACTATTTTCCATCTTTACCATAGAAATTCGCATTCTACGATTTTTCGGTTCGGTTCGGTTCGGTTCGGTTCGGTTCGGTTCGGTTCGGTTTGACGTATCACACAATATTGTATCACAAATAGGCAAGCGGGAAATTATTTCAGAACTGACTAGTAACCACACCGCAAATTAAAATTTTTTGCTATTTAAATAATTTCAGATTATGACACGCCTCTGGACAATTAGGTAATTGTTATTCGAATCATCTACTTCCGTGCACAGTAAATATACAGCTCTAAAATACAACATGTCAGTTGAAATTCGTCTTTGATTGCAAGGAGTACTTTGCGGTGATTGCCGCATGACGCGCACTGTCATGTAACTATTTTATTGTATTGGTTTTGTTATTTTCAATTCTTTTTAATAAATCTTTTTTATAACAAAATGTACAAATCGTCGCCTAGATGCTAAAACCTTGTATCTCAAAATTTAAAATAAGAGTTTCATTAAGAATATGAATTCATATTCCATCGATTTCAAAACCTAGTAACTTGATTAGGTAACAAAGAGCATGCGGTGCTTAAATATAAAGTCCACGTTTCTCGCGACCGGAAGAAGTCAAATATCAAAACCTCATATTTCCTGAAAATTGTGGTTTTTGATATACGAGGTTTTAGCATCTGAGCGACGAAATGTATCTTGGTTATTTTATATTATACAGTGGCGTGAGCAGACTAAGGGCTAAAGCCCCCCGCAGTGCCACTGAATATTGATCCCTAAAACACGATTTTTCCCCAAAAATCAAGATTAAAATGAATCGATCTGTGCTGAACCCTCCTCCCCCCACCCCAGAATCTCTTTGTATCGATCCGTGCTCAAGGTCCCCGCCAGGATTCATTTCTGCGTACGCCATTGTATTCAAGCGCGGATCTGGGTCAAAATCAAGGGGGGGTAATAGTCGACGAAATTTTTTTTTGTAATATAATTTTTTTTTCTTGGTAATTCTCCTGTTTTCCCTTGTTTTATTAGGAAAAAGTGCATCTTTTTTTTCGAGGCGGGGGGGGGTAATTACGCCGTTACCCCCCCCCCCTCAAATCCGCGCTTGATTGTATACCAATTTCACCTGTTGAGATTTAAAAATGAAAAAATAAATACCGCGGCGCGCCCGCCCGCCCGTTAAAAATTAATAAGCGCACCCCCTAGAGGATTAAAATAGGTACGACAATATAATACAAAATAAGTATAAAATTTACTAAGAATTTCAAATTTTATTAATAACTTATTTTCAACAAATAAAAAGTCTTTGTTTTGTTTTAATTTTGTATCAGATTTACTTCCAGGTTCCAATTCATAACAAACGAAATTAGGAATAAGATACCATCATGAAGTACAGGCGGTATTTTTTATTTAAAAAAAAACAAACCTGTCAAAATTTGGCATATGCTAAAACGTTTAGTTAGTTCCTATTTCAATCTCAAACTGAACAAACTTTGAGGTCTTTTGAGGCAGTGGCGCACCCAGGAATATATCTTGGGGGGGCCCGAGGCCTCTTGGGGAGAGGGGGGGGGGGGGGTGCGAAGCCTCATAATGTCGAATTATAAGCTATTTTTTGTGTTTTCTCTAGAAATATGTGGAAAATATGTAAAAAAAGTCTAAGGCTTGGGGGGACCCGGGACCCGGGCCCCGAGCCCCCCCCCCCCCTGGGTACGCCCATGTTTCGAGGAACATAATAAAGTATGTGACGCTTTGTTAAAAATTGAAACCAAACCAGTGGCGTATATCAGTGGGGCCTGGGGGACACCCCGAAGCTAATTTTTTTTTGATATTTTCTACATATTTCAAAAACACAAACATAAAATAGCATAAAATACGGCCTCATAGGGTCTCGGGCCCCCCAAAACTTTCTCGGGCCCACCCCGAAGTTTTTTCCTATATACGCCACTGCACATCACTAAACATATCAGATAATTATGAGTCTACAAGAAGATTTTTTTTATGTATATTTATAAACATAATATAAACAAACGTTAAATTCAAGAGTTCTTGGGTTTTAAAATTTTAATTAAGCAGTAATAGTTTTATTTACCCAGACTTGGACAAAAAGTCATCGCACAACAAAATTGTTTTTTTTTTTAACAACGCTTTGTATATTATTTAATATTTTAGTTAACACAATTTTGTTTTTGATCTGATATAATTTAATAATAATATACTGTTTCCATATGTATGGAAATATAATATTATTATTATATAATATTCCCTTTGTTTTATTCAGAAACTTTTTGGACTCTGGCAGCTTTTTCGTACCTGCTATTGTTCTTTGTTTTGTTTTTGTGTCAATAGAAAAAGAATTACCGGGTGGGCCAAAAAAAACCGGACAATTTTTTTTTCATTAAAACTTTTGAACTATAGAATCGATTTTAATGGGACGAACTGCACTTGGCAGAGAATTAGTTTCGACTGAATGTATTTGTTTGTCCACCATCTCAAAATCCAAGATGGCGGACGAAATTAAAATGTACCCTTCAAAGATGCTCGTTTATTTTCGAGTTGCGAACATGTCTTAATTATTTTTTTAAATTAGTAAAAAAGCTGCATTCTTGCCACGCACAAGGTACGAATTGTTTGCATATTATACGATTGCCTTGCCAATCATGTCTGCATTTATTTCCTTATAAATTCATTACTACTAAACCGATTTGAATGAAATAAAAAACATCCTGGTGGGAATTGATTGCTTTTTAAAGATCATGATCAAAATTTATCGCCATCTTAAAATTTAAGATGGCGGACAGAATCATACTTGATTCTTTAAATTGGCGTGTTTATTTTTAGTTTCCGCAAATGTTTTAGATTTTTTTTAGTTTATAGAAAAGCGCTACTTTTCCCCCACACAGCGAGGTGCAAACTAAAGTAAATAAGCATTGCCAATCCTCTCTGCATTCATTTCCTTATAAATTCATTTATTTAAGGGTTAATGTTGAGTAGCTGGACTGTCAGCTAGACTTCGCCCTTTGAAAAGTGCTTTTTTTATTTACTAAATACTTATTAAATTTCCAGCAATATTGTACATGGCATTTTTTCAATAAAGACAATTTATTATTATTATTATTATTATTGATTAATACTAAACCAATTTTAGTAAAATAAAAATATCATGTTGAGAATTGATTGCTCTTTAAAGATTATGATCGAAATTTGCCGCCATCTTAGGATTTAAGATGTCCGACACAATGATACTTGATTCTTCAAAATTAGGTGCTTATTTTTATTTTCCAAAAATGTTTGATTTTTTTTTAAGTTATAGAAAACATTACTTTTCTCCCGCATAAAGAGATAAAAATTGCTTTTCTATAAATTAAAAAAAAAACTAAAACATTTTTTGAAAATAAAAATAAACGTGCCTAAAGATCGGTTCAGTAATAATGAGTTTATAAAGAAATTAATGCAGACAGGATTGGCAATGCAATGGTATAATCTGTAAAACAATGGCTGAAAAAAAATAGATTTTTTGAGAACCACCAAACCGATTTTACTAATTTATACCTTCTTGTACAGGGGAAGAGTAGTGCTTTTTTATCAAAAAAAAGAAAAAAAAAGTAAAACATTTTCATAAAATAAGACTAAACACGCCATTTTGAAGAATCAAATATGATTCTGTCCACCATCTTAAATTTTAAGATAATAATAAATTGTGATCATTATCTTTAAAAAACAATCAATTCTCACCACTATATTTTTTATTTCATCAAAATCGGTTTAGTAGTAATGAATTTATAAGGAAATCGTATAATATTCAAAACAATGGTTAAAACAAATATATTTTTTTTAGCACCACCGAACAGATTTTGCTAATTCATACCCTGTTATGCATGGCAAAACTGCTGCTTTTTTAGCGATTTAAAAAAATTAATAAAACATGTTCGCAACACAAGAATAAACGAGCATCTTTGAAGGGTAGTTACAATTTTATTTCGTCCGCCATCTTGGATTTTGAAATGGTGGACAAAAAAATGTATTTATTCAAAACTCACCCGGTATATATTTATTATGAAACTTAATTATTTAACACCCAGTATATATGTAGGTACACCAAGTTGTGTGTAAGTTTTTACACATCAAAGTATGTCTAAAACGTAATTTTCCTTAATTCCATACAAAAGCGGTGTTAAGTTGATGTACTATTTATTTATAATTTATCTTTAATAACTTTCAAAGGGTCTGTGTAGCTACAAGTTCTGAATTCGCTACCATTAACAAAATATTTTACAAAAATCGTTTAAAATATAATTTAAAAAAATAAAATAAAAGTTATCTTAAATGTGATATAAGATCCCTCTTTGAGTTATCTCTATATAAAAATGGTTTGCGCACTTTGGTTTTGACGCATCTTCTTTGGTATAAGAAATAAGTTTAAAGTCTCATATTTATATTTAAGAAAATAAAAATCTATTTATAGGTATTTAAATATTTTAACATATTATATGAAAGTGAGACAAAAAAAATGGTTGTATCAAAATTTCTAGTTTAGAATGAATGGATAAAAGCAAAATAAAATCCTAATTCTACAAAAAAAAAATAAAACGACTAAATTTTGAAATAGGACGCAGACAAAAATCACGCAATATATGAAAAAATTAAAAAGATTTTAACTTTTTGTGTTTCGGTGGCTAGTACAAGAAATAATATAGTATCCTAAAAGAGTAAGACACAACAACTGACAGATACAGACGGTACTGGCATGTACTGGAAATAATAGAACAGAAACAAAATTTTTAAAGAATGATAACTAAAATATTGAAAACAGAAGTACTATTAAAGAACTAATGAATATGACACACATAACAGTACCAAAAATAAAAGTCAACTTAAAACCAATAACCAAAAACTGTTCAACTACCTTTTTTTTTGGACTCATCTTATAAGAAAGATATGTATTTAAAGAAATATAGATTAAATAGAATGCTCAATAAAAGATTAAAAAATAGTTTAGATTTTTTCTAAAAGTTTACTTAGGTTTGTGTATAACTTTGAAATTTAGTTTATTATATATATGTGCCATTTCAGGATATTGTATCGAAATTCAATAAAAAAATAGATAACTGTAAAGTGGCCAGGCTAAATGATCTAAGTGCCAAAATATACAAATTTTAGATTTTCCACCCAAAATGATGTGGGTGTCAAGGCCAATACGGGGCTATAAGATCTAAGTGTCATTTCCCCACCTTATGCTCTATATGGCATATTTAAAATGACGTTATCCGTAAGTCCGCATGCATAAATTGTACAGTTTTTTTAGTTTCCCACAAAAATGCTTTTTGGCACTTAGATCACTACCTTTCCACTCTACAACTATTAAAATAAGACTTTGGAACATATATTCATTGTAATGTAACACACTAACTATACACGAACTTCTTAAAATTAGTTTTTTAATTTATTATGTTAATAGGAATGCCTCTTAAAATAAAAAGAATTATATTTTCTTTCAATTGTGATTTTATTATTTAAACAAACGATATCTCCCGGTGGATCAAAAACAAGGATAAATTGTTTTTCGTTATAAGTTTTAAACTGCAGCACCGATTTTAATGAAACAAACTGCACGTTACAGGGAATTGAAGATTTTCGTCCAGTCACATAAAACTTATTTTTTGTTTTAAATGAGTAAACTCCACTAGCGGGAAGTTGTCGGAAAGCCTATTAATTAAAATTATTTAAATTACAGCCTCAATAAGAAGAATGAGAGTATATTTTTTGGGGGATAGGACTGTTTAACACTGCTGTTTTTTAACGTCTGTTCAAAAAGGGCGACGGACGAAACATCGAAACACAAACTGTCGAAACTACAAAATGTCAAAACTACAAAATGTCAAAATTATCGAAATGCAAAATATCGAAAAATATTAAAAAAAGGAAATTAGAACTTGACCTGACCTGGTTAGATTGGTACACGGTGGATAGAATAGACCGGTGTTCGGATCTTATAAATATATGTCGAATTTTACACGTCACTGGTGATTTTTGTCAACAAAAGTTAGATATGATATGAACAACGGAACTACGAATATTTTTTGAATTTTTTATAAACTAAGGCAATCTTCCGACTGTTTTCTAGTACATCCTTACAAAATATAGTTTTCTAGACTTACTGTCATTATTTTTTTTTAGCCCGCTTTAATTTTTATTACACAAAACTTAAACTGCAATTCAAACTGAATGTGATCGTTTAGTATCAAAGGTAACCCGAGGAAGTAAACAAAGATGGCGGATTATTTTTGAGGCTGAAACGAACACATTATTTTCTTCGAATTTTAATTTTTGTGTAAAGAGAAATGAAGCCGGCTAAAAAAATAACGACTGGTATGTCTGACAAATATTGTTTTATAAGAATATACTAAAAAACAGTAGGAAAATTGCCTTAGTTTTTAAAAAATTCAAAAAATATTAGTTAACTTTTGTTTAAAAAAATCAGCTGGACCACCAGTGTCGTGAAAATTCGACATATATTTGTAAGATCCAAACACCGGTCTATTCGATCCACCGTGAGATTGGTATACGAAAAAAAAAACAGTTAGGTTATTATAATCAGATTAGTTTTTGTATAACCTAACCAGGTTTAAAATCTGAGCTACCCTGGGTATGTTAGTATAAAAAATACTGTTCTGAGTAGGTTATTATACTAAATCCAAGCTGACCAGATCATGTTAAGTAATTTAATTAGTTTATTTTTTATATTTTGCAATTTGATATTTTGTTTTTTCGACATATTGTAATCTGACATTTTATCTTTTCGACATTTTTGAAATTCGACATTGACATTCCAAAAGGCACGATTGGGAGACAACTTAATGTATGCTACGTCACTTCCGGTACGCTATAGGCGAGTTCATTTAGTAAATTTAGAACAATGTTTAATCTACTGTGTTCACTTATGGAGGCTAATTCTTGCACGACATCACCCCTTTTAAAAACTTTAAAATCACTTTATAATATTATTCACTTCATTTATTATTTTTATACTTTAATCCGAGATAATTTCTCCCCACAGAAAAATTTTTTTAACACATAAGCGGAAACAAGAAAATTTTTAGTTTTCTTTTATGTCTATAAACTTGAAAGAAAAGGTGGTGAATAAAAAAAATCAAATTTACTGAAATATTCTAATGTAGAATGTATAGACTTTTAATTTATTATTAATAATTCTTATACATTTTTAAAAAAAAAAAATTATTTGTAAATTTATTTTGCTTTTTATAAAATTGTATATTAATTTATTTAAAAAAATAAGCTAAATTATGTCTTTTGCCTTCTTTATAAAGAAAAATATTCCCTATATTTTTTTTTGTAAATTTATTTTAAGTAATTTAAAATTAAAATAATTGCATATTCGCAAGCAAAAAGTGTTTTATTACATATATTGTGCAAGTTACTTTTTCTTAATTTAAAAATTAAAATTTTAAAAATTTATCATAGAATTGAAAAAACTAGAGTTTTTGTGAAATACAATAGTAATAAAATTGTCTTTTTTAACATAGTATTAAAATAAGTGATCAAGTAAAACTATTTTTATTTAAAAAAAAATGCAAAGATTATAATTTTAATGAGATACAAGAGTAATCAAATTATGTTTTTAACATAATAGTAAAATCTGTTAAGACGTATTCTCATAAACAAAACTATTAAAATTAGAAATTTTTGTGAGATACGAGAGTAATAAAATAAAATTGTTAACGTTCTAGTACCATCTTTTAATCTAATTTAAAAAACTTTTTATAAAAATTAAAAAATTAGAATTTTGGTTAAGTACAAGAGAGCAACTAAGTATTGTTATTTTGTATTTTTTAAATAAGTAGGGGAAACGGGTTTTAAAACGGACAATTGTCGTATCCAGCATGATTGTATGACCGAGAATTTCATATTTACATATGGCAACCCTGTGCCCAGATCACACTTCGACCGAAGTTGTTCAGTAAACAACTTCACCGCGTGTCGACAGCAAGCATTTTATTATTATTCGTTGAAAAAGTAAATTATTTACGAAAATATCGAACTATGTCACAGGTAAGCTAATGAAATTTAGTTAATTTCAGATTAGTAAGGTTATAACTAAGTTACTATAGTACGTCAATATAGCTGCAGATTTTGGAAAATATTTCTCTATTTATATTTTGCATTGTCATTTTGAGGTTAAGTAGGTGTCGCTTTAAAGTGGACATGATACGTTGTATAGCTGTTTGATGGAGAGTACCATCAAACAACGGTTGTATTGTCCGTTTCAAGACGTAAGCTCTTCATGGGCACATGTAACTTGTGGTCTTCAGGGTATTCGACATTTTTATTGCAACAACTGTTCTTAAGATGGTTTCTGTTTGAATAAAAGTTATTTTTGAAGCAATTAATGTCTTTTAATACCAAAGAAATTTCCAAACCACTACTGTCCATTTCAAAACCATCACTATCCGTTTCAATACATCGATGTTTTGAAATGGACAAATGCTACTTTTTCCAAATTTGAATATTACTAAGACCATAAGCTTGCCTATTTTCTTTTAATAGTTCATTTTACATGTATATTAATTAAGCTTTCCCCTTATTACGTTGTCTATAAAATGTCAATTTTACTATTTTTGATAAAGTGTCCACTTCATAGCGGTTCTCCCCTAGTGCAAGAGGTAAAAATCCGCTTATGACAAAAAGCATCAAACACGAGGCAAAAACTATTAAAACTAACATTAGGAACATACGAGTATAATATTAGGTCTATTAACACCGACGAAAAAATAAATTAATAAATGCTATAGGAAGAACCAAGGGGGGGGGGGGGGGGGGTAATGGTGAAACAGTGACGTAAATAAACGCACAGAAAAAAAGCGAAAAGGAAATATTCGCACAGGAAAAAATGCTACTCAGAACGAAACGCACGAGTAGTAAAGCGCACACTAAAGAAGCGCCGAGAGCAAAAAGCGCACCTGGTAAAACAGCGCACAGGGAAATAAAACAAAGAAAAGTCACAATGAATTAAATGTTTGCCTTTAGATTTAGAATGGTACCTACTGTTACAGGTTACTTGATCATCTTAATTTTGCTCAGAAAAATAGGGTTGTTTACTTTAGGGGCCATAGGGCAACTTTCTCGAGAGAGCATCAAAGTTTTTTCTGAATTTTTACACTTGTTTAATAATAACTTTTTTAAGTGGACAAAAAAATATATTTTTTAAAAATTATGCGGTCAATTTTTTGAAGAGAAACTAAACTTTTATAATACCATATTAAACACAATGTTTTTCTTCATATTTTTTATCAATAAAAATAAGTCTCTATGAAGAGATAAAATATCATTGTTATTTTTTAAAAAAATGAGCAAACAAAATTTATTTTTTTTAAGACTTTTATTTTTTATACATTTGTGAAAGTTATTTTGACTGCCCATATCTCCTTATGTAATTTTATTAAAAAGGAAATAATACATTTGTGGATCACAAGATTTAATTCATAAAAACTTTAAAAATTATCAAAACATTTAAAACTCTTATGATTCACGTCTAGGTTCATAATTATCCTAAGAGCATAAATGGGCCATTAGACCAGTATTATTGGTAGGTCGTAGGCCTGGAGTAAGATATTTTTTCTTACCCTAAGGTCGTAGATAATATTTACACCGGCACATAAAATAAAAAAGTGATCTGTATATTTGATCAAATATAAAAACGTTACAATTTTTCGGGCTGACACAAAAAATTCGGAAACCGCAGAAAAAAATATAGAAATTTTTTTCAATGATATCAACGTTGCTTTATAAAGAAACTCACCGACGCATGACGTAAATTTATTTAGAGGCTTTGAAAATGTACCATTTTCGCAACTTCACCGTGTAACATTGCAATACTTTGATTAAATTTTCTTCAATTTTGTCCAAATTTGGGGATGTCCTCTGTGCGCTTTTTTCCGTGACCACTTTTTTCCACAGGCGATTTTTTTTTAGTGCTTTTCTGTTAAAGCAAGTCAACCAAAATATAATTGTTTTTAGCCGAGACAGTTTTGGGGAACCCGAGAACCCATGAGGCCGCATTTTAGCTTGGGTGGGAGGGCTATTTTCGCCACTGGTTGGATGTCATTTTCCGCACTCGCCTTGTTTCCCAGGTTTACAGGAAATAGGAACCCCAGTGCATGGGGTAAATGCGCACCCCTGACAATATTTTTTTTTTAAACTGTTATTCTCTTAAAACAAACTAGGGTCAGTATATGTTTATAGCAATAATAAGCTTTGAATTCGGGTTCTGCAAATTTGAAAAGGTTTATGGTGAAGTTATGACATTCCAAAGGCAATTTATCGAAATTTGTGGATGCATTTACCTCAACTCACCCTACTATGAAAATACATAGGCAACGGGTGTACTGCTATCACGTCAAGGTTCGTATCTCAGCAACGGTCGGTAGTACCCAACGATTATAAACACACAGGATTGCTTATTAGCTCGAATCTTTCAGCGGTAGGCGGCGCCTTGCTTACGTCACTAGTGGACCTCTGCTCAGCGCGCTTCATTTAATACACATTGCAATCGTGAGTTTTTCCCGCTGTTTTCTTGCTTATTTGCAAACAAATTTTTTATTCGTGATAGTAAATATAATTAATAAGAAAAACATTACCAAACTAATAAGAACCATTCATTTTAAAATTTGTATTGTAGAACTTGGCTTCACTTTTATCTCAATTCTTTTTACGGAGTACCTCTTTCGCATACTTGGCTTTTTTTACATGAAATGTTTTTGTTATGATTTCACTGCTTTTTAAAAGGATTTGGATAATATTTAAGTTTTAAAATAGTAAAATATACGGGATATTGTTCAAAACTTTTGCAATGCATTATTAAAAATGTTGAGTTTTTTTTATATTTTCCTATGGTTTTATCATAGTTCTTATCAGGCTTTAAAAGCTCAGCTCTCTAGTTTTCCTGGAAGTAGGCAATGTTAATTTTACATAAATTTACATTTATAGGGAAGGAAAGTAAATTAAAATCTTAGTGTTTTTAAATTTTTTCCTATAGTTTTATCATAGTTCCTATCAGTCTTCCAAAGCTCAGCTCTTTAGCGATTCTGGAAGTGGTGGACAATCCTAATTTACATAACTTTACATTTATAGAGGAGGGAACTAACTTAAACTTTGGGGTTTTTTAATTTTCTTTTATAGTTTTATCATAGTTCCTATGGGCCTTCCAAATCTCAGCTCTCGAGCGTTTCTGGAAGTGGACAATGTTACATTTACCCAACTTTACATTTATAGGGGAGAGAAGTAAATTAGAATTTTGAGGTGTTTTAATTTTTTTCTATAGTTTTATCATAGTTACTATCGGCCTTCCAAAGCTCAGCTCTCTAGCGTGTCCGGAAGTGGGCAATGTTACTGTTACATTACTTTACATTTATAGGGGAGGAAAGTAAATTATAATTTTGGAGTTTTTAAATTATTTTCTATAGTTTTATCATAGTTCCTATCAGTCTGCCATATCTGGAAGTGGGCAATGTTACTTTTACATAACTTTACATGTATAGGGAAGGGAAGTAAATTAGAATTTTGGGGTTTTTTGATATTTTTCCAGGGGTTTGGTCATAATTTCTATCAGTCTACCAAATTTTAGCTTTGTAGCATGTCTGGAAGTACATTAGAATTTTGATGGTCTATACATGAGTTAGTGAGTGAGTGACAATTTCGACGTTTTTTGAAATTTCGTAACCACTTCAGTACTTTTGGGAATTCCATGAAACTAAACATGAAGGTATTGTTAACTCCATGGAGATCTACGACTGTGCAAAGTTTGAGATTCGTAGCGCAATCCGAAGTAGAGTTTTAGATAGGTCAAATATCGACTGAAATGTTTCAAGAAAAGATGGTACGGCGCGTGAACTTGGTGAGGCACTGCTTTACCTCCTAAATAGTCAACCACACCATCAAACAAATGAAAAAAGGCAAAAAAACGGAGGTAAAAACGTCAAAAACACCTTAAAATTAACGAGTCGTTAAATACCGAGATGAATTCCAAGACGTGCGCAAGCGTTGTTCTGTCACTTCTGCCAACCAATCAACTGAGAGATATTTCAGTATGGTTTTATACAGCAAAACTTTAATAATTTCCAGTTCTTTTTTATGAAAATTCGTCGTTTTTGTGCTGTGAAAATGCCGGTGACGTGCAAGTTGTGTGACAAATTATTTAGTGCCCAATTTAATTTGAATAAACACTGTCAAAGTAAACATGGCATACAAAAATAAAGGTATTCCTATGCAGAAAGTGTTTTTATGTTTAGATGCCTAGAATGTAAATGCTCCTTCCCAAAAAACTTGGATCTGTGTGATGATTTGAAATACAAACACAATCAAGAAATACTTGAAGAAACATTGGAGTTGAGAGTCAATACTCCCATGGCAAAACAAAATAAACGTGAAATGCATAAGATCATATAGAAGAAATACTGCATATACCTCAAAAAATATTAACCGCAGTACGTAGATATTGGATATTTTTGAAATCAGAAAGAAAAGACGAATCTTAATATGCAAAAATATACAGGGTGTTCCCTCTCAAAAAATCGACTTCATTGTCACACCCTGTACAGGGTGTCCCAAATTCGTTGTTTTTTTGTGGTATCGGGTATTTCTAGGGGAGATAGAAAAAACTGACCCCCCTTTGCGACGCTCAAATTTTAAGAGAAGCCTAAAGGTGAAAACCACATTTAGATATAGCAAGCCGTTTTTAAGCTACGGAGTGTTTTTGTCTGCATTTTGGGAAGGGCTCTATAACTTTTTTGTTTATGAAAATTTTGTTTTTGTGTAAATAGCTTTCTTATAGATCTTTTCTTGAAGAATTGACAGATGTAAACGGTTTTTATTTATCTCTTTTGGTTTTTAAAATATTGCATAAAGTTGTTATTTTTCTTACAGAATAACTCTTTTTTTATTCGATTTTTAAAATCAGCTTAAAATTTCCTTTAAAATAATGTATCACACTCAATATTTTATTTTTTTATTGTTTTCTTTATTTTTATTTTTTAATCACCTCTTTATTATTTTTTAATTTTTATAATTTTATAATATTAAAATATTTTAAACCCATTAAGCAAACTAAAATATGTGGTAAAAATAAAAAAAAATACAAAAATATAAAGAAATGAAGGGATCCTCCCATAAAGAAAAATGAATTTTATGTGATATCTCAAAAACTAAACGTGACAAATGAAATTTAATTTAACAGTTGAATTCCTCTTAAAAAAGTGTCTTAAGAATGTTTTCACAGAAATAAAAAATATTAATAAATAAACAAGTTATAGACCCCTTCCCAAAATGCAGACTTTTTAAAAACGCCCCGTAGTTTAAAAACGGCTTGCTATATCAAAATGCGATTTTCACCTTTAAGCTTCTTTTGAAATTTGAGTGTCGCAAAGGGGGATCAGTTTTTTTAGTCCCTCTAGAAATACCCGAAGCCCCCCAAAAACATTGAATTTGGGACACTATGTACATGGTGACGGATAGAAAAAAATTATGTTGGCTTTTAAAGTTTTCATAATTAACCAAAAAATCTCAATTTATTTTCAATGATAAAGTTGCTGAGTGCTCCGGTTATAAAAAACCACCCGGTACCGACATAAAATCATACCTAAAAATTAGAATTGACCATTATTTTATACCTTGAATTTTTTATTATACGTTAAGCTCTTCGATCTCGCGCCAATCACGGTATTCGCGCCAATAATTTAAATTAGACATTTTGACGTTAATTTTGGCGCATGCTCCATTGATGGAATTCATCTCGGTATTTAACGACTCGTTAAAATTACACGAACTCTCAATACAAACAAAGCAACTGGTCCGCTGGTGACGTAAGCAGCACTGTTCGTCTCGCTGAGCGACGCTAACATAGAGTTAAATGGAAATAAGCAATCCTGTGTGTTTATAATCGTTGGGTGGTACCCAGAACAGTCAAATCTTATTTGATAGCCTATTAAGTAGTCTTTATTGAAGTGTAAACTTCTTTAGGCGCGTTTAGGAGTTTTCGTGTACTGAATTGAACTGAGCCGTCAGGCTCGGCTATGTAACGCTCATTCGGGTGAAGTCGGCTCGAGTCGACTAACTGTGAGAGGAACATTCAGCGAGCGATATGATGATGCAGATGAAGGCTAGTATTATTAATTTCGCCTTGTTGAAGTCTACACTTCTGCAGTGCGGTCTTAAGCACATACAATTTTTGTTTTTATATTTATGGTTTTACTAATTTTCTCAAAAAAAGCAGTTTCTAACTTAAAAGCCACTAAACATAAGTTCCAAAACCATTTGTCCGACAAAAAAGTGTAGAAAAACGGTTTTGTAGAAAATTTTATTGCCCTCAACTTTTGTTTGAAATTTTTTTTCTAAAATGCACACTAAATCCAAGGTGGAGGGGAAGCATCCCAGGTAAACAACATTTGTCAAAATCGCGGTGAGTTTCTGAAAGATTATTTCGTGACAAAATCCCTAATTTAATTTAAATATTCGGTAGGGTAATCTACATTTTGCGGCCTGAATGATTTTTCAAAAATTTTTTATATGTCGTTGTTGCTAAGGCTAAATAAATGACAAAAAACATATTTATATTTTTTTTATTGTTAGAACTGTCAAAATTTGGGGGATCCATTTGGAACCACACGGAAAGCAACCACAAATTATTTTTGAGGAAAAGCAAAAAGCAATTTGTTACTGTCTGGTTGAGTGAGTTTTATGGTAGACTTCATGGTTGGCGAGTTTTTTTGAGAGATTACTGGAGAATTGACTGATGATTCTGTCCCAGAATTTGGCTCAACATTCATAATTTCCTCGATTCCAGGAATACGGGACTGCTCTGATGGTCCCTCCCAGTCAATATAATCATCTGATGGAGGCTTCATCATGGACCCTATGACTTAAAGCTGCCTGTATATAATGCTATTATATCTAGAAGGCCGCACAGAAAAAAAAATGTCTTCAGTCAAATGCAAATTGCTTTGATCCAACAATAATTCTGCTTTCCTATGCACGATATTTTCTTAACAAAAGAAATTGTTCTCTTGAACTGCTGGTTTCCGTTGAAAAAAAAGTTGCCTTTATCCAAGAAAATTGATTTTTTTTAACGGAAGCTGCAACCTTCTTGTTTTCTAGTATTATACCAAGACATAATTGAAAAAAAATATCTTGGTTTAAAACAATGGGTTTCCGATAACATCTTGCACCAAAAACATTGTTATCTTGTTTTAATATATAATTTTTCAGACGAAGAAAATTAGAAAAATAAGTTTTCTTCATTGAATTAGTTTGTTTTTCTTTGAATAATCTTTTTTTTTTAAGAAATTAATTAAATGCATCGAGTCAAAAGGATTTTAATGTCTTCACAAAAAATTTTAGATACATTTTTTTTCTGGGGAACAATCCCATTCTGTCAATAGTCAATAATATTTTCCATTATGTAAACACATTTCTTTTTTAAACATGCATTTACTTCTTTTTAGCAAGGCGATGAATTTAAGATATTTTAACATATTTATGTTCCCATAACGTAGGGATTGTAAATATGTCATGACGATACCCCCTTGTTAAAAAAAATATATTTAGGAAAAGTAAGTATTAAAAAAATAGCAGCCATTGACACGCGTTCGCCGCAAGGTCAAAATACGAAATGCCGAAAGGTCTGAACTTGTCCATTTTCATTTAAGAGATAATTTATTGCTTTCACTGAAGAAAATATTGATACCCTTGTCTTGTTTTAAAAACTTAATGCGCCTGTATTCTTTAGTGCAAGAAATTATTATTCTAGTTATTTTGATGTAAAGCACATTGTTTCCATATTATTTAAAGCGTTCAAGATAATATTTACATATTTACATATCTTAATTCAAAAATAAGTCCCAGATTTTCTTTTTATTTTGAGAATTTTCTATTTGCATTTTCTTAAGTTAAAATAAATTAACTTTTGATTGGAATAAATCGCCATTTTCGTTTTGAGATGCCGGATATTCTGAGTTAAAAATTAAAAGAATTTAGGCAAAGTAAAGCTTTATTTGTGTTAAGAAGATATTATTTGTAAGACATTTTATATCTGGCTTCAAAACCACTTTTTCTTCAGCAGTTTGATTTAAACCAAAATAATTTACCAAGACAATTATTTTTTTCCCATAACAAGCGGTTTGCTTAGATGAAAAGAAAAGATTTTGTTCGGAGACTTTTGCTTTTGGGTCAAGATAATTTTTTCAAGAAAGCTACTTTTCTTAACTTAAGTAAGTAAGTAAGTAAGTAAGTAAGTAAGGGAGCGAGCGAGCGAGCGAACGAACGAACGAACGAACGAACGAACGAACGAACAAACGAACGAACGAACGAACGAACGAACGAACGAACGAACGAACGAACGAACGAACAAACGAACGAACGAACGAACGAACGAACGAACCAACGAACGAACGAACGAACGAACCAACGAACAAAAAAAAACAAACAAATAAATAAATAAAGAGCGCCAAAAATTGTACTAGTTTGCCAAATTAAACTTTTTTCTATCTTTAATAAGAACAAAGTATTTAAAATAAAATAACAACAATATTATTTTTACCTTAATTTTTACGAAATTTAGAAAAATATATTTAAAAGTTTAATTTTTTTATCAAGAAAAGTTGGGCAATAGGTATATCATTTGAGAACTCTTTTTAGCAGGTGCCTTAAAAACAGCCAATAACATTAAGTATTTTGTAAAGTATTAGTAATTTTCTATGTATATGTAAAGTTTATTTCATAACTTTTGTTCTGGCCTATATACTGATTGTGATGATAACTATCAAAAAGTTATCTTGAAAATGATGTGTTGGTTGCAGTATCAGATGCAGTTTGTAAAAAAAACCATACTTCTCATGGTCTATGTTCCAGCTTTCCGTGTAAGCTTATATGACCCACATTGTTTCAGAAGAAAAAAACCGACACAGCAGAATTTGTTTTTGTTAAAATTTTAATTATATTTATAGACTCACCGGTTTCTTTTAGTTTTCCAGATAAGGTATTAGTTAATGTTGCATGTATTGTATCATCAAACTCACTTGAATCAAAATGTTTGCCTCAAATTGTTTTGTTATCAGGATTAAAGGAGCCTTTCCTACCCATTGTTTTCTCAACATGGGGTTTTTTGGAAATTTTAAAAATCTAATGATTTATCCAGTTCGCTTTGCCTTTAGACAATTACTTTTGCAAGTGGCAATACTGCAGAGCATCCATGGCATCCTAGTTAGGTATTCTGTGATCTTCCTTAAAACTAAAACAGTACATCAAATGTATTTATATGTATATATCATAACAAAAACATTTCATGTAAAAAAAAGCCAAGTACGCGAAAATGGCATTCCGTAAAAAGAATTGAGATAAAAGTAAAGCCAAGTTCTCCAATACAAATTTCAAAATGAAAGGTTCTTACTAGTTTGGAAATGTTTTTTTAAACTTTGCTATTACAGCCAAACTTCTTTCTGTTCAATTTAGCACTATGCTTAAGAGTGATTTATAGCCAAGTTTAGAAAAATATTTCCAAACTAGTAAGAACCTTTCATTTTGAAATTTGTATTGGAGAACTTGGCTTTACTTTTATCTCAATTCTTTTTACGGAATGCCATTTTCGCGTACTTGGCTTTTTTTAACATGAAATGTTTTTGTTATCATTTCACTTCTTTTTTAAAGGAATTGGATAATACTTAATTTTTAAAGTAGTAAAATATGCGGAATATTGTTCAAAAGTTTTGCAATGCCTTACTTAAATTTTTGAGGTTTTTTTCCATGGTTTTATCGTAGTTCCTATCAGCCTTCCAAAGCTCAGCTCTCTAGCGTTTGTGGAAGTGGGTAATGTTACTTTTACATAACTTTACATTTATAGGGGAGGAGAGTAAATGAAAATATTGGACTTTTAAAATTTTTTCCCATGGTTTTATCATAATTTCTATCAGCATTCCAATGCTCAGCTCTCTAGCGGTTCTGGAAGTGGGCAATGTTAGTTTTATATAAATTTACATTTATAGGAGAGGGAAGTAAATTAAAATGTTGGTGTTTTTAAATTTTTTCATATAGTTTTATCATATTGTCTTTCAGTCTTAAAAAGTTCAGCTCTCTAGCGTTTCTGGAAGTGAGCAGTGTTACTTTTACATAACTGTACATTTATAGGGGAAGGAAGTAAATTAAAATTTTTTTCTATAACTTTGTCATAGGTACTATCGGTCTTCCAAAGTTAAGCTCTCTAGCATGTTTGGAAGTAGGCAATGTTACTTTTACTTAACTTTACATTTATAGGGGAGGGAAGTAAATTAGATTTTTGGGGTGTTTTAATTTTTTCCTATAGTTTTATCATAGTTCATATCAGTCTGCCAAAGCTCAACTCTCTAGCATTTCTGGAAGTGGGCAATGCTACTCTAACATAACTTTAAATGTATAGGGGAGGGGAGTAAATTAAAATTTTGAGGTTTTTTGATTTTTTCCTATAGTTTTATCATAGTTACTATCAGTCTGCCAAAGCTCAACTCTCTAGCATTTCTGGAAGTGGGCGATGCTACTTTTACATAACTTTAAATGTATAGAGGAGGGGAGTAAATTAAAATTTTGGGGTTTTTTGATTTTTCCAGGGGTTTTGTCATAATTTCTTTCAACCTGCCAAATTTCAGCTTTGTAGCATGTCTGGAAGTACAGTAGAATATTGATGATCTATACATAACTACTTTACTACTTTATCGAATTCCATGAAACTTGGAGGGGTTGTTAACTCCATGGAGATCTACGTCTGTGTAAAGTTTGAGATTCGTAGCTCATTCCAAAGTAGAGTTTTAGGTAGGTCAAATATCCGCTGAAATGTTTCAAGAAAAGATGGTTACGGCGTGTGAACTTGGCGAGGCACTGCCGTGCCCTCAGATTTGAATTGCATTTTTCTCTAAATTTTGATCTCACAACTGTAACTCAACCTCTTCCTCTACTTTTTTATAGAGTTCACAGACATGTATAAGTAAGACATAAGCCGCAAGAACAAATTAACTGTTCAGTTTAGTTACAGTAAAAAATACATTAAAAAACCTTTAGAGTATCTGAAAGCCCGTTCTCCATAAGCGTTAAACGTAATTCAAGAATGGCCCTTAAATAGGGTTGCCAAATATTTCATTTACTACATACAGAATGTAACAAAAAGCTGCTTTTGAAATCGCAGGTTACAATACAAAGATTAATTAAAAAGTTTCGAAAACAAAAAGGTAAAAACTGAAAGAGCAATACCAGTGAAAAACCATCAGGAAAATATAGGATTAGACCTATATTTAGTTGTGTACTTCTTATTTTTTTTACGCAGATCACAGAACAATGATAACTTTTCGTTACACAGTATGCCTGAATAAAGTATAGGTTACATAAAAATGGTTCCAAAAACTAATTGCATATTTTGAATATGGACTATTTCCTGACTTCAGAGCCGTATTCATATAAATTGATCCTCTTCTCGAAATTTTATCAATTTTTTGTCATTTTTATAATGCATAGGAGTATTAAAATACTCCTTTTTTAAAGGGGAATAATTTTATTATTACAAATTTTTTAATAAATCAAGTAGTTTTTGAGATATATGAAGATTATTAGTATTTCCGCTCGTAAAAGAATTAAAATTATTACCATGCTCATTTTATTGTAGCTACAATATTATTGACATGTTTTTTTGTTACATAGAAGGCTTTAAACCTTTCATAGAAGAGGCTATTGACTTTATGATTTTAAGGTTCGATGGATGGTACCCCTAAAGAAGAGGGTGGTTTCTAAAACTGCATGCTCACAAGATTATAGAATAAGTGAATTTGCAGGGAAACGATGCATCCTAGCGAAAAACGTTAAGAATAATTTTTTATAGTACTTTTAATTCCGCTTCTTCTGATCATTGTCATATTTGTTCAATTTTTAAGAAAAAAATCATTGTTGGAGCGAAAACATGGAATATTTACAAAATTGTATATTTTAGCTTGATGCTAAGAGATACATCAAAGGAAGCGGAATTAAAAGTGCTATAAAAAATTTATTTTATTGTTTTTCGCTAGGATGCATCGTTTCGCTGCAACTACACTTTTTCTATAATCTGGTGAACAGTTTTAGAAACCACCCTCTTTAAGGCAGTCTTTAGGGGTACCAGCTATCTAACTTAAAACAAACATAAAGTCAATATTATCTTATGTGAAAGGTTTAAAGCCTTCTATGTAACAAAAAAAAACAAATGTCAATAATATTGTAGCTACAATAAAATGAGCATGGGTATAATTTTAATTCTTTTGCGAGCGAAAATACTAATCTTGGTATATCTCAAAAACTACTTGATTTATTCAAAAATGTGTAATAACGAAATTAGTTTGCTTAAAAAGTAAAAGACGCTTTAAGAAATTAAAATCGGACCACTGGGTAGGGAGATACGCCTAGACAAAAAATCTATCAATTTGGCGGCTATTTTGAAAGATGACGGCCAAACGACCATGTGTTCGACCACAAACAAACAAATCCCCGCAGTCACACATGACAGGAGCCAGCGCCTAGACTAACCAGAAAAAAGTCAAAAAATTAATAAAATTTCGAGAAGAGGATCAGCTAGGATTTATATGAATATGGCTCTGAAGTCAGGAATGAGTCCATATTCAAAATTTGCAATTAGTTTTTGGAACCATTTTTATGTAACCTATACTTCATCAACACTGTTGCCAAACAACACATACCTACCAATTTTTATAAAAAATAATTTTTAATAATTGCCATAAAATTATATCTGCGGATTACCCGGCATTGGTTCGGTTCGGTTCGGCTCTCTTGTCATTACGTTATATGCGCGGCACCACTATCTTTAAATAGAGAAACTAATAGCCTAAAACGAAGCATTTGAAAAAAAGAACTAAGCAAACAAAATAGGTTGGAAGGTGAGGGTAAGATGGCTTAACACACCTCACGATAAATAAAAAAATTCAAATATAAATAGAATAAAAATATTTTAATCTAAATAAACAACAAGAAAATCGAAAAAAAAAATAAGTAGTTACCTTCAAGGGTGGCTCGATCGCCGATGTTTGTACTCCAAAAGGAAATCCTACGGTATTTCCTGAGATATCCCAGTATTTCCTCAAATTTCAATGGTATTTCGTAGTATTTCCCAAGCACTTCGCGGTATTTCCTCGTATATTTCCCAGGACTTCCCAAGTATTTCCTGGTATTTCCCCTAACCTGTACATCAAAAGGAAATACCGAGCCACCCCTCGGTTACCTTTCGGAAAAATTTCTCAACAAGAAAATATTAGCAGGAAAAAAATTGCGACGCAGGTGAAAATTTAACGTTCGTACAGACAGTTTCTGCATACAAATTAAAGAAATACTAAAATAGCGCCGCAGGAAAAAATTCGAAAAAATGTATACTTGTCGGAACAAATTGTATCATAACAAAAACATTTCATGTAAAAAAATGCCAAGTACGCGAAAATGTCATTGCGTAAAAAGAATACCTGGGGTTAGTTTTCGACAAGAAACTAACCTGGAACGACCAGGTATCAAACGCACTTCAAAAAGCAAGGGGAGCCCACACTAGGCTATACCCCTTGTTAAATGCCAGGAGCACTCTCCACTGGAGAGTAAAATTACAAATATGGAGGCAAGTCGTTCGCCCCATACTAACGTATGCAGCCCCATGCTGGAATAAGGTATGCAACAGACAAATGGGAAGGCTACAAAGCTTTCAAAATAGAGTCGTAAGACAAATAGCGGGAGCCCCTTGGTTTGTGCGTAACGTACAAATCAAGAGGGAGCTCAACATGGAGGATATCTCAGAAACGATCCAGGAGCAGAAGGATCGTTTCATGAGACCGGTCGAGGGGCATCAAAACCCCGTGGTACAGGATGCGTTCCTGTACCGGCCCGGAGTCAGGTCAGGGACCTACAAAAGGCCCCTGGATGTCTAACAAAGTTGCGCCACAAGGGCGCCAAATTGAGGTTTTTGAAGCTTAGGTAAATCCCCATGGAAAAGTACAGACTAAAAATGAAAGAGGTACATACCTATCATGCACAAGCATTATATCTCAGTAGTAGTAGTAGATAAAAGTAAAGCCAAGTTCTCCAATACAAATTTCAAAATGAAAGGTTCTTACTAGTATGGAAATGTTTTTTTAAACTTTGCTATTACAGCCAAACTTCTTTATGTTCAATTTAGCACTGTGCTTAAGAGTCATTTACAGCCGTAATAGCCAAGTTTGGAAAAATATTTCCAAACTAGTAAGAACATTTTGAAATTTGTATTGGAGAACTTGGCTTTACTTTTATCTCAATTCTTTTTACGCAATGCCATTTTCGCGTACTTGGCTTTTTTTACATAAAATGCTTTTGTTATGATTTCACTGCTTTTTTAAAGGAATTGGATAATACTTAATTTTTAAAGTACTAAAATATGCGGAATATTGTTTAAAACTTTTGCAATGCCTTACTTAAATTTTTGAGGTTTCTAAATTTTTTTCCATGATTTTATTGTAGTTCCTATTAGCCTTCCAAAGCTCAGCTCTCTAGCATTTTTATTTTTACATAACTTTACATGTATAGGGGAGGGAAATAAATTAAAATTGTCGTGTTTTTAAGTTTTGTCCTATAGTTTTATCATAGTTCCTATCAGTCTTCCAATGATCAGCTCTCTAGAGTTTCTGGAAGTGAGTAATGTTACTTTTACATAACTTTACATTTATAGGGGAGGAGAGTAAATGAAAATATTGGACTTTTTAAATTTTTTTCCATGGTTTTCTTATAATTTCTATCAGGATTCCAATGCTCAGCTCTCTAGCGTTTCTGGAAGTGGGCAATGTTAGTTTTATATAAATTTACATTAAAAGGAGAGGGAAGTAAAGTAAAATGTTGGTGTTTTTAAATTTTTTCATATAGTTTTATCATATTGTCTTTCAGTCTTAAAAAGTTCAGCTCTCTAGCGTTTCTGGAAGTGGGCAGCGTTACTTTTACATAACTTTACATTTATAGGGGAAGGAAGTAAATTAGAATTTTGCGGTGTTTTTTTCTATAACTTTATCATAGTTACTATCGGTCTTCCAAGGCTCAGCTCTCTAGCATGTTTGGAAGTAGGCAATGTTACTTTTACTTAACTTTACATTTATAGGGGAGGGAAGTAAATTAGAATTTTGGGGTGTTCCTATAGTTTTATCATAGTTCCTATCAGTCTGCCAAAGCTCAACTCTCTAGCATTTCTGGAAGTGGGCAATGCTACTTTTACATAACTTTAAATGTATAGGGGAGGGGAGTAAATTAAATAAATTAAAATTTTAAAGTTTTTTCATTTTTTCCTATAGTTTTATCATAGTTCCTATCAGTCTGCCAAAGCTCAACTCTCTAGCATTTCTGAAAGTGGGCGATGCTACTTTTACATAACTTTAAATGTATAGGGGAGGGGAGTAAATTAAAATTTTGGGTTTTTTTTACTTTTTCCAGGGGTTTGGTCATAATTTCTATCAGTCTGCGAAATTTTAGCTTTGTAGATTGATGATCTATACATGAGTGAGTGAGTGAGTGGCAATTTCGACGTTTTTTGAAATTTCGTAACTACTTTACTACTTTATGGAATTCCATAAAACTTCAAGGGGTTGTTAACTCCATGGAGGTCTACGACTGTGCAAAGTTTGAGATTCGTAGCTCATTCCGAAGTAGAGTTTTAGGTAGGTCAAATATCGGCTGAAATGTTTCAAGAAAAGATCACAGAAAAATATTTATAGAAAATAATCAAAAAGAGACAAAAAATTAAATTTGTTCCTCAAAAAGTTTTCGCATTTAGAAAAGAAACTAAAAGTCCTGAAAAATTGAAAAAAATCGCGGTGCAGACGAAAACTTTTTAAAACTATTAGAAAATAGTTACCTACACCGTAGAAAAATTATGCACTTTTCGCAAAAAATGTCTCCACAAAAAAAATATTGCAAAAAGTAAAAAAAAAATAATACTTAAATAAAACAAAGAATAAATGCAAAAGTTTTGGTTAGTTTCAATAGTATAATCCCTTGACGTAAACCTTATATTTTGTAGTTCTAGTAAAAAATAACACGCAAAATCGTAATTTTACACAAAATTTAATTTTTTTCAGTTATATTTACCAGAATTAGGAACTTATTTTTACAAAAATTTACATTACTTTATCCCCATGTATAGTGTCAGACTTCAGAGTTTAGATAAAATACTCTGCCAATACATGGGCACCTAAGCTCACACTAAGTACTATAGTTATAGTGTACGCGTGAGCTAATATAACTAAAAACTGAAATATATTTTATTCTCCAGACACAATTACCTTTCGTTTTTCGTTTGCTACCACACAAGCTATGTTTTGACCTAAACTATAATTTTTGAAATCTACCCCCACCCTTTTTTTAAAAATAACTAAAATGTATTTTCTTTAACTCCAAACTCAATTACCTTTCGTTTGATATCACACAGGCCATATTTTCACTTAAACGCTAATCTTTGAAATCTACCCCCACCCTTTTGTTTTAAATAAACTAAAATGTATCTTGCTTAACTCCAGACTCAATTACCTTTCGTTTGATATCACACATGCCATATTTTCACATAAACTCTAATTTTTGAAATCTAGTCCCCACCCTTTTTTTTGCCTTGTGCCAACCGAGGTATACCAAATTTCATTCAAATCGGGCCAGCGGTTTTTGAGGTATGCGCGTTGGTCGTTACAGACAGACATACAGTCCGACGGCAAGACCAAAAAGTTTAAATATCAAGATATAAATTTTTTTGAAATCGGAGCAACTTTTTTTTTTCGAAAAAAATCACCATAGCTTACACTACTATATTATAGTAGTAGTGTGAGCTAAAACCACAAAATATTTTTTTTTTTTGTTTTTGCTGCCTCCTTGGCCCCTGGAGAAAAAATATCACTCTGTAGGTGTCAAAAAAGATTGGAACACCTATTAATACCTATAATAAATATTATCTCTCTGTCGATGGTAAAGCAACCCACCCATAGCCCAGGTAGAGCCTGGGCTATTGGCATTTGTATTATATTTAACAGCAGTGTAGCCCAGCCTTGAGCCTAGCATTTCCTTTCATTCCCATTTCTCATGAACTCGAGATTTCCACCACGTTTACTTGTGCCTCAAATTAATTTGAATACCATTTTTCAGATTTAAAGTTCTAGACGGTTTTCAGTCTATGTATAGAGTTACTGGTAATTTACGGATATATTTCTTTGGGAATGTGATAGGGGAGGTGGTAAGGAGTAAATTAAACCTTAATACGCATTATGTAAAAGTAAATAGTTTTAGAGATATTTAAAATTTTTCTTCAAAAGTTAGATTTTAAGGGTTTAAAACATAGATTGCAAAATTTTTTATCTTTGAATTGTTGCTTTGCTGTCTGATATTTAAATTTCATTAACAAAAATAGTTAACTTTGTAACTATTAAATTGTAACAATTTAAAATTAAACTGAAATATTAAATTTGGAAAAACGCAGGTTTATTTTGACGTAGTCTTTGCGTTGAAATTTTTAAATTGTATTACAATGTTAATAGATCTTTTATTACTTTTCAACCTTTATTCTTCCAGTGTCATGTGTACTTAGATATAACTATATATGGCCAACAATCTCCTATGGATAGAATGATGTTAAATACAAACAAAACTAAATTTGATATTTTTTTCTCTACCATTTAACTAATGGTAGAAATTTTATTAAATTTGGTTTATAAAAATTGTTTAATAATTAACAATAACAATGCAAAAAACTAAATAAAAATACAAATAAAATAAAGGTCACAATAATATACACTTACACATTTTATTTTATTCAAACCGGTATCTATAGAGATAGTGGCCAAAACTGCTGCTGAATTTCCTCTTTGTATGGCCAAACTTATTTTCTGTGGTATAAAATTACTAACATGTTTATTTTTAATTTATAGATAATTTCATTTATAAAATTTTTCCCTTCCTCCACCTCAAGGTTCAAAAGTTTCCACAGAGAATGGTACCTTTCCCCTATTTCAGCTGCTAAATCAGCTTTTATAGATGTTCTTGTAATGTATGATTAAGCTACTGTATCCCTGCAGGTCGCAACCTGCAAGAGTGCTTTACCTTTCTTCCATGGCACTAAAGTTAAGCAGTCAACACGTTTTCCGTTACTACGATAAATTTCTGTAGTTCAACTACAGCTAAAATTTAAACAGAATTTAGTGCACGTTTGATTATATCATTCAGTAACCTGTTTCACGAACAACAACATGCAATATTATTGCAAGACCTTTAAAAGTTTTTGTATTAAATGATTACATGAATTATCATTGTTGTTGGAATTGAAATTTGTTGAAAATTCAAATTTTTTTAAATTTATAGTCAAGCCAATTTCAGCGCAAGCTTATTCCATTTTTTCAGTCAGTCAAAACTAAATCAGGATCACCAGCTAGTACACCATCATCAAGGTACCATAGGTTAATTTTAGATTCAAGATTTGAAATAATAGGCTGAAATGCCAAACAAAATAAAGTTGAAAGCACGGATTTTCTTTTTGTACGCCCCGTTGTGGAGTTTTGGCCTTGCAACCATACTTTAAACATCGCTGCTATCTTTCGCTCGCAAAAAATTAGTTACTTTTACCTAAAAAGTACTTATATTAAGTAAAAATTAAACAGTGCGAGAAAATAGTTTAAAGGAAAATAGGTCATCTCTTTAGTGTTTAACGCTGTTTTAAAAGTATTTGTAATTAATAATCAAACAGCTATATGTTCTCATTTTTGTGGATCATGTGTGCATAGTCATGTGTGCTCTCGAGATCTCTCGGTAATTTGCGCCGGCTGTAGCAGACTTGGAATGTAGTAAAGCCGTTCTAAACGAAAACACAGGCGGTGGCGGTCCAACCCATCGGTTCACATGCAATACTTGCCGTAATCAGAATAATATGAGAATGAATAATTCTCAATTTAATAGAATAATGCAGCAGATATTTTAAATAAAAACATTGAATACGTTCCATTGGCAGTTACTGAGAAGACAAAATCAATCGACCGCTGTCAAAGCACGATTGCAGCCCTGGAATGTATTTTTTCCGAGTTAGCTACACGAGTGAAAAAAATTGAATGCCCTCAAGAAAGAATTGTCGGGCAAGACGTGAATGCAATTTAATTGTGCGGGGTATACCTGAGAATACTGACTTGCTCGTGGAAAAGAAAACTGCAACCAATTTTATTAATAGCATTGTCCCTTTCAACCCTCCCCAAGTACTGGAGGCTAAACGAATTGGAAATAACACAAGTAACCTACCAAAACTTCTAAAATTAACCTTTAACTACAAAAGCGACGTAATCAAATTGTTAAAACACAAATCCAAAGTAAACAAATCAACTTATCCTAATGCCTCCGTCAAAGCGGATCAAACGCCTCAACAAATAAAGTACCTCAAAGATCTAAGGATCGAACTTAATCGTCACACGCAGAACGGTGAAAGATATCTAACAATTAAATATATCAACAATACGCCAACGATTATAACAAGCCGAACCACTCAGCTTGGAAACAAGAGGACCCTGTCTAATACATCCATTTTACCAGAGGCAATTGATGCCAAAAAGACCAATTTTGATGAACCAAAGACATAGGAACTTGGCGTGCTTTAATAACTTAAGCTCCTTTGATTTTTCAACAAACACAATGCTGATATTGTTTTTTTTACGGAGACGTGGTGGACAGACCCACCAAAAACTTACTACAACAATAGATGATTTAGAAACAATTACATTGCATTTAATTATGAATTAAGCTATATAAATACTAAGGCCAATAAATAAATAAAACTTTTTTGTTTCCCTACGTTTTTGAATTATGAGCGCAATGCATATTTTTTTTTTTTTAGTTTTTGTTGAAATGAAATATTATATGACATGTTCTTCTAAATCTTCTGGAATGGTTTTTAAAAAAATTTACGTTATTTTTTTGTTTTTCTATTTTGAAAAAACAACAGTTATTGTTTATTTTACTTTTTCTTTTTTGGTATTTACTTAGCTACGATTATTTTATAAATATTGTTATAACATATTTAATGTTATATTATGTTTATAATATGTAGGGCCAATTCTCGATGTCTATAAGTGTACATTGTATTACTTAAAAGTCATAAAAAGTCGTCTATTGTCTATTGTAAGTTGTCGCCAAAAGATAAAATTGGATTGTTTTTATAACATTGGAGAACAAAATTAAAATAACCTGGAATATATTCTTTGGATCTCAATAATAGGGTTTCACGGGTTACCATATAGAAGTATTAAAAAATATATTTTAATTAAAATTTTGTCAGTTGAATGTTTAAAGGAAAGAAAATCACGAACTCATGCAGTATTAGTTTTACATCCACTTTTGGTTGCAAATCCCAATTGATGAGGGCGAAAAAATGATTCGTAAATTAAATAGCATATAATCTTTGCAGCTAATCTACGAAAATATAGCCCAACTGCAATCGGACAAATCGAATCCCACATCTTTTTTGTTTAATGCGGACAATGAGGCTCCATAAAAAATTGGTGCCATGCTACCTGGAATGGATCGGGAAAGAACATTTAAAAAATGCGAAAGAGCTTGAAGAAGATTACTACAAAAAATATTGGTATCATCTCCTTTCAGGTCTTTTAACTGTTGTGGTCTTAAAGAATCGATACCTTTTGCAGATCTCGGCCTGAATGACAAAATTGTTTTTTTTATGTCAGTTTCATTTATACTAATGTCGCCTCTAATTTTATTAAAATTTGTAAAAATTGGTTCCCTTTCATGTTTTGGATGCATTTGTTTTAATATTTTATTATTCTTTGGTGTTACCTTGTCTTCAGATGTTAATAATCGGATTGCGGCCTAAATGCCCCATTCAGATATTTTATTTTTCACCTTTTTCGGTAGAAATTTGTTGAGGGTTTCGTGAAAATTTTCTCTTTTTCTATTCGGTTTTCCTTTTTTCAAGCTTCCGATTTTTTGCAATTTTTAAGGTTTTCTTTTAAAATGGCAGTTAGGGTTTTTGTTTTATGTTTTCTATTGTTTTTTGATACTTTCAAGGTACCATAAGTAAAAGTAAGTAAATGGTACCAGCTTTCCGTGTTTTCGTATAACATCATTTAAGAAGTAAGTTCTTCTGAAATATTTGGTCGGGCGCCTTTTGTAATTTCTTTTAAAATTGGAGTGGATAATTTTAAATTACTTAAAAATGTATCTATAGAAAATCTATTTAAAACGTCGTGATTACTATCTGAAGATGAGAGACTTCTTTATGTTTTTTTGCCATTTGTTGCTTCAAACCTTCATTATTCTTAAAAGATTTATTATCCACAGAACTTGAAGGGGTCTGGCTAATCGATGTTTCCACATTTAGGATTTGTTTGTCAGAAAAGTTTCTGATAAAAATTTGTTTTCGTTGTTGTGAAATCTTTTATCATGTTTTTTAAATCCATTAAAATTTTTAAAAGATTTTAGGCATAGATCACAATAGGGTTTTGATATCTGAAGGTTTAAAGGGTCAGTATTTTCTTATAGAAGTTCAAAGTGTCCCGATTCTGCTTTGCCGTATAAAAGTAAAAAACTAGTTTTTGAAAAACACAACTTTCTCTTTCTTTACGTTGTCTGCTATATAAATCAAAAAGTCTATTTTGTAAAATTTAAAAAGCACCTTACATTCTGTAGCAGTCCCATGAGAAAGTTGATTTATATTGAAACAGTATTCATCTTTGTTGCAGATAGAAACAAAATTATTAAACATTTTCTAGTTATTTTTAATAAAATTAACAGCAAATTTGAAATTGATTTAATTGCCATCTTGTATATTGTTTTTTAAGGATTAAAATATAAAAAAATATTTATTTTAACTTTATTTGTGTTATCTTTAAGAATAACTCCATTAATGGGACGCCAATGGAGTGTTAATCATTATAATTATGACCATTTAAGTGATATGTGTATCGTCAGGGAATCATCAACCTTCATCTGTCTCTGATGTCGTTTTTAAGGTAATTTAATTTCCTGCATAAACTTCATGTTTACGTTTTCTCTAAACTGCTTAGTTTTTGAGACAATTAAATAAAATCTTATTTTTGCAATTTATGTTGCATATAATATAGAAATACATTGAAAATGGTATTATCCCTAAAACGTTATAGTATTATCTCTAAAACTTTATAGTTTTTATCTCAACAAGGTCCACTCGTCCTTATTTTGCCTACATTTGTAGAATACAAAGAAACAGTGCTTTGTTTGGCGACACCGCATGGCTTAAAATATGTATCATGACTTATGAAACGATTTTCTTTAGCAGTTTTTAAAGCCCACTGAAATTCCGGGCTTTCCAGATGTGTTAAGTAAATTTTGAAATGACATTAAAAAAGTGGGCGACCATACCCGGGCAAATAAATTAATATCTAATTTGGTAGGCCCTCTATCAGTCTTTATTTTATGTAATTAGAATTATTCTCAAAAATAACTGATTTTAAGTTAAAAGCCAGAAGAGAAACATATTGGGCAAAATCAAAAATTCTCTCGGCAAATATGAGATATTCAAGATGGCGGCCGATAAGGAATAAAAAAAAAAGAAAATGTAAAGCCCTTGCCTTTATTATTAGCCCACAGAAAGTACTCATTTCTTTCAGAATATTATATGAACATAAAACTTGGCAAAAACCAGTTAAGATATATTTTTGTTAGTTTTATATTTATATATAATAATTTAATATTTCTATGTGCTTTGCTAAATATTACATTTAAAAAGTTCGGCCTAAGTTCGGTCTTTTTTGTTGCAGGCGGCACCTTGTGGTTTGAATATTTAATTCTACGACAAATGGTTGGAAGTGGCGCCTGATTTAGTAGTAGTCGTAGTAATATGTTTTGTTTAGCATTTCGCTAATAACACCAAAATATTTATAACTTAACTAAATCATTCACTTAGTTGTTTTTTTAAAAGGTTAAATTTTAAGTAAGATTTTTAAAATAAATTCTAAAAGCCCTTTATAAAAATTGAAATAAATTTCAAATTAGATCTGCAATTATTAACCTAAAATTTTAATTATGTCGAGCCAAATAAGAATGTCGTTTAAAGATTATGGTAATAAACGATTTTAAATTTTCTGAAAGTAAATTGTGTTGAGTTTTTAAAAATAAAATTACAAACTAAATAAAATGTAAAATTTTTTACTTTAACCACACCAATTTTAATAATATAAGACTTATTTTTGTATTTTAATTTAATTAAAATTATCACACAGCTTTATTTTCATAAATCTGTAATTTCTCAAAAACGCTTTGAATTGCCAAATATAAAATAGGGTGTTTGACAGTAGTAAAAAATAATAAAATAATAAATATTTATTTTTAGATATCTCTTTAGGTCTTGGTAATGCTAAAAACAAACTTTTTTGTTTAATATTTTCTCAAATTCATAGTTCTTTTAATTAAATAAATTCATCGAATTAAAACAATTAGCCACTTGATTCAAAACAGGCAGTCTACCAATCAGCTGCGAGTGACGTCACAAAACAGTAAACGCCTCGAACGAACCTATTTTCTGTGTTATTTTCTTATGGATGGTAATGTTTACTTTGGTTTAAAGAGCGAATTATCGTCCTAAATTAGATTTTATTTTGTGTTTTGCTTATAAAAAATATTTTCAATGAAAAACGGATTCTCCAAAGCCGATAGCTCGAACTTGCCAATGCTGCATTCCTTTATGGTTCATGGCAGGCTTCTTGATCATATTTTTTCTGCGGAATTTAGAAACGTTAAAATGTTGATGTAAGTATTCGATAAGTTGTTTTGTATATAACTGAAAGTTCTTTTATGATATTCTTCACCTACATTTACTCATTTAGATTTTGAGGTTACGTTATATGTTTTGCTTTTTTGTTTAATATGCCACTTACAATAGATTCAGTTAAATACCCAATCATTCTTATTTTAAGCATTAAGAAACAATAAAAAATTGCAGGACAGAGAGGAAAAAAGTATACAACGACCAGCAATACTTGAAGTACTGCATAGGTTACACTGCATAGTCCTGCGTAGGTACAGCCTAGTCCTGCCTATGCACTGCCTAGTCTTGCATATGCACTGCTCAGTCCTACATTTAGCCTGCATGTGCACTGCCTAATCCTGCATTTAGAGGTACTCCCTATTCCTGCCTAATAACTGCCTATCACCGCCTAACACCTTTCTGCCTATTATAGTTGTTCACCCCTTGTAATAAACATAACCTCAAAAATTTCATCGTCATTTACGAAATAGTTATATATATTATAGACAACGAGAAAAAATTAATAGAAACAATTTAGTTATACTCACATCAAAGTGATCTTCACAAATGTAAAGTGAAGATGTATTAGATTGCCCTTGGGTCTCTTCGAGCAAGTTCTAGCCACTTTTTCCGTTCGTTTATTGCTGTAGGCACATGAATAAATAGTTTTTCAGGTGTTTTTATGCTAGTATTCGAACACTGAGGCACTACACACCACTTATAGGACATTTTTTACATAAAAAACAAATAATGTCAAATACCCTATTGTGGAACAATAAATAAAGTGTGGTAATATAATTGTATTATATACAAATTTTTTTGGCCTTGTACTCAAATTTTCACTAGCTCTTTTTAAACAACCTATTTTAATAGCAATTTTCTTTATCAGTTTTTCATACTGTGGATGGAAATTTTATTTGAGTCTATTATAATACCATAATATATATTTAAATAATAGTAAAATATCCTGGTGGACCCCTGATTGACAGTTGACAAATTTTTTTTCCAGATTCAGTGTATTCCAAAACCTAATCATATACCCGACATCACTATAATTTTATTTGAATTTAGTTTCCAAACTGTTTTTTTAAATTTATTTTCAAAAACATTTCTATTAATTTAAATTGCTACATATTTTTCAGAATCGGCTATATCAATAGTGACTACTATATCTTCCATGCTTTTACTATAATTGCTATTCATTTTTTCTGCTATAACTTCCTTTTTACTTCAAAAATAATTTCAGATAATTCATTTTTTTGTCCTCGATGTACTCGATTTTAAAGGTTTCCACATTTTTTGCTATTGTTTTTATTATTGTCAATCTATTCTCCATAGTAATTTTCTTTTTATTTTCTCAAAACACAGTTATTTCTTTATATCCGGTATTTTTCCCAATCATTTACGTCATTAATACTGATTTTTTTGTATATATCATCTCGCTTCTTTTTCGCTTCTAAAATCGCTTTGTTAAACCCGTGTGTTGGGTGATTACGTTGGATAATTTGTTTTTCCCCAAATATTTTGTTTGTCCTTTCTTCTATATTTTGCCATTATAATATTCAAACACTATATTTGTATCTACTGTAGAGTAATCCCATCTGCAACTAGAAAGTCCCTTCATCTAATTTGTGTAGTCAATATGTTGAATTTTCATTAATTTTTGATCTTCTTTTCTTTCTGCTTTTATAAAACCTAAAATTATAACGACTTTGGGTAAATCTTCGGTTCCTACTTGTAGCTGGCGATTATTTGTTATTATTAAGTTTAATGTAGTTTTTGAAATATCTGCTTTTCTTTTAAAGCCCCAAATATACTGTTTCATTCCATTGGAACCAATTATTTCATAAACTTTTTTTGTGTAAGTCTCAGTATTTTTTACATTTTTATTAGAATCACCAAGATAAAATATTTTGTCATTTTTTTCCCATAAATTTTCACTTTTTTTTTCAAAAAACTTTAAAAAATCTTTGCAATTTTCACTTGGAGATCTATAGTAGAATTTATTGATTCCATGTTTAACTTTTTTTGGAAAAATATTGCTTGTTCTTAAAATATAAGTATGATTTGAATTAGATATAAATTTACATAAATCGTAACAAAATTTCTAGTTTGATATTAATTAGAGATTGAATAATACGAGTTTCTGTTAGGTATAGAATATGTGTTTTTTTAAATAAAAAATACTTTATCTTATCTCGTTTGCTTTGATTTAAAAACCCTTGAATACTTATATGCAAAATTTTTGAATTACTGATTGTTACCTTATTTGTTTACTTAATTGTTATTGGTTTTCTTGTTCATAAAATGTTCTTCTTTTAATTTTTTTAATTTCATTTTTACAAATTTGGCAATTAAGGTCAAATACTGAATGATATATTGAAAAATTTTAATTATATATTTGATTTACCTCATTTCAGTTTTGTTTGTTTTCTCTGTTCTTTTGTGTGTCCATCATTTATTCCGAATTTTCAACACATTTGAGTTTTAGTACCGTTATTGGCACCATGATGAAAACCGCGACATTTAAAACATTTTTTGTTGTATTGTTTTTTTTAATAGTTATAATTTGAATTTCTTGTTCCTTTATAATATTATTTAGCTCCAATATACTTTTTTCCAATACTTCCTTTGAAAGTTCTTCTATTTCTATTAGTTTAATCTTTGGATATCTCCCATTGGTTTTAATATTCGCGATGTACTTTTATTGATATTTTTTATTTCTGATTGATTTTTTTTCATATCATCTTCTTTGTTACAATGAATTTTCATTGTTCCACCATCCTTTACACTTTTTCTTTAAAGGGCTTATAAAATTACTAAGATATTTTTTCGTTGTTATAGCATTTTGTTTGGAAGGAGCTTTTATTGTGATTATTTCTATCTTATTAGTTTTTGGGTTATAACTGTATTTTTAATTTTCTTTTTCATTCATTCATTTCTAGATTTTTCATTTTTTGGTTACTTGTTTGTCTATATTCAGATGTATTTTTTTCCTGCAAAATTATTATTATTTTCTCAAGTTCTTTAAGAATAAAATTTTTATGATTAAGACGTTCTTGTATTTCTTAAATAATTACCACAGAAATGTTGTATAGGTCTAGTTTCAAAACATGTTTTGCTTGTTTTTATTGTGGTCTCGATCATTACAATTTCATTTTGTTTAGTTTTTTTTTCTCTATAATTTTGCCTGATCGCGTCATGTTATTCCGGCTCATCCAATGGTTGTTCTTATGTTTCGCTGCTTAATATTTATTTTATATTAAAAAATTTCCTGTGTGTGATTCTATCCATATGTTACGTACAGAATAAACTGTTGCTCTGCTTATGTTTAAAAACGTTGGGCTACCGCTAAAGATGATCCAACCATCTTTTAACGTAGTAGGTAACAATTTTAGCTTTTAGCTCTTTACAAAAAAGGGGGCCGGTGCACTATCTGGAAAAAACAAAAATGACATAAAACTAAACATTCCAAATAGCGTTTTTTCAACAAAAAAAAATGCATGAATAATAAATAAATAAAAAACCACACTTAACGTATTTGTACATAACAGCAGTTTAACCTCACTTTTTACTCATAGTTCACAGTACACCCGTCTATTCTTTTATATTAGTCAAACCTTACCAAATTTAACCAAACCAAACCTAGTCAATTCCAACAAAACTAGCCAAACCTAACTAACCAATGCCTACCTGAGATGGCACCCTGGTATTTCCTAATACATGGCCAAATGGCCAGTATCCCCAGTATGTATTGATTATGTGTGCATTTTACATTTTGAAGTGTAAACTTTAGACGCGTTTAGCAGTTTTTGTGGGTAGTGAATTGAACTGAGCCGTCAGGCTCGGCTATGTAACACTCATTCGGGTGAAATCGGCTAGAGTCGACTAACTGTGAGTAACATTCAGCGAGCAATATGATGATGCAGATGCATGCCAGTACACAGAAGAGCTCGGTTCGGTCCGCTTTGCAGAATATGTTATGGGCCAGTATTATTCATTTCGCCTTATTGAAGTTTACACTTCTGCCGTTTTTTTTTTAAATATTTTTTTTATTTTTCTTACTTAAACACCGTCATCAAAAAATGTCTGGTTTTAGTGTCGGAATAGTGCAACGAATGCAAAAAAAACAGTCTCTTGGTAACCCAAAATTTTTATTGTGGAGGAACGAACTCATTATGAAGCTTACGTGGTTTGATGGAAGTCAGTCGCGATTTAAATCAATCTCACTTATGTGCAAACGTAGTTCGGTTTCGTCTCGGTATCGTCGGTATTATTCCGCCAGCTTTTAGCTTTCTCATCATCAAGCAAGCGGCAGCGAGACGAGTCGCTGAGGCCAGCCAAAGCATGCAGGCTTCGTAGCCTGAATATAATGCGTTATTTGCTGTGACTGCTTACTTGTTGGCTTGGCCAAGCTAGGAGTCCAACTACAGACTAACAACCGGGTGGGGACTGAGACACAGCATATTTGCTGCCTTGCCTGACTGCCTGCCTGTGTGATTGTCAGAAGTACAGGCTGAACAAAAATATTGTTTTGATGCATTAGTAGTGTGCATTTGATCAACGCATCAATTCGGTTTTACGATTCCAGCAAACGGCATTAAATTATAGAATTTTTAAAATTGTTGACATTTTGCTTTCCAGTGCATCATGGTTGGCAACTATCGTAGTTGTTGCAGATTGTGCCTGAACGGGAATAAGAATCAGTTAAGGTCCATATTTGATGGAGTCGGCAAAGATGCAGATTTGCCCGAAAGGATTTTACACTATGTTGATGTTAAGGTAAGTCAAACCATTTTTATTATCCTGATGTTCAACGCCTTCCCTGAGAGCCACAAAAATATTGTCCACGTTCTCGCGATGACCTAGCCTGGCCATAAGGTCGAATTTCTTATCCGAACACCACGCATTTTGAACCTTATTGCTTCTCTAGAATTTCAAGATGCTGTTGCAACCCTGCTTGATAGAAAACGAATGAAACTCTTCGCCAAATTTATTTATCCTGTTAACAATTTGTCGTCACATTCCTTTACTTTACTCAGTCCTGGATTTTTTATGATTTTTTTCATTTTTCAATATATAACAATGCAAATAAAATGTGGAACATCATCACCCAGTCGGGGCTCATAACTTATAAGGTCGATATTTACATTAAGTTTATCCCGATTCTCGACCTTATCGTCAAGCTAAAACATTGCGATGTGGGTAGGTATTTAATATGAAAGACAGACATTTTATTTTCCTTGTTTGGTTGGTGTTCTGTGTTGTGTGGTTCAGGATAGAACGTTTTTCCTCAGTGGCGCACCCAGAAATATGTCTTGGGGGGGGGGGGGGGGGCAATGCCTCATGATGTCGTTTTTATCTTTTTTTTAAATCTTTTTATTCATGAAATATGCCGAAAATTTTTTGTAAACATCTTACGCCTATGAATAAAATTGTTTAAAGTTTTACTACTTATTTTTTTAAAAGTTTTTTTAAAGCAAATTCATAAAGTTTTAAGGTTTCTTTATTTTCAAAGACACTGAATTCCAATCCCATTTTGATAAGTAGATATTTATTTGCAATTGTCTTGAGATGCCAGAAGGTCGATATTCATGTTTAAATAAAGCGAATATCGTCCTTGTTGACGAGCTAAGGCATCACATTGTGGGTATCATCAGGTTTTGTTCCGCTTGTTTAAGTTTCACTTTTATACCTAATTCACAGTCGCATTTCAAGGACATTAGGAGCATTATGTAATACTCCAATACCCAATTTACGTATATGATTAGGAGCCGTACAAAGTGTCCAAAATTTGATGTTTTAGGTGAGGGGGTTCGCGTATTTCTAATGCCGGGTCCACATTAAACAAACAAAACAAAAACATTAACAAAACAGCAACACAACAACAAATTTTCGAAAACACGAACAAATTGTGAACTGCTGTCCACATATAGGAAAACAATTAGTGAACTTTTTATGATCTTCTGAAGAAGTAGGTATCACACTTAGAGTAATAATAATTACTCTGAGGTATCACACAATATTCCTATTTTGTTTAATCCGTCTGCCTTTTTATAACGATTTTTATAATTAGAGTGTCTGCCGTCCCATAAAAATTTAGCTTCTTGATAAAGCTCATCTAATTTAAATGTATTTTCAACACCCCATTTAATTTTTTCTTCGAACATGATAATTTTGCTCACAGAAACCAGGGATCACCTGTGATCCGTGCAGAAACTACACAAACTAAATCACGATCATTAACGTATTAACCGGCACGATGTTTGTTTCTGTTTTATTCGCGTACAGACTAGACCAACGAAGTTGCCCAAAACGAAAACAAAACATTAACACTTTGATCTTTACCGACAGGCGACGGGAAAATAAAAAGTTGCTGAAAACGTCAACAAAACAAGAAAGTTGCCGAATTGTTCTCATTTTGTTTCAAAAATGTTGGAAAACATAGAGTTGTTTTGTTTTTGTTTTGTTGGTTTGGTGTGGACCCGCTATAAGGGAGATTTAAAAAAGCAGCAGATCCCACATTAATTTATGAGCCTCGATTTTAATGAGAAACCTAATGGTGAAACTGGATTCGGCTAGGGTTGCAAGATCCATTTTACAGTAGCGCTCTCACGATTATGTCTTGGGGGGGGGATGGGGGGGTTCGGTAAAGCGATTTTTCTCATAATTGAAACAATACTGTGTTCAGGCTACACAATACAAACAATGTATAAGGGTGAATATCTGGAAAGTGACAGATTTTGATGTGACCTACACAAAAATTAAAACATTTTTTTTTATATAAAACTAATTTTATTTTTATAGTTCTATTAAATAACTAACAAGCAAGTTCATTTTTGGAAGATTATAAAAAATATTTCCTTTAGATACCTAACAGAGGTTTTATGTAACAGTCGTCAGTAACCTGGAGTGTCACCATTAGAATTTTACTATATTTTAGTTAAATTGTGTTCTTATAATTATTTATTGGAGTAATTTCTTAGTAAACATTAAAAAACAACCTTTAGTTATATAAATAGTCAAAACCAGAATTGTTTTAAAGTTACCTGTTTTTAAATATTCAAATTGCAACTTTGTCACCAAAAATTGCATCAGTTACCTGTGCCTTCAGATTTTTGATCCATTTGGCATCATTAGATCATTCTTGACCTTCAGTTGAAAAAGTGAAAAAGAGCTCTGTGATTCAGAAAACGCGCGCACGGTTTAATTCGATGTCACACGTCTAAGACAGTGTGTGTGTCCTTTAACCGATCCATACTCGCGTGTGTAACCTTCAGTTTCAGTTCATAACAACAAAAAAACAATTAAAAAAAATACACTTTTTGAGTTTTCTTGTTTATTAGACTCAATTTTAGTAGTATTAATAATATTTGACAAAACGTGACAAAATCGTCAGTTACCTGTGCATCAGTTACCTGTTAGAATACTCACAGGTTACTAATCTGCTCTACAAGTAACTGACTCGTTTCACATGTTCTGTCTAACTATCTAACTATCAAATCTTGTGAAGCGTTTTTGACACACTTCCCATTATCCGATTTGGATGAAACATGACAATACAACATTAAGAAAAAAATTTCCTCCCACCCCTGTACCCACCCCTTCTATAGAAAAATGTGTTTTTGACACACTTCCCGTTATCCGATTTATATATTTAATATTCAGAAAAAAATATCCTCCCACTCCTACCCCCACCCCCTTTCATAGAAAAATGCGTTTTTGACACACTGCCCATTATCCGATTTGGATGAAATTTGGGATTCACATAGTGGTCCGATGACAATACAACATTGAAAAAAAATATCCTCCCACTCCTACCCCCACTTATACTAGTGGTCAGATGACAATACAACAATAATAAAAAAATGTCCTCCCACCCCTACCCCCCACCCCCTTCCATAAAAAAAATGCTTTTGTGACTTTTATATACACATTTTAGTATTTTTTAAAATTAAAACATTTTTTAAAATATTTTTGTTTGTTCTTATAACCAGTTACCTGTTATAGTTATCAGTTACCTGTACTGCAAAAGCTATTAATTTTGAATGAAAAAATAAAAAATATATACTTATTTTTAAAAGAAATCACATATTAAAGGTTAATTCTAACATTTGTAAAATTTATTAGTGGTTACCTGTGAAGTGCATCAGTAACCTGATATGCTAAAATTAAAAAATTGCCAAAAAAACAGAAATTTAAAATTTGAACGTTTTTCCATAGCAACATGTTATTTGGTACTTTGGTCATATTTTCATTGATTTTTTTTATTTGTATATCAAGTTTCATGTATGTCCACAATTTTTGCTCCAAATTTGTCACTTTCCAGATATCTACCCATAAACAACAAACAACAAGTGAAATTAAAGAAAGAAAAATAACAAAAAAGTTTTTCTGTCTTCGGCCGGGAATCGAACCCGGAACCTCTTGCTCTGTACGCAAACATTCTAAGCATTGAACTACCGAAGACCACACATAAGTTTTCGGAAAACTTTCATTTATGCAGGTGCGCGGTGTCCCAATACAAGAATGAGAAATTCTTAGGGTATTAACTTGATCAAGTCATCCAACTGATGATTTTTCTTTCCCACGGTCAAAGGTATGATAACTCAAATTAGACGTAAAGAATCAACGTCTGAAAGCATGAGATCACCTTTTCGTGTGTTAAAATTTCTGATCGCAATAGGCGGCGGTTGCCTTGCGATTGCGAAACTTTTTTCTTATTTTTCTTTCTTTAATTTCACTTGTTGTTTATAGTTTTAGGTCCTTGCATTATTTGCAATTTGGTATTTGAAAAACAATGTAATTCCAGTTTGAGGTCGCTAATTATGATTTTTGAATTAAACTTAAAATAAAAGTGGAAATAGCGGATTCAAAATAGCGAGCTTTTTCATTTAAAAAACGATATTTAATAAATTTTGAGTCCTTTTTTATTATTATATTATTTTTATGATTTTAAAACTAAACTTAAGAAAAAATCAAAATGGATAATCAAAAATGGCGGATTTTTTTCTTTATAAACAGATATGTATTAAATTGAGAACGCGGGGTCTAATGTTACGGAGTATAGTGCAGGCGCTGTAGGTAGTTGAGTATTCAAAATATGAGGACCGCATTTTGATAATGGATTCTAGATGACAAAAGGTCACAGATTAACGATCTGGATGTTGCCAAGCCAGCTTTTGGGTCAATTTTTTTTATCACTTCTCTTATAGCCGTATTCGAATTTCTGAAAATTTAACTAACTTGACGCCTTAAAGCCACAATGACAGAGAAATTAATCAAAAATGTATTTTTTATTTATACTGGGACTTTCTATCCAATCTGGATCAATCGCCCAGTTTCGCAAAGTTTGAGCAGAGTTAAAGCATTTTTAAACAAACACAAACAACCAAGTACCTAGCCAGGAATCGAACCACGACCGCCGGTGTGGGAAACAAATATTGCTACCACTACACCACGACAGCGACCGTTAAAATCCAACCCAAATATAAAATTTTATTAGCTTGTTAAATGTTAGCTCGAAAAACCCCCAAAAACCCCCTAGCCCCCAAAAACCTGAGATTTTGAGGTTTTCGTCAAATTTTCTCAATAACTAAGTTTCATAAACCATTGCGTTGTTTCCACCAATGCATGCCCATCCCGGTTCAAAAAACGCATCAGGTGACGCTGCATTTAAAACCGGTGCAAACTGGGCATGCATAAGGGTATTAGGGAAAAATATGTTATTAGCTTTATTATAGACAATAAAATTTGCTTTTTATTGGGGTATTAGTCAGTGAGGTAGGATCAATGACAAACTCTTCAGCGGCGTCCGTTTATTGAGGTGATGTAAAAAAATGAAAAAAGGAACATGTTTATTGCAAGATTTACCCGATTTTCTTGAACACTAAGCTGTTGATTAAAAACTGTGTCCTATAGTCAATTGTAGACAATGAAATTTCCTTCAAAATGATGTGTAACAAGGTATGATTACTTTTATTTGTAACAATTTAGGGTCGTCCGTAAATTACATGAATTTTGAAATTTTCTCAAAAACTAAGCTTTTTGGGAAAAAAATTATTTTACACTTTATTGTAGAATATAAAATTATCTTTTTAATAGTGTATAAGCTAGTGCGGTCAGACTAATACCAAACTTTCCTGCGTCGTCGGTTTATTGAGAAAATGTAAAAGAAATAAAAAAAACCACATGTTTGTCACATGTTTTACCCGATTATCTTAAAAACCAAGCCACAAGCCTTCTATCAAAATCTATCATCATATATCTATCATGTTCCCTCGCATGTTCCATAGTCGATTGTAGACAATAAAATTTTCTTTTACTTGCTGTATCACAAAGTAAGATTTAGCTTTAAATTAAAACTTCACAGGCGTCCGTAAAAAATCAATTTTTACAAATCACCAAACCAAATTTTTTTTACAGGTTTTATCCAATTTCCTCAGAAACTAAGCCCAATTAAAAAAAAATGTTTTATTGTAGAAAATAAAACTTCCTTTTTATCGATATATAAGGTTTGGTTGGTACTCTCCAGCGACGTTCGTATATAAGGGTCATATAAAACAAAAAAAAATAAAAACATGTTTCACCCTCCCTCCCACCTCTCCTCCACAAAAAAAAAGATAAAACCCCAAAAAAAAAAAGAATCTTGGTACGGCTCTAGCAGCAAAGGTAATCCCTCTTACTCACCTTTTCTCCACATCCTGCGTTATAATTTTGTCGGAACGGATAGATATGTAAGGGGCGATTTAATTATCTACAATTGACTATAATGCACAATTTTTGATAGAGTGCCTGGTCTGACCATACTTGTACAGTCGGGGACTTAATAAATGGCCGCTGCAGTTTTCAGAAGAGCTTGGATGAGAATCCCAATACAGGGCGAGGTTTATGAATGAATGAGTTATTGCACTCGTATCGCGCGCTTTTATTCCCTCGACTCCAAGTCGATCGGCTTTCGCTGTGCCCTTTTGTGCAATGCAATTTTTGCTATTGAAATTAATAACTATTTGGAATATTGGCCGATAAACGGGCGAAGCCATACACGTTTTTTGGCATAGGATGTGTGTATTCTGGCGGGATTAATACAGACTTTTTATTTAAAGACTAATCAAACCTTGTAGAGGTATTTTTAATTAGGACCTGCTTTTTTAATTGTTTAACATAAAGGACCACCGGAAACAAAAGGTATTACTTTTCGAAAAATTTCCAAAAACAAAAAACGGAAAACGGGAACACGGGAAAAAGGGGAAAGGGAAAAAGGGGAAACGGGAAAACGAAAAACCGGAAAACGGAAAACATGAAAATGAAAATGAAAATGAAAGCGGAAAACGGGTAAACGGGCAAACGGGAAAACGGGCAAACGGGTAAACGGACAAACGGGAAAACGGCCAAACGGGCAAATGGGTAAACGGGAAAACGGAAAACAGAAAATGGGTAAACGGGTAAACGGGAAAACTGGAAAACGGAAAAACGGAAAAACCGTTACATACATATAAATATTTTTAAAAGTTAAAAGAATAAAAAACTGAATCAAAGTTAAGACAAAATACAATTATAAAAGGTAAAAACATACATAATACCCTTCAAAGATGCTCGTTTATTCTTATGTTGCGAACATGTTTTAATATTTTTTTTTAATCACTGAAAAAGCAAATAAACATGCAAAAATGTTTTTGTAGGAAATTTTTTGTCTTCAACTTATGTTTAAAACTTTTTTTTTAAACGTACAGTAACCAAGTAATTTTAAAAATACCCTTTTTATGCACACTAAATCCAAGATGGCGGCGGGAGCCGGCCGCTCCCAAGGTCAACAACATATGTCAAAATCGCGACTACACCACCTTATGAAAACTAAAATTCTATAATGACTGGACTATTTAGCTACCCCCAAAAATAGTGTTCTTGTGCATCCAGTAGTCGGGGTAGTTACACATTTAAAACAATTCAAATCTTAAAGTAAAGGCCGTCTTTGCAGCTGTTTTCGAATCGCCCTTACTCAAATAACCAATTTTTGCTTGTATTTATTTTTTTAGCTTTACACTTTTAAAACTAACCATTTTATAAATAGCTAGGAATACAAACTTGTTGCATTTGTGTTACTCTATGTAAGTATGTAATTAAAAATATAACAATAAATTAACACATAATAGTGATTTTATGCGTATTTTTTTAACCGAACATTCAAACGGACTACAGACCAATGCTAATTTTTTCCGCAATTATGTGTATTTTTTTTAACCGAACATTCAAACGAATGGATTTAAGCCAGAAATGCGAATAAATTATATGTGTTAAACGACGCGCCACAAAATCCGGTCAATAACCTCGGCCGGTATTGGGATTCTTATCCAAGCTCTTCTGAAAACGGCAGCGGCCATTTATTAAGTCCCCGACTGTACATTATTAAAAAGGGAATTTCATTTTCTACAATAAAGTGTAGAATATATTTTTTCCCAAAAGGCTTAATTTCTGACAAAATGAGATAAAATTTGTAAAAAAAATGATTTTTCAAAATTGATTCAATTTACTGACGCCCGTTTTTATACATCATTTAAAATAAAAAAAATTTGTATACAATAAAGTGTAGATTATGTTTCGATATAGTGCTTGGTTTTTAAGAAAATCAGGATGGTTTTTGTTTTTATTTTTTTTTATTACCTCAATAAACGGACGCCGCTGGAGAGTTTGTCATTAGTCGTTACTCTGACTTATATATCATTAACAAGGAAATTATTGTCTACAATAAAGATAAATACATATTTCTCCCTTAGAAGCTTAGTTTTTGAGAAAATTAAAAAAACAAACTAAACATTTTAGGTTTTGGTGGTCTTGGGGGTTTCTGCAACTAAAATTTAAAAAATAATATAGTTTTATTTTTAAGTCAGATTTTACACATTTTTTATTAATTTCTGTGTCATTGTGGCTTAGGGCGTCAACTTAGTTAAATTTTTAGAAATTCGACTATATGGAGAGGGAGGATAAAATAAAATTGGACCAAAAAGTGGGACCTGCCAACATCCGTATCGTTAATCTGTGACCTAGTTTCACTTAGAATCCGCTGTCAAACTGCGGTCTCTCTAGCGCCTGCACTGTGTTGGGGGTTTTCTCAGTCCTTGTCAACATTTCGGGGGGCCTTAACGGGTGAAACGAGATATTCGGATTCAGCGGGGTCGAAATAGGGGAAAATGACCATTTGCATAAAGTAAGACGAAATGCTTCTAGACTAAAAACGGAGAGGCTTTTCAGAGTTGTTTGCCTTGACTAAATGCAAACAAGCTCGGATCTGGGTCAAAATCTAGGGGGGTGTAATAGTCGACAAATTTTTTTTTTGTAATATAATTTTTTATTATCTAGGGGGGTAATTTTCATGCTTTCCATTATTTTCTTAGGAAAAAGTGCCTATTTTTTATTCTAGGGGGTAATTACCCCGTTACCCCCCCCCCCTCAAATCCGCGCTTGAATGCAAATATTCTTCTTTTAATATCTTCAACAGTAACAAAATAATTTTTTTTGGGATTTCGTATTTTTTTAGGTAAAAATGGAAATCATGGACATTAGAAAATAGATCACCCTGTAAATGTAAGGAATTTTAACATTTCAGCTAATTTTTTATCGCGATGTCATGGGTATCCATGTGTTTTCGTCAAAGCTAGAACGTGTTGAGATTAACTTTTATTGTCTAGGTTTAATACGACGATGAATTTGGGCCAACAAGAACTGGTATTCAAAAACAAATGTTTATATCAGTTTTAAGGGATTTTAGCCCCAAAATATCAGCTCCGAGGCTGTCAGCAGCCCCATTTTTCAAGCTGTTTTGATAATAAAATAGAGTATAATAAAATATTATTATTTTTAGAACAAGTCATTAAAAATACCTTACTTTTTTGACTTTTAATAATTAATTTTTAAAACTAAATGGTTACAATTTTCCACCAAAAAGTGGCGCCAGGTTGGTACATCAACTCCGAAAATTTTAGCATGAAGACTGGCGCCCTAAAATCGAAGAAAATTCTTAATTGAGCCAAGGCCCTGCACTATAGTGTAGTACTATAGCATTGTTTTTTTTTTATTTCGTCGGTTTAGAACGTTTTTCTACGTTGTCCGACGCCTATTCTCCACCTCCTTCGATCCTGACAATCATCTTCTGGCAGATTTTTTTGACTCATTGATCTTTGGATTGGCTGTTGCCATTCTAGTTTTGGAACGCCCTCTTTTTCTGCGCCCTATTGGTTGCCATATTAGGACCTGCTTTGGTAATCTTTCGTCGTTCATCTGTTGTACATGGCCGTACCATATCAATTGCCTTTTAGTGATGTCATCCGCTTTGCTTCCCTCGATTCCCATTCTTTCTTTTATGATCTCATTTCTTATGTGATCTGTTCTAGATATTCTCATTGATCTTCTTATTGCATCCATTTCGACACTTTCCATTTTTGTTTTGTATTTTTCTGTTACGCGACAAGTCTCTATTCTATACAACAGCGTGCTTTTCACCATTGTTTCATGTTAAATTTTACATTATTTTTTATCTCTCCGCCCATAAAATACTGTTAAGACATCCAATAACATTTTTTGCTTTTACTATTCTTTTTTCCAGTTCTTTAGAGTATGTTCCTGTGTTATCAAATGTGACATCCAAGTATACATACTCATTGCATGGAGATATTACTTGTCTATTGTCTAGTTCTAACTCACTGAATTCGTTTCCAATACATAAGTACTGTGTCTTGTCCACGTTCACTGTTAATCGCCACGTTTGGTATTCTTCCATTAACTTTCTCATCATATATTCTATGTCTTCTGTATCATTAGCTAAAATTACGTGGTCGTCAGCAAACTGTAGTGTGTATATGGTAAGTCGGTCGTTAAGTTGTGTTCCCATGCCGTGCACTTTACGTTTCCAATTTTTTAGAGCTACTGCGATATATATTTTAAAAATAGTTGGAGAGATACAACATCCCTGTCTTAAGCCTTTTGTTACCAGGAATTTTTTTAAAAGTCGATTTGCAATTTTAATTTTAGATTTTGACCCTTTGTATAGTTCTTTTATTGCTTTTATGTATGTATGATTGATATTAGTCTGCTCTAACACTGTCCATAGTTTTTCTATTAGAACGGTATCATATGCTTTTTGTAGGTCCACAACATGAGTCTCTATATTTCTGGCGCTCCTTTTCTCAATTACTTGTTTAAGACAAAAAACATTATCACTACAAGATCTGCCTGCACGAAACCCACTTTGCTATTCTTCTTCTTGTTCATGAAAATCATTTCCGTATAATCTACTTAGAGTACTGGTTACTGAAATTCCTCTGTAATTTTTGCAATCCAGCTTGTTTCTTTTTTTATATATTGAGGATATGAATGCAATTTTCCAATCATCAGGTACTGGATGTCCGTTTATGCATTGATTGATAATATATGTGAGATTTTCGATTAGTTTCTCTTATTCATATTTGAGCATTTCAGCATATATTCCTCCAGGTCCGCTAGCTTTTCCGGATTTAAGCTTTTTAATAATATTCTTTATCATTTCTTTTTCGATTTACTTCCTCTCCATGTACTTCTCTGACTCTCCTCGGAGAGGTTGCCAGATATTCGGGTCTCGTCTCCTGCAGCATTCCCTTGTAGTGTTCTTTTCATTGTTCTGCCCACCTCCTACGTGTGTACTTATATCGTGGCATTTGCGCTCGAACATTTCATTTTTTTCTGTGCGTATAACACCCGGTTCCCACCCAACGATTATAAACACACAGGATTGCTTATTTCCATTTAACTAATGTTAGCGTCGCTCAGCGAGACGAACAGTGTCTGCTTACGTCACCAGCGGACCAGTTGCTTTGTTTGTAATGAGAGTTCGTATAATTTTAAGGTGTTTTTGACGTTTTTACCTCCGTTTTTTTGCGTTTTTTCATTTATTTGACGGTGTGGTTGACTATTTAGGAGGTAAATCTGAGGGCACAGCCGTGCCTCGCCAAGTTCACGCGCCGTACCATCTTTTCTTGAAACATTACTTGACCTCTAAAACTCTACTTCGGGATGAGCTACGAATCTCAAACTTTGCACAGTCGTAGATCTCCATGGAGTTAACAATCCCTTCATGTTTAGTTTCATGGAACTCCCAGAAGTACTGAAGTAGTTACGAAATTTCAAAAAACGTCGAGATTGTCACTCACTCATGTATAGATCATCAAAATTCTACTGTACTTCCAGACATGCTATAAAGCTGAAATTTGGCAAACATAAGTCTGCCAAACCCCTGGAAAAAATGAAAAAACCCCAACATTCTAATTTACTTCCCTCCCCTATAAATGTAAAGTTATGTAAAAGTAACATTGCCTACTTCCAGAAATGGCAGACTGATAGGAACTATGATAAAACTATAGAAAAAAAAACCCAAAATTATAATTTACTTTCCTTCCCTATAAATGTAAAGTAATGTAAAAGTAACATTGCCCACTTCCGGACACGCTAGAGAGCTGAGCCTTTGGAAGGCCGATAGTAACTATGATAGAACTATTGAAAAAAATTAAAACCTTCCAAAATTCTAATTTACTTCCCTCCCCTATAAATGTAAAGTTGTGTAAAAGTACCATTGTCCACTTCCAGAAACGCTCGAGAGCTGAGATTTTGAAGGCCGATAGTAACTATGATAAAAATATAAAAGAAAATTAAAAGACCCCAAAGTTTAATTAACTTCCCTCCCCTATAAATGTAAAGTTATGTAAATTAGCATTGTCCACTTCCAGAAACGCTAGAAAGCTGAGCTTTTGAAGAAACCGCTAAGATTTTAATTTATTTTTCTTCCCTATAAATGTAAAGTTATGTAAAATTAACATTGCCTACTTCCAGGAACACTAGAGAACTGAGCTTTAGAAGGCTGATAAGAACTATGATAAAACCATAGGAAAATATAAAAAAAACTCAACATTTTTAATAAGGCATTGCAAAAGTTTTGAACAATATCCCGTATATTTTACTACTTTAAAACTTAAATATTATCCAAATCCTTTAAAAAAGCAGTGAAATCATAACAAAAACATTTCATGTAAAAAAAGCCAAGTAAGCGAAAGTGGTATTCCGTAAAAAGAATTGAGATAAAAGTAAATCCAAGTTCTACAATACAAATTTCAAAATGAATGGTTCTTACTAGTTTGGAAATGTTTTTCTAAACTTGGCTATTACGGCTGCAAATGACTCTTAGGAAATTGAACGTAAAGAAGTTTGGCTGGAATAGCAAAGTTTAAAAAAAAATTCCAAACTAGTAAGAACCATTCATGTTGAAATTTGTATTGTAAACCTTGGCTTTACTTTTATCTCAATTCTTTTGATGGAAGACCACTTTCGCGTACTTGGCTTTTTCTACATGAAATATTTTTGTTATGATAAACCTTTATAAATGTGAATTAAGTGAATTAATATAAAGAAGGCACATTAATTTTTTGTTGAAATAAAAGCTTTGTGTTCCCTCTTTCAGTGTAGACTAGAAATATAAATATATATACTTTTATATTATTATATTTATATAAACTTTTAATTTTTTTTTGATTTTTGGAAACTCATTAATTAATACGTTTTTTGTTTGCAAGAGACAATAATTTAATACAGTGGAAAAATTTGCTTTATATTTTAAAAACTAACAAAGATATTATTTTTTTTTAGGAATACAAAAAAATAGAAACTTTTTTTATCTGAAAAAAAAATTTTTTAAGGAAGTTTTAGACTATCACAAATCGATTAGTCGATCATTTATAAGTCGCCGGGTGCTTGCCTCAAATTTGAGCAAGAGCGCCTGTGTGACGTTATTAGTGTTGCCGCCGAGACGAGAAATTCTCGCCTCTCGTCTCGTGTCGCCCTCTCTCGACGAGACGAGAGAGATGTTTTCTCCGTAATGAAAGCTCGAGAGGAAGACCCTCTCTCGTCGAGAGATTCTCGTTTCTCTCGTTCTCTCGAGCAAAAAAGGTTGGTTTTATAAATTTTTATGATGATGGTGTCTGTTGGTCTTGACCTGTTTTTTTTTATAAAAGGTATGCAAAAATTGTCATATATGTATTTCTTCCTTGACAACATGTTCTGTGGCTTACCTTTCGTTGACTTGAAATCGGATGGAAAAAATCCAAAAGTGTAATTAATTTGTACTGTTACTGTTGATGCTTATTAATGTACTGAACGTTATTTTTTCGGAAATTATTCATAAGCGGGAAGTTTTAATTTTCTTTTCTAGCTCTTGGCGGGAATTTTTGTTATTTAGAAATCTGTTGATTTACAAACATTTTTTAGAGAGCTAAAATTCTGAAAATCAAATAATTTTCTTGCGGAAATAAGTTTGTTTTTTATTTTGAGAAATTGGAAAATTCAGACAAAAAATCTGTTAGTTAAAAAAAGTTTAAAGATTTCTGTATTGTGCGTTTATTTAAAAAAAAACATAGAAATTTCTTGCAAAAACATGTCTTTCCCTGAAAAATTACGAAAAATGCAGTTTAAAATAAAGTTACTTTAATAAAACGTATTGGTTAGTTTTGAGAAAAACACATTTCCGTCAGGAAAATCTTTGGTTTCCAGAGTTTGGAAATTCCTCTAGATCTTCTAGACCCAAGTATTTTAAATAATAGATTTATTTTCCAAAATTTTCCAAAGAAGACCCAAACCCTTGATGTCAGGGTCATGGCACGGATCACCCAAGGTAACCTGAGGTAAAAATATCCAGACATTTTTATTTACAATTTAATATCTCAATTGCTTTGCTACCTCGTCGTCGCCGCGCCGTCGGCATGCATCAAAGGGCTCTTTAATGGTTTTTACCCAAGAATTTACCTAAATAGAATGATTTATTGCTTTATTTTTAGGGATTTATATTATTGGCAAAATACAAAATAATCTTTGATCAACGAACACTCGGGATTTTAGGTACAGTTTTAAATAAATACAGCGATGTAAAACTTTTCCACAGCTTTCATTTCATCGGCATCAACGAGGTATTTTAGTACATGTATTGTATTTATTAATTTACTTATTATATGTATGTATATTCTGTATATCCCAGAATGGACTTAACACTTTATTCTGAAAAACAGAAAATACCATAAACAATAAGATTCACCTTGAAAAAACACTCTTACACAGGGTATCTCAAAACTTTTTATAGCTGATATAAATCACGAGACACGAGACAAGACGAGAGACCCATTATATAAGGCCTTCTCTCGTCTCGTCTCGTCTCGCGGCAACACTAGACGTCATAAATCCAAGTCGACAAACTTTTGCATTTAACTTTTGCCACATCAACTTTAGAGAAGTATGAAGTATCTACAACACCGTTGTTCTCTTGCGAGTTTTCAAAACTTAAATTAGTATTTGATAGTTTAATCAAAGATAGAGGAGTCAGGAGAGCTGTTACTAGACTTTGAAGAAACTTTAGAGTCGCGTCTTTCAATTTCTTTAGAACAAATAGCAGAACCTGAACAGCCTGGTACGCTACTTTGTTCATTTTTTGAAAACCCGAAAAAATTATCCTCGCTTACTATTACATTCTTTTCATTAATTTGTAGGAAACTGAGGAAAACCAAAGAATTGAAGAGCTACCAGAAAGATGATAAAAATTGTTACCATGTTGTTCTTGTAGTTTAAAATTCAAAATTTTAATATGGTTTTCTGCTGCCTGATGGTCGACTTATTTTTAAAATTGTTTACTGGTCTAATAAAATACGATTCCTTATAGAAATTTTACCATCTTGCAGCTCAACTTTATATGCCCTTATAACTACTTTTGACAGAACCTTACCCCTCAGCCATTTGGTATTTTATTTTATTTGTATCCACACTTCAGAGTTATCTATCAAATTATTTAAAGTATTTGTACCTTTTTTATCAAAATAATGTTTTGTTTTTTTTTCACTTTGATCAATAAAGTTATTATATTGATTTTTGTTAATGCCTTGAGGTTCAAAAACTTTGTTAATTTGTGGTAAAAAGGATCTTAGATTTCTACTCATTAAAACATTAGCTGGTGAATAGTTTCCATCAATTGACGTGTTTCTCAAATCAAGCAAAGCCAAATAGGGATCTTTTCCGTCCTCATAACAGTGTAGAAGTGTTTGTTGAACGGCTCTTTCCACCTGTACTTTACTCTGTGGATAAGTAGGTGAAGAAAATTTTTGAACAAAATTTAAATTTAGCAAAATTTATGGAATAGATGACATGAGAATTGTCGGCCACCGTCACTGGAGCTAATAGTTGGAATTCCGAAACGTGCAAAATACTTTTTTAACATTTTTTATTGAAAGATCTCTTTTTAGGTCTACTGATTCTACAAACTTAGAATAATAGTCCACTAGTACTAAAAATGATCATTATAGAATTCAAACAAATCAATACCAACTATGTAAAATGGGACTTTGACAATCTCATGACGGATTTGACTTTCAATATGTTTGACAAATATGACACGAGCTGACTAAATCTTGGATCTGCTTATTTATTTCTAACCAATAAAATAACAAATTTGCTTTTGCAATGGTTTTGTTGATCCCAAGATGACTAGTGCAACTTATCCAAAATATCTAAAACTTTTAGGTACTATTAATTTTTGCCCCTAAAAAAGCAAATCTTCCAAGATGTTCAATTCATGACAAAAATTTATAATAAAATTTTAGTTCTTAGGGAACTTTAGAATATGACTTTAACCAACCTCTTTGTATTGTTACAAATTTAAGTTATTTAAATTTTATAGTTAGAATTTATTTAGGTTTAGTGTAGTATTAGGTTGACGTATTTTATGGTTGTATTCTTAATCTAGGTTTTAGTTGCGTTATCTGTGACAAACGGGTATGTGAACGGTCCGGCTCTAGAAAAGGGCGGAATGATTCCGAATCGAACAAGGATGGAAAATTCTCGAATTGTAGGCAGACCCTCATATATAGGGCTAAACCACGGATCACCTAACAAACAGATAAATAAGCCGGCTGGCCGTCTTTGATCTCGGAGAATTCAACGATGGCTGAGCATTGGGAATCAAACTCAGAGCCGGACTAAAATAAATTTATTATAAAATATGAATGTTTCAGATTGTTGAATTTGTGTCAAAAACTCTTAACCAAATGTTATATCTAAGACAAAATATATGATAGTAGGTAAAGAATCATTTTACAGAGATTTTATTAATAGAGGGTTTTCAATTAAAGTGGGAAATAATTTATTAGAGAGGGTTGAAAAAATAAAATATTTGGGTGTTTGGATAGATAGGCAACTTAAATTTAAAACTCATGCAAATGAAATCATTAAAATAATTGCATATAAAATTAGTTATCTATCAGGGTGTGCTCCTTATATGTCAGCCTTTAGTAAAAAAATTATATTTAATAGCTTAATCTTACCGCACTTTAACTATTGCTCTACGATTCTGTTCCTTTTAAATAAAAATGAAATCGGTAGACTCCAAAAACTGCAAAATCGTGCTATGCGCATAATACTTAAAAAACCAAGGCTGACACATATCAAGGAAATGCTGAAAGAGTTACAGTGGTTATCTGTTCCTGACCTCTTTTTATTTAACACCCTCGTTTTTATACATAAAATAAAATTAGGCCTTGCTCCACAATATTTAACCGATAGAATAACATATAATTTTAGCATTCACACATACAACACAAGATCTAGAAATAATTTTTATATACCCAAGGTAAACCAACATAGATCACAAAACTCATTGTTCTTTAAAGGGTTGAATGCATATAATTTATTGGATGAAAATTTGAAATCTTTACTAGATATAAATAGATTTAAGATAATGGTTAAAAGAAAACTCTTAGAGGAAAACTAAAAGCTTACTATAGTGTAACATAATTTTTAAACCTGTTTTAGTCTGTAACAGTAGTTTTGTGGTTTAATTTATTTATTTAGTGTTTGTCTTTTTTTAATTCATTTTATCATTGATTGTTTTAGTCAGTCATATTAAACATTTGACTGTTTTGCGAGGCGGAAAGTGATTTTGTTTAATAGTGCAATACAAATATTTATATATTAGTTTTTACACCAGATCGATGTTTATACTGTACTACATTGTATTTTTTTGTATTTTTGAATAATTAGTCTTGACTAAATAAAGAATTTATATATAATAATTTATTATACAGGGTTTAATTTAAATGATGCATGAAACTTTAAGGGGTTGTGGAAATGGTCAAAACAAAGATTTTTTTCGCATTACATTTAGACCTCTTTGTTTTTACAGGGTGTTAGCATTTTTTTTTTTCGATTTTTTGTTTGTTTCTTAAAAATTATAACAAACCATAAAAATTTTGTTGAATTATGCATTAGCAAAACGGTAATAATTAAGTTTCAAAATTATTCAAAAATATCAAAAAATATTGAAACCTATTACCCAAAAATCTGTTTTAAAAATGTTTAGTGCTAAAATGACTATTTTCTCTTTTTATTAAGGGCCCTGGGGTGTGTAGGGGCAATTCGCCGCGGCCAATTCGCTGTGGTCCAATTCGCCGCGGGGACAATTCACTGTGAGATTTTTTCGTTTTATGATTACCATTGGGAATTGTTTAAACAGTTGTATTTAGCTTGACTTCATATATATTTGTTTGATTATAACTTTTTTCAAATCTTTCCAACATTTTTTTTATTAGGAAAATAAATAAAATGGCGGATCCAAAATGGCGGATTTTTTCGTTTATGGATGGATTTGTATCTAACTCGGACTGATGAGACTTTTAAGGTTAAATTTTAAAAAATCAAAATGGCGATACAACATGGCGGATTTTTCCATTTTTGCACCGATATGCATCAAATTCAGAACTTTGGGTGTTTCAGGTCGGTTCCCATTTTGATTTTTTTTAGTTTAAGTTAAAAATAATAATCAGCGCCCTAAAAGATCTTAAAGTTTCTAGTTTGATGCATATCGGTTCATAAATGGCAAAAATCGCCATTCTACATTCGTCATTTTATTTATTTTTTCCAATTAAAAAATGCTGAATTGTATAGTTACCACCAAATAAATAGTTGAAAAGTTTGAAAACATTATTTTTATAAAAAAATATTATATGAAGTCAAGGTAAATAAAACAATGGTAATATCATAAAACAAAAATCTCGTGGCGAATTGTCCCCGCGGCAATTCGATTGGCGGCGAAATGTCCCCGCAGCAAAACGAGCCGCGGTCAATCAGCGAGCCGCGGCGAATCGGCCGCGGTTAATCGACTGCGGCGAATTATCCCTTACCCTTTTAATTTGTGAACCTCTGCTTAATTTAAGGATCAAAATACCAATCTACAAATTTCCCTTTTCTACAAACTGAGCTTATGCCGCTGTTTTATACAGAACACCAAAAACTTTCTAAAAAAAGCATAGTTTATATCTTGTTTTTAGGATCTAATGGCGGCGCATTTTTAAATTTAAGATAAATATAACAAAACCTGCAAAAGTATAAAAAAATAAAAAAACAAAATCAAAGGGGTTGCAGATCTATATGCCCTTAAGAACACTTTGTACTTAAATCATTTACAGATTCATCTCATAGGACATTTAATTATTGAACCAACCTTGTATAGGATATGGCAAAGGTTTTTAAAAAATCGAAAGATAAAATAATGTATAAGTTTACCTTATAGGATCCTACGGAATCGAAAATTACTTCGATTAAGGGTATACCGTCGCGTGGATTTACAGTCTCTTACGGCACAAACCGTTCCCATTGTTTAAAATCAAAAATAACATATATCAAATACAAAAATCACATCTACACACCACTAATGCTCAACACGTACTAAAAGTTTAAAAAATATTGAAATACAGAATGCGCATCTGGAGTGGTTGACCCCAACATGGCAGGCTGCGTGAAAGATGCGCGTAGCACCCCCCACCACCTGAGTTCCCTATCTGTTTGTTAGGTGATCCGTGGTTTTTTGTTAGGTGATCCGTGGCCGGACGTCGTGCATCGGGCAGTCAGAGATAACCAATGGTAGTGATCGCTAGATGTTAACGCGAAGTTAATAGGCGTATTAAAGTAGTGAATTATTAGCAAGTTATTAGTAAGTTTAAGTGCGTGTTTTTGTACATAATTTGTCGGAATAAATTGACGTATCGTTTTCAACAATTGCGAGTTTTAATTGTTGTTGTGAACCCGTAACAGTATATAATTTTTTAAAATAGAAAGTTCAGTATCCACTTAAGTCATTTTTTTTAGTTTTTCCCTGATTTATGGGCTGATATTTAGTTATTTAGAGATTAGACAGATATGTGCCTTGATTTCCAAGTCTATAGTTTTATTAAAAATTTTATTTTTCTCAAATGTACGACTCAATGTATCTGCCAAAATCAGGTTTTTACTTGTTTGTAAATGAGAGTAAGAGTTTCTAGTTTGATGCATATCGGTTCATAAATGGCAAAAATCGCCATTCTACATTCGTCATTTTATTTATTTTTTCCAATTAAAAAATGCTGAATTGTATAGTTACCACCAAATAAATAGTTGGAAAGTTTGAAAACATTATTTTTATAAAAAAATATTATATGAAGTCAAGGTAAATAAAACAATGGTAATATCATAAAACAAAAATCTCGTGGCGAATTGTCCCCGCGGCAATTCGATTGGCGGCGAAATGTCCCCGCAGCAAAACGAGCCGCGGCCAATCAGCGAGCCGCGGCGAATCGGCCGCGGTTAATCGACTGCGGCGAATTATCCCTTACCCTTTTAATTTGTGAACCTCTGCTTAATTTAAGGATCAAAATACCAATCTACAAATTTCCCTTTTCTACAAACTGAGCTTATGCCGCTGTTTTATACAGAACACCAAAAACTTTCTAAAAAAAGCATAGTTTATATCTTGTTTTTAGGATCTAATGGCGGCGCATTTTTAAATTTAAGATAAATATAACAAAACCTGCAAAAGTATAAAAAAATAAAAAAACAAAATCAAAGGGGTTGCAGATCTATATGCCCTTAAGAACACTTTGTACTTAAATCATTTACAGATTCATCTCATAGGACATTTAATTATTGAACCAACCTTGTATAGGATATGGCAAAGGTTTTTAAAAAATCGAAAGATAAAATAATGTATAAGTTTACCTTATAGGATCCTACGGAATCGAAAATTACTTCGATTAAGGGTATACCGTCGCGTGGATTTACAGTCTCTTACGGCACAAACCGTTCCCATTGTTTAAAATCAAAAATAACATATATCAAATACAAAAATCACATCTACACACCACTAATGCTCAACACGTACTAAAAGTTTAAAAAATATTGAAATACAGAATGCGCATCTGGAGTGGTTGACCCCAACATGGCAGGCTGCGTGAAAGATGCGCGTAGCACCCCCCACCACCTGAGTTCCCTATCTGTTTGTTAGGTGATCCGTGGCCGGACGTCGTGCATCGGGCAGTCAGAGATAACCAATGGTAGTGATCGCTAGATGTTAACGCGAAGTTAATAGGCGTATTAAAGTAGTGAATTATTAGCAAGTTATTAGTAAGTTTAAGTGCGTGTTTTTGTACATAATTTGTCGGAATAAATTGACGTATCGTTTTCAACAATTGCGAGTTTTAATTGTTGTTGTGAACCCGTAACAGTATATAATTTTTTAAAATGGAAAGTTCAGTATCCACTTAAGTCATTTTTTTTAGTTTTTCCCTGATTTATGGGCTGATATTTAGTTATTTAGAGATTAGACAGATATGTGCCTTGATTTCCAAGTCTATAGTTTTATTAAAAATTTTATTTTTCTCAAATGTACGACTCAATGTATCTGCCAAAATCAGGTTTTTACTTGTTTGTAAATGAGAGTAAAATCAAACTTTTTTAACTGAATTGACATACGTTGGAGTTTTGCAGCTCACGAATTTAAAGTTTTTTTTACAATTGATACAAGGGGTTACTGGTCAGTTTCAACAGTTAAATATTTACCAAAAACATACTGCTCGGAATGTGTTACCTTAAAAAACACACCTAACAATTGAAGGAGTGGGAAGAAAAAGAGTACAAGTGCATTTTTTTTTAAATTATGGGATAACTACGTTTCGCTAAAGTTAAGGTGTATTTTTATTAGAATAAAAAGATGAGAAATGATTTTAAGTACACCTAGTGTGTACCACTGTTAATCATGTAGGAATAAAATAAAGGAAAATATTTCATATCAACAACATATAATACAATATCATAATTTTGATTTTTATTTTTACACCTTAAATTACAAATACGTAACTGGTAACTGGTGTTCTGAATAAGAACTTAACCTAACATTTGTGTTTTTATATTATTAAAATTACAACCTATATACTTCAAAGTTTAGACGGGTATAACATTTGCCATAGCTCCTGTATTGTTCTTAAATTTGATGTCCGTGCCGTCTCTCTGCCACCGTGTCTAATGAGACCAAATCTATTAGTTAAAGATCCTCTGTAGTATCATAGTCTTGATAAACATAATTAACAGGATTTTCAGAGCAATAATTATTAAAATTATATTAATTTTCATCTATTAAATAAATTTGTCTTTAATTTTTATTTTGATATTTATTAGACTAATTAAAATTCTGTTTATCAGAATATCTCTTGTTGGATTGATTTGAAAATTTACCACTATTAAAATTATTTGAAGAAGATTGACATTTATTTAAAAAATTATGTAATTTAGAAAATCGCAAGCAGACGACAATGTTTACAATTCAACACATTAGTCTCACTTGAATTCTAAGAATCTTGATTGTGTTTTTGAGTTTGAAAATTTGTAAAAGGTTGACGCTCTAGAAGGTCCAGAAGATCTTGAAGATCCCTAAGGTCTAGAAGATCCATAAGATTTTGAATTTTTTTGTGTGTAAAACATCTACCTGTGGATTTGTGTTCATTTGTGATTTCTTTATAACTGTCCCGGCCTTGTTCTATACGCTGACACATATCTACAGCTTCTTATAAGGATTGCTTGTCAGCATCCATCAACTGCTTTAAAGACTTATTCAAAAGACCGCATATCACAATATCTCTAACCAAGCTGTCTCTTAACCTACCTAACTCACAATTAAGATATAAATTCTTTAATTTAGTCACATATTGTTCAATAGTTTGACTAGGCTCCTCTGTATGGGGGAAAAAATGACGTCTTTCATATGTTAAGTTCTTTTTCGGTGAAAAATAACATGAAACTCTTTCAATAATTCTTCAACATTGCCATTTTTCTTTAGTGTAAACTCAAAACTGTTAAAAATACGTAAACCCTCGTCCCCCAACAATGTGATGGCTTCTTTGTTTTATCATCTTTCTTAATAAGTTCAGTTGCTGGTAATGAATAAACCTTTGCTTCCAAAAACACCATCTCACATATTGGTAAAATTTCGATATAACAAGACTTCATGGACCATGAACAATGGTTTTTCGTTGAAAAACGGGACTTAAAACTTACAACATTAAAAAAACTTAAATTTTTATTAAAATTTGGCCGTCAATTTCCAAGCCGTTTTGTCTTGAACAACGCTAGACGCCATAGGTACAGATTGCGCCATGTAAAATAACGACACAGGTTGTTTGGTTGACAAAGAGCGACTGGTTTATTTTTCCACAAAATGGACAGATTATAAATTTTGACAAATGTGTCAGTGTTGCCAATATTTAAAACTAAAGTCCCTTTTCACTTTGATCACATGTGGATCACATGACATATCACAGGCCACTCAACTAATGGTTAATTATTTAATCATAAACATTAATGTAGACCTGTACGTGTAAACAATGTATTTTTTTATTCAGGTATCTCGTTTTGATGACTTATCTACCTTGTTATGCAGAGACTGCGTAAGACGATTGGATGCATGGTCCGTTTACCATCAGAACTGCATCACAAATCAGGAAACGCTCACTGAATGGCTGCAGGCAAAGCAAGATGAGGTAAGTAAAGTAATAAGCAAAAAAAAAGAAGGGTTATGAGTTTGGTTTGATGTATATATGTACAGGGTGATTCAAATTGGGCATTTTCAAGTGACAAAGTCACAAGTCGGGTCGGGTCCTAACTTGACCATTTTTTTTTTGTTTAAAATAAGTTTTAATCTGCAAGAGACAGCGTTTCATTTAAATTCACCACCATACATGTGAATCTGTACAGGGTGATACAAATTGGGCACTTTGAAATGGGAATGTCTACTTCTAGGGGAGATAGAAAAAATCTAAACCGCCTCTGAGAGCCTCAAATTTTAAGACAAGATTTTTGTAAAAACCGCATTTTGATATATCAACCCGGTTTTTTGAAAAGTCTGCATTTTGGATTGTGACCTATAAGTTTTTTATTTCTCAAAATTTTTGTTTGGTGTAAATGACTAGGGCTTTTAAAGCTTAATTTTATCTAACACTTGATTTCTGAGATATACCCCGTTTTTAATTTAATTTTTAATTTCAATTTTCTTTAAAACCATGTATCACACTCGATGTTTTATTTTTGTTTATTTTTTATATTTATATAATTTTTTTTATTCTTAGTATTTTTTTATAATTTTATTTTATAAAAAATGTTATTTAAAATTTTTATAAAAACTCCGTCAAAAAAGTATATAAGAAAAAAAATATCTCGGAAAGTAAAAGTGATAGATAAATTTTAGTTCGACAATTGCATTAGGCTTTAAAAATTCTATAAAGAAGCCATTCACAACAAAAAGAAATTTTGAGAATTAAAAAAATTACGGACCTTAATCCAAAGTGCAGACTTTTCAAAAAGCCCCCGTAGCGCAAAAACTGGTTCATATATCAAAATGCGGTTTTTACCAAAAATCTGGTCTTGAAATTTGAGACTCGCAACGGGAATTTCGTTTTCCTCTATCTTAAATTATGATGCTATTCCCATTTAAAAGTGCCGAATTTGAATCACCCTGTACATATGTACAGGGTGGTGAATTTAAATGAATGGCTGCATCTAGCAGATTAAAATTTGTTTACTTGTTTTAAAGATAAAAAATCGTCAACTTAAAACCCGACCCCACTTGCTAATATAACTAAAAACTGAAATATATGTTATTCAACTCCAGACTCAATTACCTTTCGTTTGATACCACACAAGCCATGTTTTGACTTAAACTTTAATTTTTAAAATCTACCCCGACCCTTTTTTTAAAAACTAAAATTTATTTTGTTTAACTCCAGACTCAATTACTTTTCGTTTGATATCACACACGCCATATTTTCACTTAAACTCTAATTTTTGACATCAACCCCCACCCTTTTTTAAAAATAAACTAAAATTCATTTTGTTTAACTCCAGACTTAATTACCTTTCGTTTGATATCACACACGCCATATTTTCACATAAACTCTAATTTTTGAAATCTACTCCCACCCTTTTATTTGGCTTGCGTTCGATGGATTTTGTTCATTTTTAAATGGGACCATCACCACCCAACACCCAGCCTAGGTACCAAATTTCATTTAAATCGGACAAGCGGTTTTTGAGTTATGCGGGTTGGTCGTTACAGACAGACAGACAGACGGCGCAATAAAAAAGTTTCAAAATCATCTGAAACGCAAAGATATATAAACATTTTTGAAATCGGAGCAACTTTTTTTTTCTCGAAAAAATTAGGATTACCATAGCTCACACTACTATAGTATAGTAGTAGTGTGAGCTAAAAAGAAAACAACGGAACATTTTTTTACATTCGTCAATTAAATTGTAAAAAATTATTATTATGTATTGAGAGGACCCACTTGTGGTACCTCATTCGAAAGTTTGCAAAAAAAATTGCATTTTTTTGTGCATTTTTTTGTGTTTATTCTAAAAAAAAACCTCTAGGTAAGTTCTCTAATTAGTGAGCACGGTAGAAGGTGGGGTTGACTTTGTGCCACTTTCGATAGTTTATACAAAGCAATTATTTTTCTTCGAAGTTTGGTTACAAACTAACCTACTTTGGCTACTAAAATACCAAAAAATATTTAAAACATTTTAAGAACCGAAGCCGTGGTTTGCAGAATATTGGTCACAATTTCACTTGCATATGAAAAGCACAGGGAAAAAACGTGCAAAGTCATTTTTTCTAAGAAAGTGGGTTATATATGCCAAATGATGTCTTAAGATGTGTATTATTTTCTGGAATGTTCAAACTGCGAAAAAACAGGCCGTGTCACAAGATATTACTAATAATTCATTTGGCCAACAGGGAAAGAACGTGCCAGTTTTAAACTTTCAAAATGTTATATCTTCAAACTAACTAAGAGTGACTTTGCACGTTTTTTTCTTGTGCTCTTCATATATGGGATAACTTTCTGACAAAAGAAACTTAGCATACATGACCAAATACTACTCTATTCGCTTAGAGGCCTTCATGCACTTTTCGTATTAATGCAAAGTTGACTCCACTGGTTAAAGCGCTTTCTTTCGGGAACACAATTCCACTTATTGAACATCTGTCAAACTCATGCCAAATACAATATGGCGGCTGAAACATGAAAAACAGAAGAAATTTGGAAAATTCACAACAATAAAAAGTTATTTTTAAACCCATTTTTTCAAACTAATTTTATTTTATTTGGATTATAGTGCACTTTTATAAAAACTATTAATCAATTTTTGTCTTGAGACCTAAATAAAAAGCAATGTAATATTTCAAGTTTGAGACAAATCGGTTAGTAAATAAGAAAGTCCGCCATTTTGGATCGGCCATTTTGATTTTTTTAAGTTTGATGATGAAACTGTATTTAGTGATCTCAGGCACTGCAAACTTTCAAGTTTCAGACAAATCGGTTTAAAAATAAATAAATCCGTCATAATAAAAAACGTTGGTTCGTCTCGCCTTCCTTTTTGTAAATACGTTATTTTTACTACAATTTACCAAATTGGTTCGAATTAGGTTATTTGGTGATTTACTAGAGCATTTTCTATTTTTTGTTTATTTTGCTTAATTTAACTAATTAAGTACCTAAAATTACTGGGTTATTTGCATTTGAAACTCTCGCGGTTTTAAAGGCAAACATTACAATTTGCAATAATTACGTTACTTTACTTAAAATGCATTTTGAGTTACTAAGGTTCCTAGATTCCTTCATCTTGGACCCTCGTAATCTCATTCCCTCCTACTTATCCCTTTACTCCACGCATATGGACTACCTACGCCACTGGCGACACGTGGGAGAACAATTGTGATAAGCCCATACAAAGGAGATGCTGCTACACATTCAATTTCGCCACCGAACTACCAAAACACGCGCGTGTTTTTAACGACTTACCTACCGCCTGCTGCGGTGTGATAAAAAACGGTTTCGATGATGTGTGTTCTCCCTTCGGACCAACATCCCGTAAATAAATGGTAAGTCAAATGCATTACTTTTACGTAACATACATTTGTTCATTGCAACACTGATCTGAAAGGTAGAACTAGACTATTCCAGAATTCCATGTACCAGCTTAGCCTATGAACCTTACTCCCTTAACCATACAGTCCACACCTAACATCTTTAACTTCCAGACAACCCTCCTTTCTGGACCACAGGGACACCCCATTTTGATCCTTAGCGACCCGGATTTCTGGAATCGTTTTTTTTGCCTTTACAGATTAGTTTCTTTACTGGTTTCAAATGCAAGAAAAACCCTTGTTTTTTCTACATGCTTACTTTAGAAAACCCCTAGGTTTCTAAAATACATTTTGCGATTATTTGGGCATTTTTTGTGTAAAAATTAAATATTTTTAACAAGAAATTTAGCCTTTTTATGCTAAAAAACACAGATAAAATCTGTAAACTGCTATGCTTTTTGTTTTCAACAAAGTCAGTTTTTCTGAGCTTTTTTGTAAAAAATACTTAAAATTTGAGTTTTTTTTTGTCGCTGAAAATAGGTTAAAATAGTTTCTGCAAAGTGCTATTATTATAGCCATTGTGCCTACACATTTGCAGATTGCTATTACTATATTTCGCTGTGCTCAAAAAATCTCCAAATTGCCATTACTCAGCGGCGTAGCGTGCCCGAAAGGACGGGGGGGGGGGGCGACAGCTAAAAAGGGCGCCTCTGAAAACTGATGAAAAATCTTGTGACAAAAAAAAAACAAAAAGGTCAAAAGGGCGCCCCTCACAAATCTTGCGACCAAAAAAAAAAAAAGGTCATCATGTGTGAGGGGGCGGCCGATAAGTCACAAGCGCGCCTCTCACGAATCTTGCGACCAAAAAAAAAAAAAAAAGGTCTTCATGTCGTTAGTTTCCTTTGGCACCCACTCAATTGGCCGTTACCGGCCCGACTTAATAATGCTGGGGCGCTTCGGCCACCTATGGGGCGCCACTACCCTTGGGGCGGGGCAACGAATACTATATTCAACTACGGATTTCTTTACTATAGCCATTTTATTGGCGAATTGCTATTATTATATCCATTTGCGGATTGCTATTACTGTATCCAATTGCGGATGCTTTACTATATTCATTTTTGCGTAAAAATTGCTCTGAATATATTTCTTTGCAGATTACTATTACTATGAGCTATGGTGATCCTAATTTTTTCGAGAAAAAAAAGTTGCTCCGATTTCAAAAATTTTTATATATCTTTGCGTTTCAGATGATTTTGAAACTTTTTTGTTGCGCCGTCTGTCTGTCTGTCTGTCTGTCTGTCTGTCTGTCTGTCTGTCTGTCTGTCTGTCTGTCTGTCTGTCTGTCTGTCTGTCTGTCTGTCTGTCTGTCTGTCTGTCTGTCTGTCTGTCTGTCTGTCTGTCTGTCTGTCTGTCTGTCTGTCTGTCTGTCTGTCTGTCTGTCTGTCTGTCTGTCTGTCTGTCTGTCTGTCTGTCTGTCTGTCTGTCTGTCTGTCTGTCTGTCTGTCTGTCTGTCTGTCTGTCTGTCTGTCTGTCTGTCTGTCTGTCTGTCTGTCTGTCTGTCTGTCTGTCTGTCTGTCTGTCTGTCTGTCTGTCTGTCTGTCTGTCTGTCTGTCTGTCTGTCTGTCTGTCTGTCTGTCTGTCTGTCTGTCTGTCTGTCTGTCTGTCTGTCTGTCTGTCTGTCTGTCTGTCTGTCTGTCTGTCTGTCTGTCTGTCTGTCTGTCTGTCTGTCTGTCTGTCTGTCTGTCTGTCTGTCTGTCTGTCTGTCTGTCTGTCTGTATGTATGTATCTCTGTCTGTCTGTCTGTCTGTATGTCTGTCTGTAACGACCAACGCGCATAACTCAAAAACCGCTTGGCCGATTTCAATAAAATTTGGTACCTAGGCTGGGTCTTGGGTCGAGATGGTCTTATTAAAAAATGAACAAAATCCACCGAACACAAACCAAATAAAAGGGTGGGGATAGATTTCAAAAATTAGAGTTTATGTGAAAATATGGCGTGTGTGATATCAAACGAAAGGTAATCGAGTCTGGAGTTAAACACAATACATTTTAATTTATTTTAAAAAAAGGGTAGGGGTATATTTCAAAAATTAGAGTTTAAGTGAAAATATGGCGTGTGTGATATCAAACGAAAGGTAATTGAGTCCGGAGTTTAACAAAATACATTTTAGTTTTTGTTTTTATTAACGGTGGGGTGGATTTCAAAAATTTGAGTTTAAGTCAAAACATGGCTTGTGTGGTATCAAACGAAAGGTAATTTAGTGTGGAGTTGAATAAAATATATTTCAGTTTTTAGTTATATTAGCTCACACGTACGCTATAATTATAGTACCTAGTGTGAGCTTAGGGGCCCATATATTGGCAGAGTACTTTTGCGTGCATACTAAATTTGAAAGGGAATTTGATTCTTGATTTTAAAATTTGTTTTTGTGCAAAGGCAGATAAATATTTTTACCAAATTAAATGATTTTGGTTTGCAGGTATTTATTTTTAAATTAAATACATAGTAGGTACCTACTTACTTACTTTTGAATTCGCGAGGCGAAGATAAAAACTTACACACAAGTTTTTTGTTACCAGTTTGCATCGGGTATTTTCTTTACTTTTTTGCGCTTATAGTTTGATTATTATAATTAAACATAGGATACTTATATTTATACATTTTTGATTTTTTGATAGCTTACCTAATTTTTGCCTACTTTTTTTTTGAATATTTTAAAAAATCATGTCTAGTACGGATAAAATTTTAAAGGCTAAAGCCTTGCGCTATAGTGCGATTTCACAGTTGAATTTGATCATTGAAGCTGCGACCCTAGCTAAAAATGACCCTGATCATCATAGCGGCTTTAAATTCAAATTTCGGACATTGACAAAAATCACATCACAAATTTGAATTTGTAGTACGGATAAAATTTTAAAGGCTAAAGCCTTGCGCTTTTGTGCGATTTCACAGTTGAATTTGATCATTGAAGCTGCGACCCTAGCTAAAAATGACCCTGATCATCATAGCGGCTTTAAATTCAAATTTCGGACATTGACAAAAATCAAAAAAGATTTTGAAAGACACCAAAATACTTTGTTAACGTTGGTAGCCTCTGATGAAACAAAGTGTCGAACTACCCTTTGAAGATGGAGGGCTTTTGAGCAGTACGATAGCTCCCATGGGCAGTCCCTGTGCCTCCACAGACCACCATGGTTTACTGCCTAGGTTAAAAATACCTCTCTTTCAAGGGGAATTTAAGGAGAACTTTTTGCAAGCCTTTAATGCTACAGTGCACAATAATAGGTCGCTGGGAAATTTTGAAAAATTTAATTTGCTTTTTACTAATTTCATTTCTGACATACCTATTCTTGTCGAAAATTATTTGAATGCATACCACACCTTGGTGGATAGGTATACAAATAAACGATTACAACCGGTGTGAAGATGGCAGATTAAGCTAGCAGATTTTTTCAGCCGATGACGCCCGAACGCGTAATTTACACTATACACTGCATAACAAAATTTTTGTAATTTGATGCTCAGCAGATTTTACTGGCAGATAAATTGGTGTGAAGATAGCAGATTTTTTTATGGAAAAAATAATATTTAATATTTTTGTTGTTTTTAAAGCTCTCAAACTTTTTAAAACTGAACCGAGCCGAACCGAACCTACTTATAAAGCTCTTAAAATCCTACTAACTCAAAACCCTCAAAACTCTACGGTTCTTTAGGATATGTCCTCAAGTTCCAGTACAACTACACAGCAGATTATATCTGCTATGTCTCCTGTTCCAAAACTTGACGTTGTCCCACCGGCAGAATTTGTCTACTCATAAAGCTCTTAAAATGGTACTCACTCAAAATCCTCAAAAACCCTACGATTCTTTAGAATAGGGCCTTAAGTATCAGTATACCCACCCAGCAGATTTTATCTGCTATGTCTCCTGCTCCGAAACTTGACGTTGTCCCACCACAGGCTCTACGCAGAATTTGCCTACCCATAAAGCTCTTAAAATTGTACTAATTCAAAACCCTCAAAAACCCTACAATTTTTTTAAAAAAAGTCCTAAAACCTCAGTATACCCACCCAGCAGATTTTATCTGCTATGTCTCCTGCTCCGAATCTTGACGATGTCGCACCTCAAGCTCTACGCAGAGTTTTCCTACTAATAAGGGTCTTTAAATCCTACTAACTTAAAATCCTCAAAAACCCTACGATTCTTTAGGATAGGGCCTTAAGTATCAATGTACCCACCCAGCAGATTTTATCTTCTATGTCTCCTGCTCCTAAACTAGACGTTGTCCCACCTCAAGCTCTACGCAGACTTTTCCTACTAATAAGGGTCTTTAAATCCTACTAACTCAAAACCCTCAAAAACCCAACAATTCTTTAAAAAAACGCCTAAAATCTCAGTATTCCCACCCAGCAGATTTTATCTGCTATGTCTACTGCTCCGAAACTTGACGTTGTCCCACCTCAAGCAGATAAAATCTGCTGGGTGGGTATACTGATACTTAAGGCCCTATTCTTAAGAATCGTAGGGTTTTTGAGGATTTTAAGTTAGTAGGATTTTAAGACCCTTATTAGTAGGAAAAGTCTGCGTAGAGCTTTACGTGCGACAACGTCAAGATTCGGAGCAGGAGACATAGCAGATAAAATCTGCTGGGTGGGTATACTGAGATTTTAGGAATTTTTTTAAAAAAATTGTAGGGTTTTTGAGGGTTTTGAATTAGTACAATTTTAAGAGCTTTATGGGTAGGCAAATTCTGCGTAGAGCCTGTGGTAAGACAACGTCAAATTTCGGAACAGGAGACATAGCAGATAAAATCTGCTGGGTGGGTATACTGATACTTGAGGCCCTATTCTAAAGAATCGTAGGGTTTTTGAGGACATTGCGTGAGCAGGATTTAAAGAGCCTGATGAGAAGGAAAAGTCTACGTTGAGCTTGAGGTGGGACAACGTCAAGTTTCGGAGCAGTAGACATAGCAGATAAAATCTGCTGGGTGGGTATACTGAGATTTTAGGCCTTTTTTTTTAAGAATTGTAGGGTTTTCGAGGGTTCTGAGTTAGTACCATTTTAAGAGCTTTATGGGTAGGCAAATTCTGCGTAAAGCCTGTGGTGGGACAACGTCAAGTTTCGGAGCAGAAGACATAGCAGATAAAATCTGCTGGGTGGGTATACTGATACTTAAGGCCCTATTCTTAAGAATCGTAGGGTTTTTGAGGGTTTTGAGTTTGTAAGATTTTAGGAGATTTATGGGTCGGTAAATTGTACGTATAGCCTGTGGTGGGACAACTTCAAGTTTCGGAGCAAGAGACATAGCAGATAAAATCTGCTGTGTGGGTATACTGAGATTTTAGGGCTTTTTTTTAAAGAATTGTACGGTTTTTGAGGGGTTTGGTACGATTTTAAGAGCATTACGGGTAGGCAAATTCTACGTAGAGCCTGTGGTGGGACAACGTCAAGTTTCGGAGCAGGAGACATAGCAGATGAAATCTGCTGGGTGGGTATACATATATTTTTTAAAAGAATTGTAGGGTTTTTGAGGGTTTTAAGTTAGTATGATTTTAAGAGCTTTATGAGTAGGCAAATTCTAAGTTGAGCTTGAGGTGGGACAACGTCAACTTTCGGAGCAGTAGACATAGCAAATAAAATCTGCTGGGTGGGTATACTGACATTTTAGGCCTTTTTTTAAAAGAATTGTAGGGTTTTTGAGGGTTTTGAGTTAGTACTATTTTAAGAGCTTTATGAGTAGGCATATCCTACGTAGAGCCTGTGGTGGGACAACGTCAAGTTTCGGAGCAGAAGACATAGCAGATAAAATCTGCTGGGTGGGTATACTGATACTTAAGTCCCTATTCTATGGAATCGTAGGGCTTTTGAGGGTTTTGAGTGAGTAGATAAGAGCTTTATGAGTAGGCAAATTCTACGTAGAGCCTGTGGTGGGACAACGTCAAGTTTCGGAGCAGGAGACAGCAGATAAAATCTGCTGGGTGGGTATACTGATGCCATATTCTAAAGAATCGTAGGGTTTTTGAGGATTTTGAGTGAGTAGGATTTAAAGAGCTTCATGAGAAGGAAAAACCTACGCTAAGTTTCGGAGCAGGAGAGATAGCAGATAAAATCTGCTGGGTGGGTATACTGAGATTTTAGGACTTTTTTTTTAAAATTGTGAGGTTTTTGAGGGTTTTGGGTTAGTACGATTTTAAGAGCTTTATGGGTAGGCAAATTCTACGAAGATCGTGTGGTGGGACAACGTCAAGTTTCGGAGCAGGAGACATAGCAGATAAAATCTGCTGGGTGGGTATACTGATACTTAAGGCCCTATTCTAAAGAATCGTAGAGGTTTTGAGGATTTTGAGTGAGTAGGATTTCAAGAACCTCATGAAAAGGAAACGCCTTCGTAGAGACTGAGGTGGGACAACGTCAAGTTTCGGAGCAGTAGACATAGCAGATAAAATCTGCTGGGTGGGTATACTGATACTTAAGGCCCTATTCTTAAGAATCGTAGGGTTTTTGAGGATTTTAAGTTAGTAGGATTTAAAGAGCATTATGGGTAGGCAAATTCTGCGTATAGCCTGTGGTGGGACAACGTCAAGTTTCGGAGCAGGCGACATAGCAGATAAAATCTGCTGGGTGGTTATACTGAGATTTTTGGACATTTTTTTAAAGATTTGTAGGGTTTTTGAGGGTTTTGAGTTAGTACGATTTTAAGAGCTTTACGGGTAGGCAAATTCTACGTAGATCCTGTGGTGGGACAACGTCAAGTTTCGGAGCAGGAGACAGCAGATAAAACCTGCTGGGTGGGTATACTGATACTTAAGGCCCTATTCTATGGAATCGTAGGGCTTTTGAGGGTTTTGAGTGAGTAGGATTGTAAGAGCTTTATAAGTAGGCAAATTCTACGTAGAGCCTGTGGTGGGACAACGTCAAGTTTCGGAGCAGGAGACATAGCAGATAAAATCTGCTGGGTGGGTATACTGATGCCATATTCTAAAGAATCGTAGGGTTTTTGAGGATTTTGAGTGAGTAGGATTTAAAGAGCCTCATGAGAAGGAAAAACCTACGTTAAGTTTCGGAGCAGTAGACATAGCAGATAAAATCTGCTGGGTGGCTATACTGAGATTTTAGGCCTTTTTTTTTAAGAATTGTAGGGTTTTTGAGGGTTTTGAGTTAGTACCATTTTAAGAGCTTTCTGAGTAGGCAAATTCTACGTAGAGTCTGTGGTGAGGCAACGTCAAGTTTCGAAGCAGAAGACATAGCAGATAAAATCTGCTGGGTGGGTATACTGATACTTAAGGCCCTATTCTTAAGAATCGTAGGGTTTTTGAGGATTTTAAGTTAGTAGGATTTAAAGACCCTTATTAGTAGGAAAACTCTGCGTAGAGCTTGAGGTGGGACAACGTCAAGATTCGGAGCAGGAGACATAGCAGGTAAAATCTGCTGGGTCGGTAAACTGAGGTTTTAGAACTTTAAAAAAAAAATGTAGGGTTTTTGAGGGTTTTGAATTAGTACAATTTTAAGATCTTTATGGGTAGGCAAATTCTGCGTAGAGCCTGTGGGGGGACAACGTCCAGTTTCGGAACAGGAGACATAGCAGATAAAATCTGCTGGGTGGTATACTGATACTTAAGGCCCTATTCTAAAGAATCGTAGGGTTTTTGAGGATTTTGAGTGAGTACCATTTTAAGAGCTTTATGAGTAGATAAATTCTGCCGGTGGGACAACGTCAAGTTTTGGAACAGGAGACATAGCAAATATAATCTGCTGTGTAGTTGTACTGGAACTTGAGGACATATCCTAAAGAACCGTAGAGTTTTGAGGGTTTTGAGTTAGTAGGATTTTAAGAGCTTTATAAGTAGGTTCGGTTCAACAACAAAAATATTAAATATTATTTTTTCCATAAAAAAATCTGCTATCTTCACACCGATTTATCTGCCAGTAAAATCTGCTGAGCATCAAATTACAAAAATTTTGTTGTGCAGTGTATAGTGTAAATTACGCGTTCGGGCGTCATCGGCTGAAAAAATCTGCTAGCTTAATCTGCCATCTTCACACCCGTACGATTACAAGCGTACCTTTACTGGAAGGCAATTGAAGGTTACTCTCCTCTTACTAAAGAGAACGCTACGCTACGAATTTGAGAAATTTGCTTGATTGCTTTTCTAAAAACTTAAGTGCTTTAAAGGTCATGGGTTTTAAAACAGAGTTTTGGGATTATATTATGGCACAAATGCTGTTGGATAGGTTGGACCCAACCATACGCAAGGCATTTGAGCAAAATTGTTGCTTAAATGAGATCCCTTCTTATGATAAAATTCGTGCTTTTGTTTCTAGCCATTGCATTGCGTTGGAACAAATACAACAAACTCAAGATTACTTAAAAAACAAAGACTTGCCAATTTCAAATCAGAAGAATCAAGCAAAGTTTCAAAATCGATCAGCTTTATTTGCTAATACTCAGAGAGCCTCCCAAAAATGCCTCCCAGTCCCCAAATGGTCAAAGTAGCTGTAATAATACTTCAAACCCTCAAATTGTTTGTTTTCTCTGTAAGGGTACTCATATAATTTACAGATGTCCTAGTTTTTTGGCTAAAACTCCCCAGCAACGTTTTGAGATTGTTAAACAACATAAAGCTTGTGTCAACTGTTTAGCATCTTATCACAGTTTACCCCAGCAATGCAAATCAGAAAAAAGATGTTTACATTGTGGCCAATTTCACCACAGCCTCTTACACTTTTTTCCTATTAATTATACGCCTACTTCTGTGAGTACCCCCTCTACTTCTGCAGTGCAAACCCCAAGGAGCCCCTTGGCTACCGAAATTAGTAGAACTACTAATACTATTGTTACCGGTATGTCTTTAAACGATCGTGAAGTACTTCTCTGTACCGCTTTGATACAAATACAGGATGTTTTTCAAAATTGGCACACAGTGCGCGCGATCTGTGACTCGGGTGCCCAATCGCCATTTATATCTAAATCATGTGCTGATAGTTTGGGCCTTCCTAAATTTAATATCGCCATGACTACAAAGCTTGGATCGAATGACAACCTCGGCAAAATCTGGAATTAATTGCAATCCTCTTTGCGCGATACTAATTTTGTCTTTAATTTTGATGCGATAATACTAGATAAAATTTGTAGTGATTTACCTCATTCCTCATTTTTCCTTTTCTCGCCAACTTAGAACTTGCTGACTTGCTTTAATAAAAGCGATAAAATTGATTTATTGTTGGGCGGCGATGTTTACCCTTACATTTTGCTAGATGGTCGTTTGTCTACGGGACCGAACAACCCTGTATGCATTAATACTATTTTTGGTTGGGGAATAATGGACAATCTTTCTCTTTGTCCTTCAACTACTAATCAAATTAAAACATTTTTTACTACGTCAATGAACGATTCGTTTGTCTAAAAAAAATCTACAACGATTTTGGCAAATAGATGACATACCAAATGTCAAGGCCATTGACCCTGAGGATGAATTTTGCGAAAATTATTTTATGAAAACTACCTCAAAAAATGGGGGGAGATATACTGTATCTTTACCATTCAAAGTTGCTGCTCCAGATTTTGGCGACACTCGATCCATTGTTCTACGTCGTTTTTTCTCCCTTGAGAAGAAATTGTTACAAAAACCTGATTTTTATGCTGCCTACAGCTCGGTTTTACAAGATTATTTAGATAGTAATCATATGCAACCGGTTTCTGCACCTTTGCCGACCGAAAACTCAAATTAGTTTTATATTGTGTTCAAAAAAGAGCACCCCTCTAAGGGTAGTTTTTGATGCGAGCATGCGCGCCCTTGGCAAGATCTCGCTCAATAACGCTCTTTATACTGGGCCCCCTTTACAAAAGGACAAAAAATTTTGCTACTTTATCGTTTGCATAATGTACAGGATGAGTTTAGTTGACCCTAGTCAAACTAATTTTCAACGAATAGTTTGGAGGTTCGGTCCAAACCAGCCTATTCAAGACTTCGAAATAAATAGAGTTTTATTCGGGGTCTCTTGTAGCCCCTTTTTGGCTATGAGAACTTTGCTGCAACTTGCTAGAGAGCATGAGGACCTTCCTCTTGCCTCAAAAATTATTGAGGAGTCAGTTTTTGTCGACGACGTGATTTCGGGAAGTGATGATTTTTTTAAGGCCACTGAGATGAAAAATCAATTAATCGAGTTACTTAGCTGAGGTGGATTCGAACTGTGTAAATGGGCAAGCAATTGTCACGAATTACTATCCGATCTTCCTGAATCACACATTTCGATGAAAGCTCTTTCTCTTGATGATTTAGATGCTGAAAATTCAACTTTGAAAATTCTCGGTTTAAATTGGAACCCGCATACTGATGATTTTTTTTATACTTTCGACTGTTCTCTTCAAACATGCACTAAAAGAACAATTTTGAGTAATTTGGCCCGCATTTAGGACCCTTTGTCTTTTTTGGCACCAATAGTTTTAATAACTAATTGTTCAATACTGTTGGGTGGAAGACTTAAACTGGGACGACCCTGTCAGCCCAGAAATTGTTTTTAAATGGGAAAAATTTAAAAATGAATTAAAGTTTTTGCATTCTGTTAAAATTCCCCGTCAAATAATTTTGCCTAATGCCAGTCAAATTCAGCTAGTAAGATTTTGCGATAGTTCGGAACGGGCTTATTGTGCTGTTACTTATATCAGAATTTTTTATTCTGATGAGAACATTAAAGTTTTTTTTGTTTGTAGTAAATCCAGAGTCGCACCTTTGCGTCGTAAACTAACTTTGCCAAGACTTGAGCTCTTAGGAGCTGTTTTGTTGGCTAGATTAATGGATTTTTTACTAGAAACATTTTCAAAAAAATAAAATTTGATAAAATTCTTGCTTTTACTGATAGCACAGTGACCTTATCTTGGATTCAGGGCTCTCCTCACAAATTTAAAACATTTGTTTTGAATAGAACGGCCTATATACAAGGAAAAATTAGCCCTGAGTTTTGGTATTATGTTCCTACTGAACAATATCCTGCTGACTGTGGTACTAGGGAGATGTATCCCTCTGATTTACAAAGATTTTATTTTTGGTTAGAAGGGCCTTCTTTTCTAAACCAACCTACAAATACTTGGGATTTTATGACAGTTACTTACGAGGGGAATGCAATTTTGGAAGAACAGAGGAAAAATATTTTTAACGTTTTTACTTGCGAACAATCTGTTGAATACTATGTAAAAAGCTTGTTAGAAAAATACAGTTCTCTTTTTAAAATTAAGAGAAGAGTTGCTTACTTTTTGCGAGGGTTACAAAAGTTTAAAAATCTCTCATATAATTTTACTACTGATTACCTTACGAATCAAGATTACTACCAAAGCTTGCTTTTTATTTCGAAGTGCGTGCAATCTTTTTCCTTTCAAAAGGAAATTGAATTACTAAAAGAGAAAAAACAGCTTCCAAAAGCATTTCAAAAATTATGTCCATTTTTGCATAATGAAAGCTACGACTTGCTTCGAGTTGGAGGCCGTTTATGCCATTCAAATTTATCGTACGATAAAAAATTTCCAATTCTTTTGCCTTCTAATGCAAAATTTACTGAATTACTGATTTTAGAATTGCATCGCAGTAATCTTCATTGTGCTATACACACTACAACTTTTTTATTAATGCAAAACTTTTGGGTATTGTCTGCTAAAAAGGTAGCGAGAAAAGTTTTAAATTCTTGCCATACTTGCTGGAAAACTAAGCCTTTCAACCCCCTATGGGTAACCTACCGAAATTTAGAGTTTCCGAAGCAAAGGTGATCGAAAATGTAGGCATAGATTTTTGTGGTCCGTTCACGATTAGTCTTGGTCGGATCAGAGGTGCAAAAACTATGAAAGCATATGTCTGCTTGTTTATCTGTTGCGCTGTTAAAGCCGTGCATTTAGAGTCTCTGATATGACATCCGAAGCTTTTCTGGCTGCTCTGCGCCGCTTCATAGCTAGAAGAGGACTATGCTCAAAAATCTATTCAGACTGTGGAACCAACTTCGTGGCATCTGAAAAATACTTGCGACAAATTTTTTCCGATTGCGTTAAAGGGGAAGGTATAGTTTGGTCTTTCAACCCACATGCTGCTCCCCACATGGAAGGCATTTGGGAATCAAACATTAAATCTCTAAAGACTCATCTTCACAGGGTAGTTGGAAATCAAATACTCACGTATGAGGAATTAAATACGGATTTAACCCAAGTTGAATCCATAATGAACTCACGTCCTTTATGTGCCTTAAGCACTGATCCTACTGATCTGGCGGTCTTGACTCCAAATAATTTTTTAAATTTAAGGCCTCCAGGTACAATACCCGATCCAAACTACTGCGATATTGCGTTAAACAGGTTGTCCAGGTGGCAACTGTTGCAGAGAATGCACCGCGATTTTTGGATTCGCTGGCATCGCGAATATTTGCACACTTTGCAAATTGCAAATGGCACCAACCTCTTGCGTCGATTGATATTGGTACCATGGTGCTAATTAAAGGCGAAAACTCAACTCCGTTGGATTGGCCCCTAGGCCGCATTGAAGACCTAATTAAAGGTTCTGATAATGTTCCACGGGTTGCTATTGTCAAGACTACTAAAGGTACCTACAAACGTCCTTTGGTAAAACTATGCGCCCTGCCTACAAATTAAAATCTCTGAAATGCCCCTGGGCATTCTCAGGGGGGGGGGGGGGGAATGGTTCGTCCCGCCTTCCTTTTTGTAATTACGTTATTTTTACTACAATTTACCAAATTGGTTCGAATTAGGCTATTTGGTGATTTACTAGAGCATTTTCTATTTTTTGTTTATTTTGCTTAATTTAACTAATTACGTACCTAAAATTACTGGGTTATTTGCATTTGAAACTCTCGCGGTTTTAAAGGCAAACATTACAATTTGCAATAATTACGTTACTTTACTTAAAATGCATTTTGAGTTACTAAGGTTCCTAGATTCCTTCATCTTGGACCCTCGTAATCTCATTCCCTCCTACTTATCCCTTTACTCCTACGCATATGGACTACCTACGCCACTGGCGACACGTGGGAGAACAATTGTGATAAGCCCATACAAAGGAGATGCTGCTACACATTCGATGTGTTTTTAACGACTTACCTACCGCCTGCTGCGGTGTGATAAAAAACGGTTTCGATGATGTGTGTTCTCCCTTCGGACCAACATCCCGTAAATAAATGGTATGTCAAATGCATTACTTTTACGTAACATACATTTGTTCATTGCAACACTGATCTGAAAGGTAGAACTAGACTATTCCAGAATTCCCATGTACCAGCTTAGCCTATGAACCTTACTCCCTTAACCATACAGTCCACACCTAACATCTTTAACTTCCAGACAACTCTCCTTTCTGGACCACAGGGACACCCCAAACGTAAATTGTAGTGTTACCAGGTTACCAAACACTACAACTACCAAGATTCAACAGTCGACTTAATGGATTTAACATTACTTAACAAAAACAAATTTCAAAAAAGTTGCGTAAAGGATTTTTTAAAGATGTTTTTATATAAATAATATATTTTGTTTTTCATCTACACATTTTATCAAAAAATTTTTTTTTATTCCGGCGCCGAGTTGGCCCGGCGTCCAGTTGGCGGGGCCGAGTTGACCCGGCGCCCAGTTGGCGGCGCCGAGTTGGCGGCGCCGAGTTGGCGGCGCCCAATTGTCCCATTCCGTTTCAATATGTCCGACCTGCGGTTTTGCACCAACGTTTTCCCGACTATTTTTTATACCTTATGGTAACGTCTAGGAACCTAGAGGGCACATCGGTGGAAAGGTAATTTATAGCTCTAAAAAAAACTACTACGTTATGGTGCAAAATCGTGGGCCGGCCATCTGCAAACCGTCATATTTGACAGAATATAGACTACAAAAAATAAAAAAAATAGCTCACGTTATTAAGAATGGTCAAATACCAAATTGCAAATAATGCAAGGACCTAAAACTATAAACAACAAGTGAAATTAAAGAAAGAAAAATAAGAAAAAAAAATTCTGCTTCGGCCGGGGATCGAACCCGGGATCTCTTTCTATCTAGGCAAACATTCTACCACTGAACTGCCGAAGCCATACATAAATTTTCGGAAAACTTCCATCTATGCAGGCCGCGGTGTCTCAGTACAAGAATGAGAAACCCTCAGGGAATTAACTCGACCAAGTCATCCAACTGATCTCTCTAAATTCTTCTTTCCCACTGTCAAAGGTATGGTAACTCAAATTAGACGTAAAGAATCAACGTCTGAAAGCATGAGATCAGAAATTTTAACACACGAAAAGGTGATCTCATGCCTTCAGACGTTGATTCTTTACGTCTAATTTGAGTTATCATACCTTTGACAGTGGGAAAGAAGATTTTAGAGAGATCAGTTAAATGACTTGGTCGAGTTAATATCCTGAGGGTTTCTCGTTCTTGTATTGAGACACCGCGGCCTGCATAGATGGAAGTTTTCAGAAAATGTATTTATGGTTTCGGTAGTTCAGTGGTAGAATGTTTGCCTAGATAGCAAAAGATCCCGGGTTCGATCCCCGGCCGAAGCAGAAAACTGTTCTTATTTTTCTTCCTTTAATTTCACTTGTTGTTTACAGTATTAGGAATGGTATTGGCCTTTTTATTTTTGAAGCATTTTTACCACTTTTAAAACCTTTCTGCAAAAGTGAAATTTTGGTGTCTGGGGGTTCCCTCAGGTCAATCTCGTAGTTTGTCGAGCAGACCTCGAAAACTTTTGAACTAATGGTAAAAATAAAAACCAATGTGGATACAAGTTGTCAATACATTTTTTTTGTATCTTGTAATTTTTTTGTAAAATCAGCAGTTTCTTTTTTTTAAACGCAAAAACCCAAAAAAAAAACATGATGTTGAGAAATATATTTTTTTAAGCCACAGAAACATTAAAAATGCAAGTGATTAATAGTTTTTATAAAAGTGCACTATAATCCAAATAAAATAAAATAAATTAAAAAAAATCGGTAAGGAAGTAAAAAAGTTGTGAATTTTCCAAAATTCTTCTCTTTTTCAAGTTTGAGCGGCCATATTGTATTTCGCACGAGTTTCACAGATGTCCAATAAGTGGAAAAGGTAAGGGCTTTTAACCCCTGAAGTCAACTTTGCATTAGCACGAAAAGTGAATGAAGGCCAACGGGTCAAGTCGATCAAGATTTTTTCAGCAATAAGCTTTAGTTCTAGGTTAATTTGTAGACTAGGTTAATAAAAAAAAACTAAATTCCTTTAAGCGAAAGAACTTGTAAGACATCTGTCACAAAGTGATCCCAATTCCCAAAAACAAAATATTATAAGGCTTTTTTTTTGTCGTCTGTGACCAAAATCTACATGAGCGAGTCCCTGGCGGCCTGCTGTAGTATGGTGGCATCGCTATAAACAACAAAAACATTGTTACAAATTCACCACGATTTTTTTAAATACTAAAATCTGTCAAAATTTCAAGCTCACATTTTGTTAAAATTATTAATTTTTACTTCACCAGGTTGGTGATTCGACTTATTAAAAAATAGCCAAAACTATAGCGAACACTACACACAACTTATATCTTGGCTAAATAATATAGTTTTTTTACAAGCTTTTATTTAACTTTACCTGTATGTATGTATGTATGTGGGTATGTATGTAATCAAATCTTGCAACTCATTTTTGAAGAACTTCCAAACATCCGATTAACTTCAAATTTCGCATAGCGTCTTAGTTCCGATGACAATATAATAATATGGTTTCATCCGGTACCTACCTCCCTCCTAACGTGGGGGGTGGAGAGGGGGTAAAACTTTAGTTCAACCAAAATTGGTATCTGGGGGTTTTTGAGTATGAGAATTACGAATTTTTGATCAGATTATAAAAATTCAATATGGCGCATTCAAATTGGACGATTTAATGTCAAGTTTTTCTGATTACTTTTAACTGACTTCCACGTATCCGATTGACTTCAAATTTCGCATACCGTTAGAGTTCCGATAAAAATCCAATAATGTGGTATCACTGACTGCCTATCTCCCCCCTAACGTGGAGGGCGGAGAGGGGGTAAAATTTTAGTTTGTTGGATTTCCACCAAAATTGGTATCTGGGGGTTTTTGAGAATGAGGATTACGAATATTTGATCTGATTACAAAAATTCATTATAGCGGATTCAAAATGGACGATTTAATGACGATTTTTTCTGATTACTTTCAACTGACTTCCACGTAGGTATCTGATTGATTTCAAAATTCACATGTTCTCTCACTAAAAAGGGGGGGGGGGCGTAGAAGAGGTAAGGCTTTAGTTTGTTCGATCTCGACCAAAATTAATTAATCCTTGCGTATAATGATCATAATAATAACGACAGTTTTAGCATATGTCGCCTTTGTTGGACGGCCTTCTCATCGAAGACTTAGATATTTTAAAATTGACTGGAAAGACTCCCTGCAATATCGATGCACAAGCTGAAATGCATAGACTTATACAAATCTAAAGATTAAAAAATAAATTTAGAAAAAAAACTTTTTGAAAACAAGCTTTTATAAAATGGACTAAAAAGCATAAAATAATATTTTAAGTGTTCTGATATCATAATAATAAAAGCGATGGGCGTATTTAATATTAGGTAAATGCCCGAATGAACCGAACCGAACCATGCGCATTTGGTGGATCGTCCACAACAGATGATGACTCTTCTTTTTGAATGTGACAAAATAAATCGACACACAGCCGGTCGCGGATGATCTGCCTAATATGAAGCAGGCGTAATAATGTCCATCCATATCAGAAAAATGTAAGAGTAGCTTGAGTAGGGTTGGGTTGGGTTAAGTTGTCTACCCTTACATTTCTCTGCTATAATATAATGAATTTTCACTAACTAGGCTAAAACAAAAACGGGTAAATTTCTTTTAATACGCCCATCGCTTTTATTATTATGATATCAGAAGACTCAAAATATTATTTTATGCTTTTTAGTCCCATTTTATAAAAGCTTGTTTTCAAAAAGTTTTTTTTTCTAAATTTATTGTTGCATAAGATAAGGTATACAGAAAACGTAAAACATTCAGATTTCTTACAATTTATATAAATGGCCCGCACAGCTGTTTGTCGAATTGTCCAACGTTGACTCCTAGACGGAACCGCGCGCTTTTTTGGAGTCCGTGATCACGTGTTTCGTGATGATTGGTTGATACACTTTAAAATTGTAACCGATTAAATTCCGAGAAGATCTTTCACAAAGTCACCTGCCAGGCAAAAAGGTACCACGTTCTACGGTACCAAACGATCAGCTAAATTTCATTTTGTTTCATTTTCAGAATGTTCACATAAAGCCAGAGCCTTTAGACGAGGACGAATCTAGAAGCGAACTTCACCAGCAAATCCAGATTAAAGAAGAGCCACTAGACAGCCCACCGACGCTTACTCCCTTTATCCATGAGGATGATGACTTTTTGGGGACCCCAATCCCTGCTGATCAGATTAACACATATATTGATGGTAAGTTCATGTCACCAATCAACAGAGAAATAATAAAAGGGAAGAGAATTTAGTGGCATAAATAAGAAAAATATGATAACAAAAATATTTTACCTCAGATTGGATATGAACCTTTGTGATTAATACTTAAATAGTTCAAAACATTTTGATTATTTTTGGTACACTACGCTTTTCGATATAAAAAAAAAATTGAAAAAGTATGAGTACAAAAAGGATAAAAAAAACATTGGAGTTTTTGTAAATTAAAAAACGGTCAATTACAGACAAAGTGCAGGACAAAAATAAAAAAATATACCCAAAGTGACGTTTTTTCGACCCAATTTAATTAGTATAGTGTTGATTGGTTGGAAGGGGTCAAGTTAAACAAGAAATCTTTTTCTGTCTACACCGACGTTTCGGCCCTTTATTGGGCCATCCTCATGGCACTAAAATACAACAATACATTTTTAGGATCTCACCAAAATAAACTTATGACAAATAATTTCTTTTTTTTTTCGTTAATTTGTAAAAATGTTTAAATAAGTTTTATCATTAAAATGTTTACAAATTTTTTTTTAACTAGGACTTTAAAAACAAAATAAAAAAAATAATTAAATAAAATAAAATTAATTAGAATATCACAATCAGACCTATTGCAGATGACGAGACCAAATGGTGATAAAAATAATAAAAAAGCAATAATAATAAAGAGAAACATAGATACACACAATAAAACAAATTCAACAAAGTGACTTATTAGTTACATAATCTAAAGGAAACAACAAAAGAAACAACCAAAATAAAAAGAAAAAAAAAACATAAAATTGAAAAGCAAAAAGGTAAAAATTTACTGAAAACTTTAGATTTGCTTTGTCAAATTTATAAAATTAAATGTAGATTTTACAAGCATTTTCGACTTTCTAATAATTTTAAATATTATTAATAATAATATATTCTTATTATATTATAATTTCTTCTTAGATAACATTTACAAACTCGAATTTCAGAACACCAAAGAAGCGTTTTACCAATTAACCTTTATACCTCTACTAACAAAAGCAAGGGGTCATCAAATGACGTCTCTTGTTCGTCGAAAAGTGGTCATTTGGATGACCAGCAGGTCATCTACCAAAAAATGTTGTCTTTAAGGCGTCAGTTACTTGACGTCTTTTCGTAGTGAAGTTTTTGACGTCTGAAAAACGTCATAAATTGGTCACTATCCACACTGCACACTTTGTCCAAGGGACATACACTCATACTTACATAGATGGTGCCCCAGTCAGTACTTGACCGGATTTATACGGAATGTGGGGGTACGTATGTAAAATAAATTAAATATTAAATCAAGACAAACTTCAAGGCTTCTTTCGCTTCAAGCTTCAGGAGATGTGTAAGTCTAGGTATAGGTCTATTTTGATTTGTACCTGACAGACGAACACCGCTGTACCTGTTCCAGCACTTTCAGGTCTAAGTCACAGAAGAGTCAGCCACCATCTGTGTCTAAGTTTCCTTCAGTGTTCTCAACTGCAGGGAATATTTCATATATTCAGACGAGTTTAAAAAAAGTCATAAATAGGTTTGTGTCTGTCTGATGTTCTGATTTGGTCCTAAATACGTCATATTGCTGACGTCTTTAAAACGTCTAAAAATGACGTCATTTTGGGTATGTCTTTTGAACGTCATTTAAAGGTCATTTACACGTCAGGTTAGAGACGTCAATGGTCATTAAAAATTACCTGTTTTTGACGTTTAAAAAACGTGACCTTGCTACCTGGGCTTTAGTTACCTACATACCTTTGATTTCTCCAATACAACAGTTCTCAATCAAAACAATAAAAAACGAATTTTTTAGGAAATGTTAAAGAAAAGAAAAGACAAAAATAGCATAAATAAAAAAACGGACACCGAGGATCTCAGCACATCTTATTTCAACTTAATTAAAGTTTGTAAAAATTAAATATTATAACAAAAAAAGATTAACCACATTAACCTAACACATTTTTTTATTTGAGTCACTATATACATTGTTTATTTAACCCACTCTATATAAATTTTTTAATACTAAGTACCAGTTTTTTGTTGGACGCCGCCGCAATTGTCTTGTTTTGTTTTTGATTTATTCCGTTGCCAGCTGAGAAGAAATTATAATACAATAACAATATATTATTTTTAATAATATTTAAAATTATTAGAAAGCCGAAAATGCTTGTAAAATCTACATTCATTTTTATAAATTTGACAAAGGAAATCTAAAGTTTTCAGTAAGCACTTTTTACATTTTTCCTTTTTGCTTTTTAATTTTAAGTTTTTTTCTTTTTGTTTTGGTTGTTTCTTTTGTTGTTTCCTTTAGATTGTGTAACTAGTAAGTCACTTTGTTGAATTTGTTTTATTGTGTGTATGTATGTTTCTCTTTATTATTATTGTTTTTTATTATTTTTATCACCATTTGGTCTCGTCATCTGCAATACGTCTGATTGTGATATTCTAATTAATACGGGGTACGGGGTAGACCTCGTCAGATGTCTATCAGGGGAAATGAATCGACCCCTGCCCTCCGTAGATTCCAGGTACTCTCTGACCCGGAGAGTTAGCACCTGTTTAGGGTCCCATTCCCAGGGTTACGGGAGAAGACCACATCGGTATGAAAGGCGGAGAGGATGGACCTCGGTACGGTGATCATAGCGCAGGTGGCAACCCTTTCTTTTAGGGATAGTATAAAAGAAGAAGATGCTGCCTTGTAGTACCGGCGTTGGAATCGTCAAAGGCTAGGGGAAGAAAACCTCGATCAAAAATCACCTGGTCCTCCAGGTTGGGGGTTGGGGCATTAGACTAACTCTCTGATACCCGGAAAAAACGTACACTGTTAAAAAACCCAATCAAACGCCTCGGAAAGAAATGAAAAACCTAAGACGAACCAAGCAAAGAAACAGGAATATGATTTTTGGTACATGGAACGTACAAGGAATGAGTCGAAAAGTGAATGAAATAGTCCATGAGTGCAGCAGAATGAAGGTTGACCTTGCTGTACTAACAGAAACGAAGAAGAAAGGAAAAGGATCTGAAAACCTAGGACAGTATGACCATTTCTATAGCGGAGTGGCAAAAGAAAAACATGCTCAACAAGGAGTATCTATTTTGGTCAACAAAAGATTTAGAAAATATATCACCAACTGGGAAGCAGTAAATGAACGGCTAATAAGAATGAATATAACAATAAAAGGAATGAGACTTACGATTTTTGGAATCTATGCGTATAATGACGATGCAAATGTAGCCGTGAAAGACAATTTTTTTGAAGAAATCCACAATGAAATATCAGCAGTAAGTACATCTAGAGAAATTGTAATATTGGGAGATTTAAATAGTAGAACAGGTAACAGAGTAAATGATCTGACAGTTGGCCAATATGGAGAAGATGTTGTTAATGACAATGGAAACCGGCTTATCACAGTATGTGAGTAATTAGACCTAAAAATCCAAAACGGTTTTTTCCAACATAAGAAAATACACAAATATACCTGGACCAAACCCTCACAAAACCTGAAATCCGTCATTGATTATCTTATCACTAAACAAAAGACAAAACTAAAAATTCAAGATGTCAGAACAAAGCGTGGATCAACATGCGGAAGTGATCACTATTTTCTGGAGACCAAAATTCTCTTTCCTTATCAAGGCCGAAGCCTCCATCAACAAAATCTTGATGATACAGTGAATGAGGAAATTGATCACTGTCAATATAATCTACTAAGCCTAGAACATGACAGCGTAAAAAACTTATACAAAAAGAGACTGAACGAAAAACTTAATTCAAGTTCAGGTGAAACCCCAGATGAGGAATACGAATGTATCACATTAAGCATCCATCAAGCTGCAAAAGAAGCACTAGGATTAGTGGAAGAAACTCCTAAAAGAACAAAACCATACTGGTGGGATGCTGAGATTGAAAGTGAAATAAAGGAAAAAAGGAAATTATATCACATGTACTTATCCCAAAAGACAGATAGAAGCAGAGAAGAATACAAAATCGTGCAATCAAAGGTGAGAAGAATGATCAGTGATAAGAAGAATCAATCATGGATGCAAAAGTGCCAGAAAATAGATTCTTACTTAGGAGGTAGGAGAAGTACTGAAAGCTGGAAAACTATAAGATCGATCAAAAAAGAAACTTGCAGAGATATTATTTCACCAATACCAGACAAAGAATGGGATGAGCATTTTAAAAAACTTTTAACTGAAGATAGAGCAGAATTCAAGGAAGACGAAAGAGACAATATCATTAGAACGATGGGATCTCCAGTACCCCTCACAATATCTGAGGTCAAAAACGTGTGCAAAACCTTAAAAAGCGGCAAATCTGCCGGACCCGGAAATATCCCAGCTGAACTTATTAAATATGGCACTGAAGAATTGTTTTGTAGATTACGGAATCTTTTCCAAAGATATTTAAATGGAGCTGTAGTACCAACTGAGTGGAAAACGTCATATATATCCACAATACACAAAAAAGGAAGGAAAGATATATGTGACAATTATAGAGGTATATCTGTAACTAGTACGCTAAGCAGAATATATGGCAAAATAATAAGAAATAAAGTGGAGAGCGAATATAAAGATATGGAGGCAGAAGAACAAGCTGGTTTCAGGGCGGGTAGATCGACTTCAGATCATCTCTTTTGTATAACCCAAGTTATTGAAAAGAAAATGGCATACGGACAAGAGCTCCATCTGCTTTACGTAGATTTGCAGAAGGCATATGATAGTATACCACTAAATCTACTTTGGAAAGCGTTGGAAAAGACAAACATAAGCGTACAACTAATTAAGGCCATCAAAGAGTTATACCGCAATAGTAAGGCAAAAGTTAAAATAAAAGCAAAACTAACCAAAGGCTTTCAAGTAAATAAAGGTCTTAAACAAGGTTGCTGTATCTCGCCTACGCTCTTCAAGATATATTTGGAACAGGTCCTTAAAGTCTGGAAGAGAAAATGCCAAAACATGGGAATTCCGTTGAATGAAACCACCTTGTATACTTTATGTTTCGCCGATCATCAGATAGTGGTGGCTCAGGATTATGACGACCTCGAATATATGACACGAAAACTAATAGAAGAGTACAATAAGTGGGGACTAGAGGTTAATATCAATAAGACAGAGTATATGTGTATTGGTGGAACGAAACAGGATCTAATCTTAAATACTGGGCAGCGAATTCAGTCCTGTGATGAGTATAAATACTTGGGTCTGAAAATTACAGCTGACGGAACACTAGACAAAGCTATAAAAGATAGAAACGTTCAAGGAAGAAGAGCAATAACTTTATTACATAGAATAATTTGGGACCAAAGTATATCAAAACATAACAAAAAGCTTATATATAACACAATTGTAAAGAGTATTATTACATACGGCTCAGAGGTGTGGCCAATCAAAGGTAGAACAGAAAAAATGCTTTCCGCTACGGAGATGGACTATTGGAGAAGAGCAGCAGGGAAATTAAAAAGAGAAAGAGTTACCAATCAAAGAATAAGAGAAATTATGACAGTGGGTGAACGTACTCTAGTGGATGATATAAGAACAAAACAACTGGTGTGGTACGGACATGTACAAAGAATGGATGATGGAAGACTACCTAAACAAATATTACAATGGAAACCAACTGGCCGAAGAAAACGAGGAAGACCAAGGAGAAGCTGGAGAGAAGGAATAGATAGTGAAATAAGAATAAGAGGCCTAGATGATGAATTATGGGCAAACAGAAACGAGTGGAGATTGGGTATCGGAAGACGTAGAACGTTGTGAAACCGATAAATATATATATATAATTAATTTTATTTTATTTAATTATTTTTTTATATTTTGTCAAGTAATGTGTATGTTTAGTTTTTAAAGTCCTAGTTAAAAAAAAATTGTAAACATTTTAATGATAAAACTTATTTAAACATTTTTACAAATTAACGAAAAAAGAAAATAAATTATTTGTCATAAGTTTATTATGTTGAGATCTTAAAAATTTTAGTGCCATGAGGATGGCCCAATAAAGGGCCGAAACGTCGGTGTAGAAAGAAAAAGATTTCTTGTTTAACTTGACCTCTTCCAACCAATCAACACTATACTAAAATAAATTGGTAAAAAAAAGTTTTTAAGTCACAAGCTTTTATAAAATGCACTAAAAATTTTCTAATATTATCATAATTATAAAAGCGATTGCCGACTGATGGAAATTTTGACGATGTTAGCACGATAAGATATCCGTATCAATTAAATATCACTATTTGCAAGAATCAATCTAGCAGAAAAATGCAGAGGTACCAAACCCACCCAACCCTAGCCAAGATACCCCAGCATTTCTCTGACCTGCTATGTTGAATATTCTTTAAGTGTTTAGATCACAAATTTAGATTAACTTATGCTTTGATGTGCGGCCATCGCTTTTATTATTATGATAATATTAGAAATTTAGAAAATTACTTTTTAATTTTTAGTGCATTTTATAAAAGCTTGTGACTTAAAAACTTTTTTTTACCAATTTATTTTCTATTTCTTAGTCTCAGCTATCTACTCTATTAAATGAAAATATTTGCTCAATAACAGAACAGAAGAGTTTATTCTAGATTATAATGAAATCGCTGATCGTGAGTTGTTTGGAAACTCATTTTTCTATTGGGCGAAGGAGAGGGTGGGGGTAGAGGTAGAAATATATTTTTTGTTTGGGCTGTATTGCCATCGGACCTTTATGCACATACCAAATTTTATAAAAGTCATTTGAAGTGAAGTGTGTCAAAAACGCATTTTTTATGGAAGGGGGTGGGGGGTAGGGTGGGAGGACATTTTTTCATTATTGTTGTATTGTCATCGGACCACTATATGTATACCAAATTTCAACCAAATCGGATAATGGGAAGTCTGTCAAAAACGCATTTTTCTATAGATGGGGGTGGGGGTAGGAGTGGTAGGATTTTTTTTCAATGTTGTATTGTCATCGGACCACTATATGTATACCAAATTTCATCCAAATCGGATAATGGGAAGGGTGTCAAAAACGCATTTTCTATGGAAGGGGGTGGGGGTAGGGGTGGGAGGATATTTTTTTCCTGATATTGTATTGTCATCGGATCACTATATGTGTACCAAATTTTATCCAAATCGGATAACGGGAAGTGTGTCAAAAACAAATTTTTCTATGGAAGGGGGTGGAGGTAGGGGCGGGAGGATATTTTTTTCTTATTGTTGTATTATTATCGGATCACTATGTGTATACCAAATTTCATCCAAATCGGATAACGGGAAGTGTGTCAAAAACAAATTTGTCTATGGAAGGGGGTGGGGCTAGGGGTGGGAGGATATTTTTTTTAAATGTTGTATTGTCATCGGACCACTATGTGAATACCAAATTTCATCCAAATCGGATAATAATAAGTGAGTCAAAAACGCATTTTTCTATAGAGGGGGGCTGGGGTAGGAGTGGTAGGATTTTTTTTTCAATGTTGTATTGTCATCGGACCATTATATGTATACCAAATTTCATCCAAATCGGATAACGGGAAGTGTGTCAAAAACAAATTTTTCTATGGAAGGGGGTGGGGGTAGGGGTGGGAGGATATTTTTGTTAATGTTGTATTGTCATCGGACCACTATGTGAATACTAAATTTTATCCAAATCGGATAATGGGAAGTGTGTCAAAAATGCATTTTTCTATAGATGGGGGTGGGGGTAGGAGTGGTAGAATTTTTTTTTTGAATGGTGTATTTTCATCAGACCACTATATGTATACCAAATTTCATCCAAATCGGATAATGGGAAGGGTGTCAAAAACGCATTTTCTCTGGAAGGGGGTGGGGGTAGGGGTGGGAGGATATATTTTTTTAAATGTTGTATTGTCATCGGATCACTATATGTATACCAAATGTCATCCAAATCGGATAACGGGAAGTGTGTCAAAAACACATTTTTCTATAGAAGGGGTGGGCGTAGGGGTGGGAGGATATTTTTTCTTAATGTTGTATTGTCATGGGACCACTATGTGTGTACCAAATTTCATCCAAATCGGATAATGGGAAGTGTGTCAAAAACGCTTCACAAGATTTGATAGTTAGTTAGACAGAACATCTAAAGCTAAATAAAAGCTTGTAAAAATAAACCTACACAAACAGTCGTAAGTAGTCCTTTTATTTCTATTATACATTTTGAAAAAGACAAAATTATTATCTACTATATATCAATTCACAATAAGTATACCAAATTTTAACATTAATAATTTTTTAAAAATATTCACTCTCATATTTTAAGCCATAAGCCAAACTGATTGTCATTTTGAAATTCACGATTGTGATTGCAATGAAAACATAAGTTTTTGTTCGTTTAGTTTTTACGTCCCTTATTAAAAAGTACTACATGTTTCACAAGTACAATTTAAACAAAAAATAATTCTAAAAATCCGTTAAATGTTTGGTAGTGATCGTGGAACCAACAATTTAAAAACGCTGTTACGTTTTTTTGGGGAAATAGCTTTTAAATATTGGAGTCTCGTCTAAATCACTCTAAGAAAAGATCTTTAATTGTGTGTTTTAGATGACACCTACTGCTCTATATGCAATAAGACATTTACCAAATCAGCAAACAAGCGGCGCCATGACACCTACCTTCACAACAAGGAAAAAACTCCTATGCAGAGAAGTCAAATATCGGAGCTTCCCAGGGTTTCAGGTAACGACTTAAACAGCACCCGCCCAGCTTTCGACAAAAACTTCAGAAAACCTTTTATAACGCAAGATGTTAGTGAAAACGGAGATACTGATCCTGATCCCACTGAGTCAAAGGACACCAACGAGGGTAAGATCTTTACTATTAATAATAATTGGCCACTGACCAAGGGTGTCGGTATCTCACCAGAGACACGACCCCTTTAAGATTAAAATTACATTTTTGTGATTTAAAGATAATTTTACTATTTCCAAGAGTGTATGTATTATTTTTTAAAGTGTAAATTTCTTATAGCACTTTTTGTGGGTACTGAATTGAACTGAGCCGTCACGCTCGGCTATGTAACGCTCATTCGGGTGAAGTCGGCTCGAGTCGACTAACTGTGAGAGGAACAGTCAGCAGAACGATATGATGATGCAGATGAACGCCACTCAGAGCAAAATTTACCAGAGTAATTTATACCCAATTATAATTATATAAATGTTATTACATTGTGTATTACTTTGTCAATATACAACGCAAAAAATCATGTACAGGGTGTCCCAAATTGGGCACTTTTAGGGGGTTTAAGGTACTTCTAGGGGAGACAGAGAAAAACTGCCAACGCATTGCGAGGCTCAAATTTCAAGAGAAGACTTATAGTGAAAACCGCATTTTGAAATATCGTCTCGTCTTTGAGCTACGGGGGCTTTTTGAAAAGTCTGCATTTTTGAAGGGGGTCTATAACTTCGTTATTAGTGAAAATTTTGATTTAGAGTAACTTGCAGTTTTATAGACTTTGTCACGAAGAATTCACCCGCATAATTATATTTTAACTGTCACTGTTAGTTTTTGAGATATGACATAAAGTTGCATTTTTTCTTCTGGAATGGCCTATATTTTAATTAATTTTCGAATTCGTCATTGAATTCTTTTCAAAATGATGTATCATATGTCATAGTTTGATTGAGCGGTTTAGGAGTTATTCAGCTTTTTCACTTATTTCTAGTGCGTTATAATTTCCTGCTGAGGCAGGTAAAGGCACTCCAGTATTTTTATTATTTTACACAGTCACAAATATAGTAAGGCTGGTTTGGAAAAATTATAATTCAGCTGACGGCCCTCAAAGCCTAGTTATAAAAAGTTTTAAAAAATGATACATATATCAAAATAAAATTAAAACGCTTTTGTGCAAAATAATTTCATATCAAAGCGTAATGTCAAATTGTTTAAACAATTAAAAACAATAACAAAACGCCAAGACGCAAGGCCAACTTGATTTGCATAGTATAAGACAACAAAACTCTAGGAGCATTGAAGTAGGATTTGACCGCAAGGCTTTCACGTCAATGGCTCATGACGTCATTCAACGCACACTAGACAAAAATAAAAAACTTTAATTATCTCCAAAACCGCTCGATCAAACTATGACATATGATACATCATTTTGAAAAGAATTCAATCACGAATTCGAAAATTAATTAAAATATAGGCCATTCCATAAGAAAAAATGCAACTTTATGTCATATCTCAAAAACAAAAAGTGACAGTTAAAATTAAATTTAGCGGTTGAATTCCTCGTGACAAAGTCTATAAAATTGGAATTTACTCTAAATCAATATTTCCAATAATAACGAAGTTATAGACCCCCTCCAAAATGCAGACTTTTCAAAAAGCCCCCGTAGCTCAAAGACGAGACGATATTTCAAAATGCGGTTTTCACTATAAGTCTTCTCTTGAGCCTCGTAATGCGTGGTCAGTTTTTCTCTGTCTTCCCTAGAAGTACCTTAAACCCCCCAAAAGTGCCCAATTTGGGACACCCTGTATTTCGTATTATTGATTTCGCCTTCGAGAACTACAGCTGCCAGCAAAATAATGTGGTTACGATGAGCTATAAGGGGGAGTTAAAAATGTTTAGTTTTAAAATAAAATCTTACCTCATAGTATCTGGTAATCTGAATGGTATCTTAAAAAAGCACAGTTTACAGTTATTAGGGACTTATTGCAATAAAGCCAGGCAGTAATTGTACCGGGCACTATTATGACAGTTTCGCATTATAAGAACAGCTGTCTTCTTTCAAAATTAGGCCTTTGTGTTTTATAAGAGCCGGAATTAATAGAAATTCGACTTTGGTATGTTAATTTTAAAAGATTAACCGTCAGTTTCCAATGAAAAACTGTCAGAATAGTGCCCGGCACTATTATTGCCTGGCTTTATTGCAATTAGTCCCTATTGTAATAATTTTATCGTGCGCCATTGACCTATAACCTGTCTGCAATTTTGCGAACAAATCTACAAAATTACAATTTGCTTTAAAAAATTTTAAATATTTAGATTCTTATATATTTTTAAATATTATTTATAATTATATTTTAGGCCATCTTTGATAGGCCACTATAGCCAAACTGAATGCCTCACCAACTTTTAAAGTTAATTTTTTAAGCACTTGTCCAGACCTACTATATATCAAAATTATTCCAAAATCGTCCAATGTCTAGGATACATGAGCCGGTGTGCGGGGATTCGCGGCCAACACAGCGATTATTTTATCGCACAGGCATTTACCGCGCCGGACTCTACCGCGAAAATGCTTACCGCGCTAGAACTTTACCGCACACTGGGACACATACACATCCGCGCAAGACCAAAACCGCGCAGTTTAATACCGCGCAACCCAAAACCGCGCAATATACCAATTTGTCGCAACATTAAAAACATACATAAACCTACCCGTTGACAATTGATTTTTAATTTATCCTAACCGTGTCAGTGAAGATCTACGGGTCTTCATTGACACGGCTAAGATACATTGGCCATCAATTGACAACGGTTAGGTTTCACACTCTCTAGGATGCGGGTAACAAGGACAGAAGTGTATGTTTGACAAAAATATGTTAGGAGCCGAACCATATAGGTTTGTTGATGACCCCGTTACGGCTTGCGCGGTTTTTTATTTGCGCTGTTAAAGCTCGCGCGGTCCAGATCTTGCGTTAAAGTGCCCAAGTTCGTGACTAGCGTGGTATAGTCTGGCAGTAAACTCCATACCAATTTGTCGCAACATTTAAAACATACATAAACCTAACCGTTGACAATTGATTTTTAATTTATCCTAACCGTGTCAGTGAAGATCTACGGGTCTTCATTGACACGGTTAGGATACATTGGCCATCAATTGACAACGGTTAGGTTTCACACTCTCTAGGATGCGGGTAACAAGGACAGAAGAGTATGTTTGAAAAAAATATGTTAGGAGCCGAACCATATAGGTTTGTTGATGACCCCGTTACGGCTTGCGCGGTTTTTTATTTGCGCTGTTAAAGCTCGCGCGGTCCAGATCTTGCGTTAAAGTGCCCAAGTTCGTGACTAGCGTGGTATAGTCTGGCAGTAAACTCCATACCAATTTGTCGCAACATTAAAAACATACATAAACCTAACCGTTGACAATTGATTTTTAATTTATCCTAACCGTGTCAGTGAAGATCTACGGGTCTTCATTGACACGGTTAGGATACATTGGCCATCAATTGACAACGGTTAGGTTTCACACTCTCTAGGATGCGGGTAACAAGGACAGAAGAGTATGTTTGAAAAAAATATGTTAGGAGCCGAACCATATAGGTTTGTTGATGACCCCGTTACGGCTTGCGCGGTTTTTTATTTGCGCTGTTAAAGCTCGCGCGATCCAGATCTTGCGTTAAAGTGCCCAAGTTCGTGACTAGCGTGGTATAGTCTGGCAGTAAACTCCATACCAATTTGTCGCAACATTAAAAACATACATAAACCTAACCGTTGACAATTGATTTTTAATTTATCCTAACCGTGTCAGTGAAGATCTACGGGTCTTCTTTGACACGGTTAGGATACATTGGCCATCAATTGAAAACGGTTAGGTTTCACACTCTCTAGGATGCGGGTACCAAGGACAGAAGAGTATGTTTGAAAAAAATATGTTAGGAGCCGAACCATATAGGTTTGTTGATGACCCCGTTACGGCTTGCGCGGTTTTTTATTTGCGCTGTTAAAGCTCGCGCGGTCCAGATCTTGCGTTAAAGTGCCCAAGTTCGTGACTAGGGTGGTATAGTCTGGCAGTAAACTCCATACCAATTTGTCGCAACATTAAAAACATACATAAACCTAACCGTTGACAATTGATTTTAAATTTATCCTAACCGTGTCAGTGAAGATCTACGGGTCTTCATTGACACGGTTAGGATACATTGGCCATCAATTGACAACGGTTAGGTTTCACACTCTCTAGGATGCGGGTAACAAGGACAGAAGAGTATGTTTGAAAAAAATATGTTAGGAGCCGAACCATATAGGTTTGTTGATGACCCCGTTACGGCTTGCGCGGTTTTTTATTTGCGCTGTTAAAGCTCGCGCGGTCCAGATCTTGCGTTAAAGTGCCCAAGTTCGTGACTAGCGTGGTATAGTCTGGCAGTAAACTCCTAGCGTGGTAGCCATTTTCGCGGTAGTCCCGCGCGGTTAAATTTTCGCGACTTTGGCCTCGAATGAAGAATTGGTAGGTATATTAAATTGTGTTTTGTATTCTTTGTAGTAAATGGCGAAAATCAAATTTCAGAACACAAAGAAGACAGAGAAGAATCTGAAATAAATTCTGAAAATTACGACGATACCACAGAAAACATAAACGACGATCAGAAACTAGAATTTGTCGCAGGTTTAGAACTTGTCAAAAAAGACGATCTGTCTGAAGAAGATACCCAGCTCTCCAAAATTGAGTTATCTTATTCCAAAAAATGTGGAGCCATGGTACACATGCACAATACACTGGAGTGCGCCTGTCATAAAGTGCAACACGCAAATTTAAGGGGGTTGCTGTCACATCTAAGGTCGCTGAGGATTTGGTTCCCGCTGTTCACTTGCTATCACTGCATGATTTCATTTACCGATAGGTAAGATACAACACCCACAATAGGCTAAAAAAGTATCAAACTGCCTTAAAGCATCCAAAATCAATTTCTCCCACATAGCACAAAAATCACATCAACGTTAAATTAACGTGAACAAAAATAATAAAGTTATTTTTTACTAGAAAACAACCTTATACCATGTAATATTTGTTTTGTTAAATCTACATGCTTAAAGAAACCTTAAAAACAAGGAGGAATCAAGCTATAAAAATGTAATTTTTGCTATATTTTACGCGAAACGGAGAATTCTGTTGTCGCGATTAAATAAAACACTGTCATTTTGACAGTTACATAAAATCTATATAGTTTTTGAAGAGTCAAATTGATCAACCAGAAGTCCATAATGCCAAAACTCAATTTTTGCAGTTACTCCCATTTCGCTTTGGACGGCAGAGTTGATTGCCGGAGACTGAGATAATCAGCTTAAAGTTAGAATTCTGCAATTATTGTAAAATGGAACACTGTCAGTTTTACAGTTGAAGTAAATTTATCTTTTGAGGAGATGGTTTGATTAACTGCTAGTGCAATTCTTTTAATTTTTTTGTACTTAAAGCCATTTTGCTTTAGATGGCAGAGTTGGCTACTCCTCGACGCGTTACGTTTATACCTTTTTTATCTGGGAGAGGGAGGGGGAACTAGTAAAATTGTGTTGAAAAAAATTTTAAAGCGTGTGCAAAGAGAATTTTTTAAATCGCTCTATATTTGTGAAAGTTATAGCTACAACTATAACTAATAAGGAGTGAGGAGGAGTGACGAAGGAACAATAGTAAAATGGTGTTGAAAAAAAATCTTAAAGCGTGTGCAGAAAGAATTTTTGAAATCGCCCTATATTTAATAAAATTATGGAATTGAAGAGGGTGGGGGGGAATGACAGGAGGGGAGATGGATAGGAGTAGGGAGGACTATAAAGTAATTACAGCAAACTAGAGGACGTTTACAATGAGTGAACAAAGAAATTTCATTAAAATCGCCTGAAATTTAGGTAATTTGTATGCCTTAAAGCCTACACCATATGACAAAATGGCGTCCGACGACCGCCATGTTAATTCCTGTTTAAAAAAAAATATAGCCTATATAGCACTTTCGGGATCAGTAGGCAGTTGAACGGCACCTTTTTTGTCAAAATCGGTTTAGCCGTTTAGCTTCTAGCGCGACACAAACATACATATATACAGGGTGTCCCAAATTGGCACTTTTACAGGGTTTAAGGTACTTCTAGGGGAGACAGAGAAAAACTGACCACGCATTGCGAGGCTCAAATTTCAAGAGAAGACTTATTTATAGTGAAAACCGCATTTTGAAATATCGTCTCGTCTTTGAGCTACGGGGGATTTTTGAAAAGTCTGCATTTTGGAGAGGGGTCTATAACTTCGTTATTATTGAAAATATTGATTTAGAGCAAATTGCAATTTTATAGACTTTGTCACAAGGAATGCACCCGCTAAATTAATTTTTAACTGTCACTTTTAGTTTTTGAGATATGACATAAAGTTGCATTTTTTTCTTATGGAATGGCCTATATTTTAATTAATTTTCGAATTCGTCATTGAATTCTTTTCAAAATGATGTATCATATGTTATAGTTTGATTGAGCGGTTTCGGAGATAATTAAAGTTTTTTATTTTTGTCCAGTGTGCGTTGAATGAGGTCATGCGCCATTAACGTGAAAGCCTTGCGGTCAAATGCTACTTCAATGCTCCTATAGTTTTGTTGTCTTATACTATGCAATTAAGTTGGCCTTGCGTCTTGGCGTTTTGTCATTGTTTAAACAATTGTGACATTATGCTTTGATATGAAATTATTTTGCACAAAAGCGTTTTAATTTTATTTTGAAATATGTATCATTTTTGTTACTTTTTATAACTAGGCTTTTGAGGGCCGTCAGCTGAATTATAATTTTTCCAAACCAGGCTTACTATATTTTTGACTGTGTAAAATAAAAAAAATATTGGAGTGCCTTGACCTGCCTGAGCAGGAAATCATAGCGCACTAGAAATAAGTGAAAAAGCTGAATATCTCCTAAACCGCTCAATGGAAACTATGACATATGATACATCATTTGAAAAGAATTTAATGACAAATTCGAAAACTAATTAAAATATAGGCCATTCCATAAGAAAAAATGCAACTTTATGTCATATCTCAAAAACTAAACGTGACAGTTAAAATATAATTTAGCGGATGAATTCCTCGTGACGAAGTCTATAAAACTGCAATTTACTCTAAATCAAAATTTCCACTAATAACGAAGTTATAGACCCCCTTCAAAAATGCAGACTTTTTAAAAAACCCCCGTAGCTCAAAGACGAGACGATATTTCAAAATGCGGGTTTCACTATAAGTCTTCCCTTGAAATTTGAGCCTTGCAATTCGTGGTCAGTTTTTCTCTGTCTCCCCTAGAAGTACCCTAAACCCACTAAAAGTGCCCAATTTGGGACACCCTGTACATTCATATCCCAACAAAAAACATTACCCTTCGTTTCGACATGCTGCAGTTGGGTAAAAAGCATCTATTTTTATTTGCCTACATCAGTATCGAACTGCACATGTGCAGAATCGATACGGGACTGCCAATACCCTATGTGGACTGGATAGCTACGGCACCCGTAGGGTATCGCTGGCCCTAAAGTATCCAAACCAATTTCTGTGTTCTTTTGTTTTAAAAGGTCTAGTTCTGACGTCCGCAACTAAATAGTTGTAACTATATTTTAGACCCAACTGAGATAATCCCGTTTGAATTAAGAATTCTGTTGCGATTAAATAAAACACTGTTATTTTGACAGTTACAATAAAACTATATAGTTTTTGAAGAGTCAAATTGATCAACTAGAAGTCCAAAATGCCAAAACCCAATTTTCAATTTTTTGCAGTTACTCCCTTCTTGCTTTGGACGGTAGAGTTGGTATCTGGTCTTCGATTCTTAACGTTTTACCGTTGCTTTTAACATTTTTTACCTAATAACGTCTTGCAACTTGTTAGGAATAATGATAATGATGTGTTAAAAAGTGTAGTGCTTCTTTTGTATCCTATTGTGCTGCTTTTCTACCCTTTTATGGGGTGGCCCAGCAAAAACGTATCCCTCGGTTTTGCGATCGATCGAGACGTTTTGCTATTTTACTTACCCCGTAACTTTACATTGGCAAAGGGAGTGGAGTGATACGTTTGAAAGATTTGAAATGCCTTTACAGTGATAAATTATTTTAAAAAAATATCAGTTAGCATCTGAGTTTTTGACATTAATTAATTAATTTTTTTTTTTAAATTAATGTTTATATATCGGTCAAAATAAAAAAAAGTTATAGAATTAGAAAGTCCAAAAAAAGCCCTTTGTCACGAGCTGACACTGGTTCCCCAAGTGGAAGTGCGAACCGACCTGTTGTCAAGATATTTGCGTTTTCACAATTTTATTATTTGTACCCTTAATTAATTAATTTGACTCAATTATTATTTTTTTATTTTCACCTCTTCCAAAATTGTCTTTTGTCACATATTATTTTTAGTTTGGCAAAAAAAGTGCTGGATTTTTCGGAAAATCCCTGAAAAAATCTGTGGGAATCCTCCCTTCAATGACAAAACATTACAATTATTTGGACCGTTTTACATTATAATATACCAGCTGATCTTTTAGTAGGGACTTATTGCAATAAATCCAGGCAGTAATAGTGCCAGGCAATATTTTGACAGTTTCACATTGAAAACTGACCGTTGATCTTTCAAAAGTGACATAACATATGTAGCGTTACCGCTAATTACTTTTAGTTTTAATTATTTTTGGGTATTTATTATCTATACTCTGGTTATAAGAAGATTGAAACTTATTTTTATTTTGTCTACTTTGCTTTTATATTTACTTATCGCGTTTTTTCAATTGGGATGATATTTTTTGCTGCAAAAAAGAGACATGTGCCCAGACACATTTTAAACGGATTTTAGTATCTAAAACTCGCTATTAGAATAAATCTCGAAATAAACTCTTATTTTCCTACGCTGTTAATATTTAAAATTGTGTTAATTATATCTCTATTGCTATAAACTCTAAACCCCTTTGACTATAAACTTTGAGTGAAAAGGTGTCGCCCACAGCTGCAAGGAGGTACCTCCAGGATCAAGAAAGAAGAATAAGTGGGGTAAGTCATCCCAATTGTTGTGTTTTTTTCTACTACTCTAAAATTTAAACTTTTACAAATATAAGGCCTATGGAGTACTACAGCTATCGAAGGGAATAGTACATTTTATGGCCCATTACGAGCCGGATTTATACCAGTTCGTATCGGTTTTGTAGAAAGTTTCAATTTTCTTATAATAAAGTATAAAAAAGTTATAAGTTTTTTTTATGTAAAAAAGTGTATGTACAAGGTCGCTTAATTTCCATTGCAGTCGTCAGGCAGAATAGTTTCTTTCTCTCTTGTTACATGCAAACGTCTCTCTCTCAAAAATATATTTTGCCAGTTTTTTGTAGTAAAAAAAACTTGGATAAATTTGGTATTGCTTTTTCCTCTATACTGAAAGGTTTAAAAATTATTTTGTTAAACTTCTCTAGGAAAAATGTCGACCGAAGCTAAAATAAAACTAATATTTTGTGCCAATAATTAGAGGCCAAAATAACTGATTTATACAATATCGCAAATGACTCGGTGGAGGACCCTTTTGTACGCCCAAATTTTGAAATGCGCATGCGCCATCTTGAAGGGATTTATAAAGATTTTCAAAAACCACACGCTTTTCTTTTGCAATGTTTCTGAATGAAAGAAGAGGTCGATGATCACCTTAAAAGCCTAATGGATATGGAAAAAGGTTTTTGCGATAAATATTATAAGATTTTAGAAATTAATGAATCTCTTTTTAAACCTAAGGCTCCTACCCAGATAAATCAGCCAACTTTGCGCACAAATGCCGAATACCCTAAGGTTAGAATTCCTACCTATTCGGGCGATTTAAAACAATGGAAAAGTTTTATTGACATGTATGACGTCATTGTTCATAATAACTCAAATATTGCGGATATCGAAAAATATAATTTATTAATAAGTTCCTTAGAAAGTGAACCCCTTTCCATCGTTAAATGCACCCCTGTGACTGGCGCTAATTATAAAGTTGCTTATGTAAGGCACTTATGGAGCGTTATGATAACATACGCTTGATAGCTAGGTGTCACTGGCAAGAAATTGAAAATGCCAAAAGGATATCCTCCGCAAACTCCCAAAATTTGCGCGCACTTTTAAACACATTTACGGAAAATGTTTCGGCTTTAAGCAATTTAAAAATAGACACCTCTGGATGGGACTTTATTTTATGTCAAAAATTATTGCATTGTTTAGACCAGGATACAGTGACTCGATTTGAATTACATCACAACTCTAAAAAAATCCCTAAATTTTCTGAACTTCAAAGTTTTTTATATAAACAATGTAACGCACTTGAAACCGTTGATTTCAATACAGAAACTTAATCAATACAAACTTAAAAACTCCAAATACAAGGTCCAAGACGTTTGAGACCAGAACATATAATTTCATTTATTTACAAATAATAATTTACCCTCAAATAATAATGTTTCCTCAAATAATACATGCGCCGTTTGTCAAGCTCAAGGTCATTTGATTTACCGCTGTCCTTTGTTTTTAGAAAAAACCCCTCAAGAGCGTTTTAATATGGTAAAAGCTAATCGCTGGTGCGTTAATTGTTTAGGATTAAAGCACTCCAAGTATTTTGTGTTTAAGATGCGGGAGAAGCCATCATACTTTACTCCACTTCCCTCAAAATGATTTTTGCCCTCAAACTCAACCTCAAAATACAAATAACTATAACAACGCGCCTCAGAACTACCGAAATAACTCTCCTCAAACTCAAAACGCACGAAATAACTCTCCTCAAACTAACAACGCGCGAAATAGCTCCCCTCAAAGCGGACCTCAAAATGCTAATTATAGTCAATATCCAAATCCCAGCAGCTCTCAATCAATGCTTAGTTTTGATTCAAATTCTTTTAATAATACCTCCTCTGCGTTGACCGGTGTTTTGCTATCTACTATTAGTGTAGACATCGTAGGTCTTAAAAAGTAAACAACAACCGTTTTGTGTCTCCTTAAAATCTAACTTTTAGAGTGAATTAAGTCATAAATCAAATTTCAAAGTGATATCAGTCCACGGCTGTTCGAACAAGCTAACTAAAAAGGAGTTAATTATCAAGTAAGTTGTAAATAAAACTCAAAAAGTACAAGTAATACGTTGTTATCAACACATTTAAAAACGTTATCAGTGCAAAAACCAGTACCCCGATTAGTCGTTTCAACCGTACTGCGCCTACGATATTGTTTTCTCGGCCGGAACACAAATAAATGGGATCCATAACAAACGAGTAGATTTTTGAGTTGCTGCAAAGAACAAGTCAAGATGTCAAGGATATCAAACAGGACATTACGGAACAAAAGGAGGAAATAGATATGCTAAAGGAGTCACTAGAAACTTTAGAGAATGAAAACTTAGGGCTCAGACAAAAGCTATCTTATCACGAAGAATTGCTTAAGAAAAAAAACATTTTAGCATTTAAAATACCAGAAGCTGAAAACGAATGTCTGGAGCAGATTGTGCTTGAATTGTTGAATGTGAAGCTGGGTTTAAAGTTAACCATAAAAGACTTGGACAATTTTTATAGAATTGGAGAAAAAAAGGGTAATGAAATTAGGCCAATTTTAATAAAATTCACTAGAGAGTTAACCGTTCGTGAAGTGTTTGTTCATGTAAAAAAACTTAGGGGAACTGGAATAGGAATATCCCTAGATCTGACAAAAGAAAAAAGAGCAGACAGTAAGATCTTATACGATTTTTTTAAAATTGCTAAATCCAAACAATTTTCTGCTAAAATTAATAAGAACAGGCTGTATTAAAAACACTAGACAAACAAACTTTTCTAGAACCTAATATCGATAAGCAAACGTTGTTTCCTAATACAAGCGCGCCTCCAACACCTACAACTGAATATGAATCTGTTTCGAACTCTGTAGATGAGGAAGAACAACAGTTGGAAGAAATTGTTCAAGATTGCAAAAAAAACACACTTCAAAAAAGCACGATTTTAGATCAGGAAAAGAAGGAAGTGACGGACGCAATAGTGAGGGACACTAGAAATAGAACCAAGTCATATAAGAACCAAACACCAACAGGTAGAGCAACCAGATCGGGATCTACCAGTGGCAATAATAATCTTTTGCATAAAAAAATTATTGTGAAAAAATAAACTTTATTGGACCATTTTGTGCTGCTTTTTAATAGATCTTTTGCCTTAGTTATTGTTTTTTTTTTCATGTATTTACAATTATATTTTTCTGTATAAATTACAAAAATTCTCTTGGTGTTTTTATTTATTTGGGTATTTACTTTGTATTCAGTTTTAACTGTTAATTTTTTTTTTTAATTTTTATTTATTTATTAGTTTTCTTTTGGTCAAAGATGAAGGGAATCAAAATTGCCCACCTTAATGTTCGATCCCTACTAAATAGTTTTCAAGACTTGGTTGATTTGGTAACGCTAGAATCCTTTGATATCATTTTTCTTACAAAGACTTGGTTAAAAGACGGCATTGACTCAAGCGCGCTTCAAATACCCGGCTATCAGTTCCTGAGACGCGATCGAAGTACCGGGCAAAGAGGAGGTGGGGTTGGCGCGTACGTGAAACTTGATCTTGACCCAAAAATAATACGAATACCTACAACTCGCGACGAAAGTAGTCCAGAAGAATTATGCCTAAAAATTAAAATGTATTCTCACACAATAGGCATAGGAGTTTTTTATCGACCACCAAATAACAATTTGTCAAAATGCATTGAATATATTGAGAACACTATTTCATATATTACGCCTACAGTGGACAGCATTTTATGCTTAGGGGATTTTAACGTCAACATGTTTAATGTACCGAACTTACTTGATACTTGTATGAACTCTCACAATTTTCAGCAAATAATTACGGAAAGTACAAGGGTTGGTTTCGGAGGAACTGGGACATTGCTAGACCCCATTTTTTTATCCAACGAGCTCAAAGATAATTTTAATGAAAGCGGCGTTATTGACTTACCCCATATTTCGGATCACAAACTTGTCTTTTGTACATTGTCCATTAAAAAACCCAAATTCCTGCAAAAAACTGTCACTTACAGATGCTTTAATAACTTTAATTTTAATAATTTTCGACGCGATCTTTTAAACAAAAACTTTTATCAAATCTACCAGACTGATGATATCGACTGCAAAGTACAAACGCTAACTAAATTGATTAACGAAACATTTAATACTCATGCGCCTAGAAAAACAGCAAGAGTAAGCAAGCCTCCTGTTCCCTGGATGTCACCGGAGCTAAAAAAATTAATTAAGAGAAAAGACGCTGCTAAATGTAAGTACAAAAGAACAAAAAGTAATTTGGATGGACAGAGGTTTAAAGAGCTCCGGAATGCAGCTTTAAGTTTAATCCGACAGGAGAAGAAAGCGTACTTGAATGCAGTTTGCTCACAGGGTACCCAAAAAGAGAGATGGAGGGCTCTCAAATCCTTAAACATTGTAGGGACTAAAAATAACCAAACAATTCCCAAAGACTTTTCAACAGCATCAGAAATCAACAGCCACTTTGCATCAATATTTAAACAAAACTTTGCCGTTGATCGTCATCAGTTCGAAAATCTTTCTTTTTCTGACAAATCATTTCAATTTCAACTAATCAATGAAAATAATATCTCAGAGGCTATGCGATGCCTCAAAAGCAATGCAAGGGGATCTGAAGATGTTTCATTATTTATGTTGAGGTATTGTGAGCATTTTATTGAACCCTTTCTTGTCAACATTTTTAATAGCTGTTTTGTTCGGGGCTATTTTCCAAAGGCATGGAAAACTTCCAATATAATACCGCTTCCCAAGAAGCAGACTCTTGACTTTTTAAATGATTTACGGCCGATAAGTATATTGCCTGCACTCTCTAAAATTCTTGAGAAGCTAGTTTATAAGCAGGTTTATGATTACGTAACAAAAAATAATATTCTTTCTGAATATCAGTCAGGCTTTCGACAGGGTCATGATGTTGCTACTGCACTAACCAGAGTGGTTGATGAAATTTTTACTAGTATAGATAATAAAAAGGTTATGGCAGTGGTACTACTCGATTTTTCGAAGGCAGTTGACACGATTGACCATCAACTAATGTTGCAGAAACTAAAATACTACGGTTTCGATCATAGATCTTGTTTATTTTTTAACGAATATTTAACTAGCAGGCTACAGCAGGTAATATTTAATGATGATATCTCTGAAAAAGAGGAAGTACTATCAGGTGTACCCCAGGGGTCAATACTCGGGCCTCTACTTTTTAACATATACCTTGCAGACATAATTCGTTCCATAAAACACTGTCAGGCTCAATCATTTGCTGATGACACGGAGATCCATATAGAAGTTGACCCCAAAAATCCACAACAACCTAATCACCTACTTAATTTAGACCTTGATCATATTTCAAACTTATCGGAGAAAAACTCCCTAAAGCTTAATTCATAAAAATGCAAGTTTATGCTGTTTGGATCCAAAAATAACATTAGGCAAGTTGAACAAAATTTTACCGTTCGTATTCAGAACAATATTTTTAAACAAGAGAAAGAAAATGCTAGACATCTTGGTCTGCATATGGACCCACATTTAAAGTTTAACACACATGTTTCTTTAATGTTAAAACGAGCATACGCTTCTCTTAAACTGATATATGCCAATAAACAATTCTTATCAAGCAAAAACAAAAAAGAGCTGTGTGATGCTTTGGTTTTGTCACATTTTAATTTTTGTGATGTTGTTTACGGAAATTGTCTAACTAAAAATGAAAAAAGACGTATTCAAAAAGTTCAAAACACTTGCTCTCGATTAATAGTTGGATTACGTAAATATGATCATATTTCGCATACGTTTCAGGAACTGAATTGGCTAAAAATGGAAGAAAGGCGTAAACACCATTTTCTGGTGTTTACACATAAAATACTCAAGACACAAACTCCTTCATACCTGGCAAAAAAATTAAAATTTAGGTCACAGTGTCATAATAGACATCTGAGACTTTCGCAGTTACTTCACTTGCCAAAACATAAAACTTCATCTTTTAAATCAAGCTTTTCTTATAATGCGCCACATATTTATAATAAATTATCGAATAATCTGGCAGCACTGCCTATTGAAAAGTTTAAAACAAAAACTAAATTGTTGCTTTTGAATGGTGAACTAATATAACTTTGATAACCAGTATAATATCTCGGCAAATAAATTTCCTTTGTCTTCGTCTGTAGGTTTAGTAATTTTGCTTACATATATAAGAGCATATTTCTAATTTAAATTTAAGTTAAAAATAATTAAATATCTATTAATTATAGTATAAATTATTTATTAAGTTGTTATATAAAAATAGTCTACTTAAAAGGTTAGATGTAAGAGTAGCAATTGTTCTCCACCGAGAAAAAAAGCTAAATCTCGCCTTGTTGATGTATATTTTTTTTATATCAATAAAAGACGTTTCATTCATTCATTCATTCATTCATATTATTTGTGAAATTCGCGACTCTCAAGGTTATTATCACGAAATACGAGCGGTTCTGGATGGCGGGAGTGAGATCTCGGCAATAACCGAAAACTTTGCTAAAAAATTAAATTTACCTTCTAATAATTTAAATTTGAATATTAGCGGATTGGGATTAATGAACTCTCATGCCTCAAAAATGGTGGTTTGCAACATACGCCCTAAAAATGAAAAAAACCCCCTCTATACTATAAATGCCGTTGTTTTACCTCAAATTTGCAATAAACTCCCCTCTACTCGCTTTGTAGAAACCTCGTGGAAGCATATTTCTAATTTACCGCTCGCCGACCCTCATTATAATATGCCGAGGCCGATTGATATGTCATTAGGCGCAGATATTTTTCCCCTGGTATTACAATCGCATAAAATCTCTGGTGCCCACTCTAACGAACCTACTGCTATTTTAACCCCTTTTGGTTATGTAATTACAGGGAAAGTTAGCAACCCCTCTCAATGTAAAATTAACTCCTTTTTATGCTCTAGTTTTGAATCTGAACTCGATAAGAATTTAAAACGGTTCTGGCAGATTGAGGAACCACCCTCAGCACCCATTTTAACCCCTGATGATAAACTCGCAGAAAAAATATATTGCAAAACACTCTCTAGAAATAACGAAGGCCGCTATATTGTTAGTCTGCCATGTCGTGAACCCGCTCCCACTTTTGGAGATACTCGCACTCTAGCAATGAAACGTTTTTACTCCCTCGAAAATAAATTATTACGCAACCCCGAAATCTACGAAAAATATTGCGAATTTATGCGCAATTATTTGCAAAATAATATAATGGAAGAAATTCTTGAACCATTTTAAAAATTTAGAAAATTCTTTTTATCTCCCACACCATTGTGTACTCAAACCAGAAAGTGCTACCACAAAATTAAGGGTTGTTTTTAACGTCGCAAGTCACGTTTTTAGACACCCCAGTCTTAATGACATGCTTTTACCCGGTCCAAAATTGCAGCGCGATATTTGTGCAATTTTACTTTACGTAGTTTTTTCGTGCGATATAAAAATGATGTTTAACCAAATTCTTTTAAATCGCGAGCATGTTGACTACCAACGTATATTTTGGCGTTTTTTTAATTCGGAACCTCTAAATGAGTATAGGCTCTTAACTTGCACTTTTGGTGTTACGTCATCACCTTTCCATGCAATTCGTACCTTATTACAATTAGCTCAAGATTATCGAGACCAATACCCTGTTGCTGCAAATATCTTAGAAACTCAATTTTTTGTCGATGATGGCGCAGCAGGTTTTAACTCTATTGCAGAGGCTCTAAGTGCTCAAAAGGAGTTAATTGACATTTTAAAATGTGGACATTTCGAATTAAGAAAATGGGCTAGTAATGAACCCTCTTTACTCTCTCACTTACCCCCTGACTATTTACTCCATGATTCCCTTTCATTGGATCTCCATGATGAGAATTTTAGTTTTAAAATATTAGGCCTAGAATGGAATCCACGCTCCGATCATTTTTCTTATAATGTAGCTTGTGAAAATTCTGTTTGCACTAAACGCTCTTTACTTTCCGAGATACATAAAATTTATGATCCTCTAGGCTATTTATCTCCTATTACTCTATTTGCTAAGTATCTAATTCAATATTTGTGGACTCTGGGTCTCGACTGGGATTAAGAACCTCCCTCTGACGTCATAAATAAATGGCAACAGTTTAAAGCCGAATTACTTCTTCTTAAAAATTACAATATACCTCGTCGCATTATTTCTAATAATTTTTTATCATGTCAGTTACATGCTTTCAGACGCAAGTATGCGCGGGTATGGTGCTGCGATTTATATTCGCATACTTACCATTGAGAATAATGAAATAAAAACCTTCTTGATTTGCTCTAAATCAAAGGTTGCCCCGCTTAAAAGGGTTACCTTACCGCGTTTAGAATTACAAGGTGCTGTTTTATTATCCGATTTACTTTCCTTTTTAATAAAAACTTTCGAAAATAAAATTCATTTTAATAAAATCTTTGCGTGGACTGATTCTCTCGTTACCCTCGCTTGGATCAAAAAACCTCCCTATTCGTGGAAAACTTATATATCTAATCGCGTGAACCATATACAAAAAAGGATTTCTCCCGATTTATGGCATTATGTGCCTACTGAAGATAACCCCGCTGATCTGTGTAGTAGGGGTAAATTACCCTCCGAGTTAATCAACAATCCCTTATGGTGGGGGGGAGCTATTTTTTTGCAAAAATCTTCCGACACTTGCGACTTAACTTTGGATGAAGTAAAACCGTGCTCCATTGCATTAGAGAAGGAGCAAAAAGTTGTCCTTGCTAATTTCGCTGACACAGAATATATTGATACGCTTATAGGCAAATACTCCTTTTTATATAAAATTCAACGCGTTATTTGCTATATTTTAAGATTTATTTAGAATTTAAAAAATAAAGATAATAAAAAAACTGGGTACTTTTCTTTAAAAGAATTGGACGAGGCTCTTTTGGTATTAATAAAACGCTATCAAAATATTTATTTTTCACAAGAAATAAATAATATTCAAAATAAAAAACCTTTATAGAAAGAATTTAGAAAATTAAACCCCTTTATCGATTCTTCAGGTTTATTAAAAGTTGGAGGTCGTCTCAGAAATTCGAACTTAGATTACGCGCAGAAGCATCCTATATTCTTACCCCGTAAATGTCGCTTAACCTATTTAATTATTGAGAATTATCATTAACAGTATCTTCACCCTGAAGTGCAAACACTACACTTTTTAATTTCTCAAAGATTTTGGATTCTCTCCGCTAAAAAGGCAATACGCTCTATTATTTCAAAATGTCACTCATGCTGGCGGTTAAACCCTAAACCCTTTGTAGCCCCTATGGGTGATTTACCTCTTTTAAGGGTTTCTGGCGGCCCTTTTTTAATTACCATGGGTAAAAGTCGCGGCGCTAAGACATATAAGGCTTATATCGTTTTATTTGTTTCTCCACTCGCGCTATCCACTTAGAGTTAGCTTCGGATCTCTCCACGGAGGCCTTTTTGGCAGCACTTCGGCGTTTTATAGCACGACGCGGAAGAGTGGTAAAATTAACTAGTGATTGTGTCAGTAATTTTAAGGGCGCAGCGAAACAAATCGCGGATCTGTTTGCTAAAGCTGTCGAAGTTGAAAAATTAGAGTGGCATTTTAATCCCCCCGCAGCCCCGCAATGGGAGGTTTATGGGAGGCCGGCATTAAGTCCGTAAAAACCCATTTAAGTCGTGTTGTAGGTGACCAGAATTTAACGTATGAGGAGATGTATACTTGTTTAGTGCAGATAGAAGCTCTTTTAAATTCACGTCCCCTTGTCTCGGTATCAAGTGACCCTAAAGACTTGTCCGTTCTAATCCCAGGGCATTTTTTAACCCTTGAACCGTTGACAGCGTTGCCAGACTTTGATTTAACTCATTTAAAAATGAATCGTTTAACTCGATGGCAGTTAATTCAAAGACTCCATCAAGACTTTTGGTATAGATGGAGGAATGAATACCTTCATACATTAATGCAACGTGCAAAATGGCATTTGCCCGGTACTCCAATTTTACCTGGTACTCTTGTAATAATTAATAGCCCCCTTGCGCCTCCAACTAAATGGCATTTGGGGCGCATAGAAAATATTTTTCCTGGTAAGGACGGCACAACTAGAGTAGTGTCAGTGCGTACTGCCAATGGTGTAATTAAGCGACCGGTAGTAGTTTAAAAGTTGTATACTTTTAAAGGTGAGGGGAAAATGTAGCGTTACCGCTAATTACTTTTAGTTTTAATTATTTTTGGGTATTTATTATCTATACTCTGGTTATAAGAAGATTGAAACTTATTTTTATTTTGTCTACTTTGCTTTTATATTTACTTATCGCGTTTTTTCAATTGGGATGATATTTTTTGCTGCAAAAAAGAGACATGTGCCCAGACACATTTTAAACGGATTTTAGTATCTAAAACTCGCTATTAGAATAAATCTCGAAATAAACTCTTATTTACCTACGCTGTTAATATTTAAAATTGTGTTAATTATATCTCTATTGCTATAAACTCTAAACCCCTTAGACTATAAACTTTGAGTGAAAAGGTGTCGCCCACAGCTGCAAGGAGGTACCTCCAGGATCAAGAAAGAAGAATAAGTGGGGTAAGTCATCCCAATTGTCGTTTCTTTCTACTACTTTAAAATTTAAACTTTTACAAATATAAGGCCTATGGAGTACTACAGCTATCGAAGGGAATAGTACAACACATAAGTGGAAATATTTAAAAAATGCTTAAAAGCACCCAGCAAACCACAAAACTCTTACATACATGTATTTACAACATCAATCCGTTGTGACCTTGAAGCATGCTGAAAAAATATCGGTGTTAATTCTTGGACTTTGTTGATATCTTGATTAAGCAGATAATAGGCTCCTCCCAGAAAGCATAAAAATTAAAAAAAAAAAGAAATTAAATAACTATTTACCATTTTTAAAAATCACTTTTTTACCAAAGTAAAAAATATTTAAAAAAGGCACAATAGCACAGTGCACCCAGCAAAGTGCAAAACTCTCACATACATGTATTTAAACAACTTCAATCCGTTGTGACGTTAAAACGTGCGTGAGTTTATTTTCTAAAATTTTATTGGTTAATTGATTACGTCGTGAACAACGGACGCGTATCACGGATACATGTTTAGTATTGTGGAGCCTAAGGCAAGTGAGTCAAAAACGAGAGTTCATCGGTACCGTAAAATTTGTACAGCGTCCAACAGAACTTGAGCCCTGTCGACTCCTGTTACAAGTCCTGTTGAAAAATTTGTACAGCACTGTTGTGAGCCAAAAATTTTAAAATTCCCCTCAAAAACACTTTATAGTCAAAAAAAATATTTTTTATTGCTTGACCAAAAAAAGTCCCAACCCATTTTTTTTCAATTTTCCTCAAAAAATCTTGAGCCCAGTTGGTCTTGTGCAGTGGCGGGTGCTACAGGGAGGGCAACGGGACCCTCCCAAAACTAGACAACAAACAGTATTTTTAATTGATTTATTTAAAAAATGTTAAATCTTCCCTTACGACATGATTGTCTGGTCCTTTTTATTATCCGTGGTTAACATCAAGCGATTAATTGAGTGAACATTTTTAGCGTAAATAATTAGAAGCCGGCAGCGCCGCGCGGGACAAAGTTTCAATTTCACCCGTTTTTCAGCGGGGTATGGATGTTCTCGAGCGCGGGTGGGAGGAATGTGTGTTTTAGTTGAAGTCGGCCATCATCATCGTTCGTAAACGTCCGTTGCCCTTCTACACGTTGCCGGTTCTATCCTCCTATTTCAGTAGTAATAGCATTAAAGGTCGCGTGTCATTGTTTTTGTTGTAATAAATACCGTCGATTACATAATTAACTGTGCAAATTTAAATACGTTGTCATAGACCGGACCTGAAAATCCTAACAATTAACCAAAATTTTAGTGCAAGTAATAAAAAATTATACGATGCTGAAAACTGGTTGTGCGGTTGTGAAAAACGAAATGATTTATTTTGCTTTATTTGTCTTATTATGAACAATCTACGAAGTGAGCCTGCGTGGGTGGCAAAAGGAATGTGTGATATCAAGCACTTTAGTAATAAGTTAAAAGACACAAAGTAAGTGCTACTTATTTAAATAACCACATAGAATTTTCTATGCTAGGCAAGACTGATATTAGGTGCCAAGTGCATAGTGCCTATAGGCAAAACATTACCGAACATAATGAAAATGTGGCAAAAAATAGACATATACTTAGTAGGTTAATAGACTGTTTAAAATTCTGTGGGATTTTTGAGGTTGCTCTACGGGGCTATGATGAGTCTGAAACTGGTGCTAATCCAAGCACTTTGCGCATGTAAAAGAAGGGCGAATAGACTTTATCTATAAACAAATAAATTAAAAACTAAACCAAGTAGCTGCTTGTTTGTAAAATGCTAAAATAATATTGTTTAGGTAAGTTTTTTTTTATCTCCTTTTCCATGCAATATAAATTTCAGCCCCCCCCCCCAATTTATAACGTCACCAGCCGCCACTGGTCTTGTGGTGTCCTGGACCTGAAAACTGTCCAGTTCGGTCTCGTCTTGTTCCGTTGAGTCCTGTCGGTCCCGTTACAAGCACTGTTGTAAAATATGTTCACTACTGTTGTGTGCTGATAAGCCAGCCCTCGGTGATTACTTTTCTTATTTTAACATTTTACCTGCCACGTTGGTTTAGAGAAAAAAATGTGCCGGATCACGTGGGCCAAAATATTTTTATCGCCTTAAGCACTTTATTTGTGTTTGTTTTAAGTAAAAGTCAAGAAAGAAAATATGTTTTTTGTTTTTTTTTTGTCAAAAACGCCGTGTTCATATATGGTACACAAGGCTTAGCATTGCGATATGTACACATGGCAGAGAATTAAAATTTGCCGTGTCCATATATGGTACACATGGCAGTTAAAGTGTTAATTTCTGTTATACACACTGTCTTAACTTCCCGCTCAGAAAGAGCTGTGGTCGCTCAGGCGGTTTCGCATGTTATAAAATTCCGGTTTTTAAACAAACTTTGTCTGCATAAGAAACTTTTGACTTTGACCGCATGTGTATATTTTTCTAAATCTTCTGTTTTAATTTAGAGCCACCTACCATCGACACACAGGGAAGTGCTCCGTGAAACAATTGGCCGCCCTGAGAAAGTTGGCAAACCTTAAAGAACGCAGTGAGAAAAAGAGGAGGCTTTACCAGAATTTCAAGTGTAATAGGTGCAATTACTTGTACTCATTTTACGAAGAATTTATCAGACATGTTAACGAGGAACATTCATCTGGGGAACCGCCATTCTACTGCGTATTTTGCCGAGATGTGTAAGTATATTAGTAAATCACCGGTTGTTTTAAAAAGCTCAACCGACTTTTATAAAACTGTTTCAGGTTAATTAAAAAATCATATCCGCCATCTAACTTAGCCAAGTATACCTACCTACTTAAACGGTAGTAGGCCTTGCGTAAACAAAACGTACGATGTGATACGACGTGTATTGGAATGAATTGAAAATTGAGCTAAAGTAACAGAGAGTATCTACTTATAACCATAGCATTTGTTATTATTGATCTACTAATTAACATCGTTTGCGGAAAAGTAAACTTTTTTAGCTCGGATTGTCGCTATTTTAATTTGATTTTTCTTCACTACAGGACACCAAAAAGGAATCTCCACTTTGATATATTAAAATCAAATATATCAAAACATTTGGTTTGTCCCGTACCACTTTTTTACATAAATACACTTAGTTTTAATTTAATATGTTTTAAGCTTTATAAAATTATCAATATTTTTATAGTCTTAAAGTGCATTCAAAATTCGCGATTTTATACGTCAAAATGCAGCTATTGCTTAATTCAATTTGTCTTTCTTCCTTTTTCCGCCCTTGCAATCCTTACCATATTATCCATATTTACTACCCTTGTACCCAACCTTGATCGCGAGTGCATCGAGTTAATGCCATGGTGGGAGGAAGAAACGACGCTGACCAGCTGCCGAAAAACCTGCGAGCGAGACGCGGAAGCAGCGCTACACACAGACCGATCGTTTTCGCCTTGCTGTCAATAATATACGATATTCTTACGATTACTAAGATACATATAAAACGGGAAATATCCACGTGCTACGCGACTTTCCTTCTACAAATCCATGTTCCACTAGTGAAACCAGGGTAAGTTGAATTAACTTTCCTTTTTACCTAATTTATATGCGATATTTTTACCAAGAAAGAGTCAAGGTTGTACAGAATCCGAGAATCCAGATGTTCTGGTGAAACCTATGAAATTATAGTTCTGGTTAGACTAGTATAAAACTATTTTAACTAGAATTATACAACATTTAAAAAGTAGGGTTAGAAAGACTAAAACACTCTTAGAATCAATGGGTCGAAATTCAAACGAATTTGCACAATACTTTTTGATCTTTGGTGAAGCTTTTACATTCGTTAGCTGGTGTAATGCGTATCGTACGTTTGAAAGGCACTGCACATGCGAACTTGATGAAAACGTAAATTTTTAAAATGAGATACCCTGAAAATTTTTCATTTTTAAATACAGTCGAACTCCTCTATAACTCGAACCTGAAGGGAGAACCAAAACAGTTAGAGTTATGGAGAGTTCGACTTATTGAAACTCGAGTTAAAGAGGTTAAAATACATGTAAAAAGTGAAAGGACCACTTCAAAGGTTGGAGTTATAGAGAGGTTCGAGTTATAGAGGTTCGAGTTGGAGAGGTTCGACTGTATATATCTTGTTTAGGTATATTTACGTTTAGATTTATACATTATCTGCTTTTGTACACGTTGGGTTATTAATATTCAGGTTAGTAGTAAATTATGATTTAAATCTTGATTTCTTCAACGAAAAATATTGATTGCTTCTAAACTTTTCTTCTTTAAAATTGCATATTACAAAGTTAACTTCAACAGTGCTAAGTGGGGGGCCAAAATAAAGCAGTTTTGTTTTTAATTAAAAGAAATATCTCAAAAACTATTAAACATATTCAACGAAATTTTATTTGTTTTATATCATTAAACAAAAAGTAACTTATGGCCACCTAGTCTTAACAGCTAATACAAAAGCATCAAGCAGCGCCTACCACTGAAGAATTAGTAAAGAATTAAAGTAATCAAAACGAACAAATCTTTGCCGCGGTATGCCATCGATTATAAATTCCAGCTCATTAAGTTCATCCTTCCTGTCAAGCTTCATATTGTCTACAAAAAATTTCAATGGGTATTACCAAGGGGGAACCAATCCTGCAGAAGGTGTACTTGGCCGGTCTCAAGTACGGATTTAAGGGGGTAACATTGTAATTACCCCCGCCTAGAAAAAAAATAAATACACAAATAGTTTTCCGTTGACCATTACCCCCCCCCCCCTAGATTTTGATCCAGATCCGCGCTTGGTACGTTCTAAATACCTGTCGGGCCCAAAAAGGACGTGGCAGGACCTAGAATATGGAACCGTTTTGCAGGAGATATACAAAATGATAAGATTGGTTTACCCCTCGAGGGTATTCAGTATCTGTGTTTTATTATACAACAAAAACAACTTATGGTTTTATATAGATATCATGTTAAAAAAATGGCAAATAATATAAATAAAGATAAATATCGTAAAAAACAATCTTTAAGGTAAAGTTTAACTTAATCCTCAAATTTTACCACTTACGCTAAGGTTCAAAATTTTATACTTACTTTGACAGCAATAACAAGTGCTCTAACACTCGGTTTCCACCTATGCATGTACCCTGATTCAAAAAACGCATCAGGTGAGGCTCCATTTAAAACCGTTGCATATCCATGGCCCATCACGTGATGCGTTTTTTTGAATCGGGGTGGGCATGCATTGGTGAAAACAGGGTATTAAAGTAAATAGAACTTAGGACTTAATCCGAAGTTAGTATCGCACTGGCGTTTTGAATAGGGCTGTCTAACAAAACATATGATCAAATCCAAGATGTCTTCCATAGGACAAACAAACCGATTTCCCATAAGCCGTAATGTTAACAAAAACGTAAATTTTACAAAAACGACAAGAGCTTTAGTCTCAAAAATTAATCAGTTTTAAGAACGGATCCTTTGGGCATATGAGAAAAATGCGTTTTTCTTAAAAATATTAAACTAAAGCGAGAAAATCTGAAATAAAAGGGACCATGTTTTCTTCAAAAAAGTTGGTTATGTTTTTGTTTATTTTGTTTTTTTTTTTTTAAACTTATTTTCTAGCTTTTTTACTTATTTTGAATTATTACATGGGCGCATCAAGGAGGCGGGGGGGCTAGAGGCCCGGACCCCCCCAAACCACATATTTTTTTAGATATTTTCCATATATTTCATGAATAATACTTGAAAATACTTGAAATAAACAGAAAAAATAGCATAAAGTACAACATCATGAGACCTCTGGGCCCCCCAAAGGTATCGGGCCCCCAAAGGTTTTGGGTCCTCCCAAGACATATTTCTGGGTGCACCACTGATTATTATGTCAAGTTTTTTTGCTGTTGTGAATTGTGGCAGCGGAGGAAGTAATGATAATGTTAGTTTTCATTGAATTTGAAGTTTTTTGACCAATGAATCAATGAACTATCAGCCCAAGGTAGGGGAAAGTGGATAAGTAGTTCTATTCAAAGAGCTCACTTCAAGGCTCACTTAACAGAGACAAAATTGAAATAGACTAAACTTTTCTCATCAGATTCAGGTTTTCTATTAGGATCTTTTGTTGTACTTGACTAAACCTTTTGCTAAGTAATAGGCCTTCTTTTTTTTAGGTTTAGACAAAGTTTAATTGTGTTAACCCTCCAGTAGTGACATGAAAAAGAGGCACAACTTATACGTAGGTCAGTCCAACAGATCAATATGCACATATGAGTTCCAACCGAGGTTGGTCAAGCAAACTTCTAATAAGTACTTTACAAAATATGTTTATTTAAAAAAATATAAGTAAACATTAAAAAAAAAACTTGCAAAATTAAAATACAGTTTTTCCTTTTCATTGGCCTCACACACTATACATCACCATATGATTTTCCATGAACTATAATACATAGGGATTAAGTACAGTCAAACCTAAGGTTCATCAGCTCACAACAGTACTGTTCAAATTTTACAACAGTACAATATTCGCTGTTGTATTACTACTGTTACTATTACTTTTATTACTGTTTTTTTGTAACAATATTCGCTCAATTATGTATCTAAAAGTTTATGCAAATAAATATATACTCTACTCTTCAATTGGGCGTAACAGCATATGACCCATTAGGACCCAAGTTTTTTTGAGAGAAATTGAAAAAAAAATCTGATTTTTGTTTTTCTTGTGGTCATCAAAGTCAACAAAGATGACTTTTTTTCCATCTATTTTTTGATGCCATAAAAAATTTTTTTTGGTAATAAGCTCAGAACAGTGCCGTAGAAATTTCACAACAGGACTTGTAGTAGGTCCAGTCAGATGCTATACAAATTTTACGGTGTACAAGTTTCAGGTATCAAAAAGCATGGAAATTAAGGAAAATTTGCACCAAAATAGATTAAGATAAAAAGAGGTTTGAGTCAGGGAGATTGTCAAATTCACCAGTTTATTCTAAACTGTTTTGCGGTCTGTAAAATAAATATTTATTAAAGAAAAAGAAACTTTGATGATACTGGACACTATACAGGACGCTACACTACCAAGTGTTTATTTAAGAGTTCTGTAGGATGGTGTACAAATTTGGTTCAGCTCATTACCCACACTTTAACTTCATATTGTTTTCCTTTTCTTTCTTCTCTAGACCCTTTTTTTCAACCATTTTTATAATTTTTCAACCGTTTTGAAACAATAATCCATTCAGGAGAGACCCAGTCTACAGAAAATGTTGCCAAAATGGCTGTTACTAATTTATCAAAAAAAAAAAAAAGCTGACAAAAAACTTTCGAATATTTCAATTTATCCTCTGTTAAGTCAGGTAACAGAGCACTTATCCACTTTCTTTTTCCTTCTTTGAGCTGATACCTAGTTCATTTAAATCAAGATGATTTTTTAAGGTCAAAAGACTTGGCATTCCATCAAAACTAACATTATCAAGATCTCCCCAGCTGCCACAATTCAACAGCACAGAAACTAATAATAATGATTCAAACTAAGTAAAAAACTGGAAAAAAAGTTAAAAAAAACAAAACTAAATAAAAACATAACCTGACTTTTTGAACAAAACATGGTCCCTTTTATTTGAGATTTACTGGCTTTAATTGATTTTTTTTAAGAAAAACGCATTTTTCCCATGTGTACAAAGGGTCAATACTTAAAACAGCATCTTTGTTGTAAATTAAATCGTTTCACTTTTTTTTTAAATTACGTTTTTGTTAACATTGCGGCTTATGGGTAAACGCTTTGTTTGTCCTATCAGGGCTATCAAAATGGACGGGCCACGATCCTCCACTTTGTTGACGTCACATCCGGGGCTGATTTTTTTTTGATGGTCACGTTATGACACAGCTGATTGTCTTTAAAATATTGAAGTTGAAATAACGTTCATGAATATTTGATTTTTTTTTTGAATAAAGCCATTTTTAAGATTGTTTTTACTTTATTCTGGCAGAACAATATTTTTTAAATGTATAGTAATCCTTAATTTTTCATAGCCGCTTCATTAGCTCACACAAAAATTAAGTTTAAAGCAGAAGCGAATGTGACAATCACAAATGACAAAGTCAAATACATGTCAAATATAACAGTTGGCATGTGGAACATGGCGGGTAATTTGAATTCAAAATAAGGAATGCTAAATCTTGAAGATTTGAACCTTTTAATCATGTTGCTTCCTTACAAACCTTTGGTGAAATATCGGGATGGTGTCTGAGAATATTTCACTGAAATTTTGCGGAAATCTGTAGTGCCATTTTAAAAATATCATAAAAAAACGTCTGACCTCCCATAAGACCCAATGTAAAATTCAGCCCCGGGAGAACAGCTGATTTTTTCAGGGTCGTGGCCTCTATTTTTGTGTTGGCCTTGGTCCTATGGCAACCCTCTTGGATCGAAAAACAGCTGATCGTGACAGTTCGTTAGACAAGCTAATTTAGTTTAGGTAAATATTGAGGTTAAGTTTTAGTAATGACATTCTATTAGTGTCGCCCTCTATGTTCCTATATACAAAATACAGCCCTTGTAATAACGTTTTTGCTTAATTCATAAATGTAAAAAAAATATATACCAATGCTATATTTTTTTGAGTTTTTTTACATCTACGTTGTTATTTGACTGCCATCGTTTTTCTATAAGCTTTTTAGCGAGGTGCCACAGGTGGGTCTTCTTAGTTAAAAAAAAAAGAAAGTTGGATACGACTAGGCCAGTTTCTGGGTGTTCGCCTAAACATATTTTTAAAATATAGCCCTCAGAAACGTCAATTGAAGCGTTTTTAAAATTAAATTAAAAAAACGAACGAATATCCCGCTAGCGTCAGCATTCGATTTAAATTATCAAATCTTTTAACTTGTGCTAACTCAAACACCACTTATCATAAACAAATAGCTAATATAGCGTAAATGTAAAATTTTATTGATTTTTTAATTTCAGCTTGGGTGAATAGGGCTTAACTACCTCCATTTATGAGGTGGAGGCCATTTCGGTAAAAAAATATCTCTTCAAAAAAATTAAATTTAAAATTTGGCAACTTAAATGTATTTTTTTACATTAACCATGAAAAACTTTTTGACTATCAAAAAAATGTGAATCCAGCAAATAAGACAAGTGTCTAGCCGAACCCGTTTTCATGATATAAAAAACTACAATTTTTACAGGTTCGATAGCGTCGAAAAATATCAAAAGCACGTGACGTCACAATGTATGATATCCTATTACTGTGACATCTGCTTTGTAACGACGCCGACGTTGGACGAATTTGAAGAGCACGCGCGTACGCAACACGATCACTCTGAAGGGTTTGTGCTGCTCCAAAACGATAATTATGTAAAAGTCATCAAAAAACCACTTGTCCATGGAATCAGGGTCGACCCGGTCATTGCTGATGAACATGCTGTACAGATTAGAGGTAAAATATTTGCCGTGTTTGCACAAAAATGATAAATAAATTGATAGCCCAATCATATTGAAAAAACCTGAAACCTCTAAAAATAGTTGGCGCTGGCTTGATTTTTATATACTTATACCTTAGCATCTGGGACACATCCCTACATATTCTCCGCCAAAATCTTCTTTGAGCTTCCGTAAATAGAAAGCTCGAAATACCCTAAAAATCAGTTTTTGCGATTTTCTCGAATACTAATAACTTTTTTCAAAAAAGTCGAGACCGAAAAATTAAGCTATATCATTCGATCTATAGGGTAAAGTTAACAAAAAGACCTAACTTCATATTTTAAAAAATATACAGTGTGTCCACGAATTGAGTGCAGGTAAGGTACAAATGACCAAAACTTTCGATTTAGATTCTGATATTGTTGGAAATTGCTCCTGCTTGGTCTCAAACTAAGATGTTAAGAAAATGGTCCAAATCAATAAATATACAGGGTGGTTTAGTAGGGCGGCGGATAAAAGGTCGAAAGTAAAAAAGGTCGAAGAAATAAGGTCGAAAATACAAAAGGTCGAAAGTACAAAACATCGAAAGTACAAAAGGTCGAAAAACAAAAGGTCGAAAATACAAAAGGTCGAAAATACAAAAGGTCGAAAATACAAAAGGTCGAAAATACAAAAGGTCGAAAGTACAAAAGGTCGAAAGTATGAAAATAAAAGATTGAAACCTATCAAAGTCGAATTGCCCTGCCCAGCCGAGGAAGTCCAGAGGTCGAGGATAGTTTATAGTAAACCCGGTTAGGTTACTAACCCAACCTGACCAGGTTAGGTTTGTTTACTAAAAAAAACTACCCTGATCTCGTCAGGAAAGTTTTTTTTTTGATATACTAACCTAATCGGGTCAGGTCGGGATAGTAACCTTACCTATCCTCGGCCCCGGGTCCACCTCGACTGGACAGGTCAATTCGACTTGATGCGGTAAATCGGTTTTTTTAATATTTTGTATTGTCGATTTTTTTTCGACGTTTTGTACTTTCGACCTTTTGTACTTTCGACCTTTTGAACTTTCGACTTTCGATCTTTTGTACTTTCGACCTCTTGTACTTTCGACCTTTTGTACTTTCGACCTTTTGTTTTTCGACCTTTTGTACTTTCGACCTTTTGTATTTTCGACCTTATTTTTTCGACCTTTTATCCGCCGAACGGTTTAGTAGGCTGATTTAATAATGTAAGGTATAAACGACAAAAAATTTTGGATTTAGATTCTGATTTTGGAATCGCTTCTGCTTGGCCGCAAACTAATGTTTAAAGAATGAGCAAAATCATTTAATATACAGGGTGGTTTATTCTATAAAAAATGTTAAGAGTAAAGTACCTTTGTTTTAAAAGAGATCAGAAAAGGTTATAAAAAAGAGTTGTTTAGAATGAAAAGTTACGGCAGATTCTCAATTTTCAGAAAAATCCGCCGACTTTGATTGATTTTGTCGGTTATGAAAATTTTTCTTTGAACGATTTTACCTGATTTTTCTGAAAATTGAGAATTAGCTGTTACTTTTAATTCTAAACAACAGTTCTTAATAACTTTTTCTGATATCTCTTAAAAAAAATTGACTTTACTTTTAACACTTTTTATTGAATTAGCCTACTAACCCACCCTGTAGTTTAAGACCAAGCAGAAGCAATTCCCAGAAAATCAGAAATTTAATCGACAATTTGTTGTCATATACCTTACATGCACTCAATCCGTGGAACGCATTGTATTTAAATAAATTGATTTTTGTTCATATAATTTTTTTCTCACTCTGTATGTAACTTGTTTTAAATTGTTGATGCTTTATAATATTAAGCTTGATTCCCACTTCTCTCCTGTCCCTAAATGTATTTTTAAAGTTAAACAACTTCAAGGAAAGGTTAATATAAATAAAATTGAATTCAATAACGGTAAAATATGCGCAAATGCGCACACTTTTTTAAGAGAAATTCCAGTCAAACAACTGTTAATAAAGCAATTTTCAGTAAATTAAATATAAATAAAACTATTGGCGTTATCATTTGTAAAGTACTCTATCAAACTTTAGTATAAGCAAATTTTAAGCTGCTTTGAAAAAAAAAGTCAGAGGTTTGATGCAAAATGCAGTAGGAATTTTTTGTTCTTTTGGCCTTTGCTATTATCTCTTAAAATTTGGAGCATTAGTTAAATTATACGTACCTACTTAGATTTACTGTTCTTGTTATGGCTAATAATGCAGAGGCCTTATTTGTATATCTTTAAGCCAAAGTGTTAAGCCCAAATCATTTATTGTTATAATCTGCAGAGTTTTTTTATGTGCTGGTTGGAAAAAAATATGTCACTTAAGTTAAACTCAGTATGTAGGTACGTGGGCACAATAGATCCATATGTGGTCGCAGTGCATGGAGGTCCAGTAGGGCCTGCCACCTCTTTCGAATACATACCAAACTGGTTCCATCGATTCAAAATGGATTTGAATGGACTTTGGAGACAATAGTTTGAGGCTTGAAAAAAGAAAAATATATTCCGAAACGTTGCCAAAAACTTAATAGTTTCTTTTTTTTGTCTTGTCCTCTAACCTACGAATAGTCAAATACTTAGTTACAAGGACACGAAATGTTTACAATTACATACAGGGTGTCCCAAAAGTCCGAGTCCACCCAAATATTTTCTGAACTATTAAATATAACTGAACCATATTTGGCAGTGATCAATAACATCAAGATATCTATTTTATGGAAGGGCGGGTGTGTTGCCCCTATATTAGGGGGGCATAGGGGCGGTCAAGTAAAATTTTTTAAATTGAAACCCCTATCGACTGACACCTTGTTTTAAATATCTTTGAAAAACTAACATTTATATAACTGTCGATTGTCTACGTCAAATTTGTCAAAAGCTTTGGACTGCTTAACCTAATTTTTTTAGTTTTTCTCAAAACTAAGAATTTTGTTGTTTTTAAACAAAAACCCTATTTAGTAACATCTTCTTTGACAGGTCTTTGAAAAACCAATATTTTGGCGTAACTGCTCCTTGTCTATGTCAAATGTGTCTAGACTTACCTTGTTCGGAAGGTCTTTCAAAAACTAACATGTTGATGTAACTGCCATTTGTTTACGTCAAACATGTTTTCTACATTTTTGACTAACTTCAGTTTGAAGTGTTTTAAGATGCCACCATCAAATGCAGATAAAGTTGAAATAATTTTTTTATGGGACACAGGTCTGTCGGTAAACGCATTGTTGAAATGTCGTTTAGTTTCCCTACATTATCTTGTTCGCCGTTAAAAAAAAGTATTTCAACTTTATCTTCATTTAATCATGGAATTCTAAACAATTTAATTTAGAAAAAATGTTTGACGTAAACAAGTGACACTTACGTCAATATGTTAGTTTTTGAAAGACCTTTCGAACAAGCTATGGTTCAACAAAACTTGTGAAATTTGTCCAAAATAGTAAAATTATAAGTATGATAGTCGATAGATTTTGACACAGACAAGAGCCAGTTACGCCAAAATGTTGGTTTTTCAAGGACCTTTCAAACAAGTTATCACTAAATAGGGTTTTTGTTTAAAAACAACAAACTTATTAATTTTGAAGAAAACTAAAAAAATTAGGTTTGGCAGTCCGTAGCTTTTGACAGATTTGACATAGACAATCGACAGTTATGTCAAAATGTTAGTTTCAAAGGCATTTAAAATGAGGTGTCACTCGATAGGGGTTTTAATTTAAAAAATTTAAGTTGACCGTGGGACAACATACCCACTCTTCCATAAAATAGATCTCTTGATGTTATTGATCACTGCCAAATATGGTTCAGTTATCTTCAATAGTTCAGAAAATATTTGGGTGGACTCGGACTTTTGGGACACCCTGTATAAGGTAAATGGTCGCGTGTTAGATTTAATCTAACAATCATCACTAACTCACCGCGAACGATACCAAACTGAACGCCCATACACCTACGCATGACTACTACTGGCCTCGAGGCACTGACTGTGGCAGGGCCTTATTACAAAACTTTTGTGAGAAATAGGATAATTATAAAATGTTAGATTATAGTAAAGATTCATTTAACAATTCGTCGAATTTTAGGCAAACGCGAACGCAAACAGCCAAACAAAAATCCAAACATGATCCCTCATCCTGACTCAGAAGATGATGATCAACCACTGTCAAAGTTCCCAAGAATATCCCCGGCGAGAGGGCCGACAAAATGTCCAGTTTGCGAAAAGGAATACTCCAATAGTTTTAATATGATCAGACATTACAAAAAGGCCCACCCGGACCTCGTTAACCAAATGAACGTCGATCCAAAGAATAATGAGTCCGTGGAAACAGATGGTAAGTGTCAGTTTTGTATTGTGAATTTATTTTTATTTAAGTTTCCTTAAGGTTTACAGCACCTCTGTATCTTTATATTATAATTTGACGTTTGTTTACTTTCGTTGTGATTTAAAATAATTAAGTCAAAAAACATCAATTGTCAAAAATTATAACAGGTGTAATATAAAAATAATATTATATAAGGCCACGTGTCACCAGATAATACACAAACATATCGTTATTTTTAAATATCTTGAAACTTAATACAAATGTTGACTTGCGGATTTCAGCAATTTTCAACTAAAGATATTGATGAGATGGTATCCAAATTAAGGAATTTAAGTTCTTAGCTGTGGTACATCTTAGAAATGCCCTCCTTTGAAAACATGCAAATTTGGACAAAATGTCAAGATTTAGATTTTCTACGCTTTTTTTAATAATTCGAATAAATAATAAAAACGGATTTTGTTATAGTAGTTTCTGAGATAAACCCGGCTACCGTCCTTAATGGGACACCTGATATTAGCATTTTTTGAGACGGGGGACTGTGTTCTTTTTTCTTAAAAATGAAAATGATGGACGACTTATTTCAATAATTAAAGATTAGTTGTTTCTGAAAGCACATGCCAAAAAATGTAAAAAAGTTAAAATTAAATTAAAAAGAAAATTATGAAAAAGTTAATACTAATGGCATTTGCATTTTGGTATGGCTCATCTATTTTCTTTAAAACCAATTCAGTCTTTTTTTATTTATTATTACAAGCTTTTATTTAACTTCACCTGTATGTGGGTATGTATGTATGTAATCAAATCTTGCAACTCATTTTTGAAGAACTTCCAAACATCCGATTGACTTAAAATTTCGCATAGCGTCTTAGTTCCGATGATAATACAATAATATGGTTTCATCGGGTACCTACCTCCCCCCTAATATGGGGGGTGGAGAGGGGGTAAAACTTTAGTTTGTCCGATTTCCACCAAAATTGGTATCTGGGGGTTTTTGAGGATGAGAATTACGAATTATTAATCAGATTACAAAAATTCAATATGGCGGATTCAAAATGGACGATTTAATGTCAAGTTTTTCTGATTACTTTTAACTGACTTCCACGTATCCGATTGACTTCAAATTTCGCATACCGTTATAGTTCCGATGACAATCCAATAATGTGGTATCACTGACTGCCTACCTCACCCCTAACCTGGAGGGCGGAGAGGGGGTAAAATTTTAGTTTGTTGGATTTCCACCAAAATTGGTATCTGGGGGTTTTTAAGGATGAGTATTACGAATTTTTGATCAGATTACAAAAATTAAATATGGCGGATTCAAAATGGACGATTTAATGTCAAGTTTTTCTGATTGCTTTCAACTGACTTCCACGTAGGTATCTGATTGATTTCAAAATTCACATACGATGCGCTAGCTGAAATGCATAGACTTCTTCAAATCTAAAAATTAAAAAATAAATTTAGAAAAAAAAACTTTTTGAAAACAAGCTTTTATAAAATGGACTAAAAAGCATAAAATAATTTTTTGAGTGTTCTGATATCATAATAATAAAAGCGATGGGCGTATTTAATATTAGGTAAATGCCCGAATGAACCGAACCGAACCATGCGCATTTGGTGGATCGTCCACAACAGATGATGACTCTTCTTTTTGAATGTGACAAAATAAATCGACACACTGCCGGTCGCGGATGATCTGCCTAATATGAAGCAGGCGTAATATTGTCCATCCATATCAGAAAAATGTAAGAGTAGCTTGAGTAGGGTTGGGTTGGGTTGGGTTAAATTGTCTACCCTTACATTTCTTTGGATTTTCACTAAACTTTGAGTTAACAAGGCTAAAACAAAAACGGGTAAATTTCCTTTAATAGGCCCATCGCTTTTATTATTATGATATCAGAACACTCAAAAAATTATTTTATGCTTTTTAGTCCATTTTATAAAAGCTTGTTTTCAAAAAGTTTTTTTTTTCTAAATTTATTTATTCAGATAACGAAAGATTTCTCTGTCTTTTTTGCCCATCATTACATAATGAACCTTTCCTTGTTTTTTACTTAGCAAACTAGCAACATACTAGGTAGTGAACAATTTTAGCTGATAAAATATTTTTAGCTGTTCAATGCCAACTGGAATAGAATGCTACTGGGATCGTCAAGTTTTTTTTTGTTTCCCCTGAAAATGAGTTTTTTCATAGTTGGAGCGAGATCAAATATTCATACAATTTTAGGAATATCTTATTATTTTGGCCACTACTGTAGCTGATACAATCATGTACATAATTAAAATGACAATATCTACATATGAAGTTATATTTAAATACTCTCTCTCCCTCTCTCTATATATCTCACCTCATTTTCTTGTTTGATATTCATGCTAAAAAGTTTAATGTATGAAGGTTGTAACATGCAATCGCAAATATAAAATTTTGGCAGATTTTTTCTTATTTTAAAAGATACACCCTGCATTCTATGTAGTTTGTAGAATTGTTGTTCCTTTTTAGTTTTTAAATTATGTACCTACCCAGCAAACATTGACCTGCTGGTACTTTACTAATATTGTACTTTAACTGCTGGCAACTGCTGGCATCGGCAACGATATGCATTATTTTTATTATTTTTGTATTGTCCAATTTGCATATTATTTAAAAGTACAAAAAACGCAAAATTTTTGTACTTTATTTTTAATACAACGAAAAGTTATACTTTCTTTTTGAAGAATGACAAGTGCAGCCAGGGTTAATGGCAAAATAACACTTTAAAAGTATATTTACGCAGTTGCTTTTAAAGCACTTTATTTTAGTACAAAACAATTAAATATTTTAATGTGAAAATAAAATACTCAAAAAAAAAAACATTTTAATAACATTTTGAAGAAGGTACTCTTAAAGTACATATAATTTATTAATAAACGTTTAAAAGTTTTACTGCAAAATTAATATAACAGTGAAAAAACATTTTAAAAGAACTTTTAAACAGTTGCTTTTAAAGCACTTTGTTTTAGAACAAAAATATTAAATATTTTACTGTGAAAATAAAATATTTACAAAAAAACTGACAAGTTGATGTTTGCCGTCCTTGCCACTAGATGGCAAACACTAGTCAACATTTTACTGGTACACTGAGGAATGTCAAGCTTAATAATGTAAATGATTTTATTTATTTTTAAATTGATGTGGAATGTTCCATAATCTTTGGAAATATCCTCATCTGATATGAAAAGGAAAGTATTAAAGATCCTTATATAATGATTATATAATGATCAATTAATGAGTGACGTAAGGTCCTTACAATATTTACAATAAAAGTAGTTTCTTTGTACTACTAAAAAAAATAATAAAATACATGGCTTTAAAAGTACAGGTTTTTTTAAAAAATGTATAAAAATTCAGTTTTTTTGTATTTACTAAAAATACGAAGAAAATACATTGCTTGAAAAGTACATGCTTTTGTGTACAAAGAAGTTTAAAAAAATGCATTACTTTAAAAGTACAGTGTTTTTTGTAATAAAATATATACATGCTGGCGTGATGCAGGCCGTTGTTCCAAATCAATACGAATTAAGTACTTTCTACTTAGTACTTTGCCGTTATGTGCAGCAGTGAAAGCCAGTACTTAAAAAGTACTTGGGTATGCTATGACAAAGATTTTTTAAGATCATTAGGGACCATTTGCATATCCCATTTTTCACTTATCCTTTATTTGAAGCATCCGCAGTTACCTTACTTGTGTTCAAATAACGCAGGCTACTAGTTCCTTTATTTCGAGACAGTGTTGCGGCGCAGATAACGTTATGACAAAATGTAATGTAAATTTAAAATATTTTTGATACCAATGCGGGGTAATCCGCAGATTTAATTTTATGCCAATTATTGAAATTTTTTTAAATTAAATCTGGTAGATATGTGTTGTTTGGCAGCAGTGTTCACCAACTAACCAAGATGCATTAATATCCGGTGAAGTGTACTTAATCCTATATTTTCCTGGCGGTTTTTCACTAATATTGGATAACCAGTTTTTCCCTTGTTTTTTTTTAAATTAATATTGCCTGCAGAACAAGGCATCTTTTTAGACTATATTGTGTATCCATTTGGATACGCAGGCCTTCAGATTGGATACCCAGTAAACAGGAAATGGATACCTACTTTTGGGCCTTGACCTTTTATAAAATATAATTAAAATATGATACCTAAAATACAGGGTGTAATTTAAATGACAAACCAATCTTTAAGAGATGGTGCGGAAGGTCCAAAGCAAAAAAAATTCAAATAACTTTTGGCCAAGTTATAGCATTTTTTAAGTATGAAAAGTAGGGAAAAACGATGAATTTTTAAAATATCAAATTGAACAACGTTGCTTTTTTCCAAAAAAATTTAGATAAGTTAAGGATACAGTGTGGCCAAATAATCCTTGGAATAGGTATAACTTTCTCAATTCTTTTAAGAATTAATATTTTTATGAGCTATTACATTTACACAAAAGAAATTGAAATAGATTTTTGTACATGTCTAAAGGCCTCTTAAAACAAATATAAAATAATAATATTAGCGCTATATTTTAACGATTTTTTAAAAATTGTTGAAGAAAAAAACAGATTTTTAGATGTCGATTTTCTGTGATGATTTTTAAGGAAGTTACCACCCTTTATCTGAAAAACAAAGAAGTTTGATGCAAAATATAATAAGAAAGAATTCTTCTTTTGATCTTTTCCACTACCTATTATTGCACCCTGATATTATAGCAAAAACACAAACAAATATACAATATAGATATTCATTGTGTCAAAAAATAATAATTATATAAAGTAAGTAACCTTATGTTAAATTGTTTATATGTTATGGTAAGAATTTTAAGATATTTAAAAGTATCAAATTGGTCTGAAAAAAAAAACAATTTATAAAAGTGAGCGCTTTTTAAATATACCTAGTGGGCAAAAAAACCCGACAAAATCTTTTTCGTTATAACTTTCCAACTATAACACCAATTTTATCAAAGCAAAGAGTAGTTGGCAGGGATTGATTGATCGGACATTTGTGTAAAAGTATATTTTTGTCCACCATCTTGACCCTTGAAAAAGGCTTGTTTATTCTTATGTTGGAAATGTGTGGAAATTTTGGATATTTTTTTGTTTGTAGAAAACCTCTGTCTATCTTTGTTACGCACAATGAGATATAAATCGTTAAAAACGATTTCGGTCCCTAAAAATTAATTTTTGCTTCAACTATATTGTTTTGCAGGTTGTAATGATTGTCTTCTAAATCCTGTCTGTATTAATTTCGTCATAAATAAATCTTTGCCGAACCGATTTTAATAAAATATAAAGTGATATTGAACATATTGATTGCTTTTAGAAGATCACTATTAAAATTTTTCGATTTTTTTCGGAAGCATAGAAAAGTTTTACAGATTGTACGATTGTCTTGCCATTTCTATGTTATCATTATTACTAAACCGACAATAAAATAAAAAGCATCATGGCGAAATTCTTCGCCATCTCTAAATGTAATATGGTTTACTAAATCGAATTTGACCCTCCATAAAGGATAGTTGTTTCTTATGTTACGAGAAATTTTTCGACCCTTTTTTGAATGTATTTATAAGATCTAGATCCATCACTCACAACGAAGTACTAATCATAAAAAAATAAATCCTCGCAACATACAAAGAAGCGATCCTTCCAAGAAGGGCAAATTTGAGTTTTTTTCCAACATCTTGGATTTAAAAAATGAAAATTCCAATAGTTTTGTTCAAAGAGCAATATTTCTTTTTTTTTTTTTAATTGAAATCGGTTCAGACAATTTATAAGGAAATTATTGCAGACAGAAGTTAAAGCAGCAGTTGGAATAACAATTATTATTTAAAGAACCACTAAACGGATTTTGTACATTTTATAGAGTAAAAGATTAATGAGTTTATGAGGAAATGAATGTATACAGAATTGATAAGGATTAATTTTTTGGGAACCACTAAACCGAATTTAATGATTAGTAACTAGTTGCATGAGGGTGGCGGAAACACAGCGTTTTTACGAATTCTAAAAATAATTCGGAATACAAGAATAAATAAGCCTCTTTAAAAAGGGCAAGATTGATTCAGCCACCTTAAATTTTATAATATCAAAAAAATATTTCTGCTTAAAAGCGTAATCATTTTAGTAGTAGATATCAGTACCGGGTTTAATTACAGTTTTTTTTTATTTTGATTATATATAGAAACACACCCTATTATACTCCAAAAACTATTTCAAGACAAATTTTTAACTAGTTAGGGAGGGGGTGATAAATGTTGGGTCAAAAGCAAGCTAACACACTAATTCGTTTACGAATTTTTATTTAAATTACTCAAAAATTTTTATAACTATTAGAGACAAAAACGTTCCCTATCAAAAACTGACTTTGTCATATCTACTATTTAAATATAACAAGTGTCCTAATAAAAATTATAACAGTGTTCCTAACATAATATTTTAAATCAATACTTTGGAATAATAATATTTAACACGGCCCTTCAATTTAAATGTATTATAAAACACACACACAAAAAAATAAACTGACCTTCAATATTAAAAATCCAAAATAACATTTAAATTGCTAATTAATCAAACTTCTTCTAAAGTATTGAAATTTCTCTTTACCAAGCGGTTTTGTAAAAATATCAGCACAATTTTCATTGGTACAAACATATTGCAAAGAAATAATCTTATTGTTGCACAATTCCTTTATAAAATGATATTTGATTTCAATGTGTTTGCTTCTTTTAGAATTCACAAAATTTTTAACTAATGAAATTGCACTAAGATTGTCCAATTTTAAAATAACTGTTTTTGACTCACCGAATTCTGACACAATACCTTTTAAATTTACAAGTTCTTGTGCTGCTGCTCCGGCTGAAATATACTCTGCCTCCATTGAGGACAGGGCTACACAGTTTTGCTTCTTGGAGTGCCATGCTATAACATTTCCATTATGAAAACCAACAAATCCATTTATACTTTTTCTGGTTTGTCTGTCGCCACCCCAATCAGCATCACACATTCCCTCTAAACCGCTGTCTCCTTTCTTAAATTCCATTCCATAATCTTTTGTTGCGCTCAGATAACGTAAAATTCTTTTTGCAGCTTTCCATAACTGAGTTGTTGGCTTGTCAAGATATCTACTTAAATATGATACGCTATAAGCGATATCTGGTCTGCTTACTATAGATAAGTACATCAAGCTGCAGACTAATCTTCTATATGGAATGTTTTCCAAAATTGGCTTATCGTTAGCTTGGAAATTCTGTTCCATTGGTGTAGCTATTGGTCGACATTCTGTCATATTAAACTCTTTTAACAATCTTAAAATCATTTTTGTTTGAGTCACTTTGATTCCATATTGAGTTTTTAAGATTTCCATTCCCAAAAATGATGTGACTTTGCTTATGTCTTTGAATTCTTCATATAAATTTTGCACCAACTTATCAACTTTCCAATCTGGTCCGATAATCAAAGCATCGTCTACAAAAAGTACTAAGTAAACATCTTCATTTGTGTACAAACAATAGTCATACTCTGACCTTTTAAAGTTTAGTTTCAGCATCACTTGATTGAATTTGTTGTTCCAGCATTTTGGTGCATTTCTTAGGCCATATAAAGCTCTATTTAACTTGTAATACTTTGAGCTATCTTGCAGTCCTTCTGGCTTCTTGATATATACCTCATTGTCCAATGAACCATTTAGAAATGCTGTTGGAACATCAATTTGACGTAGTGTCCAGTTCTTCTGAACAGAAACTGATATCAAAATTCTAATTGTTGGAAGTCGACACACAGGTGCATAACTAAATTCTTCACCTTCGTTGGGTACTTGAAACCCTTTGGCTACCAATCGCGCCTTTTGTTTACCATTATCTTTGGTCTTAAATAGCCAACGAGTGTCAATAGCTATTTTATCATCAGGTAGCTCGGCTGGTGTCCATGTTTCCAAATTCTTATGAGATTCTAACTCATTGTTAATAGCTTCTTGCCATTCACTGTATTTTATAGCTTCTTTAAAAGTTTTAGGTTCACCTTCATTTGTTGTTAATAGGCAATAAGCTATACAGCAATCATATTCATCCAAGTATTTTGGTTTAACTATATTTCTACCAGCTCTGGATGTTTGTGGTTCTGACATATCTGCATCCTCATATTCACTTTGTTCATCTAATTCTTCTTCATTATTTTGAGATTCATCATTTTCTGCCTTATTTGGGTTTTCTTTTTGATTTGGATTGTTTGCTTTATTTTCTTGAATACTTTCAATTTGACTTGTTACTTTTATGACATTTTCTGTGTTTTTGGTGTTATCATTTTCTGTATTCAGTTTTAATTCCATTGTGTTTTCATCAAAACGTACATCTCTGGATTTTATGACTTTATTTTCCTCTGGTATCCACAATCGGTATCCACCACCGCAGTAACCAACCATAATTGCTTTTCTGGCCTTTGGTTCTAGTTTTCTTCTTTTCGGCATAGCTGTGTGCCAAGATCTACATCCAAAAACTCTCAGTTTACTGATGTCTGTTCTGCCATTGTATATTTGTGATGGAGTTTGACCTCTGGGTAGTACTGAGGTTGGTGTTCTATTTAGTTCATAGGTAGAACATCTTAATGCTTCTCCCCACAAAGTTTTTGGTACACCTGATTCAATTATCTTTGTTCTTATCATGTTCAAAAGAGTTCTATTCATTCTTTCAGATTTTCCATTTGACTGTGGGCTGTATGGCACTGTATATTCTAATTTTAGACCTTTTTGCTTACAAAAATTCTTGAAATTGTTTGATGTTACTTCTCCACCATTATCCAATCTTAATCTTTTTATTTTCACATTTTGCTGCCTTTCAAATTCTTGAATGTACTGTATAAGATTATTTTCAGCTTCATTTTTGCTTTTTAAAACTTTCGTCACCAAAAAATGTGAATAATCTTCCAAGATTACTTGAAAATATTTACCACCGTCTATTGTACTTGGGTATATAGCGCCACATACGTCACTATGTACAAGCTCTCCTAGTTGCTTAGTATACTGTTCATTGCGTTTAAAAGGTAATCTAGTAGCTTTACCTTCCATGCATGGTGGACATATTTCTTTCATCGGTTTTAGTCCAAGTTGTACCATAGCATCTTTTCCTGCATGACCCAGTCTTCTGTGCCATTTTTGCTCTTCTGTCATAACGTTGCATTCGGCATTTTGTTTCACAATTTCATCAACTTGTAATACATACAATCCATTCTTCTTTTCACAAATTAATTGAAAATTCTTGCCAGAAATACATGCTTTATCTTTTTCTACAATTATCCTGTGCCCTCTTGATGTCATTTTTGAAGCAGATATGAGGTTATGTTTTATTCCAGGTACAATAAGTGCTTCTATTATCAAAATTTGATTTTGACATTTTGTTTTTAGTTTACCTATCTTGTTTGATCTTGATATTTGACCATTTGCAATATGTATCTCTACAGAATTATCTATTTTTTTAATATCATACATATATTTTTCTAATTTTTCTTCCACAAAGTGATTACTTGCTCCAGAATCCATGACAAAACTTAATATATTTTGATCCTCTTTACACACATTTGCTGCATACAGTATTATGTTTTCTTCTGCCACTTGTGCATCTTGCCTTGTGTAATCAGTTTTTGATATGGCGACTTGTTTTCTGCGATAATTTCCTCTTGCATTTCCGCGATGGCCTCTATAGTTTCCTCTAGGCTTACCTCTCGTGTGATTTCTACCACTACTTTCTTCTCCATTTCTTTTAGGACTGAATGTGCAGTGTACTGCCACATGTAAAACATCCTTTTGTGCTTGCTTTAAACATTACTTCATCTCCATTCTCTTCTTTAGCTTTAATCTTTAACTCTTCATCCAAAAGTCTTGCTTTCACAAAATCTATCTTAACATCTGTGATGGTTTCTATTGCTGTGACTACAGTGTCATACTTTGATGGCAACGATAGTAGTAAAAGGCATACCTTATCTCCATCAACTATATTTGATCCTTGGTCTTTAAGCTCTCTTATAATAGTTTCGAATTTCAAAAAATGATCTAACTTTCCATCTTCTGCATGATTTAAACTTTTTCTCCACAACGACAGTTTTGTGAATGCACTAGCTCTTACGAAAACTTTTCTTAAATTTTCTAACTGCTGTTTTGCACTTAGACAATCTTTAATCAAATCTAAATATTTGTCTGAAATTCCCTGAACAATAAATGATTGCGCCCTGACATCTGCTTTAAAGAATTTATTCTTTTCTTCAGTAGTTGCACTATCTGATGGTGATTCTTCTAGAGCTTCACTGCACCCCTCTCTTTTCAGTATTAATTTCATCCTGAACTCCCAGTTGATGTAATTAGTTGCTTCTAGGATGGGGACAGAAACACGGACATGATTACAGTTTTTCTGTTTTTTTTTTTAATTTTTATAAGATTTTATGCCTGCTTTTTGGCCACTTTTTGCACTGATTACAGCACTCTGTTACGCCCTACTAACTGCCTATAGGTGCTCTGGGCCCATAACCTGATAAATGTTGGGTCAAAAGCAAGCTAACACACTAATTCGTTTACGAATTTTTATTTAAATTACTCAAAAATTTTTATAACTATTAGAGACAAAAACGTTCACTATCAAAAACTGACTTTGTCATATCTACTATTTAAATATAACAAGTGTCCTAATAAAAATTATAACAGTGTTCCTAACATAATATTTTAAATCAATACTTTGAAATAATAATATTTAACAGGGGGCACAAAAAACGGCGGCGAGCCTTTTAAGGAATTTGGATACGCAGTAAAAAATCACTAAAAAATGCTCTGCTGCAGAACACAAAACAATCTTTTGACAGATAAATAACGGATAACGAAAATAACGCAAATAAAAATTGTGACTGCAAAAGGTGAAAATTGAACTTCTAAATATCAGGTGATATTTGATTAATGTCACAATAATAAAGGCTAAAGTTAGCTAATTGAGTTCGTACAAAAGGTCCCTATTATTTCGCAACAAAGACATTATGACATACCCTTGTTTATAAATTTTAATAGTAAATGTGTCTGAGATACCATAAAGCCATATAATATGTAAGTATTAGCCTATCTATATTTCAGGAAATATTTATTATGTCATAAATTTATTTTTAAAATCAGAAAGAGACGGTGACAATAATAATGTAATAAAATGCACGGTATTTTTTTTAACAGTTAAAATTTGACATTTGTACTTATACTTGTCACAACACATTTTGTTGCATACAGATTAAGCGATATAACGGGGTTTGAGTTTAACTACTAAATATTATTAGGGACCTTTTGCACGCCCTCCTTAAGCTCTTTATCCTTTATAAATGCGACATTAAATGACAGATGTCACGTAATATTTAGAAGCCCAATTTTTACCTTTTGCAGAAACATTTTTTTATCCTTTATCCTTTATTTATCTGTCAAAAGCTTGTTTTGTGCTCTGTAGGCAAAATTAAATAAAATGTTCCGCAAACAACTAGGGAAAAACTACTACTACTACTAATATGTCGGTTTAGAACGTTTTTCTACGTTATCCGACGCCTATTCTCCACCTCTTTAGATCTTCTGTCAGCTTTTTTTGACTCATTGATCTTTGGATTGACTGTGATTCCAGTTTAGGACGCCCTCTTTTTCTGCGCCCTATTGGTCGCCATTCTAGGACCTGCTTTGGTAATCTTTCGTCGCTCATCCGTTGTACATGGCCGTACCATATAAGTTGCCTTTTAGTGATGTCATCCGTTATGCTTGCCTCGATTCCCATTCTTTCTTTTACGATCTCATTTCTTATATGATCTGTTCTAGATATTCTCATTGATCTTCTTATTGCGTCCATTTCGACACTTTCCATTTTTGCTTTGTATTTTTCTGTTACGCGACAAGTCTCTATTCCATACAACAGCGTGCTTTTCACCATTGTTTCATATATGTTAAATTTTACATTCTTTTTTATCTCTCTGCTCCATAAAATACTGTTAAGACAACCAATAACCTTTTTTGCTTTTACTATTCTTTTTTCCAGTTCTTTACAGTCTGTTCCTGTCTTATCAAATGTGACACCCAAGTATACATACTCATTGCATGGAGATATTGTTTGTCCATTTTCTAGTTCTAATTCACTTGATTCGTTTCCAATACATAAGTACTGTGTCTTGTCCACGTTCACTGTTAACCCCCACTTTTGGTATTCTTCCGTTAACTTTCTCATCATATACTCCATGTCTTCTTTATCATTAGCTACAATTACTTGGTCGTCAGCAAACTGTGGTGTGTATATGGTAAATCGGTCGTTAAGTTGTATTCCCATGCCGTGTACTTTGCGTTTCCAGTTTTGTAGAGCTACTGCGATATATATTTTAAAAAGAGTTGGAGAGATACAACATCCCTGTCTTAAGCCTTTCGTCACCAGGAATTCTTTTGAAAGTCGATTTCCAATTTTAATTTTCGATTTTGACCCTTTGTATAGTTCTTTTATCGCTTTTATTAATTATTGTATGATTGATACTAGTCTGCTCCAACGATGTCCATAATTTTTCTACTGGAACGGTATCATATGCTTTTTGTAGGTCCACAAAGGTAACATGAGTCTCTATATTCGCTCCTTTTCTTAATTACTTGTTTAAGACAAAAAACATTATCAATACAAGATCTGCCTGCACGAAACCCACTTTGCTCTTCTTCTTCTTGTTCATAAAAATCATTCTCTATTAGATCTCTAAGAATCCTACCGTACAATCTACTTAGAGTACTGGTTACTGAAATTCCTCTGTAATTGTTGCAATCCAGCTTGTTTCCTTTTGTATGTATTGAGGATATGAATGCAATTTTCATCATCATCAGGTACTGGATGTCCGTTTATGCATTGATTGATAATATATGTGAGATTTTAGAGTAGTTTCTCTGATCCATATTTGAGCATTTCAGCATATATTCCCCCAGGGGAAAAACTGAAAGAGCAATAACAGTGAAAACTGCCAAGGAAATATATGATTAGGTCTGTGTTTACTGTCTGCTTCTTATTTTTTTACGCACCTTACAGAACATTAATGACTTTTGGTTAGTTGGTGAATACTGTTGCGAAACGAAGTTTTTTTTAATAATAATTTTCAATAACTGGCATAAAATTAAATCTGCAGATTACCCCACATTGATAGCTCTTGAAATAATTATATTGTTTGAATTCTCCGTCGTGAAGCATCTTTGTAATTTTGGAAAAGGAGTGAAAAAATCCTAAACTCCACACAATTTTTTGAATAGATTATATATTCCTATTCATACCCCGACGCGTTTCGGAAATTTTATATTTCCATCTTCAAGGGGAAATCTGCAATACAAGATAACACTAGTGACTTTCTTAAGAGAAAATAGTACTTAAAATATTAAAAATGGAAGTCAACGATACATAATAAAATATAAAATAATTCTACTTACAAGTTAATTATCCAGGTCAATAATATCAATATTTTAATGTAATGACTTAATAATTATTTTATGTAACAAAAGTTTTAGTTTATCTGTGAGTGTTTTTTTAACTTTTTAAAATTTTTAATGTTGTTTACTGTCATGTAACTACTGTTAATCATATTGTTCACATTTTTATTGACCTGGATAATTAACTTGTAAGTAGAATTATTTTATATTTTATTATGTATCGTTGACTTCCATTTTTAATATTTTAAGTACTATTTTCTCTTAAGAAAGTCACTAGTGTTATCTTGTATTGCAGATTTCCCCTTAAAGATGGAAATATAAAATTTCCGAAACGCGTCGGGGTATGAATAGGAATATATAATCTATTCAAAAAATTGTGTTAAGTTTATGATTTTTTCACTCCTTTTCCAAAATTACTTGAAATAATTGTCTGGTATCAAAAAAAATTTAAATTTACATTACGTTTTGACATAACGTTATATGCGCGCCAACACTATCTCTACATAGAGGAACTAGTAGCCTGCGTTATTGGAACACAAGTAAGGTCAAACATCATCCTTTAGTAAAGGATAAGGTTTAAACCAGGTAACTGCGCATGCCTCAAATAGAAGATAAGAGAAAAACGGCCCCTATTATAATCGCAAAGTTCGTATGGAAAATGTAAAACCGTCTTTTTTCACAATCGCGCGTTATTTAAGCGATGATTTTTTTCAGGAGGTGAGGAGGCTGACGACTCCTTTTACGCATGCCCAGACTGTGAAGGAGTATACGACAGCGCAAGCTGGGCTGTGCACGTAAAATCCCACCCTCTAATTCAGTGCGATAAATGCAGCAAAACTTTCCAATTTAAAACAGAACTGGAACAACACAGAGCAAGTCATCTTACTTTGAAAATCAGTAGAGATTCAGATACTTCCGACTATCGCAGTAGTATCCTTAATGTTGTCGATGAAGCTGGTGTGATAAATATGGACGATGAAGGTAACTTGTTATAAAGTTTTATCGGTATTCTACATCTTTGACATTTTAGTTACCACACTTTTATCAGTAGATATTTACCAAGATATCTTGTGCGAACAACCAGGTTTAAGTTTAAGTTTATATAACAACAGAATATAATTTTTATATTTTGTGCTACACTGACCTATGGTAAAATTAAAAATCTCTTTAGAACTTAGATGATCCACAAATAAACCAAAAATAACCCTAAACCAATAACTTAAAACTGATGCAATTTTTAATCAATTATCAAAAACCGCTCCCGAACGATCCGAGGTCGATTCGCCTGTTCGATTTAAGCGTCGCGTCGTTCCCGCTGAGATTTCCTTGTTTGATTAGGCAAAACACTTGCACCCAAATCTCGGGTCGATCTCGGTTGCTCTCAGATAGTATAGACGGATCAACGGTTTGGATCAAAACAATAAACATAACTCTACTTTTTATTGTGTTTTGACGTGTTTTTTATTTTTTGGATTTTGTATATTGAAATATTCCAATGCTTAAAAATCGTTGTTTTGCTTGTATAAAAATGTACCGGACCCTCAAAGACGCAAAATTTTAAAAAGATGAACGCATAAAAAAAAACGTTTTGCAAGCACATCATTATGCAACAATATAAAAATGTCGGCGTGCAGTTGAGTCCACTCACCTGTTTTTTCTTTTCAATCCTCTTTCAAGGGCCCTTGTAGGTCGTTGCTGGAACACATCAATGTCTCTAATCTAAGCCTATAACTAAATGTTCACTATTTACAGCGGTAAAATGATTTAATTAATGGTAAATTGCCGTAATGGCGCGGATTTTGCGGGTTTTAACACGGCTTCGTGCAATGGCGGATGCGAAGTCTTGCGGAGTGCTGAATTTTAGGCAATGCGCGACTTTTTGCTACTGCGCGCATGCGTGAGCTTTCTCAACTGTTTACGCGGGATATTTAAATCCATAACGCGTTCATTTACAGAGAAAATGTATTAAAAATAAATGAAAACTTCCTCATTTACCTTGAACGAGAAAAATGCGGAAAAAGTAAACTAAAAGATAGAAAATAAGTAATTCTAAATTAACCTAAAACTAAACTAACGGTGAGCCGTTAACATTCCGGCCCCCTAAAAGGGCAATTTTGACCTTTTATTGAGAAATTTCAACATTTGGTAAAGGACATAACTTTACCAAAGGCCGTTTCATTTTGGTGCCATCCGCTGTACGTATAGTTGCAACGCGGACAACATTATCATCACCTGGGTGAAGATCTATGATTCGAGAAAGAATCCATTTAGAAGGGGGTACATTATCTTGCTTGACAATGTATAAAGTACCAATTTCTGGCAAAGACAAATTGGATTCCAGCCATTTCGTCTTTTGCTAAAGTGTATGCAAGTACTCTGTATGCCATCTTGACCAGAAGTCCTGATGCAGCCTCTGCAGCAACTGCCATCTGCTAAGTCGATTTAACTTTAAATGGGACAAATCTGGGTCAGGCAACGCGGATATATTCTCTAAAGTTAAAAAATGTCCCGGAGTGAGAACAGAAAAATCGTTCGGATATGAACTCATAGGAGTAAGCGGACGGCTGTTTAATAAGCCTTCAATTTGTACAAGAACGGTATAGAATTCTTCGAAACTTAAAATCTCCTATGACTCTTTTTAAATGCGTTTTGACTGACTTGACTCCCGCTTCTACCAAACCAGAAAAATGAGGGGCAGAAGGGGGTTGAAAATGCCAATGGCAATGTGATTGGTTCGGTTCCCTCTTAGGGGTCCACAAAAAACATTTTTTTAGTTGTTATAAATTCAATAAAAAATAAATAAAATTTATTTATTTTTTGATGTTTTCTTTAACATTTTGTTTAAAACATATACCATTGTTTTGACTTTTTGAACGAGGTGCTAAAAGTTGTGTCTTGGGAAGACAACTTTGAGAAGGTTAAATCTTTTTTGTTTAAAATTAAGCCTGTCAAAATTCTCAATTGGCATGTTTTTAAAAATTTTCAGAAAGATCCAATATTTAGTTGCTAGCGATTTATTCAGAAGGGTTTCAATTTTCAAAAGCAATCTTATCACACAAAAGTCGTAAGGTCGACGTTAAATGTAGAATTATATGGATTTTAAATTTAAATTTTGCTGGTTAAAACCTAGCTCCCTCGATTTTTAAATAACGTACCATTTTGTTAAAAAAATTATTCTCCATTAAAAAACAAATTTAAAATTTGACAGTTTAAATGTTATTTTTTACAATAATCATAAATATCTTTTTGAGCAGAAGAAAAAAAATACAACAAAATTCTTTGTACAGTCGGGGACTTAATAAATGGCCGCTGCCGTTTTCAGAAGAGCTTGGATGATAATTCCAATACCGGGCGAGGTTTATGAAAGAATGAATTATTGAACATCGTATCGCGCGCTTTCATTTCCTCGACTTCACGTCGATCGGCTGTCGCTGTGCACTTTTGTGCAATGCAATTTTTGCTATTGAAATTAATAACTATTTGGAATATTGGCCGATAAACGGGCGAAGCCATACACGTTTTTTGGATACATACATTTCTTTTTTTAGCTGATTTCTTGTTTATTTAGCATAAGATGTGTGTATTTTGGCGGGATTAATACAGACAGAGATATTTTTTGAAGGAAGTTCACGAGGTAAAAAGTTTTTACAAAAAAGTTTCACGGGCAAGACCTCAGAGGTAAAGGTAGCTCGGGGACGCGTTTCTGCCTCATTAGGCTTCATTCAGCCCGAGCATAACCATAAAATGGAAGGAGATGAAATGATGATGTGGATATCTGAAAAGGAATATGAAATATGGTGTTTACTGAGGAGAGACCAACTGTCAATTTGCAGCCTCGGTCAGGGTTGCCTCAGTTTTGAGGCTAATTTTGACGTCGCGACGGAGACAGATATAATCTGCTCCCAGAAAACAGCCTGAGCCCTGGATTTTTTAAATTTGAAGGAAGTTCACGAGGTAAAAAGTTTTTACAAAAAAGTTTCACGGGCAAGACCTCAGAGGTAAAGGTAGCTCGGGGACGCGTTTCTGCCTCATTAGGCTTCATTCAGCCCGAGCATAACCATAAAATGGAAGGAGATGAAATGATGATGTGGATATCTGAAAAGGAATATGAAATATGGTGTTTACTGAGGAAAGACCAACTGTCAATTTGCAGCCTCGGTCAGGGTTGCCTCAGTTTTGAGGCTAATTTTGACGTCGCGACGGAGACAGATATAATCTGCTCCCAGAAAACAGCCTGAGCCCTGGATTTTTTAAATTTGAAGGAAGTTCACGAGGTAAAAAGTTTTTACAAAAAAGTTTCACGGGCAAGACCTCAGAGGTAAAGGTAGCTCGGGGACGCGTTTCTGCCTCATTAGGCTTCATTCAGCCCGAGCATAACCATAAAATGGAAGGAGATGAAATGATGATGTGGATATCTGAAAAGGAATATGAAATATGGTGTTTACTGAGGAGAGACCAACTGTCAATTTGCAGCCTCGGTCAGGGTTGCCTCAGTTTTGAGGCTAATTTTGACGTCGCGACGGAGACAGATATAATCTGCTCCCAGAAAACAGCCTGAGCCCTGGATTTTTTAAATTTGAAGGAAGTTCACGAGGTAAAAAGTTTTTACAAAAAAGTTTCACGGGCAAGACCTCAGAGGTAAAGGTAGCTCGGGGACGCGTTTCTGCCTCATTAGGCTTCATTCAGCCCGAGCATAACCATAAAATGGAAGGAGATGAAATGATGATGTGGATATCTGAAAAGGAATATGAAATATGGTGTTTACTGAGGAGAGACCAACTGTCAATTTGCAGCCTCGGTCAGGGTTGCCTCAGTTTTGAGGCTAATTTTGACGTCGCGACGGAGACAGATATAATCTGCTCCCAGAAAACAGCCTGAGCCCTGGATTTTTTAAATTTGAAGGAAGTTCACGAGGTAAAAAGTTTTTACAAAAAAGTTTCACGGGCAAGACCTCAGAGGTAAAGGTAGCTCGGGGACGCGTTTCTGCCTCATTAGGCTTCATTCAGCCCGAGCATAACCATAAAATGGAAGGAGATGAAATGATGATGTGGATATCTGAAAAGGAATATGAAATATGGTGTTTACTGAGGAGAGACCAACTGTCAATTTGCAGCCTCGGTCAGGGTTGCCTCAGTTTTGAGGCTAATTTTGACGTCGCGACGGAGACAGATATAATCTGCTCCCAGAAAACAGCCTGAGCCCTGGATTTTTTAAATTTGAAGGAAGTTCACGAGGTAAAAAGTTTTTACAAAAAAGTTTCACGGGCAAGACCTCAGAGGTAAAGGTAGCTCGGGGACGCGTTTCTGCCTCATTAGGCTTCATTCAGCCCGAGCATAACCATAAAATGGAAGGAGATGAAATGATGATGTGGATATCTGAAAAGGAATATGAAATATGGTGTTTACTGAGGAGAGACCAACTGTCAATTTGCAGCCTCGGTCAGGGTTGCCTCAGTTTTGAGGCTAATTTTGACGTCGCGACGGAGACAGATATAATCTGCTCCCAGAAAACAGCCTGAGCCCTGGATTTTTTAAATTTGAAGGAAGTTCACGAGGTAAAAAGTTTTTACAAAAAAGTTTCACGGGCAAGACCTCAGAGGTAAAGGTAGCTCGGGGACGCGTTTCTGCCTCATTAGGCTTCATTCAGCCCGAGCATAACCATAAAATGGAAGGAGATGAAATGATGATGTGGATATCTGAAAAGGAATATGAAATATGGTGTTTACTGAGGAGAGACCAACTGTCAATTTGCAGCCTCGGTCAGGGTTGCCTCAGTTTTGAGGCTAATTTTGACGTCGCGACGGAGACAGATATAATCTGCTCCCAGAAAACAGCCTGAGCCCTGGATTTTTTAAATTTGAAGGAAGTTCACGAGGTAAAAAGTTTTTACAAAAAAGTTTCACGGGCAAGACCTCAGAGGTAAAGGTAGCTCGGGGACGCGTTTCTGCCTCATTAGGCTTCATTCAGCCCGAGCATAACCATAAAATGGAAGGAGATGAAATGATGATGTGGATATCTGAAAAGGAATATGAAATATGGTGTTTACTGAGGAGAGACCAACTGTCAATTTGCAGCCTCGGTCAGGGTTGCCTCAGTTTTGAGGCTAATTTTGACGTCGCGACGGAGACAGATATAATCTGCTCCCAGAAAACAGCCTGAGCCCTGGATTTTTTAAATTTGAAGGAAGTTCACGAGGTAAAAAGTTTTTACAAAAAAGTTTCACGGGCAAGACCTCAGAGGTAAAGGTAGCTCGGGGACGCGTTTCTGCCTCATTAGGCTTCATTCAGCCCGAGCATAACCATAAAATGGAAGGAGATGAAATGATGATGTGGATATCTGAAAAGGAATATGAAATATGGTGTTTACTGAGGAGAGACCAACTGTCAATTTGCAGCCTCGGTCAGGGTTGCCTCAGTTTTGAGGCTAATTTTGACGTCGCGACGGAGACAGATATAATCTGCTCCCAGAAAACAGCCTGAGCCCTGGATTTTTTAAATTTGAAGGAAGTTCACGAGGTAAAAAGTTTTTACAAAAAAGTTTCACGGGCAAGACCTCAGAGGTAAAGGTAGCTCGGGGACGCGTTTCTGCCTCATTAGGCTTCATTCAGCCCGAGCATAACCATAAAATGGAAGGAGATGAAATGATGATGTGGATATCTGAAAAGGAATATGAAATATGGTGTTTACTGAGGAGAGACCAACTGTCAATTTGCAGCCTCGGTCAGGGTTGCCTCAGTTTTGAGGCTAATTTTGACGTCGCGACGGAGACAGATATAATCTGCTCCCAGAAAACAGCCTGAGCCCTGGATTTTTTAAATTTGAAGGAAGTTCACGAGGTAAAAAGTTTTTACAAAAAAATGAAATTACCTCGTGAACTTCCTTCAAATTTAAAAAATCCAGGGCTCAGGCTGTTTTCTGGGAGCAGATTATATCTGTCTCCGTCGCGACGTCAAAATTAGCCTCAAAACTGAGGCAACCCTGACCGAGGCTGCAAATTGACAGTTGGTCTCTCCTCAGTAAACACCATATTTCATATTCCTTTTCAGATATCCACATCATCATTTCATCTCCTTCCATTTTATGGTTATGCTCGGGCTGAATGAAGCCTAATGAGGCAGAAACGCGTCCCCGAGCTACCTTTACCTCTGAGGTCTTGCCCGTGAAACTTTTTTGTAAAAACTTTTTACCTCGTGAACTTCCTTCAAATTTAAAAAATCCAGGGCTCAGGCTGTTTTCTGGGAGCAGATTATATCTGTCTCCGTCGCGACGTCAAAATTAGCCTCAAAACTGAGGCAACCCTGACCGAGGATGCAAATTGACAGTTGGTCTCTCCTCAGTAAACACCATATTTCATATTCCTTTTCAGATATCCACATCATCATTTCATCTCCTTCCATTTTATGGTTATGCTCGGGCTGAATGAAGCCTAATGAGGCAGAAACGCGTCCCCGAGCTACCTTTACCTCTGAGGTCTTGCCCGTGAAACTTTTTTGTAAAAACTTTTTACCTCGTGAACTTCCTTCAAATTTAAAAAATCCAGGGCTCAGGCTGTTTTCTGGGAGCAGATTATATCTGTCTCCGTCGCGACGTCAAAATTAGCCTCAAAACTGAGGCAACCCTGACCGAGGCTGCAAATTGACAGTTGGTCTCTCCTCAGTAAACACCATATTTCATATTCCTTTTCAGATATCCACATCATCATTTCATCTCCTTCCATTTTATGGTTATGCTCGGGCTGAATGAAGCCTAATGAGGCAGAAACGCGTCCCCGAGCTACCTTTACCTCTGAGGTCTTGCCCGTGAAACTTTTTTGTAAAAACTTTTTACCTCGTGAACTTCCTTCAAATTTAAAAAATCCAGGGCTCAGGCTGTTTTCTGGGAGCAGATTATATCTGTCTCCGTCGCGACGTCAAAATTAGCCTCAAAACTGAGGCAACCCTGACCGAGGCTGCAAATTGACAGTTGGTCTCTCCTCAGTAAACACCATATTTCATATTCCTTTTCAGATATCCACATCATCATTTCATCTCCTTCCATTTTATGGTTATGCTCGGGCTGAATGAAGCCTAATGAGGCAGAAACGCGTCCCCGAGCTACCTTTACCTCTGAGGTCTTGCCCGTGAAACTTTTTTGTAAAAACTTTTTACCTCGTGAACTTCCTTCAAATTTAAAAAATCCAGGGCTCAGGCTGTTTTCTGGGAGCAGATTATATCTGTCTCCGTCGCGACGTCAAAATTAGCCTCAAAACTGAGGCAACCCTGACCGAGGCTGCAAATTGACAGTTGGTCTCTCCTCAGTAAACACCATATTTCATATTCCTTTTCAGATATCCACATCATCATTTCATCTCCTTCCATTTTATGGTTATGCTCGGGCTGAATGAAGCCTAATGAGGCAGAAACGCGTCCCCGAGCTACCTTTACCTCTGAGGTCTTGCCCGTGAAACTTTTTTGTAAAAACTTTTTACCTCGTGAACTTCCTTCAAATTTAAAAAATCCAGGGCTCAGGCTGTTTTCTGGGAGCAGATTATATCTGTCTCCGTCGCGACGTCAAAATTAGCCTCAAAACTGAGGCAACCCTGACCGAGGCTGCAAATTGACAGTTGGTCTCTCCTCAGTAAACACCATATTTCATATTCCTTTTTAGATATCCACATCATCATTTCATCTCCTTCCATTTTATGGTTATGCTCGGGCTGAATGAAGCCTAATGAGGCAGAAACGCGTCCCCGAGCTACCTTTACCTCTGAGGTCTTGCCCGTGAAACTTTTTTGTAAAAACTTTTTACCTCGTGAACTTCCTTCAAATTTAAAAAATCCAGGGCTCAGGCTGTTTTCTGGGAGCAGATTATATCTGTCTCCGTCGCGACGTCAAAATTAGCCTCAAAACTGAGGCAACCCTGACCGAGGCTGCAAATTGACAGTTGGTCTCTCCTCAGTAAACACCATATTTCATATTCCTTTTCAGATATCCACATCATCATTTCATCTCCTTCCATTTTATGGTTATGCTCGGGCTGAATGAAGCCTAATGAGGCAGAAACGCGTCCCCGAGCTACCTTTACCTCTGAGGTCTTGCCCGTGAAACTTTTTTGTAAAAAGAGATATTTTTATTTAATACCTGCTTTTTTAATTGTTTAACATAAAGGATGGCCCACCGAAAACGTAAGGTATTACTTTTCCAAAAAATTCAAAAACAAAAGTTTGTTTGTAGGGGGCAAATTTTTGAGGATGGGACAATTCGCCGCGGCCAATTTTTTGCGGGACAATTCACCGCGAGATTTTTTGTTTGATGAAATTACCATTGAAAATTGTTTAAACAGTTTTATTTAAAATAATATATTTGTTTATTTGTATGTTTTTCAAACTTTTTCAACTAGGTATTTGGTGGTTAGTATACAATCCAACATTTTTTTTTATTAGAAATATAAATAAAATGGGGGATCCAAAATGGCGGATTTTCCCATTTATGAGCGATATGCAACAAACTCGGAACTGTGGGACCTTTTAGGTCGCTGATTATTATTTTGAACTTAAGATAAAAAATGTAAAATGGCGGATACAAAATGGCGGACTTTCCCGTTTATGAACCAATATGCATCCAATTCGGAACTTATGGGTGTTTTAGGTCGTTTTAAAAAAATAAAATGGCGGAACCACAATGGCGCACTTTCCTATTTATAAACTGATTTTTCTAAAACTTGAAATATGGCGGCGCTTAAGGTAACTCAATATAATTTTTGACTTAAATTTAAAAACATGAAAATGGCGGATCCAAAATGGCAAATTTTCCCATTTATGAACCGATATGCATCAAAATCGGAACTTTGGGGTGTTTCAGGTCGCTAAATATGATTTCTAACTTTAACTCTAACTTTAACTTAAAAAAAGTCAAATTTATTAACCGATTGGCCTCAAACTTGAAACATCGCGGCGCTTAAGCTAACTCAATACAATTTTTAACTAAAATTAAAAAAAATTAAAATGGCGTATTCAATATGGCGGATTTTCCCATTTATCAACTGATATGCGTCAAACTTGAAACTTTGAGATCTTTCAGGTTGCTGATTATTAATTTTAACTTAAACTAAAAAAAAACCAAAATGACGGATCCATATAATGGATTTTCCCCTGGCATGTTTCAGATCGCTTTCCATTTTCCATTTTCCATGTTCTATGTTCCATTTTGCATGTTCTATTTCCATTTTCCATTTCAATTTTCAATTTTCATTTTTCAATTTTCATTTTTTATTTTTCATTTTCCATTTTCCATTTTTAATTTTCCCCGTTTGTCCGTTTGCCCATTTCCCCGTTTGCCCGTTTGCCTGTTTCCCCGTTTCCCGTTTTCCGTTTCCAAATCAAATCAGGCTTTATTGTCTTATATAAAGTATAAAACTGTCTAGACATAGCAAATACATAACTAATAATAATAATGGAAAAAATCATTTAAAAAATATAAAATATATAAATCCATCCAATAAGTGGTTTTATGATGTTATATATATATATATATATATAATATATATATTTTTAATTTACTTGTTTTGTTTTAATAATAATTGAGAATTTTAAGTTTAAAATTATTCCTTAATTGAATCTCTGATCAAGAAATTCGTTAATTGAATAAAAAGCTTTAGTGATAAGAAAATCCTTGCACTTATTTCTAAATAAAATTCCCGTTTTCCATTTTTCATTTTCATTTCGGTGTTCGACACTGTAACTTTGTATTGTAATGTATTTATAAAAAAACTGTTTTTAAGGCTGATATATCGTGGGGTTGACTTAGAGTGTGCCCATGTGCAAGGTAACCGTGGCCCACTTAGTTTATACATCGTTTAAAAGATAATTTAATTGTTTACAATAAAGTTAATTAAACAATTTCTTTAAAATGCTTAGTTTTTGGGGAAATGACATAAAACTGAATAATTGGGTTTATTTTGCATATACTATGGAAATACATAGGAAACGGGTGTACTGCTAATACTTCGCGGTTAGTATCTCAGCAAAAGTACTACCCAGAGAAGTTTATTTATTTAGTTTATTTACGGGACATGCCCAATCATAATTATCATCATTATAATTCAAAATTACTAATGTTTACACATATACAATTTATTGCACTATATATTGTTATCTTACAGTTTTCTTAAATGATTTCTTAGGGACTCGTTTGAAATACTAAAAATATCACATAAAATTTTATTTGTGTTGGTCATCATTCTGGCAAGCCCAGTATATTGACCATATAATACTCGGTGAAAGTTTACATAAACAGTCAATTTCTCTCTAGTATTCCTAGTAGGAACATGAAAGTTCAGTCTGCTAAGAATTTCTGCACTGTCTACAGACCCATGTATTATGCCATAACAAACTAGTACATAAAAATTCTCCCTACGTCTAGCTAAAGTTTGTATATTTAAATTTTGTTCGATGTCACTGTATGATATTTCAGGATATTGAAGTTTTTCTTTGTATGCTATATAGCGAAGGAAAATTTTTTGTATAGATTCTAATTGATCAATATATTTTGCATAATATGGAGTCCAGATGACAGCACTAATGAAACATATAAAGTTTTTATTGCAATTGTATTGTTAAATTCCCGTGTATTTCTTTTTACAAACCCCAACATCCTTCTAGCCTTACTACAGACTGCATGTATATGAGTTGAAAAGGACAGCTTGGTGTCAGAAGTCATACTAAATTGCATTTGCTAATGTTTAAGATCATTTTGTTCTTTTTGCACCATGTATTAAGTCTACTTATGGCTTCTTGTATTTGGTGAATTGTTACTTCTGGATTTTTGGGGTCTTTTTTAAGATATACCTTTAGATCGTCTGCAAATAATAGAAACCTAACAAAGTGAAAGCTATTGATATCATTTATAAATAAGCTAAAAAAGAGGGGTGCAAGATGTGCCCCTTGAGGGACGCCTGAGGTGATTTCAATTGCATCCGATTTTATACCTCTAATGCTTACAAATTGAATGCGATAAAATATAATAAATAAATAAATAAATACCCAGGATAGAAGGTTTCCCTGTATTCCATACATAGAGAGTTTTTTTACCAGTATAGCATGATCAACTTTGTCAAATGCCTTGGAGAAATCAGTGTATATTGCATCAACTACATACCCACTCTCCAAGGCATCCGAAAAATATTCCCTATAAACCAGTAAGTTGCTCATGGTGCTCAGGCCTTCAAGAAACCCATGTTGATTCAAGGAAATTTCCCTACTAAATACAGGCCTGAGATAATCCTCCACTAGAGATTCAAAAGTTTTAGCCATTAATTACATTTTGCTAATAGGTCGGTAGTTAGTGACTAGCTTCTTACCCCCACTATTTTTATAAACTGGAGTAACATTTGCGATTTTCCATCTCTCAGGAAACACTCCCTGAGTTAAAGACATGTTGAAAAGGAGCCACAGTGGTCTAGCGAGGGAAAAAGCGCATTCATATAAAAACAGTGGAGGAATCTCATCAGGTCCGGCACCCTTAGAAAGGTCAATTAAGATAAGTTTCTCTAGTATGTCACTAATTTTTATCTGAAATGAATCAATACAAATGGAGTTATTTATGTTACAAGATTCACAGCTATAATTATTTTCGGACCCTGACTCATATACAGAAGAAAAGTGTTCTTTGAACATATTTACTGTTTCATGTAAATTGGAACTAGTTTGATTATTAAATGTTACTATCTCAGGGACACTTTGCTGACCATTCCTCTCATCAACATACTTCCAGAAATATTTAGGATTCTCGATAACCCTCCTCTGTACATTATCCAAATGAGAATGAAAGCATTCTTGAGACTGAACTTTACATGCACGTTTTAATTCTGAAAACTTCTCATAATCAGATTCGAGATTTGATATTTTAAAGGCTTTATGAGCTTTATTCATATTAGAAATATTCAATTTTAAATCCTGATCAAACTAAGTCGGAAAAGTACACTTGTTTATTTTTGACCGAACTTTCGGAACATAAAGATCAAAACAAGAACTCAAAATTGAATTAAATACCTCCAAACTAGAATCGACATTTGCACTAAATATTTTGCTCCACTCAATATCTAAGAGGTAGTTGGTAACAGATTGAAAATCACAATTTTTAAAATTATACCGGAAAGTTTCTGTATAATCTGTCTTATTATCCTTGTTCTCGCTTAAACTGCATAACAGGGCCGGATGGTGACTATCACACTTGGCAAGGAGTTCTGTGGAGCATTCGATATTTGCATTATTCACATTTGTAAACACCAGATCAAGCAGTCTTCCTCTGGCATTTCGAATGTTATTTACCAGGTTTAGATTGTGGAGTTAGGTGGCTTCAATAAGAATTTGAGCAGCAGTACCATCATCTTTGGCAAAGGGTCCCAGTTCTTCATCGTCAACAATTTGAAGATGAGGCAGATTGTAATCCTCCATAATAAAAATTCTATGATCCTCGAATGAGCTGCAGGTGGTCTCTATCAGCCTACAATGTTCCTCATAACAATCCTGCTTTGATTGTGGTGGAATGTATACTCCACAAATCAAATACTTATTATGTTTGCATATGACTTCTACCCAGATTTGTTCATAATGTTTGTTTGTGTTCTCTATCAAAATTTCATTCGATCTAAATGTTGCCCTTACTAAAATCATTGTTCCTCCACCTTTTGATTTGTTTGTGATTTTACAATCTCTGTCAGCCCGGTGGAGAGAGCCCAACATTATTAGAGAAATCATCTAATTTGGTGCGGAGCCCTGCTACATTTTGGTAGTAAATTGTTAGCCATTGTAACTGTTCCAGGTTTGAGCTGATCGAAAATTTTGTCTATTTTCGCTAGTTGAACGTCTGAAACTTTTCCTAAAATTGAATCTTCTAAAAATTACTCCATTTGGCCAAAAGTCAGCTTGATTAAGCTTTTCATAGTATTCTATGTTAACTCCTACCTTAAATGCCTTAGAGTCTCCTTTAGACGTCAATTGCTCAACAATCAGGTCCTCCTCTGTTATTTGACCCTTGTTTTTGATCCATGATACAACTTGTTGAGTCGTAACATTTTGGGCCACTCGTCCAACATAGAGCCACATTTTTCTTGGAGCAGCAATAAAGTCCGTACCTACGGAATTAGATATTCCTGCTTTAGCAACATTGTTTTTAGCTGATCTTCCATTGGTTCTTGAAGTTTCTTTTATGGCTGTATCAATTGCTTTTTCCACTTGGGTAGATGAAAATGTATATGGGTTCTTCTTATTTTGATATGATGATTGATTTGCCAGATCTGATTGTCTTTTTGGTTGGTTTGAGACTCGGTTTGAAACACTTGCATAAGTCTCGTAAGCATTTAAGGGCTGGACTGTCACGGCATCTGGGGCTGCACTATGAGCAGATGATAATCGTGATTCCAGCATGGAAAATCTACTATTGAATGCCTCTGATAAGCCTTTGTATAGCCTATGATACAGTTCTTCAGTGCTACTGAGCGGTTCTGAATCAGCCATACAGGTACCACTCTGTCCAGACTCTATGAGAAACAGACTATGTTTAAGTCTCTTATTTTCAGCTTCGTAGCTCCCTATGTCTTCTTGCATCACTTTTAAGGCATTCTTCATGTCATTATAAGTGTCTTTAATTGATTGATTTTCTGTCTCAATTCTAACTTTTTCATCGTGTAATATTTTCTTTTCTTCTTCTAAGCTTTGCATCAATAGTTGATGACTTCTAGTTCTTTCTGTGATTTCAATATCCTTTTCATTTAGCCTCTCTGTAAAGTGTAGTAAACTAACTGTATTTAATTCTGAGGAAGAATTTTTTTGTTGTTTATCATTCAAGTAATTTTGTATGTTTTGGTCGCAACATATACAAGAGTAATCTCTACGATCCAGTGCTACAAGGCCTTTTATCCTCAGTGAACAGCTTGTGTGGTAGGAAGCCTGACATCTTATACATTATGTAATAGATTTCGATACCGAAGTATTACAATATTTGCAGATGAGTTTGTTGCTTTGTTTTTCTTTTTCTGGATCGTCAGGCATGTTTTATTTGGATTTTATAATTTTTTTTATAGTTGACCTCTTAGAATTTGTGAACGGTCCCTGGACGATAGCTTGCTCTCTTTACGGACCGTGGGCCTTGGTATTAAGTAGGTGTTGACCAAGCTTTTGTTATTGGCCATCTGGCCACTAATAGGCGCTAACTTCTGCGATGTTTATGCCTGTCAGCTGTCGAAAATATTTTGTCTTTAAGAAAAAAAAATGCTTTTAAAAGATTTTTCAAACAAAATACTGGAAAAGTACGTAACCCGGCGCCGGATAATATTGACCGGTATAAAACTCACTACAATGTTTATGTTTCTATTGTTTTTGTTAATATTTTATACTGTTTTAGTGGTTTTTTTGTCACTTTTAACCAAGAGATAGCAGCAGTGACTGTAACAATATTCGCTCAATTATGTACTGCGAACTTAGTGATGTCTCGTTTTAAGGCTATTAGTTGTTCTTTATTTTATGTTATTACAGATTTTTTCAAAAATAAGCACTTTTGAAGTTAGAGGCCATTAAAAATCAAAATTGGTCAAAATCCAAAATTGCGGCGAAATATTTAGCCATAACTCAAAAACCATTCGTCTGACAAATAAACATGCAAAAGTGTTTTTGTAGGAAATTTTTTGTCTTCAACTTTTGTTTAAAACTTTTTTTCTAAAACGTACAGTAACCAAGTAATTTTAAAAATACCCTTTTTATGCACACTGAATCCAAGATGGTGGGGGGAGCCGGCCGCCCCCAAGGTCGAAAACTCAAGTTTATTTTTGCAAGCTAAAATTCTATAATGACTGGACTATTTAGCCATCCCCAAAAATAGTGTTCTTGTGCGTCCAGAAGTAGGTGGTAGACGCTTTTTACTCATTGGGCATCGACCGGTGAGATACCACCATGCCAGAACTGAGTAGCGCTAAGTGGTATCACCACGTTCCGCTACTGCGCTGGCAGTCCGGTTCCAACAATGAGTAACAGATAGCATGATGGCGCCTCCAGGATCAAAATATTCCGGAGGTAAAATACCCGACCACTCGGATCTCCGGGCGTCGGGTGATCCTGGGGGTCCTTCATGCAAAGATATTAAAAGAAGACCAAAAACTCAACTCAGAATTGATTTTAGCAATATAAGAGGATTAAGTACCAACATGAATTCAGTTCACCAACATCTTGAAGAACAAAGACCTGACATCGTTGTTCTCACTGAAACTAAAATCAGTTCTGCAACACCTATTGTGAACTATCTTTATCCCGGCTATGACCTACACCACCGATTTCGACATAATTTTGGGATCTGTGTGTACATTAAAAATGACCTTTCATGTCATCGAGAGGAGAAGCTAGAACCAGCGAACCGCGATATCATATGGCTGAAATTCACGTCAAAGTCATCGACCAAGTTCATTTGCTGCCTCTACCGACCGCCAAGTAACACCGAGTATCAAAACTTTTTTGCGACATTATCCGAAAACTGTGATAGTATACAGTCTAACTATCCACATGCGAAAATTGTTTTTTTAGGCGATTTCAACGTCCACAATATACCCTGGCTAAAACACCACAACAAAACAGATAATGAAGGCAGGGAAGCAGAAGCTTTTGCCATAAGTTGTGGTCTAACGCAGCTTGTCGATGAACCTACCCGTATCTCAGAAAGGGGTAAATTTGCAGCGCTTTTAGGCTTGTTCCTAACTACAAATCCTGACTTGTACATAATTCAAATAGATCCCCCACTTACCGCCAAGCCAACAATCACTTCCTCGTAAAATGTGGCACTATAAATCGGCAAAATGGAATGACCTTAAACAGTTTTACCTGGTTTTTCCATGGCAAGAGGTTTGCTTTAAAACAGCTGATCCCACTATTTGCTGTAATGAAATAACAAAAGTAATCTTATCGGGAATGGATA